>CM065299.1:11821550-13302185 GCA_032871835.1 Dipteronia dyeriana | reverse complement strand
CAAAACTCTATTCGGCAAAAATATTTTAAGGGGGTATTGTCGTATGTAAATTTTATCAGATATACATGTCATTGACAAAAAGGATAAAATTGCCAGGTGGACATCCGAATAGGCCTTTAAAAATCCTACAAGACATCACCAAATAAGAGAAGCCCGAATAAATAAGTATTGAACAAGACCTGCTCGGGGTCAACTTATGCCAAATACTACTCGGGGCCAGCTAAACATACTCGGGGCTAGTTGGTGACATTTTCTACTCGGGATCAGATGACGTCACTCAGGACCAATTGATATCGTGTTATACTCGGGACAAGCATGAAGAAAATTGAATAAAAAGCCCAGTGCATAGCTCACACGAATCGAGTCATTAAAATACACGAAGATACCATATCAAAGCGGAATTCCAACGAGAACGGAATTATCAAGCATAAATGGTTCTTAATCAGGCAACACATTTATTTTTTCTAAAAGACTACAATCTCATAAAGAAATAAGTTCTAATTGGATTACATTACTAGTGTCTCATTCAATCTCAATACAAGTTTCCAAAACAAGAAATAAGACAAACTACTTCGAACAAGCAAACAATCATAATTAAATACAAAGATCTTTTATTACTTGTACAAAGAAGATTAGGGTTCTGTGGACATATAAATAGACTCATAATCTCATCACACAGATAGAGACAACAATCATAGAAAAATACAGAGAGAGAAAAGAGAGTTCGAGAATCGTAATTATATTTTTTCATAGTGGATTTTGGCTTGGTTGATCATTCAACCGCCCGTGGACGTTTCTCCGGTCATCAGAGTTTTACCACGTAAAAAACTTGTATCCGATTACTTTCTCCTTCTCTTTCTCTTTAAAAAACACAGCTAAAATACAATCATTGTTGGCTTTTCTCATACATCCATAAATCGACGTCAACACATGAAAATAAAGATTATGGTTATAATTAATAAAGCTTGTTGTGCTCCAGTGATCGTGAGAAAATGAGGACGTTATTCCATTGCCGCAATCAAAAACCAGCGTCGGAAAGTTTGTTTGTCGTAAGAACAGGATGATGTAAGAACGAGAGGAGATTGTTCGTCGCCTCCTCCACTACCGGAGGAAAACCGGGCCTCTTCCTCCGACGCAAACCGATGGAGGCTGGTTCTCATCTATTGTTGAGTTTAAGATGTGTTTGAGCGAGTTGACTAAAGTGCCTAGTTATTTGAGAAAAAGCTGGGTTGAATCAGTCATTTTTATTTGTTTAAATTTGTTTATTTGTTTTTATATACTTTATACTTATATTGTTAATGATGTCTATTTTAGTAATTTTATTCAATACATTTTCTATCATTTTAAAAATTAAGCACTTTTAAAATTTACTTTATTAAACACTTGCCAACTTTTTTTAAAGTTGATTATTTATTAAATTAAGTTATAAGCAGATTTTTCTAAAGCAAATCAATCATGTTATTGCTGGATTATGAGATGAAGACATGCCCTTTATCTTCACAACGGATGCAATCGAGCAAAGTATGTTGGTTAAATACTTAAATTCATTGTTTCTTTTTCCCTTTCTGTTAAGGAATTGCCAACCTTTCTTTAATACTTTAAATACTTTATCTGTAGTTTCTTTCTTTTTTACTTCAATTTTTTTTATATAGGCAAATCTAATAAGTGTACTGTCTGTTGAGTTTGGCATGGAAATGGTAGAAAGACCACTATAGTGTTACACCGGTAATCAAGTTGGTTAAAATGAACCCAAAAATGTTTTTATAAATATTCATATTTGATCATCTCAGTAGCTGTATGCCTTCTTTCTCTTGGGGTGCGTTTGGTGTGGATATGGGACAGGACGGGACGGGACAGACTATTCTATATTGTGTTTGGTAGGCCTGGAACAGAATTATTCACTGTACTATTGTATGTTTGGTATGACTGGGACATGACGGGACAAGAGGTTCAAATGACCAGAGTGCCCTTCTTGTCATATCCAATGTTTGTAACCACATAATAGTGATAAATATTTTTATATATCATATTTGGAAGAAGACAAGTCAATATTTTTATATATCATAATAGTTAATGTAATATATTTGTTCACAAACCAAATAACAAAATCCATAACACAAACATGTTCACAATTCCAACAAAATATAAGTTTCAAATATGTTCACAATTCCAACAAAATATAAGTTTCAAACATGTTTACAATATCAAACATGTTCACTCCTCTAGAATTGTCTTCACGAAATCCGGCTTGTAAGAGTCATTCAAGTCATTCCAAATGCGCAACTGGTTTGGCTTATTTCCAAAATACCCGTATCACTTGCATAAAAAAAAAATCTATCACATCGAACTATCGGCAGCATTGTGAGCAAAGAGCGTTCATTACAGATTATCATCAGTTTTTGTGGTTGAAATAGCACATATCATGTGTGTGAGATCGGCAAGTGAGCAAGAATTTGGTTAGTTACATCATTTAGTTCAAATGGCTGCAAAATAATTTAAATAACATGGATCGTGATGCTACTAAGCTTGACCGAAATTCTCATCCTCAAAATATGACCATCATATGCATAAGCTTAAGATGAATTTATGAATCTCTTCGGCACAAAAGGTTAAGATTTAGAACCAAACTTATCCGAGTTGTGGAAACAACACATATAACAAAAAAGAAAAGATTTTGTAACAAACTAACATTTGGAGCAGCTTATTGTTTCCTGGTGCATCTTTGGGGTCCATATCACATACAATTTCAGAATGAAGTACCTGCCCACGCATACAGGAGTGTATTTTTTTCCTTCTTTCAGCATATTATACATATGTTTGGTATAAATTTTGAAATGACATGCTAAAAGAGTTCATTTAAATCTAAACATTCTAGTCAACAACTGAAAATACATACAGCTGATAAAAACAACTTACTGCCTAGTTTATGTCACACATCGTCACTTGACATTGATTCTCCAACAAGACAATAATATTGAAATTCTTAACAAGAGCTTCAATCACTTGGTAGTTCAACCTTCAATGACAAAATCAACCAGCAGGAATGGAAGAAGAATGTTTAAGTATTAACGTCAAGACAATACTCAATTAGCTAATAATTATAACTTACATTACTAGTTATTTAAAAGCTTACATAAACAACGGGAAGACAAGTGTTTAAAGCATGTTTGTAAAACAGCGAAGATTGCAATCACTAGAACAACACAAAATATAAATAATAAATTATTTGCTAGTTAAACTGTTTTTGTCTTTACAATGAAGACTGAAAAATCTAGATTACAAGGAAGACTATATAGCTTCTACAATGTTTGAATATAATTTTACAATTTTCTTTTCTGATAAGAAATTAAACAGGAATAAGTTATCAAACTATCCCACATGTTAATCAACACAAAAACTGAATAGCAAACATAACTCTTGATAAAAATACATATATATATATATACAATTTGACACCACTCTTGCACCACTCTTGCAAATACTATATGCAAATACTATACTTTGTTATATCCTAGTTCAATTTTTTCTCAGCAAACAACTCTAAAGTTCAACTAATACAGAATCGGAAACAAATCAAAGCAAGAGTCACACTGTAACATCTAAGTTAAATTTGAAAACTTAAAGCCAATTCATATACAAGCACCCAATAAATCAGCCAAAATCGACATACCCAAATGATAAAACCTTTAAAAAACCCCAAAAACGCAATCATTTTGCTAAAATATTCATGGATTGCACAAACAAAATTCAGATTATTAACTTAAAATAATAATGAAATGAGGTGAGAGAGAAACCGATTTCGATCGGACAGCGGTAGCTGCGGCGCCTGAACCGGAGAAGAAGTGAATCGAGTCTAATAGTCTAATACATATCATTGTTACTCAATTTTCAACTGGTATCTCTCTTAGGATATTAGAAGCACCAATTTCTTAATCTAAGGATACACACGTCACTACACTTGGTATTCAATTATATAAGTATAATTGCACTGCCTACTTGTGTAAGTGCAAAAACTCATAAATCAACAATTTATAAAACAACTAAAATAATACACCTAATATAATAATACAAGTTAAGTAAAGAGCATCAATTCAGTTCTTGAAGATTTGATAAGAAAGAGGCAAACCTTAAAACCAGATTTCTGAATGTTAATCTAGTTGTTTAAGCGGACCCTCTTTAAGCAGCATTTGTACTTTAGTTTAATCGTCTCTTGGGTTTTCATGTTCATTTAGTTGGAAATCTATATGGTGAAATGATTTGAAAAGCGTTTGCCAGTTTAATATATGTGATTCCGTTGCCCTGCATTGTTTCCTTTTCTGTTCCTTTTGTATGAAATAATTTCCCCTGTTCATATAAATAATTACAATTTAAAAGTCGAATCATTTTCCAAGATTTTTATAACAGTTGATCAAATAAAAATTTTAGCTGCAAAATTTCTATGTTATCCATACTTCAATTTTATCGTCAGTAGGCTAGCCTATCATTTTTCTAGTTGCCCATGTTTCAATCTGTGACCAGTTGGCTTTTTGCTTTCCCAATTTCAGTTTTATGTAGTTCATTTTCATTGTCTTTTACATGCCCAACAGTCAAAATTGAGTGTCTTGCTGACATGATTATATTTTTAACCTTAAAAAACATAGTCCCATGTAAGAATACTTGGATCACGCTTACATAAACCAATAATATGCAACCTAATTCATACTATGAAAAAAATTCAAACATGCTTATCAAAATCTTTACGGCAGAGTTGAACGCCAACACAAAAAATTCATCAACACTCATTCAACTCATAATTTCAATATCCAAGAATAAATCTAATGTCCAAATAGGCTTCAAACAAGTGCTCATAAAATGTAAAAAATGTAACTATAGAATTCATTTAAACAAGTTACAAACTTGAGAAGGGAGATGTTGGTTACTTGATCTATAAGCAATCAAATTTAGTGCCATCAACAATGCTAGATTACATGATTTTTTTCTGAGCCCATGAATTTAGTTAAGACTTTGTATCACAAGAGGTCAAATAAAATCGTGTGTAAGATTTTCTATATTGTTTTTAGATCAGTGAGTTGTGTAAGAAATTAAGGGATGTGTTGAAAAAGCCAAGCCAATATCAGGACTGTCAAAATCCCAAGTTTGTTCAGCTCTCCTCAAGAGAAATGTTTGAACCTTATGCATGGGCAGTAGGACACAA
The DNA here is from genome assembly GCA_032871835.1 of Dipteronia dyeriana. Classification (NCBI taxonomy): domain Eukaryota; kingdom Viridiplantae; phylum Streptophyta; class Magnoliopsida; order Sapindales; family Sapindaceae; genus Dipteronia; species Dipteronia dyeriana. The sequence goes on along the minus strand of CM065299.1, from coordinate 13,296,991 downwards.
GTCTCCCTCTCAATTTCATTTTTAACAATGGAATTTATACTGGTAATTGATTTTGCAATGCAGTAAACGAGAAACCTTTACATTTTTTTTATAAAAATAACTACGTTCAGGTAACAAAAGAAAAGAGTCCTGTAAAAAATTTGAATGGGTATCGATTTCTAAATAGTTTTTTATTAAAAAAAAATCAAAACAAATATATTCAACTAACAAGGAAAAATACAATCAAAAGCAACATCCCTCCAAAATTGTTCTCTGCTGGTGAAGAAAAGCCAAAGAAGCAAGGCAAATAAGGTATTTGTAAAACCCAGAACTTCACATAAGGCTTTAATATATTCAATGATAAAACTGGCAGTCATATTCAAAGGAGTCTTCAAAGTCACTTTGGTAGCAATGTTGGAAGCATCAACATAAGCGAATTTCACTACGAGAACCAACCTTTTACCCAGTAACAATTAACAAACCTTCTTGAAGAGCCATACATTACCCAATATCAGCAGAAAATAAACCATCAACAGCTTTAGAAACCGCAGCAATAATCATTCCCCTGCCATCTCTTATCACTACCCCAACACCAATAAATTGATGACCTTTTCTAATAGCAACATCAGAATTTAATTTCAAAGAGCCTTTGGGAAATTGTTAGCCTGCAGAGCCGTCTGGGCATTTTGTCCAGATATCCCACAACAGTATATATAGCAACAAATTCAACGTTGGCCTTACCAATGCTAGAACTCTAACCCCTCAAAACATCCAAACAAGGAAGACCTCTGAATTTATCTAACAGACACCGAAAAAACAGAATTACTCCAAACATTCTCTGCCTTGGTACACACAACACAACACATGTTCAACAGTTTCAGCACCATAACAACATCTAGAACAGCATAGATTCTCATTCAGTTTTCTAATCCATAAGTTGGAGAGGGAAGGCAAAGCATTTTTTCTAGCCGTACACAGAAAAATTTTGTTACAATTCCCAATGGATGCTTACAAGAAAGAATACTATAATCTGCAAAAACAGATGGCTCACCAAAGGACTGCCTCTACACCAGCTAATCCCCAAAGTCTTACCATCCTGTTCAGACCTTAAAATTAGACTAGAAAGAGCCTTGGTACAGGGGAGGAACTAGTAAGGCGACAATGGGCATCCTCGGCGTAACTCTTTAGAAGGCACCACTTTTCCCCTCACACTTCCATTAATAATAAAATACAAAGAAACTCAAGGTAGTACAAGATACATAATAAAGCACAGACATACAATCAGCAAGTAGCACAACTGATATTATTAACTGCATCTTCTTTGTCTTATATTATTAACAATCATCTTTGTGCTAGTTAATATTATACTTTTCCCCTCACATTCCGTTAATAAAAAAAAAACAACAAATATCAGAAAGCTGCACAGCGACAGAGATGAAAAAAAAAAATATATCAGGATAAGATACATCCAGCACAGTGAAAAAGCAAGAGCAGATAATTGAATATGAAACTAATGAAGCTTTAACTACAAGACACACGGGAACATGGTTCTCACAATTAACAAACACTAGCAATAAGAACTTCATTTTACATACGGAAGACTTACTAAATATGAGACTATTGAATCCATTGAAACAAGTCAAGAACTTTACAAAGGATGTGAGTTACAATTAAACTAATGAAGCTTTAACTACAAGACATACGGGAACACGGTTGACTGTATGACATAAGATGGTCGCACATGATAATGGTATAGAGGATGAGTCGGTCTACTGTAACACACCATCATTTGGGGAAATGGGGATCGACAAGGCATCACTGGTGGACAATAACGCGGCACAACTATTTTAGGACTCATGCTCTGAATTTTTGGACTAATGCTATACAAAAACCCATCAAAATTTCTTTCTTCTATTCTATAGACATTCTTCAATATAGCAAACACACAAGCAGTTAACAAACTATCAGAACCGGCATTATGAGCCTCACCGCATCTATCAACAGTCAAAATACATGCAAGTCGATTCAATCCAAGTTCACCACCCATGAGCCCTTTACAAAATCTTGCGATAAATTTGATGTCAAAAACAGCATTGAAATACTCAGCAGCCTCTTTAACAAAATCAAATACAGTGAGTGGCAGTGAATTGTTACTTAACAACTTAAGTACATAAGCTAAATCATACAAGCCATGAAATGTAACCCACTTCAAGTTAGCATGCACAGACAGAATTTCCAAGAATTTGCGCCTAAACACAGACATGAAAATACCATCTTTTCTAATCCTCTCAAAATCCAACCCACTCTTCTTCAAGAAATCGATAGAAGTTTCATTACACGCATCGTTATCGACATTGAAATCACAAAAATTAAATTCCCAAGTAGAAGAAATATTACCGTAATCATCCGAGAGAGTGATACCCAGTTGGATCAACTTGGTGTTATCGATGTTAAATTTCAAGTCGGAGTAGCGGAGAGTCTCAGGAGCATCTCTGGGCGTATTACGAAGACATCCCGGGAATTCGGTGTCAACTGAAAGAAAATGGTGACGCCCTAGGGATTGATGAAACGATTGCAGCTCTCGATCCAGATTGAATGCCCAAACCCGTCTGATTTTGACAGAATCCATTCTCGGAATTGCAAGGAGCAACCGACGAAAGCGGAAAGAAAACTTGAGAGAGAGAATTACAGTTGCAGTTGGAAGCACACAAAAGAAAGCGAAAAGAGGAGTCTGAGTGAGTGAGAGAGAGAGAGCAGAGTCAGATGATACAGAGATATTTCTTGTTCGACGAGCAGTGAGACATCTCTCTCCCGCTCCAGCAGATTTATAGAACGCAATAACGGTAAAGTTTTTCAAAAAAAATTAAACAGCTGTTTAATTTTCTTGTTACATTCTCTATTTCTTTTTTTTTTCTTCTAGTTTTATAACTCAATAAAATAATAACCCTAAAATAAAAGCAAATAAGTAATACCGTAATGTTTGATTTTCTGTTTTTGAAAGGGCCGTAATGTTTAATAATTAGTACCATTTAAATTAAATTGATATTTGTTTTGAAATAATAATTAATTGATATCACCCTTTAAAAAAGGTAATTTTTTTAAAAAAAATTAAAACAATTTTTAAAGACATTATATTCCTTAAGTATATGATTGTGATATTATTAGACTTTTTAATTCTTGTTGTGATTAATTGTTCACAAATCATTTGACTATATTAATATATTTTTTTTATACCAGTGAAAGATGATTTTATTTTATTATATTATAAAATTTAAATAATTAAATGAAAAATATAGATTATGGTTATAATTGATATCTAGATAGAGATTTTTTTTTCTTTTATAAATCACCTGAGGTATAACGACTCAAACCTGGAATATTATCGGATAACTTAAATTTTATACAAATATTTAAATGTTAATAACAAGGTTGGATTGAAAGAAAATTCATGGATGGGTTATTTATTATTATTATTTTGAATGTGGCATTGATCAAGTTAATATTGCAATACCTACGTGAATAATCTACTCACACATGTCGATAAATTGTATATTAATAAGACAAGATGATGTTGGGTAATCCCTCTGCACCTACACTTAAGGTTATGGGTTCAAGTTATACTCTTTCTCATAATCCTAAGAAGCTGTAATATTTTGAAAAATGTATATTGACATTATTTATATATTTTAAAAATTCTCATTAAAAAATGTAAATTTTAAATTTTAAATTTTAAATTTTAAATAATTACATGATGTCGTATATAAATTTTATCAAATATACACGTCATTGACAAAAATGATAAAATTGTCAGATGGACATCCGAATAGGCCTTCAGAAAATATCATGCAGGACATCACCAAAGAAGATAAGCCCGAATAAACAAGAATTGAACAAGACCTGCTCGGGGTCAACTGATGTCAAATATTACTCGGGGCCAACTAAACATATTCGAGGCTAGTTGGTGATATTTTCTACTCGGTATCAGATGGAATCACTCAGGACCAACTGATATCGTGTTCTACTCGGGACAAGTATGAAGAAAATTGAATAAAAAGCCCAATGCATAGCTCACACGAATCGAGTCATTAAAATACACGAAGATACCATATCAAAGAGGAATTCCAACAAGAACGGAATTATCAAGCAGAAAGGGCTCATAATCAGGCAACAAATTTATTTCTTCAAAAAGACTACAATCTCATAAAGAAATAAGTCCTAATTGTATTACATTACTAGAGTCCCATTCGATCTCACTACAAGTTTTCGAAACAGGAAAGAAGACAAACTACTTTGAACAAGCAAACAATCATAATTAAATACAACGATCTTTTATTACTTGTACAAAGAATATTAAGGTTCTGTGGACATATAAATAGACCCATAATCTCATCACACAGATAGAGACAACAATCATAGAAAAATACAGAGAGAAAAAAGAGAGATCGAGAATTGTAATTATATTATTTCATAGTGGATTTTGGTTTGGTTGATCATTCAACCGCCCGTGGACGTTTCTCCTGTCATCAGAGTTTTACCACTTAAAAAACTTACCTCCGATTACTTTCTTCTTCTCTTTCTCTTTAAAAACACAGCTAAAATCCAATCCTTGTTGGGTTTTCTCATACATCTAGAAATCGACGTTAAACCTCCGATTTAATTAAAGATAATGGCAGGAAGCAGAAGCAGTTCTGGGGATGTCCAAAAATCTCCAGATAACTTTCATGTTATCAATAGCTCGCGAGATCTCTCTGCAACCACAGAGAACCAGCCTACATTCCTGACGGGAATCCAGCAAGTTCTTCTGACCAGCAGAGACCTGACACAACACTCCTGAGAGGCGTTACAACAATTGGTGGCAGATGCAGCAAAGGAAGGAGTTGATCTACTGGCTGCAGAAGAAGCACAAACTCCTAACCTCCCACCTGCGAGGCTTCGTTCGGTTGTAGTAGGGCCAGAACTAAATGCATCGGAAGCCAGAAAGAACTCTGCTCCAATCAATCAGGCTGAACGTGAAACACTTAAAGAGGAACGACCACACCAGAAGCAAAACCTGGATCAGACAGTCCGTGCTAGACACCGTAAACATGACCGGCATAGAGATCGGTCGTCATCAAAAGATAGTGATCGGCACCATCGTAAGTGTCATCACAGAATCATACTCGAAACCCGTCATCAAAGTGAAGAGCCAGAAAGAGGAATGACAATCACCCAGCTGTTCAACAATCAGGGAAGTCCGGTGGGAGACAGAGATGTCGTAATCCAGAGTCTAACTAGAGAAGTCGAGAACAATAGGCGTCAAATGGACGCACTGGTCAGACTCTATTTGTACAACGATTTATCTGACGAGGATTCTGACAGCCCGTTCACTAGGGACATCCTGCAGACTTCATTCCCAGAAAGATTCAGGATGCCACACGTGGAGCAGTTCAATAAGGATACAGACCCAAAAGAACATGTCAGACGCTATAAAAGTGTTATGGCCCAGTATGCCCATGTCGATCCCTTACTATGCCTCAACTTTCCACAAACTCTAGGAGACATGGGCTTAAGATGGTTTGGGAGATTGTCCCCAGCAAGCATCGGAAGTTTCAGTGAAGTGAGCAGGAGTTTTTCAAGGCAATTTCTGAGCAATGTTCATAGAAAAAAATCAGTGGCTTACCTTTCTCAAATAAAACAAGGGAAAGATGAGTCGCTGAAGAAATACCTGGGGAGATTCGGCCAAGCAGTATCAAAAATCGGCAGTGTAAATGATGAAGCGATAATTGCTGTATTCATCAACAACCTACATAATGGACGGTTGTCTTTTGACCTAAGAAGAGCCTGTCTGACCAGATATGCATATATGATGGACATGGCATGAGGATATGCACTGGCCGAAAAAGAAGAGTTAGCAACGGGTCAAATGCATGTAGGAAAACCAGAGAAGGACGCTGAGTCCAAGGTGCAGAACCAAAAGGGAAATACCGAGGTAGATACACCAATTACAACCCTCTTCGGAAAAAGCATGAGGAAATCCTGGCCATTCTGGAAGCAAAGAATATGGTAAAAGAGCCACAACGACAGTCTCAGTTTGCCCGGTGGGATACAACCAAATACTGCAGATTCCACAAGGAAACCGGTCATGAGACTTCTAAGTGTTACCAGCTCAGAGATTACATAGAAACCCTCATTCGGGAAGGACATCTACAAGATGTAATCTTGAAAAGGGATGAGAAATCAAAAACAAAGAAAGAGATCAGGGCCGATCACAACTCCGATCGAAATCAAAGGGCCAGTCCAAAGGCCAATGAAGTAATACTTCTAAGTGCTCGGATTGGTCATCGGGAAGTTAGGAGAGTCTTGATAGATAATGGAACTTCAACAGACATTCTCAATGTAGCAGTCTACGATCAACTCAGGTTGGATTAAAAGGACCTACAGCATTTCCATACTTCACTCAGAGGATTCGGGGGAATTGAGGTCGGGTCACTCGGGGACGGTAAAGCTACCCGTAAAGATCAGAGTGGCACCTTGTCAGAGAACTGTATTGCTCGACTTAGTGGTTGTAGACTTAGACAATTGGTCGTATAATGCGTTGTTGGGTCAGCCATTCTTAAATAAAACTAAGGCCGTAACAACTACTTATGCCTTAATGATCAAGTTCCCGACCGAACAAGGGGTCAGTGTAGTCAAGGGATCCCAAGAGATGGCTCGAAGGGCTAACCTGTCGGTATACAAAAACAAGAATGATGATCAGATTTGCACTACAACATAGTCGAGTCGGAACAAATAGCCACTGTCATTCGAATTCGATCCAATGGGAGAGTCGAATGAATCCAAAATTGAACCAGCTGAAGAAATTATCTTTGAAGAAGATGAACAAGATAAAAGGATCAAGATTAGGGCCAACCTGGAAGGAAAGGTCAAACAAAGCCTCATTAATATGCTTAAAGAATACAGGGATGTGTTCGCTTGGAGTCATGAAGACATGGTCGGGATAGATGCCCGAATAATATCTCACCATCTCACAATAGACCCGAATGCAAAACCGGTGATACAAAAGAGAATATCATTCAATCTCAAGAGAAGTCAGGCAATCAAACATGAAGTAGAGAAGCTACTCGTTGTAGGGTCGATTAGAGAGGTTAACTACCCTCAATGGATAGCTAACGTCGTCCTCGTCCAAAAGAAAAATAGACAATGGAGAATGTGCGTAGACTTCACAGATTTGAACAAGGCATGCCTAAAAAATAGTTTTCCACTTCCGAGGATAGATCAGTTGGTGGACGCTACATCAGGCCATGAGTTACTCAGTTTCATGGATGCGTAATCGGGATATAACCAAATCCGGATGAACAAGGCTGACAAAAAAAAAACAGCATTCACAACTGATCAAGGTTTGTACTATTACACAGTAATGCCATTCGGGTTAAAAAATACAGGGTCAACATATCAAAGGCTGGTCAATAGAATCTTCGCACGACAAATAGGAAGGAACATGAAAGCATACATTGATGACATGATAACCAAGAGCATCACGGCAGACAAGCATACTTCAGACCTACGAGAGACATTTGATGTCTTGAGAAGATACCAAATGAAGCTAAATCCGAACAAGTGTTTATTCGGAGTTCCTTCAAGAAGATTCCTAGGTTTTCAAGTTCACCAAAGAGGAATCGAAGTCAACCCCGAGAAGATCCAAGCCCTACAGAAAATGACTTCACCAAGGACACTAAAAGAAGTACAGCGCCTAACAGGATGCTTAGCTTCCTTGGGAAGATTCATCTCAAAGGCCACGGACAGATACGTATTTTTTTTCAAAGTAATCAAAAAAGGGAAAGGGCTCGAATGGAACGAAGAGTGCGAGTATGCATTCTTAAAAATCAAAGAATACCTAGGGCAGGCTCTCATCATTTCAAAACCAAAGATTGGAGAGATACTCCATTTGTACTTATCAATTACAGAACTAGCAGCAAGCTGGTTCCAGTCAGAACAGAAGATATAGTACAGAAGCCAGTGTACTATACCAGCAAAGCACTTCTACCAGCCGAGACTAGGTATTCACAGGTAGAGAAAATGGCCATAGCATTGGTTTCAGCAGCAAGGAAGCTAAAGCCATATTTTCAGACTCATACAATCCAAGTTCTCACCGACTGCCCATTAAAGAAAATTCTACAGAAGCCAGAGATTTCAAGAAGACTGACCAAATGGGCTATCGAGCTAAGTGAATTCGATACCCACTACGTCCCCAGGACATCCCTCATAGGGTAAACAGTGGTAGATTTAATAGTAGAGTTCACAGAGCCAAACCTGGAAGAAAAAAAGATGTTGAAAAAAAAATTCCCATGGAAATTGTATGTTGATGGCTCTTCAAACACTCATGGCAGTGGGGCAGGGATCGTAGTATGCACTCCAGAAGGAGATGATGTCGAATGTGCCATGAGATTTGATTTCAAAGCAACCAACAATCAAGCCGAGTATGAGGCGCTACTAGCTGGACTCAGAGTCTGCATAGCTTTCGGGGCAGATGAAGTCAATATATTCAGCGATTCACAGGTAGGGTTCAACCAAGTCCTGGATGAGTACCAAGCTAAGGATGAAGGCATGATAGCCTATCGTGACATTGTAAAACAGCTCCTCTAGTAATTCAAAGAATATAAGATTGCCCAGATCCTCAGGGAGGAGATTGTCCAAACTAGCATCAACAACAACCACAATCAGGCCAAAGACTATTCCGATTGCACATCTCCTCAAACCGAGCACAGCTGAAGCAAGAAACTTAGAAATTTTAGAAATCTGAACACCGCCAGACGGTTGGATGACTCAGTTAAAAAGGTTCATTGAAGAAGGCATGCTCCCGGAAGAATCCTTACAAGCAAAACGTATCAGGTATAGATCAACAAGGTACACATTGGTTGGAGGAGAACTGTATAAATGGGGTATTCCCGAACACTCTAAAGATGTGTGTCAAAGGAGGATGCATATCGGATATTACAGGAAATCCATGGAGGAGTTTACGGAAACCACACTGGGGGTAAAAGTTTAGCGCACAAGGTACTCAGGTAAGGTTATTATTGGCCTACTCTATTCTCAGATGCACAGCGATGTTCGGAGAGTTACAATACTTGCCAAAGGATTGCTAATGATATCCGACAACCCCCTGAATAGCACAGAAACCTCACATCCCCATAGCCATTTGCCATGTAGGGTTTGGATTTAATCGGCCCAATGCCAGCCGGGACAGGGGGTGGAGCGAAGTATGCCATATTAACCATTGACTACTTCACGAAGTGGGAAGAAGCTGAAGCATTGGTGCATATCACAGAAGCAAACACCATAAATTTCATGAAAAAGAATATACTTTATAGGTTTGGGATCCCAAACACTATAATCATTGACAACGGCACACAATTCGATAACCTATAATTCAAACAGCTGTGTAAAGAGTACCAGATTGCCAATTACTATGCCACACATGCCCACCCTCAAACAAATGGGCAGGTTGAAGCAGTGAACAAATTCATCAAGCACACAATCAAAGCAAAGCTAGATACCAAGAAAAGAAGCTGGGTTGAAAAGCTTTCCGAAGTATTATGGGCATATCGGACAACAGCAAGAACGTCAACAGGAGAGATTCCATTACTTTAGCGTTTGGAACAGAAGTTGTTATCCCTATAGAAACGTCATACACGTCACCCCGGGTCAGGCTATATGATAAAGATCAGAATGTTGATATGCTATTACAATATCTAGATGAGCTAGAAGAGAAAAGAGAGAAATCCCGTATACGAAATATGGCATATCAGCAAAGAGTAGCTCGCCACTACAACTCTCATGTTCGGGTCAGGAAATTCCAGCTAGGAGACCTGGCACTCAGGAAGGTGTCATTGAACATAAAAAATGAAGTTGCAGGTTCCCTGGCTGATAAATGGGAAGGCCCGTACAAAGTCAAAGGAATAGTTGGCCATGGAGCGTATTGGCTTGCACGACCCAATGGAGGGGTTTTACCCCGACCATGTAAAGCCCAATATCTGAAGATTTTCTATCCTTAAATTATTTTTTGTTCTTTTTTTTAGTCAGGACAATTTTAGTTAGGTCTTATATTAGCTGTTGAATTTAAATCTTTGTTGATTTTGCAGCTATAAATAAAAATCAAACTCGGGATTTCTGAAAGAAAAAGCATCAATCTAGGGATTTCCGAAAGCATGGTAATAAGACCATATGAATGACAAGCATGATAATAAGAACATGCAAATAGAATACTCGGGACCATTGATTCCCGAATGGGCAGAGAAGTTCGAATGAGCATGCCAGCCGAGCAAGGTCAATTGACCTTAGCAAAAAAGCAAACCAGATGCAGCAGCTCGAGACGCTATCGAAAAAAAATCGGTGAAATGCGTAGCTGTGTTAAGCGATTCAAAAAGCTTTACGATTCGGTAAACCCTTTAGCATAAAAACTGGGGAGACGTCCTCGGTAATACGTAAGGACTCAAACATATGATCATGGTGAGCCTTGATGTAATGTTCGGGTAGCAACCGTGTATGAAAAACAATTATAAACTTACTTGCATGTTTTAAGATGACTCGATTAATAACAAGAGCCAGTTTAATAAGACACTTGTTATTAAAATTATTCGGGTGACAACCGATTTAATAAGATACTCGGTAAAGTTACCCGAACATTAGAATTAGTCAGTTTAATAAGATACTTGGCCTGAAGATTGCAACAGCCAGTTTAATAAGATACTTGACATTAAAAATTATTCGGGGAACGAAACCGGTTTAATAAGATACTCTGTTAAGTTACCCGAATATAAAAAATAACTAGTTTAGTAAGATACTCGGCAACAATAAAGTCAAGTTGAAGGTGAAATTCGTTGAAGCAATAAATGAGATCAAGACCACTGGGTTCAGAAAAGTTAAACTCGGGATTTTATTAATCTCCAAAGAATCGATACAAAAAATTGTTACAAAGAATTGTTATAAAGAATGAATTACAAAGATTACAAAGAATTTCTACGAAAAAAACTTCTACAAAAATCAAGGTTGTAAGGATTTTGAACTCTTGCCAATACTCGAACCATCTCGTACTCGTGGAACAGACTTTCATTGGAAGGCCAAGCAATCGTGTCTACCGAATCGTCCATCCACTGGCTGTAATTTTCTCCTGGGATCTTTCTGACATCAGGGACCACACCCTCTACGACTTACTCCTGACTGGCGTAAATAGTCGAGAGGGAGTGCTCAGATGGAACCTCCAAATGCATAGGATGGGGCTCTTTGCCTCGGCTACGGCAGTAAGCTTTCCACTCCTTCATCTGAGTTCGAAGAGATTCCAAGGACCGATCCATATGATTCTTGATCGAAAAGTCCCAGTTGGTTCAGGCTTTCTCAGTTGCCCGATTCTTAACCTTGAAGAACTCGCCAGCTGAAACCAACCCATGCTGAAACAAAATTCAGATAAGACATGCTCCTCTTCTCCAGCGTGTGAACTGCTGTCCGAGCAAGTCTGGTCAGCTCAGTGTCGCTAAAGCCAAGCTTCTTCTTGTTCCAAACTTGGGGAAAACAAAAGAAGCGGGGAACTTTCATCACCCTCCGAGTTTCCTCAGCCGAGAGGGTGACTTCAAGACCCAGATTCCCTCCGGCAAAAAACCAATTGTTCTTCCAAAACCAATTGTTCTTCCAAAACTTGTTGGATAAAGGGAATATACATACAAACCCTCTCTTTTTGGGGTCGTCGGAGGTATCGTCATCCCGATTCACCTTTATCCCCTCGGGGACTCAGCAGTCCGACAGATTAGATATAAGAAAATAGGTCCCTGTCTTACCAGACTACCTCAGTGTGAAGAAGTGCCTGATTTCACTCGGGGATGGCGGCGACAAGTTCATCCGGATGTACATATGCCACATGCACATCAGGATCTTATAGTTGTTCGGAGCCAGTTGAGCTGGGGCAATCCCTGCTTCAGCTAAAAACCAGGCAATGAACGGCTGTAAGGGAAGTTTGGTGGGAGACAGAGATGTCGTAATCCAGAGTCTAACTCGAGAAGTCGAGAACAATAGACGTCAAATGGACGCACTAGTCAGACTCTATGGGTATAACGATTTATCTGACAAGGATTCTGACAGCCCGTTCACTAGGGACATCCTGCTGACTTCATTCCCAGAAAGATTCAGGATGCCACACGTTGAGCAGTTCAATAAGGATACAGACCCAAAAGAACATGTCAGACGCTATAAAAGTGTTATGGCCCAGTATGCCCATGTCGATCCCTTAATATGCCTCAACTTTCCACAAACTCTAGGAGACATGGGCTCAAGATGGTTTGGGAGATTGCCCCCAGCAATCATCGGAAGTTTCAGTGAAGTGAGCAGGAGTTTCTCAAGGCAATTTCTGAGCAATGTTCATAGAAAAAAAAATCAGTGGCTTACCTTTCTCAAATAAAACAAGGGGAAGATGAGTCGCTGAAGAAATACCTGGAGAGATTCGGCCAAGCAGTATCAAAAATCGACAGTGTAAATGATGAAGCTATAATTGTTGTATTCATCAACAACCTACAGAATGGACTGTTGTCTTTTGACCTAAGAAGAGCCTGTCTGACCAGATATGCATATATGATGGACATGGCATGAGGATATGCACTGGCCGAAAAATAAGAGGTAGCCACGGGACACATGCATGGAGGAAAACCTGAGAAAGACGCTGAGTCCAAGGTGCAGAACCAAAAGGGAAAACAGAAAGGAAACAATAAAGAAAAGAGCAAGGATGGGGGAAATGGGCGTCATGCCGAACAAACCACAGAGAAATACCGAGGTAGATACACCAATTACAGCCCTCTTCGGAAAAAGCAGGAGGAAATCCTGGCCATTCTGGAAGCAAAGAATATGGTACAAGAGCCACGATGACAGTCTCAGTTCGCCCGGTGGGATACAACCAAATACTGAAGATTCCACAAGGAAACCGGTCATGAGACTTCTAAGAGTTACCAACTCAGAGATTACATAGAAACCCTCATTCGGGAAGGACATCTACAAGATGTAATCTTGAAAAGGATGAGAAATCAGAAACAAAGAAAGAGATCAGGGTCGATCACAACTCTGGTCGAAATCAAAGTGCCAGTCCAAAGGCCAATGAAGTAATACATATAATCTTTGGAGGACCATCCACGGGGAGAAGTAACCGAGAGCGAACACAAGAAATCAGAGAAGCAATAGAAGCAAGACATAACTTTAACATGAACTCGGTGGAGCCAAACCCAAAAAGGGTAAAGGAAGGATGAGACCCAATAATATTCACAGAAGTAGACTCATATGGCGTCGATGTTTGGCCAAATGACGCTCTGGTCATAAGTGCTCGGATTGGTTATCGGGAAGTCAGGAGAGTCTTGATAGATAATGGAAGTTCAACAGACATTCTCAATGTAGCCATCTACGATCAAATCAGGTTGGATCGAAAGGACCTACAACATTTCCATACTCCACTCAGAGGATTCGGGGGAATTGAGGTCGGGTCACTCGGGCACGGTAAAGCTACCCGTAAAGATCAGAGTGGCACCTTGTCAGAGAACTGTATTGCTCGACTTCGTGGCAGTAGACTTAGAAAATTGGCTGTATAATGCGTTGTTGGGCCGACCATTCTTAAATAAAACTAAGGCCGTAACAACCACTTATGCCTTAATGATCAAGTTCCCGACCGAACAAGGGGTCGGTGTAGTCAAGGGATCCCAAGAGATGGCTCGAAGGGCTAACCTGTCAGTATACAAAGACAAGGATGATGATCAGGTTTGCACTATAACACAGTCGAGTCAGAACAAAGAGCCACTGTCATTCGAATTCGATCCAATGGAAGAGCTGAATGAACCTAAAATTGAACCGGTCGAAGAAATTATCTTGAAAGAAGATGAACCGGATAAAAGGATCAAGATCGGGGTCAACCTGAAAGGAAAGGTCAAACAAAGCCTTATTAATCTGCTCAAAGAATACTGGGATGTGTTCGCTTGGAGTCATGAAGACATGGTCGAGATTGATGCCCGAATAATATCTCACCATCTCACAATAGACCCGAATGCAAAACCGGTGATACAAAAGAGAAGATCATTCAATCTCGAGAGAAGTCAGGCAATCAAACAGGAAGTAGAGAAGCTACTCGTTGTAGGGTCGATTAGAGAGGTCAACTACCCTCAATGGATAACTAACGTCATCCTCGTCCAAAAAAAGAATGTACAATGGAGAATGTGCGTAGACTTCACAGATTTGAACAAGGCATGCCCAAAAGATAGTTTTCCACTTCCAAGAATAGATCAGTTGGTGGACGCTACATCAAGCCATGAGTTACTCAGTTTCATGGACGCCTATTCGGGATATAGCCAAATCCGGATGAACAAGGTTGAAAAAAAAAACAGCATTCACAATTGATCAGGGTTTGTACTATTACACAGTAATGCCATTCGGGATAAAAAATACAGGGGCAACATATCAAAGGCTGGTCAATAAAATCTTCGTACGGCAAATAGGAAGGAACATGAAAGAATACATTGATGACATGATAACCAAGAGCATCACGGCAGACAAGCATACTTCAGACCTACGAGAGACATTTGATGTCTTGAGAAGATACCAAATGAAGCTAAATCCGAACAAGTGTTTATTCGGAGTTCCTTCAAGAAGATTCCTAGGTTTTCAAGTTCACCAAAGAGGAATCGAACTCAACCCTAAGAAAATCCAAGCCCTGCAGAAAATGACTTCACCAAGGACACTAAAAGAAGTACAGCGCCTAACAGGATGCTTAGCTTCCTTGGGAAGATTCATCTCAAAGGCCATGGACAGATGCACATTTTTTTTCAAAATAATCAAAAAAGGGAAAGAGCTCGAATGGAACGAAGAGTGCGAGTATGCATTCTTAAAAATCAAAGAATACCTAGGGCAGACTCTCATCATTTCAAAACCACAGATTGGAGAGATACTCCATTTGTACTTATCAATTACAGAACTAGCAGCAAGCTCGGTCATAGTCAGAACAGAAGTTGGAGTACAGAAGCCAGTGTACTATACCAGCAAAGCACTTCTACCAGTCGAGACTAGGTATTCACAGGCAGAGAAAATGGCCATAGCATTGGTTTCAGCAGCAAGGAAGCTATAGCCATATTTTCAGACTCATACAATCCAAGTTCTCACCGATTGCCCATTAAAGCAAATTCTACAGAAGCTAGAGATTTCAAGAAGACTTACAAAATGGGCTATCGAGCTAAGTGAATTCGATATCCACTACATCCCCAGGACATCCCTCAAAGGGTAAACAGTGGAATATTTAATAGCAGAGTACACAGAGCCAAACCTGGAAGAAAAAAGGATGTTGGGAAAAAATTTCCCATGGAAATTGTATGTTGATGGCTCTTCAAACACTCATGGCAGTGGGGCAGGGATCGTAGTATGCACTCTAGAAGGAGATTATGTCGAATGTGCCATGAGATTTGATTTCAAAGCAACCAACAATCAAGCCGAGTACGAGGCGCTACTAGCTGGACTCAGAGTCTGCATAGTTCTCAAGGTAGATGAAGTCAAGATATTCAACGATTCAAAGGTAGTTGTCAACCAAGTCATGGACGAGTACCAAGCTAAGGATGAAGGCATGATAGTCTAACATGACATTGTAAAACAGCTACTTCAGAAATTCAAAGAATATAAGATTGCCCAGATCCCTTGGGAGGAGATTGTCCAAACTAGCATCAACAACAACCACAATCAGTTCAAAGACTATTCCGATTGCACATCTCCTAAAACCGAGCACACCTGAGCCAAGAAACTTAGAAATTTTAGAAATCCGAACACCGACAGACGGTTGGATGACTCAGCTAAAAAGGTTCATGGAAGAAGGCATGCTCCCGGAAGATCCCTTACAAGCAAAACGTATCAGGTATAGATCAACAAGGTACACATTGGTTGGAGGAGAACTGTATAAAGGGGGTATTCCCGAACACTCCAAAGATGTGTGTCAAAGGAGGATGCATATCGGATATTACAAGAAATCCATGGAGGAGTTTACGGAAACCACACTGGGGGTAAAATTTTAGCACACAAGGTACTCAGGTAAGGTTATTATTGGCCTACTCTATTCTTAGATGCACAGCGATGTTCGGAGAGTTGCAATACTTGCCAAAGGATTGCAAATGATATCCGACAACCCCCTGAATAGCTCAGAAATCTCACATCCCCATTGCCATTTGCCATGTGGGGTTTGGATTTAATCGGCCCTATGTCAGCCGGGACATGGGGTGGAGCGAAGTATGACATAGTAGCCGTTGACTACTTCACGAAGTGGGCAGAAGCTGAAGCATCGGTGCCTATCACATAAGCAAACACCACAAATTTCATGAAAAAGAATATACTTTATAGGTCTGGGGTCCCAAACACTATAATCACTGACAACGGCACCCAATTCGATAACCTGAAATTCAGACAATTGTGTAAAGAGTACCGGATTGCCAATTACAATGCCACACATGCCCACCCTCAAACAAATGGGCAGGTTGAAACAGTGAACAAAATCATCAAGCACACAATCAAAGCAAAGCTAGATGCGAAGAAAAGAAGTCGGGTTGAAAAGCTTTCCGAAGTATTACGGGCATATCGGACAACAGCAAGAACGTCAACAGGAGAGATTCCATTCACTTTAGCGTTTATAACAAAAGTTGTTATCCCTATAGAAATGTCATACACGTCACTCCGGGTCAGGCTATATGATAAAGATCAGAATGTTGATATGCTATTACAATATCTATATGAGCTTGAAGAGAAATTGGAGAAATCCACGAATAAGAAATATGGCATATCAGCAAAGAGTAGCTCGCTACTACAACTCTCATGTTCGGGTCAGAAAATTCCAGCTAGGAGACCTGGTACTCAGGAAGGTGTCATTGAACATAAAAAATAAAGTTGCAGGTTCCCTGCCTGATAAGTGGGAAGGCCCGTACAAAGTCGAAGGAATAGTTGGCCATGGAGCGTATTGGATTGCACGACCCAATGGAGAGGTTTTACCCCGACCATGTAAAGCCCAATATCTGAAGATTTTCTATCCTTAAATTATTTTTTGTTCTTTTTTTAGTCTGGACAATTTTAGTTAGGTCATATATTAGCTGTTCAATTTAAATCTTTTTTGATTTTGCAGCTATAAAAAAAAAATCAAACTCGAGATTTCTGAAAGAAAAAGCATCAAACTCGGGATTTCCGAAAGCATGATAATAAGAACATGCAAATAGAATACTCGGGACCATTGATTCCCGAATGGACGAAGAAGCTCGAAGGAGCATGCCAGCCGAGCAAGGTCAATTGACCTTAGCAAAAAAGCAAACCAGATGCACCAGCTCGGGACGCTATCGAAAAAAAATTCTGTAAAATGCGTAGGTGTGTTAAGCGATTCAAAAAGCTTAACGATTTGGTAAACGATTCGGTAAACCCTTGCGCATAAAAACTGGGGAAACGTCCTCGGTAATATGTAAGGACTCAAACATATGATCATGGTAAGTCTTGATGTAATGTTCGGGTAGCAACCGTGTATGAAACACAATTATAAACTTACTTGCCTGTTTTAAGATGACTCGGTTAATTACAAGAGCCAGTTTAATAAGATACTTGGTATTAAAATTATTCGGTAGACAACCGATTTAATAAGATACTCGGTAAAGTTACCCGAACATTAGAATTAGCCAGTTTAATAAGATATTTGGCATGAAGATTGCAACAGCCGGTTTAATAAGATACTTGGCATTAAAAATTATTCGGGGAACGAAACCGGTTTAATAAGATACTCGTATACTTACCCGAACATCAAAATTAATTGGTTTAGTAAGATACTCGGCAATAATAAAGTCAAGTTGAAGGTGAAATTCCTTGAAGCAATAAATCAGATCAAGACCACTGGGTTCGGAAAAGTTAAACTCGGGATTTTATTAATCTCCAAAGAATCGATACAAAAAATGGCTACAAAGAATTGTTATAAAGAATGAATTACAAAGATTAAAATGAATTTCTACAAAAAAACTTCTACAAAAATCAAGGTTGTAAGGATTTTGAACTCTTGCCAATACTCGGGTCAGAAACCATCTCGTACTCGTGGAACAGACTTTCATTGGAATTCATTGGAAGGCCAAGCAATCGTGTCGACCGAATCGTCCATCCACTGGCTGTAATCTTCTCCTGGGATCGGTCTGACATCAGGGACCACACCCTCCACGACCGACTCCTGACTGGCTTAAGTAGTCGAGAGGGAGTGCTCAAATGGAACCTCCAAATGCATAGGATGAGGCTCTTTGCCTCGGCTACGGCAGTAGGCTCTCCACTTTTTTATCTGAGTTCGAAGAGATTCCAAGGACCGATCCACATGATTCTTGATCGATAGTTCCCATTTGGTTCAGGCTTTCTCAGTTGCCCGATTCATAACCTTGAAGAACTCGCCAGCTGAAACCAACCCAGGCTGAAACCTTAGAAGGTGAAGGGCATCGTAGGTAGGGGATCTCTTGAAACGATCTACCCCTTGCACTTCGAGTTCCAGCTTGGCCTCCTTGGATAGAGACTCGACCATTAGAGCACGGCGTTCCAAGTCTTCGATCTTCTGCTCATACGCCGACTTAGATTGCTCTACTTCTTGATCGGTCCTAAGCATTGATTCTTAGGCAGAAGACAATAAATTTTAAAGTAACTCAGCTTTCTTTTCTGCCAAAGAAGCCCTTTCTTCGACCTCCACCTACTTCGCCAAGCAGTGGTCAGTAAATACTTGAGCAGAGTCAACCTTTTGTTGATAAGCCGATTCGACCCGAGCACGGCTATCCTCATTTTCCTTCAACTGGGCCTCGAGATGCCTTATTCTATCAGCTTGATGTTGTTGCGTCTGAACCAGCTCAGCGAACTCGGCCACAATCTATAAAAAGTTCAATTAAATGTTTGACGAACAAGCAAAACAATTGAAGAAGTTAAGGATAACTTACATAAGATGCACCGTAAAAAACGTTCTAAAGATGGTCTGTCAGGAAGCCATCCCGAAAACAACTCCAGCTGTCTTTCCAGATGAAAGCTCGACCGGATGACATCTCCTGCAGCATATCCTGGGGAGAAGGATATGAAGGAACCCTCGAGGGTTCAACCCATTGATCTTTAACCTTGGGGAGAGAGGAACCCCTGTTCGGCTTCGAAGTCTCAGCATCCACCGATGCTCCAACATCAACACTCGGGGGGATCTCAGCCACAATATCTTCATCGCTGGAGTCAATAAACAAGGCCTTCTGAGGGAATTTGAGAGGGCGAGTAGAAGAGCTGACTGCCTTCTGCTTCTCAGCCCGAGAACGGTGGAAGCTGAGATCAGTTGTGGGATCTTCCTAAGCATCATTCCGAAAAGATTCAAAAAATTCAGGACCTGAAGGTACTTGTCCCGCGGAGGTATTCCCTTTATCACCGACGTTTGACTGCACAACAGGTGCTTTACCAAGACCCACACTCTGCCT
The DNA here is from genome assembly GCA_032871835.1 of Dipteronia dyeriana. Classification (NCBI taxonomy): domain Eukaryota; kingdom Viridiplantae; phylum Streptophyta; class Magnoliopsida; order Sapindales; family Sapindaceae; genus Dipteronia; species Dipteronia dyeriana. The sequence continues at coordinate 13,277,540 of CM065299.1, read as the reverse complement.
CTCCCCATCATCAGGCAGTTGAGTATCTGTCGAGCCACTCGGACCACTAGTCTCCCCGACGGCCGGCTAAACAACTTCCTCGGGGATATATTCAGGGGTTTGCTCCTCGGCCACATCGGTTTCCTCGTCAGACTCAGGCGGGGTGATACCATTATTGCTCTGAAGAGAAGCTTCTTTTCAGCTCGCCTGAAGAATCGACTTCACTTGGCGAGCTTGAAGGTCTCTGACGATGTCCGTGTCATACACTTAGAAAAAAAAAAGGACCGCGTCAGAATGCGAAAAGTAAAAAATAACAATAAAAAGGAAAAAAGAGGGTTACAAAGATCACTTACATCGCCTGGGTAAGCCGAAATCTAGCTGAAGAAGCCGAGCTCTATCATTTTCGTCTCATTGAAAAGATAAGACATGCTCCTCTTCTCCAGCGTGCGAACTGCTGCCCGAGCAAGTCTGGTCAGCTCAGCGACACTAAAGCCAAGCTTTTTCTTGTTCCAAACCTCGGGAGAACAGAAGAAGCGGGGAACTTTCAGTACCGTCCGAGTTTCCTTAGCCGTGAGGGTGACTTCGAAACCCAGATTCCCTCAGGTAAAAAATCAATTGTTCTTCCAAAACTTGTTGGTTGAAGGGAATCCACATACAAACCCCCTCTTTTTGGGGTCGTCAGAGGTATCGACATCCCGATTCACCTTTGTCCTCTCGGGGACCCAGCACTCCGGCGGATTAGATATAAGAAAATATATCCCTGTCTTACCAGACTGCCTCAGTGTGAAGAAGTGCCTGATTTCACTAGGGGATGGCTGCGACAAGTTCATCCGGATGTACATGTGCCACATGCACATCAGGATCTTGTAGCTGTTCGGGGCCAGTTGAGTTGGGGCAATCCCTGCTTCAGTTAAAAACTAGGCAATGAACGGCTGAAGGGAAGCGTGACGCCGCAACAGAGCATGGATCCATAGATTGCCACCATGCTCGGGGGAGAATTCCACTCAGCTCTATCACCAGCGGGAACCAGAATAACCGAGTCGTCCATATCGAATCGGACATGATACTTCCCGATCTCTTCTACCCCGACCACATTCGGTTCGTTATCAAACCCACTCGAGCAATTAGCAGACAAGGTGAGAAGAGATGCTCTGAACGCCTCTTCAACATCGTTCCAGTTAACAGTCTGCTTTCTGATCCGAACGCTGCCCGAGCCATGCTTATGGACTTCACTTCTGCTTTGATGTTTTCCCATCCTTCACAAAGGTACCCTATGATTAGAAATTTCAGATTCAGAACTAAATAAAGAATCAGAACTGGATACAGAAAATTGGACGTCAAGGTGAAGCCCAGAAACGTCAATTTATAAAAATGAAGGCTCGTCCGGGGGGATTTCCCCCAATAATCTTTGAGCGCAAGAAACGAACTGGAAATCTCCACAATCGAGCGCTTCAAGAGCAATAGTAAAAAGCCGATGACGGGAAGATGGATTCATTGGAACTAACCTTGAATGAAAAGTGATGCAGAATCTTGTACGGAGAAATGACGATTTGCTGCACAAAGAAATCTGGACTGACAAAAATTTATGGTTTTCAAGTTTTTTAGAATGAACCAACGCAACCCTTCAGATAGCACAAAACTCTAGGGTCTCAAGGCGGGAGAAATTTGTGACGATAATTGATGACGTAGGCTGCGCACAGGGAGACGTGAAAGTCGTTTCTCATAAATGGTATCAAAAAATTAAGAGGCAAAGGACACGTGTCAAGAAGAGAATTGGCTTTCGCCGTCAGATTTCTAAAACTTCGCTATCATTGAAGGTCTCGCGTGATAGGGCAAATCGAGTTTACAGGGTCACCATTAAGACACATCATTATGATAAGACATTTACTCTGGCACTAAAAAGATATAAAATTGAAGAATTGATTAAAATACTTTTTCCAGAAACAAAACTCTATTCGGTAAAAATATTTTAAGGGGGTATTGTCGTATGTAAATTTTATCAGATATACATGTTGTTGACGTCGATTTCTGGATTATGCCAGAAAAGCCAATAAGAATTGGATTTTGGCTATTGAATCAAAGAGAAAGAGATACAGAGAGAGTAACAAAGACCAGTTTTGTGTGGTAAAACTCCGATGGCCTGACAAACATCCACGGATGGTTGAAGGATCAACCAAGCCAAAATCCATTAAGAGAAAAAGATGTTTTACAAGCTCTCGATCTCTCTTTTTTCACTCTGTATTTACTATGATTGTTATATGCTATATTGTCTATATATTTTTTTGACGAGATTATGGGTCTATTTATATGTTTATAGAACCCTAATCTGCCTTGTACAAGTAATACAGGATCTTTGTATTTAATTGTGATTCGGTTACTTTCTTGACATCGATTTGTCTTCTTTCCTGTTTCGGTGTCTCTTATGGAAATCGAGTGAGATTCTAGTAGTGCAGTTCAATTTGGACTTGTTTCCTTATAAGAATGTAGCCTTCGCAAAGAAATCAAGTTATTTCCTGATTGGGGACTCTTTTAATTTAATGCTCTATTTTATTTGGGATTCCTTCCTGATGGATATCGTCGCGTATTTAATGACTTAATCCGTATGAAATAAGCACCAAGTTCTTACTCGAGTCGTATTTATTCCCGAGTAATAGTAATACCTTATGGTCCCGAATAAGAGTAATACCTTATGGTCCCGAGTGGAAGCGTTGTTTAACTAGTCCCGTTTGAGCCCGAGTGGAAGCGTTGTTTAACTAGTCCCGAGTGCTGTTAACTGATCCAGAGTAGGTTTTATTCAATATATGCTTACTCGGGCTTTCTTCTCTTTAATGATGTCTTATAGGATATTTCCCGAATGCCCATTTGGGCGTCCACCTGGCTATTTTTTCCTTCCTGTCAATGACGTGTATGCTTGGTTAAATTTACATACGACAATACCCCTTTAAAATATTTTTACCGAGAAGATTTTATATCGGGCAAGAGTATTTTAATCATCTTAATTTTCTCTCGTCATAATAGCCGTCTTGTCATAATGGAGCGTTTTAATGGTGACTCTGTAATTTCGATTCGCTTTAACACGCGAGATCTTAAATGATAGCGATGTTTTGAAGTTCTGACGGTTGAGAGCTACTTCCTGTTATGACACGCGTCCCTCGTCTCTTCGTTTTTCAATATCATTTATGAGAAATGATTTTTGCATTTCCCCAAGCGCCGCCTACATCATCGAGTTTCGTCATAATTTTTTTCCCGCTTTGAAATCCTAGGGTTTCGTGTCGTCTCATCTTTAAATTCTTCACTGAGAGACATTGTTAGTTTATTCTTAAAAAAATTCAGCAGAAATTTCTTTATACTCAGATTTCTTTATCCAGAAGTTCACGATTCTCCGCTTGAAGATCTTGCATCAATCTAAATTCAAGGTTAGTTCTAATGGGGCCATCTTCCCGCCATAGTCTCTTTAAAATCGCTTTTGATGCATTAGAACGTGGGGATTTCCAGTTAGTATCTTGCATTAAACGATTACTGGGGGATATCCCAATAGATGAACCTCCATTCTAAGAGGTTGATGTTTCTGGGCTTCACTCTGACATCACTTTCAGCCCTGTATTGAGTTCTCCATCTAGTTCTGATTCTGAAATTTTTGATCACAGGGTATCTTTTCGAAGGATGGGTAAACATCAGAACAGAAGTAAGGTATACAAGCACAGCTCGAGCAGCGTTCAGACCAGGGAACAGACTGTTAAAGTGGGTGACGTTGATGAAGTGTTCAGGGCGTCTCGTCTTTTGTTTTCTGATACTCACCTGAGTGGCTTTGATACTGAGCCGAATGTGGTCGGGCAAGCTGAGATAGAAAAATACCACTCCCGATTCGACTTGCCCGACTCAGTCACTTTGGTTCCTGCGGGGGATAGAGGCGTATGGAATCCTCCTGAAGGCATGGTCGCGATTTATGGATTTATGCTTCGCTGCGGCGTGACACTTCCCTTTCAGCCTTTTATTGCCTGGTTTTTGGCTGAAGCAGGGATAACCCCAGCTCAGTTGGCCTCGAATAGTTACAAAGTCTTGATATGCATGTAGCACATGTTCAGTCGAATGAACCTTTCGCCTCCTTCCCCAAATGAAATCAGGCATTTCTTTACGCTGAGGCAGGTTAGCAGAACGGGGACCTATTTTCTTGCGTCTACTTCTTCGGACGGTTGGGTCCCCAAAGAAGCCTTGGTGAATCGGGGGGTCGATGCTTCTAATGACCTAAAAAAGAAGGGTTTCATATGGGGATTCTCTACATCCAACAAATTTTGGAAGAACAGTTGGTTTTTTACTGAAAGGGCTCTCTAGCTCGATATCACTGCTCGATCTGGGGATTCCCATATGGTGTTGAGTGTTCCCCGCTTCTTCTGTTCCCCCGAAGTGTGGAACAAGAAAACAATTGACTATAGTGATTCAGAGCTGAAGAGGCTGACTCGGGCAACTGTTCGTACTTTGGAAAAGATGAGCAAGAGCTATTTTTTCAAAGAGGATGACTTGATAAAGCTCGGTTTCTTCAGACAGATTTCGGGCCATCGCAGGCAATGTAAGTAACTCGACGAACTTTCTGTTGTGTTTTTCTGCTTTTTCATTTTATTTTCTAAGATTTTTTTTTTTAGTGTTCGATATATACGTCGTCAGCGATCTTCAGGCTAGCCAGGTGAAGGCGATTCTGCAAGAGAGTAGAAAGGAAGCTTCCAGTCAGGGCGATGACGGTATTGTTCCACCCGAGCCTGATGAGGAAACTGATATTGCTGAGCAAATTCCCGAATGCATTGATCGGGGTGCTCCGCCTTCTACTCAGGATTTTGCTAGTCCAAGTGGCCAAAGTGAGCCAACTGACACTCAACTGCCTAAAAATAAGGAGAGGCAAAATGAAGGTCCGGGTGAAGAGCTTGTTGGACGGTTTGAAGCTGGCGACGGTGGTAACTTCTTAACGGATCAAGTGCCTGCTGGTGCCGAATTATTTGAGTCTTTTCGAGACTATCCGCAGGAAGATCCTGTTGCTGATCTTAACTTCCACCGTTCTCGGGGTGAGAAGCGAAAGGCAGTTAGTTCGCTGTCTCGTCCTCTCAAAGTTCCTCGGGTAATCTCATTCATCGACTCAAGCGATAAAGATATTGTGGATGAGATTGTCCCCAGTGTGGGGGCTGGAGTATCAGTAGATACAGCTGTTTCAGAACCGAGTAAGGCTTCTTCTACCCCCGAAGTTGGAGATATGGGGGCTGAAGCTTCAGGGGTTCCTTCTCCATCTTTAGAACCGAACAGGGCTTCTCCTGCCCCCGAGTTTGGAAATCTGGGAGCTGAACCGTCGGGGGTTCCTTTATTCCTTTCTCCCTAGGATATGCTACGGGAGATGTCCTCCGGTCGGGTATTTATTGGGGAGGACCGCTGGAGCGGTTTTAGAGATGGTTCACTGTCCGAACGTCTCCAAAACGTTTTCAACGGTGCATCATATGTAAGTTAAATCTGACTCAGTTAATTCTTGTTTTGCTTCTGCCAGATTTCTAAGCATATTCTTTTGCAGATGTTGGCTGAATTCGCTGAGCTTATTCAGACGCAGCAACATCAGGCCGATCGAATAAGGCGTCTAGAGGCTCAGCTGAAGGCGAGTGAGGAGGGTCGTGCTTGAGCCGAGAAAGCTTACCAGCAGGAGGTCGATTCTGTACAAATATTTGTCGACCATTGTCTGGCGGAGCAGGTTGAAGCCGAGGACAAGGCATCTCTAGGCAGAGGAGAAAGTTGCATCACTTCAAAATCTTCTATCTTCTGCTGAAGAATCCATGCTCAAGGCCGAGCAGGAGGCGGAGCAGGCGAAGTCGGCGTATGACCACAAAATTAAAGATCTGGAGCGCCAAGTGCTGACAGTTGAATCCCTTTCCCGAGAGGCCAGGTTGGAACTAAAAGTCCAAGGGGTGGATCGTTTTAAAAGATCCCGTGCTTATGATGCCCTACTTCTTCGGGAATTTCAACGTGGGCTAGTTTCGGCCAGCGAGTTCTTTAAAGTTAAGAATAGGGCGACCGAGAAAGCCCGTGCTAATTGGGAGCTGTCAATCAAACACCATGTGGACCAGTCCTTGGAATCTCTTCGGATTCAGATGAAGGAATGGAGAGCCTACTATCGTAGTCAAGGAAAAGAGCTCCATCCCATGCATTTAGACATTCCGTCTGAGCATTATCTCTCGACCTTTTACCCAAGTCAAGAGTCGGTTGAGGGTGCAGTCCCAGATGTCGGGCCAGTTCTGGGTGAAGATTACAGCCAGTGGATGGATGATACTGTCGATGGTATCACTTGGCCATCTAACGAGAGTCTGCTTCATGAGTACGAGATGGTGCCAGATCCTAGTATTGGCAAAGGCTCGAAGTCCTCGCAACTTTGATTTTGTAGAATTGTAGAAAATTCTGATTATTTTTTAGTTGTACAGAAACATTCTTTGGACTATAACCATTCTTTTTAGGAGCAATAAAATCTTATTTTATTCTGAATTGAATGATCTTGATCTGTTCATTGCTGATTGTTGCCGATTGGTATTAAATTGGCTAATGTTCGGGTAACTTAACAGAGTATCTTATTTAACCGGTTGTTACCCAAATGACTTCAATCGCCAAGTATCTTTTTAAACTGGCTTCTTCGGTGTTCGGGTAACTTAACCGAGTATCTTATTAAATCGATTGTTACCCGAATGACTTCAATTGCCAAGTATCTTATTAAACTGGCTTCTTCGGTGTTTAGGTAACTTAACCGAGTATCTTATTAAACCGGTTGTTACCGGATGACTTCAATTGCCAAGTATCTTATTAAACTGGCTTCTTCGGTGTTCGGGTAACTTAACCGAGTATCTTATTAAACCGGTTGTTACCCGAATGACTTCAATTGCCAAGTATCTTATTAAACTGGCTTCTTCGGTGTTCTGGTAACTTAACCGAGTATCTTATTAAACCGGTTGTTACCCAAATGACTTCAATTGCCAAGTATCTTATTAAACTGGCTCTTTATTATTAACCGAGTCATCTTGAAACAGAATTTTACACTTGTGTTTCATACCCGGTTGCTACCCGAACGTTACATCAAGGCTCACCATGATCATATGTTCGAGTCCTTACGCAATACCAAGGACGTCTCCCCAGTTTTTATGCGCAAGGGTTTGCCGAATCGTTGAGCTCTTTTTTAAAAAGTTGCTTTAACACAGCTACGCATTTCACCAGAATTTCTCCCGATAGCGTCTCGAGCATTTTTCCAAAGTCTGGTGCATCGGGTTTGCCTTTTTGCGAAGGTCATTTTGACCCTGCTCGGCTGGCATGCTCCTACGAGCTTCTCCGCCCATTCGGGATTTGATGATCCCGAGAATTCTATTTGCATGTTCTTATTATCATGCTCTGCTTCCATATGTTCTTATTATTATATGCCTTTTTTGGAAATCCCGAACTAGATGCTATCCTTTCGGAAATTCCGAGTAATTTTATTTATTACTGGAAAAAATCGACAGATATAAATTACAGTTTAATATTTATCCTACCAATAAAAGAATAAATTATTCAATATGAATATATATATATATATATATATATATATATATATATATATATATTTTAAGGATAGAAAATCTTCAGATATTGGGCATTGTATGGTCGGGGTAACACCCCTCCATTGGGTCGAGCAATCCAATAAGCTTCATGGCCAGTTATCCCCTCGATCTTGTATGGACCTTCCCATTTGTCAGTCAGGGATCCTGCGACTCTATTTTTTGTGTTCAATGATACCTTCCTTAGCACCAGGTCTCTGAGCTGGAATTTTCTTATCGGAACACAAGAGTTGTAGTGGTGAGCCACTCTTTGTTGATATGTTGTATTTCTTATTCGGGACTTTTCCCTTTTTTCTTCTAGCTCATCCAAACTTTGTAGTAGCGTATCAACAATCTGTTCTTCATCGTATAGCCTAACCCGGGGGGACGCATACGATGTTTCTACGGGGATGACAGCTTCTGTCCCGAATGCTAGGGTGAACGGAGTTTCTCTTGTTGAAGTCTTTGCTGTCGTCCGATATGCCCATAATACTTCAGGAAGCTTTTCAACCCAGCTTCCTTTTTTGTCATCTAACTTTGCTTTAATGGCGTGCTTAATAATTTTATTTACTGCTTCTACTTGCCCGTTTGTTTGAGGATGAGCTGGTGTCACATAGTAGTTAGCAATCTGATACTTTTCGCATAACAGTCTGAACTTTTGGTTATCAAACTGAGTGCCATTATCGGTGATTATAGTATCCGGAACTCCAAACCTATAAAGTATGTTTTTCTTTACAAAATTTATGGTGTTGGCTTCTGTGATATGCACCAGCGCTTCAGCTTCTGCCCATTTTGTGAAATAATCGACAGCTACTATGGCGTGCTTTGCTCCATCCCTTGTCCCAGCTGGCATTGGACCGATCAGGTCTAGGCCCCACATGGTGAATGGCCATGGAGCAGTGAGGATTCTGAGCTTTTCTGGGGGTTGTCGGATATCGTTAGCAATCCTTTGACAGGTATTGCTACTTTTCGACCACTGCTGTGCATCTGAGAAAAGCGTAGGCCAGTAATAGCCTTGTCTGAGTACCTTATGCGCCAGACTTCTACCCCAGTGTGGTTTCCGCAAACTCCTTCGTTGATCTCTTGAAGTATTCGATGTGCATCTTCTTCCGGTACACATCTCTGGAGAGCTCGGGAGAACCCCCTTCAGTATAATTCTCTTCCGATCATGGTATATCTAGCCGATCGATACCTGATGCACTTTTCTAATTCCGGATCTTCCGGGAGCACGCCTTCTTTCAGGAACCTTCTCAGTTGGACCATCCAACCGTCTTGCGGTGTTCGGATTTCTAAAATTTCCAAATGCTTAGGTTCAGCTGTACTCGATTTTAGGAGGTGTGCAACTGGAATGGTCTTTGGTCTGATTGAGGTTGTTGCTGACGCTAATTTAGACAATGCGTCAGCCTTTTCATTTTCTTCCCTAGGGATCTGAGCGATCTTGTATTCTTTAAATTTTTAGAGGAGCTGTTTCGTGATGTCACGGTAGGCTATCATACCTTCATCTTTGGCCTGGTACTCGTCCGTAACCTGGTTGACAACTACCTGTGAATCGCTGAATATCTCAACTTCATCTGCCCCAAGAGCTATGCAGACTCTGATTCCAGCTAACAATGCCTCGTACTCGGCTTGATTATTGGTTGCTTTAAAATCAAATCTCATGGCACATTCAGCATCATCTCCTTCTGGGGTGCGAACTACAATCCCTGCCCCGCTGCCATGAGTATTTGAAGAGCCATCAACATACAGTTTCCATGGGAAACTCTTTTCCAAGAGTCTTTTTGTTTCCAGGTTTGGTTCTGTGAACTCGGCTATGAAGTCTGCCACAGCTTGTCCTTTGAGGGAGGTTTTGGGGACATAATGAATATCGAATTCACTTAACTCGATTGCCCATTTAGTAAGTCTTCCTGATATCTCTGGCTTTTGTAAGATTTGTCTTAATGGGCAATTGGTGAGAACCTGGATTGTATGGGCCTGAAAGTATGATCTCAGCTTTTTTGCAGCTGAGACCAATGCTAAAGCCATCTTTTCTGCCTGCGAGTACCTGGTCTCAGCAGGTAAGAGTGCCTTGCTGGCATAATACACTAGTTTCTGCACTCCATCTTCTGTTCTGATTAAGACTGAACTTGCTGCAAGCTCGGTTATTGACAGATACAGCTGAAGTTTTTCCCCTTTTTACTGTTTTGAGAGAACGGGAGCTTGTCCCAAGTACTCTTTTATTTTTAAGAATGCATGCTCGCACTCTTTATTCCACTCGAGGCCTTTCCCTTTTTTGATTATCTTGAAGAAATGTGTGCACCTGTCTGTAGCCTTTGAGATGAATCTTCCTAAGGAGGATAAACACCCTGTTAAGCGATGTACCTCTTTCAATGTTTTAGGTGAGGTCATTTCTTACAAAGCCTGGATTTTCTCGGGATTAACTTCGATTCCTCTTTGATGGACTTGAAAACCCAAGAATCTTCCCAAATGGACTCCGAATAAACATTTGTTTGGGTTTAATTTCATCTGGTATCTTTTCAAAACATCAAATGTCTCTCGGAGGTCCCGGGCATGCCCATCTGCTGAGACACTTTTAGTCAACATGTCATCAATGTACACTTCCATGTTCCTTCCTATTTGCCGAGTGAAGATTTTGTTTACCGACCTTTGGTACTTAGCTCCTGCATTTTTTAAAACGAAGGGCATTACTGTGTAGCAATATAAACCCTTATCCGTTGTGAAAGCTTTTTTTTCTTCATCAGCTTTGTTCATCAATCTGATTGTATCTCGAGTAAGCAACCATGAAGCTGAGCAGTTCATGACCTGCTGTGGCATCCATCAGCTGATCTATCCTTTGGAGTGGGAAGCTATCCTTTGGACATGCCTTATTTAGATCCGTGAAATCTACGCACATCCTCCATTGTCCATTTTTCTTCTAGATGAGGACTACGTTGGTGACCCACTGAGGGTAGCTGACTTCTCTGATTGATCTAGTCGCTAGTAGCTTTTCCACCTTTTGTTTGATTGCTTGACTTCTTTCAGGATTGAACAATCTTCTCTTTTATATTACCGGTTTTGCATTCGGGCTAACTGCGAGGTGGTGGGATATTACTCGGGTATCTATCCCGATAATATCTTCGTGACTCCAGGCGAATACATCTTTGTACTCTCTAAGCAGATTGGTCAAGTCTCGCTTGACTTTTCCATCCAAGTTAGCCCCGATCTTGATTTTCTTGTTCGGTTTGTCTTCTTCGAGTAATATTTCAACCAATTCTATTTTGTATTCATTCGAGACCTCCATTGGATCCAGTTCGAATGACAAGGATTCTTCACACTGATTTGGTTGCATTATGGTGCATACTTGTTCAGCATTATGCATGTCTCTGTATACTGACAGGTTTGCTCTTCGGGCCATCTCTAGGGATCCCTTGACTATCCCAACCCCTTGTTCTGTTGGGAACTTGATCATTAATGCATAAGTGGCCATCAAGGCCCTTGTTTTATTCAGGAATGGTCTGCCCAATAACGCATTATACGGCTAATTATCCAAGTCAACTACCACGAAGTTGAGCAGGACAGTCCTCTGGCATGGAACCGTTCCGATCTTCACGGGTAGTTTTACAGTCCCGAGTGACCTGACCTCTATCCCCCCAAACCCTCTTAATGGAGTATGAAAAGACAGTAAATCTTTTTGGTCTAGTCTTAGCTGGTCGTATACGGCCACGCTTAGGATGTCTGCTGAACTCCCATTATCTATTAAAATTCTCCAGACTTCCCTATGGCCAATCCGGGCACTTATAGCCAAAGCGTCATTAGGTTGAACATCGACGCCATGGGAATCTGCCTCTGTAAAGATTATTGGGTCCCATCCTTCCTTTACCATTTTCGGGTCTGGTTCAACCGAGTTTATGTCGAAGTTATTCATTGCTTCTATTGCTTCTCTGATTTCCTGAGTTCGTTCTCGGTTGCTTCTCCCATTGAAGGTCCTCCGAATATTGTAAGTATTACTTGATTGGCTTCGGGGCTGGTTCTTTGGTTTTTACCAGGGTTGTGATCAACCTTGACTTTCTTGGTTTATGGTCTCTCGTCTTTTCTCAAGATTACATCCCGCAGGTGCCCTTCCCGAATAAGAGTCTCTATATAATCTCTGAGCTAAAAACACTTTGATGTCTCATGCCCGATTTCTTTATGAAACCTGCAATACTTGGTTGTATCTCTCCGGGCGAACTGTGATTGTCACCGCGGTTCTTGCACTATATTCTTCTATTCCAAGATGGCTAGATTTTTTTCTTGTTTCTTCCGAAGAGGGGTGTAATTGGTATATCTGTCTCGGTATTTCTCTGTGGACCGTTCGACGTTGAGCCCGTTACCCCCATCCTTGTTTTTCTCCTTGTCGTTCCCTTTACGTTGTTCCTTTTGATTTTGCCCATTGGATTCGGTATTCTTCTATTCGGGCTTTCCTCGAAGCATATAGCTTTCTTCTGTAGCTAACTCTTCTTCCTCGGCCAGAGCGTATCCTCCTGCCATATCCATCATGTCGGCATACCTAGTCAGTCGTGCTCTTCTCAAATCAAAGGATAGTCGTCCATTCTGTAAGTTATTGGTGAAGGCAGCAATAATTGCTTCATCATTAGCGCTGCCAATTTCTAATACTGCTTGGGCCGAACCGGCCCAAGTACTTTTTTAATGACTCGTCTTTCCCCTGCTTTATTTGAGAGAGGTAGGTCACCGACTTCTTCCTGTGAACGTTGCTCAGGAATTACCTTGAGAAACTCCTGCTCAGCTCGCTGAAATTTTCGATGCTCACCGGGGGTAATCTTCCGAACCATCTTGACCCTGTGTCCCTAAGTGTTTGTGGAAAGTTGAGACACAATAGGGGGTCACTGCGGGCATATTGAGTCATGGCACTTTTATAGCGTCTAACGTGCTCCTTTGGATCTGTATCTTTTTTGAATTGCTCCGCATGCGGCATCCTGAATTTCTAGGAAAGGGGTCCGTAAAATCTCCCTGGTGAATGGACTGTCGGAGTCATCGTCGTATAGATCGTTACAGCCATAACGTCTGACTAGTGCCTCCATCTATCGCCTGTTATTCTCAACTTCTCGATTTAGGCTCTGGATCGTGACATCTCTGTCCCCCACCGGGCTTCCTCGACAGTTGAACCGTTGGGTAACTGTCATTCTTACCTCAGACTCTTTACTCTGATGCCGGACCTCTCGTGTGACTCCATGATGACGTTTGCGATGGTGTTGATCACTGTCTTCTGGATGATGACCGATCTCTGCGCCGGTCGTATTTACGATGTCTGGCACGTGTTGTTTGATTGTGGTCCAGCCTCTGGTGAAGTTGTTCCTCTTTAAGTGTCTCTGGTCCAACCGGGTTGATTGGGGAAGAGTTTCTTCATGTTTCTGGTTTCTGGTATAGTTATTCCTGGCCCAACCACCACCGAACGGAGCCTTACGGGTGGAGGATTGGGAGTATGTGCTCCTGCAGCCAATAGATCAATCCTTCCCTTGCTGCGTCTGTCACCAATTGCTGCAGGGCCTCCTGAAAACGCAACGTAAGATCTCTGTTGGTTTGAGGAACTTGCTGGATCCCTGCCAGGTGTGCAGACTGGTTTTCGATGTTTGCTGCAGGATCTTGTGACGTGTTGCTAACATGGAAATCGCCTGGTGATTTTTAGCCATTCCCTGGACTACTTCTCTGCTTCCTACCATTACTTTTAACAAGTTCGGAGGTTCAGCCCCTCCTTCTAAGCGCCAATTGTTGACATCGATTTCTAGATTATGCCAGAAAAGCCAACAAGAATTGGATTTCGGCTATTGAATCAAAGAGAAAGAGATGCAGAGAGAGTAACAAAGACAAGTTTTACGTGGTAAAACTCCGATGGCCAGAGAAACATCCAGGGTGGTTGAAGGATCAACCAAGCCAAAATCCACTAAGAGAATAAGATGTTTTACAAGCTCTCGATCTCTCTTTTTCTCTCTGTATTACTATGATTGTTGTATGCTATATTGCCTATATCTTTTTTTGACAAGATTATGGGTCTATTTATATGTTTATAGAACCCTAATCTGCCTTATACAAGTAATACAGGATCTTTGTATTTAATTGTGATTCGGTTACTTTCTTGAGGTTGATTTGTCTTATTTCTTATATCGGAGTCTCTTATGGAAATCGAGTGAGATTCTAGTAGTGCAGTTCAATTTGGACTTGTTTCCTTATAAGAATGTAGCCTTCGCAAAGAAATCAAGTTATCTCCTGATTGGGGGGACTCTTCTAATTTAATGCTCTAATTTTATTTGGGATTCGTTCCTGATGGATATCGTCGCGTATTTAATGACTTAATCCGTATGAAATAAGCACCAAGTTCTTACTCAAGTCGTATTTATTCTCGAGTAAGAGTAATACCTTATGGTCCCGAGTAGCAACCGGTTTGAGCCCGAGTGGAAGCGTTGTTTAACTAGTCCCGAGTGTTGTTAGCTGATCCCGAGTAGGTTTTATTCAACATATGCTTACTTAGGCTTTCTTCTCTTTAATGATGCCTTATAGGATATTTCCCGGATGCCCATTTAGGCGTCCACCTGACTATTTTTTCCTTCCTGTCAATGACGTGTATGCTTGGTAAAATTTACATACGACACATGTCATTGACGAAAATGATAAAATTGCCAAGTGGACATCCGAATTGGCCTTTAGAAATCCTACAAGACATCACCAAATAAGAGAAGCCCGAATAAACAAGTATTGAACAAGACCTGCTCGGGGTCAACTGATGCCAAATACTCGGGGCCAGCTAAACATACTCGGGGCTAGTTGGTGACATTTTCTACTAGGGATCAGATGACGTCACTCGGGACCAGCTGATATCGTGTTCTACTCGGGACAAGCATGAAGAAAACTGAATAAAAAAGCTCAGCGTGGAGCTCACACGAATCGAGTCATTAAAATACACGAAGATACCATATCAAATAAGAATTCCAACAAGAACGGAATTATCAAGCAGAAAGGGTTCATAATCGGACAACAAATTTATTTTTTCAAAAAGACTACAATCTCATAAAGAAATAAGTCCTAATTGGACTACATTTCAATACAAGTTTCCAAAATATGAAATAAGACAAACTAATTCGAACAAGCAAACAATCATAATTAAATACAAAGATCTTTTATTACTTGTACAAAGAAGATTAGAGTTCTGTGGACAAATAAATAGACTCATAATCTCATCACACAGATAGAGATAGCAATCATAGAAAAATACAGAGAGAGAAAAGAGAGATCGAGAATCATAATTATATTATTTCATAGTGGATTTTGGCTTGGTTGATCATTCAACTGCCCGTGGACGTTTCTCCGGTTATCGGAGTTTTACCACATAAAAAACTTGTGTCCGATTACTTTCTCCTTCTCTTTCTCTTTAAAAACACAGCTAAAATACAATCCTTGTTGGCTTTTCTCATACATCTATAAATCGACGTCAACACATGAAAATAAAGATTATGGTTATAATTAATAAAGCTTGTTGTGCTCCAGTGATCGTGAGAAAATGAGGATGTTATTCCATTGCCGCAATCAAAAACCAGCGTCGGAAAGGTTGTTTGTCGTAAGAACAGGATGACGTAAGAACTATAGGAGATTGTTCGTCGCCTCCTCCACTACCGGAGGAAAACCGGCCTCTTCCTCCGACGCAACCGATGGAGGCTGGTTCTCATCTATTGTTGAGTTTAAGATGTGTTTGAGCGAGTTGACTAAAGTGCCTAGTTATTTGAGAAAAAGCTGGGTTGAATCAGTCATTTTTATTTTGTTTAAATTTGTTTATTTGTTTTTATATACTTTATACTTATATTGTTAATGATGTCTATTTTAGTAATTTTATTCAATACATTTTCTATCATTTTAAAAATTAAGCACTTTTAAAATTTACTTTATTAAACACTTGCCAATTTTTTTTAAAGTTGATTATTTATTAAATTAAGTTATAAGCAGATTTTTTCTAAAGCAAAGCAATCATGTTATTGCTGGATTATGAGATGAAGACAAGCCCTTTATCTTCACAACGGATGCAATCGGAGCAAAGTATGTTGGTTAAATACTTAAATTCATTGTTTCTTTTTCCCTTTATGGTAAGGAATTGCCAACCTTTCTTTAATACTTTAAATACTTTATCTGTGGTTGCTTTCTTTTTTACTTCAATTTTTTTTATATAGGCAAATCTAATAAGTGTACTGTCTGTTGAGTTTGGCATGGAAATGGTAGGAAGACCACTATAGTGTTACACTGGTAATCAAGTTGGTTAAAATGAACCCAAAAATGTTTTTATAAATATTCATATTTGATCATCTCAGTAGCTGTATGCCTTCTTTCTCTTGGGGTGCGTTTGGTGTGGATACGGGACGGGACGGGACGGGACGGGACTGTACATGACAGACTGTTCTATATTGTGTTTGGTAGGTATGAGACAGAATTATTCACTGTACTATTGTATGTTTGGTATGACTGGGACATGACGGGACAAGAGGTTCAAATGACCAGAGTGCCCTTCTTGTCATATCCAATGTTTGTTACCACATAATAGTGATAAATATTTTATATATCATATTTGGAAGAAGACAAGTCAATATTTTTATTTATCATAATAGTTAATGTAATATATTTGTTCACAAACCTAATAACAAAATCCATAACACAAACATGTTCACAATTCCAACAAAATATAAGTTTCAAATATGTTCACAATTCCAACAAAATATAAGTTTTAAACATGTTCACAATATCAAACATGTTCACTCCTCTAGAATTGCCTTCACGAAATCCGGCTTGTAAAAGTCATTCAAGTCATTCCAAATGCGCAACTGGTTTGGCTTATTTCCAAAATACATAGCAACCCGTATCACTTGCATAAAAAAAAATCTATCACATGGAACTATCGGCAGTATTGTGAGCAAGGAGCGTGCATTACAGATTATCATCAGTTTTTGTGCTTGAAATAGCACATATCATGTGTGTGAGATCTGCAAGTGAGCAAAAATTTTGTTAGTTACATCATTTAGTTCAAATGGCTGCAAAATAATTTAAATAACATGGATCGTGATGCTACTAAGCTTGACCGAAATTCTCATCCTCAAAATATGACCATCATATGCATAAGCTTAAGATGAATTTATGAATCTCTTCGACACAAAAGGTTAAGATTTAGAACCAAACTTATCCGAGTTGTGGAAACAACACATCTAACAAAAAGAAAAGATTTTGTAACAAACTAACATTTGGAGCAGCTTATTGTTTCCTGGAGCATCTTTGGGGTCCATATCACATACAATTTCAGAATGAAGAACCTGCCCACGCATACAAGAGTTTATTTTTTTCCTTCTTTCAGCACATTAAACATATGTTTGGTATAACTTTTGAAATGACATGCTAAAAGAGTTCATTTAAATATAAACATTCTAGTCAACAACTGAAAATACATACAGCTGATAAAAACAACTTACTGCCTAGTTTATGTCACACATCGTCACTTGACATTGATTCTCCAACAAGACAATAATATTGAAATTCTTAACAAGAGCATCGATCACTTGGTAGTTCAACCTTCAATAACAAAATCCACCAGCAGGAATGGAAGAGGAATGTTTAAGTATTAACCTCAAGACAATACTCAATTAGCTAATAATTATAACTTACATTACTAGCTATTTAAAAGCTTACATAAACAACAGGAAGACAAGTGTTTAAAGCATGTTTGTAAAACAGCAAAGATTGCAATCACTTGAACATCACAAAATATAAATAATAAATTATTTGCTAGTTAAACTGCAATTTTTTTGTCTTTACAAGGAAGACTAAAAATCTAGATTACAAGGAAGACTATATGGCTTCTACGTTTTGAACACAATTTTACAATTTTCTTTTCTGATAAGAAATTAAACAGGAATAAGTTATCAAACTATCCCACATGTTAATCAACACAAAAACTGAATAGCAAACATAACTCTTGATAAAAATACATATATATATATATATATATATATATATATAATATATATATAATGTATTTTTATCAAGAGTTATGTTTGCTATTCAGTTTTTGTGTTGATTAACATGTGGGATAGTTTGTAACTTATTCCTGTTTAATTTCTTATCAGAAAAGAAAATTGTAAAATTGTGTTCAAACATCGTAGAAGCCATATAGTCTTCCTTGTAATCTAGATTTTTTAGTCTTCCTGTAAAGACAAAAAAATTGCAGTTTAACTAGCAAATAATTTATTATTTATATTTTGTGATTCAAGTGATTGCAATCTTTGCTGTTTTACAAACATGCTTTAAACACTTGTCTTCCTGTTGTTTATGTAAGCTTTTAAATAGCTAGTAATGTAAGTTATAATTATTAGCTAATTGAGTATTGTCTTGAGGTTAATACTTAAACATTCCTCTTCATTTCCTGGTGGATTTTGTTATTGAAGGTTGAACTACCAAGTGATCGATGCTCTTGTTAAGAATTTCAATATTATTGTCTTGTTGGAGAATCAATGTCAAGTGACGATGTGTGACATAAACTAGGCAGTAAGTTGTTTTTATCAGCTGTATGTATTTTCAGTTGTTGACTAGAATGTTTATATTTAAATGAACTCTTTTAGCATGTCATTTCAAAAGTTATACCAAACATATGTTTAATGTGCTGAAAGAAGGAAAAAAATAAACTCTTGTATGCGTGGGCAGGTTCTTCATTCTGAAAATTGTATGTGATATGGACCCCAAAGATGCTCCAGGAAACAATAAGCTGCTCCAAATGTTAGTTTGTTACAAAATCTTTTCTTTTTGTTAGATGTGTTGTTTCCACAACTCGGATAAGTTTGGTTCTAAATCTTAACCTTTTGTGTCGAAGAGATTCATAAATTCATCTTAAGCTTATGCATATGATGGTCATATTTTGAGGATGAGAATTTCGGTCAAGCTTAGTAGCATCACGATCCATGTTATTTAAATTATTTTGCAGCCATTTGAACTAAATGATGTAACTAACAAAATTTTTGCTCACTTGCAGATCTCACACACATGATATGTGCTATTTCAAGCACAAAAACTGATGATAATCTGTAATGCACGCTCCTTGCTCACAATACTGCCGATAGTTCCATGTGATAGATTTTTTTTTATGCAAGTGATACGGGTTGCTATGTATTTTGGAAATAAGCCAAACCAGTTGCGCATTTGGAATGACTTGAATGACTTTTACAAGCCGGATTTCGTGAAGGCAATTCTAGAGGAGTGAACATGTTTGATATTGTGAACATGTTTAAAACTTATATTTTGTTGGAATTGTGAACATATTTGAAACTTATATTTTGTTGGAATTGTGAACATGTTTGTGTTATGGATTTTGTTATTAGGTTTGTGAACAAATATATTACATTAACTATTATGATAAATAAAAATATTGACTTGTCTTCTTCCAAATATGATATATAAAAATATTTATCACTATTATGTGGTAACAAACATTGGATATGACAAGAAGGGCACTCTGGTCATTTGAACCTCTTGTCCCGTCATGTCCCAGTCATACCAAACATACAATAGTACAGTGAATAATTCTGTCTCATACCTACCAAACACAATATAGAACAGTCTGTCATGTACAGTCCCGTCCCGTCCCGTCCCGTCCCGTATCCACACCAAACGCACCCCAAGAGAAAGAAGGCATACAGCTACTGAGATGATCAAATATGAATATTTATAAAAACATTTTTGGGTTCATTTTAACCAACTTGATTACCAGTGTAACACTATAGTGGTCTTCCTACCATTTCCATGCCAAACTCAACAGACAGTACACTTATTAGATTTGCCTATATAAAAAAAATTGAAGTAAAAAAGAAAGCAACCACAGATAAAGTATTTAAAGTATTAAAGAAAGGTTGGCAATTCCTTACCATAAAGGGAAAAAGAAACAATGAATTTAAGTATTTAACCAACATACTTTGCTCCGATTGCATCCGTTGTGAAGATAAAGGGCTTGTCTTCATCTCATAATCCAGCAATAACATGATTGCTTTGCTTTAGAAAAAATCTGCTTATAACTTAATTTAATAAATAATCAACTTTAAAAAAAAATTGGCAAGTGTTTAATAAAGTAAATTTTAAAAGTGCTTAATTTTTAAAATGATAGAAAATGTATTGAATAAAATTACTAAAATAGACATCATTAACAATATAAGTATAAAGTATATAAAAACAAATAAACAAATTTAAACAAAATAAAAATGACTGATTCAACCCAGCTTTTTCTCAAATAACTAGGCACTTTAGTCAACTCGCTCAAACACATCTTAAACTCAACAATAGATGAGAACCAGCCTCCATCGGTTGCGTCGGAGGAAGAGGCCGGTTTTCCTCCGGTAGTGGAGGAGGCGACGAACAATCTCCTATAGTTCTTACGTCATCCTGTTCTTACGACAAACAACCTTTCCGACGCTGGTTTTTGATTGCGGCAATGGAATAACATCCTCATTTTCTCACGATCACTGGAGCACAACAAGCTTTATTAATTATAACCATAATCTTTATTTTCATGTGTTGACGTCGATTTATAGATGTATGAGAAAAGCCAACAAGGATTGTATTTTAGCTGTGTTTTTAAAGAGAAAGAGAAGGAGAAAGTAATCGGACACAAGTTTTTTATGTGGTAAAACTCCGATAACCGGAGAAACGTCCACGGGCAGTTGAATGATCAACCAAGCCAAAATCCACTATGAAATAATATAATTATGATTCTCGATCTCTCTTTTCTCTCTCTGTATTTTTCTATGATTGCTATCTCTATCTGTGTGATGAGATTATGAGTCTATTTATTTGTCCACAGAACTCTAATCTTCTTTGTACAAGTAATAAAAGATCTTTGTATTTAATTATGATTGTTTGCTTGTTCGAATTAGTTTGTCTTATTTCATATTTTGGAAACTTGTATTGAAATGTAGTCCAATTAGGACTTATTTCTTTATGAGATTGTAGTCTTTTTGAAAAAATAAATTTGTTGTCCGATTATGAACCCTTTCTGCTTGATAATTCCGTTCTTGTTGGAATTCTTATTTGATATGGTATCTTCGTGTATTTTAATGACTCGATTCGTGTGAGCTCCACGCTGAGCTTTTTTATTCAGTTTTCTTCATGCTTGTCCCGAGTAGAACACGATATCAGCTGGTCCCGAGTGACGTCATCTGATCCCTAGTAGAAAATGTCACCAACTAGCCCCGAGTATGTTTAGCTGGCCCCGAGTAGTATTTGGCATCAGTTGACCCCGAGCAGGTCTTGTTCAATACTTGTTTATTCGGGCTTCTCTTATTTGGTGATGTCTTGTAGGATTTCTAAAGGCCAATTCGGATGTCCACTTGGCAATTTTATCATTTTCGTCAATGACATGTGTCGTATGTAAATTTTACCAAGCATACACGTCATTGACAGGAAGGAAAAAATAGTCAGGTGGACGCCTAAATGGGCATCCGGGAAATATCCTATAAGGCATCATTAAAGAGAAGAAAGCCTAAGTAAGCATATGTTGAATAAAACCTACTCGGGATCAGCTAACAACACTCGGGACTAGTTAAACAACGCTTCCACTCGGGCTCAAACGGTGCTACTCGGGACCATAAGGTATTACTCTTACTCGAGAATAAATACGACTTGAGTAAGAACTTGGTGCTTATTTCATACGGATTAAGTCATTAAATACGCGACGATATCCATCAGGAACGAATCCCAAATAAAATAGAGCATTAAATTAGAAGAGTCCCCAATCAGGAGATAACTTGATTTCTTTGCGAAGGCTACATTCTTATAAGGAAACAAGTCCAAATTGAACTGCACTACTAGAATCTCACTCGATTTCCATAAGAGACTCCGATATAAGAAATAAGACAAATCAACCTCAAGAAAGTAACCGAATCACAATTAAATACAAAGATCCTGTATTACTTGTATAAGGCAGATTAGGGTTCTATAAACATATAAATAGACCCATAATCTTGTCAAAAAAAGATATAGGCAATATAGCATACAACAATCATAGTAAATACAGAGAGAAAAAAGAGAGATCGAGAGCTTGTAAAACATCTTATTCTCTTAGTGGATTTTGGCTTGGTTGATCCTTCAACCACCCTGGATGTTTCTCTGGCCATCGGAGTTTTACCACGTAAAACTTGTCTTTGTTACTCTCTCTGCATCTCTTTCTCTTTGATTCAATAGCCGAAATCCAATTCTTGTTGGCTTTTCTGGCATAATCTAGAAATCGATGTCAACAATTGGCGCTAGAAGGAGGGGCTGAACCTCCGAACTTGTTAAAAGTAATGGTAGGAAGCAGAAGTAGTCCAGGGAATGGCTAAAAATCACCAGGCGATTTCCATGTTAGCAACACGTCACAAGATCCTGCAGCAAACATCGAAAACCAGTCTGCACACCTGGCAGGGATCCAGCAAGTTCCTCAAACCAACAGAGATCTTACGTTGCGTTTTCAGGAGGCCCTGCAGCAATTGGTGACAGACGCAGCAAGGGAAGGGATTGATCTATTGGCTGCAGGAGCACATACTCCCAATCCTCCACCCGTAAGGCTCCGTTCGGTGGTGGTTGGGCCAGGAATAACTATACCAGAAACCAGAAACATGAAGAAACTCTTCCCCAATCAACCCGGTTGGACCAGAGACACTTAAAGAGGAACAACTTCACCAGAGGCTGGACCACAATCAAACAACACGTGCCAGACATCGTAAATACGACCGGCGCAGAGATCGGTCATCATCAGAAGACAGTGATCAACACCATCGCAAACGTCATCATGGAGTCACACGAGAGGTCCGGCATCAGAGTAAAGAGTCTGAGGTAAGAATGACAGTTACCCAACGGTTCAACTGTCGAGGAAGCCCGGTGGGGGACAGAGATGTCACGATCCAGAGCCTAAATCGAGAAGTTGAGAATAACAGGCGATAGATGGAGGCACTAGTCAGACGTTATGGCTGTAACGATCTATACGACGATGACTCCGACAGTCCATTCACCAGGGAGATTTTACGGACCCCTTTCCTAGAAATTCAGGATGCCGCATGCGGAGCAATTCAAAAAAGATACAGATCCAAAGGAGCACGTTAGACGCTATAAAAGTGCCATGACTCAATATGCCCGCAGTGACCCCCTATTGTGTCTCAACTTTCCACAAACACTTAGGGACACAGGGTCAAGATGGTTCGGAAGATTACCCCCGGTGAGCATCGAAAATTTCAGCGAGCTGAGCAGGAGTTTCTCAAGGTAATTCCTGAGCAACGTTCACAGGAAGAAGTCGGTGACCTACCTCTCTCAAATAAAGCAGGGGAAAGACGAGTCATTAAAAAAGTACTTGGGCCGGTTCGGCCAAGCAGTATTAGAAATTGGCAGCGCTAATGATGAAGCAATTATTGCTGCCTTCACCAATAACTTACAGAATGGACGACTATCCTTTGATTTGAGAAGAGCACGACTGACTAGGTATGCCGACATGATGGATATGGCAGGAGGATACGCTCTGGCCGAGGAAGAAGAGTTAGCTACAGAAGAAAGCTATATGCTTCGAGGAAAGCCCGAATAGAAGAATACCGAATCCAATGGGCAAAATCAAAAGGAACAACGTAAAGGGAACGACAAGGAGAAAAACAAGGATGGGGGTAACGGGCTCAACGTCGAACGGTCCACAGAGAAATACCGAGACAGATATACCAATTACACCCCTCTTCGGAAGAAACAAGAAAAAAATCTAGCCATCTTGGAATAGAAGAATATAGTGCAAGAACCGCGGTGACAATCACAGTTCGCCCGGAGAGATACAACCAAGTATTGCAGGTTTCATAAAGAAATCGGGCATGAGACATCAAAGTGTTTTTAGCTCAGAGATTATATAGAGACTCTTATTCGGGAAGGGCACCTGCGGGATGTAATCTTGAGAAAAGACGAGAGACCATAAACCAAGAAAGTCAAGGTTGATCACAACCCTGGTAAAAACCAAAGAACCAGCCCCGAAGCCAATCAAGTAATACTTACAATATTCGGAGGACCTTCAATGGGAGAAGCAACCGAGAACGAACTCAGGAAATCAGAGAAGCAATAGAAGCAATGAATAACTTCGACATAAACTCGGTTGAACCAGACCCGAAAATGGTAAAGGAAGGATGGGACCCAATAATCTTTACAGAGGCAGATTCCCATGGCGTCGATGTTCAACCTAATGACGCTTTGGCTATAAGTGCCCGGATTGGCCATAGGGAAGTCTGGAGAATTTTAATAGATAATGGGAGTTCAGCAGACATCCTAAGCGTGGCCGTATACGACCAGCTAAGACTAGACCAAAAATTTACTGTCTTTTCATACTCCATTAAGAGGGTTTGGGGGATAGAGGTCAGGTCACTCGGGACTGTAAAACTACCCGTGAAGATCGGAACGGTTCCATGCCAGAGGACTGTCCTGCTCAACTTCGTGGTAGTTGACTTGGATAATTAGCCGTATAATGCGTTATTGGGCAGACCATTCCTGAATAAAACAAGGGCCTTGATGGCCACTTATGCATTAATGATCAAGTTCCCAACAGAACAAGGGGTTGGGATAGTCAAGGGATCCCTAGAGATGGCCCGAAGAGCAAACCTGTCAGTATACAGAGACATGCATAATGCTGAACAAGTATGCACCATAATGCAACCAAATCAGTGTGAAGAATCCTTGTCATTCGAACTGGATCCAATGGAGGTCTCGAATGAATACAAAATAGAATTGGTTGAAATATTACTCGAAGAAGACAAACCGAACAAGAAAATCAAGATCGGGGCTAACTTGGATGGAAAAGTCAAGCGAGACTTGACCAATCTGCTTAGAGAGTACAAAGATGTATTCGCCTGGAGTCACGAAGATATTATCGGGATAGATACCCGAGTAATATCCCACCACCTCGCAGTTAGCCCGAATGCAAAACCGGTAATATAAAAGAGAAGATTGTTCAATCCTGAAAGAAGTCAAGCAATCAAACAAAAGGTGGAAAAGCTACTAGCGACTAGATCAATCAGAGAAGTCAGCTACCCTCAGTGGGTCACCAACGTAGTCCTCATCTAGAAGAAAAATGGACAATGGAGGATGTGCGTAGATTTCACGGATCTAAATAAGGCATGTCCAAAGGATAGCTTCCCACTCCAAAGGATAGATCAGCTGATGGATGCCACAGCAGGTCATGAACTGCTCAGCTTCATGGTTGCTTACTCGAGATACAATCAGATTGATGAACAAAGCTGATGAAGAAAAAAAAGCTTTCACAACGGATAAGGGTTTATATTGCTACACAGTAATGCCCTTCGTTTTAAAAAATGCAGGAGCTAAGTACCAAAGGTCGGTAAACAAAATCTTCACTCGGCAAATAGGAAGGAACATGGAAGTGTACATTGATGACATGTTGACTAAAAGTGTCTCAGCAGATGGGCATGCCCGGGACCTCCGAGAGACATTTGATGTTTTGAAAAGATACCAGATGAAATTAAACCCAAACAAATGTTTATTCGGAGTCCATTTGGGAAGATTCTTGGGTTTTCAAGTCCATCAAAGAGGAATCGAAGTTAATCCCGAGAAAATCCAGGCTTTGTAAGAAATGACCTCACCTAAAACATTGAAAGAGGTACATCGCTTAACAGGGTGTTTATCCTCCTTAGGAAGATTCATCTCAAAGGCTACAGACAGGTGCACACATTTCTTCAAGATAATCAAAAAAGGGAAAGGCCTCGAGTGGAATAAAGAGTGCGAGCATGCATTCTTAAAAATAAAAGAGTACTTGGGACAAGCTCCCGTTCTCTCAAAACAGTAAAAAGGGGAAAAACTTCAGCTGTATCTGTCAATAACCGAGCTTGCAGCAAGTTCAGTCTTAATCAGAACAGAAGATGGAGTGCAGAAACTAGTGTATTATGCCAGCAAGGCACTCTTACCTGCTGAGACCAGGTACTCGCAGGCAGAAAAGATGGCTTTAGCATTGGTCTCAGCTGCAAAAAAGCTGAGATCATACTTTCAGGCCCATACAATCCAGGTTCTCACCAATTGCCCATTAAGACAAATCTTACAAAAGCCAGAGATATCAGGAAGACTTACTAAATGGGCAATCGAGTTAAGTGAATTCGATATTCATTATGTCCCCAAAACCTCCCTCAAAGGACAAGCTGTGGCAGACTTCATAGCCGAGTTCACAGAACCAAACCTGGAAACAAAAAGACTCTTGGAAAAGAGTTTCCCATGGAAACTGTATGTTGATGGCTCTTCAAATACTCATGGCAGCGGGGCAGGGATTGTAGTTCGCACCCCAGAAGGAGATGATGCTGAATGTGCCATGAGATTTGATTTTAAAGCAACCAATAATCAAGCCGAGTACGAGGCATTGTTAGCTGGAATCAGAGTCTGCATAGCTCTTGGGGCAGATGAAGTTGAGATATTCAGCGATTCACAGGTAGTTGTCAACCAGGTTACGGACGAGTACCAGGCCAAAGATGAAGGTATGATAGCCTACCGTGACATCACGAAACAGCTCCTCTAAAAATTTAAAGAATACAAGATCGCTCAGATCCCTAGGGAAGAAAATGAAAAGGCTGACGCATTGTCTAAATTAGCGTCAGCAACAACCTCAATCAGACCAAAGACCATTCCAGTTGCACACCTCCTAAAATCGAGTACAGCTGAACCTAAGCATTTGGAAATTTTAGAAATCCGAACACCGCAAGACGGTTGGATGGTCCAACTGAGAAGGTTCCTGAAAGAAGGCGTGCTCCCGGAAGATCCGGAATTAGAAAAGTGCATCAGGTATCGATCGGCTAGATATACCATGATCGGAAGAGAATTATACTGAAGGGGGTTCTCCCGAGCTCTCCAGAGATGTGTACCGGAAGAAGATGCACATCGAATACTTCAAGAGATCAACGAAGGAGTTTGCGGAAACCACACTGGGGTAGAAGTCTGGCGCATAAGGTACTCAGACAAGGCTATTACTGGCCTACGCTTTTCTCAGATGCACAGCAGTGGTCGAAAAGTAGCAATACCTGTCAAAGGATTGCTAACGATATCCGACAACCCCCAGAAAAGCTCAGAATCCTCACTGCTCCATGGCCATTCACCATGTGGGGCCTAGACCTGATCGGTCCAATGCCAGCTGGGACAAGGGATGGAGCAAAGCACGCCATAGTAGCTGTCGATTATTTCACAAAATGGGCAGAAGCTGAAGCGCTGGTGCATATCACAGAAGCCAACACCATAAATTTTGTAAAGAAAAACATACTTTATAGGTTTGGAGTTCCGGATACTATAATCACCGATAATGGCACTCAGTTTGATAACCAAAAGTTCAGACTGTTATGCGAAAAGTATCAGATTGCTAACTACTATGTGACACCAGCTCATCCTCAAACAAACGGGCAAGTAGAAGCAGTAAATAAAATTATTAAGCACGCCATTAAAGCAAAGTTAGATGACAAAAAAGGAAGCTGGGTTGAAAAGCTTCCTGAAGTATTATGGGCATATCGGACGACAGCAAAGACTTCAACAAGAGAAACTCCGTTCACCCTAGCATTCGGGACAGAAGCTGTCATCCCCGTAGAAACATCGTATGCGTCCCCCCGGGTTAGGCTATACGATGAAGAACAGATTGTTGATACGCTACTACAAAGTTTGGATGAGCTAGAAGAAAAAAGGGAAAAGTCCCGAATAAGAAATACAACATATCAACAAAGAGTGGCTCACCACTACAACTCTTGTGTTCCGATAAGAAAATTCCAGCTCAGAGACCTGGTGCTAAGGAAGGTATCATTGAACACAAAAAATAGAGTCGCAGGATCCCTGACTGACAAATGGGAAGGTCCATACAAGATCGAGGGGATAACTGGCCATGAAGCTTATTGGATTGCTCGACCCAATGGAGGGGTGTTACCCCGACCATACAATGCCCAATATCTGAAGATTTTCTATCCTTAAAATATATATATATATATATATATATATATATATATTCATATTGAATAATTTATTCTTTTATTGGTAGGATAAATATTAAACTGTAATTTATATCTGTCGATTTTTTCCAGTAATAAATAAAATTACTCGGAATTTCCGAAAGGATAGCATCTAGTTCGGGATTTCCAAAAAAGGCATATAATAATAAGAACATATGGAAGCAGAGCATGATAATAAGAACATGCAAATAGAATTCTCGGGATCATCAAATCCCGAATGGGCGGAGAAGCTCGTAGGAGCATGCCAGCCGAGCAGGGTCAAAATGACCTTCGCAAAAAGGCAAACCCGATGCACCAGACTTTGGAAAAATGCTCGAGACGCTATCGGGAGAAATTCTGGTGAAATGCGTAGCTGTGTTAAAGCAACTTTTTAAAAAAGAGCTCAACGATTCGGCAAACCCTTGCGCATAAAAACTGGGGAGACGTCCTTGGTATTGCGTAAGGACTCGAACATATGATCATGGTGAGCCTTGATGTAACGTTCGGGTAGCAACCGGGTATGAAACACAAGTGTAAAATTCTGTTTCAAGATGACTCGGTTAATAATAAAGAGCCAGTTTAATAAGATACTTGGCAATTGAAGTCATTTGGGTAACAACCGGTTTAATAAGATACTCGGTTAAGTTACCAGAACACCGAAGAAGCCAGTTTAATAAGATACTTGGCAATTGAAGTCATTCGGGTAACAACCGGTTTAATAAGATACTCGGTTAAGTTACCCGAACACCGAAGAAGCCAGTTTAATAAGATACTTGGCAATTGAAGTCATCCGGTAACAACCGGTTTAATAAGATACTCGGTTAAGTTACCTAAACACCGAAGAAGCCAGTTTAATAAGATACTTGGCAATTGAAGTCATTCGGGTAACAATCGATTTAATAAGATACTCGGTTAAGTTACCCGAACACCGAAGAAGCCAGTTTAAAAAGATACTTGGCGATTGAAGTCATTTGGGTAACAACCGGTTAAATAAGATACTCTGTTAAGTTACCCGAACATTAGCCAATTTAATACCAATCGGCAACAATCAGCAATGAACAGATCAAGATCATTCAATTCAGAATAAAATAAGATTTTATTGCTCCTAAAAAGAATGGTTATAGTCCAAAGAATGTTTCTGTACAACTAAAAAATAATCAGAATTTTCTACAATTCTACAAAATCAAAGTTGCGAGGACTTCGAGCCTTTGCCAATACTAGGATCTGGCACCATCTCGTACTCATGAAGCAGACTCTCGTTAGATGGCCAAGTGATACCATCGACAGTATCATCCATCCACTGGCTGTAATCTTCACCCAGAACTGGCCCGACATCTGGGACTGCACCCTCAACCGACTCTTGACTTGGGTAAAAGGTCGAGAGATAATGCTCAGACGGAATGTCTAAATGCATGGGATGGAGCTCTTTTCCTTGACTACGATAGTAGGCTCTCCATTCCTTCATCTGAATCCGAAGAGATTCCAAGGACTGGTCCACATGGTGTTTGATTGACAGCTCCCAATTAGCACGGGCTTTCTCGGTCGCCCTATTCTTAACTTTAAAGAACTCGCTGGCCGAAACTAGCCCACGTTGAAATTCCCGAAGAAGTAGGGCATCATAAGCACGGGATCTTTTAAAACGATCCACCCCTTGGACTTTTAGTTCCAACCTGGCCTCTCGGGAAAGGGATTCAACTGTCAGCACTTGGCGCTCCAGATCTTTAATTTTGTGGTCATACGCCGACTTCGCCTGCTCCGCCTCCTGCTCGGCCTTGAGCATGGATTCTTCAGCAGAAGATAGAAGATTTTGAAGTGATGCAACTTTCTCCTCTGCCAGAGATGCCTTGTCCTCGGCTTCAACCTGCTCCGCCAGACAATGGTCGACAAATATTTGTACAGAATCGACCTCCTGCTGGTAAGCTTTCTCGGCTCAAGCACGACCCTCCTCACTCGCCTTCAGCTGAGCCTCTAGACGCCTTATTCGATCGGCCTGATGTTGCTGCGTCTGAATAAGCTCAGCGAATTCAGCCAACATCTGCAAAAGAATATGCTTAGAAATCTGGCAGAAGCAAAACAAGAATTAACTGAGTCAGATTTAACTTACATATGATGCACCGTTGAAAACGTTTTGGAGACGTTCGGACAGTGAACCATCTCTAAAACCGCTCCAGCGGTCCTCCCCAATAAATACCCGACCGGAGGACATCTCCCGTAGCATATCCTAGGGAGAAAGGAATAAAGGAACCCCCGACGGTTCAGCTCCCAGATTTCCAAACTCGGGGGCAGGAGAAGCCCTGTTCGGTTCTAAAGATGGAGAAGGAACCCCTGAAGCTTCAGCCCCCATATCTCCAACTTCGGGGGTAGAAGAAGCCTTACTCGGTTCTGAAACAGCTGTATCTACTGATACTCCAGCCCCCACACTGGGGACAATCTCATCCACAATATCTTTATCGCTTGAGTCGATGAATGAGATTACCCGAGGAACTTTGAGAGGACGAGACAGCGAACTAACTGCCTTTCGCTTCTCACCCCGAGAACGGTGGAAGTTAAGATCAGCAACAGGATCTTCCTGCGGATAGTCTCGAAAAGACTCAAATAATTCGGCACCAGCAGGCACTTGATCCGTTAAGAAGTTACCACCGTCGCCAGCTTCAAACCGTCCAACAAGCTCTTCACCCGGACCTTCATTTTGCCTCTCCTTATTTTTAGGCAGTTGAGTGTCAGTTGGCTCACTTTGGCCACTTGGACTAGCAAAATCCTGAGTAGAAGGCGGAGCACCCCGATCAATGCATTCGGGAATTTGCTCAGCAATATCAGTTTCCTCATCAGGCTCGGGTGGAACAATACCGTCATCGCCCTGACTGGAAGCTTCCTTTCTACTCTCTTGCAGAATCGCCTTCACCTGGCTAGCCTGAAGATCGCTGACGACGTATATATCGAACACTAAAAAAAAAAATCTTAGAAAAAAAATGAAAAAGCAGAAAAACACAACAGAAAGTTCGTCGAGTTACTTACATTGCCTGCGATGGCCCGAAATCTGTCTGAAGAAACCGAGCTTTATCAAGTCATCCTCTTTGAAAAAATAGCTCTTGCTCATCTTTTCCAAAGTACGAACAGTTGCCCGAGTCAGCCTCTTCAGCTCTGAATCACTATAGTCAATTGTTTTCTTGTTCCACACTTCGGGGGAACAGAAGAAGCGGGGAACACTCAACACCATATGGGAATCCCCAGATCGAGCAGTGATATCGAGCTAGAGCCCTTTCAGTAAAAAACCAACTGTTCTTCCAAAATTTGTTGGATGTAGAGAATCCCCATATGAAACCCTTCTTTTTTAGGTCATTAGAAGCATCGACCCCCCGATTCACCAAGGCTTCTTTGGGGACCCAACCGTCCGAAGAAGTAGACGCAAGAAAATAGGTCCCCGTTCTGCTAACCTGCCTCAGCGTAAAGAAATGCCTGATTTCATTTGGGGAAGGAGGCGAAAGGTTCATTCGACTGAACATGTGCTACATGCATATCAAGACTTTGTAACTATTCGAGGCCAACTGAGCTGGGGTTATCCCTGCTTCAGCCAAAAACCAGGCAATAAAAGGCTGAAAGGGAAGTGTCACGCCGCAGCGAAGCATAAATCCATAAATCGCGACCATGCCTTCAGGAGGATTCCATACGCCTCTATCCCCCGCAGGAACCAAAGTGACTGAGTCGGGCAAGTCGAATCGGGAGTGGTATTTTTCTATCTCAGCTTGCCCGACCACATTCGGCTCAGTATCAAAGCCACTCAGGTGAGTATCAGAAAACAAAAGACGAGACGCCCTGAACACTTCATCAACGTCACCCACTTTAACAGTCTGTTCCCTGGTCTGAACGCTGCTCGAGCTGTGCTTGTATACCTTACTTCTGTTCTGATGTTTACCCATCCTTCGAAAAGATACCCTGTGATCAAAAATTTCAGAATCAGAACTAGATGGAGAACTCAATACAGGGCTGAAAGTGATGTCAGAGTGAAGCCCAGAAACATCAACCTCTTAGAATGGAGGTTCATCTATTGGGATATCCCCCAGTAATCGTTTAATGCAAGATACTAACTGGAAATCCCCACGTTCTAATGCATCAAAAGCGATTTTAAAGAGACTATGGCGGGAAGATGGCCCCATTAGAACTAACCTTGAATTTAGATTGATGCAAGATCTTCAAGCGGAGAATCGTGAACTTCTGGATAAAGAAATCTGAGTATAAAGAAATTTCTGCTGAATTTTTTTAAGAATAAACTAACAATGTCTCTCAGTGAAGAATTTAAAGATGAGACGACACGAAACCCTAGGATTTCAAAGCGGGAAAAAAATTATGACGAAACTCGATGATGTAGGCGGCGCTTGGGGAAATGCAAAAATCATTTCTCATAAATGATATTGAAAAACGAAGAGACGAGGGACGCGTGTCATAACAGGAAGTAGCTCTCAACCGTCAGAACTTCAAAACATCGCTATCATTTAAGATCTCGCGTGTTAAAGCGAATCGAAATTACAGAGTCACCATTAAAACGCTCCATTATGACAAGACGGCTATTATGACGAGAGAAAATTAAGATGATTAAAATACTCTTGCCCGATATAAAATCTTCTCGGTAAAAATATTTTAAAGGGGTATTGTCGTATGTAAATTTAACCAAGCATACACGTCATTGACAGGAAGGAAAAAATAGCCAGGTGGACGCCCAAATGGGCATTCGGGAAATATCCTATAAGACATCATTAAAGAGAAGAAAGCCCGAGTAAGCATATATTGAATAAAACCTACTCTGGATCAGTTAACAGCACTCGGGACTAGTTAAACAACGCTTCCACTCGGGCTCAAACGGGACTAGTTAAACAACGCTTCCACTCGGGACCATAAGGTATTACTCTTATTCGGGACCATAAGGTATTACTATTACTCGGGAATAAATACGACTCGAGTAAGAACTTGGTGCTTATTTCATACGGATTAAGTCATTAAATACGCGACGATATCCATCAGGAAGGAATCCCAAATAAAATAGAGCATTAAATTAAAGAGTCCCCAATCAGGAAATAACTTGATTTCTTTGCGAAGGCTACATTCTTATAAGGAAACAAGTCCAAATTGAACTGCACTACTAGAATCTCACTCGATTTCCATAAGAGACACCGAAACAGGAAAGAAGACAAATCGATGTCAAGAAAGTAACCGAATCACAATTAAATACAAAGATCCTGTATTACTTGTACAAGGCAGATTAGGGTTCTATAAACATATAAATAGACCCATAATCTCGTCAAAAAAATATATAGACAATATAGCATATAACAATCATAGTAAATACAGAGTGAAAAAAGAGAGATCGAGAGCTTGTAAAACATCTTTTTCTCTTAATGGATTTTGGCTTGGTTGATCCTTCAACCATCCGTGGATGTTTGTCAGGCCATCGGAGTTTTACCACACAAAACTGGTCTTTGTTACTCTCTCTGTATCTCTTTCTCTTTGATTCAATAGCCAAAATCCAATTCTTATTGGCTTTTCTGGCATAATCCAGAAATCGACGTCAACAACATGTATATCTGATAAAATTTACATACGACAATACCCCCTTAAAATATTTTTACCGAATAGAGTTTTGTTTCTGGAAAAAGTATTTTAATCAATTCTTCAATTTTATATCTTTTTAGTGCCAGAGTAAATGTCTTATCATAATGATGTGTCTTAATGGTGACCCTGTAAACTCGATTTGCCCTATCACGCGAGACCTTCAATGATAGCGAAGTTTTAGAAATCTGACGGCGAAAGCCAATTCTCTTCTTGACACGTGTCCTTTGCCTCTTAATTTTTTGATACCATTTATGAGAAACGACTTTCACGTCTCCCTGTGCGCAGCCTACGTCATCAATTATCGTCACAAATTTCTCCCGCCTTGAGACCCTAGAGTTTTGTGCTATCTGAAGGGTTGCGTTGGTTCATTCTAAAAAACTTGAAAACCATAAATTTTTGTCAGTCCAGATTTCTTTGTGCAGCAAATCGTCATTTCTCCGTACAAGATTCTGCATCACTTTTCATTCAAGGTTAGTTCCAATGAATCCATCTTCCCGTCATCGGCTTTTTACTATTGCTCTTGAAGCGCTCGATTGTGGAGATTTCCAGTTCGTTTCTTGCGCTCAAAGATTATTGGGGAAATCCCCCGGACGAGCCTTCATTTTTATAAATTGACGTTTCTGGGCTTCACCTTGACGTCCAATTTTCTGTATCCAGTTCTGATTCTTTATTTAGTTCTGAATCTGAAATTTCTAATCATAGGGTACCTTTGTGAAGGATGGGAAAACATCAAAGCAGAAGTGAAGTCCATAAGCATGGCTCGGGCAGCGTTCGGATCAGAAAGCAGACTGTTAACTGGAACGATGTTGAAGAGGCGTTCAGAGCATCTCTTCTCACCTTGTCTGCTAATTGCTCGAGTGGGTTTGATAACGAACCGAATGTGGTCGGGGTAGAAGAGATCGGGAAGTATCATGTCCGATTCGATATGGACGACTCGGTTATTCTGGTTCCCGCTGGTGATAGAGCTGAGTGGAATTCTCCCCCGAGCATGGTGGCAATCTATGGATCCATGCTCTGTTGCGGCGTCACGCTTCCCTTCAGCCGTTCATTGCCTAGTTTTTAACTGAAGCAGGGATTGCCCCAACTCAACTGGCCCCGAACAGCTACAAGATCCTGATGTGCATGTGGCACATGTACATCCGGATGAACTTGTCGCAGCCATCCCCTAGTGAAATCAGGCACTTCTTCACACTGAGGCAGTCTGGTAAGACAGGGATATATTTTCTTATATCTAATCCGCCGGAGTGCTGGGTCCCCGAGAGGACAAAGGTGAATCGGGATGTCGATACCTCTGACGACCCCAAAAAGAGGGGGTTTGTATGTGGATTCCCTTCAACCAACAAGTTTTGGAAGAACAATTGATTTTTTACCTGAGGGAATCTGGGTTTCGAAGTCACCCTCACGGCTAAGGAAACTCGGACGGTACTGAAAGTTCCCCGCTTCTTCTGTTCTCCCGAGGTTTGGAACAAGAAAAAGCTTGGCTTTAGTGTCGCTGAGCTGACCAGACTTGCTCGGGCAGCAGTTCGCACGCTGGAGAAGAGGAGCATGTCTTATCTTTTCAATGAGACGAAAATGATAGAGCTCGGCTTCTTCAGCTAGATTTCGGCTTACCCAGGCGATGTAAGTGATCTTTGTAACCCTCTTTTTTCCTTTTTATTGTTATTTTTTACTTTTCGCATTCTGACGCGGTCCTTTTTTTTTTCTAAGTGTATGACACGGACATCGTCAGAGACCTTCAAGCTCGCCAAGTGAAGTCGATTCTTCAGGCGAGCTGAAAAGAAGCTTCTCTTCAGAGCAATAATGGTATCACCCCGCCTGAGTCTGACGAGGAAACCGATGTGGCCGAGGAGCAAACCCCTGAATATATCCCCGAGGAAGTTGTTTAGCCGGCCGTCGGGGAGACTAGTGGTCCGAGTGGCTCGACAGATACTCAACTGCCTGATGATGGGGAGAGGCAGAGTGTGGGTCTTGGTAAAGCACCTGTTGTGCAGTCAAACGTCGGTGATAAAGGGAATACCTCCGCGGGACAAGTACCTTCAGGTCCTGAATTTTTTGAATCTTTTCGGAATGATGCTTAGGAAGATCCCACAACTGATCTCAGCTTCCACCGTTCTCGGGCTGAGAAGCAGAAGGCAGTCAGCTCTTCTACTCGCCCTCTCAAATTCCCTCAGAAGGCCTTGTTTATTGACTCCAGCGATGAAGATATTGTGGCTGAGATCCCCCCGAGTGTTGATGTTGGAGCATCGGTGGATGCTGAGACTTCGAAGCCGAACAGGGGTTCCTCTCTCCCCAAGGTTAAAGATCAATGGGTTGAACCCTCGAGGGTTCCTTCATATCCTTCTCCCCAGGATATGCTGCAGGAGATGTCATCCGGTCGAGCTTTCATCTGGAAAGACAGCTGGAGTTGTTTTCGGGATGGCTTCCTGACAGACCATCTTTAGAACGTTTTTTACGGTGCATCTTATGTAAGTTATCCTTAACTTCTTCAATTGTTTTGCTTGTTCGTCAAACATTTAATTGAACTTTTTATAGATTGTGGCCGAGTTCGCTGAGCTGGTTCAGACGCAACAACATCAAGCTGATAGAATAAGGCATCTCGAGGCCCAGTTGAAGGAAAATGAGGATAGCCGTGCTCGGGTCGAATCGGCTTATCAACAAAAGGTTGACTCTGCTCAAGTATTTACTGACCACTGCTTGGCGAAGTAGGTGGAGGTCGAAGAAAGGGCTTCTTTGGCAGAAAAGAAAGCTGAGTTACTTTAAAATTTATTGTCTTCTGCCTAAGAATCAATGCTTAGGACCGATCAAGAAGTAGAGCAATCTAAGTCGGCGTATGAGCAGAAGATCGAAGACTTGGAACGCCGTGCTCTAATGGTCGAGTCTCTATCCAAGGAGGCCAAGCTGGAACTCGAAGTGCAAGGGGTAGATCGTTTCAAGAGATCCCCTACCTACGATGCCCTTCACCTTCTAAGGTTTCAGCCTGGGTTGGTTTCAGCTGGCGAGTTCTTCAAGGTTATGAATCGGGCAACTGAGAAAGCCTGAACCAAATGGGAACTATCGATCAAGAATCATGTGGATCGGTCCTTGGAATCTCTTCGAACTCAGATAAAAAAGTGGAGAGCCTACTGCCGTAGCCGAGGCAAAGAGCCTCATCCTATGCATTTGGAGGTTCCATTGAGCACTCCCTCTCGACTACTTAAGCCAGTCAGGAGTCGGTCGTGGAGGGTGTGGTCCCTGATGTCAGACCGATCCCAGGAGAAGATTACAGCCAGTGGATGGACGATTCGGTCGACACGATTGCTTGGCCTTCCAATGAATTCCAATGAAAGTCTGTTCCACGAGTACGAGATGGTTCTGACCCGAGTATTGGCAAGAGTTCAAAATCCTTACAACCTTGATTTTTGTAGAAGTTTTTTTGTAGAAATTCATTTTAATCTTTGTAATTCATTCTTTATAACAATTCTTTGTAGCCATTTTTTGTATCGATTCTTTGGAGATTAATAAAATCCCGAGTTTAACTTTTCCGAACCCAGTGGTCTTGATCTGATTTATTGCTTCAAGGAATTTCACCTTCAACTTGACTTTATATTGCCGAGTATCTTACTAAACCAATTATTTTGATGTTCGGTATTAGTATACGAGTATCTTATTAAACCGGTTTCGTTCCCCGAATAATTTTTAATGCAAGTATCTTATTAAACCGGCTGTTGCAATCTTCATGCCAAATATCTTATTAAACTGGCTAATTCTAATGTTCGGGTAACTTTACCGAGTATCTTATTAAATCGGTTGTCACCGAATAATTTTAATACCAAGTATCTTATTAAACTGGCTCTTGTAATTAACCGAGTCATCTTAAAACAGGCAAGTAAGTTTATAATTGTGTTTCATACACGGTTGCTACCCGAACATTACATCAAGACTTACCATGATCATATGTTTGAGTCCTTACATATTACCGAGGACGTTTCCCCAGTTTTTATGCGCAAGGGTTTACCGAATCGTTTACCAAATCGTTAAGCTTTTTGAATCGCTTAACACACTACGCATTTTACAGAATTTTTTTTCGATAGCGTCCCGAGCTGGTGCATCTGGTTTGCTTTTTTGCTAAGGTCAATTGACCTTGCTCGGCTGGCATGCTCCTTCGAGCTTCTTCGTCCATTCGGGAATCAATGGTCCCGAGTATTCTATTTGCATGTTCTTATTATCATGCTTTCGGAAATCCCGAGTTGATGCTTTTTCTTTCAGAAATCCGAGTTTGATTTTTTTTTAGCTGCAAAATCAAAAAGATTTAAATTGAACAGCTAATATATGACCTAACTAAAATTGTCCTGACTAAAAAAAGAACAAAAAATAATTTAAGGATAGAAAATCTTCAGATATTGGGCTTTACATGGTCGGGGTAAAACCCTCCATTGGGTCGTGCAATCCAATACGCTCCATGGCCAACTATTCCTTCGACTTTGTACGGGCCTTCCCATTATCAGCAGGGAACCTGCAACTTTATTTTTTATGTTCAATGACACCTTCCTGAGTACCAGGTCTCCTAGCTGGAATTTTCTGACCCGAACATGAGAGTTGTAGTGGCGAGCTACTCTTTGCTGATATGCCATATTTCTTATTCGGGATTTCTCCTTTCTCTTCTAGCTCATAGATATTGTAATAGCATATCAACATTCTGATCTTTATCATATAGCCTGACCCGGGTGACGTGTATGACATTTCTATAGGGATAACAACTTTGTTATAACGCTAAAGTGAATGGAATCTCTCCTGTTGACGTTCTTGCTGTTGTCCGATATGCCCATAATACTTCGGAAAGCTTTTCAACCCGACTTCTTTTCTTGCATCTAGCTTTGCTTTGATTGTGTGCTTGATGATTTTGTTCACTGTTTCAACCTGCCCATTTGTTTGAGGGTGGGCATGTGTGGCATAGTAATTGGCAATCCGGTACTCTTTACACAATTGCTGAATTTCAGGTTATCGAATTGGTGCCGTTGTCAGTGATTATAGTGTTTGGGACCCAGACCTATAAAGTATATTCTTTTTCATGAAATTTGTGGTTTTGCTTATGTGATAGCACCGATGCTTCAGCTTCTGCCCACTTCGTGAAGTAGTCAACGGCTACTATGTCATACTTCGCTCCACCCCATGTCCCGGCTGACATTGGGCCGATTAAATCCAAACCCCACATGGCAAATGGCAATGGGGATGTGAGGTTTCTGAGCTATTCAGGGGGTTGTCGGATATCATTAGCAATCCTTTGGCAAGTATTGCAACTCTCCGAACATCGCTGTGCATCTAAGAATAGAGTAGGCCAATAATAACCTTACCTGAGTACCTTGTGTGCTAAAATTTTACCCCCAGTGTGGTTTCCGTAAACTCCTCCATGGATTTCTTGTAATATCCGATATGCATCCTCCTTTGACACACATCTTTGGAGTGTTCGGGAATACCCCCTTTATACAGTTCTCCTCCAACCAATGTGTACCTTGTTGATCTATACCTGATACGTTTTGCTTGTAAGGATCTTCCGGGAGCATGCCTTCTTCCATGAACCTTTTTAGCTGAGTCATCCAACCGTCTGTCGGTGTTCGATTTCTAAAATTTCTAAGTTTCTTGCTTCAGGTGTGCTCGGTTTTAGGAGATGTGCAATCGGAATAGTCTTTGAACTGATTGTGGTTGTTGTTGATGCTAGTTTGGACAATCTCCTCCCAGGGATCTGGGCAATCTTATATTCTTTGAATTTCTGAAGTAGCTGTTTTACAATGTCACGTAGACTATCATGCCTTCATCCTTAGCTTGGTACTCGTCCATGACTTGGTTGACAACTACCTTGAATCGTGAATATCTTGACTTCATCTACCTTGAGAACTATGCAGACTCTGAGTCCAGCTAGTAGCGCCTCGTACTCGGCTTGATTGTTGGTTGCTTTGAAATCAAATCTCATGGCACATTCGACATATCTCCTTCTGAGTGCATACTACGATCCCTGCCCCACTGCCATGAGTGTTTGAAGAGCCATCAACATACAATTTCCATGGGAAATTTTTTCCCAACATCTTTTTTCTTCCAGGTTTGGCTCTGTGACTCTGCTATTAAATTCCACTGTTTACCCTTGAGGGATGTCCTGGGGACGTAGTGGATATCGAATTCACTTAGCTCGATAGCCCATTTGTCAGTCTTCTTGAAATCTCTGCTTCTGTAGAATTTTCTTTAATGGGCAGTCGGTGAGAACTTGGATTGTATGAGTCTGAAAATATGGCTTTAGCTTCCTTGCTGCTGAAACCAATGCTATGGCCATTTTCTCTACCTGTGAATACCTAGTCTCGGCTGGTAGAAGTGCTTTGCTGGTATAGTACACTGGCTTCTGTACTATATCTTCTGTTCTGACTGGAACCAGCTTGCTGCTAGTTCTGTAATTGATAAGTACAAATGGAGTATCTCTCCAATCTTTGGTTTTGAAATGATGAGAGCCTGCCCTAGGTATTCTTTGATTTTTAAGAATGCATACTCGCACTCTTCGTTCCATTCGAGCCCTTTCCCTTTTTTGATTACTTTGAAAAAAAATACGTATCTGTCCGTGGCCTTTGAGATGAATCTTCCCAAGGAAGCTAAGCATCCTGTTAGGCGCTGTACTTCTTTTAGTGTCCTTGGTGAAGTCATTTTCTGTAGGGCTTGGATCTTCTCGGGGTTGACTTCGATTCCTCTTTGGTGAACTTGAAAACCTAGGAATCTTCTTGAAGGAACTCCGAATAAACACTTGTTCGGATTTAGCTTCATTTGGTATCTTCTCAAGACATCAAATGTCTCTCGTAGGTCTGAAGTATGCTTGTCTGCCGTGATGCTCTTGGTTATCATGTCATCAATGTATGCTTTCATGTTCCTTCCTATTTGTCGTGCGAAGATTCTATTGACCAGCCTTTGATATGTTGACCCTGTATTTTTTAACCCGAATGGCATTACTGTGTAATAGTACAAACCTTGATCAGTTGTGAATGCTGTTTTTTTTTCAGCCTTGTTCATCCGGATTTGGTTATATCCCGATTACGCATCCATGAAACTGAGTAACTCATGGCCTGATGTAGCGTCCACCAACTGATCTATCCTCGGAAGTGGAAAACTATTTTTTAGGCATGCCTTGTTCAAATCTGTGAAGTCTACGCACATTCTCCATTGTCTATTTTTCTTTTGGACGAGGACGACGTTAGCTATCCATTGAGGGTAGTTAACCTCTCTAATCGACCCTACAACGAGTAGCTTCTCTACTTCATGTTTGATTGCCTGACTTCTCTTGAGATTGAATGATATTCTCTTTTGTATCACCGGTTTTGCATTCGGGTCTATTGTGAGATGGTGAGATATTATTCGGGCATCTATCCCGACCATGTCTTCATGACTCCAAGCGAACACATCCCTGTATTCTTTAAGCATATTGAGGCTTTGTTTGACCTTTCCTTCCAGGTTGGCCCTAATCTTGATCCTTTTATCTTGTTCATCTTCTTCAAAGATAATTTCTTCAGCTGGTTCAATTTTGGATTCATTCGACTCTCCCATTGGATCGAATTCGAATGACAGTGGCTATTTGTTCCGACTCGACTATGTTGTAGTGCAAATCTGATCATCATTCTTGTTTTTGTATACCGACAGGTTAGCCCTTCGAGCCATCTCTTGGGATCCCTTGACTACACTGACCCCTTGTTCGGTCGGGAACTTGATCATTAAGGCATAAGTAGTTGTTACGGCCTTAGTTTTATTTAAGAATGTGCCCAACAACGCATTATACAGCCAATTTTAAGTCTACTGCCACGAAGTCGAGCAATACAGTTCTCTGACAAGGTGCCACTCTGATCTTTACGGGTAGCTTTACCGTGCCCGAGTGACCCGACCTCAATTCCCCCGAATCCTCTGAGTGGAGTATGGAAATGTTGTAGGTCCTTTCGATCCAACCTGATTTGATCGTAGATGGCTACATTGAGAATGTCTGTTGAACTTCCATTATCTATCAAGACTCTCCTGACTTCCCGATAACCAATCCGAGCACTTATGACCAGAGCGTCATTTGGCCAAACATCGACGCCATATGAGTCTACTTCTGTGAATATTATTGGGTCTCATCCTTCCTTTACCCTTTTTGGGTTTGGCTCCACCGAGTTCATGTTAAAGTTATGTCTTGCTTCTATTGCTTCTCTGATTTCTTGTGTTCGCTCTCGGTTACTTCTCCCCGTGGATGGTCCTCCAAAGATTATATGTATTACTTCATTGGCCTTTGGACTGGCACTTTGATTTCGACCAGAGTTGTGATCGACCCTGATCTCTTTCTTTGTTTCTGATTTCTCATCCTTTTCAAGATTACATCTTGTAGATGTCCTTCCCGAATGAGGGTTTCTATGTAATCTCTGAGTTGGTAACTCTTAGAAGTCTCATGACCGGTTTCCTTGTGGAATCTTCAGTATTTGGTTGTATCCCACCGGGCGAACTGAGACTGTCATCGTGGCTCTTGTACCATATTCTTTGCTTCCAGAATGGCCAGGATTTCCTCCTGCTTTTTCCGAAGAGGGCTGTAATTGGTGTATCTACCTCGGTATTTCTCTGTGGTTTGTTCGGCATGACGCCCATTTCCCCCATCCTTGCTCTTTTCTTTATTGTTTCCTTTCTGTTTTCCCTTTTGGTTCTGCACCTTGGACTCAGCGTCTTTCTCAGGTTTTCCTCCATGCATGTGTCCCGTGGCTACCTCTTATTTTTCGGCCAGTGCATATCCTCATGCCATGTCCATCATATATGCATATCTGGTCAGACAGGCTCTTCTTAGGTCAAAAGACAACAGTCCATTCTGTAGGTTGTTGATGAATACAACAATTATAGCTTCATCATTTACACTGTCGATTTTTGATACTGCTTGGCCGAATCTCTCCAGGTATTTCTTCAGCGACTCATCTTCCCCTTGTTTTATTTGAGAAAGGTAAGCCACTGATTTTTTTTTCTATGAACATTGCTCAGAAATTGCCTTGAGAAACTCCTGCTCACTTCACTGAAACTTCCGATGATTGCTGGGGGCAATCTCCCAAACCATCTTGAGCCCATGTCTCCTAGAGTTTGTGGAAAGTTGAGGCATATTAAGGGATCGACATGGGCATACTGGGCCATAACACTTTTATAGCGTCTGACATGTTCTTTTGGGTCTGTATCCTTATTGAACTGCTCAACGTGTGGCATCCTGAATCTTTCTGGGAATGAAGTCAGCAGGATGTCCCTAGTGAACGGGCTGTCAGAATCCTTGTCAGATAAATCGTTATACCCATAGAGTCTGACTAGTGCGTCCATTTGACGTCTATTGTTCTCGACTTCTCGAGTTAGACTCTGGATTACGACATCTCTGTCTCCCACCAAACTTCCCTTACAGCCGTTCATTGCCTGGTTTTTAGCTGAAGCAGGGATTGCCCCAGCTCAACTGGCTCCGAACAACTATAAGATCCTGATGTGCATGTGGCATATGTACATCCGGATGAACTTGTCGCCGCCATCCCCGAGTGAAATCAGGCACTTCTTCACACTGAGGTAGTCTGGTAAGACAGGGACCTATTTTCTTATATCTAATCTGTCGGACTGCTGAGTCCCCGAGGGGATAAAGGTGAATCGGGATGACGATACCTCCGACGACCCCAAAAAGAGAGGGTTTGTATGTATATTCCCTTTATCCAACAAGTTTTGGAAGAACAATTGGTTTTGGAAGAACAATTGGTTTTTTGCCGGAGGGAATCTGGGTCTTGAAGTCACCCTCTCGGCTGAGGAAACTCGGAGGGTGATGAAAGTTCCCCGCTTCTTTTGTTTTCCCCAAGTTTGGAACAAGAAGAAGCTTGGCTTTAGCGACACTGAGCTGACCAGACTTGCTCGGACAGCAGTTCACACGCTGGAGAAGAGGAGCATGTCTTATCTGAATTTTGTTTCAGCATGGGTTGGTTTCAGCTGGCGAGTTCTTCAAGGTTAAGAATCGGGCAACTGAGAAAGCCTGAACCAACTGGGACTTTTCGATCAAGAATCATATGGATCGGTCCTTGGAATCTCTTCGAACTCAGATGAAGGAGTGGAAAGCTTACTGCCGTAGCCGAGGCAAAGAGCCCCATCCTATGCATTTGGAGGTTCCATCTGAGCACTCCCTCTCGACTATTT
Source organism: Dipteronia dyeriana (assembly GCA_032871835.1). NCBI lineage: Eukaryota > Viridiplantae > Streptophyta > Magnoliopsida > Sapindales > Sapindaceae > Dipteronia > Dipteronia dyeriana. The sequence continues at coordinate 13,234,210 of CM065299.1, read as the reverse complement.
ACGCCAGTCAGGAGTAAGTCGTAGAGGGTGTGGTCCCTGATGTCAGAAAGATCCCAGGAGAAAATTACAGCCAGTGGATGGACGATTCGGTAGACACGATTGCTTGGCCTTCCAATGAAAGTCTGTTCCACGAGTACGAGATGGTTCGAGTATTGGCAAGAGTTCAAAATCCTTACAACCTTGATTTTTGTAGAAGTTTTTTTCGTAGAAATTCTTTGTAATCTTTGTAATTCATTCTTTATAACAATTCTTTGTAACAATTTTTTGTATCGATTCTTTGGAGATTAATAAAATCCCGAGTTTAACTTTTCTGAACCCAGTGGTCTTGATCTCATTTATTGCTTCAACGAATTTCACCTTCAACTTGACTTTATTGTTGCCGAGTATCTTACTAAACTAGTTATTTTTTATATTCGGGTAACTTAACAGAGTATCTTATTAAACCGGTTTCGTTCCCCGAATAATTTTTAATGTCAAGTATCTTATTAAACTGGCTGTTGCAATCTTCAGGCCAAGTATCTTATTAAACTGACTAATTCTAATGTTCGGGTAACTTTACCGAGTATCTTATTAAATCGGTTGTCACCCGAATAATTTTAATAACAAGTGTCTTATTAAACTGGCTCTTGTTATTAATCGAGTCATCTTAAAACATGCAAGTAAGTTTATAATTGTTTTTCATACACGGTTGCTACCCGAACATTACATCAAGGCTCACCATGATCATATGTTTGAGTCCTTACGTATTACCGAGGACGTCTCCCCAGTTTTTATGCTAAAGGGTTTACCGAATCGTAAAGCTTTTTGAATCGCTTAACACAGCTACGCATTTCACCGATTTTTTTTCGATAGCGTCTCGAGCTGCTGCATCTGGTTTGCTTTTTTGCTAAGGTCAATTGACCTTGCTCGGCTGGCATGCTCATTCGAACTTCTCTGCCCATTCGGGAATCAATGGTCCCGAGTATTCTATTTGCATGTTCTTATTATCATGCTTGTCATTCATATGGTCTTATTACCATGCTTTCGGAAATCCCTAGATTGATGCTTTTTCTTTCAGAAATCCCGAGTTTGATTTTTATTTATAGCTGCAAAATCAACAAAGATTTAAATTCAACAGCTAATATAAGACCTAACTAAAATTGTCCTGACTAAAAAAAAGAACAAAAAATAATTTAAGGATAGAAAATCTTCAGATATTGGGCTTTACATGGTCGGGGTAAAACCCCTCCATTGGGTCGTGCAAGCCAATACGCTCCATGGCCAACTATTCCTTTGACTTTGTACGGGCCTTCCCATTTATCAGCCAGGGAACCTGCAACTTCATTTTTTATGTTCAATGACACCTTCCTGAGTGCCAGGTCTCCTAGCTGGAATTTCCTGACCCGAACATGAGAGTTGTAGTGGCGAGCTACTCTTTGCTGATATGCCATATTTCGTATACGGGATTTCTCTCTTTTCTCTTCTAGCTCATCTAGATATTGTAATAGCATATCAACATTCTGATCTTTATCATATAGCCTGACCCGGGGTGACGTGTATGACGTTTCTATAGGGATAACAACTTCTGTTCCAAACGCTAAAGTAATGGAATCTCTCCTGTTGACGTTCTTGCTGTTGTCCGATATGCCCATAATACTTCGGAAAGCTTTTCAACCCAGCTTCTTTTCTTGGTATCTAGCTTTGCTTTGATTGTGTGCTTGATGAATTTGTTCACTGCTTCAACCTGCCCATTTGTTTGAGGGTGGGCATGTGTGGCATAGTAATTGGCAATCTGGTACTCTTTACACAGCTGTTTGAATTATAGGTTATCGAATTGTGTGCCGTTGTCAATGATTATAGTGTTTGGGATCCCAAACCTATAAAGTATATTCTTTTTCATGAAATTTATGGTGTTTGCTTCTGTGATATGCACCAATGCTTCAGCTTCTTCCCACTTCGTGAAGTAGTCAATGGTTAATATGGCATACTTCGCTCCACCCCCTGTCCCGGCTGGCATTGGGCCGATTAAATCCAAACCCTACATGGCAAATGGCTATGGGGATGTGAGGTTTCTGTGCTATTCAGGGGTTGTCGGATATCATTAGCAATCCTTTGGCAAGTATTGTAACTCTCCGAACATCGCTGTGCATCTGAGAATAGAGTAGGCCAATAATAACCTTACCTGAGTACCTTGTGCGCTAAACTTTTACCCCCAGTGTGGTTTCCGTAAACTCCTCCATGGATTTCCTGTAATATCCGATATGCATCCTCCTTTGACACACATCTTTAGAGTGTTCGGGAATACCCCATTTATACAGTTCTCCTCCAACCAATGTGTACCTTGTTGATCTATACCTGATACGTTTTGCTTGTAAGGATTCTTCGGGAGCATGCCTTCTTCAATGAACCTTTTTAACTGAGTCATCCAACCGTCTGGCGGTGTTCAGATTTCTAAAATTTCTAAGTTTCTTGCTTCAGCTGTGCTCGGTTTGAGGAGATGTGCAATCGGAATAGTCTTTGGCCTGATTGTGGTTGTTGTTGATGCTAGTTTGGACAATCTCCTCCCTGAGGATCTGGGCAATCTTATATTCTTTGAATTACTAGAGGAGCTGTTTTACAATGTCACGATAGGCTATCATGCCTTCATCCTTAGCTTGGTACTCATCCAGGACTTGGTTGAACCCTACCTGTGAATCGCTGAATATATTGACTTCATCTGCCCCGAAAGCTATGCAGACTCTGAGTCCAGCTAGTAGCGCCTCATACTCGGCTTGATTGTTGGTTGCTTTGAAATCAAATCTCATGGCACATTCGACATCATCTCCTTCTGGAGTGCATACTACGATCCCTGCCCCACTGCCATGAGTGTTTGAAGAGCCATCAACATACAATTTCCATGGGAATTTTTTTTTCAACATCTTTTTTTCTTCCAGGTTTGGCTCTGTGAACTCTACTATTAAATCTACCACTGTTTACCCTATGAGGGATGTCCTGGGGACGTAGTGGGTATCGAATTCACTTAGCTCGATAGCCCATTTGGTCAGTCTTCTTGAAATCTCTGGCTTCTGTAGAATTTTCTTTAATGGGCAGTCGGTGAGAACTTGGATTGTATGAGTCTGAAAATATGGCTTTAGCTTCCTTGCTGCTGAAACCAATGCTATGGCCATTTTCTCTACCTGTGAATACCTAGTCTCGGCTGGTAGAAGTGCTTTGCTGGTATAGTACACTGGCTTCTGTACTATATCTTCTGTTCTGACTGGAACCAGCTTGCTGCTAGTTCTGTAATTGATAAGTACAAATGGAGTATCTCTCCAATCTTTGGTTTTGAAATGATGAGAGCCTGCCCTAGGTATTCTTTGATTTTTAAGAATGCATACTCGCACTCTTCGTTCCATTCGAGCCCTTTCCCTTTTTTGATTACTTTGAAAAAAAATACGTATCTGTCCGTGGCCTTTGAGATGAATCTTCCCAAGGAAGCTAAGCATCCTGTTAGGCGCTGTACTTCTTTTAGTGTCCTTGGTGAAGTCATTTTCTGTAGGGCTTGGATCTTCTCGGGGTTGACTTCGATTCCTCTTTGGTGAACTTGAAAACCTAGGAATCTTCTTGAAGGAACTCCGAATAAACACTTGTTCGGATTTAGCTTCATTTGGTATCTTCTCAAGACATCAAATGTCTCTCGTAGGTCTGAAGTATGCTTGTCTGCCGTGATGCTCTTGGTTATCATGTCATCAATGTATGCTTTCATGTTCCTTCCTATTTGTCGTGCGAAGATTCTATTGACCAGCCTTTGATATGTTGACCCTGTATTTTTTAACCCGAATGGCATTACTGTGTAATAGTACAAACCTTGATCAGTTGTGAATGCTGTTTTTTTTTTGTCAGCCTTGTTCATCCGGATTTGGTTATATCCCGATTACGCATCCATGAAACTGAGTAACTCATGGCCTGATGTAGCGTCCACCAACTGATCTATCCTCGGAAGTGGAAAACTATTTTTTAGGCATGCCTTGTTCAAATCTGTGAAGTCTACGCACATTCTCCATTGTCTATTTTTCTTTTGGACGAGGACGACGTTAGCTATCCATTGAGGGTAGTTAACCTCTCTAATCGACCCTACAACGAGTAGCTTCTCTACTTCATGTTTGATTGCCTGACTTCTCTTGAGATTGAATGATATTCTCTTTTGTATCACCGGTTTTGCATTCGGGTCTATTGTGAGATGGTGAGATATTATTCGGGCATCTATCCCGACCATGTCTTCATGACTCCAAGCGAACACATCCCTGTATTCTTTAAGCATATTAATGAGGCTTTGTTTGACCTTTCCTTCCAGGTTGGCCCTAATCTTGATCCTTTTATCTTGTTCATCTTCTTCAAAGATAATTTCTTCAGCTGGTTCAATTTTGGATTCATTCGACTCTCCCATTGGATCGAATTCGAATGACAGTGGCTATTTGTTCCGACTCGACTATGTTGTAGTGCAAATCTGATCATCATTCTTGTTTTTGTATACCGACAGGTTAGCCCTTCGAGCCATCTCTTGGGATCCCTTGACTACACTGACCCCTTGTTCGGTCGGGAACTTGATCATTAAGGCATAAGTAGTTGTTACGGCCTTAGTTTTATTTAAGAATGGCTGACCCAACAACGCATTATACGACCAATTGTCTAAGTCTACAACCACTAAGTCGAGCAATACAGTTCTCTGACAAGGTGCCACTCTGATCTTTACGGGTAGCTTTACCGTCCCGAGTGACCCGACCTCAATTCCCCCGAATCCTCTGAGTGAAGTATGGAAATGTGTAGGTCCTTTTAATCCAACCTGAGTTGATCGTAGACTGCTACATGAGAATGTCTGTTGAGTTGAAGTTATTATCTATCAAGACTCTCCTAACTTCCCGATGACCAATCCGAGCACTTAGAAGTATTACTTCATTGGCCTTTGGACTGGCCCTTTGATTTCGATCGGAGTTGTGATCGGCCCTGATCTCTTTCTTTGTTTTTGATTTCTCATCCCTTTTCAAGATTACATCTTGTAGATGTCCTTCCCGAATGAGGGTTTCTATGTAATCTCTGAGCTGGTAACACTTAGAAGTCTCATGACCGGTTTCCTTGTGGAATCTGCAGTATTTGGTTGTATCCCACCGGGCAAACTGAGACTGTCGTTGTGGCTCTTTTACCATATTCTTTGCTTCCAGAATGGCCAGGATTTCCTCATGCTTTTTCCGAAGAGGGTTGTAATTGGTGTATCTACCTCGGTATTTCCCTTTTGGTTCTGCACCTTGGACTCAGCGTCCTTCTCTGGTTTTCCTACATGCATTTGACCCGTTGCTAACTCTTCTTTTTCGGCCAGTGCATATCCTCATGCCATGTCCATCATATATGCATATCTGGTCAGACAGGCTCTTCTTAGGTCAAAAGACAACCGTCCATTATGTAGGTTGTTGATGAATACAGCAATTATCGCTTCATCATTTACACTGCCGATTTTTGATACTGCTTGGCCGAATCTCCCCAGGTATTTCTTCAGCGACTCATCTTTCCCTTGTTTTATTTGAGAAAGGTAAGCCACTGATTTTTTTCTATGAACATTGCTCAGAAATTGCCTTGAAAAACTCCTGCTCACTTCACTGAAACTTCCGATGCTTGCTGGGGACAATCTCCCAAACCATCTTAAGCCCATGTCTCCTAGAGTTTGTGGAAAGTTGAGGCATAGTAAGGGATCGACATGGGCATACTGGGCCATAACACTTTTATAGCGTCTGACATGTTCTTTTGGGTCTGTATCCTTATTGAACTGCTCCACGTGTGGCATCCTGAATCTTTCTGGGAATGAAGTCTGCAGGATGTCCCTAGTGAACGGGCTGTCAGAATCCTCGTCAGATAAATCGTTGTACAAATAGAGTCTGACCAGTGCGTCCATTTGACGCCTATTGTTCTCGACTTCTCTAGTTAGACTCTGGATTACGACATCTCTGTCTCCCACCGGACTTCCTGATTGTTGAACAGCTGGGTGATTGTCATTCCTCTTTCTGGCTCTTCACTTTGATGACGGGTTTCGAGTATGATTCTGTGATGACACTTACGATGGTGCCGATCACTATCTTTTGATGACGACCGATCTCTATGCCGGTCATGTTTACGGTGTCTAGCACGGACTGTCTGATCCAGGTTTTGCTTCTGGTGTGGTCGTTCCTCTTTAAGTGTTTCACGTTCAGCCTGATTGATTGGAGCAGAGTTCTTTCTGGCTTCCGATGCATTTAGTTCTGGCCCTACTACAACCGAACGAAGCCTCGCAGGTGGGAGGTTAGGAGTTTGTGCTTCTTCTGCAGCCAGTAGATCAACTCCTTCCTTTGCTGCATCTGCCACCAATTGTTGTAACGCCTCTCAGGAGTGTTGTGTCAGGTCTCTGCTGGTCAGAAGAACTTGCTGGATTCCCGTCAGGAATGTAGGCTGGTTCTCTGTGGTTGCAGAGAGATCTCGCGAGCTATTGATAACATGAAAGTTATCTGGAGATTTTTGGACATCCCCAGAACTGCTTCTGCTTCCTGCCATTATCTTTAATTAAATCGGAGGTTTAACGTCGATTTCTAGATGTATGAGAAAACCCAACAAGGATTGGATTTTAGCTGTGTTTTTAAAGAGAAAGAGAAGAAGAAAGTAATCGGAGGTAAGTTTTTTAAGTGGTTAAAACTCTGATGACAGGAGAAACGTCCACGGGCGGTTGAATGATCAACCAAACCAAAATCCACTATGAAATAATATAATTACAATTCTCGATCTCTCTTTTTTCTCTCTGTATTTTTCTATGATTGTTGTCTCTATCTGTGTGTGAGATTATGGGTCTATTTATATGTCCACAGAACCTTAATATTCTTTGTACAAGTAATAAAAGATCGTTGTATTTAATTATGATTGTTTGCTTGTTCAAAGTAGTTTGTCTTCTTTCCTGTTTCGAAACTTGTAGTGAGATCGAATGGGACTCTAGTAATGTAATACAATTAGGACTTATTTCTTTATGAGATTGTAGTCTTTTTGAAGAAATAAATTTGTTGCCTGATTATGAGCCCTTTCTGCTTGATAATTCCGTTCTTGTTGGAATTCCTCTTTGATATGGTATCTTCGTGTATTTTAATGACTCGATTCGTGTGAGCTATGCATTGGGCTTTTTATTCAATTTTCTTCATACTTGTCCCGAGTAGAACACGATATCAGTTGGTCCTGAGTGATGCCATCTGATACCGAGTAGAAAATATCACCAACTAGCCTCGAATATGTTTAGTTGGCCCCGAGTAATATTTGACATCAGTTGACCCGAGCAGGTCTTGTTCAATTCTTGTTTATTCGGGCTTATCTTCTTTGGTGATGTCCTGCATGATATTTTCTGAAGGCCTATTCGGATGTCCATCTGACAATTTTATCATTTTTGTCAATGACGTGTATATTTGATAAAATTTATATACGACATCATGTAATTATTTAAAATTTAAAATTTAAAATTTAAAATTTACATTTTTTAATGAGAATTTTTAAAATATATAAATAATGTCAATATACATTTTTCAAAATATTACAGCTTCTTAGGATTATGAGAAAGAGTATAACTTGAACCCATAACCTTAAGTGTAGGTGCAGAGGGATTACCCAACATCATCTTGTCTTATTAATATACAATTTATCGACATGTTGATGAGTAGTTATTCACGTAGTATTGCAATATTAACTTGATCAATGCCACATTCAAAATAATAATAATAAATAACCCATCATGAATTTCTTTCAATCCAACCTTGTATTACATTTAAATATTTTATTGTATAAATTTATTAATATCCGATAATATTCCAGGTTTGAGTCGTTATACCTCGTGATTTATAAAAGAAAAAAATCTCTATATAGATATCAATTATAACCATAATCTTATTTTCATTTATAATTTATATTAATTTTTATATATAATAAAAATATAAAATCATCTTTCAAGGTATAAAAAAAAATATTAATATAGTCAATAATGATTTGTGGAACAATTAATCAACAACAAGAATTAAAAAGTCTAATAATATCACAATCATATACGTTTAAGGAATATAATGTGTCTTTAAAAATGTTTTTTTTTTTTAAAAAAATTACCTTTTAGGTGCTGATATCAATTAATTATTATTTCAAACAAATATCAATTTAATTTAAATGGTACTAATTATTAAACATTACGGCCCTTTCAAAAACAGAAATCAAACATTACGGTATTACTTATTTGCTTTTATTTTAGGGTTATTATTTTATTGAGTTATAAAACTAGAAGAAAAAAAAGAAATAGAGAATGTAACAAGAAAATTAAACAGCTGTTTAATTTTTTTTGAAAAACTTTACCGTTATTGCGTTCTATAAATCTGCTGGAGCGGGAGAGAGATGTCTCACTGCTCGTCGAACAAGAAATATCTCTGTATCATCTGACTCTGCTCTCTCTCTCTCACTCACTCAGACTCCTCTTTTCGCTTCTTTTGTGTGCTTCCAACTGCAACTGTAATTCTCTCTCTCAAGTTTTCTTTCCGCTTTCGTCGGTTGCTCCTTGCAATTCCGAGAATGGATTCTGTCAAAATCAGACGGGTTTGGGCATTCAATCTGGATCGAGAGCTGCAATCGTTTCATCAATCCCTAGGGCGTCACCATTTTCTTTCAGTTGACACCGAATTCCCGGGATGTCTTCGTAATACGCCCAGAGATGCTCCTGAGACTCTCCGCTACTCCGACTTGAAATTTAACATCGATAACACCAAGTTGATCCAACTGGGTATCACTCTCTCGGATGATTACGGTAATATTTCTTCTACTTGGGAATTTAATTTTTGTGATTTCAATGTCGATAACGATGCGTGTAATGAAACTTCTATCGATTTCTTGAAGAAGAGTGGGTTGGATTTTGAGAGGATTAAAAGATGGTATTTTCATGTCTGTGTTTAGGCGCAAATTCTTGGAAATTCTGTCTGTGCATGCTAACTTGAAGTGGGTTACATTTCATGGCTTGTATGATTTAGCTTATGTACTTAAGTTGTTAAGTAACAATTCACTGCCACTCACTGTATTTGATTTTGTTAAAGAGGCTGCTGAGTATTTCAATGCTGTTTTTGACATCAAATTTATCGCAAGATTTTGTAAAGGGCTCATGGGTGGTGAACTTGGATTGAATCGACTTGCATGTATTTTGACTGTTGATAGATGCGGTGAGGCTCATAATGCCGGTTCTGATAGTTTGTTAACTGCTTGTGTGTTTGCTATATTGAAGAATGTCTATAGAATAGAAGAAAGAAATTTTGATGGGTTTTTGTATAGCATTAGTCCAAAAATTCAGAGCATGAGTCCTAAAATAGTTGTGCCGCGTTATTGTCCACCAGTGATGCCTTGTCGATCCCCATTTCCCCAAATGATGGTGTGTTACAGTAGACCGACTCATCCTCTATACCATTATCATGTGCGACCATCTTATGTCATACAGTCAACCGTGTTCCCGTATGTCTTGTAGTTAAAGCTTCATTAGTTTAATTGTAACTCACATCCTTTGTAAAGTTCTTGACTTGTTTCAATGGATTCAATAGTCTCATATTTAGTAAGTCTTCCGTATGTAAAATGAAGTTCTTATTGCTAGTGTTTGTTAATTGTGAGAACCATGTTCCCGTGTGTCTTGTAGTTAAAGCTTCATTAGTTTCATATTCAATTATCTGCTCTTGCTTTTTCACTGTGCTGGATGTATCTTATCCTGATATATTTTTTTTTTTCATCTCTGTCGCTGTGCAGCTTTCTGATATTTGTTGTTTTTTTTTTATTAACGGAATGTGAGGGGAAAAGTATAATATTAACTAGCACAAAGATGATTGTTAATAATATAAGACAAAGAAGATGCAGTTAATAATATCAGTTGTGCTACTTGCTGATTGTATGTCTGTGCTTTATTATGTATCTTGTACTACCTTGAGTTTCTTTGTATTTTATTATTAATGGAAGTGTGAGGGGAAAAGTGGTGCCTTCTAAAGAGTTACGCCGAGGATGCCCATTGTCGCCTTACTAGTTCCTCCCCTGTACCAAGGCTCTTTCTAGTCTAATTTTAAGGTCTGAACAGGATGGTAAGACTTTGGGGATTAGCTGGTGTAGAGGCAGTCCTTTGGTGAGCCATCTGTTTTTGCAGATTATAGTATTCTTTCTTGTAAGCATCCATTGGGAATTGTAACAAAATTTTTCTGTGTACGGCTAGAAAAAATGCTTTGCCTTCCCTCTCCAACTTATGGATTAGAAAACTGAATGAGAATCTATGCTGTTCTAGATGTTGTTATGGTGCTGAAACTGTTGAACATGTGTTGTGTTGTGTGTACCAAGGCAGAGAATGTTTGGAGTAATTCTGTTTTTTCGGTGTCTGTTAGATAAATTCAGAGGTCTTCCTTGTTTGGATGTTTTGAGGGGTTAGAGTTCTAGCATTGGTAAGGCCAACGTTGAATTTGTTGCTATATATACTGTTGTGGGATATCTGGACAAAATGCCCAGACGGCTCTGCAGGCTAACAATTTCCCAAAGGCTCTTTGAAATTAAATTCTGATGTTGCTATTAGAAAAGGTCATCAATTTATTGGTGTTGGGGTAGTGATAAGAGATGGCAGGGGAATGATTATTGCTGCGGTTTCTAAAGCTGTTGATGGTTTATTTTCTGCTGATATTGGGTAATGTATGGCTCTTCAAGAAGGTTTGTTAATTGTTACTGGGTAAAAGGTTGGTTCTCGTAGTGAAATTCGCTTATGTTGATGCTTCCAACATTGCTACCAAAGTGACTTTGAAGACTCCTTTGAATATGACTGCCAGTTTTATCATTGAATATATTAAAGCCTTATGTGAAGTTCTGGGTTTTACAAATACCTTATTTGCCTTGCTTCTTTGGCTTTTCTTCACCAGCAGAGAACAATTTTGGAGGGATGTTGCTTTTGATTGTATTTTTCCTTGTTAGTTGAATATATTTGTTTTGATTTTTTTTTAATAAAAAACTATTTAGAAATCGATACCCATTCAAATTTTTTACAGGACTCTTTTCTTTTGTTAACTGAAATGTAGCTATTTTTATAAAAAAAATGTAAAGATATCTCGTTTACTGCAATACAAAATCAATGACCAGTATAAATTCCATTGTTAAAATTGAAATTGAGAGGGAGACTTGTGTCCTACTGCCCATGCATAAGGTTCAAACATTTCTCTTGAGGAGAGCAGAACAAACTTGGATTTTGGCAGTCCTAATATTGGCTTGATTTTTTCAACACATCCCTTAATTTCTTACACAACTCAGTGATCTAAAAACAATATAGAAAATCTTACACACGATTTTATTTGACCTCTTGTGATAACAAGTCTTAACTAAATTCATGGGCTCAGAAAAAAATCATGTAATCTAGCATTGTTGATGGCACTAAATTTGATTGCTTATAGATCAAGTAACCCACATCTCCCTTCTCAAGTTTGTAACTTGTTTAAATGAATTCTATAGTTTCATTTTTTACATTTTATGAGCACTTGTTTGAAGCCTATTTGGACATTAGATTTATTCTTGGATATTGAAATTATGAGTTGAATGAGTGTTGATGAATTTTTGTGTTGGCGTTCAACTCTGCCGTAAAGATTTTGATAAGCATGTTTGAATTTTTTTCATAGTATGAATTAGGTTGCATATTATTGGTTTATGTAAGCGTGATCCAAGTATTCTTTCATGGGACTATGTTTTTTAAGGTTAAAATATAATCATGTCAGCAAGACACTCAATTTTGGACTGTTGGGCATGTAAAAGACAATGAAAATGAACTACATAAAACTGAAATTGAGAAAGCAAAAAGCCAACTGGTCACAGATTGAAACATGGGCAACTAGAAAAATGGATAGGCTAGCCTACTGACGATAAAATTGAAGTATGGATAACATAGAAATTTTGCAGCTAAAATTTTTATTTGATCAACTGTTATAAAAATCTTGGAAAATGATTCGACTTTTAAATTGTAATTATTTATATGAACAGGGGAAATTATTTCATACAAAAGGAACAGAAAAGGAAACAATGCAGGGCAACGGAATCACATATATTAAACTGGCAAACGCTTTTCAAATCATTTCACCATATAGATTTCCAACTAAATGAACATGAAAACCCAAGAGACGATTAAACTAAAGTACAAATGCTGCTTAAAGAGGGTCCGCTTAAACAACTAGATTAACATTCAGAAATCTGGTTTTAAGGTTTGTCTCCTTCTTATCAAATCTTCAAGAACTGAATTGATGCTCTTTACTTAACTTGTATTATTATATTTGGTGTATTATTTTAGTTGTTTTATAAATGGTTGATTTATGAGTTTTTGCACTTACACAAGTAGGCAGTGCAATTATACTTATATAATTGAATACCAAGTGTAGTGACGTGTGTATCCTTAGATTAAGAAATTGATACTTCTAATATCCTAAGAGAGATACCAGTTGAAAATTGAGTAACAATGATATGTATTAGACTATTAGACTCGATTCACTTCTTCTCCAGTTCAGGCGCCGCCGCTACCGCTGTCCGATCGAAATCGGTTTCTCTCTCACCTCATTTCATTATTATTTTAAGTTAATAATCTGAATTTTGTTTGTGCAATCCATGAATATTTTAGCAAAATGATTACGTTTTTGGTGATTTTTTAAGGTTTTATCATTTGGGTATGTCGATTTTGGCTGATTAATTGGGTGCTTGTATATGAATTGGTTTTAAGTTTTCAAATTTAACTTAGATGTTACAGTGTGACTCTTGCTTTGATTTGTTTCCGATTCTGTATTAGTTGTGCTTTAGAGTTGTTTGCTGAGAAAAAAATTGAACTAGGATATAATAAAGTATAGTATTTGCATATAGTATTTGCAAGAGTGGTGCAAGAGTGGTATCAAATTGTATATATATATATATATATATGTATTTTTATCAAGAGTTATGTTTGCTATTCAGTTTTTGTGTTGATTAACATGTGGGATAGTTTGATAACTTATTCCTGTTTAATTTCTTATCAGAAAAGAAAATTGTAAAATTATATTCAAACATTGTAGAAGCCATATAGTCTTCCTTGTAATCTAGATTTTTCAGTCTTCCTTGTAAAGACAAAAAAATTGCAGTTTAACTAGCAAATAATTTATTATTTATATTTTGTGCTGTTCAAGTGATTGTAATCTTCGCTGTTTTACAAACATGCTTTAAACACTTGTCTTCCTGTTGTTTATGTAAGCTTTTAAATAGCTAGTAATGTAAGTTATAATTATTAGCTAATTGAGTATTGTCTTGACGTTAATACTTAAACATTCTTCTTCCATTCCTGCTGGTGGATTTTGTCATTGAAGGTTGAACTACCAAGTGATCGATGATCTTGTTAAGAATTTCAATATTATTGTCTTGTTGGAGAATCAATGTCAAGTGACGATGTGTGACATAAACTAGGCAGTAAGTTGTTTTTATCAGCTATATGTATTTTCAGTTGTTGACTAGAATGTTTAGATTTAAATGAACTCTTTTAGCATGTCATTTCAAAATTTATACCAAACATATGTTTAAAATGCTGAAAGAAGGAAAAAAATAAACTCCTGAATCGTGGGCAGGTTCTTCATTCTGAAATTGTATGTGATATGGACCCCAAAGATGCACCAGGAAACAATAAGCTGCTCCAAATGTTAGTTTGTTACAAAATCTTTTCTTTTGTTAGATGTGTTGTTTCCACAACTCGGATAAGTTTGGTTCTAAATCTTAACCTTTTGTGCCGAAGAGATTCATAAATTCATCTTAAGCTTATGCATATGATGGTCATATTTTGAGGATGAGAATTTCGGTCAAGCTTAGTAGCATCACGATCCATGTTATTTAAATTATTTTGCAGCCATTTGAACTAAATGATGTAACTAACCAAATTCTTGCTCACTTGCAGATCTCACACACATGATATGTGCTATTTCAAGCACAAAAACTGATGATAATCTGTAATGCACGCTCCTTGCTCACAATGCTGCCGATAGTTCGATGTGATAGATTTTTTTTTATGCAAATGATACGGGTTGCTATGTATTTTGGAAATAAGCCAAACCAGTTGCGCATTTGGAATGACTTGAATGACTCTTACAAGCCGGATTTCGTGAAGACAATTCTAGAGAAGTGAACATGTTTGATATTGTAAACATGTTTGAAACTTATATTTTGTTGGAATTGTGAACATATTTGAAACTTATATTTTGTTGGAATTGTGAACATGTTTGTGTTATGGATTTTGTTATTAGGTTTGTGAACAAATATATTACATTAACTATTATGATATATAAAAATATTGACTTGTCTTCTTCCAAATATGATATATAAAATTATTTATCACTATTATGTGGTAACAAACATTGGATACGACAAGAAGGGCACTCTGGTCATTTGAACCTCTTGTCCCGTCATGTCCCAGTCATACCAAACATACAATAGTACAGTGAATAATTCTGTCTCAGGCCTACCAAACACAATATAGAACAGTCTGTCATGTCCCGTCCCGTCCCGTCCCGTATCCACACCAAACGCACCCCAAACGAAAAAAGGCATACAGCTACTGAGATGATCAAATATGAATATTTATAAAAACATTTTTGGGTTCATTTTAACCAACTTGATTACCGGTGTAACACTATAGTGGTCTTTCTACCATTTCCATGCCAAACTCAACAGATAGTACACTTATTAGATTTGCCTATATAAAAAAAATTGAAGTAAAAAAGAAAGCAACTACAGATAAAGTATTTAAAGTATTAAAGAAAGGTTGGCAATTCCTTAACAGGAAGGGAAAAAGAAACAATGAATTTAAGTATTTAACCAACTTACTTTGCTCCGATTGCATCCGTTGTGAAGATAAAGGGCTTGTCTTCATCTCATAACCCAGCAATAACATGATTGCTTTGCTTTAGAAAAAATCTGCTTATAACTTAATTTAATAAATAATCAACTTTAAAAAAAAGTTGGCAAGTGTTTAATAAAGTAAATTTTAAAAGTGCTTAATTTTTAAAATGATAGAAAATGTATTGAATAAAATTACTAAAATAGACATCATTAACAATATAAGTATAAAGTATATAAAAACAAATAAACAAATTTAAACAAAATAAAAATGACTGATTCAACCCAGCTTTTTCTCAAATAACTAGGCACTTTAGTCAACTCTCTCAAACACATCTTAAACTCAACAATAGATGAGAACCAGCCTCCATCGGTTGCGTCGGAGGAAGAGGCCGGTTTTCCTCCGGTAGTGGAGGAGGCGACGAACAATCTCCTCTCGTTCTTACGTCATCCCGTTCTTACGACAAACAACCTTTCCGACGCTGGTTTTTGATTGCGGCAATGGAATAACGTCCTCATTTTCTCACGATCACTGGAGCACAACAAGCTTTATTAATTATAACCATAATCTTTATTTTCATGTGTTGACGTCGATTTATGGATGTATGAGAAAAGCCAACAAGGATTGTATTTTAGCTGTGTTTTTAAAGAGAAAGAGAAGGAGAAAGTAATCGGACACAAGTTTTTTACGTGGTAAAACTCCGATGGCCGGAGAAACGTCCACGGGCGGTTGAATGATCAACCAATCCAAAATCCACTATGAAATAATATAATTACGATTCTCGATCTCTCTTTTCTCTCTCTGTATTTTTCTATGATTGCTGTCTCTATCTGTGTGATGAGATTATGAGTCTATTTATATGTCCATAGAACCCTAATCTTATTTGTACAAGTAATAAAAGATCTTTGTATTTAATTATAATTGTTTGCTTGTTCGAAGTAGTTTGTCTTATTTCCTGTTTTGGAAACTTGTATTGAGATTGAACGAGACACTAGTAATGTAGTCCAATTAGGACTTATTTCTTTATGAGATTGTAGTCTTTTTGAAGAAATAAATTTGTTGTCTGATTATGAACCCTTTCTGCTTGATAAATCCGTTCTTGTTGGAATTCTTCTTTGATATGGTATCTTCGTGTATTTTAATGACTCGATTCGTGTGAGCTACATGCTGATCTTTTTTATTCAGTTTCTTCATGCTTGTCCCGAGTAGAACACGATATCAGCTGGTCCCGAGTGACGTCATCTGATCCCGAGTAAAAAATGTCACCAACTAGGCCCGAGTATGTTTAGCTGGCCCCGAGTAGTATTTGGCATAAGTTGACCCTGAGCAGGTCTTGTTCAATACTTATTTATTCGGGCTTCTCTTATTTAGTGATGTCTTGTAGGATTTCTAAAGGCCTATTTAGATGTCCACCTGACAATTTTATCCTTTTTCCCAATGACATGTATAGCTGATAAAATTTACATACGACAATACCCCCTTAAAATATTTTTGCCGAATAGAGTTTTGTTTCGGGCAAAAGTATTTTAATCAATTCTTCAATTTTATATCTTTTTAGTGCCAAAGTAAATGTCTTATCATAATGACGTGTCTTAATGGTGACCGTGTAAATTCGATTTGCCCCATCATGCGAGATCTTCAATGATAGCGACGTTTTAGAATTCTGATGGCGAAAGCCAATTCTTTTCTTGACACGTGTCCTTTGCCTCTTCATTTTTCGATACCATTCATGAGAAATGACCTTCGCGTCTCCCTGTGTGCAGCCTACGTCATCAAGTATCGTCATAAATTTTTCCCACCATGAGACCCTAGGGTTTTGTGCTATCACCCCTTTAAATTCTTCACTGAAGGGTTGCGCTGGTTCATTCTAAAAAACTTGAAAACCATAAATTTTTGTCAGCCCAGATTTCTTTGCGCACCAAATTGTCATTTCTCCGTAGAAGATTCTGCATCACTTTTCATTCAAGGTTAGTTCCAATGAATCCATCTTCCCGTCATCGGCTTTTTACCATTGCTCTTGAAGCGCTTGATCGTGGGGATTTCCAGTTGGTTTCTTACGCTCGAAGATTATTGGGGGAAATCCCCCCGGACGAGCCTCCATTTTTAGAAGTTGACGTTTTTGGGCTTCACCCTGACGTCCGATTTTCTTTATCCAGTTTTGAATATGATATTTCTAATCATAGGGTACCTCTGCGAAGGATGAGAAAATATCAAAGCAGAAGTGAAGTCCATAAGCATGGCTCGGGCAGCGTTCGGATCAAGGAGCAGACTGTTAACGAGAACGATGTTGAAGAGGCGTTCAGAGCATTTCTTCTCATCTTATCTGCTGATTGCCCGAGTGGGTTTGACAACGAACCGAATGCGGTCGGGGTAGAAAAGATCGGGAAGTATCGTGCCCGATTCGATTTGGACAACTCGGTTATTCTGGTTCCCACTGGTGATAGAGCTGAGTGGAATCCTCCCCCGGGCATTGTGGCAATCTATGGATCCATGCTCTGCTGCGGCGTCACGCTTCCCCTTCAGCCGTTCATTGCCTGGTTTTTAGCTGAAGCAGGGATTGCCCCAGCTCAACTGGCCCCGAACAGCTACAAGATCCTGATGTGCATGTGGCACATGTACATCCGGATGAACTTGTCGCCGCCATCCCCGAGTGAAATCAGGCACTTCTTCACACTGAGGCAGTCTGGTAAGACAGGGACATATTTTCTTATATCTAATCCGCCGGACTGCTGGGTTTTCGAGGGGACAAAGGTGATTCGGGATGTCGATACCTCTGACGACCCTAAAAAGAAGAGGTTTGTATGTGGATTCCCTTCATCCAAAAAGTTTTGGAAGAACAATTGGTTTTTTACAGGAGAGAATCTGGGTCTTGAAGTCACCCTCTTGGCTGAGGAAACTCGGAGGGTGCTGAAAGTTCCCCGCTTCTTCTGTTCCCTCGAGGTTTGGAACAAGATGAATCTTGGCTTTAGCGTTGCTGAACTGACCAGACCTGCTTGGGCAGCAGTTCGCACGCTGGAGAAGAGGAGCATGTCTTATCTTTTCAATGAGTCGAAAATGATAGAGCTCAACTTTTTCAGCTAGATTTCAGCTAGATTTCAGCTTACCGCAGGCGATGTAAGTGATCTTTGTAACCCTCTTTTTTCCATTTTATTGTTATTTTTTACTTTTCGTATTCTGACGCGGTCCCTTTTTTTTTCTAAGTGTATGACACGGACATCGTCTGTGACCTTCAAGCTCGCCAAGTGAAGTCGATTCTTCAGGCGAGCCAAAAAGAAGCTTCTCGTCAGAGCAATAATGGTATCGCCCGCCTGAGTCTGATGAAGACATTGTGGCTGAGATCCCCCCGAGTGTTGATGTTGGAGCATCGGTGGATGCGGAGACTTCAAAGCCGAACAGGGGTTCCTCTCCCCTCTAAGGTTAAAGATCAAGGGGCTGAACCCTCGAGGGTTCCTTCATATCCTTCTCCCCAGGATATGCTGAGGGAGATGTCATCATGTCGACCTTTCATCGGGAAAGACCGCTGAAGTTGTTTTCGGGATGGCTCCCTGACAGACCATCTTTAGAAAGTTTTTAACGGTGCATCTTATATAAGTTATCCTTAACTTCTTCAATTGTTTTGCTTGTTCGCCAAACTTTTAATTGAACTTTTTGTAGATGGTGGCCAAGTTTGCTGAGCAGGTTCAGACGCAACAAAATCAAGCTAATGGAATAAGGCGTCTCGAGGCCCAGCTGAAGGAAAGTGACGATAGCCGTGCTCGAGTCGAATCGACTTATCAACAAGAGGTTGGCTCTGCTCAAGTATTTGCTGACCACTGCTTGGTGAAGCAGGTGGAGGCCGAGGAAAGGGCTTCTTTGGCAGAAGAGAAAGATAAGTTACTTTAAAATTTATTGTCTTTTGCCTAAGAATCAATGCATAGGGCCGATCAAGAAGTAGAGCAGTCTAAGTCGGCATATGAGCAGAAGTTCGAAGATATGGAACGCCAGGCTCTAACGGTCGAGTCCCTATCCAAGGAGGCCAGGCTGGAACTCAAAGTGCAAGGGGTAGATCGTTTCAAGAGATCCCCTACCTACGATGCCCTTCTCCTTCGAGAGTTTCAGTGTGGGTTGGTTTCAGCTGGCGAGTTCTTCAAGGTTAGAATCAGGCAACTGAGAAAGCCCGAACCAACTGGGAGTTGTCGATCAAGAATCATGTGGATCGGTCCTTAGAATCTCTTCGAACTCAGATGAAAGGAGTGGAGAGCTTACTGCCGTAGCAGAGGAAAATAGCCCCATCCTATGCATTTGGAGGTTCCATCTGAGCACCTCCTCTCGACTATTTACACCAGTCATGAGTAGGTCGTGGAGGGTGTGGTCCCTGATGTCAGACCGATCCGAGGAGAGGATTACAGCCAGTGGATGGACGATTTGGTCGACATTATTGCTTGACCTTCCAATGAAAGTCTGCTCCACGAGTACGAGATGGTTCCCGACCCGAGTATTGGCAAGAGTTCAAAATCCTTACAACCTTGATTTTTGTAGAAGTTTTTTTTTGTAGAAATTCTTTGTAATCTTTGTAATTCATTCTTTATAACAATTCATTGTAACAATTTTTTGTATCGATTCTTTGGAGATTAATAAAACCCCGAGTTTAACTTTTCTGAACCCAGTGGTCTTGATCTGATTCATTGCTTCAAGGAATTTCACCTTCAACTTGACTTTATTGTTGCCGAGTATCTTACTAAACCAATTATTTTTGATGTTCGGGTAACTTAACCGAGTATCTTATTAAACCGGTTTTGTTCCCCGGATAATTTTTAATGCTAAGTATCTTATTAAACTGGCTGTTGCAATCTTCATGCCAAGTATCTTATTAAACTGACTAATTCTAATGTTCGGGTAACCTTACCGAGTATCTTATTAAATCGGTTGTCACCTGAATAATTTTAATACCAAGTATCTTATTAAACTGGCTCTTGTTATTAACCGAGTCATCTTAAAACAGGCAAGTAAGTTTATAATTGTGTTTCTTACACGGTTGCTACCCGAACATTTCATCAAGGCTCACCATGATCATATGTTTGAGTCCTTACGTATTACCGAGGACGTCTCCCCAGTTTTTATGCGCAAGGGTTTGCCGAATCGTTAAGCTTTTTGAATCTCTTAACACAACTACGCATTTCACCAATTTTTTTTTCGATAGCGTCCCGAGCTGGTGCATCTGGTTTGCTTTTTTGCTAAGGTCAATTGACCTTGCTCGGCTGGCATGCTCCTTCGAGCTTCTCCGCCCATTCAGGAATCAATGGTTCCGAGTATTCTATTTGCTTGTTCTTATTATCATGCTTGTCTTTCATATGGTCTTATTATCATGCTTTCGGAAATCCCTAGTTTAATGCTTTTTCTTTTGGAAATCCCGAGTTTGATTTTTATTTATAGCTGTAAAATCAACAAAGATTTAAATTAAACAGCTAATATATGAAGTAACTAAAATTGTCCTGACTAAAAAAAAGAACAAAAAATAATTTAAGGATAGAAAATCTTCAGATATTGGGCTTTAAATGGTCGGAGTAAAACCCCTCCATTGGGTCGTGCAATCCAATACGCTCCATGGCCAACTATTCCTTGACTTTGTACGGGCCTTCCCATTTATCAGCAAGGGAACCTGCAACGTTATTTTTTTATGTTCAATGACACCTTCCTGAGTACCAGGTCTCATAGCTGGAATTTCCTGACCCGAACATGAGAGTTGTAGTGGCGAGCTACTCTTTGCTGATATGCCATATTTCGTATTCGAGATTTCTCTATTTTCTCTTCTAGCTCATCTAGATATTGTAATAGCATATCAACATTCTGATCTTTATCATATAGCTTGACCCGGGGTGACGTGTATGACGTTTCTATAGGGATAACAACTTCTGTTCCAAATGCTAAAGTGAATGGAATCTCTCATGTTGACGTTCTTGCTGTTGTCTGATATGCCCATAATACTTCGGAAAGCTTTTCAACCCATCTTCTTTTCTTGGCATCTAGCTTTGCTTTGATTGTGTGCTTGATGATTTTGTTCACTGCTTCAACCTGCCCATTTGTTTGAGGGTGGGCATGTGTGGCATAGTAATTGGCAATACGGTACTCTTTACACAGCTGTCTGAATTTCAGGTTATCGAACTGTGTGCCGTTGTCAGTGATTATAGTGTTTGGGACCCAAACCTATAAAGTATATTCTTTTTCATGAAATTTGTGGTGTTTGCTTCTGCGATATACACCGATGCTTCAGCTTCTGCCCACTTCGTGAAGTAGGCAACGGCTACTATGGCATACTTCGCTCCACCCCCTGTCCCGGCTGGCATTGGACCGATTAAATCCAAACCTCAAATGGCAAATGGCAATGGGGATGTGAGGTTTCTAAGCTATTCAGGGGGTTGTCGAATACCATTAGCAATCCTTTGACAAGTATTGCAACTCTCCGAACATCGCTGTGCATCTGAGAATAGAGTAGGCCAATAATAACCTTACCTGAGTACCTTTTGCGCTAAACTT
Organism: Dipteronia dyeriana; assembly: GCA_032871835.1. Taxonomy (NCBI): domain Eukaryota; kingdom Viridiplantae; phylum Streptophyta; class Magnoliopsida; order Sapindales; family Sapindaceae; genus Dipteronia; species Dipteronia dyeriana. The sequence continues at coordinate 13,212,819 of CM065299.1, read as the reverse complement.
TTACCCTCATTGTGGTTTTCGTAAACTCCTTCATGGATTTCCTGTAATATCCGATATGCATCCTCTTTTGACACACATCTTTGGAGTGTTCGGGAATACCCCCTTTATAAAGTTCTCCTCCAAACAATGTGTACCTTGTTGATATATACCTGATACGTTTTGCTTGTAAGGTATCTTCCGGGAGCATGCCTTCTTCCATGAACCTTTTTAACTGAGTCATCCAACCGTCTGACGGTGTTCAGATTTCTAAAATTTCTAAGTTTCTTGTTTCAGCTGTGCTCGGTTTGCGTAGATGTGCAATCAGAATAGTCTTTGGCCTGATTGTGGTTGTTATTGATGCTAGTTTGGACAATCTCCTCCCTGGGGATCTGGGCAATATTATATTCTTTGAATTTCTGGAGAAGCTGTTTTACAATGTCACGGTAGGCTATCATGCATTCATCCTTAGCTTGGTACTCATCCAGGACTTGGTTGACAACTACCTGTGAATCGCTGAATATCTTGACTTCATCTGCCCCGAGAGCTATGCAGACTCTGAGTCTAGCTAGTAGCGCCTCGTACTCGGCTTGATTGTTGGTTGCTTTGAAATCAAATCTCATGGCACATTCGACATCATCTCCTTCTGGAGTGCATACTACGATCCCTGCCCCACTGCCATGAGTGTTTGAAGAGCCATCAACATACAATTTCCATGAGAATTTTTTTCCCAACATCCTTTTTGCTTCCAGGTTTGGCTCTGTGAACTCTGCTATTAAATCTACCACTGTTTACCTTTTGAGGGATGTCCTGGGAACGTAGTGGATATCGAATTCACTTAGCTCGATAGCCCATTTGGTCAGTCTTCTTGAAATCTCTGGATTTTGTAGAATTTGCTTTAATGGGCAGTCAGTGAGAACTTGGCTTGTATGAGTCTGAAAATATGGCTTTAGCTTCCTTGCTGCTGAAACCAATGCTATGGCCATTTTCTCTGCCTGTGAATACCTAGTCTCGGCTGGTAGAAGTGCTTTGCTGGTATAGTACACTGGCTTCTGTACTATATCTTCTATTCTGACTGGGACCGAGCTTGCTGCTAGTTCTGTAATTGATAAGTACAAATGGAGTATTTCTCCAATCTGTGGTTTTGAAATGATGAGAGCCTGCCCTAGGTATTCTTTGATTTTTAAGAATGCCTGCTTGCACTCTTCATTCCATTCGATCCCTTTCCCTTTTTTGCTTACTTTGAAAAAAATGTGCATCTGTCCGTGGCCTTTGAGATGAATCTTCCCAAGGAAGCTAAGCATCCTGTTAGGCACTGTACTTCTTTTAGTGTCCTTGGTAAAGTCATTTTCTGCAGGACCATGATCTTCTCGGGGTTGACTTCGATTCCTCTTTGGTGAACTTGAAAACCTAGGAATCTTCTTGAAGGAACTCCGAATAACACTTGTTAGAATTTAGCTTCATTTGGTATATTCTCAAGACATCAAATGTCTCTCGTAGGTCTGAAGTATGCTTGTCTGCCGTGATGCTCTTGGTTAGCATGTCATCAATGTATGCTTTCATGTTCCTTCCAATTTGCCGTGCGAAGATTCTATTGACCAGCCTTTGATATGTTGCCCCTGTATTTTTTTAACCCGAATGGCATTACTGTGTAATAATACAAACATTGATCAGTTATGAATGCTGTTTTTTTTTCGTCAGCCTTGTTCATCCGGATTTGGTTATATCCCTAGTAGGCGTCTATGAAACTGATAACTCATGGCCTGATGTAGCGTCCACCAGTTGATCTATCCTCGGAAGTGGAAAACTATCTTTTGGGCATGCCTTGTTAAAATCTGTGAAGTCTACGAACATTCTCCATTGTCCATTTTTCTTTTGGACGAGGACGACGTTAGCTATCCATTGAGGGTAATTGACCTCTCTAATCGACCCTACAACGAGTAGCTTCTCTACTACCTGTTTGATTGCCTGATTTCTCTCGAGATTGAATGATCTTCTCTTTTGTATCATCGGTTTTGCATTCGGGTCTATTGTGAGATGGTGAGATATTATTCGGGCATCTATCCCGACCATGTCTTCATGACTCCAAGCGAACACATCCCTGTATTCTTTGAGCAGATTAATGAGGCTTTGTTTGACCTTTCCTTCCTGGTTGGCCCTGATCTTGATCCTTTTATCTGGTTCATCTTCTTTCAAGATAATTTCTTCGGCCAGTTCAATTTTGGATTCATTCGGCTCTTCCATTGGATCAAATTGGAATGTCAGTGGCTACATGTTTTGACTCGACTGTGTTAGAGTGCAAACCTGATCATCATTCTTGTCTTTGTATACTGACAGGTTAGCTCTTCGAGCCATCTCTTGGGATCCCTTGACTACACCGACCCCCTGTTCGGTCGAGAACTTGATCATTAAGGCATAAGTGGTTGTTACAACCTTAGTTTTATTTAAGAATGGCCGACCCAACAACGCATTATACGGCCAATTGTCTAAGTCTATTACCAAGAAGTCGAGCAATACAGTTCTTTGACAAGGTGCCACTCTGATCTTTACGGGTAGCTTTACCGTCCCCGAGTGACCTGACCTCAATTCCCCCGAATCCTCTGAGTGGAGTATGAAAATGCTGTAAGTCCTTTCGATCCAACCTGAGTTGATCTTAGATGGATACATTGAGAATGTCTGTTGAACTTCCATTATCTATCAAGACTCTCCTGACTTCCTGATGACCAATCCGAGCACTTATGACCAGAGCCTCATTTGTCCGAACATCGACGCCATGTGAGTCTAATTCTGTGAATATTATTGGGTCTCATCCTTCCTTTACCCTTTTTGGGTCTGGCTCCACCGAGTTCACGTCAAAGTTATGTCTTGCTTCTATTGCTTCTCTGATTTCTTGTGTTCGCTCTCGGTTACTTCTCCCAGTGGATGGTCCTCCAAAGATTATATGTATTACTTCATTGGCCTTTGGACTGGCCCTTTGATTTCGACAAGAGTTATGATCGGCCCTGATCTCTTTCTTTGTTTCTGATTTCTCATCCCTTTTCAAGATTACATCTTGTAGATGTCCTTCCCGAATGAGGGTTTCTATATAATCTCTGAGCTGGTAACGCTTAGAAGTCTCATAACCGGTTTTCTTGTGGAATTTGCAGGTTTTTTGTTGTATCCCACCGGGCGAACTGAGACTGTCGTCGTAGCTCTTGTACCATATTCTTTGCTTCCAGAATGGCCAGGATTTCCTCCTGCTTTTTCCGAAGAGGGGTGTAATTGGTGTATCTACCTCGGTATTTCTCTGTTGTTTGTTCGACACGACGCTCATTTCCCCCATCCTTGCTTTTTTCTTTGTTGTTTCCTTTCTGTTTTCCCTTTTGGTTCTGCACCTTGGACTCAGCGTCCTTCTCGGGTTTTCTTCCATGCATGTGTCCCGTGGCTAACTCTTATTTTTCGGCAAGTGCATATCCTCATGCCATGTCCATCATATATGCATATCTGGTCAGACAGGCTCTTCTTAGGTCAAAAGACAACCGTCCATTCTGTAGGTTGTTGATGAATACAACAATTATCGTTTCATCATTTACAATGCCGATTTTTGATACTGCTTGGCCGAATCTCCCCAGGTATTTCTTCAGCGACTCATATTTCCCTTGTTTTATTTGAGAAAGGTAAGACACTGATTTTTTTTCTATGAACATTGCTCAGAAATTGCCTTGAGAAACTTCTGCTCACTTCACTGAAACTTCCGATGCTTGCTGGGGGCAATCTCCAGAACCATCTTGAGCCCATGTCTCCTAGAGTTTGTGGAAAGTTGAGGCATATTAAGGGATCGACATGGGCATACTGGTCCATAACACTTTTATAGCGTCTGACATGTTCTTTTGGGTCTGTATCCTTATTGAACTGCTCCACGTGTGGCATCCTGAATCTTTCTGGGAATGAAGTCTGCAGGATGTCCCTAGTGAACGGGCTGTCAGAATCCTCGTCAGATAAATCGTTGTACCCATAGAGTCTGACCAGTGCGTCCATTTGACGCCTATTGTTCTCGACTTCTCTAGTTAGACTCTGGATTACGACATCTCTGTCTCCCACCGGACTTCCCTGATGGTTGAACTGCTGGGTAATTGTCATTTCTCTTTTCGGCTCTTTACTTTGATGCCGGGTTTCAAGTATGATTCCGTGATGACGCTTGCGATGGTGCCGATCACTATCTTTTGATGACGACCGATCCCTGTGCCGGCCAATTTTACGATGTCTAGCACGGACTGTCTGATCCTGGTTTTGCTTCTGGTGTGGTCGTTCCTCTTTAGATGTTTCACGTTCAGCTTGATTGATTGGAGCAGAGTTCTTTCTGGCTTCCGATGCATTTAGTTCTAGCCCTACTACAACCGAACGAAGCCTCGCAGGTAGGAGGTTAGGAGTTTGTGCTTCTTCTGCAGCCAGTAGATCAACTCCTTCCTTTGCTGCATCTGCCACCAATTGTTGCAACGCCTCTCGGAAGCGTTGTGTCAGGTCTCTGCTGGACGGAGGAACTTGCTGGATTCCGGTCAGGAATGTAGGATGGTTCTCTGTGGTTGCAGCGAGATCTCTCAAGCTACTAACAACATGAAAGTTATCTGGAGATTTTTGGACATCCCCAGAACTGCTTCTGCTTCTGCTCCCTGCCATTGTCTTTAATTAAATCGGAGGTTCAACCCCTCCTTCTAGCGCCAATTGTTGACGTCGATTTCTAGATGTATGAGAAAAGCCAACAAGGATTGGATTTTAGCTGTGTTTTTAAAGAGAAAGAGAAGAAGAAAGTAATCGGACGTAAGTTTTTTAAGTGGTAAAACTCTGATGACCGGAGAAACTTTCACGAGCGGTTGAATGATCAACCAAGCCAAAATCCACTATGAAATAATATAATTACAATTCTCGATCTCTCTTTTTTCTCTCTGTATTTTTCTATGATTGTTGTCTCTATCTGTGTGATGAGATTATGGGTCTATTTATATGTCCACAGAACCCTAATCTTCTTTGTACAAGTAATAAAAGATCGTTGTATTTAATTATGATTGTTTGCTTGTTCAAAGTAGTTTGTCTTCTTTCCTGTTTCGAAAACTTGTATTGTGATCGAATGAGACTCTAGTAATGTAATCCAATTAGGACTTATTTCTTTATGAGATTGTAGTCTTTTTGAAGAAATAAATTTGTTGCCTGATTATGAGCCCTTTCTGCTTGATAATTCCGTTCTTGTTGGAATTCCTCTTTGATATGGTATCTTCGTGTATTTTAATGACTCGATTCGTGTGAGCTATGCATTGGGCTTTTTATTCAATTTTCTTCATACTTGTCCCGAGTAGAACACGATATCAGTTGGTCCTGAGTGATGCCATCTGATACAGAGTAGAAAATATCACCAACTAGCCACGAATATGTTTAGTTGGCCCCGAGTAATATTTGACGTCAGTTGACCCCGAGCAGGTCTTGTTCAATTATTGTTTATTCGGGCTTATCTTCTTTGGTGATGTCCTGTATGATATTTTCTAAAGGCCTATTCGGATGTCCATCTGACAATTTTATCATTTTTGTCAATAACGTGTATATCTGATAAAATTTATATACGACAGCATGTAATTATTTAAAATTTAAAATTTACATTTTTTAATGAGAATTTTTAAAATATATAAATAATATCAATATACATTTTTCAAAATATTACAGCTTCTTAGGATTATGAGAAAGAGTATGACTCGAACCCATAACCTTAAGTGTAGGTGCAGAGGGATTACCCAACATCATCTTGTCTTATAAATATACAATTTATCGACATGTGTGAGTAGATTATTCATAACGTAGGTATTGCAATATTAACTTGATCAATGCCACATTCAAAATAATAATAATAAATAACCCATCCATGAATTTTCTTTCAATCCAACCTTGTTATTAACCTTTAAATATTTGTATAAAATTTAAGTTATCCGATAATATTCCAGGTTTGAGTCGTTATACCCCAGGTGATTTATAAAATTATAAAAGAAAAAAAAAATCTCTATCTAGATATCAATTATAACCATAATCTATATTTTTCATTTAATTATTTAAATTTTATAATATAATAAAATAAAATCATCTTTCACTGGTATAAAAAAAAAATATTAATATAGTCAAATGATTTGTGAACAATTAATCACAACAAGAATTAAAAAGTCTAATAATATCACAATCATATACTTAAGGAATATAATGTCTTTAAAAATTGTTTTAATTTTTTAAAAAAAAATTACCTTTTTTAAAGGGTGATATCAATTAATTATTATTTCAAAACAAATATCAATTTAATTTAAATGGTACTAATTATTAAACATTACGGCCCTTTCAAAAACAGAAAATCAAACATTACGGTATTACTTATTTGCTTTTATTTTAGGGTTATTATTTTATTGAGTTATAAAACTAGAAGAAAAAAAAAAGAAATAGAGAATGTAACAAGAAAATTAAACAGCTGTTTAATTTTTTTTGAAAAACTTTACCGTTATTGCGTTCTATAAATCTGCTGGAGCGGGAGAGAGATGTCTCACTGCTCGTCGAACAAGAAATATCTCTGTATCATCTGACTCTGCTCTCTCTCTCTCACTCACTCAGACTCCTCTTTTCGCTTTCTTTTGTGTGCTTCCAACTGCAACTGTAATTCTCTCTCTCAAGTTTTCTTTCCGCTTTCGTCGGTTGCTCCTTGCAATTCCGAGAATGGATTCTGTCAAAATCAGACGGGTTTGGGCATTCAATCTGGATCGAGAGCTGCAATCGTTTCATCAATCCCTAGGGCGTCACCATTTTCTTTCAGTTGACACCGAATTCCCGGGATGTCTTCGTAATACGCCCAGAGATGCTCCTGAGACTCTCCGCTACTCCGACTTGAAATTTAACATCGATAACACCAAGTTGATCCAACTGGGTATCACTCTCTCGGATGATTACGGTAATATTTCTTCTACTTGGGAATTTAATTTTTGTGATTTCAATGTCGATAACGATGCGTGTAATGAAACTTCTATCGATTTCTTGAAGAAGAGTGGGTTGGATTTTGAGAGGATTAGTAAAGATGGTATTTTCATGTCTGTGTTTAGGCGCAAATTCTTGGAAATTCTGTCTGTGCATGCTAACTTGAAGTGGGTTACATTTCATGGCTTGTATGATTTAGCTTATGTACTTAAGTTGTTAAGTAACAATTCACTGCCACTCACTGTATTTGATTTTGTTAAAGAGGCTGCTGAGTATTTCAATGCTGTTTTTGATATCAAATTTATCGCAAGATTTTGTAAAGGGCTCATGGGTGGTGAACTTGGATTGAATCGACTTGCATGTATTTTGACTGTTGATCGATGCGGTGAGGCTCATAATGCCGGTTCTGATAGTTTGTTAACTGCTTGTGTGTTTGCTAAATTGAAGAATGTCTATAGAATAGAAGAAAGAAATTTTGATGGGTTTTTGTATAGCATTAGTCCAAAAATTCAGAGCATGAGTCCAAAAATAGTTGTGCCGCGTTATTGTCCACCAGTGATGCCTTGTCGATCCCCATTTCCCCAAATGATGGTGTGTTACAGTAGACCGACTCATCCTCTATACCATTATCAGGTGCAACCATCTTATGTCATGCAGTCAACCGTGTTCCCGTATGTCTTGTAGTTAAAGCTTCATTAGTTTAATTGTAACTCACATCCTTTGTAAAGTTCTTGACTTGTTTCAATGGATTCAATAGTCTCATATTTAGTAAGTCTTCCGTATGTAAAATGAAGTTCTTATTGCTAGTGTTTGTTAATTGTGAGAACCATGTTCCTGTGTGTCTTGTAGTTAAAGCTTCATTAGTTTCATATTCAATTATCTGCTCTTGCTTTTTCACTGTTCTGATTGTATCTTATCCTGATTTTTTTTTTCATCTCTGTCGCTTTGCAGCTTACTGATATTTGATGTTTTTTTTTTATTAACGGAATGTGTGAGAGGAAAAGTATAATATTAACTAGCACAAAGATGATTGTTAATAATATAAGACAAAGAAGATGCAGTTAATAATATCAGTTGTGCTACTTGCTGATTGTATGTCTGTGCTTTATTATGTATCTTGTACTACCTTGAGTTTCTTTGTATTTTATTATTAATGGAAGTGTGAGGGGAAAAGTGGTGCCTTCTAAAGAGTTACGCCGAGGATGCCCATTATCGCCTTACTAGTTCCTCCTCTGTACCAAGGCTCTTTCTAGTCTAATTATAAGGTCTGAACAGGATGGTAAGACTTTGGGGATTAGCTGGTGTAGGGGCAGTCCTTTGGTGAGCCATCTGTTTTTGCAGATTATAGTATTCTTTCTTGTAAAGCATCCATTGGGAATTGTAACAAAATTAACGGCATCTTGGTGGTTTATGGAAATGCTTCTAGGTAGCAAGTAAACCTTCAAAAATCTTGTATTACTTTCAGTCCTAATGTTAAAGGGGTTGAAGGAGAGGGATTCAAGATCTTTTCAGCATGGGAGACTCTCAATCTCCTGAAAAATATTTGGATTTGCTTAGAGGGTAGGAGTAAAAGGAGAACTTTCAAATGAAATTAAGGAGAGGTTGTTGATGGAGGTGAGAAGATGGAAAGGGAGCCTTTTTTCTATGGGAGGGTAAGAAGTGCTTATAAAGGTCGTAGCTCAAGCCATTCCAACATATGTCGTGAGCATCTTTCAACTACCCTTATGTCTTTGCAAAGAGTTGGAGTCTATGATATCAAAATTCTAGTGGGGTTCTAAGGATGGAAAGAGGAAGATTAGCTGGATAAGCTTGGATGTTCTTTTCTTTCCTAAGGCTTTAGGGGGTCTTGGCTTTAAGGACCTATCTTCTTTTAATCAAAAGCTATGTTAGCCAAACAAGGGTGGAGAATCCTAACTCTGTTGCTTTCAAAATCTTGAAAGTTAAGTATTACAAAGGTAAAGATTTTCTTTCGGCTAAGCTTAAACCAGGGGCCTCTCATGTTTGGAGGAGCATTCTATGGGGAGGCAACTATTGGCTAAGGGAATTCGTTGGGAAGGTTGGAAACGGAAAGAGTATTCACCAATTCGGGTGTTTATGAACCCTTGGCTCCATCGTCCTAGTTCTTTCAGGCCTGTCACTTTCAGTTCTGACTCAGAGACTAGAGTGGCTAATTTCATCAATGAGGAAGGGCATTTCTAGAAGAGCAGTAAGGTAAACCATACTGTCTTGAATATAGACAGAAGCCATTTTCTCCATTCCAATAAGCTGTATGAACAGGGATGATTGTATCATATGGCATCTTGACAAATCATGTAGATATAAGGTGAAGAGTGGTTATAGGTTGGCCATGGGTGATAAGATAAATGCTTCCCTTCCAATCCTTCTTTGAGCCCAAAATGACCACCTTATGGAATCTCAACATACCCCCAGAGGGCTTGTAAAAAGACTTTACCTTCCCTCTCCAACTTATGGATTAGGAAAGTGATTGAGAATCCCTGCTGTTCTAGAGGTTGTTATGGTGCTGAAACTGTTGAACATGTGTTGTGGTGGTGTACTGAGGCAGAGAAAGTCTGGAGTAATTCTGGTTTTTTTTTTTGTTTTTTTTGTTTTTTTCTGGTGCCTGTTAAATAAATTCAGATGTCTTTCTTGCTTGGATGTTTTGAGGGGTTTGAGTTCTTGCATTTGTAGGGCTGACCGTGAATTTGAGGCTATCCTGTTGTCGAGTATCTAGACGAATATATCGTAATCAATTTATGGAATCTCAACATTCCCCCAAAGGTGAAATTTTTCTGTGTACGGCTTGAAAAAATGCTTTGCCTTCCCTCTCCAACTTATGGATTAGAAAACTGAATGAGAATCTATGCTGTTCTAGATGTTGTTATGGTGCTGAAACTGTTGAACATGTGTTGTGTTGTGTGTACCAAGGCTGAGAATGTTTGGAGTAATTCTGTTTTTTCAGTGTCTGTTAGATAAATTCAGAGGTCTTCCTTGTTTGGATGTTTTGAGGGGTTAGAGTTCTAGCATTGGTAAGGCCAACGTTGAATTTGTTGCTATATATACTGTTGTGGGATATCTGGACAAAATGCCCAGACGGCTCTGCAGGCTAACAATTTGGTAGTACCTGGAATCCTCCTCCCAAAGGCTCTTTGAAATTAAATTCTGATGTTGCTATTAGAAAAGGTCATCAATTTATTGGTGTTGGGGTAGTGATAAGAGATGGCAGGGGAATGATTATTGCTGCGGTTTCTAAAGCTGTTGATGGTTTATTTTCTGCTGATATTGGGGAATGTATGGCTCTTCAAGAAGGTTTGTTAATTGTTACTGGGTAAAAGGTTGGTTCTCGTAGTGAAATTTGCTTATGTTGATGCTTCCGACATTGCTACCAAAGTGACTTTGAAGACTCCTTTGAATAGGACTGCCGGTTTTATGATTGAAGATATTAAAGCCTTATGTGAAGTTCTGGGTTTTACAAATACCTTATTTGCCTTGCTTCTTTGGCTTTTCTTCACTAGCAGAAAACAATTTTGGAGGGATGTTGCTTTTGATTGTATTTTTCCTTGTTAGTTGAATATATTTGTTTTGTTTTTTTTTTTAAAAAAAAAAACTATTTAGAAATCGATGACCATTCAAATTTTTTACAGGACTCTTTCCTTTTGTTACCTGAATGTAGCTATTTTTATAAAAAAAATGTAAAGGTATCTCGTTTACTGCAATACAAAATCAATGACCAGTATAAATTCCATTGTTAAAATTGAAATTGAGAGGGAGACTTGTGTCCTACTGCCCATGCATAAGGTTCAAACATTTCTCTTGAGGAGAGCAGAACAAACTTGGGATTTTGGCAGTCCTAATATTGGCTTGATTTTTTCAACACATCCCTTAATTTCTTACACAACTCAGTGATCTAAAAACAATATAGAAAATCTTACAAACGATTTTATTTGACCTCTTGTGATAAAAAGTCTTAACTAAATTCATGGGCTCAGAAAAAAATCATGTAATCTAGCATTGTTGATGGCACTAAATTTGATTGCTTATAGATCAAGTAACCCACATCTCCCTTCTCAAGTTTGTAACTTGTTTAAATGAATTCTATAGTTACATTTTTTACATTTTATGAGCACTTGTTTGAAGCCTATTTGGACATTAGATTTATTCTTGGATATTGAAATTATGAGTTGAATGAGTGTTGATGAATTTTTTGTGTTGGCGTTCAACTCTGCCGTAAAGATTTTGATAAGCATGTTTGAATTTTTTTCATAGTATGAATTAGGTTGCATATTATTGGTTTATGTAAGCGTGATCCAAGTATTCTTTCATGGGACTATGTTTTTTAAGGTTAAAAATATAATCATGTCAGCAAGACACTCAATTTTGACTGTTGGGCATGTAAAAGACAATGAAAATGAACTACATAAAACTGAAATTGAGAAAGCAAAAAGCCAACTGGTCACAGATTGAAACATGGGCAACTAGAAAAATGATAGGCTAGCCTACTGACGATAAAATTGAAGTATGGATAACATAGAAATTTTGCAGCTAAAATTTTTATTATTATATTTGGTGTATTATTTTAGTTGTTTTATAAATGGTTGATTTATGAGTTTTTGCACTTACACAAGTAGGCAGTGCAATTATACTTATATAATTGAATACCAAGTGTAGTGACGTGTGTATCCTTAGATTACGTATGTATTTTTATCAAGAGTTATGTTTGCTATTCAGTTTTTGTGTTGATTAATATGTGGGATAGTTTGATAACTTATTCCTGTTTAATTTCTTATCAGAAAAGAAAATTGTAAAATTGTGTTCAAACATTGTAGAAGCCATATAGTTTTCCTTGTAATCTAGATTTTTCAGTCTTCCTTGTAAAGTCAAAAAAATTGCAGTTTAACTAGCAAATAATTTATTATTTATATTTTGTGCTGTTCAAGTGATTGCAATCTTCGCTGTTTTACAAACATGCTTTAAACACCTGTCTTCCTGTTGTTTATGTAAGCTTTTAAATAGCTAGTAATGTAAGTTATAATTATTAGCTAATTGAGTATTGTCTTGACGTTAATACTTAAAACATTCTTCTTCCATTCCTGCTGGTGGATTTTGTCATTGAAGGTTGAACTACCAAGTGATCGATGATCTTGTTAAGAATTTCAATATTATTGTCTTGTTGGAGAATCAATGTCAAGTGACGATGTGTGACATAAACTAGGCAGTAAGTTGTTTTTATCAGCTGTATGTATTTTCAGTTGTTGACTAGAATGTTTAGATTTAAATGAACTCTTTTAGCATGTCATTTCAAAAGTTATACCAAACATATGTTTAATATGCTGAAAGAAGGAAAAAAATAAACTCTTGTATGCGTGGGCAGGTTCTTCATTCTGAAATTGTATGTGATATGGACCCCAAAGATGCTCCAGGAAACAATAAGCTGCTCCAAATGTTAGTTTGTTACAAAATCTTTTCTTTTTTGTTAGATGTGTTGTTTCCACAACTCGGATAAGTTTGGTTCTAAATCTTAACCTTTTGTGCTGAAGAGATTCATAAATTCATCTTAAGCTTATGCATATGATGGTCATATTTTGAGGATGAGAAGTTCGGTCAAGCTTAGTAGCATCACGATCCATGTTATTTAAATTATTTTGCAGCCATTTGAACTAAATGATGTAACTAACCAAATTCTTGCTCATCTCACACACATGATATGTGCTATTTCAAGCACAAAAGCTGATGATAATCTGTAATGCACGCTCCTTGCTCACAATGATGCCGATAGTTCCATGTGATAGATTTTTTTTTATTCAAGTGATATGGGTTGCTATGTATTTTGGAAATAAGCCAAACCAGTTGCGCATTTGGAATGACTTGAATGACTTGAATGACTCTTACAAGTCGGATTTCGTGAAGGCAATTCTAAAGGAGTGAACATGTTTGATATTGTAAACATGTTTGAAACTTATACTTTGTTGGAATTGTGAACATATTTAAAACTTATATTTTGTTGGAATTGTTAACATGTTTGTGTTATGAATTTTGTTATTAGGTTCGTGAACAAATATATTACATTAACTATTATGATATATAAAAATATTGACTTGTCTTCTTCCAAATATGATATATAAAAATATTTATCACTATTATATGGTAACAAACATTGGATATGACAAGAAGGGCACTCTGGTCATTTGAACCTCTTGTCCCGTCCTGTCCTAGTCATACCAAACATACAATAGTACAGTGAATAATTCTGTCCCAGGCCTACCAAACACAATATAGAACAGTCTGTCATGTCCTGTCCTGTCCCGTCCTACCTTGTCCTGTCCCATATCCGCACCAAACGTACCCCAAGAGAAAGAAGGCATACAGCTACTGAGATGATCAAATATGAATATTTATAAAAACATTTTTGGGTTCATTTTAACCAACTTGATTACCAGTGTAACACTATAGTAATCTTTCTACCATTTCCATGCCAAACTCAACAGACAATACACTTATTAGATTTGCCTATATAAAAAAAATTGAAGTATAAAAGAAAGCAACCACAGATAAAGTATTTAAAGTATTAAATAAAGGTTGGCAATTTCTTAACAAAAAGGGAAAAAGAAACAATGAATTTAAGTATTTAACCATCATACTTTGCTCCGATTGCATCCGTTGTGAAGATAAAGGGCTTATCTTCATCTCATAATCCAACAATAACATGATTGTTTTGCTTTAGAAAAAATCTGCTTATAACTTAATTTAATAAATAATCAACTTTAAAAAAAAGTTGACAAGTGTTTAATAAAGTAAATTTTATAAGTGCTTAATTTTTAAAATGATAGAAAATGTATTGAATAAAATTACTAAAATAGACATCATTAACAATATAAGTATAAAGTATAAAAAAACAAATAAACAAATTTAAACAAAATAAAAATGATTGATTCAACCCAGCTTTTTCTCAAATAACTAGGCACTTTAGTCAACAATAGATGAGAACCAGCCTCCATAGGTTGCGTTGGAGGAAGAGGTTGGTTTTCCACCGGTAGTGGAGGAGGCGACGAACAATTTCCTCTCGTTCTTACGTCATCCTGTTCTTACGACAAACAACCTTTCCGACGCTGGTTTTTGATTGCGGCAATGGAATAACGTCCTCATTTTCTCACGATCACTGGAGCACAACAAGCTTTATTAATTATAACCATAATCTTTATTTTCATGTGTTGACGTCGATTTATGGATGTATGAGAAAAGCCAACAAGGATTGTATTTTAGCTGTGTTTTTAAAGAGAAAGAGAAGGAAAAAGTAATCGGACACAAGTTTTTTACGTGGTAAAACTTCGATGACCGGAGAAACGTCCACGGGCTGTTGAATGATCAACCAAGCCAAAATCCACTATGAAATAATATAATTACGATTCTCGATCTCTCTTTTCTCTCTCTGTATTTTTCTATGATTGCTGTCTCCATCTGTGTGTTGAGATTATGAGTCTATTTATATGTCCACAGAACCCTAATCTTCTTTGTACAAGTAATAAAAGATCTTTGTATTTAATTATGATTGTTTGCTTGTTCGAAGTAGTTTGTCTTATTTCCTGTTTTGGAAACATGTATTGAGATTGAATGAGACACTAGTAATGTAGTCCAATTAGGACTTATTTCTTTATGAGATTGTAGTCTTTTTGAAGAAATAAATTTGTTGTCTGATTATAAACCCTTTCTGCTTGATAATTCCGTTCTTGTTGGAATTCTTATTTGATATGGTATCTTTGTGTATTTTAATGACTCGATTCGTGTGAGCTACGCGCTGAGCTTTTTTATTCAGTTTTCTTTATGCTTGTCCCGAGTAGAACACGATATCAGCTGGTCCCGAGTGACGTCATCTGATCCCGAGTAGAAAATGTCACCAACTAGCCCCGAGTATGTTTAGATGGCCCCGAGTAGTATTTGACATCAGTTGACCCCGGGCAGGTCTTGTTCAATACTTGTTTATTCGGGCTTCTCTTATTTGGTGATGTCTTGTAGGATTTTTAAAGGCCTATTCGGATGTCCACCTGACAATTTTATCATTTTTGTCAATGACATGTATATCTGATAAAATTTACAACCGACAATACTCCCTTAAAATATTTTTGCCGAATAAAGTTTTGTTTCGGGCAAAAATATTTTAATCAATTCTTCAATTTTAATTAATTCTTCAATTTTATATCTTTTTAGTGCCAGAGTAAATGTCTTATCATAATGACGTGTCTTAATGGTGACCCTGTAAATTCGATTTGCCCCATCACGCGAGATCTTCAATGATAGCAACGTTTTTGAATTCTGACGGCGAAAGCCAATTCTCTTCTTGACACGTGTCCTTTGCCTCTTCATTTTTCGATACCATTTATGAGAAATGACCTTCGCGTCTCCCTGTGCGCAGCCTACTTCATCAAGTATCGTCACAAATTTTTCCCGCCTTGAGACCTTAGGGTTTTGTGCTATAACCCCTTTAAATTCTTCACTGAAGGGTTGCGCTGGTTCATTCTAAAAAACTTGAAAACCATAAATTTTTGTCAGCCCAGATTTCTTTGCACAGCAAATCGTCATTTCTCTGTAGAAGATTCTGCATCACTTTTCATTCAAGGTTAGTTCCAATGAATCCATCTTCCCGTCATCGGCTTTTTACCATTGCTCTTGAAGCGCTCGATCGTGGGGATTTCCAGTTGGTTTCTTGCGCTCGAAGGTTATTGGGGGAAATCCCCCCGGACGAGCCTCCATTTTTAGAAGTTGACGTTTCTGAGCTTCACCCTGACGTCCAATTTTCTCTATCCAGTTCTGATTCTTCATCTAGTTTTGAATATGATATTTCTAATCATAGGGTACCTCTGCGAAGGATGGAAAAATATCAAAGCAGAAGTGAAGTCCATAAGCATGGCTCGGGCAACGTTCGGATCAGGGAGCAGACTGTTAACGAGAACGATGTTGAAGAGGCATTCAGAGCATCTCTTCTCACCTTATCTGCTGATTGCCCGAGTGGGTTTGACAACGAACAGAATGTGGTCAGGGTAGAAGAGATCGGGAAGTATCGTGTCCGATTCGATTTGGACAACTCGGTTATTCTGGTTCCCACTGGTGATAAAGCTGAGTGGAATCCTCCCCCGGGCATGGTGGCAATCTATGGATCCATGCTCTGCTGCGGCGTTACGCTTCCTTTTCAGCCGTTCATTGCCTGGTTTTTAGCTGAAGCTGGGATTGCCCCAGCTCAACTGGCCCCGAACAGCTACAAGATCCTGATGTGCATGTGGCACATGTACATCCGGATGAACTTGTCGCCGCCATCCCCGAGTGAAATCAGGCACTTCTTCACACTGAGGCAGTCTGGTAAGACAGGGACCTATTTTCTTATATATAATCCGCCGAACTGCTGGGTCCCCAAGGGGACAAAGGTGATTCAAGATGTCGATACCTCTGACGATCCCAAAAAGAGGGGATTTGTATGTGGATTCCCTTCATCCAACAAGTTTTGGAAGAACAATTGGTTTTTTGTCGGAGGGAATCTGGGTCTTGAAGTCACCTTCCCGGCTGAGGAAACTCGGAGGGTGCTGAAAGTTCTCTGCTCCTTCTGTTCTCCCGAGGTTTGGAACAAGAAGAAGCTTGGCTTTATCGACGCTGAACTGACCAGACTTGCTTGGGCAGCAGTTCGCATGCTGGAGAAGATGAGCATGTCTTATCTTTTCAATGAGACGAAAATGATAGAGCTCGGCTTCTTCAGCTAGATTTTGGCTTACCGCAGGTGATGTAAATGATCTTTGTAACCCTATTTTTTCCTTTTTATTGTTATTTTTTACTTTTCATATTTTGACGCGGTCCCTTTTTTTTCTAAGTGTATGGCACGGACATCGTCTGCGACCTTCAAGCTCGCTAAGTGAAGTCGATTCTTCAGGCGAGCCGAAAAGAAGCTTCTCGTCATAGCAATAATGGTATCGTCCTTCCTGAGTCTGACGAGGAAACCGATGTGGCCGAGGAACAAATCCCTGAATATATCCTCGAGGACGTTGTTTAGCCGGCCGTCGGGGAGACTAGTGGTCCGAGTGGCCCAACAGATACTCAATTGCCTGATGATGGGGAGAGGCAGAGTGTGGGTCTTGGTAAAGAACCTGCTGTGCAGTCAGACGTTGGTGATAAAGGTAATACCTCTGTGGGACAAATACCTTCAGGTCCCAATTTTTTTGAATCTTTCCTGAATGATGCTTAGGAAGATCCCACAACTGATCTCAGCTTCCACCGTTCTCGGGCTGAGAAGCGGAAGGCAGTCAGCTTTTCTACTCACCCTTTCAAAGTCCCTCTGGTGGTCTCGTTTATTGACTCCAGCGATGAAGATATTATGGCTGAGATTCCCCCGAGTGTTGATGTTGGAGCATCGGTGGATGCAGAGACTTCGAAGCCGAACAGGGGTTCCTCTCCCCCCCGAGGTTAAAGATCAGGAGGCTGAACCCTCGAGGGTTCCTTCATATCCTTCTCTCAGGATATGCTGAGGGAGATGTCATCCGGTCGAGCTTTCATCTGGAAATACCGCTGGAGTTGTTTTCGGGATGGCTCCCTAACAGATCATCTTTAGAACGTTTTTAACGGTGCATCTTATATAAGTTATCCTTAACTTCTTCAATTGTTTTGCTTGTTCGCCAAAGTTTTAATTGAACTTTTTGTAGATGGTGGCCGAGTTCGCTGAGCTGGTTCAGACGCAACAACATCAAGCTGATAGAATAAGACGTCTTGAGGCCCAACTGAAGGAAAGTGAGGATAGCCGTGCTCGGGTCGAATCGGCTTATCAACAAAAGGTTGGCTCTGCTCAAGTATTTGCTGACCACTGCTTGGCGAAGCAGGTGGAGGCCGAGGAAAGGGCTTCTTTGGCAGAAGAGAAAGCTGAGTTACTTTAAAATGTATTGTCTTCTGCCTAAGAATCAATGCTTAGGGCCGATCACGAAGTAGAGCAGTCTAAGTCGGCGTATGAGCAGAAGGTCGAAGACTTGGAACGCCAGGCTCTAACGGACGAGTCCCTATCCAAGGAGGCCAGGCTGGAACTCGAAGTGCAATGGGTAGATCGTTTCAAGAGATCCCCTACCTACGATGCCCTTCTCCTTCGGGAGTTTCAACGTGTGTTTATTTCAGCTGGCGAGTTCTTCAAAGTTAAGAATCTGGCAACTGAGAAAGCCCGAACCAACTGGGAGCTGTCGATCAAGAATCATGTGGATCGGTCATTGGAATCTCTTCGAACTCAAATGAAGAAGTGGAGAGCTTACTGCCGTAGCCGAGGCAAAGAGCCCTATCCTATGCATTTGTGGTCCCTGATGTCAGACCGATCCCAGGAGAAGATTACAGCCAGTGGATGGACGATTCGGTCGACACGATTGCTTGGCCTTTCAATGAAAGTCTGCTCCACGAGTACGAGATGGTTCCCGACCCGAGTATTGGCAAGAGTTCAAAATCCTTACAACCTTGATTTTTGTAGAAGTTTTTTTTGTAGAAATTCTTTGTAATCTTTGTAATTCATTCTTTTATAACAATTCTTTGTAACAATTTTTTGTATCGATTCTTTGGAGATTAATAAAATCCCAGGTTTAACTTTTCTGAACCGAGTGGTCTTGATCTGATTTATTACTTCAAGGAGTTTCACCTTCAACTTGACTTTATTGTTGCCGAGTATCTTACTAAACTAGTTATTTTTTATGTTCGGGTAACTTAACCGAGTATCTTATTAAATCTGTTTCGTTCCCCGAACAATTTTTAATGCCAAGTATCTTATTAAACTGGCTAATTCTAATGTTCGGGTAACTTTACCGAGTATCTTATTAAATCGGTTGTCACCCGAATAATTTTAATTCCAAGTGTCTTTTTAAACTGGCTCTTGTTATTAACCGAGTCATCTTAAAACAGGCAAGTAAGTTTATAATTGTGTTTCTTACACGGTTGCTACCCGAACATTACATCAAGGCTCACCATGATCATATGTTTGAGTCCTTACGTATTACCGATGACGTCTCCCCAGTTTTTATGCTCAAGGGTTTACCGAATCGTTAAACTTTTTGAATTGCTTAACACAGCTACGCATTTCACCGATTTTTTTTCCGATAGCGTCCCGAGCTGCTGCATCTGGTTTGCTTTTTTGCTAAGGTCAATTGACCTTGCTCGGCTGGCATGCTCCTTCGAGCTTCTCCGCCCATTCGGGAATCAATGGTCCCGAGTATTCTATTTACATATTCTTATTATCATGCTTGTCTTTCATATGGTCTTATTACCATGCTTTCGGAAATCCCTAGTTTGATGCTTTTTCTTTCGGAAATCCCGAGTTTGATTTTTATTTATAGCTGCAAAATCAACAAAGATTTAAATTCAACAGCTAATATAAGACCTAACTAAAATTGTCCTGACTAAAAAAAAGAACAAAAAATAATTTAAGGATAGAAAATCTTCAGATATTGGGCTTTACATGGTCGGGGTAAAACCCCTCCATTGGGTCGTGCAAGCCAATACGCTCCATGACCAACTATTCCTTTGACTTTGTACGGGCCTTCCCATTTATCAGCCAGGGAACCTGCAACTTTATTTTTTATGTTCAATGACACCTTCCTGAGTACCAGGTCTCCTAGCTGGAATTTCCTGACCCGAACATGAGAGTTGTAGTGGCGAGCTACTCTTTGCTGATATGCCATATTTCGTATTCGGGATTTCTCCCTTTTCTCTTCTAGCTCATCTAGATATTGTAATAGCATATCAACATTCTGATCTTTATCATATAGCCTGACCCGGGGTGACGTGTATGACGTTTCTATAGGGATAACAACTTCTGTTCCAAACGCTAAAGTGAATGGAATCTCTCCTGTTGACGTTCTTGCTGTTGTCCGATATGCCCATAATACTTCGGAAAGCTTTTTAACCCATCTTCTTTTCTTGGCATCTAGCTTTGCTTTGATTGTGTGCTTGATGATTTTGTTCACTGCTTCAACCTGCCCATTTGTTTGAGGGTGGGAATGTGTGGCATAGTAATTGACAATCCGGTACTCTTTACACAGCTGTCTGAATTATAGGTTATCGAACTGTGTGCCGTTGTCAGTGATTATAGTGTTTGGGACCCCAAACCTATAAAGTATATTCTTTTTCATGAAATTTGTGGTGTTTGCTTCTATGATATGCACCAATGCTTCAGCTTCTGCCCACTTCGTGAAGTAGTCAATGGTTACTATGGCATACTTTGCTCCACCCTGTCCCGGCTGGCATTGGGCCGATTAAATCCAAACTCCACATGGCAAATGGCCATGGGGATGTGAGGTTTCTGAGCTATTCAGGGGGTTGTCGGATATCATTAGCAATCCCTTGGCAAGTATTGCAACTCTCCGAAGATCGCTGTGCATCTGAGAATAGAGTAGGCCAATAATAACCTTACCTGAGTACCTTTTGCGCTAAACTTTTACCCTCAGTGTGGTTTTCGTAAACTCCTTCATGGATTTCCTGTAATATCCGATATGCATCCTCTTTTGACACACATCTTTGGAGTGTTCGGGAATACCCCCTTTATAAAGTTCTCCTCCAAACAATGTGTACCTTGTTGATATATACCTGATACGTTTTGCTTGTAAGGTATCTTCCGGGAGCATGCCTTCTTCCATGAACCTTTTTAACTGAGTCATCCAACCGTCTTGCGGTGTTCAGATTTCTAAAATTTCTAAGTTTCTTACTTCAACTGTGCTCGGTTTGAGGAGATGTGCAATCGGAATAGTCTTTGCCCTGATTGTGGTTGTTGTTGATGCTAGTTTGGACAATCTCCTCCATGGGGATCTGGGCAATCTTATATTCTTTGAATTTCTGAAGGAGCTGTTTTACAATGTCACGGTAGGCTATCATGCATTCATCCTTAGCTTGGTACTCGTCCAGGACTTGGTTGACAACTACCTGTGAATCGCTGAATATCTTGACTTCATCTGCCCCGAGAGCTATGCAGACTCTGAGTCTAGCTAGTAGCGCCTCGTACTCGGCTTGATTGTTGGTTGCTTTGAAATCAAATCTCATGGCACATTCGACATCATCTCCTTCTGGAGTGCATACTACGATTCCTGCCGAACTGCCATGAGTGTTTGAAGAGCCATCAACATACAATTTCCATGGGAAATTTTTTCCCAACATCCTTTTTGCTTCCAGGTTTGGCTCTGTGAACTCTGCTATTAAATCTGCCATTGTTTACCCTTTGAGGGATGTCCTGGGGACGTAGTGGATATTGAATTCACTTAGCTCGATAGCCCATTTGGTCAGTCTTCTTGAAATCTCTGGCTTCAGTAGAATTTACTTTAATGGGCAGTTGGTGAGAACTTGGATTGTATGAGTCTAAAAATATGGCTTTAGCTTCCTAGCTGTTGAAACCAATGCTATGGCCATTTTCTCTGCCTGTGAATACCTAGTCTCGGCTGGTAGAAGTGCTTTGTTGGTATAGTACACTTGCTTCTGTACTCCATCTTCTGTTATGACTGGGAAAGAGCTTGCTGCTAGTTCTGTAATTGATAAGTACAAATGAAGTATCTCTCCAATCTGTGGTTTTGAAATGATGAGAGCCTGCCCTAGGTATTCTTTGATTTTTAAGAATGCCTGCTCGCACTCTTCATTCCATTCGAGCCCTTTCCCTTTTTTGATTACTTTGAAAAAAAATGTGCATCTGTCCGTGGCCTTTGAGATGAATCTTCCCAAGGAAGCTAAGCATCCTGTTAGGCACTGTACTTCTTTTAGTGTCCTTGATAAAGTCATTTTCTGCAGGACCTGGATCTTCTCAGGGTTGACTTAGATTCCTTTTTGGTGAACTTGAAAACCTAGGAATCTTCTTGAAGGAACTCCGAATAAACACTTGTTCGGATTTAGCTTCATTTGGTATCTTCTCAAGACATCAAATGTCTCTCGTAGGTCTGAAGTATGCTTGTCTGCCGTGATTCTCTTGGTTAGCATGTCATCAATGTATGCTTTCATGTTCCTTCCTATTTACCGTGCGAATATTCTATTGACCAGCCTTTGATATGTTGCCCCTGTATTTTTTAACCCGAATGGCATTACTGTATAATAGTACAAACCCTGATCAGTTGTGAATGCTGTTTTTTTTCGTCAGCCTTGTTCATCCGGATTTGGTTATATCCCGAGTAGGCGTCCATGAAACTGAGTAACTCATAGCCTGATGTAGCGTCCACCAACTGATCTATCATCGGAAGTGGAAAACTATCTTTTAGGCATGCCTTATTCAAATCTGTGAAGTCTACACACATTCTCCATTGTCCATTTTTCTTTTGGACAAGGACGACGTTAGCTATCCATTGAGGGTAGTTGACCTCTCTAATCGACTCTACAACGAGTAGCTTCTCTACTTCCTGTTTGATTGCCTGACTTCTCTCGAGATTGAATGATCTTCTCTTTTGTATCACCGGTTTTGCATTCGGGTCTATTGTGAGATGGTGAGATATTATTCGGGCATCTATCCCGACCATGTCTTCATGACTCCAAGCGAACACATCCCTGTATTCTTTGAGCAGATTAATGAGGCTTTGTTTGACCTTTCCTTCCAGGTTGGCCCTGATCTTGATCCTTTTATCTGGTTCATCTTCTTTCAAGATAATTTCTTCGGCCGGTTTAATTTTGGATTCATTCGGCTTTTCCATTGGATCGAATTCGAATGACAATGGCTATTTGTTCTGACTCGACTGTGTTATAGTGCAAACCAGATCATCATTCTTGTCTTTGTATACTGACAGGTTAGCTCTTCGAGCCATCTCTTGGGATCCCTTGACTACACCAACCCCCTGTTCAGTAGAGAACTTGATCATTAAGGCATACGTGGTTGTTACAGCCTTAGTTTTAATTAAGAATGGCCGACCCAACAACGCATTATATGTCCAATTGTCTAAGTCTTTGTTTCTGATTTCTCATTCCTTTTCAAGATTACATATTGTAGATGTCCTTCCCGAATGAGGGTTTCTATGTAATCTCTGAGTTGGTAACTCTTAGAAGTCTCATGGCCGGTTTCCTTGTAGAATCTGCAGTATTTGGTTGTATCCCACCGGGCGAACTGAGATTGTCATCGTGGCTCTTGTACCATATTCTTTGCTTCCAAAATGGCCAGGATTTCCTCATGCTTTTTCCGAATAGGAGTGTAATTGGTGTATCTACCTCAATATTTCTCTGTGGTTTGTTCTGCATGACTCCCATTTCCCCCATCCTTGCTCTTTTCTTTGTTGTTTCCTTTCTGTTTTCCCTTTTGGTTCTGCACCTTAGACTTAGCGTCTTTCTCGGGTTTTCTTCCATGCATGTGTCCTGTGGCCAACTCTTATTTTTTGGCCAGTGCATATCCTCATGCCATGTCCATCATATATGCATATCCGGTCAGACAGGGTCTTCTTAGGTCTAAAGACAACCGTCCATTCTGTAGGTTGTTGATGAATACAACAATTATCGCTTCATCATTTACACTGCCGATTTTTGATACTGCTTGGCCGAATCTCCCCAGGTATTTCTTCAGTGACTCATCTTTCCCTTGTTTTATTTGAGAAAGGTAAGCCACTGATTTGTTTCTATGAACATTGCTCAGAAATTGCCTTGAGAAACTCCTGCTCACTTCACTGAAACTTCCGATGCTTGCTGGGGGTAATCTCCCCAACCATCTTGAGCCCATGTCTCCTAGAGTTTGTGGAAATTTGAGGCATAATAAAGGATCGACATGGGCATACAGGTCCATAACACTTTTATAGCTTCTAACATGTTCTTTTGAGTCTGTATCCTTATTAAACTGCTCCACGTATGGCATCCTGAATCTTTCTGGGATTGAAATCAACAGGATGTCCCTAGTGAACGGGCTGTCAGAATCCTCGTAAGATAAATCGTTGTACCCATAGAGTCTCACCAGTGCGTCCATTTGACGCCTATTGTTCTCGACTTCTCTAGTTAGACTCTGGATTACGACATCTCTGTCTCCCACCGGACTTCCCTGATGGTTGAACCGCTGGGTGATTGTCATTCCTCTTTATGGCTTTTCACTTTGATGCCGGGTTTCAAGTATGATTCCGTGATGACGCTTGCGATGGTGCCGATCAGTATCTTTTGATGACGACCGATCCCTGTGCCGGCCATGTTTACGGTGTCTAGCACGGACTGTCTGATCCTGGCTTTGCTTCTGGTGTTGTCGTTCCTCTTTAGGTGTTTCACGTTCAGCCTGATTGATTGGAGCAGAGTTCTTTTGGGCTTCGGATGCATTTAGTTCTGTCCCTACTACAACCGAACGAAGCCTCGCAAGTGGAAGGTTAGGAGTTTGTGCTTCTTCTGCAGCCAGTAGATCAACTCCTTTGCTGCATCTGCCACCAATTGTTGCAACGCCTCTCGGATGCGTTGTGTCAGGTCTCTGCTGGTCGGAGGAACTTGTTGGATTCCCGTCAGGAATGTAGGTTGGTTCTCTGTGGTTGCAACGAGATCTCGCGAGCTACTGCCAACATGAAAGTTATCTGGAGATTATTGGACATCCCCAGAATTGCTTCTGCTTCCTACCATTGTCTTTAATTAAATCGGAGGTTCAACCCTTCCTTCTAGCTCCAATTGTTGACGTCGGTTTCTAGCTGTATGAGAAAAGCCAACAAGGATTGAATTTTAGTTGTGTTTTTAAAGAGAAAGAGAAGAAGAAAGTAATCGGACGTAAGTTTTTTAAGTGGTAAAACTCTGATGACCGGAGAAACTTCAACGAGCGGTTGGATGATCAACCAAGCCAAAATCCACTATGAAATAATATAATTACAATTCTCGATCTCTCTTTTTTCTCTCTGTATTTTTCTATGATTGTTGTCTCTATCTGTGTGATGAGATTATGGGTCTATTCATATGTCCATAGAACCCTAATCTTCTTTGTACAAGTAATAAAAGATCTTTGTATTTAATTATGATTGTTTCTTGTTCAAAGTAGTTTGTCTTTTTTCCTGTTTCGAAAACTTGTATTGAGATCGAATGGGACTCTAGTAATATAGTCCAATTAGGACTTATTTCTTTATGAGATTGTAGTCTTTTTGAAGAAATAAATTTATTGCCTGATTAAGAACCCTTTATTCTTGATAATTCCGTTCTTGTTGGAATTCCTCTTTGATATGGTATCTTCGTATATTTTAATGACTCGATTCGTGTGAGCTATGCACTGGGCTTTTTATTCAATTTTCTTTATGCTTGTCCCGAGTAGAACACGATATCAGTTGGTTCTGAGTGACGTCATCTGATCCCGAGTAGAAAATGTCACAAACTAGCCCCGAATATGTTTAGCTGGCCCCGAATAGTATTTGACGTCAGTTGACCCCAAGCAGGTCTTGTTCAATACTTGTTTATTCGGGCTTCTCTTCTTTGGTGATGTCTTGTAGGATATTTTCTGAAGGCCTATTCGGATGTCCATCTGGCAATTTTATCCTTTTTGTCAATGACGTGTATATCTGATAAAATTTATATACGACATCATGTAATTATTTAAAATTTAAAAAATATATTTTTAATGAGAATTTATAAAATATATAAATAATATCAATATACATTTTTCAAAATATCACAGCTTCTTAGGATTATGAGAAAGAGTATGACTCGAACCCATAACCTTAAGTGTAGGTGCAGAGGGATTACCCAACATCATCTTGTCTTATACCCCAGGTGATTTATAAAAGAAAAAAAAATCTCTATCTAGATATCAATTATAACCATAATCTATATTTTTCATTTAATTATTTAAATTTTATTATATAATAAAATAAAATCATCTTTAACAGGTACAAAAAAAAATATTAATATAGTCAAATGATTTGTGAACGATTAATCACAACAAGAATTAAAAAGTCTAATAATATCACAATCATATAATTAAGGAATATAATGTCTTTAAAAATTGTTTAATTTTTTTTAAAAAAATTACCTTTTTTAAAAGGTAATATCAATTAATTATTATTTCAAAACAAATATCAATTTAATTTAAATGGTACTAATTATTAAACATTACGGCCCTTTCAAAAAAAGAAACTCAAACATTACGGTATTACTTATTTACTTTTATTTTAGGGTTATTATTTTATTGAGTTATAAAACTAGAAGAAAAAAAAAAGAAATAGAGAATGTAACAAGAAAATTAAACAGCTGTTTAATTTTTTTTGAAAAACTTTACCGTTATTGCGTTCTATAAATCTGCTGGAGCGGGAGAGAGATGTCTCACTGCTCGTCGAACAAGAAATATCTCTGTATCATCTGACTCTGCTCTCTCTCTCTCACTCACTCAGACTCCTCTTTTCGCTTTCTTTTGTGTGCTTCCAACTGCAACTGTAATTCTCTCTCTCAAGTTTTCTTTCCGCTTTCGTCGGTTGCTCCTTGCAATTCCGAGAATGGATTCTGTCAAAATCAGACGGGTTTGGGCATTCAATCTGGATCGAGAGCTGCAATCGTTTCATCAATCCCTAGGGCGTCACCATTTTCTTTCAGTTGACACCGAATTCCCGGGATGTCTTCGTAATACGCCCAGAGATGCTCCTGAGACTCTCCGCTACTCCGACTTGAAATTTAACATCGATAACACCAAGTTGATCCAACTGGGTATCACTCTCTCGGATGATTACGGTAATATTTCTTCTACTTGGGAATTTAATTTTTGTGATTTCAATGTCGATAACGATGCGTGTAATGAAACTTCTATCGATTTCTTGAAGAAGAGTGGGTTGGATTTTGAGAGGATTAGTAAAGATGGTATTTTCATGTCTGTGTTTAGGCGCAAATTCTTGGAAATTCTGTCTGTGCATGCTAACTTGAAGTGGGTTACATTTCATGGCTTGTATGATTTAGCTTATGTACTTAAGTTGTTAAGTAACAATTCACTGCCACTCACTGTATTTGATTTTGTTAAAGAGGCTGCTGAGTATTTCAATGCTGTTTTTGATATCAAATTTATCGCAAGATTTTGTAAAGGGCTCATGGGTGGTGAACTTGGATTGAATCGACTTGCATGTATTTTGACTGTTGATAGATGCGGTGAGGCTCATAATGCCGGTTCTGATAGTTTGTTAACTGCTTGTGTGTTTGCTAAATTGAAGAATGTCTATAGGATAGAAGAAAGAAATTTTGATGGGTTTTTGTATAGCATTAGTCCAAAAATTCAGAGCATGAGTCCTAAAATAGTTGTGCCGCGTTATTGTCCACCAGTGATGCCTTGTCGATCCCCATTTCCCCAAATGATGGTGTGTTACAGTAGACCGACTCATCCTCTATACCATTATCAGGTGCAACCATCTTATGTCATGCAGTCAACCGTGTTCCCGTATGTCTTGTAGTTAAAGCTTCATTAGTTTAATTGTAACTCACATCCTTTGTAAAGTTCTTGACTTGTTTCAATGGATTCAATAGTCTCATATTTAGTAAGTCTTCCGTATGTAAAATGAAGTTCTTATTGCTAGTGTTTGTTAATTGTGAGAACCATGTTCCCGTGTGTCTTGTAGTTAAAGCTTCATTAGTTTCATATTCAATTATCTGCTCTTGCTTTTTCACTGTGCTGGTTGTATCTTATCCTGATATTTTTTTTTTTTTCATCTCTGTCGCTGTGCAGCTTACTGATATTTGATGTTTTTTTTTATTAACGGAATGTGTGAGAGGAAAAGTATAATATTAACTAGCACAAAGATGATTGTTAATAATATAAGACAAAGAAGATGCAGTTAATAATATCAGTTGTGCTACTTGCTGATTGTATGTCTGTGCTTTATTATGTATCTTGTACTACCTTGAGTTTCTTTGTATTTTATTATTAATGGAAGTGTGAGGGGAAAAGTGGTGCCTTCTAAAGAGTTACGCCGAGGATGCCCATTATCGCCTTACTAGTTCCTCCTCTGTACCAAGGCTCTTTCTAGTCTAATTATAAGGTCTGAACAGGATGGTAAGACTTTGGGGATTAGCTGGTGTAGGGGCAGTCCTTTGGTGAGCCATCTGTTTTTGCAGATTATAGTATTCTTTCTTGTAAAGCATCCATTGGGAATTGTAACAAAATTAACGGCATCTTGGTGGTTTATGGAAATGCTTCTAGGTAGCAAGTAAACCTTCAAAAATCTTGTATTACTTTCAGTCCTAATGTTAAAGGGGTTGAAGGAGAGGGATTCAAGATCTTTTCAGCATGGGAGACTCTCAATCTCCTGAAAAATATTTGGATTTGCTTAGAGGGTAGGAGTAAAAGGAGAACTTTCAAATGAAATTAAGGAGAGGTTGTTGATGGAGGTGAGAAGATGGAAAGGGAGCCTTTTTTCTATGGGAGGGTAAGAAGTGCTTATAAAGGTCGTAGCTCAAGCCATTCCAACATATGTCGTGAGCATCTTTCAACTACCCTTATGTCTTTGCAAAGAGTTGGAGTCTATGATATCAAAATTCTAGTGGGGTTCTAAGGATGGAAAGAGGAAGATTAGCTGGATAAGCTTGGATGTTCTTTTCTTTCCTAAGGCTTTAGGGGGTCTTGGCTTTAAGGACCTATCTTCTTTTAATCAAAAGCTATGTTAGCCAAACAAGGGTGGAGAATCCTAACTCTGTTGCTTTCAAAATCTTGAAAGTTAAGTATTACAAAGGTAAAGATTTTCTTTCGGCTAAGCTTAAACCAGGGGCCTCTCATGTTTGGAGGAGCATTCTATGGGGAGGCAACTATTGGCTAAGGGAATTCGTTGGGAAGGTTGGAAACGGAAAGAGTATTCACCAATTCGGGTGTTTATGAACCCTTGGCTCCATCGTCCTAGTTCTTTCAGGCCTGTCACTTTCAGTTCTGACTCAGAGACTAGAGTGGCTAATTTCATCAATGAGGAAGGGCATTTCTAGAAGAGCAGTAAGGTAAACCATACTGTCTTGAATATAGACAGAAGCCATTTTCTCCATTCCAATAAGCTGTATGAACAGGGATGATTGTATCATATGGCATCTTGACAAATCATGTAGATATAAGGTGAAGAGTGGTTATAGGTTGGCCATGGGTGATAAGATAAATGCTTCCCTTCCAATCCTTCTTTGAGCCCAAAATGACCACCTTATGGAATCTCAACATACCCCCAGAGGGCTTGTAAAAAGACTTTACCTTCCCTCTCCAACTTATGGATTAGGAAAGTGATTGAGAATCCCTGCTGTTCTAGAGGTTGTTATGGTGCTGAAACTGTTGAACATGTGTTGTGGTGGTGTACTGAGGCAGAGAAAGTCTGGAGTAATTCTGGTTTTTTTTTTTGTTTTTTTTGTTTTTTTCTGGTGCCTGTTAAATAAATTCAGATGTCTTTCTTGCTTGGATGTTTTGAGGGGTTTGAGTTCTTGCATTTGTAGGGCTGACCGTGAATTTGAGGCTATCCTGTTGTCGAGTATCTAGACGAATATATCGTAATCAATTTATGGAATCTCAACATTCCCCCAAAGGTGAAATTTTTCTGTGTACGGCTTGAAAAAATGCTTTGCCTTCCCTCTCCAACTTATGGATTAGAAAACTGAATGAGAATCTATGCTGTTCTAGATGTTGTTATGGTGCTGAAACTGTTGAACATGTGTTGTGTTGTGTGTACCAAGGCTGAGAATGTTTGGAGTAATTCTGTTTTTTCAGTGTCTGTTAGATAAATTCAGAGGTCTTCCTTGTTTGGATGTTTTGAGGGGTTAGAGTTCTAGCATTGGTAAGGCCAACGTTGAATTTGTTGCTATATATACTGTTGTGGGATATCTGGACAAAATGCCCAGACGGCTCTGCAGGCTAACAATTTGGTAGTACCTGGAATCCTCCTCCCAAAGGCTCTTTGAAATTAAATTCTGATGTTGCTATTAGAAAAGGTCATCAATTTATTGGTGTTGGGGTAGTGATAAGAGATGGCAGGGGAATGATTATTGCTGCGGTTTCTAAAGCTGTTGATGGTTTATTTTCTGCTGATATTGGGGAATGTATGGCTCTTCAAGAAGGTTTGTTAATTGTTACTGGGTAAAAGGTTGGTTCTCGTAGTGAAATTTGCTTATGTTGATGCTTCCGACATTGCTACCAAAGTGACTTTGAAGACTCCTTTGAATAGGACTGCCGGTTTTATGATTGAAGATATTAAAGCCTTATGTGAAGTTCTGGGTTTTACAAATACCTTATTTGCCTTGCTTCTTTGGCTTTTCTTCACTAGCAGAAAACAATTTTGGAGGGATGTTGCTTTTGATTGTATTTTTCCTTGTTAGTTGAATATATTTGTTTTGTTTTTTTTTTAAAAAAAAAAACTATTTAGAAATCGATGACCATTCAAATTTTTTACAGGACTCTTTCCTTTTGTTACCTGAATGTAGCTATTTTTATAAAAAAAATGTAAAGGTATCTCGTTTACTGCAATACAAAATCAATGACCAGTATAAATTCCATTGTTAAAATTGAAATTGAGAGGGAGACTTGTGTCCTACTGCCCATGCATAAGGTTCAAACATTTCTCTTGAGGAGAGCAGAACAAACTTGGGATTTTGGCAGTCCTAATATTGGCTTGATTTTTTCAACACATCCCTTAATTTCTTACACAACTCAGTGATCTAAAAACAATATAGAAAATCTTACAAACGATTTTATTTGACCTCTTGTGATAAAAAGTCTTAACTAAATTCATGGGCTCAGAAAAAAATCATGTAATCTAGCATTGTTGATGGCACTAAATTTGATTGCTTATAGATCAAGTAACCCACATCTCCCTTCTCAAGTTTGTAACTTGTTTAAATGAATTCTATAGTTACATTTTTTACATTTTATGAGCACTTGTTTGAAGCCTATTTGGACATTAGATTTATTCTTGGATATTGAAATTATGAGTTGAATGAGTGTTGATGAATTTTTTGTGTTGGCGTTCAACTCTGCCGTAAAGATTTTGATAAGCATGTTTGAATTTTTTTCATAGTATGAATTAGGTTGCATATTATTGGTTTATGTAAGCGTGATCCAAGTATTCTTTCATGGGACTATGTTTTTTAAGGTTAAAAATATAATCATGTCAGCAAGACACTCAATTTTGACTGTTGGGCATGTAAAAGACAATGAAAATGAACTACATAAAACTGAAATTGAGAAAGCAAAAAGCCAACTGGTCACAGATTGAAACATGGGCAACTAGAAAAATGATAGGCTAGCCTACTGACGATAAAATTGAAGTATGGATAACATAGAAATTTTGCAGCTAAAATTTTTATTATTATATTTGGTGTATTATTTTAGTTGTTTTATAAATGGTTGATTTATGAGTTTTTGCACTTACACAAGTAGGCAGTGCAATTATACTTATATAATTGAATACCAAGTGTAGTGACGTGTGTATCCTTAGATTACGTATGTATTTTTATCAAGAGTTATGTTTGCTATTCAGTTTTTGTGTTGATTAATATGTGGGATAGTTTGATAACTTATTCCTGTTTAATTTCTTATCAGAAAAGAAAATTGTAAAATTGTGTTCAAACATTGTAGAAGCCATATAGTTTTCCTTGTAATCTAGATTTTTCAGTCTTCCTTGTAAAGTCAAAAAAATTGCAGTTTAACTAGCAAATAATTTATTATTTATATTTTGTGCTGTTCAAGTGATTGCAATCTTCGCTGTTTTACAAACATGCTTTAAACACCTGTCTTCCTGTTGTTTATGTAAGCTTTTAAATAGCTAGTAATGTAAGTTATAATTATTAGCTAATTGAGTATTGTCTTGACGTTAATACTTAAAACATTCTTCTTCCATTCCTGCTGGTGGATTTTGTCATTGAAGGTTGAACTACCAAGTGATCGATGATCTTGTTAAGAATTTCAATATTATTGTCTTGTTGGAGAATCAATGTCAAGTGACGATGTGTGACATAAACTAGGCAGTAAGTTGTTTTTATCAGCTGTATGTATTTTCAGTTGTTGACTAGAATGTTTAGATTTAAATGAACTCTTTTAGCATGTCATTTCAAAAGTTATACCAAACATATGTTTAATATGCTGAAAGAAGGAAAAAAATAAACTCTTGTATGCGTGGGCAGGTTCTTCATTCTGAAATTGTATGTGATATGGACCCCAAAGATGCTCCAGGAAACAATAAGCTGCTCCAAATGTTAGTTTGTTACAAAATCTTTTCTTTTTTGTTAGATGTGTTGTTTCCACAACTCGGATAAGTTTGGTTCTAAATCTTAACCTTTTGTGCTGAAGAGATTCATAAATTCATCTTAAGCTTATGCATATGATGGTCATATTTTGAGGATGAGAAGTTCGGTCAAGCTTAGTAGCATCACGATCCATGTTATTTAAATTATTTTGCAGCCATTTGAACTAAATGATGTAACTAACCAAATTCTTGCTCATCTCACACACATGATATGTGCTATTTCAAGCACAAAAGCTGATGATAATCTGTAATGCACGCTCCTTGCTCACAATGATGCCGATAGTTCCATGTGATAGATTTTTTTTTATTCAAGTGATATGGGTTGCTATGTATTTTGGAAATAAGCCAAACCAGTTGCGCATTTGGAATGACTTGAATGACTTGAATGACTCTTACAAGTCGGATTTCGTGAAGGCAATTCTAAAGGAGTGAACATGTTTGATATTGTAAACATGTTTGAAACTTATACTTTGTTGGAATTGTGAACATATTTAAAACTTATATTTTGTTGGAATTGTTAACATGTTTGTGTTATGAATTTTGTTATTAGGTTCGTGAACAAATATATTACATTAACTATTATGATATATAAAAATATTGACTTGTCTTCTTCCAAATATGATATATAAAAATATTTATCACTATTATATGGTAACAAACATTGGATATGACAAGAAGGGCACTCTGGTCATTTGAACCTCTTGTCCCGTCCTGTCCTAGTCATACCAAACATACAATAGTACAGTGAATAATTCTGTCCCAGGCCTACCAAACACAATATAGAACAGTCTGTCATGTCCTGTCCTGTCCCGTCCTACCTTGTCCTGTCCCATATCCGCACCAAACGTACCCCAAGAGAAAGAAGGCATACAGCTACTGAGATGATCAAATATGAATATTTATAAAAACATTTTTGGGTTCATTTTAACCAACTTGATTACCAGTGTAACACTATAGTAATCTTTCTACCATTTCCATGCCAAACTCAACAGACAATACACTTATTAGATTTGCCTATATAAAAAAAATTGAAGTATAAAAGAAAGCAACCACAGATAAAGTATTTAAAGTATTAAATAAAGGTTGGCAATTTCTTAACAAAAAGGGAAAAAGAAACAATGAATTTAAGTATTTAACCATCATACTTTGCTCCGATTGCATCCGTTGTGAAGATAAAGGGCTTATCTTCATCTCATAATCCAACAATAACATGATTGTTTTGCTTTAGAAAAAATCTGCTTATAACTTAATTTAATAAATAATCAACTTTAAAAAAAAGTTGACAAGTGTTTAATAAAGTAAATTTTATAAGTGCTTAATTTTTAAAATGATAGAAAATGTATTGAATAAAATTACTAAAATAGACATCATTAACAATATAAGTATAAAGTATAAAAAAACAAATAAACAAATTTAAACAAAATAAAAATGATTGATTCAACCCAGCTTTTTCTCAAATAACTAGGCACTTTAGTCAACAATAGATGAGAACCAGCCTCCATAGGTTGCGTTGGAGGAAGAGGTTGGTTTTCCACCGGTAGTGGAGGAGGCGACGAACAATTTCCTCTCGTTCTTACGTCATCCTGTTCTTACGACAAACAACCTTTCCGACGCTGGTTTTTGATTGCGGCAATGGAATAACGTCCTCATTTTCTCACGATCACTGGAGCACAACAAGCTTTATTAATTATAACCATAATCTTTATTTTCATGTGTTGACGTCGATTTATGGATGTATGAGAAAAGCCAACAAGGATTGTATTTTAGCTGTGTTTTTAAAGAGAAAGAGAAGGAAAAAGTAATCGGACACAAGTTTTTTACGTGGTAAAACTTCGATGACCGGAGAAACGTCCACGGGCTGTTGAATGATCAACCAAGCCAAAATCCACTATGAAATAATATAATTACGATTCTCGATCTCTCTTTTCTCTCTCTGTATTTTTCTATGATTGCTGTCTCCATCTGTGTGTTGAGATTATGAGTCTATTTATATGTCCACAGAACCCTAATCTTCTTTGTACAAGTAATAAAAGATCTTTGTATTTAATTATGATTGTTTGCTTGTTCGAAGTAGTTTGTCTTATTTCCTGTTTTGGAAACATGTATTGAGATTGAATGAGACACTAGTAATGTAGTCCAATTAGGACTTATTTCTTTATGAGATTGTAGTCTTTTTGAAGAAATAAATTTGTTGTCTGATTATAAACCCTTTCTGCTTGATAATTCCGTTCTTGTTGGAATTCTTATTTGATATGGTATCTTTGTGTATTTTAATGACTCGATTCGTGTGAGCTACGCGCTGAGCTTTTTTATTCAGTTTTCTTTATGCTTGTCCCGAGTAGAACACGATATCAGCTGGTCCCGAGTGACGTCATCTGATCCCGAGTAGAAAATGTCACCAACTAGCCCCGAGTATGTTTAGATGGCCCCGAGTAGTATTTGACATCAGTTGACCCCGGGCAGGTCTTGTTCAATACTTGTTTATTCGGGCTTCTCTTATTTGGTGATGTCTTGTAGGATTTTTAAAGGCCTATTCGGATGTCCACCTGACAATTTTATCATTTTTGTCAATGACATGTATATCTGATAAAATTTACAACCGACAATACTCCCTTAAAATATTTTTGCCGAATAAAGTTTTGTTTCGGGCAAAAATATTTTAATCAATTCTTCAATTTTAATTAATTCTTCAATTTTATATCTTTTTAGTGCCAGAGTAAATGTCTTATCATAATGACGTGTCTTAATGGTGACCCTGTAAATTCGATTTGCCCCATCACGCGAGATCTTCAATGATAGCAACGTTTTTGAATTCTGACGGCGAAAGCCAATTCTCTTCTTGACACGTGTCCTTTGCCTCTTCATTTTTCGATACCATTTATGAGAAATGACCTTCGCGTCTCCCTGTGCGCAGCCTACTTCATCAAGTATCGTCACAAATTTTTCCCGCCTTGAGACCTTAGGGTTTTGTGCTATAACCCCTTTAAATTCTTCACTGAAGGGTTGCGCTGGTTCATTCTAAAAAACTTGAAAACCATAAATTTTTGTCAGCCCAGATTTCTTTGCACAGCAAATCGTCATTTCTCTGTAGAAGATTCTGCATCACTTTTCATTCAAGGTTAGTTCCAATGAATCCATCTTCCCGTCATCGGCTTTTTACCATTGCTCTTGAAGCGCTCGATCGTGGGGATTTCCAGTTGGTTTCTTGCGCTCGAAGGTTATTGGGGGAAATCCCCCCGGACGAGCCTCCATTTTTAGAAGTTGACGTTTCTGAGCTTCACCCTGACGTCCAATTTTCTCTATCCAGTTCTGATTCTTCATCTAGTTTTGAATATGATATTTCTAATCATAGGGTACCTCTGCGAAGGATGGAAAAATATCAAAGCAGAAGTGAAGTCCATAAGCATGGCTCGGGCAACGTTCGGATCAGGGAGCAGACTGTTAACGAGAACGATGTTGAAGAGGCATTCAGAGCATCTCTTCTCACCTTATCTGCTGATTGCCCGAGTGGGTTTGACAACGAACAGAATGTGGTCAGGGTAGAAGAGATCGGGAAGTATCGTGTCCGATTCGATTTGGACAACTCGGTTATTCTGGTTCCCACTGGTGATAAAGCTGAGTGGAATCCTCCCCCGGGCATGGTGGCAATCTATGGATCCATGCTCTGCTGCGGCGTTACGCTTCCTTTTCAGCCGTTCATTGCCTGGTTTTTAGCTGAAGCTGGGATTGCCCCAGCTCAACTGGCCCCGAACAGCTACAAGATCCTGATGTGCATGTGGCACATGTACATCCGGATGAACTTGTCGCCGCCATCCCCGAGTGAAATCAGGCACTTCTTCACACTGAGGCAGTCTGGTAAGACAGGGACCTATTTTCTTATATATAATCCGCCGAACTGCTGGGTCCCCAAGGGGACAAAGGTGATTCAAGATGTCGATACCTCTGACGATCCCAAAAAGAGGGGATTTGTATGTGGATTCCCTTCATCCAACAAGTTTTGGAAGAACAATTGGTTTTTTGTCGGAGGGAATCTGGGTCTTGAAGTCACCTTCCCGGCTGAGGAAACTCGGAGGGTGCTGAAAGTTCTCTGCTCCTTCTGTTCTCCCGAGGTTTGGAACAAGAAGAAGCTTGGCTTTATCGACGCTGAACTGACCAGACTTGCTTGGGCAGCAGTTCGCATGCTGGAGAAGATGAGCATGTCTTATCTTTTCAATGAGACGAAAATGATAGAGCTCGGCTTCTTCAGCTAGATTTTGGCTTACCGCAGGTGATGTAAATGATCTTTGTAACCCTATTTTTTCCTTTTTATTGTTATTTTTTACTTTTCATATTTTGACGCGGTCCCTTTTTTTTCTAAGTGTATGGCACGGACATCGTCTGCGACCTTCAAGCTCGCTAAGTGAAGTCGATTCTTCAGGCGAGCCGAAAAGAAGCTTCTCGTCATAGCAATAATGGTATCGTCCTTCCTGAGTCTGACGAGGAAACCGATGTGGCCGAGGAACAAATCCCTGAATATATCCTCGAGGACGTTGTTTAGCCGGCCGTCGGGGAGACTAGTGGTCCGAGTGGCCCAACAGATACTCAATTGCCTGATGATGGGGAGAGGCAGAGTGTGGGTCTTGGTAAAGAACCTGCTGTGCAGTCAGACGTTGGTGATAAAGGTAATACCTCTGTGGGACAAATACCTTCAGGTCCCAATTTTTTTGAATCTTTCCTGAATGATGCTTAGGAAGATCCTAAAATAGACATCATTCAGGAAAGAATAGCCCACGTTGAAATTCCCGAAGAAGTAGGGCATCATAAGCACGGGATCTTTTAAAACGATCCACTCCTTGGACTTCCAGTTCCAACTTGGCCTCTCAGGAAAGGGATTCAACTGTCAGCACTTGGCGCTCCAGATCTTCAATTTTATGGTCATACGCCGACTTCGCCTGCTCCGCCTGCTGGTCGGCCTTGAGCATGGATTCTTCAGCAGAAGATAGAAGATTTTGAAGTGATGCAACCTTCTCCTCTGCCAGAGATGCCTTGTCCTCGGCTTCAACCTGCTTCGCCAGACAATGGTCGTCAAATATTTGTACAGAACCTTCCTCATGCTGGTAAGCTTTCTCGGCTCAAGCACGGCCCTCCTCACTCGCCTTCAGCTGAGCCTCTAGACGCCTTATTCGATCGGCCTGATGTTGCTGGGTCTGAATAAGCTCAGCGAATTCAGCCACCATCTGCAAAAGAATATACTTAGAAATCTGGCAGAAGCAAAACAAGAATTAACTGAGTCAGATTTAACTTAGATAAGATGCGCCGTTGAAAATGTTTTGGAGACGTTCGGACAGTGAACCATCTCTAAAACCGCTCCAGCGGTCCTCCCCAATAAATACCCGATCGGAGGACACTCCCGTAGCATATCCTAGGGAGAAAGGAATAATTGAACCCCCGACAGTTCATCTCCCAGATTTCCAAACTCGGGGGCAGGAGAAGCCCTGTTCGGTTCTAAAGATGGAGAAGGAACCCCTGAAGCTTCAGCCCCTATATCTCCAACTTCGGGGGTAGAAGAAGCCTTACTCGTTTCTGAAGCAGCTGTATCTACTGATACTCCAGCGCCCACACTCGGGACAATCTCATCCGCAATATCTTTGTCGCTTTAGTCGATGAATGAGATTACCTGAGGAACTTTGAGAGGACGAGACAGTGAACTAACTGCTTTTCACATTTCACCTAGAGAACGGTGGAATTTAAGATCAGCAGCAGGATCTTCCTGCGGATTGTCCCGAAAAGACTCAAATAATTCGGCACCTGCAGGCACTTGATCCGTTAAGAAGTTACCACTGTCGCCAGCTTCAAACCGTCCAACAGGCTCTTCACCCGGACCTTCATTTTGCCTCTCCCTATTTTCAGGCAGTTGGGTGTCAGTTGGCTCACTTTGGCCACTTGGACTAGCAAAATCCTGAGTAGAAGGCGGAGCACCCCGATCAACGCATTCGGGAATTTGCTTAGCAATATTAGTTTCCTCA
Source organism: Dipteronia dyeriana (assembly GCA_032871835.1). Classification (NCBI taxonomy): domain Eukaryota; kingdom Viridiplantae; phylum Streptophyta; class Magnoliopsida; order Sapindales; family Sapindaceae; genus Dipteronia; species Dipteronia dyeriana. Next base: position 13,174,742 of record CM065299.1, on the reverse strand, counting down.
TCAGGCTCGGGTGGAACAATACCCTCATCGCCCTGACTGGAAGCTTCTTTTCTACTCGCTTGCAGAATCGCCTTCACCTGGCTAGCCTGAAGATTGCTGACGACGTCCGTATCGAACACTAAAAAAAAAAATTCTTAGAAAAGAAAATGAAAAAGCAGAAAAATACAACAGAAAGTTCACCGAGTTACTTACATTGCTTGCGATGCCCCGAAATCTGTCTGAAGAAACCGAGCTTTATCAAGTCATCCTCTTTGAAAATATAGCTCTTGCTCCTCTTTTCCAAAGTACGAACAGCTGCCCGAGTCAGCCTCTTCAGCTCTGAATCACTATAGTCAATTGTTTTCTTGTTCCACACTTCGGGGGAACAGAAGAAGCGGGGAACACTCAACACCATATGGGAATCCCCAGATCGAATAGTGATATCGAGCTCGAGTGCCCTTTCAGTAAAAAACCAACTGTTCTTCCAAAATTTATTGGATGTAGGGAATCCCCATATGAAACCCTTCTTTTTTGGGTCATTAGAAGCATCGACCCCCCGATTCACCTTGGCTTCTTTGAGGACCCAACCGTCCGAAGAAGTAGACGCAAGAAAATAGGTCCCCGTTCTGCTAACCTGCCTCAGCGTAAAGAAATGCCTGATTTCATTCGGGGAAGGCGGCGAAAGGTTCATTCGACTGAACATGTGCCACATGCACATCAAGACTTTGTAACTATTCGAGGCCAACTGAGCTGGGGTTATCCCTGTTTCATCCAAAAACCAGGCAATAAAAGGCTGAAGGGGAAGTGTGACGCCGCAGCAAAGCATGGATCCATAGATCGTGACCATGCCTTCAGGAGGATTCCATACGCCTCTATCCCCCGCAGGAACCAAAGTGACTGAGTCTGGCAAGTCGAATCGGGAGCGGTATTTTTCTATCTCAACTCGCCCGAACACATTCGGCTCAGTATCAAAGCCACTCAGGCGAGTATCAGAAAAGAAAAGACGAGACGCCCTGAACACTTCATCAACGTCACCCTCGTTAACAGTCTGTTCCCTGGTCTGAACGCTGCTCGAGCCGTGCTTGTATACCTTTCTTCTGCTCTGATGTTTACCCATCCTTCGAAAAGATACCCTGTCATCAGAAATATCAGAATCATAACTAGATGGAGAACTCAATACAGGGCTGAAAGTGACGTCAGAGTGAAGCCCAAAAACATCAACCTCTAAGAATGGAGATTCATCTATTGGGATATCCCCCAGTAATCGTTTAATGCAAGATACTAACTGGAAATCCCCACGTTCTAATGCATCAAAAGCGATTTTAAAGAGACTATGGTGGGAAGATGACCCCATTAGAACTAACCTTGAATTTAGATTGATGCAAGATCTTCAAGCGGAGAATCGCGAACTTCTGGATAAAGAAATCTGAGTATAAAGAAATTTCTGCTGAAATTTTTTGAGAATAAACCAACAATGTCTCTCAGCGAAGAATTTAAAGATGAGACGACACGAAACCTTAGGATTTCAAAGCGGGAAAAAATTTATGACGAAACTCGATGACGTAGGCGGCGCTTGGGGAAACGCAAAAATCATTTCTCATAAATGATATTGAAAAACGAAGAGACGAGGGACGCGTGTCATAACAGGAAGTAGCCCTTAACCGTCAGAACTTCAAAACGTCACTATCATTTAAGATCTTGCGTGTTAAAGCGAATCGAAATTACAGAGTCACCATTAAAACGTGCCATTATGACAAGACGGCTATTCTGACGAGAGAAAATTAAGATGATTAAAATACTCTTGCCCGAAATGAAATCTTCTCGGTAAAAATATTTTAAGGGGGTATTGTCGTATGTAAATTTTACCAAGCATACACGTCATTGACAGGAAGGAAAAAATAGCCAGGTGGACGCCCAAATGGGCATCCGGGAAATATCCTATAAGACATCATTAAAGAGAAGAAAGCCCGAGTAAGCATATATTGAATAAAACCTACTCGGGATCAGCTAACAGCACTCGAGACTAGTTAAACAACGCTTCCACTCGGGCTCAAACGGGACTAGTTAAACAACGCTTCCACTCGGGACCATAAGGTATTACTCTTACTCGGGACCATAAGGTATTACTCTTACTCGGGAATAAATACGACTCGAGTAAGAACTTGGTGCTTATTTCATACGGATTAAGTCATTAAATACGCGACGATATCCATCAGGAAGGAATCCCAAATAAAATAGAGCATTAAATTAGAAGAGTCCCCAATCAGGAAATAACTTGATTTCTTTGCGAATGCTACATTCTTATAAGGAAACAAGTCCAAATTGAACTGCACTACTAGAATCTCACTCGATTTCCATAAGAGACTCCGAAACTGGAAAGAAGACAAATCGATGTCAAGAAAGTAACCGAATCACAATCAAATACAAAGATCCTGTATTACTTGTACAAGGCAGATTAGGGTTCTATAAACATATAAATAGACCCATAATCTCGTCAAAAAAAGATATAGGCAATATAGCATACAACAATCATAGTAAATACAAAGTGAAAAAAGAGAGATCGAGAGCTTGTAAAACATCTTATTCTCTTAATGGATTTTGGCTTGGTTGATCCTTCAACCATCCGTGGATGTTTCTCAGGCCATCGGAGTTTTACCACATAAAATTGGTCTTTGTTACTCTCTCTGTATCTCTTTCTCTTTGATTCAATAGCCGAAATCCAATTCTTGTTGGCTTTTGTCATAATCCAGAAATCGACGTCAACAACATGTATATCTGATAAAATTTACATACGACAATACCCCCTTAAAATATTTTTGCCGAATAGAGTTTTGTTTCGGGCAAAAGTATTTTAATCAATTCTTCAATTTTATATCTTTTTAGTGCCAGAGTAAGTGTCTTATCATAATGATGTGTCTTAATGGTGACCCTGTAAACTCGATTTGTCCCATCACGCGAGACCTTCAAGGATAGCGACGTTTTAGAAATCTGACGGCGAAAGCCAATTCTCTTCTTGACACGTGTCCTTTGCCTTTTAACTTTTTGATACCATTTATGAGAAACGAACTTCTCGTCTCCCTGTACGCAGCCTATGTCATCAAGTATCGTCATAAATTTCTCCCGCCTTGAGACCCTAGGGTTTTGTGCTATCACCCCTTTAAATTCTTCACTGAAGGGTTGCGCTGGTTCATTCTAAAAAACTTGAAAACCATAAATTTTTGTCAGCCCAGATTTCTTTGCGTAGCAAATCGTCATTTCTCCGTACAAGATTCTGCATCACTTTTCATTCAAGGTTAGTTCCAATGAATCCATCTTCCCGTCATCGGCTTTTTACCATTGCTTTTGAAGCGCTCGATTGTGGAGATTTCCAGTTGGTTTCTTGCGCTCAAAGATTATTAGGGGAAATCCCCTCGGACGAGCCTTCATTTTTATAAGTTGACGTTTCTGGGCTTCACCCTGACGTCCAATTTTCTCTATCCAGTTCTGATTCTTCATCTAGTTCTGAATCTGAAATTTCTAATCATAGGGTACCTCTGCCAAGGATGGGAAAACATCAAAGCAGAAGTGAAGTCCATAAGTATGGCTCGGGCAGCGTTCGGATCAGAAAGCAGACTGTTAACGAGAACGATGTTGAAGAGGCGTTCAGAGCATCTCTTCTCACCTTATCTGTTGATTGCACGAGTGGGTTTGATAACGAACCGAATCTGGTCAGGGTAGAAGAGATCGGGAAGTATCGTGTCTGATTCGATTTGGATGACTCGGTTATTCTGGTTCCCGCTGGTGATAGAGCTGAGTGGAATCCTCCCCCAAGTATGGTGGCAATCTATGGATCCATGCTCTGTTGCGGCGTCACGCTTCCCCTTCAGCCGTTCATTGCCTGGTTTTTAACTGAAGCAGGGATTGTCCCAGCTCAACTGGCCCCGAACAGCTACAAGATCCTGATGTGCATGTGGCACATGTACATCAGGATGAACTTGTCGCCGCCATCCCCTAGTGAAATCAGGCACTTCTTCACACTGAGGCAGTCTGGTAAAACATGGATCTATTTTCTTATATCTAATCCGCCGGACTGCTGGATTCTCGAGAGGACAAAGGTGAATCGGGATGTCGATACCTCTGACGACCCCAAAAAGATGGGGTTTGTATGTGGATTCCCTTCATCCAACAAGTTTTGGAAGAACAATTGGTTTTTTACCTGAGGGAATCTGGGTCTTGAAGTCACCCTCGTGGCTAAAGAAATTCCGAGGGTGCTGAAAGTTCCCCGCTTCTTCTGTTCTCCCGAGGTTTGGAACAAGATGAAGCTTGGCTTTAGCGACGCTGAGCTGACCAGACTTGCTCGGGTAGCAGTTCGCACGCTGGAGAAGAGAAACATGTCTTATCTTTTCAATGAGACGAAAATGATAGAGCTCGGCTTCTTCAGCTAGATTTCGGCTTACCGCAGGCGATGTAAGTGATCTTTGTAACCCTCTTTTTTCCTTTTTATTGTTATTTTTTACTTTTCGTATTTTGACGCGGTCCTTTTTTTTTTCTAAGTGTATGACACGGACATCGTCTGCGACCTTCAAGCTCGCCAAGTGAAGTCGATTCATCAGGCGAGCCGAAAAGAAGCTTCTCTTCAGAGCAATAATGGTATCACCCCGCCTGAGTCTGACGAGGAAACCTATGTTGCCGAGGTACAAATACCTGAATATATCCCAGAGGACGTTGTTTAGCCGGCCGCCGGGGAGACTAGTGGTCCGAGTGGCTCGGCAGATACTCAACTGCCTGATGATGGGGAGAGGCAGAGTGTAGGTCTTGGTAAAGGACCTGCTGTGTAGTCAGACGTCGGTGATAGAGGGAATACCTCCGCGGGACAAGTACCTTCAGGTACCGAATTTTTTGAATCTTTCTGGAATGTTGCTTAGGAAGATCCCACAACTGATCTCAGCTTCCACCGTTCTCGGGCTGAGAAGCAGAAGGTAGTCAACTCTTCTACTGGCCCTCTCAAAGTCCCTCAGAAGGCCTCGTTTATTGACTCCAGCGATGAAGATATTGTGGCTTAGATCCCCCCGAGTGTTGATGTTAGAGCATCGGTGGATGCGGAGACTTCGAAGCCGAACAGAAGGTTCCTCTCCCCCCGAGGTTAAAGATCAATGGGCTGAACCCTCGAGGGTTCCTTCATATCCTTCTTCCTAGGATATGCTGCAGGAGATGTCATCCGGTCGAGCTTTCATCTGGAAAGACAGCTGGAGTTGTTTTCGGGATGGCTTCATGACAGACCATCTTTAGAACGTTTTTTACGGTGCATCTTATGTAAGTTATCCTTAACTTCTTCAATTGTTTTGCTTGTTCGCCAAACTTTTAATTGAACTTTTTATAGATTGTGGCCGAGTTCGCTGAGCTGGTTCAGACGCAACAACATCAAGCTGATAGAATAAGGCATCTTGAGGCCCAGTTGAAGGAAAGTGAGGATAGCCGTGCTCGGGTCGAATCAGCTTATCAACAAGAGGTTGGCTTTGCTCAAGTATTTGCTGACCACTGCTTGGCGAAGCAGGTGGAGGCCGAGGAAAGGGCTTCTTTGGCAGAAGAGAAAGCTGAGTTACTTTAAAATTTATTGTCTTCTGCCTAAGAATCAATGCTTAGGGCCGATCAAGAAGTAGAGCAATCTAAGTCGGCATATGAGCAGAAGATCGAAGACTTGGAACGCCAGGCTCTAATGGTCGAGTCTCTATCCAAGGAGGCCCGGCTGGAACTCGAAGTGCAAGGGGTAGATCATTTCAAGAGATCCCCTACCTACGATGGCCTTCACCTTCGGGAGTTTCATCCTGGGTTGGTTTCAGCTGGAGAGTTCTTCAAGATTATGAATCGGGCAACTGAGAAAGCCCGAACCAACTGGGTACTATCGATCAAGAATCATGTGGATCGGTCCTTGGAATCTCTTTGAACTCAGATGAAGGAGTGGAGAGCCTACTGCCGTAGCCGAGGAAAAGAGCCCCATCCTATGCATTTGGAGGTTCTATCTGAGCACTCCCTCTCGACTATTTAAGCCAGTTAAGAGTCGGTCGTGGAGGGTGTGGTCCCTGATGTCAGACCGATCCCAGGAGAAGATTACAGCAAGTGGATGGATAATTCGGTCAACACGATTGCTAGGTCTTCCAATGAATTCCAATGAAAGTCTGCTCCACAAGTACGAGATGGTTCCCGACCCGAGTATTGGCAAGAGTTCAAAATCCTTACAACCTTGATTTTTGTAAAAGTTTTTTTGTAGAAATTCTTTTTAATCTTTGTAATTCATTCTTTATAACAATTCTTTGTAACAATTTTTTGTATCGATTCTTTGGAGATTAATAAAATCCCGAGTTTAACTTTTCCGAACCCAGTGGTCTTGATCTGATTTATTGCTTCAAGGAATTTCACCTTCAACTTGACTTTATTGTTGCCGAGTATCTTACTAAACCAATTATTTTTGATGTTCGGGTAAATAACCGAGTATCTTATTAAACCGGTTTCGTTCCCCGAATAATTTTTAATGCCAAGTATCTTATTAAACTTGCTGTTGCAATCTTCATGCCAAGTATCTTATTAAACTGGCTAATTCTAATGTTCGGGTAACTTTACCGAGTATCTTATTAAATCGGTTGTCAACCGAATAATTTTAATACCAAGTATCTTATTAAACTGGCTCTTGTTATTAACCGAGTCATCTTAAAACAGGCAAGTAAGTTTATAATTGTGTTTCATACACGGTTGCTACCCGAACATTACATCAAGGCTTACCATGATCATATGTTTGAGTCCTTACGTATTACCGATGACGTCTCCCTAGTTTTTATACGCAAGGGTTTACCGAATCGTTAAGCTTTTTGAATCGCTTAACACAGCTACGCATTTTACCGATTTTTTTTCGATAGCGTCCCGAGCTGGTGCATCTGGTTTGCTTTTTTGCTAAGGTCAATTGACCTTGCTCGGCTGGCATGCTCCTTCGAGCTTCTCCTCCCATTCGGGAATCAATGGTCCCGAGTATTCTATTTGCATGTTCTTATTATCATGCTTGTCTTTCATATGGTCTTATTATCATGCTTTCGGAAATCCCGAGTTTGATGCTTTTTCTTTCAGAAATCTCTAGTTTGATGCTTTTTCTTTCGGAAATCCCGAGTTTGATTTTTTTTTTATAGCTGCAAAATCAAAAAAGATTTAAATTGAACAGCTAATATATGAAGTAACTAAAATTGTCCTGACTAAAAAAAAGAACAAAAAATAATTTAAGGATAGAAAATCTTCAGATATTGGGCTTTACATGGTCGGGGTAAAACCCCTCCATTGGGTCGTGCAATCCAATACGCTCCATGGCCAACTATTCCTTCGACTTTGTACGGGCCTTCCCACTTATTAGCCAGGGAACCTGTAACTTTATTTTTTATGTTCAATGACACCTTCCTGAGTACCAAATCTCCTAGTTGAAATTTTCTGACCCGAACATGAGAGTTGTAGTGGCGAGCTACTCTTTGCTGATATGCCATATTTCTTATTCGGGGATTTCTCCCTTTTCTCTTCTAGCTCATCTAGATATTGTAATAGCATACCAATATTCTGATCTTTATCATATAGCCTGACCCGGAGTAACGTGTATGACATTTCTATAGGGATAACAACTTCTGTTATAAACGCTAAAGTGAATGGAATCTCTCCTGTTGATGTTCTTGCTGTTGTCCGATATGCCCATAATACTTCGGAAAGCTTTTCAACCCGACTTCTTTTCTTGGCATCTAGCTTTGCTTTGATTGTGTGCTTGATGATTTTGTTCACTGTTTCAACCTGCCCATTTGTTTGAGGGTGGGCATGTGTGGCATAGTAATTGGCAATCCGGTACTCTTTACAGAACTGTCTGAATTTCAAGTTATCGAACTGGGTGCCGTTGTCAGTGATTATAGTGTTTGGGACCCCAGACCTATAAAGTATATTCTTTTTCATGAAATTTATGGTGTTTGCTTCTATGATATGCACCGATGCTTCAGCTTCTGCCCACTTCGTGAAGTAGTCAATGGTTACTATGGCATACTTTGCTCCACCCTGTCCCGGCTGGCATTGGGCCGATTAAATCCAAACTCCACATGGCAAATGGCCATGGGGATGTGAGGTTTCTGAGCTATTCAGGGGGTTGGCGGATATCATTAGCAATCCTTTGGCAAGTATTGCAACTCTCCGAACATCGATGTGCATCTCAGAATAGAGTAGGCCAATAATAACCTTACCTGAGTACCTTGTGTGCTAAACTTTTACCCCCAGTGTGGTTTCCGTAAACTTTTCCATGGATTTCTTGTAATATCCGATATGCATCCTCCTTTGACACACATCTTTGGAGTGTTCGGGAATACCCCCTTTATACAGTTCTCCTCCAACCAATGTGTACATTGTTGATCTATACCTGATACGTTTTGCTTGTAAGGGATCTTCCGGGAGCATGCCTTCTTCCATGAACCTTTTTAACTGAGTCATCCAACCGTCTGTCGGTGTTCAGATTTCTAAAATTTCTAAGTTTCTTGGTTCAGCTGTGCTCAGTTTGAGGAGATGTGCAATCAGAATAGTCTTTGACCTGATTGTGGTTGTTGTTGATGCTAGTTTGGACAATCTCCTCCCTAGGGATCTGGGCTATCTTATATTCTTTTAATTTTTGGAGGAGCTGTTTTACAATGTCACGTTAGGCTATCATGCCTTCATCCTTAGCTTGGTACTCGTCCATGACTTGGTTGATAACTACCTGTAAATCGCTGAATATCTTGACTTCATCTGCCCCGAGAGCTATGCAGACTCTGAGTCCAGCTAGTAGCGCCTTGTACTCGGCTTGATTGTTGGTTGCTTTGAAATCAAATCTCATGTCACATTAGACATCATCTCCTTCTGGAGTGCATACTACGATCCCTGCCCTACTGCCATGACTGTTTGAAGAGCCATCAACATACAATTTCCATGGGAAATTTTTTCCCAACATCCTTTTTGCTTCCAGGTTTGGCTCTGTGAACTCTGCTATGTCCTGGGGACGTAGTGGATATCGAATTCACTTAGCTCGATAGCCCATTTTGTCAGTCTTCTTGAAATCTCTAGCTTCTAGCTTCTGTAGAATTTGCTTTAATGGGCAATCGGTGAGAACTTGGATTGTATGAGTCTGAAAATATGGCTTTAGCTTCCTTGCTGCTGAAACCAATGCTATGGCCAGTTTCTCTACCTGTGAATACCTAGTCTTGACTGGTAGAAGTGCTTTGCTGGTATAGTACACTGGCTTCTATACTCCATCTTCTATTCTGACTATGACCGAGCTTGCTGCTAGTTCTTTAATTGATAAGTACAAATGGAGTATCTCTCCAATCTGTGGTTTTGAAATGATGAGAGCCTGCCCTAGGTATTCTTTGATTTTTAAGAATGCATACTCGCACTCTTCGTTCCATTCGAGCCCTTTCCCTTTTTTGATTACTTTGAAAAAAAATGTGCATCTGTCCGTGGCCTTTGAGATGAATCTTCCCAAGGAAGCTAAGCATCCTGTTAGGCGCTGTACTTCTTTTAGTGTCCTTGGTGAAGTCATTTTCTGCAGGGCTTGGATCTTCTCGGGGTTGACTTCGATTCCTCTTTGGTGAACTTGAAAACCTAGGAATCTTCTTGAAGGAATTCCGAATAAACACTTGTTCGGATTTAGCTTCATTTGGTATCTTCTCAAGACATCAAATGTCTCTCGTAGGTCTGAAGTATGCTTGTCTGCCGTGATGCTCTTGATTAGCATGTCATCAATGTATGCTTTCATGTTCCTTCATATTTGCCGTGCGATGATTCTATTGACCAGCCTTTGATATGTTGCCCCTGCATTTTTTAACCTGAATGACATTACTGTGTAATAGTACAAACCCTAATCAGTTGTGAATGCTGTTTTTTTTTGTCAGCCTTGTTCATCCGGATTTGGTTATATCCCGATTACGCATCCATGAAACTGAGTAACTCATGGCCTGATGTAGCGTCCACCAACTGATCTATTCTTGGATGTGGAAAACTATCTTTTGGGCATGCCTTGTTCAAATCTGTGAAGTCTACGCACATTCTCCATTGTCCATTCTTCTTTTGGACGAGGACGACGTTAGTTATCCATTGAGGGTAGTTGACCTCTCTAATCGACCCTACAACGAGTAGCTTCTCTACTTCCTGTTTGATTGCCTGACTTCTCTCGAGATTGAATGATCTTCTCTTTTGTATCACCGGTTTTGCATTCGGGTCTATTGTGAGATGGTGAGATATTATTCGGGCATCTATCCCGACTATGTCTTCATGACTCCAAGCGAACACATCCCTGTATTCTTTGAGCAGATTAATGAGGCTTTGTTTTACCTTTCCTTTCAGGTTGACCCCGATCTGGATCCTTTTATCTGGTTCATCTTCTTTCAATATAATTTCTTTGGCCGGTTCAATTTTGGATTCATTCGGCTCTTCCATTGGATCGAATTCGAATGAAAGTGGCTCTTTGTTCTGACTCGACTGTGTTATAGTGCAAACCTGATCATCATTCTTGTCTTTGTATACTGATAGGTTAGCTCTTCAAGCCATCTCTTGGGATCCCTTGACTACACCGACCCCTGTTCGGTCGGGAACTTGATCATTAAGGCATAAGTGGTTATCACGGCCTAAGTTTTATTTAAGAATGGCCGACCCAACAACGCATTATACGGCCAATTGTCTAAGTCTACTACCACGAAGTCGAGCAATACAGTTCTCTGACAAGGTGCCACTCTGATCATTACGGGTAGCTTTACCGTCCCCGAGTGACCTGACCTCAATTCCCCCAAATCCTCTGAGTGGAGTATGGAAATGCTATAGGTTCTTTCGATCCAACCTGAGTTGATCGTAGACGGCTACATTGAGAATGTCTATTGAACTTCCATTATCTATCAAGACTCTCTTGACTTCCCGATGACCAAATCGAGCACTTATGACCAGAGCGTCATTTGGCCGAACATCGTCGCCATGTGAGTCTGCTTCTGTGAATATTATTGGGTCTCATCTTTCCTTTACCCTTTTTGGGTCTGGCTCCATCGAGTTCACGTCAAAGTTATGTCTTGCTTCTATTGCTTCTCTGATTTCCTGTGTTTGCTCTGGATTACTTCTCCCAGTGGATGGTCCTCCAAAGATTATATGTATTACTTCATTGGCATTTGGACTGGCCCTTTGATTTCGACCAGAGTTGTGATCGGCCCTGATCTCTTTATTTGTTTCTGATTTCTCATCCCTTTTCAAGATTACATCTTTTAGATGTCCTTCCCGAATAAGGGTTTCTATGTAATCTCTGAGCTGGTAACACTTAGAAGTCTCATGACTGGTTTCCTTGTGGAATCTGCAGTATTTGGTTGTATCCCACCGGGCGAACTGAGACTGTCGTCGTGGCTCTTGTACCATATTATTTGCTTCCAGAATGGCCAGGATTTCCTCCTGCTTTTTCCGAAGAGGGCTGTAATTGGTGTATCTACCTCGGTATTTCTCTGTGGTTTATTCAGCATGACGCCCATTTTCCCCATCCTTGCTATTTTCTTTGTTGTTTCCTTTCTGTTTTCCCTTTTAGTTCTGCACCTTGGACTCAGCGTCCTTCTCGGGTTTTCCTCCATGCATGTGTCCCGTGGCTAACTCTTATTTTTCGGCCAGTGCATATCCTCATGCCATGTCCATCATATATGCATATCTGGTCAGACAGGCTCTTCTTAGGTCAAAAGACAACCGTCCATTCTGTAGGTTGTTGATGAATACAACAATTATAGCTTCATCATTTACATTGTCGATTTTTGATACTGCTTGGCCGAATCTTTCCAAGTATTTCTTCAGCGACTCATTTTTCCCTTGTTTTATTTGAGAAAGGTAAGCCACTGATTTTTTTCTATGAACATTGCTCAGAAATTGCCTTGAGAAACTCCTGCTCACTTCACTGAAACTTCCGATGCTTGCTGGGGGTTATCTCCCAAACCATCTTGAGCCCATGTCTCCTAGAGTTTGTGGAAAGTTGAGGCATATTAAGGGATCGACATGGGCATACTGGGCCATAACACTTTTATAGCGCCTGACATGTTCTTTTGGGTCTGTATCCTTATTGAACTGCTCAACGTGTGGCATCCTGAATCTTTCTGGGATTGAAATCAGCAGGATGTCCCTAGTGAACGGGCTGTCAGAATCCTTGTCAGATAAATCGTTGTACCCATAGAGTCTGACTAGTGCGTCCATTTGACGTCTATTGTTCTCGACTTCTCGAGTTAGACTCTGGATTACGACATCTCTGTCTCCCACCGACTTGATTACCGGTGTAACACTATAGTGGTCTTTCTACCATTTCCATGCCAAACTCAACAGACAGTACACTTATTAGATTTGCCTATATAAAAAAAATGGAAGTATAAAAGAAAGCAACCACAAATAAAGTATTTAAAGTATTAAAGAAAGCTTGGCAATTCCTTAACAGAAAGGGAAAAAGAAACAATGAATTTAAGTATTTAACCAACATACTTTGCTCCGATTGCATCCGTTGTGAAGATAAAGGGCTTGTCTTCATCTCATAATCCAGCAATAACATGATTGTTTTGCTTTAGAAAAAATCTGCTTGTAACTTAATTTAATAAATAATCAACTTTAAAAAAAAGTTGGCAAGTGTTTAATAAAGTAAATTTTAAAAGTGCTTAATTTTTAAAATGATAGAAAATGTATTGAATAAAATTACTAAAATAGACATCATTAACAATATAAGTATAAAGTATATAAAAACAAATAAACAAATTTAAACAAAATAAAAATGACTGATTCAACCCAGCTTTTTCTCAAATAACTAGGCACTTTTGTCAACTCGCTCAAACACATCTTAAACTCAACAATAGATGAGAACCAGCCTCCATCGGTTGCGTCAGAGGAAGAGGCCGGTTTTCCTCCGGTAGTGGAGGAGGCGACGAACAATCTCCTCTAGTTCTTACGTCATCTTGTTCTTACGACAAACAACCTTTCCGATGTTGGTTTTTGATTGCGGCAATGGAATAACGTCCTCATTTTCTCACGATCACTGGAGCACAACAAGCTTTATTAATTATAACCATAATCTTTATTTTCATGTGTTGACCTCGATTTATGGATGTATGAGAAAAGCCAACAAGGATTGTATTTTAGCTGTGTTTTTAAAGAGAAAGAGAAGGAGAAAGTAATCGGACACAAGTATTTTATATGGTAAAACTCCGATGACCGGAGAAACGTCCACAGGCGGTTGAATGATCAACCAAGCCAAAATCCACTATGAAATAATATAATTACGATTCTCGATCTCTCTTTTCTCTCTCTGTATTTTTCTATGATTGCTGTCTCTATTTGTGTGATGAGATTATGAGTCTATTTATTTGTCCACAGAACTCTAATCTTCTTTGTACAAGTAATTAAAGATCTTTGTATTTAATTATGATTGTTTGCTTGTTCGAAGTAGTTTGTCTTATTTCCTGTTTTGGAAACTTGTATTGAGATTGAATGAGACACTAGTAATGTAGTCCAATTAGGACTTATTTCTTTATGAGATTGTAGTCTTTTTGAAGAAATAAATTTGTTGTCTGATTATGAACCTTTTCTGCTTGATAATTCCGTTCTTGTTGGAATTCTTCTTTGATATGGTATCTTCGTGTACTTTAATGACTCGATTCGTGTGAGCTACGCGCTGAGCTTTTTTATTCAGTTTTCTTTATGCTTGTCCCGAGTAGAACACGATATCAGCTGGTCCCGAGTGACGTCATCTGATCCCGAGTAGAAAATGTAACCAACTAGCCCCGAGTATGTTTAGATGGCCCCGAGTAGTATTTGGCATTAGTTGACCCCGAGCAGGTCTTGTTCAATACTTGTTTATTCGGGCTTCTCTTATTTGGTGATGTCTTGTAGGATTTCTAAAGGCCTATTCGGATGTCCACCTGGCAATTTTATCCTTTTTGTCAATGACATGTATATCTGATAAAATTTACATACGACAATACCCCCTTAAAATATTTTTGCCGAATAAAGTTTTGTTTCGGGCAAAAGTATTTTAATCAATTCTTCAATTTTAATTAATTCTTCAATTTTATATCTTTTTAGTGCTAGAGTAAATGTCTTATCATAATGACGTGTATTAATGGTGACCCTGTAAATTCGATTTGCCCCATCACGCGAGATCTTCAATGATAGCAACGTTTTAGAATTCTGACGGCGAAAGCCAATTCTCTTCTTGACACGTGTCCTTTGCCTCTTCATTTTTCGATACCATTTATGAGAAATGACCTTCGAGTCTCCCTGTGAGCAGCCTACGTCATCAAGTATCGTCACAAATTTTTCCCGCCTTGAGACCTTAGGGTTTTGTGCTATCACCCCTTTAAATTCTTTACTGAAGGGTTGCACTGGTTCATTCTAAAAAACTTGAAAACCATAAATTTTTGTCAGCCCAGATTTCTTTGCGCAGCAAATCGTCATTTCTCCGTAGAAGATTCTGCATCACTTTTCATTCAAGGTTAGTTCCAATGAATCCATCTTCCCGTCATCGGCTTTTTACCATTGCTCTTGAAGCGCTCGATCGTCTGTATTTCCAGTTGGTTTCTTGCGCTCGAAGATTATTGGGGGAAATCCCCCCGGACGAGCCTTCATTTTTAGAAGTTGATGTTTCTAGGCTTCACCCTGATGTCCAATTTTCTATATCCAGTTCTGATTCTTCATCTAGTTATGAATCTGATATTTCTAATCATAGGGTACCTCTGCAAAGGATGGAAAAACACCAAAGCAGAAGTGAAGTCCATAAGCATGGCTCGGGCAGCGTTCGGATCAGGGAGCAGACTGTTAACGAGAACGATGCTGAAGAGGCGTTCAGAGCATCTCTTCTCAACTTATATGCTGATTGCCCGAGTGGGTTTGACAACGAACAGAATGTGGTCGGGGTAGAAGAGATCGGGAAGTATCATGTCTGATTCGATTTGGACAACTCGATTATTCTGGTTACCACTGGTGATAAAGCTGAGTGGAATCCTCCCCTGGGCATGGTGGCAATCTATGGATCCATGCTCTGCTGCGGCGTCACGCTTCCTTTTCAGCCATTCATTGTCTGGTTTTTAGCTGAAGCAAGGATTGCCCCAGCTCAACTGGCCCCGAACAGCTACAAGATCCTGATGTGCATGTGGCACATGTACATCCGGATGAACTTGTCACCGACATCCCCGAGTGAAATCAGGCACTTCTTCACACTGAGGCAGTCTGGTAAGACAGTGACCTATTTTCTTATATATAATCCGCCGAACTGCTGGGTCCCCGAGGGGACAAAGGTGATTCAAGATGTCGATACCTCTGACGACCCCAAAAAGAGGGGGTTTGTATGTGGATTCCCTTCATCCAACAAGTTTTAGAAGAATAATTGGTTTTTTTGTAGGAGGGAATCTGGGTCTTGAAGTCACCCTTGCGGTTGAGAAAACTCGGAGGGTGCCGAAAGTTTACCGCTTCTTCTGTTCTCCCGAGGTTTGGAACAAGAAGAAGCTTCGCTTTATCGACGCTGATCTGACCAGACTTGCTTGGGCAGCAGTTAGCATGCTGGAGAAGAGGAGCATGTCTTATCTTTTCAATGAGACGAAAATGATAGAGCTCGGCTTCTTCAGCTAGATTTCGGCTTACCGCAGGTGATGTAAGTGATCTTTGTAACCCTCTTTTTTCCTATTTATTGTTATTTTTTACTTTTCATATTCTGACGCGGTCCCTTTTTTTTTCTAAATGTATGACACGGACATCGTTTGAGACCTTCAAGCTCGCCAAGTGAAGTCGATTCTTCAGGCGAGCCGAAAAGAAGCTTCTCGTCAGAGCAATAATGGTATCGCCCCTCCTGAGTCTGACGAGGAGACCGATGTGGTCGAGGAACAAATCCCTGAATATATCCCCGAGGACGTTGTTTAGCCGGCGGTCGGGGAGACTAGTGGTCCGAGTGGCCCGACAGATACTCAATTGCCTGATGATGGGGAGAGGTAGAGTGTGGGTCTTGGTAAAGAACCTGCTGTGCAGTCAGACGTTGGTGATAGAGGTAATACCTCTGCTGGACAAGTACCTTCAGGTCCCAAATTTTTTGAATCTTTCCTGAATGATACTTAGGAAGATCCCACAACTGATCTCAGCTTCCACCGTTCTCGGGCTGAGAAGCGGAAGACAGTCAGCTTTTCTACTCACCCTATCAAAATCCCTCTGGTGGTCTTGTTTATTGACTCCAGCGATGAAGATATTGTGGCTGAGATTTCTTCGAGTGTTGATGTTGGAGCATCGGTGGATGCAGAGACTTCGAAGCCTAACAAGGGTTCCTCTCCCTAATGAGGTTAAAGATCAAGAGGCTGAACCCTTGAGGGTTCCTTCATATCCTTCTCCCAGGATATGCTGAGGGAGATGTCATCCGGTCGAGCCTTCATCGGGAAAGACCCCTGGAGTTTTTTTCGGGATGGCTCCTTGACAGACCATCTTTAGAACGTTTTTAACGGTGCATCTTATGTAAGTTATCCTTAACTTCTTCAATTGTTTTGCTTGTTCGCCAAAGTTTTAATTGAACTTTTTATAGATGGTGGCTGAGTTCGCTGAGCTGGTTCAGATGCAACAACATCAAGCTGATAGAATAAAGCGTCTTGAGGCCAAGCTGAAGGAAAGTGAGGATAGCCGTGCTCGGGTCGAATCGGCTTATCAACAAGAGGTTGGCTCTGCTTAAGTATTTGCTGACCACTGCTTGGCAAAGCAGATGGTGGCCGAGGAAAGGGCTTCTTTGGCAGAAGAGAAAGCTGAGTTACTTTAAAATTTATTGTCTTCTGCCTAAGAATCAATGCTTAGGGCCGATCACGAAGTAGAGCAGTCTAAGTCGGCGTATAAGCAGAAGATCGAAGACTTGGAACGCCAGGCTCTAACGGACGAGTCCCTATCCAAGGAGGCCAGGCTGGAACTCGAAGTGCAAGGGGTAGATCGTTTCAAGAGATCCCCTACCTACGATGCCCTTCTCTTTCGGGAGTTTCAGCGTGGGTTGATTTCAGCTGGCGAGTTTTTCAAGGTTAAGAATCGGGCAACTGAGAAAGCCCGAACTAACTGGGAGCTGTCGATCAAGAATCATGTGGATCGGTCATTGGAATCTCTTCGAACTCAAATGAAGGAGTGGAGAGCTTACTGCCCTAGCCGAGGCAAAGAGCCCCATCCTATGCATTTGTGGTCCCTGATGTCAGACCGATCCCAGGAGAAGATTACAGCCAGTGGATGGACGATTCGGTCGACACGATTGCTTGGCCTTCCAATGAAAGTCTGCTCCACGAGTACGAGATGGTTCCCGACCCGAGTATTGGCAAGAGTTTAAAATCCTTACAACCTTGATTTTTGTAGAAGTTTTTTTTGTAGAAATTCTTTGTAATCTTTGTAATTCATTCTTTATAACAATTCTTTGTAATCATTTTTTGTATCGATTCTTTGGAGATTAATAAAATTCTGGGTTTAACTTTTCTGAACCCAGTGGTCTTGATCTGATTTATAGCTTCAAGGAATTTCACCTTTAACTTGACTTTATTGTTGCCGAGTATTTTACTAAACTAGTTATTTTTTATGCTCGGGTAACTTAACCGAGTATCTTATTAAATCGGTTTCGTTCCCGAATAATTTTTACTGCCAAGTATCTTATTAAACCGGCTGTTGCAATCTTCATGCCAAGTATCTTATTAAACTGGCTAATTCTAATGTTCAGGTAACTTTACCGAGTATCTTATTAAATCGGTTGTCACCCGAATAATTTTAATACCAAATGTCTTATTAAACTGGCTCTTGTTATTAACCGAGTCATCTTAAAACATGCAAGTAAGTTTATAATTGTGTTTCATACACGGTTGCTACCCGAACATTACATCAAGGCTCACCATGATCATATGTTTGAGTCCATACGTATTACCGAGAATGTCTTCCCAGTTTTATGCGCAAGGGTTTACTGAATCGTTAAGCTTTTTGAATCGCTTAACACAGCTACGCATTTCACCGATTTTTTTTCGATAGCTTCTCGAGCTGCTGCATCTGGTTTGCTTTTTTGCTAAGGTCAATTGACCTTGCTCGGCTGGCATGCTCCTTCGAGCTTCTCCGCCCATTCGGGAATCAATGGTCCCGAGTATTCTATTTGCATGTTCTTATTATCATGCTTGTCTTTTATATGGTCTTATTACCATGCTTTCGGAAATCCCTAGTTTGATGCTTTTTCTTTCGGAAATCCATAGTTTGATGCTTTTTCTTTCGGAAATCCCGAGTTTGATTTTTATTTATAGCTGCAAAATCAACAAAGATTTAAATTCAACAGCTAATATATGACCTAACTAAAATTGTCCTGGCTAAAAAAAAGAACAAAAAATAATTTAAGGATAGAAAATCTTCAGATATTGAGCTTTACATGGTCGGGGTAAAACCCCTCCATTGGGTCGTGCAATCCAATACGCTCCATGACCAACTATTCCTTTGACTTTGTACGGGCTTTCTCACTTATCAGTCTGGGAACCTGCAACTTTATTTTTTATGTTCAATGACACCTTCTTGAGTACCAGGTCTCCTAGCTGGAATTTCCTGACCCGAACATGAGAGTTGTAGTGCCGAGCTACTCTTTGCTGATATGCCATATTTCGTATTCGGGGTTTCTCTCTTTTCTCTTCTAGCTTATCTAGATATTGTAATAGCATATTAACATTCTGATCTTTATCATATAGCCTGACCCGGGGTGACGTGTATGGCGTTTCTATAGAGATAACAACTTCTGTTCCAAATGCTAAAGTGAATGGAATCTCTTCTGTTGACGTTCTTGCTGTTGTCTGATATGCCCATAATACTTCGGAAAGCTTTTCAACCTAGCTTCTTTTATTGGCATCTAGCTTTGCTTTGATTGTGTGCTTGATGATTTTGTTCACTGCTTCAACCTGCCCATTTGTTTGAGGGTGGGCATGTGTAGCATAGTAATTGGCAATCCGGTACTCTTTACACAGCTGTCTGAATTTCAGGTTATTGAACTGAGTGTCGTTGTCAGTGATTATAGTGTTTGGGACCCCAAACCTATAAAGTATATTCTTTTTCATGAAATTTATGGTGTTTTCTTCTGTGATATGCACCGATGCTTCAGTTTCTGCCCATTTCGTGAAGTAGTCAACGGCTACTATGGCATACTTTGCTCCACCCCTTGTCCCGGCTGGCATTGGGCTGATTAAATCCAAACCCCACATGGCAAATGGCCATGGGGATGTGAGGTTTCTAAGCTATTCAGGGGGTTGTTGGATATCATTAGCAATCCTTTGGCGAGTATTGCAACTCTCCGAACATCGCTGTGCATCTGAGAATAGAGTAGGCCAATAATAACCTTACCAAAGTACCTTGTGTGCTAAACATTTACCCCAAGTGTGGTTTCCGTAAACTCTTCTATGGATTTCCTGTAATATCCGATATGCATCCTCCTTCGACACACATCTTTGGAGTCCTCTAACCAATGTGTACCTTGTTGATCTATACCTGATACGTTTTGCTTGTAAGGGATCTTCCGGGAGCATGCCTTCTTCCATGAACCTTTTTAGCTGAGTCATCCAACCATCTGACTGTGTTCGGATTTCTAAAATTTCTAAGTTTCTTGGTTCAGCTGTGCTCGGTTTGAGTATATGTGCAATCAGAATAGTCTTTGGCCTGATTGTGGTTGTTGTTGATGCTAGTTTAGACAATCTTCTCCCTGAGGATCTGGGCAATCTTATATTGTTTGAATTTCTGAAGGAGCTGTTTTACAATGTCACGGTAGGCTATCATGCATTCATCACTAGATTGGTACTCGTCCATGACTTGGTTGACAACTACCTGTGAATCACTGAATATCTTGACTTCATCTTTTTCGAGAGCTATGCAGACTCTGAGTCAAGCTAGTAGCGCCTCGTACTCGGCTTGATTGTTGGTTGCTTTGAAATCAAATCTCATGGCACATTCGACATCATTTCCTTCTGGAGTGCATACTACGATCCCTGCCCCACTGCCATGAGTGTTTGAAGAGCCATCAACATACAATTTCCATGGGAAATTTTTTCCCAACATCCTTTTTGCTTCCAGGTTTGGCTCTGTGAACTTTGCTATTAAATCTGCCATTGTTTACCCTTTGAGGAATGTCCTGGGGACGTAGTGGATATCAAATTCACTTAGCTCGATAGCCCATTTGGTCAGTCTTTTTGAAATCTCTGGCTTCAGTAGAATTTACTTTAATGGGCAGTCGGTGAGAACTTGGATTGTATGAGTCTGAAAATATGGCTTTAGCTTCCTTGCTGCTGAAACCAATGCTATGGCCATTTTCTCTGCTTGTGAATACCTAGTCTCGGCTGGTAGAAGTGCTTTGCTGGTATAGTACACTGGCTTCTGTACTCCATCTTCTATTATGACTGGAAACGAGCTTGCTGCTAGTTCTGTAATTGATAAGTACAAATGGAGTATCTCTCCAATCTGTGGTTTTGAAATGATGAGAGATGATGAGAGCCTGCCCTAGGTATTCTTTGATTTTTAAGAATGCCTGCTCGCACTCTTCATTCCATTCGAGCCCTTTCCCCTTTTTGATTGCTTTGAAAAAAAATGTGCATCTGTTCGTGGCCTTTGAGATGAATCTTCCCAAGGAAGCTAAGCATCCTGTTAGGCACTGTACTTCTTTTAGTGTTCTTGGTAAAGTCATTTTCTGCAGGATCTGGATCTTCTCAGGGTTGACTTCGATTCCTCTTTGGTGAACTTGAAAACCTAGGAATCTTCTTGAAGGAACTCCGAATAAACACTTGTTCGGATTTAGCTTCATTTGGTATCTTCTCAAGACATCAAATGTCTCTCGTAGGTCTGAAGTATGCTTGTCTGCCGTGATTCTCTTGGTTAGCATGTCATCAATGTATGCTTTCATGTTCCTTCCTATTTACCATGCGAATATTCTATTGACCAGCCTTTGATATGTAGCCCCTGCATTTTTTAACCCGAATGGCATTACTGTATAATAGTACAAACCCTGATCAGTTGTGAATGCTGTTTTTTTTTCGTCAGCCTTGTTCATCCGGATTTAGTTATATCCCGAGTAGGCGTCCATGAAACTGAGTAACTCATGGCCTGATGTAGCGTCCACCAACTGATCTATCCTCGGAAGTGGAAAACTATCTTTTAGGCATGCCTTGTTCAAATCTGTGAAGTCTACGCACATTCTCCATTGTCCATTTTTCTTTTGGACAAGGACGACGCTAGCTATCCATTGAGGGTGGTTGACCTCTCTAATCGACCCTACAACGAGTAGCTTCTCTACTTCCTGTTTGATTGCCTGACTTCTCTTGAGATTGAATGATCTTCTCTTTCGTATCACCGGTTTTGCATTCGGGTCTATTGTGAGATGGTGAGATATTATTCGGGCATCTATCCCGACCATGTCTTCATGACTCCAAGCGAACACATCCCTGTATTCTTTGAGCAGATTAATGAGGCTTTGTTTGACCTTTCCTTCCAGGTTGGCCCTGATCTTGATTTTTTTATCTTGTTCATCTTTTTTTTAAGATAATTTATTCGGCCGGTTCAATTTTGGATTCATTCGGCTCTTCCATTGGATCGAATTCGAATGACAGTGGCTATTTGTTCTGACTCGACTGTGTTATAGTGCAAACCTGATCATCATTCTTGTCTTTGTATACTGACAGGTTAGCTCTTCGAGCCATCTCTTGGGATCCATTGACTACACCGACCCCCTGTTCAGTAGGGAACTTGATCATTAAGGCATACGTGGTTGTTACAGCCTTAGTTTTATTTAAGAATGGCCGACCCAACAACGCATTATACGGCCAATTGTCTAAGTCTACAACCACGAAGTCGAGCAATACAGTTCTCTGACAAGGTGCCACTCTGATCTTTACGGGTAGCTTAACCATCCCCACCTGACCTCAATTCCCCCGAATCATCTGAGTGGAGTATGGAAATGTTGTAGGTCCTTTCGATCCAACCTGAGTTGATCGTAGACGGCTACATTGAGAATGTCTCCTGAACTTCCGTTATCTATCAAGACTCTCCTGACTTTCCGATGACCAATCCGATCACTTATGACCAGAGCCTCATTTGGCCGAATATCGACGCCATGTGAGTCTGCTTCTGTGAATATTATTGGGTCTAATCCTTCCTTTACCCTTTTTGGGTCTGGCTCCACCGAGTTCACGTCAAAGTTATGTCTTGCTTCTATTGCTTATCTGATTTCTTGTGTTCGCTCTCGGTTACTTCTCCCAGTGGATGGTCCTCCAAAGATTATATGTATTACTTCATTGGCCTTTGGATTGGCCCTTTGATTTCGACCAGAGTTGTGATCGGCCCTGATCTCTTTCTTTGTTTCTGATTTCTCATCCCTTTTCAAGATTACATCTTGTAGATGTCCTTCCCGAATGAGGGTTTCTATGTAATCTCTGAGTTGGTAACTCTTAGAAGTCTCATGGCCGGTTTCCTTGTAGAATCTGCAGTATTTGGTTGTATCCCACCGGGCGAACTGAGACTGTCATCGTGGCTCTTGTACCAAATTCTTTGCTTCCAAAATGGCCAGGATTTCCTCATGCTTTTTCTAAATAGAAGTGTAATTGGTGTATCTACCTCGGTATTTCTCTGTGGTTTGTTCGGCATGACGCCCATTTCCCCCATCCTTGCTATTTTCTTTGTTGTTTCCTTTCTGTTTTCCCTTTTGGTTATGCACCTTAGACTTCAACAGGAGAAACTCCGTTCACCCTAGCGTTCGGGACAGAAGCTGTCATCCCCGTAGAAACATCATATGCGTCCCCCCGGGTCTGGCTATACGATGAAGAACAGAATGTTGATACGGTACTACAAAGTTTGGATGAGCTAGAAGAAAAAAGGGAAAAGTCCCGAATAAGAAATACAACATATCAACAAGAGTGGCTCGCCACTACAACTCTCGTTTTCGGATCAGAAAATTCCAGCTCGGAGACCTGGTGCTCAGGAAGGTATCATTGAACACAAAAAATAGAGCCGCAGGATCCCTTGCTAACAAATGGGAAGGTCCATACAAGATCGAAGGGATAGCTGGCCATGGAGCTTATTGGATTGCTCGACCCAATGGAGGGGTGTTACCCCGACCATACAATGCCCAATATCTGAAGATTTTCTATCCTTAATATATATATATATATATATATATATATATATATATATATATATTCATATTGAATAATTTATTCTTTTATTGGTAGGATAAATATTAAACTGTAATTTATATCTGTCGATTTTTTCCAGTAATAAATAAAATTACTCGGAATTTCCGAAAGGATAGCATCTAGTTCGGGATTTCCAAAAAAGGCATATAATAATAAGAACATATGGAAGCAGAGCATGATAATAAGAACATGCAAATAGAATTCTCGGGATCATCAAATCCCGAATGGGCGGAGAAGCTCGTAGGAGCATGCCAGCCAAGCAGGGTCAAAATGACCTTCGCAAAAAGGCAAACCTGATGCACCAGACTTTGGAAAAATGCTCGAGACGCTATCGGGAGAAATTCTGGTGAAATACGTAGCTGTGTTAAAGCAACTTTTTAAAAAAGAGCTCAACGATTCGGCAAACCCTTGAGCATAAAAACTGGGGAGACGTCCTTGGTATTGCGTAAGGACTCGAACATATGATCATGGTGAGCCTTGATGTAACGTTCGGGTAGCAACCGGGTATGAAACACAAGTGTAAAATTCTGTTTCAAGATGACTCGGTTAATAATAAAGAGCCAGTTTAATAAGATACTTGGCAATTGAAGTCATTTGGGTAACAACCGGTTTAATAAGATACTCGGTTTAGTTACCAGAACACCGAAGAAGCCAGTTTAATAAGATACTTGGCAATTGAAGTCATTCGGGTAACAACCGGTTTAATAAGATACTCGGTTAAGTTACCGGAACACCGAAGAAGCCAGTTTAATAAGATACTTGGCAATTGAAGTCATCCGGTAACAACCGGTTTAATAAGATACTCGGTTAAGTTACCTAAACACCGAAGAAGTCAGTTTAATAAGATACTTGGCAATTGAAGTCATTTGGGTAACAATCGATTTAATAAGATACTCGGTTAAGTTACCAGAACACCGAAGAAGCCAGTTTAAAAAGATACTTGGCGATTGAAGTCATTCGGGTAACAACCGGTTAAATAAGATACTCTGTTAAGTTACCCGAACATTAGCCAATTTAATACCACTCGACAACAATCAGCAATGAACAGATCAAGATCATTCAATTCAGAATAAAATAAGATTTTATTGCTCCTAAAAAGAATGGTTACAGTTCAAAGAATGTTTCTGTACAACTAAAAAATAATCAGAATTTTCTACAATTCTACAAAATCAAGGTTGCGAGGACTTCGAGCCTTTGCCAATACTAGGATCTGGCACCATCTCGTACTCATGAAGCAGACTCTCGTTAGATGGCCAAGTGATACCATCTACAGTATCATCCATCCACTGGCTGTAATCTTCACCCGGAACTGGCCCGACATCTGGGACTGCACCCTCAACCGACTCTTGACTTGCGTAAAAGGTCGAGAGAGAATGCTCAGACGGAATGTCTAAATGCATGGGATGGAGCTCTTTTCCTTGACTACGATAGTAGGCTCTCCATTCCTTCATCTGAATCCGAAGAGATTCCAAGGACCGGTCCACATGGTGTTTGATTGACAGCTCTCAATTAGCACGGGCTTTCTCGGTCGCCCTATTCTTAACTTTAAAGAACTCGCTGGCCGAAACTAGCCCACGTTGAAACTCTCGAAGAAGTAGGGCATCATAAGCACGGGATCTTTTAAAACGATCCACCCCTTGGACTTTCAGTTCCAACCTGGCCTCTCGGGAAAGGGATTCAACTGTCAGCATTTGGCGCTACAGATCTTTAATTTTGTGGTCAAACACCGACTTCGCCTGCTCCGCCTCCTGGTCGACCTTGCTCATGGATTCTTCAGCAGAAGATAGAAGATTTTGAAGTGATGCAACTTTCTCCTCTGCCAGAGATGCCTTGTCCTCGGGTTCAACCTGCTTCGCCAGACAATGGTCGACAAATATTTGTACAGAACCGACCTCTTGCTGGTAAGCTTTCTCGGCTCAAGCACGACCCTCCTCACTCGCCTTCAGCTGAGCCTCTAGACGCCTTATTCGATCGGCCTGATGTTGCTGCGTCTGAATAAGCTCAGCGAATTCAGCCACCATCTGCAAAAGAATATACTTAGAAATCTGGCAGAAGCAAAACAAGAATTAACTGAGTCAGATTTAACTTACATATGATGCACCTTTGAAAACGGTTTGGAGACGTTCGGACTGTGAACCATCTCTAAAACCGCTCCAGCGGTCCTCCCCAATAAATACCCGACCGGAGGACATCTCTCGTAGCATATCCTAGGGAGAAAGGAATAAAGGAACCCCCGACGGTTCAGCTCCCAGATTTCCAAACTCGGGGGCAGGAGAAGCCCTGTTCGGTTCTAAAGATGGAGAAGGAACCTCTGAAGCTTAAGCCCCCATATCTCCAACTTCGGGGGTAGAAGAAGCCTTACTCGTTTCTGAAACAGCTGTATCTACTGATACTCCAGCCCCCACACTGGGGACAATCTCATCCGTAATATCTTTATCGCTTGAGTCGATGAATGAGATTACCCGAGGAACTTTGAGAAGACGAGACAATGAACTAACTGCCTTTCGCTTCTCACCCCGAGAACAGTGGAAGTTAAGATCAGCAACAGGATCTTCCTGCGTATCGTCCCGAAAAGACTCAAATAATTCGGCACCTGCAGGCACTTGATCCGTTAAGAAGTTACCACCGTCACCAGCTTCAAACCGTCCAACAAGCTCTTCACCCGGACCTTCATTTTGCCTCTCACTATTTTTAGGCAGTTGAGTGTCAGTTGGCTCATTTTGGCCACTTGGACTAGCAAAATCCTGAGTAGAAGGCGGAGCACCCTGATCAACGCATTCGGAAATTTGCTCAGCAATATCAGTTTCCTCATCAGGCTCGGGTGGAACAATACCCTCATCGCCCTGACTGGAAGCTTCCTTTCTACTCTCTTGCAGAATCGCCTTCACCTGGCTAGCCTGAAGATCGCTGACGACGTCCATATAGAACACTAAAAAAAAAAAAATTCTTAGAAAAGAAAATGAAAAAGCAGAAAAATACAACAGAAAGTTCGCCGAGTTACTTACATTGCATGCGATGCCCCGAAATCTGTCTGAAGAAACCGAGCTTTATCAAGTCATCCTCTTTGAAAAGATAGCTCTTGCTCATCTTTTCCAAAGTACGAACAGCTGCCCGAGTCAGCCTCTTCAGCTCTGAATCACTATAGTCAATTGTTTTCTTGTTCCACACTTCGGGGGAACAGAAGAAGCGGTGAACACTCAACACCATATGGAAATCCCGAGATCGAACAGTGATATCGAGCTCGAGAGCCCTTTCAGTAAAAACCAACTGTTCTTCCAAAATTTGTTGGATGTAGGGAATCCCCATATGAAACCCTTCTTTTTTGG
This sequence comes from Dipteronia dyeriana, assembly GCA_032871835.1. NCBI lineage: Eukaryota > Viridiplantae > Streptophyta > Magnoliopsida > Sapindales > Sapindaceae > Dipteronia > Dipteronia dyeriana. The sequence goes on along the minus strand of CM065299.1, from coordinate 13,148,242 downwards.
GTCATCAGAAGCAACGACCCCCCTATTCACCTTGGCTTCTTTGGGGACCCAACCGTCCGAAGAAGTAGACGCAAGAAAATAGGTCCCCGTTCTGCTAACCTGGCTCAGCGTAAAGAAATGCCTGATTTCATTCGGGGAAGGAGGCGAAAGGTTCATTCGACTGAACATGTGCCACATGCACATCAAGACTTTTTAACTATTCGAGGCCAACTGAGCTGGGGTTATCCCTGCTTCAGCCAAAAACCAGGCAATAAAAGGCTGAAGGGGAAGTGTGACGCCGCAGCGAAGCATAAATCCATAAATCGCGACCATGCCTTCAGGAGGATTCCATACGCCTCTATCCCCCACAGGAACCAAAGTGACTGAGTCGGGCAAGTCGAATCGGGAGCGGTATTTTTCTATCTCAGCTTGCCCGACCATATTCGGCTCAGTATCAAAGCCACTCAGGAGAGTATCAGAAAACAAAAGACGAGACGCCCTAAACACTTCATCAACGTCACCCTCGTTAACAGTCTGTTCCCTGGTCTGAACGCTGCTCGAGCTGTGCTTGTATACCTTACTTCTGTTCTGATGTTTACCCATCCTTCGAAAAGATACCATGTGATCAAAAATTTCAGAATCAGAACTAGATGGAGAACTCAATACAGGGCTGAAAGTGATGTCAGAGTGAAGCCCAGAAACATCAACCTCTTAGAATGGAGGTTCATCTATTGGGATATCCCCCAGTAATCGTTTAATGCAAGATACTAACTGGAAATCCCCACGTTCTAATGCATCAAAAGCGATTTTAAAGAGACTATGGCGGGAAGATGGCCCCATTAGAACTAACCTTGAATTTAGATTGATGCAAGATCTTCAAGCGGAGAATCGTGAACTTCTGGATAAAGAAATCTGAGTATAAAGAAATTTCTGCTGAATTTTTTTGAGAATAAACTAACAATGTCTCTCAGCGAAGAATTTAAAGATGAGACGACACGAAACCCTAGGATTTCAAAGAAGGGAAAAAAATTATGAAGAAACTCGATGACGTAGGCGGCGCTTGGGGAAACGCAAAAATCATTTCTCATAAATGATATTGAAAAATGAAGAGACGAGGGACGCGTGTCATAACAGGAAGTAGCTCTCAACCGTCAGAACTTCAAAACGTCGCTATCATTTAAGATCTCGCGTGTTAAAGCGAATCGAAATTACAGAGTCACCATTAAAACGCTCCATTATGACAAGACGGCTATTCTGACAAGAGAAAATTAAGATGATTAAAATACTCTTGCCCGAAATAAAATCTTCTCGGTAAAAATATTTTAAAGGGGTATTGTCGTATGTAAATTTAACCAAGCATACACGTCATTGACAGGAAGGAAAAAATAGCCAGGTGGACGCCCAAATGGGCATCCGGGAAATATCCTATAAGACATCATTAAAGAGAAGAAAGCCCGAGTAAGCATATATTGAATAAAACCTACTCGGGATCAGTTAACAACACTCGGGACTAGTTAAACAACGCTTCCACTCGGGCTCAAACGGGACTATTTAAACAACGCTTCCACTCGGGACCATAAGGTATTACTTTTACTCGGGAATAAATACGACTCGAGTAAGAACTTGGTGCTTATTTCATACGGTTAAGTCATTAAGTACGCGACGATATCCATCAGGAAGGAATCCCAAATAAAATAGAGCATTAAATTAGAAGAGTCCCCAATCAGGAAATAACTTGATTTCTTTGCGAATGCTACATTCTTATAAGGAAACAAGTCCAAATTGAAATGCACTACTAGAATCTCACTCGATTTCCATAAGAGACTCTGAAACAGGAAAGAAGAAATCGATGTCAAGAAAGTAACCGAATCACAATAAAATACAAAGATCCTGTATTACTTGTACAAGGCAGATTAGGGTTCTATAAACATATAAATAGACCCATAATCTCGTCAAAAAATATATAGACAATATAGCATACAACAATCATAGTAAATACATAGTGAAAAAAGAGAGATCGAGAGCTTGTAAAACATCTTTTTCTCTTAATGGATTTTGGCTTGGTTGATCCTTCAACCATCCGTGGATGTTTGTCAGGCCATCGGAGTTTTACCACATAAAACTGGTCTTTGTTACTCTCTCTGCATCTCTTTCTCTTTGATTCAATAGCAGAAATCCAATTCTTGTTGGCTTTTCTGGCATAATCCAGAAATCGACGTCAACAACATGTATATCTGATAAAATTTATATACGACAATACCCCCTTAAAATATTTTTACCGAATAGAGTTTTGTTTCGGGAAAAAGTATTTTAATCAATTCTTCAATTTTATATCTTTTTAATGCCAGAGTAAATGTCTTATCATAATGATGTGTCTTAATGGTGACCCTGTAAACTCGATTTGCCCCATCACGCGAGATCTTCAATGATAGCGACGTTTTAGAAATCTGACGGCGAAAGCCAATTCTCTTCTTGACACGTGTCCTTTGCCTCTTAATTTTTTGATACCATTTATGAGAAACGACCTTCGCGTCTCCCTGTGCGCAGCCTACGTTATCAAGTATCGTCACAAATTTCTCCCGCCTTGAGACCCTAGGGTTTTGTGCTATCACCCCTTTAAATTCTTCACTGAAGGGTTGCGATGGTTCATTCTAAAAAACTTGAAAACCATATTGTGGCTGAGATCCCCCCGAGTGTTGATGTTGGAGCATCGGTGGATGCGGAGACTTCGAAGCTGAACAGGGGTTCCTCTCCCCCCGAGGTTAAAGATCAATGGGCTGAACCCTCGAGGGTTCCTTCATATCCTTCTCCCCAGGATATGCTGCAGGAGATGGCATCCGGTCGAGCTTTCATCGGGAAAGACCGCTGGAGTTGTTTTCGGGATGGCTTCCTGACAGACCATCTTTAGAACGTTTTTTACGGTGCATCTTATGTAAGTTATCCTTAACTTCTTCAATTGTTTTGCTTGTTCGTCAAACTTTTAATTGAACTTTTTATAGATTGTGGCCGAGTTCGCTGAACTGGTTCAGACGCAACAACATCATGCTGATAGAATGAGGCATCTCGAGACTCAGTTGAAGGAAAGTGAGGATAGCCGTGCTCGGGTCGAATCAGCTTATCAACAAGAGGTTGGCTCTGCTCAAGTATTTGCTGACCACTGCTTGGCGAAGTAGGTGGAGGTCGAGGAAAGGGCTTCTTTGGCAGAAAAGAAAGCTGAGTTACTTTAAAATTTATTGTCTTCTGCCTAAGAATCAATGCTTAGGGCCGATCAAGAAGTAGAGCAATCTAAGTCGGCGTATGAGCAGAAGATCGAAGACTTGGAACGCCAGGCTCTAATGGTCGAGTCTCTATCCCTGGAACTCGAAGTGCAAGGGGTAGATCGTTTCAAGAGATCCCTACCTACGATGCCCTTCACCTTCAGGAGTTTCAACCTGGGTTGGTTTCAGCTGGCGAGTTCTTCAAGGTTATGAATCGGGCAACTGAGAAAGCCTGAACCAAATGGGAACTATCGATCAAGAATCATGTGGATCGGTCCTTGGAATCTCTTTGAACTCAGATAAAAAAGTGGAGAGCCTATTGCCGTAGCCGAGGCAAAGAGCCTCATCCTATGCATTTGGAGGTTCCATCTGAGCACTCCCTTTCGACTATTTAAGCCAGTCAGGAGTCGGTCGTGGAGGGTGTGGTCCCTGATGTCAGACCGATCCCAGGAGAAGATTACAGCCAGTGGATGGACGATTCGGTCGACACGATTGCTTGGCCTTTCAATGAACTCCAATAAAAGTCTGCTCCACGAGTACGAGATGGTTCCCGACCCGAGTATTGGCAAGAGTTCAAAATCCTTACAACCTTGATTTTTTTAGAAGTTTTTTTGTAGAAATTCTTTTTAATCTTTGTAAGTCATTCTTTATAACAATTCTTTGTAGCCATTTTTTGTATTGATTCTTTGGAGATTAATAAAATCCCGAGTTTAACTTTTCCGAACCCAGTGGTCTTGATCTGATTTATTGCTTCAAGGAATTTCACCATCAACTTGACTTTATTATTGCCGAGTATCTTACTAAACCAATTATTTTTGATGTTCGGGTAAGTATACGAGTATCTTATTAAACCGGTTTCGTTCCCCGAATAATTTTTAATGACAAGTATCTTATTAAACCGGTTGTTGCAATCTTCATGCCAAATATCTTATTAAACTGACTAATTCTAATGTTCGGGTAACTTTACCGAGTATCTTATTAAATCGGTTGTCAACCGAATAATTTTAATACCAAGTATCTTATTAAACTGGCTCTTGTTATTAACCGAGTCTTCTTAAAACAGGCAAGTAAGTTTATAATTGTGTTTCATACACGGTTGCTACCCGAACATTACATCAAGGCTTACCATGATCATATGTTTGAGTCCTTACGTATTACCGAGGATGTCTCCCCAGTTTTTATGCGCAAGGGTTTACCGAATCGTTTACCAAATCGTTAAGCTTTTTGAATCGCTTAACACACCAACGCATTTTACAGAATTTTTTTTCGATAGCGTCCTGAGCTGGTGCATCTGGTTTGCTTTTTTGCTAAGGTCAATTGACCTTGCTCAACTGGCATGCTCCTTCGAGCTTCTCCGTCCATTCGGGAATCAATGGTCCCGAGTATTTTATTTGCATGTTCTTATTATCATGCTTTTGGAAATCCCGAGTTTGATTTTTTTTTATAGCTGCAAAATCAAAAAAGATTTAAATTGAACAGCTAATATATGACATAACTAAAATTGTCCTGACTAAAAAAAAGAACAAAAAATAATTTAAGGATAGAAAATCTTCAGATATTGGGCTTTACATGGTCGGGGTAAAACTTCTCCATTGGGTCGTGCAATCCAATACGTTCCATGGCCAACTATTCCTTCGACTTTGTACGGGCCTTCCCACTTATCAGTCAGGGAACCTGCAACTTTATTTTTTATGTTCAATGACACCTTCCTGAGTACCAGGTCTCCTAGCTTGAATTTTCTGACCCGAACATGAGAGTTGTAGTGGCGAGCTACTCTTTGCTGATATGCCATATTTCTTATTCAGGGATTTCTCCATTTTCTCTTCTAGCTCATATAGATATTGTAGTAGCATATCAACATTCTGATCTTTATCATATAGCCTGACCCGGAGTGACGTGTATGACATTTCTATAGGGATAACAACTTTTGTTATAAACGCTAAAGTGAATGTAATCTCTCCTGTTGACGTTCTTGCTGTTGTCCGATATGCCCGTAATACTTCGGAAAGCTTTTCAACCCGATTTCTTTTCTTCGCATCTAGCTTTGCTTTGATTGTGTGCTTGATGATTTTGTTCACTGTTTCAACCTGCCCATTTGTTTGTGGGTGGGCATGTGTGGCATAGTAATTGGCAATCCGGTACTCTTTACACAATTGTCTGAATTTCAGGTTATCGAATTGGGTGCCGTTGTCAGTGATTATAGTGTTTGGGACCCCAGACCTATAAAGTATATTCTTTTTCATGAAATTTGTGGTGTTTGCTTATGTGATATGCACCGATGCTTCAGCTTCTGTCCACTTCGTGAAGTAGTCAACGACTACTATGTCATACTTCGCTCCACCCCCTGTCCCGGCTGACATTGGGCCGATTAAATCCAAACCCCACATGGAAAATGGCCATGGGGATGTGAGATTTCTGAGCTATTCAGGGGGTTGTCGGATATCATTAGCAATCCTTTGGCAAGTATTGCAACTCTCCGAACATCGCTGTGCATCTAAGAATAGAGTAGGCCAATAATAACCTTACCTGAGTACCTTGTGTGCTAAAATTTTACCCCCAGTGTGGTTTCCGTAAACTCCTCCATGGATTTCTTGTAATATCTGATATGCATCCTTCTTTGACACACATCTTTGGAGTGTTCGGGAATACCCCCTTTATACAGTTCTCCACCAACCAATGTGTACCTTGTTGATCTATACCTGATACGTTTTGCTTGTAAGGGATCTTCCGGGAGCATGCCTTCTTCCGGGAGCATGCATTCTTCCGTGAACCTTTTTAGCTGAGTCATCCAACCGTCTGTTGGTGTTCGGATTTCTAAAATTTCTAAGTTTCTTGGTTCAGGTGTGCTCGGTTTGAGGAGATGTGCAATCGGAATAGTCTTTGACCTGATTGTGGTTGTTGTTGATGCTAGTTTGGACAATCTCCTCCCTAGAGATCTGGGCAATCTTATATTCTTTAAATTTTTGAAGGAGCTGTTTTACAATGTCACATTAGGCTATCATGCCTTCATCTTTAGCTTGGTACTCGTCCATGACTTGGTTGACAACTACTTGTGAATCGCTGAATATCTTGACTTCTTCTGCCTTGAGAACTATGCAGACTCTGAGTCCAGCTAGTAGCGCCTCTTACTCGGCTTGATTGTTGGTTGCTTTGAAATCAAATCTCATTGCACATTCGACATCATCTCCTTCTGCAGTGCATACTACGATCCCTGCCCCACTGCCATGAGTGTTTGAAGAGCCATCAACATACAATTTCCATATGAAATTTTTTCCCAACATCCTTTTTGCTTCCAGGTTTGGCTCTGTGAACTCTGCTATTAAATATTCCACTGTTTACCCTTTGAGGGATGTCCTGGGGACGTAGTGGATATCGAATTCACTTAGCTCGATAGCCCATTTTGTCAGTCTTCTTGAAATCTCTAGCTTCTGTAGAATTTGCTTTAATGGGCAATCGGTGAGAACTTGGATTGTATGAGTCTGAAAATATGGCTATAGCTTCCTTGCTGCTGAAACCAATGCTATGGCCATTTTCTCTGCCTATGAATACCTAGTCTCGACTGGTAGAAGTGCTTTGCTGGTATAGTACACTGGCTTCTGTACTCCATCTTCTGTTCTGACTATGACCGAGCTTGCTGCTAGTTCTGTAATTGATAAGTACAAATGGAGTATCTCTCCAATCTGTGGTCTTGAAATGATGAGAGCCTGCCCTAGGTATTCTTTGATTTTTAAGAATGCATACTCGCACTCTTCGTTCCATTCGAGCCCTTTCCCTTTTTTGATTACTTTGAAAAAAAATGCGCATCTGTCCGTGGCCTTTGAGTTGAATCTTCCCAAGGAAGCTAAGCATCCTGTTAGGCGCTGTACTTCTTTTAGTGTCCTTGGTGAAGTCATTTTCTGCAGGGCTTGGATTTTCTTAGGGTTGACTTCGATTCCTCTTTGGTGAACTTGAAAACCTAGGAATCTTCTTGAAGGAACTCCGAATAAACACTTGTTCGGATTTAGCTTCATTTGGTATCTTCTCAAGACATCAAATGTCTCTCGTAGGTCTGAAGTATGCTTGTCTGCCGTGATGCTCTTGGTTATCATGTCATCAATGTATTATTTCATGTTCCTTCCTATTTGCCGTACGAAGATTCTATTGACCAGCCTTTGATATGTAGCCCCTGTATTTTTTATCCCGAATGGCATTACTGTGTAATAGTACAAACCCTGATCAATTGTGAATGCTGTTTTTTTTTCGTCAGCCTTGTTCATCCGGATTTGGTTATATCCCGAATAGACGTCCATGAAACTGAGTAACTCATGGCCTGATGTAGCGTCCACCAACTGATCTATTCTTGGAAGTGGAAAACTATCTTTTGGGCATGCCTTGTTCAAATCTGTGAAGTCTACGCACATTCTCCATTGTCCATTCTTCTTTAGGACGAGGACGACGTTAGTTATCCATTGAGGGTAGTTGACCTCTCTAATCGACCCTACAACGAGTAGCTTATCTACTTCCTGTTTGATTGCCTGACTTCTCTTGAGATTGAATGATCTTCTCTTTTGTATCACCGGTTTTGCATTCGGGTCTATTGTGAGATGGTGAGATATTATTCGGGCATCTATCTCGACCATGTCTTCATGACTCCAAGCGAACACATCCCTGTATTCTTTGAGCAGATTAATGAGGCTTTGTTTGACCTTTCCTTTCAGGTTGACCCCGATCTTGATCCTTTTATCCGGTTCATCTTCTTTCAAGATAATTTCTTCGGCCGGTTCAATTTTGAATTCATTCGGCTCTTCCATTGGATCGAATTCGAATGATAGTGGCTCTTTGTTCTGACTCGACTGTGTTATAGTGTAAACCTGATCATCATTCTTGTCTTTGTATACTGACAGATTAGCTCTTCGAGCCATCTCTTGGGATCCCTTGACTACACCGACCCCCTGTTCAGTAGGGAACTTGATCATTAAGGCATACGTGGTTGTTACAGCCTTAGTTTTATTTAAGAATGGCCGACCCAACAACACATTATACGGCCAATTGTCTAAGTCTACTACCACGAAGTGGAGCAATACAGTTCTCTGACAAGGTACCACTCTGATCTTTACGGGTAGCTTAACCGTCCCCACCTGACCTCAATTCCCCCGAATCATTTGAGTGGAGTATGGAAATGTTGTAGGTCCTTTCGATCCAACCTGAGTTGATCGTAGACGGCTACATTGAGAATGTCTCTTGAACTTCCATTATCTATCAAGACTCTCCTGACTTCCTGATAACCAATCCGAGCACTTATGACCAGAGCGTCATTTGGCCGAACATCGACGCCATGTGAGTCTACTTCTGTGAATATTATTGGGTCTCATCCTTCCTTTACCCTTTTTGGGTCTGGCTCCACCGAGTTCACTTTAAAGTTATGTCTTGCTTCTATTGCTTCTCTGATTTCTTGTGTTCGCTCTCGGTTACTTCTCCCCGTGGATGGTCCTCCAAAGATTATATGTATTACTTCATTGGCCTTTGGACTGGCCCTTTGATTTCGACCAGAGTTGTGATCGGCCCTGATCTCTTTCTTTGTTTCTGATTTCTCACCCCTTTTCAAGATTACATCTTGTAGATGTCCTTCCCGAATGAGGGTTTCTGTGTAATCTCTGAGCTGGTAACACTTAGAAGTCTCATGACCGGTTTTCATGTGGAATCTGCAGTATTTGGTTGTATCCCACCGGGCGAACTGAGACTGTCAACGTGGCTCTTGTACCATATTCTTTGCTTCCAGAATGGCCAGGATTTCCTCCTGCTTTTTCCGAAGAGGGCTGTAATTGGTGTATCTACCTCGGTATTTCTCTGTGGTTTGTTCGGCATGACGCCCATTTCCCTCATCCTTGCTCTTTTCTTTGTTGTTTCCTTTCTGTTTTCCCTTTTGGTTCTGCACCTTGGACTCAGCGTCTTTCTCGGGTTTTCCTCCATGCATTTGTCCCGTGGCTAACTCTTATTTTTCGGCCAGTGCATATCCTCATGCCATGTCCATCATATATGCATATCTGGTCAGACAGGCTCTTCTTAGGTCAAAAGACAACAGTCCATTCTGTAGGTTGTTGATGAATACAACAATTATAGCTTCATCATTTACACTGTCGATTTTTGATACTGCTTGGCCGAATCTCTCCAGGTATTTCTTCAGCGACTCATATTTCCCTTGTTTTATTTGAGAAAGGTAAGCCACTGATTTTTTTCTATGAACATTGCTCAGAAATTGCCTTGAGAAACTCCTGCTCACTTCACTGAAACTTCCGATGCTTGCTGGGGCAATCTCCCAAACCATCTTGAGCCCATGTCTCCTAGAGTTTGTGGAAAGTTGAGGCATATTAAGGGATCGACAAGGGCATATTGGGCCATAACACTTTTATAGCGTCTGACATGTTCTTTTGGGTTTGTATCCTTATTGAACTGCTCAACGTGTGGCATCCTGAATCTTTCTGGGAATGAAGTCAGCAGGATGTCCCTAGTGAACGGGCTGTCAGAATCCTTGTCAGATAAATCGTTGTACCCATAGAGTCTGACTAGTGCGTCCATTTGACGTCTATTGTTCTCGACTTCTCGAGTTAGACTCTGGATTACGACATCTCTGTCTCCCACCGAACTTCCCTGATGGTTGAACAACTGGGTGATTGTCATTCCTCTTTCTGGCTCTTCACTTTGATGCCGGGTTTCAAGTATGATTCCGTGATGACGCTTGCGATGGTGCCGATCACTATCTTTTGATGACGACCGATCCCTGTGTCGGTCATGTTTACGGTGTCTAGCACAGACTATCTGATCCTGGTTTTACTTCTGGTGTGATAGTTCCTCTTCAGGTGTTTCACGTTCAGCCTGATTGATTGAAGCAGAGTTCTTTTTGGCTTCCGGTGTATTTAGTTATGGCCCTACTACAACCGAACGAAGCCTCGCAGGTGGGAGGTTAGGAGTTTTACTTCTTCTGCAGCCAGTAGATCAACTCCTTCCTTTGCTGCATCTGCCACCAATTGTTGCAACGCCTTTCGAAAGAGTTGTGTCAGGTCTCTGCTGGTCGGAGGAACTTGCTGGATTCCCCATCGGGAATGTAGGTTGGTTCTCTGTGGTTACAGCGAGATCTCGAGAGCTACTAACAACATGAAAGTTATCTGGAGATTTTTGGACATCCCTAGAACTGCTTCTGCTTCCTGCCATTATCTTTAATTAAATCGGAGGTTCAACCCCTCCTTCTAGCGTCAATTGTTGACGTCGATTTCTAGATGTATGAGAAAAGCCAACAAGGATTGGATTTTAACTGTGTTTTTAAAGAGAAAGAGAAGAAGAAAGTAATCGGACGTAAGTTTTTTAAATGGTAAAACTCTGATGACCGGAGAAACGTCCACGGGCGGTTGAATGATCAACTAAGCCAAAATCCACTATGAAATAATACAATTACAATTCTCGATCTCTCTTTTTTCTCTCTGTATTTTTCTATGATTGTTGTCTCTATCTGTGTGATGAGATTATGGGTCTATTTATATGTCCACAAAACCCTAATCTTCTTTGTACAAGTAATAAAAGATCGTTGTATTTAATTATGATTGTTTGCTTGTTCAAAGTAGTTTGTCTTCTTTCCTGTTTCGAAAACTTGTATTGAGATCGAATGGGACTCTAGTAATGTAATCCAATTAGGACTTATTTCTTTATGAGATTGTAGTCTTTTTGAAGAAATAAATTTGTTGCCTGATTATGAGCCCTTTCTGCTTGATAATTCCGTTCTTGTTGGAATTCCTCTTTGATATGGTATCTTCGTGTATTTTAATGACTCAATTCGTGTGAGCTATGCATTGGGCTTTTTATTCAATTTTCTTCATACTTGTCCCGAGTAGAACACGATATCAGTTGGTCCTGAGTGATGCCATCTGATACCGAGTAGAAAATATCACCAACTAGCCCCGGATATGTTTAGTTGGCCCCGAGTAATATTTGACGTCAGTTGACCCCGAGCAGGTCTTGTTCAATACTTGTTTATTCGGGCTTATCTTCTTTGGTGATGTCCTGTATGATATTTTCTGAAGGCCTATTCGGATGTCCATCTGACAATTTTATCATTTTTGTCAATAACGTGTATATCTGATAAAATTTATATACGACATCATGTAATTATTTAAAATTTAAAATTTACATTTTTTAATGAGAATTTTTAAAATATATAAATAATATCAATATGCATTTTTCAAAATATTACAGCTTCTTAGGATTACGAGAAAGAGTATGACTCGAACCCATAACCTTAAGTGTAGGTGCAGAGGGATTACCCAACATCATCTTGCCTTATTAATATACAATTTATCGACACATGTGAGTAGATTATTCATAAATAATCTACGTAGGTATTGCAATATTAACTTGATCAATGCCACATTCAAAATAATAATAATAAATAACCCATCCATGAATTTTCTTCCAATCCAACCTTATTATCAACCTTTAAATATTTGTATAAAATTTAAGTTATCCGATAATATTCCAGGTTTGAGTCGTTATACCCCGGGTGATTTATGAAAAAAAAAAAAAATCTCCATCTAGATATCAATTATAACCATAATCTATATTTTTCATTTAATTATTTAAACTTTATAATATCTATTTCTTAACTACTAATAAGAAATTAAAAAATAAAATAAAATCATCTTTCACAGGTATAAAAAAAAATATTAATATACTCAAATGATTTGTGAACAATTAATCAAAACAAGAATTAAAAAGTCTAATAATATCACAATCATATAATTAAGGAATATAATGTCTTTAAAAATTGTTTTAATTTTTTAAAAAAAATTACCTTTTTTAAAGGGTGATATCAATTAATTATTATTTCAAAACAAATATCAATTTAATTTAAATGGTACTAATTATTAAACATTACGGCCCTTTCAAAAAAAGAAAATCAAACATTACGGTATTACTTATTTACTTTTATTTCAGGGTTATTATTTTATTGAGTTATAAAACAAGAATAAAAAAAAAAGAAATAGAGAATGTAACAAGAAAATTCAACAGCTGTTTAATTTTTTTTGAAAAAATTTACCGTTATTGCGTTCTATAAATCTGCTGGAGCGGGAGAGAGATGTCTCACTGCTCGTCGAACAAGAAATATCTCTGTATCATCTGACTCTGCTCTCTCTCTCTCACTCACTCAGACTCCTCTTTTCGCTTTCTTTTGTGTGCTTCCAACTGCAACTGTAATTCTCTCTCTCAAGTTTTCTTTCCGCTTTCGTCGGTTGCTCCTTGCAATTCCGAGAATGGATTCTGTCAAAATCAGACGGGTTTGGGCATTCAATCTGGATCGAGAGCTGCAATCGTTTCATCAATCCCTAGGGCGTCACCATTTTCTTTCAGTTGACACCGAAATCCCGGGATGTCTTCGTAATACGCCCAGAGATGCTCCTGAGACTCTCCGCTACTCCGACTTGAAATTTAACATCGATAACACCAAGTTGATCCAACTGGGTATCACTCTCTCGGATGATTACGGTAATATTTCTTCTACTTGGGAATTTAATTTTTGTGATTTCAATGTCGATAACGATGCGTGTAATGAAACTTCTATCGATTTCTTGAAGAAGAGTGGGTTGGATTTTGAGAGGATTAGAAAAGATGGTATTTTCATGTCTGTGTTTAGGCGCAAATTCTTGGAAATTCTGTCTGTGCATGCTAACTTGAAGTGGGTTACATTTCATGGCTTGTATGATTTAGCTTATGTACTTAAGTTGTTAAGTAACAATTCACTGCCACTCACTGTATTTGATTTTGTTAAAGAGGCTGCTGAGTATTTCAATGCTGTTTTTGATATCAAATTTATCGCAAGATTTTGTAAAGGGCTCATGGGTGGTGAACTTGGATTGAATCGACTTGCATGTATTTTGACTGTTGATAGATGCGGTGAGGCTCATAATGCCGGTTCTGATAGTTTGTTAACTGCTTGTGTGTTTGCTAAATTGAAGAATGTCTATAGAATAGAAGAAAGAAATTTTGATGGGTTTTTGTATAGCATTAGTCCAAAAATTCAGAGCATGAGTCCAAAAATAGTTGTGCCGCGTTATTGTCCACCAGTGATGCCTTGTCGATCCCCATTTCCCCAAATGATGGTGTGTTACAGTAGACCGACTCATCCTCTATACCATTATCAGGTGCAACCATCTTATGTCATGCAGTCAACCGTGTTCCCGTATGTCTTGTAGTTAAAGCTTCATTAGTTTAATTGTAACTCACATCCTTTGTAAAGTTCTTGACTTGTTTCAATGGATTCAATAGTCTCATATTTAGTAAGTCTTCCGTATGTAAAATGAAGTTCTTATTGCTAGTGTTTGTTAATTGTGAGAACCATGTTCCCGTGTGTCTTGTAGTTAAAGCTTCATTAGTTTCATATTCAATTATCTGCTCTTGCTTTTTCACTGTGCTGGATGTATCTTATCCTGATATTTTTTTTTTTCATCTCTGTCGCTGTGCAGCTTACTGATATTTGATGTTTTTTTTTATTAACGGAATGTGTGAGGGGAAAAGTATAATATTAACTAGCACAAAGATGATTGTTAATAATATAAGACAAAGAAGATGTAGTTAATAATATCAGTTGTGCTACTTGCTGATTGTATGTCTGTGCTTTATTATGTATCTTGTACTACCTTGAGTTTCTTTGTATTTTATTATTAATGGAAGTGTGAGGGGAAAAGTGGTGCCTTCTAAAGAGTTACGCCGAGGATGCCCATTATCGCCTTACTAGTTCCTCCTCTGTACCAAGGCTCTTTCTAGTCTAATTTTAAGGTCTGAACAGGATGGTAAGACTTTGGGGATTAGCTGGTGTAGAGGCAGTCCTTTGGTGAGCCATCTGTTTTTGCAGATTATAGTATTCTTTCTTGTAAGCATCCATTGGGAATTGTAACAAAATTTTTCTGTGTACGGCTAGAAAAAATGCTTTGCCTTCCCTCTCCAACTTATGGATTAGAAAACTGAATGAGAATCTATGCTGTTCTAGATGTTGTTATGGTGCTGAAACTGTTGAACATGTTTTGTGTTGTGTGTACCAAGGCAGAGAATGTTTGGAGTAATTCTGTTTTTTCGGTGTCTTTTAGATAAATTCAGAGGTCTTCCTTGTTTGGATGTTTTGAGGGGTTAGAGTTCTAGCATTGGTAAGGCCAACGTTGAATTTGTTGCTATATATACTGTTGTGGGATATCTGGACAAAATGCCCAGACGGCTCTGCAGGCTAACAATTTGGTAGTACCTGGAATCCTCCTCCCAAAGGCTCTTTGAAATTAAATTCTGATGTTGCTATTAGAAAAGGTCATCAATTTATTGGTGTTGGGGTAGTGATAAGAGATGGCAGGGGAATGATTATTGCTGCGGTTTCTAAAGCTGTTGATGGTTTATTTTCTGCTGATATTGGGTAATGTATGGCTCTTCAAGAAGGTTTGTTAATTGTTACTGGGTAAAAGGTTGGTTCTCGTAGTGAAATTCGCTTATGTTGATGCTTCCAACATTGCTACCAAAGTGACTTTGAAGACTCCTTTGAATAGGACTGCCAGTTTTATCATTGAAGATATTAAAGCCTTATGTGAAGTTCTGGGTTTTACAAATACCTTATTTGCCTTGCTTCTTTGGCTTTTCTTCACCAGCAGAGAACAATTTTGGAGGGATGTTGCTTTTGATTATATTTTTCCTTGTTAGTTGAATATATTTGTTTTGATTTTTTTTTTAATAAAAAACTATTTAGAAATCGATACCCATTCAAATTTTTTACAGGACTCTTTTCTTTTGTTACCTGAGCGTAGCTATTTTTATAAAAAAAAATGTAAAGGTTTCTCGTTTACTGCAATGCAAAATCAATTACCAGTATAAATTCCATTGTTAAAAATGAAATTGAGAGGGAGACTTGTGTCCTACTGCTCATGCATAAGGTTCAAACATTTCTCTTGAGGAGAGCAGAACAAACTTGGGATTTTGACAGTCCTGATATTGGCTTGGCTTTTTCAACACATCCCTTAATTTCTTACACAACTCATTGATCTAAAAACAATATAGAAAATCTTACACACGATTTTATTTGACCTCTTGTGATACAAAGTCTTGACTAAATTCATGGGCTAAGAAAAAAATCATGTAATCTAGCATTGTTGATGGCACTAAATTTGATTGCTTATAGATCAAGTAACCCACATCTCCCTTCTAGAGTTTGTAAATTGTTTAAATGAATTCTATAGTTTCATTTTTTACATTTTATGAGCACTTGTTTGAAGCCTATTTGGACATTAGATTTATTCTTGGATATTGAAATTATGAGTTGAATGAGTGTTGATGAATTTTTTGTGTTGGCATTCAACTCTGCCGTAAAGATTTTGATAAGCATGTTTGAATTTTTTTCATAGTATGAATTAGGTTGCATATTATTGGTTTATGTAAGCGTGATCCAAGTATTTTTACATGAGACTATGTTTTTTAAGGTTAAAAATATAATCATGTCAGCAAGACACTCAATTTTGACTGTTGGGCATGTAAAAGACAATGAAAATGAACTACATAAAACTGAAATTGGGAAAGCAAAAAGCCAACTGGTCACAGATTGAAACATGGGCAACTAGAAAAATGATAGGCTAGCCTACTGACGATAAAATTGAAGTATGGATAACATAGAAATTTTGCAGCTAAAATTTTTATTTGATCAACTGTTATAAAAATCTTGGAAAATGATTCTACTTTTAAATTGTAATTATTTATATGAACAGGGGAAATTATTTCATACAAAAGGAACAGAAAAGGAAACAATGCAGGGCAACGGAATCACATATATTAAACTGGCAACGCTTTTCAACTCATTTCACCATATAGATTTCCAACTAGATTAACATGAAAACCCAAGAGACGATTAAACTAAAGTACAAATGCTGCTTAAAGAGGGTCCGCTTAAACAACTAGATTAACATTCAGAATTCTGGTTTTAAGGTTTGTCTCCTTCTTATCAAATCTTCAAGAACTGAATTGATGCTCTTTACTTAATTTGTATTATTATATTTGGTGTATTATTTTAGTTGTTTTATAAATC
The DNA here is from genome assembly GCA_032871835.1 of Dipteronia dyeriana. Lineage (NCBI taxonomy): Eukaryota > Viridiplantae > Streptophyta > Magnoliopsida > Sapindales > Sapindaceae > Dipteronia > Dipteronia dyeriana. The sequence goes on along the minus strand of CM065299.1, from coordinate 13,131,931 downwards.
GTTGATTTATGAGTTTTTGCACTTACACAAGTAGGCAGTGTAATTATACTTATATAATTGAATACAAGTGTAGTGACGTGTGTATCCTTAGATTAAGAAATTGATACTTCTAATATCCTAAGAGAGATACCAGTTGAAAATTGAGTAACAATGATATGTATCAGACTATTAGACTCGATTCACTTCTTCTCCAGTTCAGGCGCCGCCGCTACCGCCGTCCGATCGAAATCGGTTTCTCTCTCACCTCATTTCATTATTATTTTCAGTTAATAATCTGAATTTTGTTTGTGCAATCCATGAATATTTTAGCAAAATTATTGCGTTTTTGGTGATTTTTTAAGGTTTTATCATTTGGGTATGTCGATTTTGGCTGATTTATTGGGTGCTTGTATATGAATTGGCTTTAAGTTTTCAAATTTAACTTAGATGTTACTGTGTGACTCTTGCTTTGATTTGTTTCCGATTTTGTATTAGTTGTGCTTTAGAGTTGTTTACTGAGAAAAAATTGAACTAGGATATAACAAAGTATAGTATTTGCATATAGTATTTGCAAGAGTGGTGCAAGAGTGGTGTCAAATTGTATATATATATATATATATATATATATATATATATATATATATATATATATATATATATATATATATATATATATGTATTTTTATCAAGAGTTATGTTTGCTATTCAGTTTTTGTGTTGATTAACATGTGGGATAGTTTGATAACTTATTCCTGTTTAATTTCTTATCAGAAAAGAAAATTGTAAAATTGTGTTCAAACATCGTAGAAGCCATATAGTCTTCCTTGTAATCTAGATTTTTTAGTCTTCCTTGTAAAGACAAAAAAATTGCAGTTTAACTAGCAAATAATTTATTATTTATATTTTGTGATGTTCAAGTGATTGCAATCTTTGCTGTTTTACAAACATGCTTTAAACACTTGTCTTCCTGTTGTTTATGTAAGCTTTTAAATAGCTAGTAATGTAAGTTATAATTATTAGCTAATTGAGTATTGTCTTGAGGTTAATACTTAAACATTCCTCTTCCATTCCTGCTGGTGGATTTTGTTATTGAAGGTTGAACTACCAAGTGATCGATGCTCTTGTTAAGAATTTCAATATTATTGTCTTGTTGGAGAATCAATGTCAAGTGACGATGTGTGACATAAACTAGGCAGTAAGTTGTTTTTATCAGCTGTATGTATTTTCAGTTGTTGACTAGAATGTTTATATTTAAATGAACTCTTTTAGCATGTCATTTCAAAAGTTATACCAAACATATGTTTAATGTGCTGAAAGAAGGAAAAAAATAAACTCTTGTATGCGTGGGCAGGTTCTTCATTCTGAAATTGTATGTGATATGGACCCCAAAGATGCTCCAGGAAACAATAAGCTGCTCCAAATGTTAGTTTGTTACAAAATCTTTTCTTTTTGTTAGATGTGTTGTTTCCACAACTCGGATAAGTTTGGTTCTAAATCTTAACCTTTTGTGTCGAAGAGATTCATAAATTCATCTTAAGCTTATGCATATGATGGTCATATTTTGAGGATGAGAATTTCGGTCAAGCTTAGTAGCATCACGATCCATGTTATTTAAATTATTTTGCAGCCATTTGAACTAAATGATGTAACTAACAAAATTTTTGCTCACTTGCAGATCTCACACACATGATATGTGCTATTTCAAGCACAAAAACTGATGATAATCTGTAATGCACGCTCCTTGCTCACAATACTGCCGATAGTTCCATGTGATAGATTTTTTTTTATGCAAGTGATACGGGTTGCTATGTATTTTGGAAATAAGCCAAACCAGTTGCGCATTTGGAATGACTTGAATGACTTTTACAAGCCGGATTTCGTGAAGGCAATTCTAGAGGAGTGAACATGTTTGATATTGTGAACATGTTTAAAACTTATATTTTGTTGGAATTGTGAACATATTTGAAACTTATATTTTGTTGGAATTGTGAACATGTTTGTGTTATGGATTTTGTTATTAGGTTTGTGAACAAATATATTACATTAACTATTATGATAAATAAAAATATTGACTTGTCTTCTTCCAAATATGATATATAAAAATATTTATCACTATTATGTGGTAACAAACATTGGATATGACAAGAAGGGCACTCTGGTCATTTGAACCTCTTGTCCCGTCATGTCCCAGTCATACCAAACATACAATAGTACAGTGAATAATTCTGTCTCATACCTACCAAACACAATATAGAACAGTCTGTCATGTACAGTCCCGTCCCGTCCCGTCCCGTCCCGTATCCACACCAAACGCACCCCAAGAGAAAGAAGGCATACAGCTACTGAGATGATCAAATATGAATATTTATAAAAACATTTTTGGGTTCATTTTAACCAACTTGATTACCAGTGTAACACTATAGTGGTCTTCCTACCATTTCCATGCCAAACTCAACAGACAGTACACTTATTAGATTTGCCTATATAAAAAAAATTGAAGTAAAAAAGAAAGCAACCACAGATAAAGTATTTAAAGTATTAAAGAAAGGTTGGCAATTCCTTACCATAAAGGGAAAAAGAAACAATGAATTTAAGTATTTAACCAACATACTTTGCTCCGATTGCATCCGTTGTGAAGATAAAGGGCTTGTCTTCATCTCATAATCCAGCAATAACATGATTGCTTTGCTTTAGAAAAAATCTGCTTATAACTTAATTTAATAAATAATCAACTTTAAAAAAAAATTGGCAAGTGTTTAATAAAGTAAATTTTAAAAGTGCTTAATTTTTAAAATGATAGAAAATGTATTGAATAAAATTACTAAAATAGACATCATTAACAATATAAGTATAAAGTATATAAAAACAAATAAACAAATTTAAACAAAATAAAAATGACTGATTCAACCCAGCTTTTTCTCAAATAACTAGGCACTTTAGTCAACTCGCTCAAACACATCTTAAACTCAACAATAGATGAGAACCAGCCTCCATCGGTTGCGTCGGAGGAAGAGGCCGGTTTTCCTCCGGTAGTGGAGGAGGCGACGAACAATCTCCTATAGTTCTTACGTCATCCTGTTCTTACGACAAACAACCTTTCCGACGCTGGTTTTTGATTGCGGCAATGGAATAACATCCTCATTTTCTCACGATCACTGGAGCACAACAAGCTTTATTAATTATAACCATAATCTTTATTTTCATGTGTTGACGTCGATTTATAGATGTATGAGAAAAGCCAACAAGGATTGTATTTTAGCTGTGTTTTTAAAGAGAAAGAGAAGGAGAAAGTAATCGGACACAAGTTTTTTATGTGGTAAAACTCCGATAACCGGAGAAACGTCCACGGGCAGTTGAATGATCAACCAAGCCAAAATCCACTATGAAATAATATAATTATGATTCTCGATCTCTCTTTTCTCTCTCTGTATTTTTCTATGATTGCTATCTCTATCTGTGTGATGAGATTATGAGTCTATTTATTTGTCCACAGAACTCTAATCTTCTTTGTACAAGTAATAAAAGATCTTTGTATTTAATTATGATTGTTTGCTTGTTCGAATTAGTTTGTCTTATTTCATATTTTGGAAACTTGTATTGAAATGTAGTCCAATTAGGACTTATTTCTTTATGAGATTGTAGTCTTTTTGAAAAAATAAATTTGTTGTCCGATTATGAACCCTTTCTGCTTGATAATTCCGTTCTTGTTGGAATTCTTATTTGATATGGTATCTTCGTGTATTTTAATGACTCGATTCGTGTGAGCTCCACGCTGAGCTTTTTTATTCAGTTTTCTTCATGCTTGTCCCGAGTAGAACACGATATCAGCTGGTCCCGAGTGACGTCATCTGATCCCTAGTAGAAAATGTCACCAACTAGCCCCGAGTATGTTTAGCTGGCCCCGAGTAGTATTTGGCATCAGTTGACCCCGAGCAGGTCTTGTTCAATACTTGTTTATTCGGGCTTCTCTTATTTGGTGATGTCTTGTAGGATTTCTAAAGGCCAATTCGGATGTCCACTTGGCAATTTTATCATTTTCGTCAATGACATGTGTCGTATGTAAATTTTACCAAGCATACACGTCATTGACAGGAAGGAAAAAATAGTCAGGTGGACGCCTAAATGGGCATCCGGGAAATATCCTATAAGGCATCATTAAAGAGAAGAAAGCCTAAGTAAGCATATGTTGAATAAAACCTACTCGGGATCAGCTAACAACACTCGGGACTAGTTAAACAACGCTTCCACTCGGGCTCAAACGGTGCTACTCGGGACCATAAGGTATTACTCTTACTCGAGAATAAATACGACTTGAGTAAGAACTTGGTGCTTATTTCATACGGATTAAGTCATTAAATACGCGACGATATCCATCAGGAACGAATCCCAAATAAAATAGAGCATTAAATTAGAAGAGTCCCCAATCAGGAGATAACTTGATTTCTTTGCGAAGGCTACATTCTTATAAGGAAACAAGTCCAAATTGAACTGCACTACTAGAATCTCACTCGATTTCCATAAGAGACTCCGATATAAGAAATAAGACAAATCAACCTCAAGAAAGTAACCGAATCACAATTAAATACAAAGATCCTGTATTACTTGTATAAGGCAGATTAGGGTTCTATAAACATATAAATAGACCCATAATCTTGTCAAAAAAAGATATAGGCAATATAGCATACAACAATCATAGTAAATACAGAGAGAAAAAAGAGAGATCGAGAGCTTGTAAAACATCTTATTCTCTTAGTGGATTTTGGCTTGGTTGATCCTTCAACCACCCTGGATGTTTCTCTGGCCATCGGAGTTTTACCACGTAAAACTTGTCTTTGTTACTCTCTCTGCATCTCTTTCTCTTTGATTCAATAGCCGAAATCCAATTCTTGTTGGCTTTTCTGGCATAATCTAGAAATCGATGTCAACAATTGGCGCTAGAAGGAGGGGCTGAACCTCCGAACTTGTTAAAAGTAATGGTAGGAAGCAGAAGTAGTCCAGGGAATGGCTAAAAATCACCAGGCGATTTCCATGTTAGCAACACGTCACAAGATCCTGCAGCAAACATCGAAAACCAGTCTGCACACCTGGCAGGGATCCAGCAAGTTCCTCAAACCAACAGAGATCTTACGTTGCGTTTTCAGGAGGCCCTGCAGCAATTGGTGACAGACGCAGCAAGGGAAGGGATTGATCTATTGGCTGCAGGAGCACATACTCCCAATCCTCCACCCGTAAGGCTCCGTTCGGTGGTGGTTGGGCCAGGAATAACTATACCAGAAACCAGAAACATGAAGAAACTCTTCCCCAATCAACCCGGTTGGACCAGAGACACTTAAAGAGGAACAACTTCACCAGAGGCTGGACCACAATCAAACAACACGTGCCAGACATCGTAAATACGACCGGCGCAGAGATCGGTCATCATCAGAAGACAGTGATCAACACCATCGCAAACGTCATCATGGAGTCACACGAGAGGTCCGGCATCAGAGTAAAGAGTCTGAGGTAAGAATGACAGTTACCCAACGGTTCAACTGTCGAGGAAGCCCGGTGGGGGACAGAGATGTCACGATCCAGAGCCTAAATCGAGAAGTTGAGAATAACAGGCGATAGATGGAGGCACTAGTCAGACGTTATGGCTGTAACGATCTATACGACGATGACTCCGACAGTCCATTCACCAGGGAGATTTTACGGACCCCTTTCCTAGAAATTCAGGATGCCGCATGCGGAGCAATTCAAAAAAGATACAGATCCAAAGGAGCACGTTAGACGCTATAAAAGTGCCATGACTCAATATGCCCGCAGTGACCCCCTATTGTGTCTCAACTTTCCACAAACACTTAGGGACACAGGGTCAAGATGGTTCGGAAGATTACCCCCGGTGAGCATCGAAAATTTCAGCGAGCTGAGCAGGAGTTTCTCAAGGTAATTCCTGAGCAACGTTCACAGGAAGAAGTCGGTGACCTACCTCTCTCAAATAAAGCAGGGGAAAGACGAGTCATTAAAAAAGTACTTGGGCCGGTTCGGCCAAGCAGTATTAGAAATTGGCAGCGCTAATGATGAAGCAATTATTGCTGCCTTCACCAATAACTTACAGAATGGACGACTATCCTTTGATTTGAGAAGAGCACGACTGACTAGGTATGCCGACATGATGGATATGGCAGGAGGATACGCTCTGGCCGAGGAAGAAGAGTTAGCTACAGAAGAAAGCTATATGCTTCGAGGAAAGCCCGAATAGAAGAATACCGAATCCAATGGGCAAAATCAAAAGGAACAACGTAAAGGGAACGACAAGGAGAAAAACAAGGATGGGGGTAACGGGCTCAACGTCGAACGGTCCACAGAGAAATACCGAGACAGATATACCAATTACACCCCTCTTCGGAAGAAACAAGAAAAAAATCTAGCCATCTTGGAATAGAAGAATATAGTGCAAGAACCGCGGTGACAATCACAGTTCGCCCGGAGAGATACAACCAAGTATTGCAGGTTTCATAAAGAAATCGGGCATGAGACATCAAAGTGTTTTTAGCTCAGAGATTATATAGAGACTCTTATTCGGGAAGGGCACCTGCGGGATGTAATCTTGAGAAAAGACGAGAGACCATAAACCAAGAAAGTCAAGGTTGATCACAACCCTGGTAAAAACCAAAGAACCAGCCCCGAAGCCAATCAAGTAATACTTACAATATTCGGAGGACCTTCAATGGGAGAAGCAACCGAGAACGAACTCAGGAAATCAGAGAAGCAATAGAAGCAATGAATAACTTCGACATAAACTCGGTTGAACCAGACCCGAAAATGGTAAAGGAAGGATGGGACCCAATAATCTTTACAGAGGCAGATTCCCATGGCGTCGATGTTCAACCTAATGACGCTTTGGCTATAAGTGCCCGGATTGGCCATAGGGAAGTCTGGAGAATTTTAATAGATAATGGGAGTTCAGCAGACATCCTAAGCGTGGCCGTATACGACCAGCTAAGACTAGACCAAAAAGATTTACTGTCTTTTCATACTCCATTAAGAGGGTTTGGGGGGATAGAGGTCAGGTCACTCGGGACTGTAAAACTACCCGTGAAGATCGGAACGGTTCCATGCCAGAGGACTGTCCTGCTCAACTTCGTGGTAGTTGACTTGGATAATTAGCCGTATAATGCGTTATTGGGCAGACCATTCCTGAATAAAACAAGGGCCTTGATGGCCACTTATGCATTAATGATCAAGTTCCCAACAGAACAAGGGGTTGGGATAGTCAAGGGATCCCTAGAGATGGCCCGAAGAGCAAACCTGTCAGTATACAGAGACATGCATAATGCTGAACAAGTATGCACCATAATGCAACCAAATCAGTGTGAAGAATCCTTGTCATTCGAACTGGATCCAATGGAGGTCTCGAATGAATACAAAATAGAATTGGTTGAAATATTACTCGAAGAAGACAAACCGAACAAGAAAATCAAGATCGGGGCTAACTTGGATGGAAAAGTCAAGCGAGACTTGACCAATCTGCTTAGAGAGTACAAAGATGTATTCGCCTGGAGTCACGAAGATATTATCGGGATAGATACCCGAGTAATATCCCACCACCTCGCAGTTAGCCCGAATGCAAAACCGGTAATATAAAAGAGAAGATTGTTCAATCCTGAAAGAAGTCAAGCAATCAAACAAAAGGTGGAAAAGCTACTAGCGACTAGATCAATCAGAGAAGTCAGCTACCCTCAGTGGGTCACCAACGTAGTCCTCATCTAGAAGAAAAATGGACAATGGAGGATGTGCGTAGATTTCACGGATCTAAATAAGGCATGTCCAAAGGATAGCTTCCCACTCCAAAGGATAGATCAGCTGATGGATGCCACAGCAGGTCATGAACTGCTCAGCTTCATGGTTGCTTACTCGAGATACAATCAGATTGATGAACAAAGCTGATGAAGAAAAAAAAGCTTTCACAACGGATAAGGGTTTATATTGCTACACAGTAATGCCCTTCGTTTTAAAAAATGCAGGAGCTAAGTACCAAAGGTCGGTAAACAAAATCTTCACTCGGCAAATAGGAAGGAACATGGAAGTGTACATTGATGACATGTTGACTAAAAGTGTCTCAGCAGATGGGCATGCCCGGGACCTCCGAGAGACATTTGATGTTTTGAAAAGATACCAGATGAAATTAAACCCAAACAAATGTTTATTCGGAGTCCATTTGGGAAGATTCTTGGGTTTTCAAGTCCATCAAAGAGGAATCGAAGTTAATCCCGAGAAAATCCAGGCTTTGTAAGAAATGACCTCACCTAAAACATTGAAAGAGGTACATCGCTTAACAGGGTGTTTATCCTCCTTAGGAAGATTCATCTCAAAGGCTACAGACAGGTGCACACATTTCTTCAAGATAATCAAAAAAGGGAAAGGCCTCGAGTGGAATAAAGAGTGCGAGCATGCATTCTTAAAAATAAAAGAGTACTTGGGACAAGCTCCCGTTCTCTCAAAACAGTAAAAAGGGGAAAAACTTCAGCTGTATCTGTCAATAACCGAGCTTGCAGCAAGTTCAGTCTTAATCAGAACAGAAGATGGAGTGCAGAAACTAGTGTATTATGCCAGCAAGGCACTCTTACCTGCTGAGACCAGGTACTCGCAGGCAGAAAAGATGGCTTTAGCATTGGTCTCAGCTGCAAAAAAGCTGAGATCATACTTTCAGGCCCATACAATCCAGGTTCTCACCAATTGCCCATTAAGACAAATCTTACAAAAGCCAGAGATATCAGGAAGACTTACTAAATGGGCAATCGAGTTAAGTGAATTCGATATTCATTATGTCCCCAAAACCTCCCTCAAAGGACAAGCTGTGGCAGACTTCATAGCCGAGTTCACAGAACCAAACCTGGAAACAAAAAGACTCTTGGAAAAGAGTTTCCCATGGAAACTGTATGTTGATGGCTCTTCAAATACTCATGGCAGCGGGGCAGGGATTGTAGTTCGCACCCCAGAAGGAGATGATGCTGAATGTGCCATGAGATTTGATTTTAAAGCAACCAATAATCAAGCCGAGTACGAGGCATTGTTAGCTGGAATCAGAGTCTGCATAGCTCTTGGGGCAGATGAAGTTGAGATATTCAGCGATTCACAGGTAGTTGTCAACCAGGTTACGGACGAGTACCAGGCCAAAGATGAAGGTATGATAGCCTACCGTGACATCACGAAACAGCTCCTCTAAAAATTTAAAGAATACAAGATCGCTCAGATCCCTAGGGAAGAAAATGAAAAGGCTGACGCATTGTCTAAATTAGCGTCAGCAACAACCTCAATCAGACCAAAGACCATTCCAGTTGCACACCTCCTAAAATCGAGTACAGCTGAACCTAAGCATTTGGAAATTTTAGAAATCCGAACACCGCAAGACGGTTGGATGGTCCAACTGAGAAGGTTCCTGAAAGAAGGCGTGCTCCCGGAAGATCCGGAATTAGAAAAGTGCATCAGGTATCGATCGGCTAGATATACCATGATCGGAAGAGAATTATACTGAAGGGGGTTCTCCCGAGCTCTCCAGAGATGTGTACCGGAAGAAGATGCACATCGAATACTTCAAGAGATCAACGAAGGAGTTTGCGGAAACCACACTGGGGTAGAAGTCTGGCGCATAAGGTACTCAGACAAGGCTATTACTGGCCTACGCTTTTCTCAGATGCACAGCAGTGGTCGAAAAGTAGCAATACCTGTCAAAGGATTGCTAACGATATCCGACAACCCCCAGAAAAGCTCAGAATCCTCACTGCTCCATGGCCATTCACCATGTGGGGCCTAGACCTGATCGGTCCAATGCCAGCTGGGACAAGGGATGGAGCAAAGCACGCCATAGTAGCTGTCGATTATTTCACAAAATGGGCAGAAGCTGAAGCGCTGGTGCATATCACAGAAGCCAACACCATAAATTTTGTAAAGAAAAACATACTTTATAGGTTTGGAGTTCCGGATACTATAATCACCGATAATGGCACTCAGTTTGATAACCAAAAGTTCAGACTGTTATGCGAAAAGTATCAGATTGCTAACTACTATGTGACACCAGCTCATCCTCAAACAAACGGGCAAGTAGAAGCAGTAAATAAAATTATTAAGCACGCCATTAAAGCAAAGTTAGATGACAAAAAAGGAAGCTGGGTTGAAAAGCTTCCTGAAGTATTATGGGCATATCGGACGACAGCAAAGACTTCAACAAGAGAAACTCCGTTCACCCTAGCATTCGGGACAGAAGCTGTCATCCCCGTAGAAACATCGTATGCGTCCCCCCGGGTTAGGCTATACGATGAAGAACAGATTGTTGATACGCTACTACAAAGTTTGGATGAGCTAGAAGAAAAAAGGGAAAAGTCCCGAATAAGAAATACAACATATCAACAAAGAGTGGCTCACCACTACAACTCTTGTGTTCCGATAAGAAAATTCCAGCTCAGAGACCTGGTGCTAAGGAAGGTATCATTGAACACAAAAAATAGAGTCGCAGGATCCCTGACTGACAAATGGGAAGGTCCATACAAGATCGAGGGGATAACTGGCCATGAAGCTTATTGGATTGCTCGACCCAATGGAGGGGTGTTACCCCGACCATACAATGCCCAATATCTGAAGATTTTCTATCCTTAAAATATATATATATATATATATATATATATATATATATATATATATTCATATTGAATAATTTATTCTTTTATTGGTAGGATAAATATTAAACTGTAATTTATATCTGTCGATTTTTTCCAGTAATAAATAAAATTACTCGGAATTTCCGAAAGGATAGCATCTAGTTCGGGATTTCCAAAAAAGGCATATAATAATAAGAACATATGGAAGCAGAGCATGATAATAAGAACATGCAAATAGAATTCTCGGGATCATCAAATCCCGAATGGGCGGAGAAGCTCGTAGGAGCATGCCAGCCGAGCAGGGTCAAAATGACCTTCGCAAAAAGGCAAACCCGATGCACCAGACTTTGGAAAAATGCTCGAGACGCTATCGGGAGAAATTCTGGTGAAATGCGTAGCTGTGTTAAAGCAACTTTTTAAAAAAGAGCTCAACGATTCGGCAAACCCTTGCGCATAAAAACTGGGGAGACGTCCTTGGTATTGCGTAAGGACTCGAACATATGATCATGGTGAGCCTTGATGTAACGTTCGGGTAGCAACCGGGTATGAAACACAAGTGTAAAATTCTGTTTCAAGATGACTCGGTTAATAATAAAGAGCCAGTTTAATAAGATACTTGGCAATTGAAGTCATTTGGGTAACAACCGGTTTAATAAGATACTCGGTTAAGTTACCAGAACACCGAAGAAGCCAGTTTAATAAGATACTTGGCAATTGAAGTCATTCGGGTAACAACCGGTTTAATAAGATACTCGGTTAAGTTACCCGAACACCGAAGAAGCCAGTTTAATAAGATACTTGGCAATTGAAGTCATCCGGTAACAACCGGTTTAATAAGATACTCGGTTAAGTTACCTAAACACCGAAGAAGCCAGTTTAATAAGATACTTGGCAATTGAAGTCATTCGGGTAACAATCGATTTAATAAGATACTCGGTTAAGTTACCCGAACACCGAAGAAGCCAGTTTAAAAAGATACTTGGCGATTGAAGTCATTTGGGTAACAACCGGTTAAATAAGATACTCTGTTAAGTTACCCGAACATTAGCCAATTTAATACCAATCGGCAACAATCAGCAATGAACAGATCAAGATCATTCAATTCAGAATAAAATAAGATTTTATTGCTCCTAAAAAGAATGGTTATAGTCCAAAGAATGTTTCTGTACAACTAAAAAATAATCAGAATTTTCTACAATTCTACAAAATCAAAGTTGCGAGGACTTCGAGCCTTTGCCAATACTAGGATCTGGCACCATCTCGTACTCATGAAGCAGACTCTCGTTAGATGGCCAAGTGATACCATCGACAGTATCATCCATCCACTGGCTGTAATCTTCACCCAGAACTGGCCCGACATCTGGGACTGCACCCTCAACCGACTCTTGACTTGGGTAAAAGGTCGAGAGATAATGCTCAGACGGAATGTCTAAATGCATGGGATGGAGCTCTTTTCCTTGACTACGATAGTAGGCTCTCCATTCCTTCATCTGAATCCGAAGAGATTCCAAGGACTGGTCCACATGGTGTTTGATTGACAGCTCCCAATTAGCACGGGCTTTCTCGGTCGCCCTATTCTTAACTTTAAAGAACTCGCTGGCCGAAACTAGCCCACGTTGAAATTCCCGAAGAAGTAGGGCATCATAAGCACGGGATCTTTTAAAACGATCCACCCCTTGGACTTTTAGTTCCAACCTGGCCTCTCGGGAAAGGGATTCAACTGTCAGCACTTGGCGCTCCAGATCTTTAATTTTGTGGTCATACGCCGACTTCGCCTGCTCCGCCTCCTGCTCGGCCTTGAGCATGGATTCTTCAGCAGAAGATAGAAGATTTTGAAGTGATGCAACTTTCTCCTCTGCTAGAGATGCCTTGTCCTCGGCTTCAACCTGCTCCGCCAGACAATGGTCGACAAATATTTGTACAGAATCGACCTCCTGCTGGTAAGCTTTCTCGGCTCAAGCACGACCCTCCTCACTCGCCTTCAGCTGAGCCTCTAGACGCCTTATTCGATCGGCCTGATGTTGCTGCGTCTGAATAAGCTCAGCGAATTCAGCCAACATCTGCAAAAGAATATGCTTAGAAATCTGGCAGAAGCAAAACAAGAATTAACTGAGTCAGATTTAACTTACATATGATGCACCGTTGAAAACGTTTTGGAGACGTTCGGACAGTGAACCATCTCTAAAACCGCTCCAGCGGTCCTCCCCAATAAATACCCGACCGGAGGACATCTCCCGTAGCATATCCTAGGGAGAAAGGAATAAAGGAACCCCCGACGGTTCAGCTCCCAGATTTCCAAACTCGGGGGCAGGAGAAGCCCTGTTCGGTTCTAAAGATGGAGAAGGAACCCCTGAAGCTTCAGCCCCCATATCTCCAACTTCGGGGGTAGAAGAAGCCTTACTCGGTTCTGAAACAGCTGTATCTACTGATACTCCAGCCCCCACACTGGGGACAATCTCATCCACAATATCTTTATCGCTTGAGTCGATGAATGAGATTACCCGAGGAACTTTGAGAGGACGAGACAGCGAACTAACTGCCTTTCGCTTCTCACCCCGAGAACGGTGGAAGTTAAGATCAGCAACAGGATCTTCCTGCGGATAGTCTCGAAAAGACTCAAATAATTCGGCACCAGCAGGCACTTGATCCGTTAAGAAGTTACCACCGTCGCCAGCTTCAAACCGTCCAACAAGCTCTTCACCCGGACCTTCATTTTGCCTCTCCTTATTTTTAGGCAGTTGAGTGTCAGTTGGCTCACTTTGGCCACTTGGACTAGCAAAATCCTGAGTAGAAGGCGGAGCACCCCGATCAATGCATTCGGGAATTTGCTCAGCAATATCAGTTTCCTCATCAGGCTCGGGTGGAACAATACCGTCATCGCCCTGACTGGAAGCTTCCTTTCTACTCTCTTGCAGAATCGCCTTCACCTGGCTAGCCTGAAGATCGCTGACGACGTATATATCGAACACTAAAAAAAAAAATCTTAGAAAATAAAATGAAAAAGCAGAAAAACACAACAGAAAGTTCGTCGAGTTACTTACATTGCCTGCGATGGCCCGAAATCTGTCTGAAGAAACCGAGCTTTATCAAGTCATCCTCTTTGAAAAAATAGCTCTTGCTCATCTTTTCCAAAGTACGAACAGTTGCCCGAGTCAGCCTCTTCAGCTCTGAATCACTATAGTCAATTGTTTTCTTGTTCCACACTTCGGGGGAACAGAAGAAGCGGGGAACACTCAACACCATATGGGAATCCCCAGATCGAGCAGTGATATCGAGCTAGAGAGCCCTTTCAGTAAAAAACCAACTGTTCTTCCAAAATTTGTTGGATGTAGAGAATCCCCATATGAAACCCTTCTTTTTTAGGTCATTAGAAGCATCGACCCCCCGATTCACCAAGGCTTCTTTGGGGACCCAACCGTCCGAAGAAGTAGACGCAAGAAAATAGGTCCCCGTTCTGCTAACCTGCCTCAGCGTAAAGAAATGCCTGATTTCATTTGGGGAAGGAGGCGAAAGGTTCATTCGACTGAACATGTGCTACATGCATATCAAGACTTTGTAACTATTCGAGGCCAACTGAGCTGGGGTTATCCCTGCTTCAGCCAAAAACCAGGCAATAAAAGGCTGAAAGGGAAGTGTCACGCCGCAGCGAAGCATAAATCCATAAATCGCGACCATGCCTTCAGGAGGATTCCATACGCCTCTATCCCCCGCAGGAACCAAAGTGACTGAGTCGGGCAAGTCGAATCGGGAGTGGTATTTTTCTATCTCAGCTTGCCCGACCACATTCGGCTCAGTATCAAAGCCACTCAGGTGAGTATCAGAAAACAAAAGACGAGACGCCCTGAACACTTCATCAACGTCACCCACTTTAACAGTCTGTTCCCTGGTCTGAACGCTGCTCGAGCTGTGCTTGTATACCTTACTTCTGTTCTGATGTTTACCCATCCTTCGAAAAGATACCCTGTGATCAAAAATTTCAGAATCAGAACTAGATGGAGAACTCAATACAGGGCTGAAAGTGATGTCAGAGTGAAGCCCAGAAACATCAACCTCTTAGAATGGAGGTTCATCTATTGGGATATCCCCCAGTAATCGTTTAATGCAAGATACTAACTGGAAATCCCCACGTTCTAATGCATCAAAAGCGATTTTAAAGAGACTATGGCGGGAAGATGGCCCCATTAGAACTAACCTTGAATTTAGATTGATGCAAGATCTTCAAGCGGAGAATCGTGAACTTCTGGATAAAGAAATCTGAGTATAAAGAAATTTCTGCTGAATTTTTTTAAGAATAAACTAACAATGTCTCTCAGTGAAGAATTTAAAGATGAGACGACACGAAACCCTAGGATTTCAAAGCGGGAAAAAAATTATGACGAAACTCGATGATGTAGGCGGCGCTTGGGGAAATGCAAAAATCATTTCTCATAAATGATATTGAAAAACGAAGAGACGAGGGACGCGTGTCATAACAGGAAGTAGCTCTCAACCGTCAGAACTTCAAAACATCGCTATCATTTAAGATCTCGCGTGTTAAAGCGAATCGAAATTACAGAGTCACCATTAAAACGCTCCATTATGACAAGACGGCTATTATGACGAGAGAAAATTAAGATGATTAAAATACTCTTGCCCGATATAAAATCTTCTCGGTAAAAATATTTTAAAGGGGTATTGTCGTATGTAAATTTAACCAAGCATACACGTCATTGACAGGAAGGAAAAAATAGCCAGGTGGACGCCCAAATGGGCATTCGGGAAATATCCTATAAGACATCATTAAAGAGAAGAAAGCCCGAGTAAGCATATATTGAATAAAACCTACTCTGGATCAGTTAACAGCACTCGGGACTAGTTAAACAACGCTTCCACTCGGGCTCAAACGGGACTAGTTAAACAACGCTTCCACTCGGGACCATAAGGTATTACTCTTATTCGGGACCATAAGGTATTACTATTACTCGGGAATAAATACGACTCGAGTAAGAACTTGGTGCTTATTTCATACGGATTAAGTCATTAAATACGCGACGATATCCATCAGGAAGGAATCCCAAATAAAATAGAGCATTAAATTAAAAGAGTCCCCAATCAGGAAATAACTTGATTTCTTTGCGAAGGCTACATTCTTATAAGGAAACAAGTCCAAATTGAACTGCACTACTAGAATCTCACTCGATTTCCATAAGAGACACCGAAACAGGAAAGAAGACAAATCGATGTCAAGAAAGTAACCGAATCACAATTAAATACAAAGATCCTGTATTACTTGTACAAGGCAGATTAGGGTTCTATAAACATATAAATAGACCCATAATCTCGTCAAAAAAATATATAGACAATATAGCATATAACAATCATAGTAAATACAGAGTGAAAAAAGAGAGATCGAGAGCTTGTAAAACATCTTTTTCTCTTAATGGATTTTGGCTTGGTTGATCCTTCAACCATCCGTGGATGTTTGTCAGGCCATCGGAGTTTTACCACACAAAACTGGTCTTTGTTACTCTCTCTGTATCTCTTTCTCTTTGATTCAATAGCCAAAATCCAATTCTTATTGGCTTTTCTGGCATAATCCAGAAATCGACGTCAACAACATGTATATCTGATAAAATTTACATACGACAATACCCCCTTAAAATATTTTTACCGAATAGAGTTTTGTTTCTGGAAAAAGTATTTTAATCAATTCTTCAATTTTATATCTTTTTAGTGCCAGAGTAAATGTCTTATCATAATGATGTGTCTTAATGGTGACCCTGTAAACTCGATTTGCCCTATCACGCGAGACCTTCAATGATAGCGAAGTTTTAGAAATCTGACGGCGAAAGCCAATTCTCTTCTTGACACGTGTCCTTTGCCTCTTAATTTTTTGATACCATTTATGAGAAACGACTTTCACGTCTCCCTGTGCGCAGCCTACGTCATCAATTATCGTCACAAATTTCTCCCGCCTTGAGACCCTAGAGTTTTGTGCTATCTGAAGGGTTGCGTTGGTTCATTCTAAAAAACTTGAAAACCATAAATTTTTGTCAGTCCAGATTTCTTTGTGCAGCAAATCGTCATTTCTCCGTACAAGATTCTGCATCACTTTTCATTCAAGGTTAGTTCCAATGAATCCATCTTCCCGTCATCGGCTTTTTACTATTGCTCTTGAAGCGCTCGATTGTGGAGATTTCCAGTTCGTTTCTTGCGCTCAAAGATTATTGGGGGAAATCCCCCCGGACGAGCCTTCATTTTTATAAATTGACGTTTCTGGGCTTCACCTTGACGTCCAATTTTCTGTATCCAGTTCTGATTCTTTATTTAGTTCTGAATCTGAAATTTCTAATCATAGGGTACCTTTGTGAAGGATGGGAAAACATCAAAGCAGAAGTGAAGTCCATAAGCATGGCTCGGGCAGCGTTCGGATCAGAAAGCAGACTGTTAACTGGAACGATGTTGAAGAGGCGTTCAGAGCATCTCTTCTCACCTTGTCTGCTAATTGCTCGAGTGGGTTTGATAACGAACCGAATGTGGTCGGGGTAGAAGAGATCGGGAAGTATCATGTCCGATTCGATATGGACGACTCGGTTATTCTGGTTCCCGCTGGTGATAGAGCTGAGTGGAATTCTCCCCCGAGCATGGTGGCAATCTATGGATCCATGCTCTGTTGCGGCGTCACGCTTCCCTTCAGCCGTTCATTGCCTAGTTTTTAACTGAAGCAGGGATTGCCCCAACTCAACTGGCCCCGAACAGCTACAAGATCCTGATGTGCATGTGGCACATGTACATCCGGATGAACTTGTCGCAGCCATCCCCTAGTGAAATCAGGCACTTCTTCACACTGAGGCAGTCTGGTAAGACAGGGATATATTTTCTTATATCTAATCCGCCGGAGTGCTGGGTCCCCGAGAGGACAAAGGTGAATCGGGATGTCGATACCTCTGACGACCCCAAAAAGAGGGGGTTTGTATGTGGATTCCCTTCAACCAACAAGTTTTGGAAGAACAATTGATTTTTTACCTGAGGGAATCTGGGTTTCGAAGTCACCCTCACGGCTAAGGAAACTCGGACGGTACTGAAAGTTCCCCGCTTCTTCTGTTCTCCCGAGGTTTGGAACAAGAAAAAGCTTGGCTTTAGTGTCGCTGAGCTGACCAGACTTGCTCGGGCAGCAGTTCGCACGCTGGAGAAGAGGAGCATGTCTTATCTTTTCAATGAGACGAAAATGATAGAGCTCGGCTTCTTCAGCTAGATTTCGGCTTACCCAGGCGATGTAAGTGATCTTTGTAACCCTCTTTTTTCCTTTTTATTGTTATTTTTTACTTTTCGCATTCTGACGCGGTCCTTTTTTTTTTCTAAGTGTATGACACGGACATCGTCAGAGACCTTCAAGCTCGCCAAGTGAAGTCGATTCTTCAGGCGAGCTGAAAAGAAGCTTCTCTTCAGAGCAATAATGGTATCACCCCGCCTGAGTCTGACGAGGAAACCGATGTGGCCGAGGAGCAAACCCCTGAATATATCCCCGAGGAAGTTGTTTAGCCGGCCGTCGGGGAGACTAGTGGTCCGAGTGGCTCGACAGATACTCAACTGCCTGATGATGGGGAGAGGCAGAGTGTGGGTCTTGGTAAAGCACCTGTTGTGCAGTCAAACGTCGGTGATAAAGGGAATACCTCCGCGGGACAAGTACCTTCAGGTCCTGAATTTTTTGAATCTTTTCGGAATGATGCTTAGGAAGATCCCACAACTGATCTCAGCTTCCACCGTTCTCGGGCTGAGAAGCAGAAGGCAGTCAGCTCTTCTACTCGCCCTCTCAAATTCCCTCAGAAGGCCTTGTTTATTGACTCCAGCGATGAAGATATTGTGGCTGAGATCCCCCCGAGTGTTGATGTTGGAGCATCGGTGGATGCTGAGACTTCGAAGCCGAACAGGGGTTCCTCTCTCCCCAAGGTTAAAGATCAATGGGTTGAACCCTCGAGGGTTCCTTCATATCCTTCTCCCCAGGATATGCTGCAGGAGATGTCATCCGGTCGAGCTTTCATCTGGAAAGACAGCTGGAGTTGTTTTCGGGATGGCTTCCTGACAGACCATCTTTAGAACGTTTTTTACGGTGCATCTTATGTAAGTTATCCTTAACTTCTTCAATTGTTTTGCTTGTTCGTCAAACATTTAATTGAACTTTTTATAGATTGTGGCCGAGTTCGCTGAGCTGGTTCAGACGCAACAACATCAAGCTGATAGAATAAGGCATCTCGAGGCCCAGTTGAAGGAAAATGAGGATAGCCGTGCTCGGGTCGAATCGGCTTATCAACAAAAGGTTGACTCTGCTCAAGTATTTACTGACCACTGCTTGGCGAAGTAGGTGGAGGTCGAAGAAAGGGCTTCTTTGGCAGAAAAGAAAGCTGAGTTACTTTAAAATTTATTGTCTTCTGCCTAAGAATCAATGCTTAGGACCGATCAAGAAGTAGAGCAATCTAAGTCGGCGTATGAGCAGAAGATCGAAGACTTGGAACGCCGTGCTCTAATGGTCGAGTCTCTATCCAAGGAGGCCAAGCTGGAACTCGAAGTGCAAGGGGTAGATCGTTTCAAGAGATCCCCTACCTACGATGCCCTTCACCTTCTAAGGTTTCAGCCTGGGTTGGTTTCAGCTGGCGAGTTCTTCAAGGTTATGAATCGGGCAACTGAGAAAGCCTGAACCAAATGGGAACTATCGATCAAGAATCATGTGGATCGGTCCTTGGAATCTCTTCGAACTCAGATAAAAAAGTGGAGAGCCTACTGCCGTAGCCGAGGCAAAGAGCCTCATCCTATGCATTTGGAGGTTCCATTTGAGCACTCCCTCTCGACTACTTAAGCCAGTCAGGAGTCGGTCGTGGAGGGTGTGGTCCCTGATGTCAGACCGATCCCAGGAGAAGATTACAGCCAGTGGATGGACGATTCGGTCGACACGATTGCTTGGCCTTCCAATGAATTCCAATGAAAGTCTGTTCCACGAGTACGAGATGGTTTCTGACCCGAGTATTGGCAAGAGTTCAAAATCCTTACAACCTTGATTTTTGTAGAAGTTTTTTTGTAGAAATTCATTTTAATCTTTGTAATTCATTCTTTATAACAATTCTTTGTAGCCATTTTTTGTATCGATTCTTTGGAGATTAATAAAATCCCGAGTTTAACTTTTCCGAACCCAGTGGTCTTGATCTGATTTATTGCTTCAAGGAATTTCACCTTCAACTTGACTTTATTATTGCCGAGTATCTTACTAAACCAATTAATTTTGATGTTCGGGTAAGTATACGAGTATCTTATTAAACCGGTTTCGTTCCCCGAATAATTTTTAATGCCAAGTATCTTATTAAACCGGCTGTTGCAATCTTCATGCCAAATATCTTATTAAACTGGCTAATTCTAATGTTCGGGTAACTTTACCGAGTATCTTATTAAATCGGTTGTCTACCGAATAATTTTAATACCAAGTATCTTATTAAACTGGCTCTTGTAATTAACCGAGTCATCTTAAAACAGGCAAGTAAGTTTATAATTGTGTTTCATACACGGTTGCTACCCGAACATTACATCAAGACTTACCATGATCATATGTTTGAGTCCTTACATATTACCGAGGACGTTTCCCCAGTTTTTATGCGCAAGGGTTTACCGAATCGTTTACCAAATCGTTAAGCTTTTTGAATCGCTTAACACACCTACGCATTTTACAGAATTTTTTTTCGATAGCGTCCCGAGCTGGTGCATCTGGTTTGCTTTTTTGCTAAGGTCAATTGACCTTGCTCGGCTGGCATGCTCCTTCGAGCTTCTTCGTCCATTCGGGAATCAATGGTCCCGAGTATTCTATTTGCATGTTCTTATTATCATGCTTTCGGAAATCCCGAGTTTGATGCTTTTTCTTTCAGAAATCTCGAGTTTGATTTTTTTTTTATAGCTGCAAAATCAAAAAAGATTTAAATTGAACAGCTAATATATGACCTAACTAAAATTGTCCAGACTAAAAAAAGAACAAAAAATAATTTAAGGATAGAAAATCTTCAGATATTGGGCTTTACATGGTCGGGGTAAAACCTCTCCATTGGGTCGTGCAATCCAATACGCTCCATGGCCAACTATTCCTTCGACTTTGTACGGGCCTTCCCACTTATCAGGCAGGGAACCTGCAACTTTATTTTTTATGTTCAATGACACCTTCCTGAGTACCAGGTCTCCTAGCTGGAATTTTCTGACCCGAACATGAGAGTTGTAGTAGCGAGCTACTCTTTGCTGATATGCCATATTTCTTATTCGTGGATTTCTCCAATTTCTCTTCAAGCTCATATAGATATTGTAATAGCATATCAACATTCTGATCTTTATCATATAGCCTGACCCGGAGTGACGTGTATGACATTTCTATAGGGATAACAACTTTTGTTATAAACGCTAAAGTGAATGGAATCTCTCCTGTTGACGTTCTTGCTGTTGTCCGATATGCCCGTAATACTTCGGAAAGCTTTTCAACCCGACTTCTTTTCTTCGCATCTAGCTTTGCTTTGATTGTGTGCTTGATGATTTTGTTCACTGTTTCAACCTGCCCATTTGTTTGAGGGTGGGCATGTGTGGCATTGTAATTGGCAATCCGGTACTCTTTACACAATTGTCTGAATTTCAGGTTATCGAATTGGGTGCCGTTGTCAGTGATTATAGTGTTTGGGACCCCAGACCTATAAAGTATATTCTTTTTCATGAAATTTGTGGTGTTTGCTTATGTGATAGGCACCGATGCTTCAGCTTCTGCCCACTTCGTGAAGTAGTCAACGGCTACTATGTCATACTTCGCTCCACCCCATGTCCCGGCTGACATAGGGCCGATTAAATCCAAACCCCACATGGCAAATGGCAATGGGGATGTGAGATTTCTGAGCTATTCAGGGGGTTGTCGGATATCATTTGCAATCCTTTGGCAAGTATTGCAACTCTCCGAACATCGCTGTGCATCTAAGAATAGAGTAGGCCAATAATAACCTTACCTGAGTACCTTGTGTGCTAAAATTTTACCCCCAGTGTGGTTTCCGTAAACTCCTCCATGGATTTCTTGTAATATCCGATATGCATCCTCCTTTGACACACATCTTTGGAGTGTTCGGGAATACCCCCTTTATACAGTTCTCCTCCAACCAATGTGTACCTTGTTGATCTATACCTGATACGTTTTGCTTGTAAGGGATCTTCCGGGAGCATGCCTTCTTCCATGAACCTTTTTAGCTGAGTCATCCAACCGTCTGTCGGTGTTCGGATTTCTAAAATTTCTAAGTTTCTTGGCTCAGGTGTGCTCGGTTTTAGGAGATGTGCAATCGGAATAGTCTTTGAACTGATTGTGGTTGTTGTTGATGCTAGTTTGGACAATCTCCTCCCAAGGGATCTGGGCAATCTTATATTCTTTGAATTTCTGAAGTAGCTGTTTTACAATGTCATGTTAGACTATCATGCCTTCATCCTTAGCTTGGTACTCGTCCATGACTTGGTTGACAACTACCTTTGAATCGTTGAATATCTTGACTTCATCTACCTTGAGAACTATGCAGACTCTGAGTCCAGCTAGTAGCGCCTCGTACTCGGCTTGATTGTTGGTTGCTTTGAAATCAAATCTCATGGCACATTCGACATAATCTCCTTCTAGAGTGCATACTACGATCCCTGCCCCACTGCCATGAGTGTTTGAAGAGCCATCAACATACAATTTCCATGGGAAATTTTTTCCCAACATCCTTTTTTCTTCCAGGTTTGGCTCTGTGTACTCTGCTATTAAATATTCCACTGTTTACCCTTTGAGGGATGTCCTGGGGATGTAGTGGATATCGAATTCACTTAGCTCGATAGCCCATTTTGTAAGTCTTCTTGAAATCTCTAGCTTCTGTAGAATTTGCTTTAATGGGCAATCGGTGAGAACTTGGATTGTATGAGTCTGAAAATATGGCTATAGCTTCCTTGCTGCTGAAACCAATGCTATGGCCATTTTCTCTGCCTGTGAATACCTAGTCTCGACTGGTAGAAGTGCTTTGCTGGTATAGTACACTGGCTTCTGTACTCCAACTTCTGTTCTGACTATGACCGAGCTTGCTGCTAGTTCTGTAATTGATAAGTACAAATGGAGTATCTCTCCAATCTGTGGTTTTGAAATGATGAGAGTCTGCCCTAGGTATTCTTTGATTTTTAAGAATGCATACTCGCACTCTTCGTTCCATTCGAGCTCTTTCCCTTTTTTGATTATTTTGAAAAAAAATGTGCATCTGTCCATGGCCTTTGAGATGAATCTTCCCAAGGAAGCTAAGCATCCTGTTAGGCGCTGTACTTCTTTTAGTGTCCTTGGTGAAGTCATTTTCTGCAGGGCTTGGATTTTCTTAGGGTTGAGTTCGATTCCTCTTTGGTGAACTTGAAAACCTAGGAATCTTCTTGAAGGAACTCCGAATAAACACTTGTTCGGATTTAGCTTCATTTGGTATCTTCTCAAGACATCAAATGTCTCTCGTAGGTCTGAAGTATGCTTGTCTGCCGTGATGCTCTTGGTTATCATGTCATCAATGTATTCTTTCATGTTCCTTCCTATTTGCCGTACGAAGATTTTATTGACCAGCCTTTGATATGTTGCCCCTGTATTTTTTATCCCGAATGGCATTACTGTGTAATAGTACAAACCCTGATCAATTGTGAATGCTGTTTTTTTTTTCAACCTTGTTCATCCGGATTTGGCTATATCCCGAATAGGCGTCCATGAAACTGAGTAACTCATGGCTTGATGTAGCGTCCACCAACTGATCTATTCTTGGAAGTGGAAAACTATCTTTTGGGCATGCCTTGTTCAAATCTGTGAAGTCTACGCACATTCTCCATTGTACATTCTTTTTTTGGACGAGGATGACGTTAGTTATCCATTGAGGGTAGTTGACCTCTCTAATCGACCCTACAACGAGTAGCTTCTCTACTTCCTGTTTGATTGCCTGACTTCTCTCGAGATTGAATGATCTTCTCTTTTGTATCACCGGTTTTGCATTCGGGTCTATTGTGAGATGGTGAGATATTATTCGGGCATCAATCTCGACCATGTCTTCATGACTCCAAGCGAACACATCCCAGTATTCTTTGAGCAGATTAATAAGGCTTTGTTTGACCTTTCCTTTCAGGTTGACCCCGATCTTGATCCTTTTATCCGGTTCATCTTCTTTCAAGATAATTTCTTCGACCGGTTCAATTTTAGGTTCATTCAGCTCTTCCATTGGATCGAATTCGAATGACAGTGGCTCTTTGTTCTGACTCGACTGTGTTATAGTGCAAACCTGATCATCATCCTTGTCTTTGTATACTGACAGGTTAGCCCTTCGAGCCATCTCTTGGGATCCCTTGACTACACCGACCCCTTGTTCGGTCGGGAACTTGATCATTAAGGCATAAGTGGTTGTTACGGCCTTAGTTTTATTTAAGAATGGTCGGCCCAACAACGCATTATACAGCCAATTTTCTAAGTCTACTGCCACGAAGTCGAGCAATACAGTTCTCTGACAAGGTGCCACTCTGATCTTTACGGGTAGCTTTACCGTGCCCGAGTGACCCGACCTCAATTCCCCCGAATCCTCTGAGTGGAGTATGGAAATGTTGTAGGTCCTTTCGATCCAACCTGATTTGATCGTAGATGGCTACATTGAGAATGTCTGTTGAACTTCCATTATCTATCAAGACTCTCCTGACTTCCCGATAACCAATCCGAGCACTTATGACCAGAGCGTCATTTGGCCAAACATCGACGCCATATGAGTCTACTTCTGTGAATATTATTGGGTCTCATCCTTCCTTTACCCTTTTTGGGTTTGGCTCCACCGAGTTCATGTTAAAGTTATGTCTTGCTTCTATTGCTTCTCTGATTTCTTGTGTTCGCTCTCGGTTACTTCTCCCCGTGGATGGTCCTCCAAAGATTATATGTATTACTTCATTGGCCTTTGGACTGGCACTTTGATTTCGACCAGAGTTGTGATCGACCCTGATCTCTTTCTTTGTTTCTGATTTCTCATCCTTTTCAAGATTACATCTTGTAGATGTCCTTCCCGAATGAGGGTTTCTATGTAATCTCTGAGTTGGTAACTCTTAGAAGTCTCATGACCGGTTTCCTTGTGGAATCTTCAGTATTTGGTTGTATCCCACCGGGCGAACTGAGACTGTCATCGTGGCTCTTGTACCATATTCTTTGCTTCCAGAATGGCCAGGATTTCCTCCTGCTTTTTCCGAAGAGGGCTGTAATTGGTGTATCTACCTCGGTATTTCTCTGTGGTTTGTTCGGCATGACGCCCATTTCCCCCATCCTTGCTCTTTTCTTTATTGTTTCCTTTCTGTTTTCCCTTTTGGTTCTGCACCTTGGACTCAGCGTCTTTCTCAGGTTTTCCTCCATGCATGTGTCCCGTGGCTACCTCTTATTTTTCGGCCAGTGCATATCCTCATGCCATGTCCATCATATATGCATATCTGGTCAGACAGGCTCTTCTTAGGTCAAAAGACAACAGTCCATTCTGTAGGTTGTTGATGAATACAACAATTATAGCTTCATCATTTACACTGTCGATTTTTGATACTGCTTGGCCGAATCTCTCCAGGTATTTCTTCAGCGACTCATCTTCCCCTTGTTTTATTTGAGAAAGGTAAGCCACTGATTTTTTTTTCTATGAACATTGCTCAGAAATTGCCTTGAGAAACTCCTGCTCACTTCACTGAAACTTCCGATGATTGCTGGGGGCAATCTCCCAAACCATCTTGAGCCCATGTCTCCTAGAGTTTGTGGAAAGTTGAGGCATATTAAGGGATCGACATGGGCATACTGGGCCATAACACTTTTATAGCGTCTGACATGTTCTTTTGGGTCTGTATCCTTATTGAACTGCTCAACGTGTGGCATCCTGAATCTTTCTGGGAATGAAGTCAGCAGGATGTCCCTAGTGAACGGGCTGTCAGAATCCTTGTCAGATAAATCGTTATACCCATAGAGTCTGACTAGTGCGTCCATTTGACGTCTATTGTTCTCGACTTCTCGAGTTAGACTCTGGATTACGACATCTCTGTCTCCCACCAAACTTCCCTTACAGCCGTTCATTGCCTGGTTTTTAGCTGAAGCAGGGATTGCCCCAGCTCAACTGGCTCCGAACAACTATAAGATCCTGATGTGCATGTGGCATATGTACATCCGGATGAACTTGTCGCCGCCATCCCCGAGTGAAATCAGGCACTTCTTCACACTGAGGTAGTCTGGTAAGACAGGGACCTATTTTCTTATATCTAATCTGTCGGACTGCTGAGTCCCCGAGGGGATAAAGGTGAATCGGGATGACGATACCTCCGACGACCCCAAAAAGAGAGGGTTTGTATGTATATTCCCTTTATCCAACAAGTTTTGGAAGAACAATTGGTTTTGGAAGAACAATTGGTTTTTTGCCGGAGGGAATCTGGGTCTTGAAGTCACCCTCTCGGCTGAGGAAACTCGGAGGGTGATGAAAGTTCCCCGCTTCTTTTGTTTTCCCCAAGTTTGGAACAAGAAGAAGCTTGGCTTTAGCGACACTGAGCTGACCAGACTTGCTCGGACAGCAGTTCACACGCTGGAGAAGAGGAGCATGTCTTATCTGAATTTTGTTTCAGCATGGGTTGGTTTCAGCTGGCGAGTTCTTCAAGGTTAAGAATCGGGCAACTGAGAAAGCCTGAACCAACTGGGACTTTTCGATCAAGAATCATATGGATCGGTCCTTGGAATCTCTTCGAACTCAGATGAAGGAGTGGAAAGCTTACTGCCGTAGCCGAGGCAAAGAGCCCCATCCTATGCATTTGGAGGTTCCATCTGAGCACTCCCTCTCGACTATTTACGCCAGTCAGGAGTAAGTCGTAGAGGGTGTGGTCCCTGATGTCAGAAAGATCCCAGGAGAAAATTACAGCCAGTGGATGGACGATTCGGTAGACACGATTGCTTGGCCTTCCAATGAAAGTCTGTTCCACGAGTACGAGATGGTTCGAGTATTGGCAAGAGTTCAAAATCCTTACAACCTTGATTTTTGTAGAAGTTTTTTTCGTAGAAATTCTTTGTAATCTTTGTAATTCATTCTTTATAACAATTCTTTGTAACAATTTTTTGTATCGATTCTTTGGAGATTAATAAAATCCCGAGTTTAACTTTTCTGAACCCAGTGGTCTTGATCTCATTTATTGCTTCAACGAATTTCACCTTCAACTTGACTTTATTGTTGCCGAGTATCTTACTAAACTAGTTATTTTTTATATTCGGGTAACTTAACAGAGTATCTTATTAAACCGGTTTCGTTCCCC
Source organism: Dipteronia dyeriana (assembly GCA_032871835.1). NCBI lineage: Eukaryota > Viridiplantae > Streptophyta > Magnoliopsida > Sapindales > Sapindaceae > Dipteronia > Dipteronia dyeriana. Next base: position 13,105,001 of record CM065299.1, on the reverse strand, counting down.
GAATAATTTTTAATGTCAAGTATCTTATTAAACTGGCTGTTGCAATCTTCAGGCCAAGTATCTTATTAAACTGACTAATTCTAATGTTCGGGTAACTTTACCGAGTATCTTATTAAATCGGTTGTCACCCGAATAATTTTAATAACAAGTGTCTTATTAAACTGGCTCTTGTTATTAATCGAGTCATCTTAAAACATGCAAGTAAGTTTATAATTGTTTTTCATACACGGTTGCTACCCGAACATTACATCAAGGCTCACCATGATCATATGTTTGAGTCCTTACGTATTACCGAGGACGTCTCCCCAGTTTTTATGCTAAAGGGTTTACCGAATCGTAAAGCTTTTTGAATCGCTTAACACAGCTACGCATTTCACCGATTTTTTTTCGATAGCGTCTCGAGCTGCTGCATCTGGTTTGCTTTTTTGCTAAGGTCAATTGACCTTGCTCGGCTGGCATGCTCATTCGAACTTCTCTGCCCATTCGGGAATCAATGGTCCCGAGTATTCTATTTGCATGTTCTTATTATCATGCTTGTCATTCATATGGTCTTATTACCATGCTTTCGGAAATCCCTAGATTGATGCTTTTTCTTTCAGAAATCCCGAGTTTGATTTTTATTTATAGCTGCAAAATCAACAAAGATTTAAATTCAACAGCTAATATAAGACCTAACTAAAATTGTCCTGACTAAAAAAAAGAACAAAAAATAATTTAAGGATAGAAAATCTTCAGATATTGGGCTTTACATGGTCGGGGTAAAACCCCTCCATTGGGTCGTGCAAGCCAATACGCTCCATGGCCAACTATTCCTTTGACTTTGTACGGGCCTTCCCATTTATCAGCCAGGGAACCTGCAACTTCATTTTTTATGTTCAATGACACCTTCCTGAGTGCCAGGTCTCCTAGCTGGAATTTCCTGACCCGAACATGAGAGTTGTAGTGGCGAGCTACTCTTTGCTGATATGCCATATTTCGTATACGGGATTTCTCTCTTTTCTCTTCTAGCTCATCTAGATATTGTAATAGCATATCAACATTCTGATCTTTATCATATAGCCTGACCCGGGGTGACGTGTATGACGTTTCTATAGGGATAACAACTTCTGTTCCAAACGCTAAAGTGAATGGAATCTCTCCTGTTGACGTTCTTGCTGTTGTCCGATATGCCCATAATACTTCGGAAAGCTTTTCAACCCAGCTTCTTTTCTTGGTATCTAGCTTTGCTTTGATTGTGTGCTTGATGAATTTGTTCACTGCTTCAACCTGCCCATTTGTTTGAGGGTGGGCATGTGTGGCATAGTAATTGGCAATCTGGTACTCTTTACACAGCTGTTTGAATTATAGGTTATCGAATTGTGTGCCGTTGTCAATGATTATAGTGTTTGGGATCCCAAACCTATAAAGTATATTCTTTTTCATGAAATTTATGGTGTTTGCTTCTGTGATATGCACCAATGCTTCAGCTTCTTCCCACTTCGTGAAGTAGTCAATGGTTAATATGGCATACTTCGCTCCACCCCCTGTCCCGGCTGGCATTGGGCCGATTAAATCCAAACCCTACATGGCAAATGGCTATGGGGATGTGAGGTTTCTGTGCTATTCAGGGGGTTGTCGGATATCATTAGCAATCCTTTGGCAAGTATTGTAACTCTCCGAACATCGCTGTGCATCTGAGAATAGAGTAGGCCAATAATAACCTTACCTGAGTACCTTGTGCGCTAAACTTTTACCCCCAGTGTGGTTTCCGTAAACTCCTCCATGGATTTCCTGTAATATCCGATATGCATCCTCCTTTGACACACATCTTTAGAGTGTTCGGGAATACCCCATTTATACAGTTCTCCTCCAACCAATGTGTACCTTGTTGATCTATACCTGATACGTTTTGCTTGTAAGGATTCTTCCGGGAGCATGCCTTCTTCAATGAACCTTTTTAACTGAGTCATCCAACCGTCTGGCGGTGTTCAGATTTCTAAAATTTCTAAGTTTCTTGCTTCAGCTGTGCTCGGTTTGAGGAGATGTGCAATCGGAATAGTCTTTGGCCTGATTGTGGTTGTTGTTGATGCTAGTTTGGACAATCTCCTCCCTGAGGATCTGGGCAATCTTATATTCTTTGAATTACTAGAGGAGCTGTTTTACAATGTCACGATAGGCTATCATGCCTTCATCCTTAGCTTGGTACTCATCCAGGACTTGGTTGAACCCTACCTGTGAATCGCTGAATATATTGACTTCATCTGCCCCGAAAGCTATGCAGACTCTGAGTCCAGCTAGTAGCGCCTCATACTCGGCTTGATTGTTGGTTGCTTTGAAATCAAATCTCATGGCACATTCGACATCATCTCCTTCTGGAGTGCATACTACGATCCCTGCCCCACTGCCATGAGTGTTTGAAGAGCCATCAACATACAATTTCCATGGGAATTTTTTTTTCAACATCTTTTTTTCTTCCAGGTTTGGCTCTGTGAACTCTACTATTAAATCTACCACTGTTTACCCTATGAGGGATGTCCTGGGGACGTAGTGGGTATCGAATTCACTTAGCTCGATAGCCCATTTGGTCAGTCTTCTTGAAATCTCTGGCTTCTGTAGAATTTTCTTTAATGGGCAGTCGGTGAGAACTTGGATTGTATGAGTCTGAAAATATGGCTTTAGCTTCCTTGCTGCTGAAACCAATGCTATGGCCATTTTCTCTACCTGTGAATACCTAGTCTCGGCTGGTAGAAGTGCTTTGCTGGTATAGTACACTGGCTTCTGTACTATATCTTCTGTTCTGACTGGAACCAGCTTGCTGCTAGTTCTGTAATTGATAAGTACAAATGGAGTATCTCTCCAATCTTTGGTTTTGAAATGATGAGAGCCTGCCCTAGGTATTCTTTGATTTTTAAGAATGCATACTCGCACTCTTCGTTCCATTCGAGCCCTTTCCCTTTTTTGATTACTTTGAAAAAAAATACGTATCTGTCCGTGGCCTTTGAGATGAATCTTCCCAAGGAAGCTAAGCATCCTGTTAGGCGCTGTACTTCTTTTAGTGTCCTTGGTGAAGTCATTTTCTGTAGGGCTTGGATCTTCTCGGGGTTGACTTCGATTCCTCTTTGGTGAACTTGAAAACCTAGGAATCTTCTTGAAGGAACTCCGAATAAACACTTGTTCGGATTTAGCTTCATTTGGTATCTTCTCAAGACATCAAATGTCTCTCGTAGGTCTGAAGTATGCTTGTCTGCCGTGATGCTCTTGGTTATCATGTCATCAATGTATGCTTTCATGTTCCTTCCTATTTGTCGTGCGAAGATTCTATTGACCAGCCTTTGATATGTTGACCCTGTATTTTTTAACCCGAATGGCATTACTGTGTAATAGTACAAACCTTGATCAGTTGTGAATGCTGTTTTTTTTTTGTCAGCCTTGTTCATCCGGATTTGGTTATATCCCGATTACGCATCCATGAAACTGAGTAACTCATGGCCTGATGTAGCGTCCACCAACTGATCTATCCTCGGAAGTGGAAAACTATTTTTTAGGCATGCCTTGTTCAAATCTGTGAAGTCTACGCACATTCTCCATTGTCTATTTTTCTTTTGGACGAGGACGACGTTAGCTATCCATTGAGGGTAGTTAACCTCTCTAATCGACCCTACAACGAGTAGCTTCTCTACTTCATGTTTGATTGCCTGACTTCTCTTGAGATTGAATGATATTCTCTTTTGTATCACCGGTTTTGCATTCGGGTCTATTGTGAGATGGTGAGATATTATTCGGGCATCTATCCCGACCATGTCTTCATGACTCCAAGCGAACACATCCCTGTATTCTTTAAGCATATTAATGAGGCTTTGTTTGACCTTTCCTTCCAGGTTGGCCCTAATCTTGATCCTTTTATCTTGTTCATCTTCTTCAAAGATAATTTCTTCAGCTGGTTCAATTTTGGATTCATTCGACTCTCCCATTGGATCGAATTCGAATGACAGTGGCTATTTGTTCCGACTCGACTATGTTGTAGTGCAAATCTGATCATCATTCTTGTTTTTGTATACCGACAGGTTAGCCCTTCGAGCCATCTCTTGGGATCCCTTGACTACACTGACCCCTTGTTCGGTCGGGAACTTGATCATTAAGGCATAAGTAGTTGTTACGGCCTTAGTTTTATTTAAGAATGGCTGACCCAACAACGCATTATACGACCAATTGTCTAAGTCTACAACCACTAAGTCGAGCAATACAGTTCTCTGACAAGGTGCCACTCTGATCTTTACGGGTAGCTTTACCGTCCCCGAGTGACCCGACCTCAATTCCCCCGAATCCTCTGAGTGAAGTATGGAAATGCTGTAGGTCCTTTTAATCCAACCTGAGTTGATCGTAGACTGCTACATTGAGAATGTCTGTTGAAGTTCCATTATCTATCAAGACTCTCCTAACTTCCCGATGACCAATCCGAGCACTTAGAAGTATTACTTCATTGGCCTTTGGACTGGCCCTTTGATTTCGATCGGAGTTGTGATCGGCCCTGATCTCTTTCTTTGTTTTTGATTTCTCATCCCTTTTCAAGATTACATCTTGTAGATGTCCTTCCCGAATGAGGGTTTCTATGTAATCTCTGAGCTGGTAACACTTAGAAGTCTCATGACCGGTTTCCTTGTGGAATCTGCAGTATTTGGTTGTATCCCACCGGGCAAACTGAGACTGTCGTTGTGGCTCTTTTACCATATTCTTTGCTTCCAGAATGGCCAGGATTTCCTCATGCTTTTTCCGAAGAGGGTTGTAATTGGTGTATCTACCTCGGTATTTCCCTTTTGGTTCTGCACCTTGGACTCAGCGTCCTTCTCTGGTTTTCCTACATGCATTTGACCCGTTGCTAACTCTTCTTTTTCGGCCAGTGCATATCCTCATGCCATGTCCATCATATATGCATATCTGGTCAGACAGGCTCTTCTTAGGTCAAAAGACAACCGTCCATTATGTAGGTTGTTGATGAATACAGCAATTATCGCTTCATCATTTACACTGCCGATTTTTGATACTGCTTGGCCGAATCTCCCCAGGTATTTCTTCAGCGACTCATCTTTCCCTTGTTTTATTTGAGAAAGGTAAGCCACTGATTTTTTTCTATGAACATTGCTCAGAAATTGCCTTGAAAAACTCCTGCTCACTTCACTGAAACTTCCGATGCTTGCTGGGGACAATCTCCCAAACCATCTTAAGCCCATGTCTCCTAGAGTTTGTGGAAAGTTGAGGCATAGTAAGGGATCGACATGGGCATACTGGGCCATAACACTTTTATAGCGTCTGACATGTTCTTTTGGGTCTGTATCCTTATTGAACTGCTCCACGTGTGGCATCCTGAATCTTTCTGGGAATGAAGTCTGCAGGATGTCCCTAGTGAACGGGCTGTCAGAATCCTCGTCAGATAAATCGTTGTACAAATAGAGTCTGACCAGTGCGTCCATTTGACGCCTATTGTTCTCGACTTCTCTAGTTAGACTCTGGATTACGACATCTCTGTCTCCCACCGGACTTCCCTGATTGTTGAACAGCTGGGTGATTGTCATTCCTCTTTCTGGCTCTTCACTTTGATGACGGGTTTCGAGTATGATTCTGTGATGACACTTACGATGGTGCCGATCACTATCTTTTGATGACGACCGATCTCTATGCCGGTCATGTTTACGGTGTCTAGCACGGACTGTCTGATCCAGGTTTTGCTTCTGGTGTGGTCGTTCCTCTTTAAGTGTTTCACGTTCAGCCTGATTGATTGGAGCAGAGTTCTTTCTGGCTTCCGATGCATTTAGTTCTGGCCCTACTACAACCGAACGAAGCCTCGCAGGTGGGAGGTTAGGAGTTTGTGCTTCTTCTGCAGCCAGTAGATCAACTCCTTCCTTTGCTGCATCTGCCACCAATTGTTGTAACGCCTCTCAGGAGTGTTGTGTCAGGTCTCTGCTGGTCAGAAGAACTTGCTGGATTCCCGTCAGGAATGTAGGCTGGTTCTCTGTGGTTGCAGAGAGATCTCGCGAGCTATTGATAACATGAAAGTTATCTGGAGATTTTTGGACATCCCCAGAACTGCTTCTGCTTCCTGCCATTATCTTTAATTAAATCGGAGGTTTAACGTCGATTTCTAGATGTATGAGAAAACCCAACAAGGATTGGATTTTAGCTGTGTTTTTAAAGAGAAAGAGAAGAAGAAAGTAATCGGAGGTAAGTTTTTTAAGTGGTAAAACTCTGATGACAGGAGAAACGTCCACGGGCGGTTGAATGATCAACCAAACCAAAATCCACTATGAAATAATATAATTACAATTCTCGATCTCTCTTTTTTCTCTCTGTATTTTTCTATGATTGTTGTCTCTATCTGTGTGATGAGATTATGGGTCTATTTATATGTCCACAGAACCTTAATATTCTTTGTACAAGTAATAAAAGATCGTTGTATTTAATTATGATTGTTTGCTTGTTCAAAGTAGTTTGTCTTCTTTCCTGTTTCGAAAACTTGTAGTGAGATCGAATGGGACTCTAGTAATGTAATACAATTAGGACTTATTTCTTTATGAGATTGTAGTCTTTTTGAAGAAATAAATTTGTTGCCTGATTATGAGCCCTTTCTGCTTGATAATTCCGTTCTTGTTGGAATTCCTCTTTGATATGGTATCTTCGTGTATTTTAATGACTCGATTCGTGTGAGCTATGCATTGGGCTTTTTATTCAATTTTCTTCATACTTGTCCCGAGTAGAACACGATATCAGTTGGTCCTGAGTGATTCCATCTGATACCGAGTAGAAAATATCACCAACTAGCCTCGAATATGTTTAGTTGGCCCCGAGTAATATTTGACATCAGTTGACCCCGAGCAGGTCTTGTTCAATTCTTGTTTATTCGGGCTTATCTTCTTTGGTGATGTCCTGCATGATATTTTCTGAAGGCCTATTCGGATGTCCATCTGACAATTTTATCATTTTTGTCAATGACGTGTATATTTGATAAAATTTATATACGACATCATGTAATTATTTAAAATTTAAAATTTAAAATTTAAAATTTACATTTTTTAATGAGAATTTTTAAAATATATAAATAATGTCAATATACATTTTTCAAAATATTACAGCTTCTTAGGATTATGAGAAAGAGTATAACTTGAACCCATAACCTTAAGTGTAGGTGCAGAGGGATTACCCAACATCATCTTGTCTTATTAATATACAATTTATCGACATGTGTGAGTAGATTATTCACGTAGGTATTGCAATATTAACTTGATCAATGCCACATTCAAAATAATAATAATAAATAACCCATCCATGAATTTTCTTTCAATCCAACCTTGTTATTAACATTTAAATATTTGTATAAAATTTAAGTTATCCGATAATATTCCAGGTTTGAGTCGTTATACCTCAGGTGATTTATAAAAGAAAAAAAAATCTCTATCTAGATATCAATTATAACCATAATCTATATTTTTCATTTAATTATTTAAATTTTATAATATAATAAAATAAAATCATCTTTCACTGGTATAAAAAAAATATATTAATATAGTCAAATGATTTGTGAACAATTAATCACAACAAGAATTAAAAAGTCTAATAATATCACAATCATATACTTAAGGAATATAATGTCTTTAAAAATTGTTTTAATTTTTTTTAAAAAAATTACCTTTTTTAAAGGGTGATATCAATTAATTATTATTTCAAAACAAATATCAATTTAATTTAAATGGTACTAATTATTAAACATTACGGCCCTTTCAAAAACAGAAAATCAAACATTACGGTATTACTTATTTGCTTTTATTTTAGGGTTATTATTTTATTGAGTTATAAAACTAGAAGAAAAAAAAAAGAAATAGAGAATGTAACAAGAAAATTAAACAGCTGTTTAATTTTTTTTGAAAAACTTTACCGTTATTGCGTTCTATAAATCTGCTGGAGCGGGAGAGAGATGTCTCACTGCTCGTCGAACAAGAAATATCTCTGTATCATCTGACTCTGCTCTCTCTCTCTCACTCACTCAGACTCCTCTTTTCGCTTTCTTTTGTGTGCTTCCAACTGCAACTGTAATTCTCTCTCTCAAGTTTTCTTTCCGCTTTCGTCGGTTGCTCCTTGCAATTCCGAGAATGGATTCTGTCAAAATCAGACGGGTTTGGGCATTCAATCTGGATCGAGAGCTGCAATCGTTTCATCAATCCCTAGGGCGTCACCATTTTCTTTCAGTTGACACCGAATTCCCGGGATGTCTTCGTAATACGCCCAGAGATGCTCCTGAGACTCTCCGCTACTCCGACTTGAAATTTAACATCGATAACACCAAGTTGATCCAACTGGGTATCACTCTCTCGGATGATTACGGTAATATTTCTTCTACTTGGGAATTTAATTTTTGTGATTTCAATGTCGATAACGATGCGTGTAATGAAACTTCTATCGATTTCTTGAAGAAGAGTGGGTTGGATTTTGAGAGGATTAGAAAAGATGGTATTTTCATGTCTGTGTTTAGGCGCAAATTCTTGGAAATTCTGTCTGTGCATGCTAACTTGAAGTGGGTTACATTTCATGGCTTGTATGATTTAGCTTATGTACTTAAGTTGTTAAGTAACAATTCACTGCCACTCACTGTATTTGATTTTGTTAAAGAGGCTGCTGAGTATTTCAATGCTGTTTTTGACATCAAATTTATCGCAAGATTTTGTAAAGGGCTCATGGGTGGTGAACTTGGATTGAATCGACTTGCATGTATTTTGACTGTTGATAGATGCGGTGAGGCTCATAATGCCGGTTCTGATAGTTTGTTAACTGCTTGTGTGTTTGCTATATTGAAGAATGTCTATAGAATAGAAGAAAGAAATTTTGATGGGTTTTTGTATAGCATTAGTCCAAAAATTCAGAGCATGAGTCCTAAAATAGTTGTGCCGCGTTATTGTCCACCAGTGATGCCTTGTCGATCCCCATTTCCCCAAATGATGGTGTGTTACAGTAGACCGACTCATCCTCTATACCATTATCATGTGCGACCATCTTATGTCATACAGTCAACCGTGTTCCCGTATGTCTTGTAGTTAAAGCTTCATTAGTTTAATTGTAACTCACATCCTTTGTAAAGTTCTTGACTTGTTTCAATGGATTCAATAGTCTCATATTTAGTAAGTCTTCCGTATGTAAAATGAAGTTCTTATTGCTAGTGTTTGTTAATTGTGAGAACCATGTTCCCGTGTGTCTTGTAGTTAAAGCTTCATTAGTTTCATATTCAATTATCTGCTCTTGCTTTTTCACTGTGCTGGATGTATCTTATCCTGATATATTTTTTTTTTTCATCTCTGTCGCTGTGCAGCTTTCTGATATTTGTTGTTTTTTTTTTATTAACGGAATGTGAGGGGAAAAGTATAATATTAACTAGCACAAAGATGATTGTTAATAATATAAGACAAAGAAGATGCAGTTAATAATATCAGTTGTGCTACTTGCTGATTGTATGTCTGTGCTTTATTATGTATCTTGTACTACCTTGAGTTTCTTTGTATTTTATTATTAATGGAAGTGTGAGGGGAAAAGTGGTGCCTTCTAAAGAGTTACGCCGAGGATGCCCATTGTCGCCTTACTAGTTCCTCCCCTGTACCAAGGCTCTTTCTAGTCTAATTTTAAGGTCTGAACAGGATGGTAAGACTTTGGGGATTAGCTGGTGTAGAGGCAGTCCTTTGGTGAGCCATCTGTTTTTGCAGATTATAGTATTCTTTCTTGTAAGCATCCATTGGGAATTGTAACAAAATTTTTCTGTGTACGGCTAGAAAAAATGCTTTGCCTTCCCTCTCCAACTTATGGATTAGAAAACTGAATGAGAATCTATGCTGTTCTAGATGTTGTTATGGTGCTGAAACTGTTGAACATGTGTTGTGTTGTGTGTACCAAGGCAGAGAATGTTTGGAGTAATTCTGTTTTTTCGGTGTCTGTTAGATAAATTCAGAGGTCTTCCTTGTTTGGATGTTTTGAGGGGTTAGAGTTCTAGCATTGGTAAGGCCAACGTTGAATTTGTTGCTATATATACTGTTGTGGGATATCTGGACAAAATGCCCAGACGGCTCTGCAGGCTAACAATTTCCCAAAGGCTCTTTGAAATTAAATTCTGATGTTGCTATTAGAAAAGGTCATCAATTTATTGGTGTTGGGGTAGTGATAAGAGATGGCAGGGGAATGATTATTGCTGCGGTTTCTAAAGCTGTTGATGGTTTATTTTCTGCTGATATTGGGTAATGTATGGCTCTTCAAGAAGGTTTGTTAATTGTTACTGGGTAAAAGGTTGGTTCTCGTAGTGAAATTCGCTTATGTTGATGCTTCCAACATTGCTACCAAAGTGACTTTGAAGACTCCTTTGAATATGACTGCCAGTTTTATCATTGAATATATTAAAGCCTTATGTGAAGTTCTGGGTTTTACAAATACCTTATTTGCCTTGCTTCTTTGGCTTTTCTTCACCAGCAGAGAACAATTTTGGAGGGATGTTGCTTTTGATTGTATTTTTCCTTGTTAGTTGAATATATTTGTTTTGATTTTTTTTTAATAAAAAACTATTTAGAAATCGATACCCATTCAAATTTTTTACAGGACTCTTTTCTTTTGTTACCTGAACGTAGTTATTTTTATAAAAAAAATGTAAAGGTTTCTCGTTTACTGCATTGCAAAATCAATTACCAGTATAAATTCCATTGTTAAAAATGAAATTGAGAGGGAGACTTGTGTCCTACTGCCCATGCATAAGGTTCAAACATTTCTCTTGAGGAGAGCTGAACAAACTTGGGATTTTGACAGTCCTGATATTGGCTTGGCTTTTTCAACACATCCCTTAATTTCTTACACAACTCACTGATCTAAAAACAATATAGAAAATCTTACACACGATTTTATTTGACCTCTTGTGATACAAAGTCTTAACTAAATTCATGGGCTCAGAAAAAAATCATGTAATCTAGCATTGTTGATGGCACTAAATTTGATTGCTTATAGATCAAGTAACCAACATCTCCCTTCTCAAGTTTGTAACTTGTTTAAATGAATTCTATAGTTACATTTTTTACATTTTATGAGCACTTGTTTGAAGCCTATTTGGACATTAGATTTATTCTTGGATATTGAAATTATGAGTTGAATGAGTGTTGATGAATTTTTTGTGTTGGCGTTCAACTCTGCCGTAAAGATTTTGATAAGCATGTTTGAATTTTTTTCATAGTATGAATTAGGTTGCATATTATTGGTTTATGTAAGCGTGATCCAAGTATTCTTACATGGGACTATGTTTTTTAAGGTTAAAAATATAATCATGTCAGCAAGACACTCAATTTTGACTGTTGGGCATGTAAAAGACAATGAAAATGAACTACATAAAACTGAAATTGGGAAAGCAAAAAGCCAACTGGTCACAGATTGAAACATGGGCAACTAGAAAAATGATAGGCTAGCCTACTGACGATAAAATTGAAGTATGGATAACATAGAAATTTTGCAGCTAAAATTTTTATTTGATCAACTGTTATAAAAATCTTGGAAAATGATTCGACTTTTAAATTGTAATTATTTATATGAACAGGGGAAATTATTTCATACAAAAGGAACAGAAAAGGAAACAATGCAGGGCAACGGAATCACATATATTAAACTGGCAAACGCTTTTCAAATCATTTCACCATATAGATTTCCAACTAAATGAACATGAAAACCCAAGAGACGATTAAACTAAAGTACAAATGCTGCTTAAAGAGGGTCCGCTTAAACAACTAGATTAACATTCAGAAATCTGGTTTTAAGGTTTGCCTCTTTCTTATCAAATCTTCAAGAACTGAATTGATGCTCTTTACTTAACTTGTATTATTATATTAGGTGTATTATTTTAGTTGTTTTATAAATTGTTGATTTATGAGTTTTTGCACTTACACAAGTAGGCAGTGCAATTATACTTATATAATTGAATACCAAGTGTAGTGACGTGTGTATCCTTAGATTAAGAAATTGGTGCTTCTAATATCCTAAGAGAGATACCAGTTGAAAATTGAGTAACAATGATATGTATTAGACTATTAGACTCGATTCACTTCTTCTCCGGTTCAGGCGCCGCAGCTACCGCTGTCCGATCGAAATCGGTTTCTCTCTCACCTCATTTCATTATTATTTTAAGTTAATAATCTGAATTTTGTTTGTGCAATCCATGAATATTTTAGCAAAATGATTGCGTTTTTGGGGTTTTTTAAAGGTTTTATCATTTGGGTATGTCGATTTTGGCTGATTTATTGGGTGCTTGTATATGAATTGGCTTTAAGTTTTCAAATTTAACTTAGATGTTACAGTGTGACTCTTGCTTTGATTTGTTTCCGATTCTGTATTAGTTGAACTTTAGAGTTGTTTGCTGAGAAAAAATTGAACTAGGATATAACAAAGTATAGTATTTGCATATAGTATTTGCAAGAGTGGTGCAAGAGTGGTGTCAAATTGTATATATATATATATGTATTTTTATCAAGAGTTATGTTTGCTATTCAGTTTTTGTGTTGATTAACATGTGGGATAGTTTGATAACTTATTCCTGTTTAATTTCTTATCAGAAAAGAAAATTGTAAAATTATATTCAAACATTGTAGAAGCTATATAGTCTTCCTTGTAATCTAGATTTTTCAGTCTTCATTGTAAAGACAAAAACAGTTTAACTAGCAAATAATTTATTATTTATATTTTGTGTTGTTCTAGTGATTGCAATCTTCGCTGTTTTACAAACATGCTTTAAACACTTGTCTTCCCGTTGTTTATGTAAGCTTTTAAATAACTAGTAATGTAAGTTATAATTATTAGCTAATTGAGTATTGTCTTGACGTTAATACTTAAACATTCTTCTTCCATTCCTGCTGGTTGATTTTGTCATTGAAGGTTGAACTACCAAGTGATTGAAGCTCTTGTTAAGAATTTCAATATTATTGTCTTGTTGGAGAATCAATGTCAAGTGACGATGTGTGACATAAACTAGGCAGTAAGTTGTTTTTATCAGCTGTATGTATTTTCAGTTGTTGACTAGAATGTTTAGATTTAAATGAACTCTTTTAGCATGTCATTTCAAAATTTATACCAAACATATGTATAATATGCTGAAAGAAGGAAAAAAATACACTCCTGTATGCGTGGGCAGGTACTTCATTCTGAAATTGTATGTGATATGGACCCCAAAGATGCACCAGGAAACAATAAGCTGCTCCAAATGTTAGTTTGTTACAAAATCTTTTCTTTTTTGTTATATGTGTTGTTTCCACAACTCGGATAAGTTTGGTTCTAAATCTTAACCTTTTGTGCCGAAGAGATTCATAAATTCATCTTAAGCTTATGCATATGATGGTCATATTTTGAGGATGAGAATTTCGGTCAAGCTTAGTAGCATCACGATCCATGTTATTTAAATTATTTTGCAGCCATTTGAACTAAATGATGTAACTAACCAAATTCTTGCTCACTTGCCGATCTCACACACATGATATGTGCTATTTCAACCACAAAAACTGATGATAATCTGTAATGAACGCTCTTTGCTCACAATGCTGCCGATAGTTCGATGTGATAGATTTTTTTTTTATGCAAGTGATACGGGTATTTTGGAAATAAGCCAAACCAGTTGCGCATTTGGAATGACTTGAATGACTCTTACAAGCCGGATTTCGTGAAGACAATTCTAGAGGAGTGAACATGTTTGATATTGTAAACATGTTTGAAACTTATATTTTGTTGGAATTGTGAACATATTTGAAACTTATATTTTGTTGGAATTGTGAACATGTTTGTGTTATGGATTTTGTTATTTGGTTTGTGAACAAATATATTACATTAACTATTATGATATATAAAAATATTGACTTGTCTTCTTCCAAATATGATATATAAAAATATTTATCACTATTATGTGGTTACAAACATTGGATATGACAAGAAGGGCACTCTGGTCATTTGAACCTCTTGTCCCGTCATGTCCCAGTCATACCAAACATACAATAGTACAGTGAATAATTCTGTTCCAGGCCTACCAAACACAATATAGAATAGTCTGTCCCGTCCCGTCCTGTCCCATATCCACACCAAACGCACCCCAAGAGAAAGAAGGCATACAGCTACTGAGATGATCAAATATGAATATTTATAAAAACATTTTTGGGTTCATTTTAACCAACTTGATTACCGGTGTAACACTATAGTGGTCTTTCTACCATTTCCATGCCAAACTCAACAGACAGTACACTTATTAGATTTGCCTATATAAAAAAAATTGAAGTAAAAAAGAAAGAAACTACAGATAAAGTATTTAAAGTATTAAAGAAAGGTTGGCAATTCCTTAACAGAAAGGGAAAAAGAAACAATGAATTTAAGTATTTAACCAACATACTTTGCTCCGATTGCATCCGTTGTGAAGATAAAGGGCATGTCTTCATCTCATAATCCAGCAATAACATGATTGATTTGCTTTAGAAAAAATCTGCTTATAACTTAATTTAATAAATAATCAACTTTAAAAAAAAGTTGGCAAGTGTTTAATAAAGTAAATTTTAAAAGTGCTTAATTTTTAAAATGATAGAAAATGTATTGAATAAAATTACTAAAATAGACATCATTAACAATATAAGTATAAAGTATATAAAAACAAATAAACAAATTTAAACAAAATAAAAATGACTGATTCAACCCAGCTTTTTCTCAAATAACTAGGCACTTTAGTCAACTCGCTCAAACACATCTTAAACTCAACAATAGATGAGAACCAGCCTCCATCGGTTGCGTCGGAGGAAGAGGCCGGTTTTCCTCCGGTAGTGGAGGAGGCGACGAACAATCTCCTCTCGTTCTTACATCATCCTGTTCTTACGACAAACAAACTTTCCGACGCTGGTTTTTGATTGCGGCAATGGAATAACGTCCTCATTTTCTCACGATCACTGGAGCACAACAAGCTTTATTAATTATAACCATAATCTTTATTTTCATGTGTTGACGTCGATTTATGGATGTATGAGAAAAGCCAACAATGATTGTATTTTAGCTGTGTTTTTAAAGAGAAAGAGAAGGAGAAAGTAATCGGATACAAGTTTTTTACGTGGTAAAACTCTGATGACCGGAGAAACGTCCACGGGCGGTTGAATGATCAACCAAGCCAAAATCCACTATGAAAAAATATAATTACGATTCTCGAACTCTCTTTTCTCTCTCTGTATTTTTCTATGATTGTTGTCTCTATCTGTGTGATGAGATTATGAGTCTATTTATATGTCCACAGAACCCTAATCTTCTTTGTACAAGTAATAAAAGATCTTTGTATTTAATTATGATTGTTTGCTTGTTCGAAGTAGTTTGTCTTATTTCTTGTTTTGGAAACTTGTATTGAGATTGAATGAGACACTAGTAATGTAATCCAATTAGAACTTATTTCTTTATGAGATTGTAGTCTTTTAGAAAAAATAAATGTGTTGCCTGATTAAGAACCATTTATGCTTGATAATTCCGTTCTCGTTGGAATTCCGCTTTGATATGGTATCTTCGTGTATTTTAATGACTCGATTCGTGTGAGCTATGCACTGGGCTTTTTATTCAATTTTCTTCATGCTTGTCCCGAGTATAACACGATATCAATTGGTCCTGAGTGACGTCATCTGATCCCGAGTAGAAAATGTCACCAACTAGCCCCGAGTATGTTTAGCTGGCCCCGAGTAGTATTTGGCATAAGTTGACCCCGAGCAGGTCTTGTTCAATACTTATTTATTCGGGCTTCTCTTATTTGGTGATGTCTTGTAGGATTTTTAAAGGCCTATTCGGATGTCCACCTGGCAATTTTATCCTTTTTGTCAATGACATGTATATCTGATAAAATTTACATACGACAATACCCCCTTAAAATATTTTTGCCGAATAGAGTTTTGTTTCGGACAAAAGTATTTTAATCAATTCTTCAATTTTATATCTTTTTAGTGTCAGAGTAAATATCTTATCATAATTACGTGTCTTAATGGTGACCCTGTAAATTCGATTTGCCCCATCATGCGAGATCTTCAATGATAGCGACGTTTTAGAATTCTGATGGCGAAAGCCAATTCTCTTCTTGACACGTGTCCTTTGCCTCTTCATTTTTCGATACCATTTATGAGAAATGACCTTCGCGTCTCCCTGTGTGCAGCCTACGTCATCAAGTATCGTCACAAATTTTTCCCGCCATGAGACCCTAGGGTTTTGTGCTAACACCCATTTAAATTCTTCACTGAAGGGTTGCGCTGGTTCATTCTAAAAAACTTGAAAACCATAAATTTTTGTCAGCCTGGATTTCTTTGCGCAGCAATTTGTCATTTCTCCATAGAAGATTCTGCATCACTTTTCATTCAAGGTTATTCCAATGAATCCATCTTCCCGTCATCAGTTTTTTACCATTGCTCTTGAAGCGCTCGATCGTGGGGATTTCCAGTTGGTTTCTTACGCTCGAAGATTATTGGGGGAAATCCCCCCGGACGAGCCTTCATTTTTAGAAGTTGACGTTTTTGGGCTTCACCCTGACGTCCAATTTTCTGTATCCAGTTCTGATTCTTCATCTAGTTCTGAATATGATATTTCTAATCATAGGGTACCTCTGCGAAGGATGGGAAAACATCAAAGCAGAAGTGAAGTCCATAAGCATGGCTCGGGCAGCGTTCGGATCAGGGAGCAGACTGTTAACGAGAACGATGTTGAAGAGGCGTTCAGAGCATCTCTTCTCATCTTATCTGTTGATTGCCCGAGTGGGTTTGACAACGAACCGAATGCGGTCGGGGTAGAAGAGATCGGGAAGTATCGTGCCCGATTCGATTTGGACAACTCGGTTATTCTGGTTCCCACTGGTGATAGAGCTGAGTGGAATCCTCCCCCGGGCATGGTGGCAATCTATGGATCCATGCTCTGCTGCGGTGTCACGCTTCCCCTTCAGCCGTTCATTGCCTGGTTTTTAGCTGAAACAGGGATTGCCCCAGCTCAACTGGCCCCGAACAGCTACAAGATCCTGATGTGCATGTGGCACATGTACATCCGGATGAACTTGTCGCCGCCATCCCCGAGTGAAATCAGGCACTTCTTCACACTGAGGCAGTCTGGTAAGACAGAGACCTATTTTCTTATATCTAATCCACCGGACTGCTGGGTTCTCGAGGGGACAAAGGTGATTCGGGATGTCGGTACCTCTGACGACCCTAAAAAGAAGGGGTTTGTATGTGGATTCCCTTCATCCAAAAAGTTTTGGAAGAACAATTGGTTTTTTACAGGAGAGAATCTGGGTCTTGAAGTCACCCTCTCGGCTGAGGAAACTCGGAGGGTGCTGAAAGTTCCACGCTTCTTCTGTTCCCTCGAGGTTTGGAACAAGATGAAGCTTGTCTTTAGCGTTGCTGAACTGACCAGACCTGTTTGGGCAGCAGTTCGCACGCTGGAGAAGATGAGCATGTCTTATCTTTTCAATGAGACGAAAATGATAGAGTTCATCTTCTTCAGCTAGATTTCAGCTTACCGCAGGCGATGTAAGTGATCTTTGTAACCCTCTTTTTTCCATTTTATTGTTATTTTTTACTTTTTGTATTCTGACGCGGTCCCTTTTTTTTTCTAAGTGTATGACACGGACATCGTCTGCGACCTTCAAGCTCGCCAAGTGAAGTCGATTCTTCAGGCGAGCCGAAAAAAAGCTTCTCGTCAGAGCAATAATGGTATCACCCCGCCTGAGTCTGATGAAGACATTGTGGTTGAGATCCCCCCAAGTGTTGATGTTGAAGCATCGGTGGATGCGGAGACTTCGAAGCCGAACAGGGGTTCCTCTCCCCACTGAGGTTAAAGATCAAGGGGCTGAACCCTCGAGGGTTCCTTCATATCCTTCTCCCAGGATATGCTGAGGGAGATGTCATCCGGTCGACCTTTCATCGGGAAAGACCGTTGAAGTTGTTTTCGGGATGGCTCCCTGACAGACCATCTTTAGAACGTTTTTAACGGTGCATCTTATGTAAGTTATCCTTAACTTCTTCAATTGTTTTGCTTGTTCGCCACAATTTTAATTGAAATTTTTATAGATGGTGGCCGAGTTTGCTGAGCTGGTTCAGACGCAACAAAATCAAGCTAATGGAATAAGGTGTCTCGAGGCTCAGCTGAAGGAAAGTGACGATAGCCGTGCTCGGGTCGAATCGGCTTATCAACAAGAGGTTGGCTCTGCTCAAGTATTTGCTGACCACTGCTTGGCGAAGTAGATGGAGGCTGAGGAAAGGGCTTCTTTGGCAGAAGAGAAAGTTGAGTTACTTTAAAATTTATTGTCTTTTGCCTAAGAATCAATGCATAAAACCGATCAAGAAGTAGAGCAGTCTAAGTCGGCATATGAGCAGAAGATCGAAGACTTGGAACGCCAGGCTCTAACGGTTGAGTCCCTATCCAAGGAGGCCAGGCTGGAACTCAAAGTGCAAGGGGTAGATCGTTTCAAGAGATCCCCTACCTACGATGCCCTTCTCCTTCGAGAGTTTCAGTGTGGGTTGGTTTCAGCTGGCGAGTTCTTCAAGGTTAGAATCGGGCAATTAAGAAAGCCCGAACCAACTGGGAGCTGTCGATCAAGAATCATGTGGATCATTCCTTAGAATCTCTTCGAACTCAGATGAAAGGAGTGGAGAGCTTACTGCCGTAGCCGAGGAAAAGAGCCTCATCCTATGCATTTGGAGGTTCCATCTGAGCACCCCCTCTCGACTATTTACGCCAGTCAGGAGTCGGTCGTGGAGGGTGTGGTCTCTGATGTCAGACCGATCCCAGGAGAAGATTACAGCCAGTGGATGGAAGATTCGGTCGACACGATTGCTTGGCCTTCCAATGAAAGTCTGCTCCACGAGTACAAGATGGTTCCCGATCCGAGTATTGGCAAGAGTTCAAAATCCTTACAACCTTGATTTTTGTAGAAGTTTTTTTTTGTAGAAATTCTTTGTAATCTTTGTAATTCATTCTTTATAACAATTCTTTGTAACAATTTTTTGTATCGATTCTTTAGAGATTAATAAAATCCCGAGTTTAACTTTTCTGAACCCAGTGGTCTTGATCTGATTTATTGCTTCTAGGAATTTCACCTTCAACTTGACTTTATTGTTGCCGAGTATCTTACTAAACCAATTATTTTTGATGTTCGGGTAACTTAACCGAGTATCTTATTAAACCGGTTTTGTTCCCTGAATAATTTTTAATGCCAAGTATCTTATTAAACTGGCTGTTGCAATCTTCATGCCAAATATCTTATTAAACTGACTAATTCTAATGTTCGGGTAACTTTACCGAGTATATTATTAAATCGGTTGTCACCTGAATAATTTTAATACCAAGTATCTTATTAAACTGGCTCTTGTTATTAACCGAGTCATATTAAAACATGCAAGTAAGTTTATAATTGTGTTTCATACACGGTTGCTACCCGAACATTACATCAAGGCTCACCATGATCATATGTTTGAGTCCTTACATATTACCGAGAATGTCTTCCCAGTTTTTATGCGCAAGGGTTTATCGAATCGTTAAGCTTTTTGAATCGCTTAACACAGCTATGCATTTCACCAAAAAAAAATCGATAGCGTCCCGAGCTGGTGCATCTGGTTTGCTTTTTTGCTAAGGTCAATTGACCTTGCTCGGATGGCATGCTCCTTCGAACTTCTCTGCCCATTCGGGAATCAATGGTCCCGAGTATTCTATTTGCATGTTCTTATTATCATGCTTGTCATTCATATGGTCTTATTACCATGCTTTCGGAAATCCCTAGATTGATGCTTTTTCTTTCAGAAATCCCGAGTTTGATTTTTATTTATAGCTGCAAAATCAACAAAGATTTAAATTCAACAGCTAATATAAGACCTAACTAAAATTGTCCTGACTAAAAAAAAGAACAAAAAATAATTTAAGGATAGAAAATCTTCAGATATTGGGCTTTACATGGTCGGGGTAAAACCCCTCCATTAGGTCGTGCAAGCCAATACGCTCCATGGCCAACTATTCCTTTGACTTTGTACGGGCCTTCCCATTTATCAGCCAGGGAACCTGCAACTTCATTTTTTATGTTCAATGACACCTTCCTGAGTACCAGGTCTCCTAGCTGGAATTTCCTGACCCGAACATGAGAGTTGTAGTGGCGAGCTACTCTTTGCTGATATGCCATATTTCGTATACGGGATTTCTCTCTTTTCTCTTCTAGCTCATCTAGATATTGTAATAGCATATCAACATTCTGATCTTTATCATATAGCCTGACCCGGGGTGACGTGTATGACGTTTCTATAGGGATAACAACTTCTGTTCCAAACGCTAAAGTGAATGGAATCTCTCATGTTGACGTTCTTGCTGTTGTCTGATATGCCCATAATACTTCGGAAAGCTTTTCAACCCAGCTTCTTTTATTGGCATCTAGCTTTGCTTTGATTGTGTGCTTGATGATTTTGTTCACTGCTTCAACCTGCCCATTTGTTTGAGGGTGGGTATGTGTGGCATAGTAATTGGCAATCCGGTACTCTTTACACAGCTGTCTGAATTTCAGGTTATCGAACTGTGTGCCGTTGTCAGTGATTATAGTGTTTGGGACCCCAAACCTATAAAGTATATTCTTTTTCATGAAATTTATGGTGTTTGCTTCTGTGATATGCACCGATGCTTCAGCTTCTTCCCACTTCGTGAAGTAGTCAACGGCTACTATGGCATACTTCGCTCCACCCCCTGTCCCGACCGGCATTGGACCGATTAAATCCAAACCTCACATGGCAATTGGCAATGGGGATGTGAGGTTTCTAAGCTATTCAGGGGGTTGTCAAATATCATTAGCAATCCTTTGGCAAGTATTGCAACTCTCCGAACATCGCTGTGCATCTGAGAATAGAGTAGGCCAACAATAACCTTACTTGAGTACCTTGTGCGCTAAAATTTTACCCCCAGTGTTGTTTTCGTAAACTTCTCCATGGATTTCCTGTAATATCCGATATGCATCCTCCTTTGACATACATATTTGGAGTGTTCGGGAATACCCCCTTTATACAGTTCTCCTCCAACCAATGTGTACCTTGTTGATCTATACCTGATACGTTTTGCTTGTAAGGGATCTTCCGGGAGCATGCCTTCTTCCATGAACCTTTTTAGCTGAGTCATCCAACCGTCTGTCGGTGTTCGGATTTCTAAAATTTCTAAGTTTCTTGGCTCAGGTGTGCTCGATTTTAGGAGATGTGCAATCGGAATAGTCTTTGAACTGATTGTGGTTGTTGTTGATGCTAGTTTGGACAATCTCCTCCCTAGGGATCTGGGCAATCTTATATTCTTTGAATTTCTGAAGTAGCTGTTTTACAATGTCACGTTAGACTATCATGCCTTCATCCTTAGCTTGGTACTCGTCCATGACTTGGTTGACAACTACCTGTGAATCGCTGAATATCTTGACTTCATCTGCCCCGAGAGCTATGCAGACTCTGAGTCCAGCTAGTAGCGCCTCGTACTCGGCTTGATTGTTGGTTGCTTTGAAATCAAATCTCATGGCACATTCGACATCATCTCCTTCTGGAGTGCATACTACGATCCCTGCCCCACTGCCATGAGTGTTTGAAGAGCCATCAACATACAATTTCCATGGGAATTTTTTTTTCAACATCTTTTTTTCTTCCAGGTTTGGCTCTGTGAACTCTACTATTAAATCTACCACTGTTTACCCTATGAGGGATGTCCTGGGGACGTAGTGGGTATCGAATTCACTTAGCTCGATAGCCCATTTGGTCAGTCTTCTTGAAATCTCTGGCTTCTGTAGAATTTTCTTTAATGGGCAGTCGGTGAGAACTTGGATTGTATGAGTCTGAAAATATGGCTTTAGCTTCCTTGCTGCTGAAACCAATGCTATGGCCATTTTCTCTACCTGTGAATACCTAGTCTCGGCTGGTAGAAGTGCTTTGCTGGTATAGTACACTGGCTTCTGTACTATATCTTCTGTTCTGACTGGAACCAGCTTGCTGCTAGTTCTGTAATTGATAAGTACAAATGGAGTATCTCTCCAATCTTTGGTTTTGAAATGATGAGAGCCTGCCCTAGGTATTCTTTGATTTTTAAGAATGCATACTCGCACTCTTCGTTCCATTCGAGCCCTTTCCCTTTTTTGATTACTTTGAAAAAAAATACGTATCTGTCCGTGGCCTTTGAGATGAATCTTCCCAAGGAAGCTAAGCATCCTGTTAGGCGCTGTACTTCTTTTAGTGTCCTTGGTGAAGTCATTTTCTGTAGGGCTTGGATCTTCTCGGGGTTGACTTCGATTCCTCTTTGGTGAACTTGAAAACCTAGGAATCTTCTTGAAGGAACTCCGAATAAACACTTGTTCGGATTTAGCTTCATTTGGTATCTTCTCAAGACATCAAATGTCTCTCGTAGGTCTGAAGTATGCTTGTCTGCCGTGATGCTCTTGGTTATCATGTCATCAATGTATGCTTTCATGTTCCTTCCTATTTGTCGTGCGAAGATTCTATTGACCAGCCTTTGATATGTTGACCCTGTATTTTTTAACCCGAATGGCATTACTGTGTAATAGTACAAACCTTGATCAGTTGTGAATGCTGTTTTTTTTTTGCCAGCCTTGTTCATCCGGATTTGGTTATATCCCAAGTAGACGTCCATGAAACTGAGTAACTCATGGCCTGATGTAGCGTCCACCAACTGATCTATTCTTGGAAGTGGAAAACTATCTTTTGGGCATGCCTTGTTCAGATCTGTGAAGTCTACACACATTCTCCATTGTCCATGCTTCTTTTGGACGAGGACGACGTTAGTTATCCATTGAGGGTAGTTGACCTCTCTAATCGACCCTACAACGAGTAGATTCTCTACTTCCTGTTTGATTGCCTGACTTCTCTCGAGATTGAATGATCTTCTCTTTTGTATCACCGGTTTTGCATTCGGGTCTATTGTGAGATGGTGAGATATTATTCGGGCATCTATCCCGACCATGTCTTCATGACTCCAAGCGAACACATCCCTGTATTCTTTGAGAAGATTAATGAGGCTTTGTTTGACCTTTCCTTTCAGGTTGACCCCGATCTTGATCCTTTTATCCGGTTCATCTTCTTTCAAGATAATTTCTTCGGCCGGTTCAATTTTGGATTCATTCGGCTCTTCCATTGGATCGAATTCGAATGACAGTGGCTCTTGTTCAGACTCGACTGTGCTATAGTGCAAACCTGATCATCATTCTTGTCTTTGTATACTGACAGGTTAGCTCTTCGAGCCATCTCTTGGGATCCCTTGACTACACCGACCCCCTATTCGGTCGGGAACTTGATCATTAAGACATAAGTGGTTGTTACGGCCTTAGTTTTATTTAAGAATGGTCGACCCAACAACGCATTATACGACCAATTGTCTAAGTCCACTACCACGAAGTCGAGCAATACAGTTCTCTGACAAGGTGCCACTCTGATCATTACTGGTAGCTTTACCGTCCCCGAGTGACCTGACCTCAATTCCCCCGAATCCTCTTAGTGGAGTATGGAAATGCTGTAGGTTCTTTCGATCCAACCTGAGTTGATCGTAGACGGCTACATTGAGAATGTCTATTGAACTTCCATTATCTATCAAGACTCTCCAGACTTCCCGATGACCAAATCGAGCACTTATGACCAGAGCGTCATTTGGCAGAACATCGACGCCATGTGAGTCTGCTTCTGTGAATATTATTGGGTCTCATCCTTCCTTTACCCTTTTTGGGTCTGGCTCCACCGAGTTTACGTCAAAGTTATGTCTTGCTTCTATTGCTTCTCTGATTTCCTGTGTTCGCTCTCGATTACTTCTCCCAGTGGATGGTCCTCCAAAGATTATATGTATTACTTCATTGGCATTTGGACTGACCCTTTGATTTCGACCAGAGTTGTGATCGGCCCTGATCTCTTTCTTTGTTTCTGATTTCTCATCCCTTTTCAAGATTACATCTTGTAGATGTCCTTCCCGAATGAGGGTTTCTATGTAATCTCTGAGCTGGTAACACTTAGAAGTCTCATGACCGGTTTCCTTGTGGAATCTGCAGTATTTGGTTGTATCCCACCGGGCGAACTGAGACTGTCATCGTGGCTCTTGTACCATATTCGTTGCTTCCAGAATGGCCAGGATTTCCTCCTGCTTTTTCCGAAGAGGGCTGTAATTGGTGTATCTACCTCGGTATTTCTCTGTGGTTTGTTCGGCATGACGCCCATTTCCCCCATCCTTGCTCTTTTCTTTGTTGTTTCCTTTCTGTTTTCCCTTTTAGTTCTGCACTTTGGACTCAGCGTCTTTCTCGGGTTTTCCTCCATGCATGTGTCCCGTGGCTAACTCTTCTTTTTCGGCCAGTGCATATCCTCATGCCATGTTCATCATATATGCATATATGGTCAGACAGGCTCTTCTTAGGTCAAAAGACAACCGTTCTTTCTGTAGGTTGTTGATGAATACAGCAATTATAGTTTCATCATTTACACTGTCGATTTTTGATACTGCTTGGCCGAATCTCTCCAGGTATTTCTTCATCGACTCATCTTTCCCTTGTTTTATTTGAGAAAGGTAAGCCACTGATTTGTTTCTATGAACATTGCTCAGAAATTGCCTTGAGAAACTCCTGCTCACTTCACTGAAACATCCGATGCTTGCTGAGGTAATCTCCCAAACCATCTTGAGCCCATGTCTCCTAGAGTTTGTGGAAAGTTGAGGCATATTAAGGGATCGACATGGACATACTGGGCAATAACACTTTTATAGAGTCTGACATGTTTTTTTGGGTCTGTATCCTTATTGAACTGCTCAACGTGTGGCATCCTGAATCTTTCTGGGAATGAAGTCAGCAGGATGTCCCTAGTGAACGGGCTGTCAAAATCCTTGTCAGATAAATCGTTGTACCCATAGAGTCTGACTAGTGCGTCCATTTGACGTCTATTGTTCTCGACTTCTCGAGTTAAACTCTAGATTACGACATCTCTGTCTCGCACCGAACTTTCCTGATGGTTGAACAGCTAGGTGATTGTCATTCCTTTTTCTGGCTCTTCACTTTGATGCCGGGTTTCAAGTACGATTATGTGATAACGCTTGCGATGGTGCCGATCACTATCTTTTGATGATGACCGATCCCTGTGTCGGTCATGTTTACGGTGTCTAGCACAGACTGTCTGATCCTGGTTTTGCTTCTGGTGTGGTCGTTCCTCTTCAGGTGTTTCACGTTCAGCCTGATTGATTGGAGCAGAGTTCTTTCTGGCTTCCGATGCATTTAGTTCTGGCCCTACTACAACCGAACTAAGCCTCGCAGGTGGGAGGTTAGGAGTTTGTGCTTCTTCTGCAGCCAGTAGATCAACTCCTTCCTTTGCTGCATCTGCCACCAATTGTTGCAACGCCTCTCGGAAGCGTTGTGTCAGGTCTCTGCTGGTCAGAGGAACTTGTTGGATTCCCCGTCGGGAATGTAGGTTGGTTCTCTGTGGTTACAGCGAGATCTCGCGAGCTACTGACAACATGAAAGTTATCTGGAGATTTTTGGACATCCCTTGAACTGCTTCTGCTTCTGCTTCCTGCCATTATCTTTAATTAAATCGGAGGTTCAACCCCTCCTTATAGCGCCAATTGTTGATGTCGATTTCTAGATGTATGAGAAAAGCCAACAAGGATTGGATTTTAGCTGTGTTTTTAAAGAGAAAGAGAAGAAGAAAGTAATCGGATGTAAGTTTTTTAAGTGTTAAAACTCTGATGACCGGAGAAACGTCCACGGTCGGTTGAATGATCAACCAAGCCAAAATCCACTATAAAATAATATAATTACAATTTTCGATCTTTTTTTTCTCTCTGTATTTTTCTATGATTGTTGTCTCTATCTGTGTGTTGAGATTATGGATCTATTTATATGTCCACAGAACCTTAATCTTCTTTGTACAAGTAATAAAAGATCTTTTTATTTAATTATGATTGTTTGCTTGTTCAAAGTAGTTTGTCTTCTTTCCTGTTTCGAAAACTTGTATTGAGATCGAATGGGACTTTAGTAATGTAGTCCAATTAGGACTTATTTCTTTATGAGATTGTAGTCTTTTTGAAGAAATAAATTTGTTGCCTGATTAGGAGCCTTTTCTGCTTGATAATTCCGTTCTTGTTGGAATTCCTCTTTGATATGGTATCTTCGTATATTTTAATGGCTCGATTCGTGTGAGCTATGCACTGGACTTTTTATTCAATTTTCTTCATACTTGTCCCGAGTAGAACACGATATCAGTTGGTCCTGAGTGATGCCATCTGATACCGAGTAGAAAATATCATCAACTAGCCCCGAATATGTTTAGTTGGCCCCGAGTAATATTTGACGTCAGTTGACCCCGAGCAGGTCTTGTTCAATACTTGTTTATTCGGGCTTATCTTCTTTGGTGATGTCCTGTATGATATTTTTTGAAGGCCTATTCGGATGTCCATCTGACAATTTTATCATTTTTACCAATGACGTGTATATCTGATAAAATTTATATACGACATCATGTAATTATTTAAAATTTAAATTTTACATTTTTTAATGAGAATTTTTAAAATATATAAATAATATCAATATACATTTTTCAAAATATTACAGCTTCTTAGGATTATGAGAAAGAGTATGACTCGAACCCATAACCTTAAGTGTAGGTGCAGAGAGATTACCCAACATCATCTTGTCTTATTAATATACAATTTATCGACATGTGTGAGTAGATTATTCATCTACGTAGGTATTGCAATATTAACTTGATCAATGCTACATTCAAAATAATAATAATTAATAACCCATCCATGAATTTTCTTTCAATCCAACCTTGTTATCAACCTTTAAATATTTGTATAAAATTTAAGTTATCCGATAATATTTCAGGTTTGAGTCGTTATACCACATGTGATTTATAAAAGAAAAAAAAATCTCTATCTAGATATCAATTATAACCATAATCTATATTTTTCATTTAATTATTTAAATTTTATAATATCTATTTCTTAACTACTAATAAGAAATTAAAAAATAAAATAAAATCATCTTTCACAGGTATAAAAAAAAATATTAATATACTCAAATGATTTGTGAACAATTAATCACAACAAGAATTAAAAAGTCTAATAATATCACAATCATATAGTTAAGGAATATAATGTCTTTAAAAATTGTTTTAATTTTTTTAAAAAAAAATTACCTTTTTTAAAGGGTGATATCAATTAATTATTATTTCAAAACAAATATCAATTTAATTTAAATGGTACTAAATATTAAACATTACGGCCCTTTCAAAAAAAGAAAATCAAACATTACGGTATTACTTATTTGCTTTTATTTTAGGGTTATTATTTTATTGAGTTATAAAACTAGAAGAAAAAAAAAAGAAATAGAGAATGTAACAAGAAAATTAAACAGCTGTTTAATTTTTTTTGAAAAACTTTACCGTTATTGCGTTCTATAAATCTGCTGGAGCGGGAGAGAGATGTCTCACTGCTCGTCGAACAAGAAATATCTCTGTATCATCTGACTCTGCTCTCTCTCTCTCACTCACTCAGACTCCTCTTTTCGCTTTCTTTTGTGTGCTTCCAACTGCAACTGTAATTCTCTCTCTCAAGTTTTCTTTCCGCTTTCGTCGGTTGCTCCTTGCAATTCCGAGAATGGATTCTGTCAAAATCAGACGGGTTTGGGCATTCAATCTGGATCGAGAGCTGCAATCGTTTCATCAATCCCTAGGGCGTCACCATTTTCTTTCAGTTGACACCGAATTCCCGGGATGTCTTCGTAATACGCCCAGAGATGCTCCTGAGACTCTCCGCTACTCCGACTTGAAATTTAACATCGATAACACCAAGTTGATCCAACTGGGTATCACTCTCTCGGATGATTACGGTAATATTTCTTCTACTTGGGAATTTAATTTTTGTGATTTCAATGTCGATAACGATGCGTGTAATGAAACTTCTATCGATTTCTTGAAGAAGAGTGGGTTGGATTTTGAGAGGATTAGTAAAGATGGTATTTTCATGTCTGTGTTTAGGCGCAAATTCTTGGAAATTCTGTCTGTGCATGCTAACTTGAAGTGGGTTACATTTCATGGCTTGTATGATTTAGCTTATGTACTTAAGTTGTTAAGTAACAATTCACTGCCACTCACTGTATTTGATTTTGTTAAAGAGGCTGCTGAGTATTTCAATGCTGTTTTTGATATCAAATTTATCGCAAGATTTTGTAAAGGGCTCATGGGTGGTGAACTTGGATTGAATCGACTTGCATGTATTTTGACTGTTGATAGATGCGGTGAGGCTCATAATGCCGGTTCTGATAGTTTGTTAACTGCCTGTGTGTTTGCTAAATTGAAGAATGTCTATAGAATAGAAGAAAGAAATTTTGATGGGTTTTTGTATAGCATTAGTCCAAAAATTCAGAGCATGAGTCCTAAAATAGTTGTGCCGCGTTATTGTCCACCAGTGATGCCTTGTCGATCCCCATTTCCCCAAATGATGGTGTGTTACAGTAGACCGACTCATCCTCTATACCATTATCAGGTGCGACGATCTTATGTCATGCAGTCAACCGTGTTCCCGTATGTCTTGTAGTTAAAGCTTCATTAGTTTAATTGTAACTCACATCCTTTGTAAAGTTCTTGACTTGTTTCAATGGATTCAAAAGTCTCATATTTTGTAAGTCTTCCGTATGTAAAATGAAGTTCTTATTGCTAGTGTTTGTTAATTGTGAGAACCATGTTCCCGTGTGTCTTGATGTTAAAGCTTCATTAGTTTCATATTCAATTATCTGCTCTTGCTTTTTCACTGTGCTGATTGTATCTTATCCTGATTTTTTTTTTTTCATCTCTGTCACTGTGCAACTTACTGATATTTGATGTTTTTTTTATTAACGGAATGTGTGAGGGGAAAAGTATAATATTAACTAGCACAAAGATGATTGTTAATAATATAAGACAAAGATGATGCAGTTAATAATATCAGTTGTGCTACTTGCTGATTGTATGTATGTGCTTTATTATGTATCTTGTACTACCTTGAGTTTCTTTGTATTTTATTATTAATGGAAGTGTGAGGGGAAAAGTGGTGCCTTCTAAAGAGTTACGCCGAGGATGCCCATTATCGCCTTACTAGTTCCTCCTCTGTACCAAGGCTCTTTCTAGTCTAATTTTAAGGTCTGAACAGGATGGTAAGACTTTGGGGATTAGCTGGTGTAGGGGCAGTCCTTTGGTGAGCCATCTGTTTTTGCAGATTATAGTATTCTTTCTTGTAAAGCATCCATTGGGAATTGTAACAAAATTAACGGCATCTTGGTGGTTTATGGAAAAGCTTCTAGGTAGCAAGTAAACCTTCAAAAATCTTGTATTACTTTCAGTCCTAATGTTAAAGGGGTTGAAGGAGAGGGATTCAAGATCTTTTCAGCATGGGAGACTCTCAATCTCCTGAAAAATATTTGGATTTGCATAGAGGGTAGGAATAAAAGGAGAACTTTCAAATGAAATTAAGGAGAGGTTGTTGATGGAGGTGAGAAGATGGAAAGGGAGCCTTTTTTCTATGGGAGGGTAAGAAGTGCTTATAAAGGTCGTAGCTCAAGCCATTCCAACATATGTCGTGAGCATCTTTCAACTACCCTTATGTCTTTGCAAAGAGTTGGAGTCTATGATATCAAAATTCTAGTGGGGTTCTAAGGATGGAAAGAGGAAGATTAGCTGGGTAAGCTTGGATGTTCTTTTCTTTCCTAAGGCTTTAGGGGGTCTTGGCTTTAAGGACCTATCTTCTTTTAATCAAAAGCTATGTTAGCCAAACAAGGGTGGAGATTGCTTGAGAATCCTAACTCTGTTGCTTTCAAAATCTTGAAAGTTAAGTATTTCAAAGGTAAAGATTTTCTTTCGGCTAAGCTTAAACCAGGGGCCTCTCATGTTTGGAGGAGCATTCCATGGGGAGGCAACTATTGGCTAAGGGAATTCGTTGGGAAGGTTGGAAACGGAAAGAGTATTCGCCTATTCGGGTGTTTATGAACCCTTGGCTCCATCGTCCTAGTTCTTTCAGGCCTGTCACTTTCAGTTCTGACTCAGAGACTAGAGTGGCTAATTTCATCAATGAGGAAGGGCATTTCTAGAAGAGCAGTAAGGTAAACCATACTGTCTTGAATATAGACCGAAGCCATCTTTTCCATTCCGATAAGCTGTATGAACAGGGATGATTGTATCATATGGCATTTTGACAAATCATGTAGATATAAGGTGAAGAGTGGTTATAGGTTGGCCATGGGTGATAAGATAAATGCTTCCCTTCTAATCCTTCGTTGAGCCCAAAATGACCACTTTATGGAATCTCAACATTCCCCCAAAGTTGAGAGAATTTTTCTGTGGAGGGCTTGTAAAAATGCTTTACCTTCCCTCTCCAACTTATGGATTAGGAATGTGATTGAGAATCCCTTCTGTTCAAGAGGTTGTTATGGTGCTGAAACTGTTGAACATGTGTTGTGGTGGTGTACTGAGGCAGAGAAAGTTTGGAATAATTATGTTTTTTTTTTTTTTTTCCTTCTGGTGTCTGTTTAATAAATTCAGATGTCTTTCTTGCTTGGATGTTTTGAGGGTTTTGAGTTCTTGCATTTGTAGGGCCGACCTTGAATTTGAGGCTATAATGTTGTCGAGTATTTGGACGAATATATCGTAATCAATTTCTTCACACTGGTTTTATAAGGGATGCTGTGGATATGTGAGCAGGGCTGCTGGCTATCTCTCAGAATTTCAAAATACCCAGAAGGGTTTGGCAAGGAATGTGAATCTGCATGCTAACCAATTTGGTACTACCAAAAGGCTCTTTGAAATTAAATACTGATGTTACTGTTAGAAAAGGTCATCAGTTTATTGGTGTTGGGGGAGTGATAAGAGATGACAGGGAAAAGAGTATTGTTGCGGTGTCCAAAGCTATTGATGGTTTATTTTCTGCTGAGATTGGGGAATGTATCATGTATGCTCCTTGGAAGGTTTGTTAATTGTTACCGGCTAAAAGGTTGGATCACATAGTGAATAAACATCTAGAAAAAAAGGCGATTGTCATGGTAATCTTAGTTAACATTAGCTTTCCTTTTTTTTCTGTTCAATTTTCTTTAGATAATTTTATTTTTATCGTCTTGTTTTTCGGTTTCTTCCTCACTTTGTTGTTCTGTATGAGATTTTAGAGATTGAGTTTCACTGAGAATTGAATTGGGTCACCTTGATTGAAACCTTTGTTTGGAGGATTTCATTTTGTCTTGTACTTGACAAAGAAGATACATTTCTTGTCACGTTTTTTTGTATTGTTGATGTTGAATATGATTCCTGTTTTTATTTTTATTTATTATTATTATTATTATTATCAAGGCTTGGATCCTCGATTGCCATAGTTAGATAATTTGTGTGATGCTTAAAAAAATGTTTATGTAGATTGTGTGGTGGTGTCACCGGTGTGATATATATATATATTCTTAATAAGCAAAACGTACATGATTCTCAATGTATCTCAAATCTTTGGATCTGTTTGTAGACTTGCAGTCACTGTAGAATTATGAATTTACACTGTATTTGGTCCGAAACCGGTTGGATTTGGTTGTTTTCGCATCATACTCACTGGTATATGTATCATGGCATGCCATATTCACTCTTATTTTTATTTATTAAGTATTAACCAAATGTCTTTCTTTTACAAGCATTTGGTATGTTCTTCATAATTTTTGTACAATGATGAATGTTGTGGCCACATTGTCGATAATCAATTTTACAAGTGGAATGGCCATGTTATTTTGGTTTATATTCTTCTTTTTTTTTTTTTTGAAAATGGCTTATATGTTTCTATGACCGACTAATTTCTGTTCCTTGAGTTGATTGAGTTTTCTATGTTGTATATGGTGATTTTTTTTGCTTTTGCTCAACAAGGGGAATTCCTTGCGCCTTGTTACTCTATTCTTTTTATTTTCTTTGGTCTTTGGTAATTACTTGCATAAGTGTGCTAGAGATTAGAGAAAAATATATAACTATTTCTATCACATGTATATGGCAGTTCCATATTGAACTTTCTAGTCACGGGTTGTCATCTATGGAATTCGGCTCTCCTCGACACCTCGTGTTAGGGAAAAATCTAAGTCGGTTTAATAATTGGCCTTGATGACAATATTGGCAAGTTTTTGCACATTCAAGATTTTTGTGAGCAGAACACATCTGAAGGTGATAATCTCAATGATGTAGAGGGAATTGAAGACATTAAACTGAATGAAACCTAACCTTGTCAGAAGGGCTTGTGTAAGAGTAATAATTTTCCCTCCCCTGGTAAGGTTTTACCTTCTGCTGGTACTGATGAAGATGAAGATGAAGAACCTGAGACAGCCTTGCAGCAAATGTTCCCTGATGAGCCTGTGCACTCCCCTTATCGCTCAATATATTTACCTGTGAGTTATTTTTCCATTATTGATGGTGTGCAGCGGGTGTTTTCTACAGACGTGTTATTGTTTTATTATGTCTTCTTCTCAGGTTTCTGTTAGTAGATAGGTTTTTTTTTTTTTTTCATTTAAAAATAAGAATCTTGAGAGGTGTGTACTTCTGGGTATTTTCATATAACCAACTTTGGTTCACATGGTAATACAAAGTT
Organism: Dipteronia dyeriana; assembly: GCA_032871835.1. NCBI lineage: Eukaryota > Viridiplantae > Streptophyta > Magnoliopsida > Sapindales > Sapindaceae > Dipteronia > Dipteronia dyeriana. The sequence continues at coordinate 13,072,385 of CM065299.1, read as the reverse complement.
AGGCCAATGGGGATTCTCCTTGTTGTGACTAGATTACTACTTCTCTTCAGTGGTTAAAGGGGCTTTTTGCTTATTATTTGTTCATCACATGGTTCTTTCTCTGTTGCATGCTCACACCTTGCTCTTCTCCCTGGATGTTGAGCTAGCTTTTTAGAATGGACCATGACCATGACTTTTATAGTATGCTGCCTTTCAATAATTGGAAAATTTTGTAATTTGATTTGTTTGCTTGTGATTATTATGTGTGCAGACTGTTTACTCTTTTCTTTTAGGACCATTGGTGATATTTTTTTATCTTTATCATCTACAATTGTCATATTGATTGGTAAGACGAGTCATTTTATAATGAAGTTAGGTCTGGCTTTTCATAAGTGTTCAACAGGTGATGAAATCATCATCAGTGTGCATTGATGGAGTGTGAAGTTGTGGATACTGTGGCTTTGGAATGATTTACCTTTATATTCCTTCCCAAGCATGATTTAGCCTTGATTCTCAGACTCTTTTGAAGCTTGTGTCTGCCATGAAAGGTAGCTGTGAGAAGCTGGGTGCTGCATCATGGAAGCTGACTGTGAAGTGGGTCCCTGACTTGTATGATCCTCCACCAACAATTGTATCCCACACGGTTAATAGGAGCAATAAGCAACAGTAGTTGAAGAAGGTAAACATAAAAAAAGGAAAGAAATGGCAGAAAGGCAACTCTTCATGCGGCAACAGTGGCAGCAAAAACAAGCAATTCTGTAAAAATGCAGGGTGTACTGACAAGGGATACAATTCTCTGGATGCACATGATAGGGTTGAACTATCTGATAACATCCATGACTTTGAGTCCAATTTTAGCAGTAGCTTCCTCAAAGAATCACTTACCAATTTTCATTACTTGGTCGCAGAGGCATTATGATCTAAACTTACCTTTATTATCGGTAAGCCGTTCTTTGCCACTGACTAGTGTATAAATAAGTATATGATGCAGCTCTTTGACAGTGTGTGGTGGAGCCTATAAAAATTTTATTGGGTTTTCATGTGATAATTGTGTTGTGTAAATAGCAGAATTATGTTTTCTTTATATATAGAAATTGAATGGTTGCTTATTTGTCTAAGATTTGAGGCATGATGCATGTCTATCTATACTTATTTGGTGTGTGGTATGTTAATACTTTGGTCACTCGAGCCTTTTTCGCTGCTAGAAACTGGTTGATTTCTGTTGTGTTTTGTCTTGCTATTTATGTTGGTTTTGACTTTTGGCAGTCAAATAACAATTCCATGATTTCAGGCTTTCAGCTTATCAAAAGACTTCAAAGATGTTGAGTATTGGATTAATATCATGAGAGAGCTGTATATTCGATATATAAGGAGAGGGATTCAGGAGCTGTATATTCGATATAGAAGAAGAGGGATTCCGGATCTTTTTGGCATGGGAGACTCTCAATCTCATGACAGATATTTGGGTTTGCTTTGTGGGTAAGAATAAAAGGAGAACTTTTAATGTAATTAAGGAGAGGTTGTGAAAGAAGGTGAGAGGATGGTAAGGGAGCCTTTTTTCTATGTAAGAAGTGCTTATAAAGGTTGTAGCTCAAGCTGTTCCAACATATTCATGAGCATCTTTCAACTACCCTTATGTCTTTGCAACGAGTTGGAGTCCATGATATCAAAATTCTAGTGGGGTTCTAAGGATAGAAAGAGAAAGATTAGTTGGGTAAGTTGGGATGCTCTTTTCTTACATAAGACTTTAGGGGGTCTTGGCTTTAAGAACCTATCTTCTTTTAATCGACATTTGTTAGCCAAACAAGGGTGGAACTTGCTTGAGAATCCTAACTTTGTTGCTTTTAAAATCTTGAAAGTTAAGTATTTCAAAGGTGAGAATTTTCTTTCGGCTAAGCTTAAACTGGGGGCATCTCATTTTTGGATGAGCGTTCTATGTTGGAGGCAACTATTGGCTAATGGAATTCGTTGAAAGGTTGGGAATGGGAAGAGTATTCATGTGTTTAAGAACCCCCTTGTCTCCCTCATCCTAGTTCTTCCAGGCCTGTAACTTTCAGTTCTGAATATTAGACTCTCAAGTAGCTGATTTCATCAATGAGGAAGGGCATTTTTGGGAGAGCAGTAAGGTAAACCAAACTTTCTTGGTATAGATACAGAAGCCATCTTTTCCATTCCGGTAAGCTGTATGAACAGAGATGATTGTATCATATGACATTTTGACAAATCATGTAGATATAAGGTGAAGAGTGATTATAGGTTGGTCATGGGTGATAAGATGAATGCTTCCTGTCCTAATCTTTCTTTGAGTCCAAAACGATGGACCACCTTATGGAATCTCAACATTCCCCCAAAGGTGAGAATTTTTCTGTGTAGGGCTTGAAAAAATGTTTTGCCTTCCCTCTCCAACTTATGGATTAGAAAACTGATTGAGAATCCATGCTGTTCTAGATGTTGTTATGGTGCTGAAACTGTTGAACACGTGTTGTGTTGTGTGTACTAAGGCAGAGAATGTTTGGAGTAATTCTGTTTTTTCGGTCTATTAGATAAATTCAGAGGTCTTCCTTGTTTGGATGTTTTGAGAGGGTTGGATTTCTAGCATTGGTAAGGCCAACGTTGAATTTGTTGCTATATATACTGTTGTGGGATATCTGGACAAAATGCCCAGACGGCTCTGCAGGCTAACAATTTGGTAGTACCTGGAATCCTCCTCCCAAAGGCTCTTTGAAATTAAATTCTGATGTTGCTATTAGAAAAGGTCATCAATTTATTGGTGTTGGGGTAGTGATAAGAGATGGTAGGGGAATGATTATTGCTGCGGTTTCTAAAGCTGTTGATGGTTTATTTTCTGCTGATATTGGGGAATGTATGGCTCTTCAAGAAGGTTTGTTAATTGTTACTGGGTAAAAGGTTGGTTCTCGTAGTGAAATTTGCTTATGTTGATGCTTCCGACATTGCTACCAAAGTGACTTTGAAGACTCCTTTGAATAGGACTGCCGGTTTTATCATTGAAGATATTAAAGCCTTATGTGAAGTTCTGGGTTTTACAAATACCTTATCTTTGGCTTTTCTTCACCAGCAGAGAACAATTTTGGAGGGATGTTGCTTTTGATTGTATTTTTCCTTGTTAGTTGAATATATTTGTTTTGATTTTTTTTTTTAAAAAAAACTATTTAAAAATTGATACCCATTCAAATTTTTTACAGGACTCTTTCCTTTTGTTACCTGAATGTAGCTATTTTTATAAAAAAAAAATGTAAAGGTTTCTCGTTTACTGCAATGCAAAATCAATGACCAGTATAAATTCCATTGTTAAAAATGAAATTGAGAGGGAGACTTGTGTCCTACTGCCCATGCATAAGGTTCAAACATTTCTCTTGAGGAGAGCAGAATAAATTTGGGATTTTGGCAGTCCTGATATTGCTTGGCTTTTTCAACACATCCCTCAATTTCTTACACAACTCATTGATCTAAAAACAATAAAGAAAATCTTACACACGATTTTATTTGACCTCTTGTGATACAAAGTCTTAACTAAATTCATGGGCTCAGAAAAAAATCATGTAATCTAGCATTGTTGATGGCACTAAATTTGATTGCTTATAGATCAAGTAACCCACATCTCCCTTCTCAAGTTTGTAACTTGTTTAAATGAATTCAATAGTTACATTTTTTTACATTTTATGAGCACTTGTTTGAAACCTATTTGGACGTTAGATTTATGCTTGGATACTGAAATTATAAGTTGAATGAGTGTTGACGAATTTTTTGTGTTGGCGTTCAACTCTGCCGTAAAGATTTTGATAAGCATGTTTGAGCTAGTCGGCAGCAGATAGTGGATTAGAAATGACACAATGTTGTTATTGTTGAAAAAGAATAAGAATCCTGGTGATTTTGCATTTACGCCCTTGATATCACAACGCTAGATGATCCTTAATATTCAACTCATTGCTAACTATACTCAGGGAAAATATATCTGGGAATGTTTGTTTCTTACTAATTACGACTGTCTGAATGGAAGAAAAAATGATATATGATCACATAACTGGTCAAGAACATCGACAGTGGCGGACCCAGACAAGGAGTCAAGTAAAGGTGTAAAAATGGAGTGGCTCGACCCATTAGGTACGGTCAGGCCCAGCCCGTTTCCGAAAACCGAGGCACGGCACGGCACGCCGGCCTGCTGGCAATGTCAGGCCGGTCCGCATGCCTGGTTTGGCGGGCCTGGTCTGGTGGGCTTGGCGGGCCTGGTCCATAATCATTTTTCAAATTAAGTTTGCTTGAATTTAGGGTTTAGGGTTTAGGGTTTGAAATCCAAAAATGAATAAAGAAAACGAACAATTTTTTATTTATTTAATTATTTTTCATTTATAGAATTCAGTATTACATATTTAAATGATTGCCTCATTAAAAACCTTACCAAGAAAAACTCAGTGGGATAAAAACTTGGTAAGGGAAAAAGAGTGCAACCGTATTACAACCGTATTACAACCGTATTACAACTTACAAGTAAATAGGTTATACATATGTAAAAGTATAACCTAGTTCTGGCCTTGGCCACTATCTGCAGGTTCATCAATATGTAGATTGTTGAAATTTAGAATAAGCTCTTTATTTACAGTTTGATTTTGCAACCTTTTTTTAGCATGCTCCCAATCCCGAAAGTATGTTAATACCTCCACCAAGACAAACAGCTGCTTTTTGGTTCAATTATGCGTCCATTGGTGCTGAAAACTTGTTCTGAAGACACAGTTGACACGGGAATAACCAGTACGTCACGTGCTAAGTGTGACAGAACTGGATACCTGTACGTATAAGTCTTCCACCATAACAACAAATCAAACTCTTCATTGTCTTCAACGGCATCAAACTGTGCTTCAAGGTACCTAATCAGTTCGGTACAAGAAGATGGGTCAGATCTTTGCCCTGAAGAAGTACTTGCTGATTTGTCCTTTTTTCGCCGTTTTAAAAGGCTCCGACTTGTTTGCTTCAGCTCTGTCTTTGGTTGTGTTGATTGGGGGTGTCAATGTTGTCAAATCTGCTCTCATAAATACGAAAAATCTCGAACAACTTGGTTCGAATGTCAGTAATTTGTTCTGAATAATCTATTGACAAATTAATACTAATAAACACAAGCAAAACTTCTAAACCAGATAATTTAACCCTAAGATCTACTATAACACTTAAGGCATAAAGTAAAGGATGTTAGCCCAATATTTTTTTCAACTTTGTCTCAATGGCAACAACTGCAGCGCCTAGATGTTCATTTTCTCTATAACTGTTTAACACTTCAGACATTTCCACTATCTGATGGATTGCTTGGGAAGATGTGGGGTAATAGACCCCGGAAATAGTTATAGTGGTGGCATTATAAAAAATCTTTAAAAATTGAACAAAAATCTTTGACACATACCAATCGTCTATGGTAAGTGTTTTTACTTCAGGACGACCTGTTTCGACCAATTTCATGTTATAAAAACATGTAATTGTTGTATCATATTCCAAACAATTTTCCAACATTAAATAAGTAGAGTTCCACATTACCAGCATATCAGTTTGGAATCGTCGGGGTTTGAAACTGTTTAATTTACAATGTCTCTTGAATTCACTGAATCTAGGATTAGAACTGCAAATCCTAGAAATGGCATCTCTGATGCAATCTATTTGGTCGTTTACCTGCTTTAAATCAACCTGTACAACTAAATTTATAATATGACATGCACACCGTTGATGGAATAAATAACCTTCATCTTGCGGGATATTTCTTGCAACAAACAATGTAATAGAGCTAGTATTTACAGATGCATTATCTAATGTGATCGAAAGGATGCGCTGCATGATTTCATAAGTTTCTAAAACAGAAATAATGACATTAAAAATGTTTTCTACGGTATGTGCAAAATTCATATGACGAAAACCAATAATTCTTTTTGTTATCCTCCAGTCATAATCTAAATAGTGTCCCGTGACACATAAATAGTCATGTTTGGAACATGCATTCCAAATATCATAAGTTAATACAACAGAGACACTTAAATGCTGTATTTCAGCAATTAAGTCATCTCTTTGGGTTTCAAACAATCTTATCAAATCATTTCTAGTGGTGGTATTAGAAACAGGTTCATATTGGGGGTTATATGCAAATGTGATTAATTCTTTATAAAATGGACTCTCACCAATACTGATCGGTTGATCAGTTTGTGGAATGTATCGTGCCAAACACTCTCTAGCGTGCATGACGTCGAACTGTCACATCGTAACGGACCCGTCTGGGTGACGTTGTAGTTATGTCTAGGTTGTAGTGTCTACCTGTCCATGTGCAGACATACATTTGTACATATGCCGTCTCAAATGTCTGGTTCCCTTCCTACTTGTAGCATAATCCTTATGACAAAACTTACATTTAGCTCTGGGTCTGGACAACCAGTCTGGGAGTGTCATTTGGACTATGTTGAAACACTGCCACACATTTGATGTTAATTTTATGAGACGTGATGTTGGTGTAACAGCGAAACCAGAAGGTCCCGCTTGAGTATGAGTCGGCTCCGAAATATCAAATTCATCGTTGAACATATTCAAACCGTCCGGAAAATAAGGCTGGTAGTTACGATCCATTATCTGAAGTAAAAATATAAGCACTATAGTCGTTAATAATCAAATTAAAAATCAATATTTACTAACAAAATATTTTTAAATTAATTCTTACCCTTAACAATAATCTTAATTTACTAACAATAATTAATAAAAATACTACGACACTTAAAATTATTATTTTACTTAAAAAAAACAACAAATTCATAATCTACTAATAAAAAAATATTAAATTCACTACTACAAATAAAATTGATAAATTTACTAACAACAAATATGAAATGAAATACTACACATAAAAATATTAATATACTAATAAAACTTATTAAAATTAACCATTACACTTAAAATTCATAATATACTAAAAAAAATATTAAAATAAACAACTATACAAAAAATTCATAATCTACTAAAAAAAAATATTAAATTCACTACTACAAATTAAATTGATAAATTTACTAACAACAAATATTAAATTAAATACTACACGTAAAAATCTTACTTTACTAATAAAACTTATTCAAATTAACTAATACACTTAAAATTCATAATATATTCACCAAAAATATTAAAATAAACAACTACACTAAAAATTCATAATTTATGAACAAAATATATTAAACTTAACTACTACACTTAACATTCATAATTTACTTATTACAAAAATTAAATTCAGTAATACAAATTAACTTTCTAATTTTACTAATAACAAATATTAAAATTACTACTAAACTTAAAAATCTTAATATACTAAACAAATAATATTAACATTAAAGCCCAAAAATTGATAAACTAACTAACTAAAAATGTTTTCATTTAGTAACTACAATCTAAACATAAAAATATAAATTTACTATAGAAAAATGTTTGAGCAAAAGTAATAACAAAATTGTACCTTTAAAATTTAGTGTGTTTGTGGAAAATGTAGATAATTTTATATAGAGAGTAATAATAAAATTGAATGAAAAAGTGTAGAGAATTGAAGAATATAGAGAGTGGAGATTTGAGAGAATAAGAGATTGAAAGAATGATAGAGAGAGTAAACGGAAAATGAAATGGATTGAAATATTTAGAGAAAAATTTGATTTGTGGGTTAAAATTTAATTTGAAAGATTTAATTTGATTTGTTAATTTTTTAAAATTCCAAATATTTTATCATTTCTCACATTCTTTTTTTCTTCCTTAATTTTTATTCTCACATTTTAATCGGCTTATTTATTTATTTATTTAGTTGTAATAAAAGTGATTTTACCTTTTTTATGAAAATTAATATATCCTGAACATTTTAAATATTAGATTTTTTGTTAAAATAAATCAAAATCCAAAAATACTACTAGTAAAAAAAAAATCCAAAAATACCAAATTCAAATTTTGCAATAAAAATCATCAATCTACAGTCATGCTTTAACTTTTTTTTTAATCTTTTCTTTACATGAAACTAATTTGATGACCAACAAACCATTACATGTTTTTTATATATAATCTTAGTGTTTCCATTGTAAATATTAATTTTCTTATTATTATTTAATTTGTGATAATTATTTAATAGAAAAATGGTGATAATTTAATTAAAAAAATTAAAATATTTTTTTAACTTCAGGGCAAATTTGAGATTGGAATCTCAACTCTATTGAGAAGTGCGGTAATAAGTTACTGCTTTCAAGTTTCAACCCCAAGACATATGTTTTAAAAAAACAAAAAATTAGGATATGTCCTGTAAGCGTTTTTCAGTTGTTGTTTTTCAAAAATGAAAATGAAAATGAAAACGAAAATGAAAATGAAAACAGTATTTTTGGTTTCATTTTCGATTTCTGAAAACGCGTCTGGTAGCAAATACTGAAAGCTGTATTTTGAAAATGAAAACGGAAAAAACGTGTCTGGTAGGTTAACCGAAAACTATCAAAAAATGAAATATCAATTTTACTATTTTGTGTAATATTATTACAACTATAAACAAATTGATTAAATAATTAACCAATATAATTTTTGTATTGTAATTTTTAAATTAAACAAAAGTAACACATTAAAAATTAATTCAAAAAAACATATCAAAAAAATGAATTAATCAAAACAAAACTCTTAAATTAAAAATATAATTATATATTAAAAATTATTATATTTTTTATATTACATTTTAATATATAATAATACATAATATATGACATTATATCCTATGTAAATATATAATATTTGATATTATATATATATATAAGTATTAATACAAATATATATATATATATATATAATATTTTATTATTATATTTCATAATATTTACATATAATATATAATATTATATGATTAATTTACATAATTCAGGGTTCGAGATCCACTACCATCTCACAGAGAGAACCAAAGTCTTGTTTTCCCCACAGACGGTCTTTCCTCAACGGCCTTAACAGGGTACTTACTGGCCAGATACTATCAGAGATGGATGGAGATCATAAGCCAAACTAGTCAGTACGGGGCTTTGTTAAACATGAGTTCATCCTAGCCAGCATTATTCTGGTTCCGGATGTGTCCAGGGTGTCCAGCCGATATACTAAACCAGTATACAAAATCTGTTCTGATATGCAGGATCCTCATACGAGGCAAGCATAGAGCATACTAGGATCTTGAAGAATCATAGTTTCAGACATAGAACCGTCTGAAGATCAGGTGAAGAAAACTATTTAGAAAGCCATTAAACACAAACACACAAGCTTTATTGATTTTCTGATGATTTTCTACACAGAGGTGAGGTTCCTTTTAAAGAGAAATGAGACCTCCTTCGGCTGGCAAGTCTATCTTACAAGAGATAAGGCCAAAGGCGGTAGCCGACACAACAAGATAATTATAACAAAGCAACAAAGAAAGCAGGGAGCTGGTCGGACAGCTGGAGGACACAACAATAATTATACAGCAGGGGTAGGTGAAACAGTCACGGGCTGCTTAGATTATAGGTGGAGTGATATTCGTCATCCGAGTCGAGGGCTTCACAGATCGAACAGGGCCATGTGTCAGCCTGGTCTTGAGAGTCCTGAAGGTAAGAATTCAGGAGAGGATGCAAGCTTTTCATTGGGTCCCTTGGGACGTTTGGAAGGATAAAGAGAACATCTGTATTGTCATTGTTGACGTCACAAAGGAAATTAAGGAGGGATATCTGGATACTGGTATGATACAACCTTTCGTAGTCATACGATGTATCCCATTCGTAGCAGATGTTAGAGGTCCAAAGAAGCTGAGTGTGTGGGTTATATCTGTAGGGCCTGCTAAAGATCCAAATGCAGCATACTTTGGAAGCCTGTTCAGGGTCTATCTTCCAAAGATGGTAATGGCCCATGAGTCTGGTAAGCTCGATCTGCCAGACCGATAGAGGTTTGAACCATTGTAGAAAAGTTTGGAGGTTAACAGATGTTGGATTCTGGATGAAGCCATACAGCGTCTGGAGAGGAAAAACCATGGCATGGTGATGGAGAGCAGATAAGCACCACAGGAACCACAACACTTGGTCTGAATAGTAGTAGAACGGTGGTGATATAAAAGGGTCGAGAAAAGGTTTACTGGAGTTGGCTAACTGGTGGTGGCAGCCTTGATCGTTGATCTAAGAGAGATATCTTGAAAGATATAACCTTACAAAATCTTGAATCTGTCGGATAGTGGGGAGTTGACCTGGTGGGAAGGTGGCCATGAACTCTGGAGGGAACATAGGCGGCAGTGGGGGAGTAGACGGAGCAGTAGACGATGAGGCTTGGGAAGATATCATGTAGATCAAGGGGACAGGACCGGTACGGGAAAGGAGGGTAACAGGGTGAGGTCGTGAGAGCATATCTGGGATGATGCTATGGTGGCCTTTTATATGCTTGACCGAAAAGTCGTACCTGGAGAACCAGTCTTTAAGTCTCAGGAGTTGGGAATTTGGAGGGAGTTTGTTACGGAATTCAAGTACATTAGGGAAGGATGAGTTGTCCATTTCAATAGTAAATTTGGTGGTTCTGAGATGGAAGTCAAACTTGGAAATTCCATTTTTTACAGCAAGGATCTCCTTGTAAATAGTGTGATAGTGTTTCTGGACATCTTTGAATTGTCCGCTGGCATGGCCACAGTAGTGACGTCTTCCATAGGTTTCTTCAATGAGGATGGCTCCCCAAAAGTGATCGCTGGCATCTGTTTGTAGGATAAGGTGTCCTGATGAAGGAATATGTAAGGGTGGAGGCTTTTGTGCAACACTTTTGAGGTGGGATATTGCCTCGGTGTGAAGGGTGTTCCACTAAGGAGGATCCTTCTTGAGAAGCTTGGATAAGCAGGTGGTGTAGCGACTGGCTTATGGAATGAAATCCCTGATGTAGTTGACAGTACCAAGAAACTGTTTGAGCTGTTTCTGTGAGAGGTTCGAATCTGGGAAAGCAAGAAGTTGTCTTGCAAGGTGAGGTCCAGGGGCATAAGATCCATCTTTGATTTTCATGCAAAGAAACTCAATTTCTGTGACACCAATTGAGCTCTTCTTATCTGACAACATGATTCCATATTTATCAATGATACGGTGAAAATGTTGTAGGAGATCATTGTGTGATTCTTTGTCTGATGAAAACAGAAGAATGTCATCGATATATAGCAGGGCCGTGTTGAGTATTGGACGAAAGATTCTGATGACGGCCTTTTGGAACAGGGAAGGGGCTGTTTTTAGCCCAAAAGGAAGGACAGTCCACTGATACTGGGCATTAGGGAGGTAAAAAGCCGTTTTGGGCCGATCTGAAGGATGGATCCCAATCTGCCAGAAAGACCTTTCAAGTCAAACTTGGAGAAAATCGTGGCTCAAGAAATTTGGGAAAATAGCGAATTGGCTCTGGGAACCGGGAACTTATCATCCTGGAGGAAGAGATTAAGAGGCTTATAATCAATTACGAGCCGTTTCTTTCCCCTGACTTGTTCAGATCTTTTTTCAACGTAAAATGCTTGACGGGCCCAAGGAGAAGAGGTGGACTCTATTAAACCTTGTCTGAGAAGTTCATCGCATTTTTCTGTGGCTAGGGATAGGTCAGAGGGAGACATTCCAGTGTGAGTTTCTTTTGTGGGATTGACATCTTCATTGAGTTTGAAAGGAAGCTTTATGAAGAAGTCAGGATTTTTCCACATCGGGTGTGGATGTTTGAAGTCTGCATGGCTGTTGGTGCAGAATTGTAAGAGCTTCTCTTGAACGTGTCGGAAGTCTGGATTGATGACCGAAATGGGGAAAATTTTTGGAATGTCAATGAAGGGTTTGAATTCCCTTTTGAATCGAATTCCCTGAGGCAAAATTCTGATAGATTTGGTCTGGCTGTAAATATCTCATCCAATGAGGATGTCCTTGTCGGGAAGAGGAGTTCCAATGACATGAGTCCAGAGCGTAAACGAAGGGAAAAACTGTAAGCCGATTTTGTTTTTGGAGACCAAATAGGTGTTGAAAAGTTGTTCGTCTGCTGCTAAGAACTGATTCTTTTTTTCTTTCCAGGCCTCTGCAGGGAGGACGATGGGATTCATCATAGAAGAATGGGCTCCCGTATCAAAATAGGCAATGACTGGGACTGGCTTGGAATACTTTGTAGCTAAGATCTGAATCTTGATCTGTGGGCCAGAATTTTCATTATTGGTGGCCTGGTAAGCTTCTGATGGGGAGTCAGGATCTGGGTACCTTGAGTGTTCTGAGGAGCTGGAGTCATGATCTTCTGAGTCTAGAACCATAAAAGAGGTCAACTGGTTGACATCTTCCTGTTATGAGAAATAAGATTCAATGTCAGCATCTGAGGGAATATCCTCTGCAACTTGTCTAAGCTGTTGAATGAGCTTAGCAGACTTTGTTCTTTTGTTGGGGCATTGTTTGGCATAATGTCCTTCTTGACCGCAGGCAAAACATTTGTTGGACTTATTCCATGACCGTCTTGCCTTTTTTCTGTAGTACTTGTACTTTCTGGGATTTGAGGAACCTTTCGGTTTTTGGGTTCTGGACGCCTGCCTCCTGTAAGGCCTATTTGCCTTGCAATTACAATGCTCATTAGAGTTGCACTTGATATGATATTTAGGAGGAAATTTACAATGTTTATCGTATTTTCTTCCCTCTCTGATCATTTTCGAAAAAACTCGTTGTATAGCACAGAGTTTTTCTAGAGCAGTGTGGGTAAACATGTGAATTTCTCCTAGAGTGATGTCTCTGAGGTTTCTTCCTGAGAACTCAATCAATCTTTGAAGCTCTCCCTGGAGTTCTGAGGGGAGAGAATTCAAATACACTTGTCTCAGAGTTTCATCATTGATTCCACCGAGAGCATGATATCTGAAGGACATGTGTCTGTAGTGGTAATCGATATCTTCTTTGTTTAATGAGCAAATCGTCATTTCGAAGAATTCTTGTCTAATCTGTTTATAGAACTGAGAAGCGTCTCCGAGAAATTCTCTGAAGACTATTCCTGTTGCTATAGAAACAGATCCACATCTGACCAGTTGTAACTGTCTGTATTCTTCGAGTGCCTGGTACCAATCTTTGAGAGATCCGATGAATCTAGAGACAAATTCTCTCAGAATGGATTCTGTATTGTCGCCTCCTTTAGCGATTTGGAGGTCTAGCCATGCACTCATTTCTGACATTCTCTTCCTCCATTGTCGGGGAGCAACATCGTCAAAATTGAACCAGGGACTATTTGTAGGTTTTAGAGGAGGAGCGTGTGTTTGTGTTCTACTTCTTTGGTCTGGTGGTTCGTCGACCATAGGAGGTGGTTCCTCAGAAGTTTCAACTGAGGATTCAGACGTGTCAACTGTCTGAGTAGATGGTTGTGGGTCAGCTCTAGTGGCCAGGTAGATTTGAGAAAGGTCAGGTAGGGTATCTGGGTCTGAATAATTTGGAGAATCTGATGTTGGTGTTTCATCGGTGTAATATGTTTCTCATGATGAAGCGGAAGAGGATTCTATGGGCTCTGTTTCTATAGGATTGTCAGAGGTTTCTGAAGAGGAAAATTGGCGGGAAGATGTGTAGAAGGCATGTTTTCGATGGTTTGGTGGTGAGCGTTTGTGAGAAGCATGTGCCTTTTTTTTCTGTGAAGAGGTTTTCTTGTCTTTACTTGAGGAAGGTTGTTCAATAGGTAAAGGTGGATATTTTCTAAAAAGGTCTCCAGTTGATTTAAAAAACTGGGAATGGTCAGAAGGCCTTGAAGGAGGTGGTGGTGATTGAGTCGGGAATATCAAGGATGGGGAGTAAGGATGTGGCCTCGGGAGATAAGGTGTACTGGTAAAGTGGTCTCTCGTTATCTGGTCTAGCTGGTCCTTGAGATGTCTGATTTCTCTTTCCTTGCTATCAAATTCAGGACCAAAATACCCTTGACTGATATACTGATGAAGATCAACATCCAATCTAGAAACTCTGGATTGCAAGTCCGTATACATATTGCGTAATGTAGAATCTAGATGTTGAAGCTGATTGTCACGTTGAGAGACATGGTGAGAGACTTTGTCTATCTTCTGGTCAATAGAGTGAAGAACTCTATTTTGGACGGTAGCATTACGAGTATGCCAGTTGAGGACCTGTTCAGCCTGGGAGGGTTGTTTGAGAGATCCATCAGGTAAGACTTCTGTTGATTGAATGAATGGTCTGGAGAATAAGTTCCTTTCAGGATTTGAAGAGGATTCCAGGGGAGGGAAATCCTTATCGTAACTGGAGGCCATAAAGCATGGGATAGGAACCGGGACTGTTGGCAGCAATTTTTCTGTTGGTTCATCTAACAGTAAACCTTCCTCTTTCAGGATTTGGAGTGCCCTATCATAGATAGGGAGAGGCTTGTTTTTAATTGGTCGCAAACCAATCCAATGACTGTGAGGGTCCTTAGGCTCTCTGAATGAGGGAATTGGTTTACAGGATGCTTTCACAGGTTTGTGACAAGCTCTGCATTCGCAATCTACCTCACATTTCTGGGTTATTATATATATTATATATTATAATATATATAATATTATATATTAATATTCTATAATATTTTATATTATAATATACATATATATAATTATAATTATAATATATATATATAAGATGGGCACTTTGGTAATTTAAAAATCTTGTTCCGTCTTGTCCTAGTTATATCAAACACATAACAGTACAATTAATAGTTTAAGATTTTTTTTAATATAAAAAAAAATGAAAAACAAAAACGAAAAACGAAAAACGAAAAACAAGTATTTTGTATTTTTCAAATCTTTCACTTTTCACACTAGTTTTGTTTTTCGTTTTTTTTTTTTTTGAAAATAAAATGAAAAACGGTTAACGAACACGTTTTCGAAATCGTTTTTGAAAAATAAAAACATAAACGGGTTAGAAAACGACTACAGGACGGGACCTTAGCATTTACATTGATTTTTATTATTTTTTTAAGTGCCGCTTTTAATATAAAATTCCGGGTCCGCCGATTATGTCTAAATGTTTAATTGCTTTGATAAAATATTCATTCCTGGAGTACAATTGTAATTCTATAGTGGTAGCACCAGAAGTTTACTCCTCAAGGGGAGGAGTCATATAACCACCATACTTATATTATAATTTGTTATAAATATGTGAATTTATTGTCAATAATATATTTCATGCATTTTGTTTTTGTTTCTAAAGTTTAACTACACATTTTTACCCTAAAAGCAAATATCGACCATTTTTTTTAAAAAAAATAAATCAATATCCAACCAACCTATATTTCAACTCAATATTGTAGTAAATTTATATCCATACACAGATATTGATATTTACTTAGTTTGCACTTAGAGCAGCCACTATCCCCTTCCGACCTTCCTCCCATATCTATTTGATATGTCATGATGGAGAAATTTTAACCTAGCCCCCAAGTTTTATAGAAAAGACAAGGGTTTACTTATATTTCTATTTTAGGCTCACTGATAGGGGTGGATATAAAAACCGAAATTGAATTGAACCGAACCGAAAAAAAATGTTTGATTCGGTTCATAGTTTCTATTCGGTTCAAACCGATTTAAAATTTAAAAACCGAATTGAATTCGGTTCGGTTTCGGTTTTGGACATACAAAACCAAACTAAACCGAATAAACCGAATAAACCGAATTGTCTTAATTAATTATTTTGTAATGTTCAATTTTATTATGGATTGTTTATTGATGATGTTTTTTGTTTTACTACATTATGTATCACATTTTTTTACTTCTATTTATTGAAGTTATGATGATTTTATATTTTGATCGAGTATTAGACTAAATATGATTGAAATTTTAGATTTAGATTAAAAATTGGGTTGTATTTTGTTTAAATTACTTTTTACATATTATGTTTTCTTAAAAAAAAAATTAAGCATGCTAAAAATGCAACTTAAAGGCCCAAAAAATTAAAAAACATATTAAAAACCTTCAAAGTTCAATAGGTCTAAAAGCTGAATTGAACCGAACCGAACCGAACCGAGATAAAGGTGTTCAGTTCAATTTGGCTTTCAAATTCAAAACGATTTAAACCGATTCATATTTTTAAAAACCGAATATATGTTGGTTCAATACGGTTCAATACTGTCCATCATTCAATTTTTTTAGGCACACCTAAATCACTAAACCCCCTACAATATCCCAATATTTTTGATAGAAGATTGTAGGTCATCTGGTCCAGGAGCTTTGCCTGGAGCTATGTTGAAAATAGCTTTCTGCACCTCAACAGCAGTAAAAGGCGCATCCAAGTAACCTCTTGATCTATTTGACAACTTTAGTCCCATACTCCCCAAAACCTAGTCAATAGTAACACAATCTAGCTAGTCCGACTTGAAAAGGTTTGAGAAATACTCAACCACACTCCAACACACTAAGCACCCCTCTAATCATACAACCCCTGAATCACGGTTCGCGAGGATGCCCTATAGTGAAAAAATTCAGTATTACGATTGCCTCTTTTAAGCCACTCCAGTCTTAATCTCTGCTACCAATACTTCTCCATTTCATCTAATAAATTGTCCAATTTGTTCTAAAACTTTTAATTTTCTGCTAGGACCCAGGCTACACCTCATCAGTTGTACGATGCAACTCCTTATGTGTCCACAATTGGCCTTCTTATAGTCACTAGATTCTTAAAATTCCAAATTGAGAGCTGTTTAGTGCACTCCTAAATTGCTGAAACAACTTTACCAACTGCACCCACACTTCTAGAATGGTGCCAAGAATTCTGGATTAACACCCTACAATCATCACTGTGTGCCCAGCAAGTTTCGAAATGAAAATGGCCACCATGCTTTTTCCTTTTATCGACCACACCAGTTGCATCCAACACCTCTACCACAATTGGCCCGTAGTATGACCTCTAATACTCGATCAAGACGCTCCTAAACCATTGAATCACTAGCCTGCTTATTACACCAAGTATACGCCGAACCTGAGAACCCCAAATCCACACGAATTCGAAGCTTCTCTAAAGTCCTCCATCAGTAACGATTTCATTAAAATCCTCTATGCAAAACCAATGCAAATTGAACATACCATTCAAGCGTTTTAGAAGAGTCTAAGAATGTCGCCGCTGCCCAGAATCTGGATTTTGGTAGAAACCAGTAAATCTTCACACTTTCAAAGGATTGAAAGAAACCTTAACATCTATATGAAAATTTGAATAAGACAACAAATCGACGCCAACACCGTTTGACCATAACAAACACAAACCTCCACTACGGCCTGCCGAATTAACTACTAGCTTACTTGAGAATCCCAATTTAACCCGCACTACTTCCATCACATTACAATAAACTTTGGTCTCCATCAAAAACACCAAAGAAGGTCTTTGCTCATGCACCAACCGTTGCATTGCGCGAACCGTCCGAGGACTTCCTAGACCATGAGCTTTCCAATCTAGAATCATCATTAAGTTCGGTCGATCGAACTTCTCCTGGCCGTCGATATCTGAGAGTTTTGAACCACTCCTTCTATAACGAGATTTCTTTGTGAGCCTCCATCTCGACCACCACACTCCACGTCCTCACCATCGTAAAGTCATCGCTTCCCCAAAGTCTCCTCTTCGACCGATTCGTGCTTCACATCTAGCTTTTCGTTTCCAACGCAAAGGTTCTCAATTTAATTTCCCCAAATTCATTCCTAATAAATCCCTAAAGCTTAAGGCATTCCCCAATTCATGCAACCGAACCCGTCCAGGCTCACCATCTTCCACACTCAAACTATTTGGACCACTAGCAACTAAAACTCATACGGCTTTAGAAGCCTCAGACCATCTTAATAGAAATTTCGTTAAAATTTCGTTAAAAAATCTTTCTCCAATCCAATCTAATCGTACATATTCGATATCAAACTAAGGTGATAAAAAAAATATTAGATATTGTCAATATAACCGTTCACTTTAGACGGTATGTTGCACAGCTCTTTTTTAGGTTGACTCGGTAAATATTTATGATTGACATTAATTTTTCATCTACTTTTAGTAAGGAAATAAAATAAAATAAAAAATAGAAAATAAAATTGGACACGTCATTAAAACAAGATATGTTTTAAACGGAAGTATTAGAGACTAAATTTTAAGTTAATCGTGTATCAAGTCCATATTTATATCACATAGGAAACAAGTGTCTTGATATTATTGTCATGTCAATAATAATTCATATACAAACCATTTTTACATTAGAGATGCTTTTATTAAATGGTCACCCGGATGTTTTGTCTTTCCCTTTCAGGTTAGGCTCAGTTAAAACCAAGCTTGGCTCAACCAAATTACCATTCTTCACGCCCACCTCCTCATGTTGACTTTGGTACACAAAACTGTCAACTCTTGAATTATCCACATTTAAATTTTCCCTACAATCATTCCCCTCATTACTCAAATTATTCTCATTATTATGTTTGCCATAATCAACATTTGCATTTACGCCAAGTTTCTTGCCAATAACGAACATGACTTTAATCGTCGAAGGTCGATAACTCCCATCAACAACCACTCATCTGTTCCTTGGTTTGCCTGTTTGATAATACGGCTTGAAATTACTTCTCCGCTACCACTGATTGTAATTAAGCCCCAAACGGAAGCTCTTCCAAACCTCTACTATTATCCTTGACAGGTGATTCCATGTACTAGTTCGAAGAATGGCCTAAACGACCACACCTAAAGCAATGATTCGGTAACCTTTCATACCGTAAAATTATCACAGTCTCTTCACCATCTCCCATCACATCAACCCTCAAACACCATCGGAGTGACCACTCTCAAGTCTCACCCTTAAAAAGCCTCTTGAGCATTCCCGATACACTCTCACATCAACCTTATCTACCACACCCAACATACTACTCAAGAAATGCCCAATCCCTTTCACCATACATAACAATGGGACCCAGCACCCAAGAACTCAGAACAATTGAAATCCATGTTCTTAATATCCTCTTTACCAGATGGCTCCTCTAACACGATTATAGCACCATCAAAAGTACACGGACCCCCTCTCCAGGATCCGACACCGATCCTCCACACTCTTAAATTGGAATGTGAAAATATTATTTGAAACAAACTCGATCTCCACACCATGCTTCATCTGCCATATCTTTTTCAACACCCCAATAAACACATTACTGTTCACCAATTTGGTTGTTAGTACCTTCCCAACAAGACTCAAAACAAGCCTTTGCATCCCCGCCAACTTCAACTCTTTTGTCAGCCGAAGGACATGCCTTTCCTTCTCCATCAAAGTCATATTTGCACAAAGTTTAGCGGTTTCCACGGAACCAATCACAACTAATTTTTTTTGAAAAAACTGAGACTCGAAAGACCTCACACTTGCTCTATAGGTAGAGAGAAAGCCATAGAGGAGAGACTTGTTTGCCGATAAATTATGATTTATATCACTCATCACGTTTATATAGATTAAATTGTTTAATTTACAAGTTGAGATATAAGTTGAAATATCTAACGTTGTTCTTACTTCTATTATGTTTTCATCATTATTCAAGGATTATCTTAAATATTTTTTATAATTGCACAAATTAAGATAATTTAACTCAATAAAAAAATATTATTTATTTTAAATAATTACTGAAAAAAAAAAATTAATTAATGTTTTCTTTAATATAACATGAAACATATATATATCGAATTAACTTCTTATTTCACGGAGCCCCTTTCGAACATAATCATGGTTCTGTCTTTGGTCATGGGCAATGGATATGACACAAAAATCCATCAATGAGTTGCCCATATTGCATCATACTAGGCATTGTTTCAGTAAATTATTGACTCAACAAAAATCAAAAATCAGTGTAACCGTAATTGTGATATAGATTACTTTACTGATGTGGTAGCATCAATGTGGAAGATGCATACTGCACCCAAGTTTTATCGCTTCTATAAACTTGAAAAATATCCATTCTTGAGCTGGTCAAAAGTGTAAACCCCATATACATGGTCAAAAGTAGGTTACATATGAGCTGGACCTGGAATTAGAACCAAGCTTTACCATGCATGTTTGGACTTGTGTTGTGCTCAGTCGAGAGCTTAAATTTGGGCTTTGTTTCAATTAAAGTTGCATACAACTTTTGACTAAATTACTTGTAACATACTCCTTTTTCCTTAAACAAGCTGCATAGGTTGGAAACTGCTAGCTATTCAAAACTACCGAGACGGCAAGCAGAATGAATCTTAAACTCCTACGTGTGTAAAATAAAACCAGGCAGAGATTATCTTCGGATCTGAACTCTCTAAAATCCGATTTAATGTCCGAACATAAGAGACCAAGTTGAACCCAGTAACATTTAAAAGAGCAGATCGCTAGTACCGGTAAATAACATGGATGTCTAAGAGCCTGGCCAACAAAGTTGCAACATGGTGAAAAAGTACCAGTTCCTACTACTTGCGATGGAAATTAAACTAGAATAAGCATATACATATCCAGATTCTGATAAATTTTTAACTTGTAAAATAAGAAAGGCAAGAGAGAAATGGATCACATTGGGGGATTTTTGCAGTAGTAAGTGCAAGAACAAATGGACTGCTTGCACTCTCCCAAGCCATTAGGTTCTTTTGAGCATGCCTGAATGCATTTCTGCGAGTCGCATCTCTTTGAATCGATCACCTTATGACAGGTGTGTTCCGGAATCCTTGCTGCTTCCACACCATGGACAACCAAAGCTGGAATAGGAATACGAATACAATCAATCAACTGTTAAAAGAAAAGCAAAATATTGACAACATATTTTCGATGCTTGCAACATTAAACATAATATGAGAGAGAGTTTGATTTACCTGAGGGAAGGAGAAGTAGAATAGGGATGATGATGAGCATGGAGGATGATATCCTCATGTTTGTTGTTTCTGTGAGAAATGGTTGTGAGTGTCTTCAATGTCACAAAAATGGCTGATGAGAAGCTTGAAAAAAATGTAGCAATTGCAATGATTACTGAAGATTTGCTTAAAAGAAGAATAAATGGGATGGTACTTTCAAAAGTACAAGTAACAAGCTTCTTGACTGGAGAATATATTCTTTACTTTGCATATACTCTTAAACTGTACCATTTCGAAACTTTTTAAGTCCATCTGTCTATCTCGTTTAAATTACCACCACAATTGACCTCTAATTATGGTTTGGGCAAAAGTTTACTTGCTCATTTTAGTTACATAATAGCATTTTTGTGTTTAATATTATATAAAACCTTTCTCACGCAATGCAAGTAATTTTAGTCATTGTGATCGTTTCTTTTTGGTAAGGGATTTAAATTTTATATTCATTTTTTAGAATCATTACTAAATTGTTAAGGTAGTAGAGAACCAAATATAGCGCAACCTTCCATTCTCCATAGTGTCGTTTGCACTTGCTCAAAATTTTAAAATCTCAGTCTATTTAATGCTGCGAACTGCAACTGCAACTGCATAGAGGAATACTACGGTTTTAAAAACCTCAGATTGTGACCTTGTCCAATGTACATCATGAGGTGCCCATTTTGTAACGCACTAAGCACCAGTTTAATAAGAAAACACATTATTTTCTAACAGTCAAAAAACAAATATGGTGAATTAACATTCAACACAAATTAATAAGAAAACACATTTCCCCATAAATCAATTTAACTACACACCAATCACTCGTTTCAACCATATAATAAATTCCCACTACTTGCAAGACACTAATCAAATATCAACAGAATTGCAGGATCAATTTGATTCAATTTAGTCAAAACATCATAAAGAAATATTTCGCATAAGAAACGAAATCGACTAACGTATCCAAATAGAAGCAACTATAACCAATTGCAAGTTAAATCAACATTTTCAAGACAACCAAATATACCTTCTATGCTTCCGCATCATTAAACAATCTACTCGGCCAATAAGAACAATTGCATAAAAATCAATCTTACGAACATTTCAAAATTTAGAAGCAACTGACATTGCATTAAACATTCCTCGTCTCTAATATAAAATGAAGAAAAAATAAACATCATCTGCTGAAGCAGTTCCTCTTCAAAAACAAAACTAATTGGAATGAATAACCATCCAAATAAGTCCACCCAGAATACAAAAGTTTGCAGCAATTAAACAAACAGCAAGACCAAAACCAAAAGTAAATAACCTAATAACCACCCTTAAGATCATTAACAACATCGTAAGGAATGGGAGTAACGGTTTCCAGCGTTGCACCTTCCACCATGAAACCAGGTTTAGGGCCCTCTGGCTGCCTCTTTGTGCTAATGACCTCACCTCTTGCCTTTGCTTCAGCCTTAAGTACATCGTTCTTTATCTTCCTCAGTTTCAATTCCTCAGTGCATCTTGAAGGCTGAACATGCTCCACTCGCACATGGATCCTCTTTCTAATTATCCGGTTGCCGACCTGAACACAATCAAAGGAGTTCAGTACATATACCATCAACCAACACATGCATAAGCATGGCGAAAACAACAACCGGATCAAGCCAAATATGATACAGGTATAAAGCAGAATTAATTAGAACCATTATCATTGACTGAAGTATGTTATTGAACCATTATCCAAATGAATGGGAATGGAAATTGTTAAAAACAAAATTCTCCATGCCAATGGCTGTAATAGGAAGCAGGTTTTATGGAATTCAAAATAAGAGATCAAACAACAGCAAAATAAAGTAAAATTTTAAGCACCGGGTTCAAAACAGTTCAAGAAAAAAAAAAGGTTTTGTTTGGCTACCATAAAACCCATCATAATACATTCAAACATAAATTTAAGATAAAACACAGACATTAGCAACATCAGCACTGTAAATAGAACTAGCTACACACGATAAAAACAAGAACATAACAAATAGTATTCAAGTTCAATATAGGACACCAAATGCAGGACATCAGGTTCTCCTGTAATAATCTAAACCTTTGAAGCTAATTCATTAACTCTGCAGAAAACTCAATACACCATATTAAAACTTTAAACTGTTTCACAACCAGAATCATATATACATAAATTTTATAAAACACCATCAAGCAGCCACATATAAATACATCTCTTAATTCCCAGAAAGCATTTATAAACTTCAACATGTTATAAACCTCAAAGTTCCAAAAGCATTCAAACCCATGACCTATTCACGCACTTCACAAGTCACAAATATAGTAAAACTAAATTTGTCGATTAACCGATAAGAATACAGATCTAGCCAATTCTATGTACACAAACACAGCAGAATCAAAAGTTCAAATCATGTCCATGTAAGACAATAATGAAAGCTAATCGACCAGCAAATGAAAACCTAAAACAAAAAAAAAACAAAAAAAAAACAATCAAATAGGAGAATGAAAAAAGAGAAAGAAAGAAAGGGGACCTGCTTGTTGACTTCGACACCGATAGCGCGCTTGGTGACATTCCAGACGCGGCCAGTGCGTCCATGGTAGAACTTGTGGGGCATACCCTTGTGAATGGCACCATTAACCTTGATGTCGACGTATTCGCCGATCTTGTATGTCTTCAAGTAGGTGGAAAGAGGGATGTATCCCTTCTTCCTGAATGCACGAGCGAACAAATCCCTTGTACGGGACCTCAAACCATGACCAGCCGGCATCTTCGCTCTCTCTCTCTTTTTCTCTCTGTTGATGCTGAAGAAGAAGTGAGTGTCTGGTGGTGGCTAAACCCTAGCTGTTTCTGAAGACTTATATATAGCTGCTCTCTAGGGTTTCATTTTTCTTTCTTGTGCCTTTATGGGCTTGGGCCTTTCCTTTTCTTTTTGTTAATTTTGGAGCGACTGATAGTGAGGCCCAATTACTTTAATTAATTCAGCCCATTTTTATTTTTATACTAGATAATTAATAATTGTTGGATTTAAATTTTATGTTTTAAAAAGAGAAAAGGTTATAAGTCTGAAAACTAGAAAGAAAAAAAAATTTGGTGGGAGCTTTTACGTAATAGCATTGTTTAATTTGGATTCTCTTATTTTTTTATTGTTTTTGAAGTATTACACTATGAGTAACTAATTTTGTTTCTTAAATTCTGTCACAAATAATATAGCACATGAGGTGTCAGTATCATATCAGTCAACACAATCTCATGATTTATTAGATGTTAATACCTCACGTGTTATATTCTTTAGGACATAATTTGAGAAAAAAAATTAGAACGTCTAACATTATTCTTACACTATTACATAAATTCGATTTTTTTAGAGGGTGAAGGATTCGAACCGATAACTTTATGGTATATGTGTGAATTGTGAAGAGTTTACTGACAGATTAATTTCATCTCCTAAACATGCAAACGTGTTGCTAATATGAATTCTCTTATTTAAGTACTCAATAGATTTTTCCTTTCTTTTTTGTGAGGAAATTTCTATTTTAATTGTTTACTTCTACTCTGTCCACCCAATTGGTAAATCATTATTACATATAAAATATGTATGTTGTATTATAAAATTGATTGTGAATATTGGTTTAAATTTGATTTCTATTAACAATGAAAAAAAAAAAGGAGATACCGTTGAATGTATTGTATGTAGTAAATCTATAATTGAGATCGTTTCTGGGAGATATAAAAATTCTGTTGGAATTCTGACATAGTCGATCCTGACTTTTCGGAGGTTCCTAGGCAAAATCTAAAAAATTGACCCCTTGTGAGGAGCTAAACATATACGGTACATAGCACATTACTGAAAAGAAATTTCGAAATCAAATTAAAAAAGAAAAAAAAAACTTTAAATCGATTCATAAAAGGAAAAAAAAAACTTTAATTACCTGGATACGAAATCTTGATCCTAAATAATTGGACCATTTGTTGTTGTTATTATTATTATTAATAATGTTTGGGCTTAAAAAAAAAAAAAGTGTAACAAGCATGTACTTGACTACTTGAGGCTTTAAAAAAAAATTGAGACTTCTCAAGCCTCAAGTACATGCTTGTTATATTCCCCAAAAATTAATTAATAATCTTATTCTTTTTTATTTCATATATATTCATCTTCTAAGGGAAGGGTCTGGCCCAGACGTGGCTAGTACAGGTGTCCCACCCTGGGCCGACTGGCATGTGATGGGCTGGGCTTTCTAATAGGCTACCAAATAAGCCTAACCATCTTAACAGGCTGGGCCTAGGCTGGCTACAGGCCAGACCTGTTTATATATATTTTAAAAATTTGGATAAGAAACGAATCAGGAAGACATTGTATGACTCAACCATTACACTGTAAGTTCAGTTTTGCTAAATTATGAGGCCTGGCCTGGCCTGGTTCTGGGTCAGGCCGTACCAGACCTGGCTTGGTTGTATGGTGGGCCGATCGGGCTTTGCCTGCCAAGCCAAGCCCATTTTGCCAGTATCAGTTTGCCCTGACAACGCCCGGCGGCGCACGATCAGACGACACCGTTTCCGATGAAAGCTGGAGATGTGTGAGAGATGGGAGGGGAGAGAAAGGAGAGCATTTGTGGATGGTTTTTTTTAATATTATTTTTTATAAATTGGGATGGTTTTTATATAATAGTAGTAAACACTTTGTCATTAACGATTAATTTTTTGTATATATTTAAAATAAATATTTAGAGGCCGTTCGGCAGTTCGGCTACATTTTGGAGAGCCAAAATGTTGTCGAACGGTTATAGTTTGAAAACAATGAACGGAAGCATAGAAAATAATAAATAAATAAATAAATAAATAGATAAAAATCCTCATCCTACATGTCTAGGCCTAAAGAGACAAACTGTTTTTTATCAACAACAACAACAAAAAAACATCAAATTATTATTTTCTGTATTTTTTTTTTCTTTGTTTAATTCATCTGCAGGTTTTTTCTTATTTCCTCCATGCTTTCTTTTCCGATTCTCAGGTTTATTAAATTTTGTATATCATTTTAAGTGCAAAATAGATGATTTTAAGATAAAAATTAAACGGATCATTTACCATATCATTTTAATTGATTTTTAGTCGAATTTTTTGGATTTTGTAACAAAATAGTTAAACTAAACAATTCAATATTAATTTATTTTTTGTTTATTATAATTGTAAACATTTTTTTTTTCAAAATACTATTTTCAAGAGAGAATTGTAAATACCCCTGACTTTTGATCAAATGTCAATTCAAACCCTTTGGTTTGAATAATCAGCCAAAAACCCCTCCCTTTAGTTGACCCTTAGACCTTAGTTGACTTTAATTAAATATAATTATTTCAGCTGTTTTTTTTATAATTGAAATAAAAAATAATGAAACAAATACTAAAAATATGTTAGAAAAAAATATTAAAATATTTTAATGAAAATTAAATATATAAAAATATATTATAACAAAACAATCAAATCATTAAAATATTCAAACAAAAAAAAAATTATATGAAATTGATTTTATTATTATTATTATATACTTTTAATATATTTTTATTTTTTATTCTGTTTTAAAAAATAGATTTAAATTGTAATATTTGATATATATAAAATCAACTAACTGTTAATTAACGGTAGGATATTTTTTACTGTTTACCCAAATCAGAGGTTTCGATTGGAATTTAATCAAAAGTCAGAGGGCTATTTACAATTCTCACGTATTTTCATTTATTTTTACCAAAATTGGTTTTCAGTTTTTAAAAATATGAAAATCAATTTCTCATTTTTAAATTAAAATATATAAAACAAAAATATTATCGAATAGACCCTTTATATTTTTAGAAGCTATTTTTTATTTTCTCATTTAAAGTAAAGCAAGTCATGATATCTGTAATCTTGTTAAAGATTTTAGGGCCACACAATTCGCATAGATGATAGATCATACATGTGGGTCTTTTGTTATTTTGTATGTCTTGCCTTTTCCCTTTTTAGGCTCCAGTAGACAGGCTGATTGTTTTCTTTACATCGTGACGGCCACTGGCCCACTTCTCTAGTCTTTTGCTTATGTTCGGAAAATATCCAAAACGATTCTTAGTATTTAGAAAATTATCAATATAGTCCAAGATTCTAAAAATTAGATAATTTAGTCCTTATTGTTACCTTTACAGTGAAAAATAAGGGCAAATTGTAAAAACTTAACTTGAAATATAACATAAAGACTTAATATTCAACATTTAGTATTAATTGCACAAACTTACCCTCATATTAGTCAACAATTGTTCGATATAACGGTAGACCAAGTTTGATTGTTTAAAAGTCTAAAATACACTCACCCTTTATTAGAAAAGTTATCTTTATGACAATATAATAATTAAATTACTCTTAAACTAATCAAATTTAATACTATTAAATAATATCAGTATCAATTCAAAATAATAATAATAATAATAATAATAATAATAATAATAATAATGATAATATAATGATTATAAGGTTGAATGTGAATATTAATTTTTCATTATTATTATTATTATAAGTTTATATTTATTTAACTAGCGCTTAATAGTATAAAATTTGATTAGTTTAAGAGTAATTTATTCTTTGGGGTAAGTATGCGTTTTTATAATTATTATTAATAAAGGAAAATTGTAAAAACTTAACTTGAAATATAGCATAAAGATTTAATATTCAACATTTAATGTTAATTACACAAACTTACCCCTCATATTAATCAACAATCGTTAGATATATCGGTAGACCAAGTTTGGTTGTTTGAAAGTCTAAAATACCCTCACCCTTTATTAGAAAAAGTTATATTTAACGACAATATAATGATTAAATTACTCTTAAACTAATCAAATGTAATACTATGAAATAATATCAGTATCTATTCAAAATAATAATAGTAATAATGACCACAATATAATGATTATAAGGTTGAATTTGAACATTAATTTTTTATTATTAATATTATTATAAGTTTATATTTATTTAACTATTATTTAATAGTATAAAATTAGTTTAAGAGTAGTTTATTCTTAGGGTTAAGTATGAGTTGTTATAATAAATAGTGGGGGCATTTTAGACTTTTAAACCATCAAACTTAGTCAATCGTTATACCTAACAGTTATTGACTAACATGGGGTAAGTTTGTGCAATTAAACCAAAGGTTGAATATTAAACCTTTATGCTAAACCTCAAGTTAAGTTTGTGCAATTAGCCTTATTTTTACAGTAACTATAACAACAAGGACTAAATTATCTAATTCGAAGAATCTTTGACTAAATTGATAATTTTCTAAATAGCAAGAATCATTTTGGATATTTTCCCATCATAAACGGTCCTTATGAATTGTGTTTGTTAATAAATTATGATGAATAATACTATATTTTCCAAAACCTTTGGTTTTTAAAGATATATTTTCAAAAGCTTTGCGCAACCCCCAGGAGTGTAGCCCAGCTGGTTGATGAACGAACTTGGAGCTTGGACAAATGACTTTCAAATCAGCGGCTCGAATCTTACCAATGATAAAAAGCTTTAAAAAAATTCAAGGTCTAGATATGTATATAGATCAGTGTTCGTGAAATCGGTCTAGGCGGTCGATTAATTGGTGCAATTTAGCTAAGCGACTGAAAAATGAAGCGAAAAGTGCAAAATTGGACTAATTATGCAATGGCCGACTAATCGAAAAAGTCGATCGGCGAGGCAGGTCAAATCTGTTGACCGACTAATCGGTAAAGTTACCGACTAATCAAAAAAAATGGCATCGTTTTATAAAATTTATACTTCTTCACTTCATTCTTTCCTTATCTTTTTCGACCAGTCAGCTCACAAACTTAAATCAGAACACCAAATCGGCCAAAAAAGTTCAGTCGCCGAAAGCTTTTGTATTCCGTCGCCAATCTATTGTCATGTACCATCTCATCTCTTTTGTTTTCATGTCTCTCATGTGTGCTCTGTTTTCTCTGTTTTTCTGAGTGGTGTTGGTGTTTGTGCGATTTGTTGGGCGATTGTGGTTTGCTTATGTTGGTTCCCTGGTTCTGTCTGTGACAGGAAGAAGAAGTATAAAAAGATTTAAATTGGTGGAGTTAAGGTTGATTGAATAGATTTTGGGGAAATTGGTTAAGGATTTGAATATGGTATTTAGGGATTTTGAAAAAGAGGATTTGGGAACCTTTCAGACATGAATCATACAAAAGAGGAAACAACGCTTTTATAGAAGGATTGATATGGTGCGTTTAAGGAGTAGTCATTGGGCTCATTGGACCTGAAGCAACATTGGGCTTTTTGGGCCAACTCTGCAACTTATCCATTTCTAGCTTAAGTAATTTTTGTAATCGTGAGCCTGCCTTGGTATTTATGGATTTGGAATTTGTGGATTTGGATTTGATCATTGGAGTTTGTTTGTAATTGTATTTTTCGATTAATCACAGACTAATCGGTCTAGGTATCAGGCGATGGGTCTCAGTACAACTATTGTCTAGCGCTTACTAGAACAATGTTATAAATAAATACTGTAAAAAAAAAGGAAGGAAGAAGCTTTGCTCAAACATAACAGTACAAATTGATTTGTACAATTATATTTCATGAAATGATATGTTAATTACTAATCATTTCATCACCTAATTTATTATAACTCAATTATTATGTATTCATAATATATCAAATCAAAGTTCATAATTTATTATAACTCAATTATTATGGTTGTTTTGGGATTTGCTGAGGAGTTATTTGATGAGTTAAGTCTCTCTAGATTAATTGATCATGTTCTGGTTTATTCTCTTAGAGTATCTCCAACCTTTGCTCTAATCTCTAAATTGGAGCAAAAAAACACTCCAATCCAGTTCCAATCCTTACGCCACATTGCCTCTCTCGAATTCTTTGTGCCAGAAGTAGCACAATCTAGAGATTGTGCTACTTTACTGGTTTTGATTGTTATTTTTTTTAATCCCTCGTATTTTTGTAATTTACAATTTAAACAACAATGTTTCATTCTTTTACGATTTGATCCCTCGTTTTATAAGGTTAGTTAATTACAGTTTTACCCTATTAAATATAATTTATTACAATTCTATCCTTATAATTATCTAATGCTTTTGGTTAGTATATATTTGTTTTACTTGAATTTTTTATATAATAATATTGATAATAAACTAAAATAAATTATATAATGCAATAATTACTAAATGTCATTAATAAGATAAATGAGGAAATATAAAACAAAACAATTCAAGCAACATTAATATTAATAAAAACATTAAAAACATTAATGACAAATACAATAAAAATGATAACAACAATTTAGTAATATGGAATGTAATGTTTTTATTTAATTATCGTCATTTTAGTTAATTAAATTTAATTTCGAAAATTATTAAATGCAATATTAAATACAATATTTTAGTTAATTCGAAAAATACTAAATGTAATATTTTAGTTAATTTGGAAAATATTAATGAATTTATGAACTTATAGTAAAATTATGTTAACTAAATGGTGGAATGTTAATCGTTGATAATCAATAAAAAAGAGAATATTTAAGGAATATTCTTTTTATAGTAAAATTTGTTGCAATGGGTTGGAGATGGTGAAGTGAAAGTTGCTGTATTTTACTGTAAATTTGTAACAAAATAGTATCAAAGGTTGGAAATGGCCTTAGTACGACTCAGGTTTCTTCTAAATGATGTCCTCATATTTTGGATTGTTTTAAGCTTAATGTGGATGTTGCTTTCGGTTTGGATAGTTTGGTGGGAACGGGTGCTGTTTCGGTGGACTGTTGTGGTTGTGTGTGAGCTTGTTTTGCTCTTCCAAGGGCCGGCCGTTTCTTCTCACCTGAGATCGGTGAGCTTCAGTCCAGCTAGCTATTAGAGAAAGCGCTCTTTTCTATTCCAACAATATGGCTTTTCTCTTCGTTTTGTAGAGAATGGCTCCTCGGTGGCTTGGTTAGACATCAAAAACAGTATTCATTTTGTATTGAAGTATTTTTCTTTATGACTTGGTGGGTTTCTTGCCAGTTTATTCTTCGCGATGGGAAATTGGGAATAAGGTGGGCCATAGCTTTGCTAAATATGCAAATTTGGGGCTCAGATTCCTGTTTTGGATGATTGCATTCAATAAATTCCGGATGGTTTCTTACTTTGTCAAAAACAGAAAAGAAAAAGGACGTGAAGTTCTTATCAATAAAGCGTGGTAACAGGGATATATCTATGAATATGACTTGGTGGGTTCTTATCAACCTCCTCAAACCCGAATTTGGTGTAAAAGTTAAAAACTTAAAATATATATATTTTTTAAAAAGGTCGATATCAAATCTTGTTGGAAGACTTGGAATGTGGACAATTCCAACTCCCTAGTCTTGACTCTTGAGGGACCTTGTTTGTGGTGTTTGCGTACATATAATTCCAAGAGTACTCCGATGTACACTCATGACTCAACAGACAACAGCCTCATTTTTCTATTGACACTAAAGCATCTTATTTATTTACTTGACCTGTGAACTTTATATCAAACTAAACTGCCGGAAAACTTGTGAAAAAAATGACCTTCCATATATATAAATTGTCATGACATGTTAATTTTTATAAAAATGTATCTAAGAACACAAAAGTCATTTGAGAATTTGAAAGTTAGTTAAATTTGTGATACTGATTGATATTGTTTGTAAAGTTTCAATGTGAATATTATAATATTTAAAGTTCTATACTAATTTGCGAAGTTGATGCTAAACCCTAAAATGTAATGCCATCTATACAGAACTGCTGGTTGTAAAATCTACATAATTTCATATATATATTTTGTGACGTTTAACTTACGTTTTTTGAATCACAAAACCTTGTTTTAAAAATAGTGTTGAGGAATCCAAAGAAAATTGAATAGTAAATTGAGTGACTATTCGGCAATGTTTATATTTTCGTTTTATGTTTTATGTATTTAATTTGAAAATGAGAAATTGATTTTTCATATTTATAAAAGCTGGAAACATGTTTGCTAATGATAGCTAAAAATAATTTGAAAAAAATATATTATAATACATATTTAGTGAAATCGTTCAAAAATTATTTGTCTGTATATTTAATTTGTGCTCTTAAATTGTCTCTTTTCTATTTATTTTAATAATATGTTAGGATGAGAATAAGAGATAGACGGAAGTGGAAGCAAGGCTGGCTAGGGTGGGCTGTAGGTTTTTAGAAAAAAAAGTAGAGTTTTAAATACATTTCAATCCAATTCTAAGTATATCTCAATTCAATTCTAATTCCGACTTAATTTACCATTTTTTTTATCTTAATTATAACTGAATAACTTAAAAACATGTATCAAACTCATTAAAGCTCATTGTATTTCATTAACCAAGTGAAAGATCAAATTGAGAAATGTTAACATTTTATTATTCAAAATTCAAATTGGGAAATTTTAACCCATTAACAACAAACCAAAAGTAGTAGATTTAACATATATATTAGTGTTGTATTGAAAACTAACCTATTTGGGAGGTTGAAGTTAATAACTAACCTCTTGTTGAAAAACTTGTAAAACTAACTCTTTTTTATGTGTAAATACTATTATACCCTTACTTACTCTTTTTTTTTTTCATTTCACTTATCCTACACATTCTATACCTTATATCCCCTTCCTCTTATTTCCACATCTCCACCACAACACCCCATCTTCATTTCTCTCCCATTCTTCTCACCGATTTTTTATTTTCTCTTTCTTAGTTTTGTATTTTATTTATTATTTGCATTCTCCACCATTGAGGAACTCCAAAATATTCATCCACCACAAGGGTTCTTTATATTCAAGATTTGAGGTGAGTTTTGTATTGAATTTCTTGACTTGAATCTCGGATTTGTGTAATTTTTTTTGTGTTTGTGTAAATTTTGTTGTGGAAATAGTTTATATTTACATAATAAAGCATGGGTCTTATGTGTATTTGATGTAGTTGTGATCAATTTATAGTTTAAACATAAATCTAAAGTTTTTTTTTTTAAATCTCTTATTCACTTTCCTTTATGCATTAAGGTTGCTAATTTTTGTTAAAATAGCTTTTATCAATATAATAGAGCATGGGTCTTGGTTGAATTTGATGTTGGTGTGATCAATTTTAATTTTATTTATAAATTTAAAGATTTTTTATTGTTTGAATAATTTTTTTTAGTTTAATTTGTGCATTAGGGTTGTTTATTTTTGTTAAAATAGTTGATATTAATGTAATAGAGCATGGGTGTTGTGTGAATTTGATGTTGGTGTGGTTAATTTTCTATTATTGGATTGAATCCTTATTTTGGTTGCATTTTTTGAAAAAAATTGTCCACCCAATTTTCCCAATGCAGTTGGGAATTCCCAACTGCATTAGGTATTCCCGACTGTGTTTGGAATTCCCAACTCAGTTGGAAATTCCTAACTGCGTTGGGAATTTCTAACTGCGTTGGGAATTCCTAACTGTGTTGGGAGTTGGGAGTTGGGAGTTCTAGTGGCATCAAGATTTTAACTTAGTTTGTATTTAGAATGTTTTATAAATTCACGATACCATGAGTATAGAATATTTGTTTAGAAATTTAATCATGAATTTCTTATTCATTTGAAAGGTTTCATGGATAAAGTTCGATTCGTTATTTTATAAGATGGGGAATGGAGTGAAAGTGGTGGGAAGTTTAAGTATCAATTTGAAAAGTCAAGACTAATTTCAGTTTCAAGGGAAACCATGTATGAATCGTTAGAAGACATCATATATGGTCTTGTTAATGTCAATCCTAACGAGTTCTCCATCAAAATGAAGTATTTGTAACTCGCCGAAGGTTTTAGCATCGTTTGAAGTTGTGAATGATGATGATATGCAATTGTTCTTATGTGAAAATTCCGTTGTGAAAACACGAACCTCATTATGTGTCACAACGGAACGGAAAACAGGAATAATGCCAAACACACAAGGTCATGATAATGAACGTGAGGACGAAGACATTGCCAATGTTTTATAAGCAGATAATCCGAATGGAGTTGGTGTTGATAATATACATGAAAGAGTATTTAGTCCAAATGAATTTGAGAATGCTGATGTATTTTCAATTGGGGCGGACAATGAAGATAAATTTGAAGGTAGTTAGCCATCAAAAATGAAGTCTGAGGGTGTTGGGACACAATCATCAAAAATACATGGAAGTTACACATCGTTGGAGAGTGTAGTCAACAATGTTAAGGAAGTTAGAGTTTGTCATTTTTTTCCTAGTAAGGAAGAGTTGCATATGAAGATTAGTTTGTTGTCAATTGCTAATCATTTTCGGTTCAAAGTGAACAAGTCCACCCAAGCTTTGTTGGTTTTGACATGCAGGGTCAAAGATTGCAAATGGCGTGTTCGTGCATTTTATAGCCGGGAACTGTTCATTGATGAACTTTATAGCCACTGTTGACGAAGTGCTGTTAATCTTCGTCGGGAAATGTTCTGGAACCTTGTCTAACAAATCAACCTCTTTTCTCATTCTATTTTCCAAAAATGTAACAAAACAACATTAAAAAAATACAAATAATCTTACTAAGCACATCTTAGATCAAGAGGCACAACATTATTTCATATTCGATTCAATGATGATAGTCAAAAAATAAATTTCGCAACGGTGTTGGGAATTCTCAACAGGGTTAGGAATTCCCAACAACGTTAGGATTTCCTAACACGGTTGGGAATTCCCAAAGCAGTTGGAAATTCCTAACAGCATTTCCCAACACCGTTGCGAATTCCCAACAGGGTTAGGAATTCACAACAGCGTTAGGAAATCCTAACACAGTTGGGCTGTTAGGATTTCTCAACACATCCTTCACATCGTTGGCATGCCTGTTCAACATCTCACACAATCCATACTCAACAGAGACCTACAAATGTAAGAAACAATGTTTCTTCAAGAATGAAAAGCCAAAACTCAATTCTTCAAGAATGAAAAGCCAAAACCCGATTCTTCAAGCAATCAAAGCCAAAACTCAATTCTTCAACCAATGTATGTAACCATCTCATTAAAAAACTTGGGGGTTTATCATCAGACAAGGAAGCATATTATCAAAATTAAATTAGAGAAAATGATAATGCAAAATATAGCTGGCAATTTTACACAAATTTTTTAGATACCAAAATCATACATTGATATTCTTTATTTATCAATATCCGAATTAACACATAAGATTACAAGGGTTTAAGAAAATATAAAATCGCAATAACAAAATGTCAAAATCAACTAATCAAGTAACCAACAACAGCAACACAATCCATCAATCAATAAGTTTAAGGAGAAATATGAATATCTGATCTCTCTCTTTCAGTCCATTCTTAGTTTATTCAAATTTCCATATTTAACATTTTCTATATCAAAATAAATTAAATATTACCTAATTGATTTTTGAAAAAGAAAACTATGTAATTGAAAAAGAAAAGGAAAATAAAATCTAACCTTTCAATTGTTTATTATGATTAGTCTAGGTTGACCCGGTTGGGAATTACCGTATGGTGAATTGGGAGACAGTCAGTGGGCAGCGATGGTGTGGTTTCACACTGTCACTGTGTCACACTTTCTAGGTTGTATACTCAATACAGATCTAAAAATAATGAAAAACAAAATCAAAACAAAGGTTTTAGATTTTTCAAAATAAAATAAAAAATTAGGGTTCAACAACCACATTCACAAATAACAATTCAAAATTAAACAACCATTACCTTCAATCGTCGATTAAAACCTTCGTCTTCGTCGTCGTCTTCAAGCTTCCGGCATCGTCGTCGTCGTAGTCTTCAACCTTCCACAACCACCGTTGTTCCGGAGCAGTCAACGTCGTCTTCAGCCTGTCGGAGACATCGTCGTCTTCAACGTCGTCGTCGTCGTGAAGCTTAGTCATCGTCGTGAAGCTTAAGAAACAGCGTCGTCATCAAGCTTCCAGATTTTGAGGAAACAACGTCGTCATCGTCGTCATCAAGCTTGAGGAAACAACGTCGTCGTCATCAAGCTCGATAATGTCGCCAGAAAACCAGAGAGGAGACGGATTTTGAGAGAGGGACTTTGGTCGAGGTCGATTTCTAGGGATTCAAACAGGATAGGGATTCAGAGAGAGGGACTTTGGTCGATTACAATAGAAATGGGATTTTGGTGGATTGAAAAGGATTATAGAGATTTAGAGTGTTTAAATTGGAATATAATTTGTAAATAAAAAAGGGGTAAAAAAGTCATAAAAGAGTTAGTTTTGCAAGTTTTTTAAAAAGAGGTTAGTTATTAACCTCATCCTCTTAAATATGTTAGTTTTCAATAAAACCCTATATATTAATCTCAAGTCTTCCAAAATTTCAAATTTATGAGTTTTCATAACTTTTGGATTTACAAAGGTATATATATGTCGGTATGAAGAAATTGTTTGTTTTATTTTTCTTTTAACTTCTTTGAAGCCTCATAAGTCAAAATTCAAGTAGGATGTTATTGTATTACATTATATGCCTATTTCATTTTTATTTTCCGGTGTTTTTCTTAGTTAGAATATGTATTTGATTGTTAGACTCATTATATCCCATCATTAGGTATACTTATTTATTTTAAATAATAAAATTTTTCTCATATTATCGAGATTTGTTATTAAAATGATATTTTTTTTATATAATATAATTTTTTATCTATATGAAATTGTACGGTCTTTAACAATTTTTTTTTTCTAGTTTCACCGATGGAGATAGATCATAAGGGTGCTTCGGAGTTGTCACATTAGTAAGAATGTTCCAATCCATATACTATTTCAATCATCAACATTTTAAAAAATAATAATTAATGTACCATCCGATTAAATGTTAACGGAGAAATGAAGTATCTCTTATTTCATTTCGATTCTTAGAAAATTGATGATTAAACAAGTGGTAAAAAAATGATTAAATTGGTGGGCCTCATAAGAAAAACTAAAAGGAAAAGGCTGAAAACATCAATTACATGTTTTATATCAACCCACGCTTTAATTGGTTGAACGGAAAAAAAGTTGTTTTCGTATTTTTATTTTTATTTTCATTGTCATTCTTTTGTCTTAAAAACGATTACCTAAAGCATTATCAACGTGTTGTGAGTTATGACTACAAAAACGAAAACTCGTGCATTTTGGAAACACGTACCATTTGTATTGAAGCAGTAAAAGCATGAAATTTACCTCTACGGCTCGATATGATATTAATGGCCGGTCGTACTAAGGTTCAATTTGGTATTGTTTTTCCAACTGTTTTTGAGGTTAAAAGTGATTCTAGACCTAAGACAGGGTGTTTGGTAAAATCACGGGAAAGTGCTTTTGGTCACTTTTAGCTTCTCCCAACTGAGTTTTTGAGAATCTATAAATACATGCTTTTGGATTTTGGCTTCTGCTTTTAGAAAACGTGCTACAGTGATATTAAATGAAATTTTACTAACATTCCAACTTTGTCTTTGCCTTTAACGAAATTTAACAAAAAAAATTGGATTTATATTTCTGTAAAAAAAAAATATTGCCATAACTGTATAAAAAAATTTGGGATAATTAATTCAATAAAATAGAATAAAAATGAAATAAAAAAATAAAGTATAATAAAATAAATAAATAAAAATATATATATATGAGGTTAATTAATTAAATAAAGTAGAATAAAAAATAGAGCTAATTAATTCAATAAAGTACCATAATTATATAACACTTAACATTAAACACAAATAAACAAGAAAAATGTAAAGTATAGCACACTAGTATCATTTAGATGTCTATATCCTTTTAGTAATTTTACACACTCACAACACTTTTTATTTCAGTTTACCAAACACATTGAAATTGCTTTTAGTTCTCAGAGCACTTTTGAAAATCAGTTTACCAAACACTCAGCTGATTCTTCCCACAGCAATTCCAAAAGCAATTCCCCCCACAGCAATTTTAAAAACACTTCTCCCCACAGCACAATAATGTCAAACTGAGCCTAAGTCGTCTCTAATCTGTATCACTAAATTTTATATCATTTTTTAATGTAGAACAAGTGGTTGAGTCCTATATGGTTTTATGAGACCATCATAAATCCAAAAATAAATGACTTTAATTGAAGGGGATCGACGAGATCTTCAGAAGTCAATACCTTCGGTGATGAAGCACGACCTTTTTCGGTCAAATTCCATCATTTAGGCACCGAAATCGCAGTTCTTTCCTTTTTGAGAAATTTCCTTTTTAATCGTAAGTTGACTTTGACAAGCCAGAATCGCCTACCGTTAATTCCGACTTGTTTAGGATCATTAGTATATTTTATTTTCGCAACTTTTGTAATTTTGCTATTTTAGGCATTTTTCACTATTTTTGGCAGCTTTTAATATATAATCACGTTTCTTGTCTAACAAGGATTTGGGTTAAGGTTTTTATTTTAAATAGTCGTGTAAGCTGAAAGGCTCGACAATTCATTCTTGAATAAAAAATCAGACTTGTTTCTTATTTTCTTTCTGGTGGATTCCAGTTTCAATAGAACTTAGACGTCGATCTAGTTCTTTTACGTTTTCGCTGCGTCAATTGGTATCAGAGCACGGATAACCGATCTCGATGTCAACTAATGGAGCAGGAGACAGAAACCCTACTGACGGTGATCGTGGGGTGGAGGCCTTGTGGGCAGTGGTGGAGGAACAACAACAACAACAACTAAAGGAGATTCGTGAACTGCTTGTCGGGATGAACCTCAACGCTAACAACAGGCAGCCGCAACCGGATAATAGAGTGCGAGCTGAGGGATTTGTCCAATGCCAACCTGTTAACAGAGGACGTCCCCCTCGTTATCAATCTGATAGCAAGGATGACTCCGAAGACGAAGGAGATGGAGGATATGGTGTTATTCAACCAGCGAGACGATCCAGAGAGCATGATGACTACTGGTTGAAGGCATATCTTCCAAGCGTGTAGAAGATTTTCTTGACTAGATCACAAAAGTAGAACGGTTCTTCCAGATGATGGAAATTCCAGAAGAGAAGATGGTCAGATTGTCACATTTAGATTGAAATGAGGGGCTGCAGTTTGGTGGGATCAATTACAGAAGAACCGTCAGCGACAAGGAAAGACGATTATGAGAACCTGGCGTAAAATGAAACAGCTAATGATGGGTAGGTTTCTGCCACCAGACTACGAGCAATATTTATTCCAGTTGCTTCAAAATTGCTTGTAGAGGACCAAGTCGATGTTTGATTACGCAACAGAATTTTCTAGGCTCTCGGAGTGAAATAATTTGAGTGAAACAGAGAGGCAACGCGTAGCCAGATATCTCAACGGGTTGAGGCCGTCACTTCGAGATAAGATCGGACTGCAAGTGTTGTGGACTGTGGATGAAGCTCACAATATGACACTAAAGGCTGAATTACTGGAACGTAGAGTTGGAAACCCTGGTTTCCGGAAGAACAATCCTGAGTCATCATCCCCTAACAAAGACAAGGGTGTTCAATCATCGGTTCCAGCAAACTAACCAAAAAGATCTAACGGAGAATAGGGTATTAGTAGCAATCAAACAACAACGCCAGCCAACAGAAACGTGTCTACAAATTTGAATCCAAATCCCTATGCTAGACCTACACCAAGAACTTGTTACAGATGTAGAAAAATAGGTCACCATTCGAATGCATGTCCTGATCGTCGACCAGTAAATTGGGTAGAAGGATGTGAAAAAGATCCAGATGTTCCTGAGTATGAAGAAGAATGTGACTTATATGAGGGAGCAGAATTCGCTGAAGAAGATGGTGATCGGGTTAATTGTGTGGTGCAACGGGTGTTGTACGCACCAAAATAAGAGGACCTCAGTCAGCGTAACAATATATTTCGATCTTACTGTACAATCAGTCAAAGTCTGTAACCTGATTGTGGACAGTGGAAGTTACGAGAATTTTGTCGTAAAGAGGTTGGTGGAACATCTAAAGTTGCCAACCAAGAAACATCCCAGTCCATATACAATTGGCTGGATCAAGGAGGGACCGACGGTAAAGGTAACTGATATTTGTCGTGTTCCTATTTTTATTGGTAAGATATATAAGTAGGAGGTAGTTTGTGATGTGATTGATATGGATGCTAGATATGTGTTGTTGGGTCGGTCATGACAGTATGATGTTGATATTACTTATAGGGGTTGAGATAACACTTATTTATTTACTTGGGAGTCACATAAAATTGTTATGACTCCTTCCAAACGTCAGACATTGCCTAACAAGCCCTATGTAGTGGAGAAACAGTCTGTTCTAATAGTGACCGGTTCCAACACAGAATTCGTGACAGATGTTAAGAATGCACATGAGATCTATACTTTAATGGTTAAAGCTCTTATGGTAGAAGAGAAAGAAACATCAGTCGTAACTGTTCTTGAGAAAATACAGCCGTTGCTAGAACAATTCAGAGACATTACTTCAGAAGATTTGCCCAACAACTTACCGCCATTAAGAGACATTCAGCATCATATAGATCTTATACCTAGGGCGAGTTTGCCTAATCTGCCACATTACCGGATGAGTCCAAAGGAGAGTGAGATTCCGTCGGAGAAAATAGAAGAATTATTACATAAGGGTTTCATACGCGAAGCATGAGCCCGTGTGCAGTTCCTGCATTGCTGACACCAAAGAAGGATGGGAGTTAGCGTATGTGCATAGACAGTCAAACTATCAACAAGATAACCGTCAAGTATTGATTCCCGATTCCAGATTCCCCGCTTAGATGACATGTTGGATCAACTGGAGGGTTCAAAACTGTTTTCGAATATTGATCTACGTAGTGGGTATCACCAAATTCGGGTCAAACCTGGGGATGAATGGAAGACGGCGTTCAAAAGCAATGATGGTTTGTATGAGTGGTTGGTCATGCCGTTCGGTTTATCAAATACACCCAGTACTTTTATACGGGTGATGAATCAGGTATTGAGGCATTTTGTGGAAAAATTTGTTGTTGTTTATTTTGACGACATTCTTATCTATAGTAGGACTGAAAAAGAACATGTGGAGCAATTGCGAGAGGTGTTAAATGTTTTGCAGGAAAATCAATTGTTTCTTAATCTAAAAAATGCAGTTTTATGACCAACGGTTTGTTATTTTTGGGTTACTTGGTGAGTTCAGAAGGAATTCATGTGGACAGAGGCAAGGTGCGAGCAATTCGAGAATGGCCTGAGCCGAAAACCGTGAGTGAAATTCATAGCTTTCATGGCTTAGCCACTTTCTATTACCGGTTTATTCGAAATTTCAGCATTGTCATGACACCGATAACAGAACGCATGAAGAAGAGTCGATTTCAGTGGGGAGAAGAAGCAGAGATGAGTTTTGCATTAATCAAGGAGAAATTATGTACTGCACCAGTACTGGCTCTACCTAGTTTTGAGAAGATTTTTGAAGTGGAGTGCAATGCTAGTGGGGTGGGAATTAGAGTTGTGTTGTCCCAAGAAAAGCGACCAGTAGCTTTCTTTAACGAGAAATTAAGTGAAGCTCGCCAGAAGTGGAGTACTTATGATCAGGAGTTTTACGCAGTAGTCCGAGCCCTGAAGCACTGGGAACATTACCTAGTACAGAGGGAATTTGTCTTGTACACTGATCATCAGGCTTTAAAGTTTATCAACAATCAGAAGAACTTAGACAACATGCATGTCAGGTGGGTCACTTTCCTTCAAAAATTTCCTTTTGTTATCAAGCACAAATCAGGGGTTCTGAACCGAGTTGCTGATGCATTGAGCCGTCATGCCACCCTGCTTGTAACCCTAGCTCATGAGATTGTGGGGTTCGATTCTTTGAAGTAGTTATATGAAGAAGATGAAGATTTCAAGGAAATCTGGTCAAAGTGTATTGAGAAGCAGCATGTCAATGATTTTCATGAAAATGATAATCTGTTTTGTGGCAATCGTTTGTGTATTCCCAGGACGTCTCTACGGGATAAATTAGTCAAAAACTTGCACGGAGGTAGATTGAGTGGGCACCTGGGACGAGACAAAACGGTGGCTAGCTTGGAGGTACGGTATTTCTAGCCACAACTGAAACGAGATGTTGGGAATTTTGTGCAGAGATGTTACACTTGTCAGGTGTCTAAAGGTCAGTCACAAAATACTGGTCTTTATATGCCTTTACCTATTCCTGACAATATCTGGTCTATGGATTTTGTGTTGGGGCTACCCCGTACACAGCGATGAGTGGATTCGATTTTCGTAGTGGTTGACAGGTTCTCAAAAATGGCTCACTTTATCCCTTGCCGGAAGACCTTTGATGCTTCACACATAGCCCGACTATTTTTTAGAGAAGTGGTCCAACTACATGGGGTACCGCAGTCAATTACTTCTGATCGTGACACGAAATTTCCTAGCCACTTTTTGCTAACCTTGTGGAAGATGTTTAATACGTCTCCGAAACGAAGTACTACTGCACACCCACAAACTGATGGACAAACGGAAGTGACAAATAGAACCTTGGGAAATCCGGTTCGTTACGTTTGTGGAGATAAGCCGAAACAGTGGGATCATGCATTGCCTCAAGTTTAGTTTGCCTACAGTAGTACTGTACATAGTGCCACGAGAAAAACTCCTTTCGATGTGACATATGTATCACCATCGAAGCGTACTGTGGATTTAATTCATTTACTAAAGGGTCCGGGAGTTAGTATTGCTGCAGAAAACATGGCTACTCAAGCTCAAGCGGTGCAAGTAGAGGTGAGACAGAAATTGGAAGAAACCAATGCGAAATATAAGGCAGCTGCAGACAAGCATAGGCGTCGGAAGGTGTTTGAGGAGGACGACTTAGTAATGGTTTTCTTACGCAAAGAAAGGTTCCCAGTTTGGACTTATAACAAACTGAAGCCCAAGAAGTATGGCCCGTACCAGATTCTGAAGAAGATCAATGATAATGCATATGTAATCGACCTACCTGAGACCATAGAGATTTCCAATACCTTCAATGTTGCTGACATGTTCCAATATCATGCGGAAGAGCCTCTTTATCCTGAACCTAACTCGAGGTCGAGTTCTTTGCAAGTGAAAGGGACTGATGTAGAACAAGTGGTTGAGTCCTACATGGCTTTGTGGGACCATCCTAAATCCAAGAATAAATGACTTTAATTGAAGGGAATCGACGAGATCTTCAGAAGTCAACACCTTTGGTGTTGAGGCACAATCTTTTTTGGCTAAATTCCATCATTTAGGCCCCGAAATCGCAGTTCTTTCCTTTTAGAGAACTTCCCTTTTTAGTCGTAAGTTGACTTTGACAAGCCAGAATCGCCTACAGTTAATTCCGGCTTGTTTAGGGTCGTTAGTATATTTTATTTCCGTAACTTTTGTAATTTTGCTATTTTAGGCAGTTTTCGCTATTTTTGACAGCTTTTAATATGTAATCCCGTTTATTGTCCAACAAGGATTCATATTAGGATTTTTATTTTAAATAGTCTTGTAAGCCGAAAGGCTCGGCAGTTCATTCTTGAATAAGAATTCAGACTTGTTTCGTATTTTCTTTCTGGTGGATTCCAGTTTCAATAGAACTTAGACGTCGGTCTAGTTTTTTTACGTTTTCACTGCGTCAATTTTAGTGTTAAAAGAATATTTTTAGGTTATATTCTTATATTTTTTTTTACTCCAATATATTCTAAACCAATTTGATGTTATGAACATCTTTAAAGAATATTCTTTCAATAAATATTTATACAATATTAATTAATTTCTATTAGTTAACTTATATAATATTAATTAATTTTGTTAGTATAAAAAATATTATTCTTAAATAATTACTTGCATAATGTAAAAAAAAAAAAATTACTCAAATACTTTTCCTTAATTTTTTCATCTAATATTATTCAACTTATTTATCCAACTAATTTTCACTTAATTATTTCAACTATTTTTTTTCACGTTAATTGTTTTCTTCTAATTTTCTTTTCTAATTATCTCTTCATTTTATAGTAATTCAGGGTTTAGAGAAGGGAGAGAAACTCATAAACCAAGTGTGAGAGACATACCACCGAATCAACCTTATATTGTATTGTACTAGATTAAGTTAATATAAAATTTTAACTTTAGTTAAATATATAATTAATAATTAAATTAAATTAAATAAATATGTATTTCAATATATATCAATATTAATGTCATTTTAAAGATCTTAACAAGGTCTTTTCAATATTATATTTTTTTGGAATACATTTTATTATAATTAAGTATGAGAGAATTGAATTG
The DNA here is from genome assembly GCA_032871835.1 of Dipteronia dyeriana. Lineage (NCBI taxonomy): Eukaryota > Viridiplantae > Streptophyta > Magnoliopsida > Sapindales > Sapindaceae > Dipteronia > Dipteronia dyeriana. The sequence goes on along the minus strand of CM065299.1, from coordinate 13,028,434 downwards.
AGAATTTTAAAAGGTTTAAATATAGTTAATGTGATAGTTACAAAAAAAGTTTTAGTGTTAGTAAGATCGGTCCTGACATTTTGGAGGCGTGATAAAAAAATTCTGAAATGAGCCCCTTTATTCATCTATAAGCTTGTTTATTTTTTATCAAACACTAATGGTGTCCGCTAATTTTTTGAAGCGAAAAATCCAAAAAACTTGATTTTCTTTTATCAAAACTAACAATATCTATATTGCTCAAGAATTGTTTCTTAGCAAGATTTGGTTTCTAACTGAAAAAATGATACTTTAACGGTAAGAAAAACTAGAACTTGAATTTTTTTTTTATCAAACACAAACACATTGATAGTATCTGTAATCGGTATTGCTCTTAAGTATTATTTATCATAAAGATTTGGTTTCTAGCGGATAAAAAAATGATTTGGTTTCCACCGAGAAAATGACTTTTAAGATTCCATGATTATAATTATATATATATATATATATATATATATATAATTATATATATATATCAACAATTTTTTTAATCCAAAAACGAATTGGTCCTTTTTTATACGGACCCTTTACCTTTAAATTGGCTCATTTGATATTTCATTAAAAAGGGATTGTGCCCTGTGTCCTTTTACTTTAAGCGGGACACTTGATATTGAATGATAATAATGACAAAATTTTTATCTAGACCTATTTTATACTACCATCCATCAAAATTTTTAAAAAATTTCTAATTTAAAAATAAACCCCTTTTAATATAAAAATATCCTTTCTTTAGTTATAATGTATTGTATTTTTATAAGTATATACCATCTATAACTATTATTATATTATTTAATCAACTTCATTATTATTTCATTTTTTTACCCTTAATTATGTTATGATTCTTTTTCTTCCTTAATTCTCTTCACTCTTTTGTTTTTTTTAAAATCAAACTCTATTTTTAATTAAAAAAAAAATTTAAGATTTTTTTTTTTAACATTGGAGAACTACTTTATGCTTCAAAGAGTTGTATGAGTGTAAGATTTGTGTCATGTCCCAATTGATATTGAAATAGATAGCCAGATAGGTGTTAAATGATATTTCAAAAAAAAAAAGGTATTCAATGAAATTAAAAAACATCTAATATTTTTTTAACAAGAAAGACTATATAATATTGATAAATAAAAAAAAGTCTAAAGTGCATTTGAAAAGAATAAAAAAATAAATAATATAATTAATTTAAAAGTCAGTTTACATATATATAATGAATTTGTTCTAATAAAATTTAATTTAAAACTTTACTTTTTCACAACCAAATTTATCTCATTATTTTGATTTATTTTCCATACTTATCAATCAATTTATATTTTCTTAAAAGAGATTGAAAACATATTTAAAGAAAATCTAAGGTTTATTAAAATGGAAATAGTTTTTAATTATGGTAAATGATAATATCAAACCATTAATATAAAAAATATATAAAATATTAAAATATAAAACTAATTGATAATTATCCATAGATGTATTAACAAACGACTAATCTTTTTAATAATTTCATTTAAAAATATTATTAAATTTTTAAAAACATATTAATCTGTAACGTGTATATATATAAAGCTTAAGATGTACAAATATCTTCAACCTTTTATGTTTCGTTAAAAATGAATTCGCCTTTAATCTTTCACTTCTACGATCTGCTTTTCATTTAATAAAATAAAATAAAAAATTGGGCTGGGGTTTAGGATTAAGGCGGTTGCAGCTGGTGCACAGGTCTAGGGTCGGCTCTGTGTCATAGCTATATTAATAGCAACACACCAATGATTTTATTGGGAGTTGGGATTTGGTGCATTGTTGGAGTTTTTTTTGCATTAATTTGATGTTTTAGCACCAATTTGATATGTTGTTAACTGTATTAATATTAATGGGTTAAGCTACTGTCTGCGGTTTCAATATAGTTAGAGTTGTTGGATTTCAACCCTCTGTAATAAAGCTAAATCCTATTATTAATATCTCACCCCACTTATTACCTCACATATTTCCTCTCTTTTTTTACCCTCCAAAGCCTCTCCAATTTCAAGTCCAAGGTTTCAATGTCCTTCACATCCCACAAACTCTTTTCAATTTTGCTCACAATTCTCTTCTTCTGCTCAACCTTGGCCGCTGCAAAATCCAACCATTTCGCAAGGACCCTCTCTCCATCTTCGCTAGGGCTCAAGCGAGAAAAGCTTAGCCACCTCCACTTCTACTTCCATGACATCGTCGGCGGCAGAAACCCTACTGCCGTCCGAGTTGCTCAGGCAGCCACCACCAACACCTCCTCCACGCTTTTCGGCTTGGTGGTCATGATCGACGACCCACTAACAACAAAGCCCGAGCTCAGCTCCAAGCTTGTGGGACGTGCGCAAGGGATCTATGCCTCCGCATCGCAGAGCGAGACCGGGTTGCTAATGGTTGTCAACTTTGCTTTCTTGGAAGGCAAGTATAATGGTAGCACTCTCAGTGTTTTGGGACGGAACACGGTGTTTTCTGCCGTAAGGGAGTTTCCGATCGTCGGTGGAAGCGGGCTTTTCCGGTTTGCACGTGGGTATGCTCAGGCAAGGACTCACCAATTTGATCTTAGAAGTGGAGATGCGGTTGTTGAGTACAATGTCTACGTCTTCCATTATTGACCAGCTAATGCCTGCTACCATTCAGAAAGTTGTGAATCACATCTAACTTCTTGTATCACAGTTATTGGTGCCCTTTTTTTTTTAATAAATAATATGTTATTATAATTATGCCCTTAAGTTTTTATGATATTACAATTTTCCATTAAGTTAAATATTTATTAAAATTTACATGTTTATACTTTATATAGCAAGATAGTTCTTGATTTCCGTGTCTCTTATCTACCATTCTAACCCCCTCATTTTCACTTTTTTTTTAAAAAAAAAAAAAACTTATTTTGTTAAATTATTTATTATTTATTATTTTGTTAGGCTTTGTTTATTATATTAAAATTGATTTAATATTAGTTTGATTTAGTTAAATTTATTTGTGATTTGTTCATTGATAAATTGATAGCATATGTAAATACAGTTATTTTTATTACTGTGTCTTGAATTTTTATATTACTATTTGATTTATTTTATAATTATAAAATTATAAAATTAATATACTTTATAAATAATATTTAGTTCAATCCCGTCTAATATAAAGTTTTGAGTTCTTCCCTTCGTGATATGATATAAACTTGTTTTTATTTATTTATTGAAATTATAAAAATTATATATATGAATATATATGAAGCGATTATTATTTTTCCCATGACGTATACGTGAACGCCAATTTACCTCACTTTTTAGAAATTGTCGTTTTCCCATGCGATTACACACTTAATATTACAAAATCGGTATGATATGACCTGTCAATTTTAAGGGCACCCTGATAATTGAATAAAGAGGAACTACGCCCAACTTACATGAGGCAAAACAATTCACAAGTGGAAACAAAATTTTAAAAAACTTATATTGAATTCAACTACAGTTAGCATTGACCGTTAACTGCAGTTAGCATTGACTGTTAGTTTTCGCAGTTGACCAAATTTAAAAGGGTACCTCTATCACTGTTACGATAATAAAATCAAAAGTTTTTAAAAATAAAATTTAATATAGAAGATATATATTTACGGTGGAGATCAAATAATAAAAATTGGGAAAAAAATGGATCTAGATTAAAACAAACCGAAAAAATTATAAAAAGGAAATTGAGGGGGGTGGAGTGAGAATCCATTATCCATGTGAAGCTTCCACCAATCAACTGAGCCGACAATCCTCGTGATCCTTCAAAATACAAATGAGGTGGCCATTTTATTATCAACGGTTTTGCTTCAACAAGAAGGGTCAAGCCAAAGGAAATAAATAGGGTTAGGGTGTATGTGGACTTTGTTCTGATTTTGTGGGTAAGGACAGGCTGGTCTTGTTTTTCTATGGGTTTAGGTTGTTTTGTTGTTGGGGTATCCTTTGTTTTTCTCCTTTTTTGTTTTGGCTTTTATGGGCGCTTTTGCTACTGGTTTGCTGCTTTTCGGGTTTGTTGGGTTGTGACTGGTGGTTGGGTCTCTTGTAGCTTGTAGTGCTTGTGTTAGTCTCTGTTTGTTTCTTGTTTTCTGCCGTCTTTGGCTTTTTTTCAATAAAGATTGCAGTTAAAAAAAAAAAACGAACGGTATTGCTTCAACGTTTCATGTGCACTGTATCATCTGGGCTAGGATGATCAATTGCTCAGAAACGACTAAAGCACGCTATTCTCTCTTTCTTTTCTTTTTCCTTTTTTAAGGATAATAGCATCCAGAAATTAAAGCACTAAAAAAAGCTACGACAAACATAAAACCATAGCTGGCTTTTTTTTTTCTTCAATATATATATATATATATACCATTTATAATGGTGGCATCTCAAATTTAGTTAGGACATTATCCGACTAAAGGTACGCTCTTTAATTGAATTTGAAACACGTCAAGTAGACTAACTATACATGTAGCTGTGTTTCTAAGAGAAGGAAATGGAGAGGGCCAGCACTCAGCAGCCAATAAAGCAAAAAAGAGAAAAGATAAGGGTCGGCATTAGGCATAGGTCCACGAAGTGGCCGCTTAGAGCCCCTGTTTTTCAAAGGCTTCAAATTTCAGATTGAAAATAAACGTGGGTTCGGTTTTTAAATAAATCTGGAGGTCCATGCATCGGTTTATACATATAAAATAGCTCATATATCACTTAACCACGTATAAGTCCGGAGATACATATGGTGTTTTTTTTTCTGTAAAAAAAACAGCCAATGTATATCTAATTACGTAAAAGTCTAGAGGCCTACCTTTTATATATATATATTAAAGGCACACCAAAGAAATACAATTATAATGCTTAACTATATCCATAGTTGATCAAATAGTGTATCGTTCTATCCGACATTCAAAAAAAAAATTGAAATCAATTCTACGGTTCTTGAAATAAACACAATTATAATACTTAATTAATACTTACTTTTACTTCTAAAAATGTGAGACGGGTAATGTTTAAGTGATATATTATTTGATGTAATTATAAAATTTTTAATTCGATGACTTTTTATATGCTATTTTGTTGTGTTGTAGTCTTGATTTTTAGTTATTATATTGATTTTTATAAGTATTTACTATTTACTAGAGAAAAAAAAAATTACATAGATGATCGAGTGCGTCATTTTTATAGTCCGTCTCGGATCCCTAAAATCTCAGGATCGACCCAGTATATACTAAAGAACTACACAGAAAAAGAAAAAAAGAAAAAGTAATGAAACAAAATTATAATGAGAAAATATAAGAATAGTACTCTTTCTTAGGTGCAGTTATCAACACTTTATCTGCATGCATATGTAGATTTGCGTAGCCATTTACATTAATGGTGTAAATATGGATCTGGCCGAAACAGGCCGGTCCGTCCGGCACATGAAGAGAAGCAGGTCGTGCAAAGCACGACTCGTGAAGATGGCAGGCCGGATCAAGCCCGACACGTAGGCGGGCCGCGTGCCGTGCCATAGGCGGCAGGTTCGGCAGACCAGCCAGCCACGGCACGCGGAGCCAGTGTGCTGAGCCCAACGGGCGGCACGCCGACCCATTAGTTTCGACCGTTTGATTTTTTTTTTTGAAAAAAAAAATCCCTCCAACAGCTAAAATTCAAAATTCAGCTGTTTGAGCCAAAAGAAAATTACAAAACCCCTATAAAGTCTTCTAATTTTTATTTTGACCCATAGTTTAAATTTTTCTATAAATATTTCCATCCATTTCATTTTTCATTCAATCTCTACATTCTCCAATTCTCATTTCTCTACACATTTCTATTCAATTTCATTTTTAGGCCCCGTTTGATTTTTTGTCTGAAGACTGAAAACTGAAAAATATGTTTGTTTTTTTCACTGAAAACTGAATGTAAGTGATAAGCTGTTTGTTTTTTTAAGTTATAAATATCTAAATATTAATACTTTTACATCTATACACTTCTAAATATTTGTTATATATTTACATTTTAATAAATTAATGATAACTATAATAAGTAATTTAATAATTGTAAAACAAAATTATTTAGTTATTAATAATATTTTAAATTTATATTATTAATATTATTTAGATGCAATCAAACTCTAAAATAAAACTAATTATCAAATTATGAGGAAAAAAAAAGAACGAGTCATCACTGGAATTCAGAATATGGTAGGAAAATCAGTCTCTATTAGTTTGAATTTTGAAGCAATTAGGTTTTGTGATGTTGTAGTTTAGAGTGAGAAGAAAAAAATATACTAATATTAATAGTAATTTGACCAAAGACAAAATTGAAAATTAGTTAGATTGGTGAGGATAGTTTTGGAAGTAAAATTTTGTAATAAATTCCGCTTGACTTTTGTTAAGTGAAAAGTGAATATTTTTCACTTTTCTAAAAAAGTGGTTTTAAGGGTTATTTAAGTAATTTTATCACCTAAAAAAACAAACAAAATAACTTAATGGAACACATTAAATGCCATTAAGTATTAAGTGGAAAAAATCAAACAGGGCATTACTCTCTCTCTACAAAATTTGTAATACTAATTTCCTATCTTATTCTCTAAATTTTTCACCAACACACCAAAGTTTAAAGGTATATTTTTCTTATTATTTTTATTGAAACATTTTTTGTTTGTAAATTTTAATTTTATGTACAAACTTAATTAGTTATTTATTGTTATTATTTTTATTTAGTAAGTAAGTTTATAATTTTATATGCATACTTAGTTGCTAATTTTAATATTATTGTTTAGTAAAATATGATTTTTAAGTTTAGTATTAATTTTAATATTTATTGTTAGTAAATTTATCAATTTAATTGGTATTAGTGAATTTTAATATTTTTTGTTAGTAAATTTATCGATTTAATTTGTATTAGTGATATTTAATATTTTTTTGTTAGTAAATTACTAATTTTAAGTATAGTATTAAATTTTAATATTTGTTGTTAGTAAATTTTGTCAATTTAATTTGTATTAGTGAATTTTAATATTTTTTGTTATTAAATTTATCAATTTAATTTGTATTAGTGATTTTTATTATTTTTTGTTAGTAAATTATTAATTTTAAGTTTACTAGTAAATTTTAATATTTGTTGTTAGTATATTATGAATTTTAAGTGTAGTGGTTAATTTTAATATATTTTGTTAGTAAATTATGATTTTTAAGTGTAGTATTAATTTTAATATTTGTTGTTAGTAAATTTATCAATTTAATTTGTATTAGTGAATTTTAATATTTTTGTTAGTAAATTTATCAATTTAATTTGAATTAGTGATTTTTAAATTTTTGTAGTAAAATTATTAATTTTAAGTGTAGTAGTTAATTTTAATATTTGTTGTTAGTAAATTTATCAATTTAATTTGTATTAGTGAGTTTTAATATTTTTTGTTAGTAAATTTATCAATTTAATTTGTATTAGCGATTTTTAATTTTTTTAGTAAATTATTAATTTTAAGTGTGGTAGTTAATTTTGATATTTGTTGTTAGAAAATTTATCAATTTAATTTGTATTAGTGAATTTTAATATTTGTATGTCAGGAAATGGATCATAACCAGCAGCCTTATTTTTCGGACAATTTGCTGAACAATGAAGATCCATACCCAAACGGGACCTTCTGGTTTCACCGTTATACCAACATCACGTCTGAAAAGATTAACATAAGATGTTTGACAGTGTTTTGACGTAGTTGAAATGACACTCCCAGACGGGACGATCAGGTACAGAGCTAAATGTAAGTTTTGGCTTAAGGATTATGCCACAACCAGGAAAGGAACCGGTCATTTGAGAAGGCATATGCTCAAATGTATGCCTACACATGGACAGGTAAACACTACAACCCAGACACAACTACAATGACACACAGACGGGTCTGTTAGGACATGGGAGTACGAAGAAGACCACCCGTTAGAGATTGTTTGGCACGATACATTGCACAAACTGATCAATCGATCAATGTTGGTGACCATGTTTTTTTTCAAGAATTAATCACATCTGCATTCAACCCCCAATTTAAAACTGTTTCTAGAACCACCACTAAAAACAATTTGATAAGATTGTTTGAAACCCAAAGAGATGACTTGATTGCTTATATACAACATCTAAGTGTCTCTGTTGCATTAATTCCTGATATTTGGAACGTATGTTCCAAACAAGACTATTTATGTGTTATATGACACTATTTAGATTCTGAATAGAGGATAACAAAAAAAAATTCTTGGTTTTCGTCCAATGGATTTTGTACATACCGTAGAAAATATTTTTAATGTCATTATTTAGAAACTCATGAAATCATGAAATCACGAATCACATTCTTTCTATCACATTAAATAATGCATCTATAAATACTAGCTCTATTACATTGTTTGTTACAAGAAATATCCTGCAAGATGGAGGTTATTTCTTCTATCAACAGTGTGCATGTCATATCATAAATTTAATTTTAGAGGTTAGTTTAAAGCAGGTAAGCGACCACATAGATCGTATCAGATATGTCATTTCTGGGATTGACAGTTCTAATCTTAGATTCCAAGAATTCAAAAGACATTGTACATTAAACAGTCTCAAATCCCGACGATTCTAAACCGATATGCCGGTTAGATGGAACTCTACTTACTTAATACTATATAATTGTTCGGATTATGATACAACCATTACATATTTTTATAACATGAAATTGGCCAACACTGGTAGTCCTGAAGCAAACGCACTTACCTCAGATGATTGGTATGTGGCAATGGTTTTTGTTTAATTTCTAAATATTTTTTACAATGCCATTGTAACTCTTTCTGGGGTCTATTACCCCACATCTTCCCAGATAATCCATCAGATAGTAGAAATGTCTGAAGCGTTAAACAATTATAGGGAAGATGAACATCTAGGCTCTGCACTTGTTGCATTTGAGACAAAGTTGAAAAAAAATATTGGGCTAACATTCCTCTAGTTTATGCCTTAAGTGTTATAGTTGATCATAGGGAAATTATCAGGTTTAGAAGTTTTACTTGAATTTATCGGTACTAATTTGACAATAGATTCTTAAGAACAAGTTACTAACATTCAAAACAAGTTGTTCGAAGTTTTTCGTAATTATAAGCATAGGTTTGGAAACATTGACACCCTCCAATCAGCAGAACCGGAGATAAAGCCGAAACAAACAAGTTGGAGCCTTCTCAAACGGTGAAAAAAGGACAAATCAACAAGTACTTCTTCAGGGCAAAGATATGGTCCATCTTCTTGTGCCGAGCTGAATAAATATCTTGAACCACAGTTCGATGTTGTCGAAGACAAGGAAGAGTTTGATTTGTTGTTACAGTAGAAGATCTATACGTACATGTATCCGGTTCTGTCACACCTAGCACGTGACATACTGGGTATCCCTATGTCCACGGTGTCTTCAGAACAATCATTTAGCATCAGTGGATGCATAATTGAACCAAGAAGAAACCGTTTGACTCCGGAGATGGTGGATGTATTAACATGCCTTCGGGATTGAGAGCATGTTAAAAAAGGTGGTAAAACCAAAATGTAGATAATGAACTTATTCTAAATTTCAACAATCTATATGTTGATGAGCCTTCCGGTAGTGGCTAGGGCCAGAACTAGATTATACTTTTACATGTAAATGTATTTGTAAGTTGTAATACGATTGCACTCTTTTCCTTTACCAGGTTTTTATCCCACTGGGTTTTCTTGGTAAGGTATTTAATGAGGCAATAATATAAATATATAATAATGAATTTTATAATTCAGAAATAAATAAATAATTCTTCATTTCATATTATTGTAACTTCATCTATATTTTTTTTTATTTGTAATTCTTTATCTTTATTCAATTTTTTCATTATTTTAGTATTTTACTATAAAAAGTCATAAACTATCTTGTTGACGTCGATTTCTGGTTGTATGAGAAAAGCCAACAAGGTTTGTATTTTAACTGTGATTTCAAAGAGAAAGAGAAGGAGAAAGTAATCGGACACAAGTTTTTTACGTGGTAAAACTCTGATGACCGGGGAAACGTCCACAGGTGGTTGAATGATCAACCAAGCAAAAATCCACTATGAATAAAATAATTACAATTCTCGATCTCTCTTTCTTCTCTCTGTCTTTTTCTATGATTGTTGTATCTATTGTGTGACGATATTATGGGTCTATTTATATGTTTATAGAACCCTAATATTCTTTGTACAAGTAATAAAAGATCTTTGTATTTAATTATGATTGTTTACTTGTTTGAAGTAGTTTGTCTTCTTTCCTGTTTCGGAGACTTGTATTGAGATCGAATGAGACTCTAGTAATGTAGTCCAATTAGGACTTATTTCCTTATAAGAGCGTAGTCTTTTTGAAGAAATAAATTTGTTGTCTGATTAGGATCCCTTTATGCTTGATATTCTGTTCTTGTTGGAATTCTTCTTTGATATGGATATCTTCTTATATTTTAATGACTTGATCCGTGTAAGCTATGCGCTGGACTTTTTATTCAGTTTTCTTTTTGTCCCGAGTGACGTCATCTGATCCCGAGTAGACAATGTCATCAATTAGCCCCGAGTATCTTTATCTGACTCCGAGTAGTATATGACGTCAGTTGACCCCGAGTAGGTTTTGTTCAATACTTGTTTACTCGGGCTTTTGATGATGTCTTGTAGGATATTTTATGAATGCCTATTCGGATGTCCACCGGCAATTTTATCCTCTTTGTCAATGACGTGTACATCTGATAAAATTTACATACGACAATACCCCCTTAAAATATTTTTTTCCGAATAGAGCTTCGTTTCGGGAAAAAGTATTTTAATCAATTCTTCAATTTTTATATCTTCTTAATGTCAGAGTAAATGTCTTGTCTTAATGGCGTGTCCTAATGGTGACCCTGTAAATTTGATTTGCCCCCTCACGCGAGATCTTCAATAATGGCGATGTTTTGGAATTCTGACGTTGAAAGCCAGTTCTCTTCTTGACACGTGTCCTTTGCCTCTTCATTTTTCGATATCATTTATGAGAAATGACATTCACGTCTCCCCGTGCACCGTCTACGTCATCAAATCTTGTCATAGATTCTTCTCGCCTTGAGACCCTAGGGTTTCGTGCTATTACCCATTTAAATTCTTCACTGAGGGGTTACGCTGGTTCATTCTAAAAACTCAATTACCAGAAAAAAAAATTTAGCCCAGATTTCGTCACGCAAAAACTCGCCATTCTCCGTTGAGAAGATTCTGCATCAGATTTTATTCAAGGTTAGTTTCAATGAATCAGTCTTCCCGTCATTGACTTTTTACTATTGCTCTCAAAGCGCTCGATCGTGGGGATTTTTTAGCTGGTTTATTACGCTCGAAGATTATTGGGGAAATCCCCCCGGATGAGCCTCCATTTTTAGAAGTTGACGTTTCTGGGCTTTACCTTGACGTCCATTTTTCTTTATCCAGTTTTGATCTGTCATCTAGTTCTGAATCTGTCGTTTCTAATCACAGGGTACCACTTCGGTCAAGGATGGGAAAACATCAAAGTAGAAGCGAAGTCCACAAGCATAACTTGGGCATCGTCCGAATCAGGGAGCAGACTGTTAACGAGAACGATGTTGAAGAGGCATTCAGAGTATCTCGTCTCTCTTTCTCTGTTGATCGCCCGAGTGGGTTCGACACCAAGCCGAATGTGGTCGGGGCAGATGAGATCGGGAAATATCTTGCCTGATTCGATCTGGTCAATTTGGTTACTCTGATTTCTACGGGTGATAGAATTGCGTGGAATCCTCCCCCGGGCATGGTGGCAATCTATGGATCCATGCTCTGCTGCGACGTCACTCTTCCTCTTCATCCATTCATTGCCTCAAGTCACTCTTCCTCTTCAGCCATTCATTGCCTGGTTTCTGGCTGAAGCAGGGATCGCTCCGGCTCAACTGGCCCCGAACAGCTATAAAATCTTGATGTGCATGTGGCACATGTACAGCCGAATGAATTTGTCACCGCCTTCCCTTGTATTCTTTGAGCAGACCAGTGAGGCTTTGTTTGACTTTTCCTTCTAGGTCGGCCCCGATCTTGATCCTCTTATCTGATTCATCTTCTTTCAAGATAATTTCTTCGACCGGTTCAGTTTTGAATTCATTCGACTCATCCCTTGGATCGAATTCGAATGGCAGTGACTCTTTGTTCTTACTCGGTTGCGTTATAGTGCAAACCTATTAATCATTTTTGTCATTATATACTGACAGGTTAGCTCTTCGGGCCATCTCTTGGGATCCCATGACTACACCGACCACCTGTTCGGTCGGGAACATGATCATTAAGGCATAAGTGGATGTTACGGCCTTAGTTTTATTTTAGAATGGCCGACCCAACAATGCATTATACATCCAATTGTCTAAGTCTACAACCACAAAGTTGAGCAATACAGTTCTCTGACAAGGTGCCACTCCGGTCTTTACCGGTAGCTTTACCGTCTCGAGTGACCTGACATCAATTCTCCCGAATCCTGATTGGAGTATGAAAATGCTATAGATCCTTTTGATCCAACCTGAGTTGATCGTAGACTGCTACATTGAGAATGTCTACCAAACTTCCATTATCTATCAAGATTCTCCTAACTTCCCGGTGACCAATCTGGACACTTATGACCAAGACGTCATTTGGCCGAACGTCGACCCCATGTGAGTCAGCTTTTGTGAATATTATTGGGTCCCATCCTTTCTTTACCCTTTTCGGGTTTGGCTCCACCAAGTTCACATCAAAGTTATGTCTTGCTTCTACTGCTTCTCTGATTTCTTGTGTTCGCTCTCGGTTACTTCTCCCAATGGATGGTCATTCAAAGATTGTATGTATTATTTTATTGGCCTCTGGACTGACCCTTTGATTTCGACCAGAGCTGTGATCGGTCCTGATCTCTTTCTTTGTTTTTGATTTCTCATCCCTTTTCAAGATTATATCCTGTAGATGTCTTTCCCGAATGAGGGTTTCTATGTAATCTCTAAGCTGGTAACACTTTGAATTCTCATGATCGGTTTTCTTATGGAATCTGCAGTATTTGTTTGTATCCCACCGGGTGAACTGAGACTGTCGTCGTGGCTCTTGTACCAGATTCTTTGCTTCCAGTATGACCAGGATTTCCTCATACTTTTTTCAAAAAGGGGTGTAGTTGGTGTATCTCCATCGGTATTTCTCTGTGTTCTGTTTGGCATTATACCCGTTTCCCCTGTTTTTGCTATTTTCTTCGCTGTTTCCTTTCTGTTTTCCCTTTTGGTTCTGTACCTTGGACTCAACATCATTTTCCGGTTTTCCTCCATGCATGAGGCATCCTCCAGTGGATAACTCTTATTTTTCGGCTAGTGCATATCCTCCTGCCATATCCATCATATCTGCGTATCTGGTCAGACGGGCTTTTCTCAGGTCAAAAGATAACCGTCCATTCTGTAGGTTGTTGATGAATGCAGCAATTATCGCTTCATCGTTAGCACTGTCGATTTTTGATACCGCTTGGCCGAATCTCCCCAAGTATTTCTTCAGCGACTCATCTTTCCCTTGTTTTATTTGAGAAAAGTAAGCCACTGAATTTTTTCTATGAACATTGCTCAGAAATTGTCTTGAGAAACTCCTGCTCAGTTCACTGAAACTTCTGATGCTTGCTGGGGGCAATCTCCCGAACCATCTTGAGCTCGTGTCTCTTAAAGATTGTGGGAAGTTGAGGCATAGTAAGGGATCGCTATGGGCATACTGGGCCATAGAACGTTTATAGCGTCTGACATGTTTTTTTTGGTCTGTATCCTTCTTGAACTGCTCCACGTGTGGCATCCTGAATCTTTATGGGAATGAAGTCCGAAGGATGTCCCTAGTGAATGGACTGTCAGAATCTTCGTCAGATAAATCGTTGCACCTATAACGTATGACATGTGCATCCATTTGACGACTATTGTTCTCGACTTCTCGAGTTAGGCTCTGGATTACGACATCTATATCTCCCGCCGGACTTCTATGACGGTTGAACCACTAGGTGATTGCCATTCCTCTCTCTGGCTCTTCACTTTGATACCGAGTTTAACGGGTTGATTTTTACAGGCATATGGTTCCGTGATAACGCTTGCAATGGTACTGATCGCTATCTTATGACTACGACGACGACCGATCCCTGTGCCGGTCATGTTTGCGGTGTCTTACGCCGGCTATCTGATCATGGTTCTGCCTCTGGCGTGGTTATTCCTCTTCGGGTGTCTTGCATCCAACCTGATTGATTGGATTAGAGTTCCTTTCGGCTTTCGGTGCATTTTGTTATGGCCCTACTATAATCGAACGAAGCCTTGTTGGTAGGAGGTTTGAAGGTTGTACTTATTCTGCAGTTAGTAGATCAACTCCTTCTTTTGTTGCGTCCGTCACCAGTTTTTACAGCGCTTCTCGAAAGAGTTACGTTAGGTCTTCGCTGGTCGGAGGAACTTGTTAGATCCCCGCCAGGGATGTTGGTTGGTTCTCCGTGGTTGCAGCGAGATCTCGTGAGCTACTGCCAACATGGAAGTTATCTGGAGATTTTTGAACATCCCCAGAACTGCTTCTGCTTCCTGCCATTACCTTTAACCACAAGGTCGTAGGTTCAACCTTTCATTCTAGCACCAATTGTTGACGTCGATTTCAGGTTGTATGAGAAAAGCCAACAAGGTTTGGATTTTAGCTGTGATTTCAAAGAGAAAAAGAAGGAAAAAGTAATCGGACATAATTTTTTTACGTGGTAAAACTCCGATGACCGGAGAAACATCCACGGGTGGTTGAATGATCAACCAAGCCAAAATCCATTATGAATAAAGTAATTACAATTCTCGATCTCTCTTTCTTCTCTCTGTCTTTTTCTATGATTGCTGTATCTATTGGGTGACGAGATTATGAGTCTATTTATATGTTCATAGAACCCTAATCTTCTTTGTACAAATAATAAAAAATCTTTGTATTTAATTATGATTGTTTACTTGTTAGAAGTAGTTTGTCTTCTTCCTTGTTTCGGAGACTTGTATTGAGATCGAATGAGACTCTAGTAATGTAGTCCAATTAGAACTTATTTCCTTATAAGAGCGTAGTCTTTTTGAAGAAATAAAATTGTTGCCTGATTAGGAACCCTTTATGCTTGATATTCTGTTCTTGTTGGAATTCTTCTTTGATATAGATATCTTCGTATATTTTAATGACTTGATCCGTGTGAGCTACGAGCTAGACTTTTTATTGAGTTTTCTTTTTGTCCCGAGTAGAACACGATATCAGCTGGTTCCGGGTGACGTTATCTGATCCCGAGTAGACAATGTCATCAACTTTCCACGAGTACCTTTATCTGACTCCGAGTAGTATATGACGTCAGTTGGCTTCGAGTAGGTTTTGTTCAATACTTGTTTACTCGGGATTTTGATGATGTCTTGTAGGATATTTTCTGAATGCCTATTCGGATGTCCACCTGGCAATTTTATCCTCTTTGTCAATGACGTGTACATCTGATAAAATTTACATACGACATATCTAATCAATAAAATTGAAATGAAAAATAAATACTTTATTTTTCATAATAATCAATTAAAAGGATAAACAAATTGCAATGTAAATTACATTGACATAATTGCATTGTTAATTTGATATTATGTATTTTAATTATGTATTTTCTTAAAACCCTAAAGTCTAAACCCAAAACACCCCCAAAAAAATTAACGTCTAGTCCGTGGGGCAAGTCGGCCATGGCCTGGGTGCCGCCCCGCCCTGGCACGCCGGCGACAGGCCTATGTGCCGTACCGGGCCCCCGTTCCAAAAAATGTGCCGGACCAGGACCAACCTGGAAGAAACCGCGGCTCGGACCTGACACGACCCCTTTTCCAAAATGGGCCTAGACAGGCTGGATCACTTGGGCCGACCCAATCCAGATTTACACCTTTAATTTATTTTCTTATTTTCAAAATGATACATTGAATAAACCTCCTCCAAATTTAGCCCTGATATAGTTGGAGGAATCATTTGTTCAAAATTATATAAATCTTCCCAACAGTTGGTTGTTTTTCTTCTTTTAAGTTAAAAGGGTTGATGGACAAAATAGTCTTTCTCACCTAATAAAAATTAATTATTTAATTAATTAAATATAAAAAAATGAAAGGAGGAGATCAGATCTCCTCAATTATCTAAACAGTAATAAAAAAGGTGCCTATATTGACACCCACTAAACTTATTAGTATACCCATATTATATTTAAAAGAGCTTATTCTTACCATCCACAAATTATCTACGTGGTATTATCATTAAAGTCCTTACTTTTTAATGAATTTTCACCTGTTTAAACGTCACTTTCGTTCATTATTTTTTTTAAATACACTACTTTAATATATTTGACCAAAAACTAACGGTCAACTATAACAGAATGCATAATAGCTGGTCAATACCTGAAAAAAATTAAAATGTCTCCATTATGGTTTGAACCAAGATTGAAAGACACAAAAACACAAGCTCTGGCTATTTGTTGATTTAAATGTATGTATATATATATATATATATATATATATATATATATAGTTATATAATTTGTTTAAACTAATTTGAATCTATTTATATATATTAAAATAAACTCATTTTTAATAATAATATATAAAAACATATTTACGAAAATGAAAAAGAAAATAACAAAATAAAAGAAAACCCAAAAAATCTAAAAAATCAAAGCCCTTAAATTTTATTGTTTCTTTTTTTTTTTGATTTTTTTCCTTTTCAAAAAAATATATTATTTCGATTTGATAAAAAAAACCAGAAAATCAATGCTCATAAATTGAAAAGGAAAAAAAATCAACAAAAAAATAAAATAAAATAATAAAAAAAATAAAATTATTTTAAGATAATTTAAAATAAACTTATATATAATAATAATAATAATATAAAAACATTTATCAAAATAAAAAATAAAATAACAAAACAAAAGGAAATAAAGGAAATTTTTCATTGTTTTTTTTTTGTTGATTTTTTCCTTTTACAATTTATGAGTTTTGATTTTACGTGTTTTTTTTATCAAATTGAAATAATATATTTTTTGAAAAGGAAAAAAATCTAAGAAAGAAAGAATTTTTTTTTACTGGCTTTGATTTTTTGGATTTTTTAGGTTTTCTTTTGTTTTGTTATTTTATTTTTTATTTTCAAAAATATGTTTTTATTTATTATTATTATATATGAGTTTATTTTCAATTATATAAATAGATTAAAATTAGTTTAAACAAATTATATAACTATATATATACATTTAAATCAATAAATATTCAACAATGAACTAATATAGCTCAACTATCTAGAGCTTGTGTCTTTTGTGATTTTGTGTCTTTCAACCTTGAGTCAAGTTCTGATGGAGACATTTTAATTTTTTTTCAAGGGTTGACCATCTATTATTTAAACTAGAGGGACTAAAAGAAAATAATTAAAAAAATAACAATTTTTTATTCATTCTGTTATAGTTGACGGTTAGTTTTTGGTCAAATGGACTGAAGTGATATATTTTGAAAAAATAAGGGACTAAAGTGACTAATACAACAAAGACATTTAAAAAGGTGACAATTTATTAAAAAGTATGGACTTTAGTGATAATACCCCATTATCTATTTACACTTTGATTTATTTATTTTTAATGACAATTTATACCTAAATTAAAATTACTAAACAAGACAAGAAATTCTAAAGACACTCCAAACTATTTAAATTATTTTAAAAAAATCTTTCTCTTAAATCAATTATTACCATATTAAACACTCTCTTCTAATATATATATATATATATATATATATATATATATATATATATATATATATCTCCATTTTTTTTAAAAAAATCTTATGATTATTATTTTTACACACACACATATATATCAAAAAAGTCAATAGAAATACCTTGTTTTTTTTAAAAAAAAAAATAGTTAAATGAAAACTAGGGGTGGACACTAAGTTCGGAACCGAACCGAACCAAAAAAACGGTGTTCGGTTCAGTTAGTCAAATGAATTCGGTTTAAACCGGTTAAAAAAATTGAAAATCGAAAAAATTCGGTTCAAACCAGTTCAAACCGATTAAACCCCCTATATAACTAAAAAAAAATCCTAACAGTCTAAGACATTTCTCTCTTTCATTCTTTGCCTTCTCATTTCCTCCCAAACCTAGTTCCTACAGCTAAGCCTTCTTATCTCCTCATAGACCTAGTTCCTGCCACCGATTTCTCTACTTCTCTCATCTATTCCTCAACTCCTTCACTGTTGGTCTCCGATCTACTCATTTTTGCTATTTGTCTTCGATCCCATCTTCGTTGTTCAACATCTGATCTGCTCATCCCCGTTGCTCGTCTCAACTCTGTTCTTCAAAGAAGGTTTGTTAATTATCACTTTCTTTTCTTCTTTTTGTATTTTTTTTTGTAATTTTCTTCTTGTTGTTCTAATTTTCTTTTTGTCTTGTTTTTTTTTTGTTTCACATTTCATGATTGATCTGCTCGTCTGATCTGGTCTCTTTTCGTCTTCATCTCCAGCCAAAGCTGCAACAAGACAACCTTCAGCTTGTCCGATCTGCTCTTCTTCAGCTCGTCTGAATGCTTCAAAGGTTAGTTGTTGTCTTGTTCATTTAGCTTTTCTTTCTTTCTTTCTTTCTTTTGAGTTAGCTTTTCTTGTTTGATTTAGTTTTTCTTTCTTTCTTTGTTGTCTTGTTGATCAATGAAGGCATGAAGTTATTTTTTTTATTAATAAATTTAATAATGGAGACAATTAGACAAAAATGAAAATAAGTAAATAACAATTTTGAGTATTTGTATTCTGTTAAGATTATTATACTGTAATAAGTAAAGAATTTTTGTAGATTTCTAGACTATGATATTTTTCAAAAATTTATATTGATATTAAATTTCAATATCTATAGAATCACTGTGTAACAAGCTATTATTTATTATTATTTTAAAAAAATATAGAGTGGAATGTTGATATAATTGCGTTATGGATTGTGGACATGGAGGTAGTGATGGTGGATTGGTTGTAGCTTGTTAATCTCCCTAGCTGCCATTTTTTTTTTCCACAAATTTTCACTGTAAGAGATACTTTGAATCTTTGATATGGATAATTGATAAATGTGGATTCTATTTGTTATCTATCTAATTACATTATTTTATCTCATAATTAGTAAAATTAATATATTATTAGTATTAACTACTTGTTTTAGTTTTTATTTTTATGTGAAACTGTGAATAAATGGAGATTGATCCTAATATTGTGTATATGCATAATTGTTTGATAGCCTTGCAGCCTTCTAACATGGATGCAAGTATCTTATTTTATTGTCATTGCTAATTACTGTTTCATTTATGAATGTAGGAGCTAAGAAGTTGAAATTATTTTACTGTCATTATTGCATTTCATGTTTGGTGTTATTTTACTGTTATTAGTAAATAATTAAGTGATTTGGAGTTTTTATTTTGGTTGTAATTTGGATTTAAATTGTAATATTGATTTGGAGTTTGGATTTGGATTGTAATTTTTATTTGGAGTTCGAATTTGCGATTGTGGAAATTGTGAGATATGTCACATTTTTTTTATGTGTTGCAATGATATCACCGTTTTAATAACTTAAGTTTAAAAGACACCTATTATGGTGAACTACCCAAATTGTCCTTAAATAATCTATTGTTTATTCTCATTGTGTTTCCATCTACACTTTGAAAATGATAACTCCCCCCCCCCCTCTCTCTCTCTCCAAAAAACTTGTCTCTCTCCAGATTCTGCACAAGAAAATAACATATATTTGTGATCTTCGTTTATAAATTTTCATATATTTCTGTGTGGTTTAATAATATATCCATTCTTTATGATTTGTTGTCCCAGTCTTTGTATGAACATGTATGGACAAGTATGGACAAGTATGAACATGTATGGACATTTTGTCTCTAGATTCTGTCCAAGACTTTTTTGAAATACTCCGAAACTTTTTTGAAATACTCTGAACTTTTTTGATTAGTTTTCGAGCTATTTTAATATGATTTCAAGTTTTTTTGATTTGTCTTCGAGCGTTTTTTATATGTCTCCGAGCTTTTTAGATATGGTCCAAAAAAATTTCTAACTCTTGGAAAAAAAGCTCGTGAACTTGGTAAAAAAACTCGAACCCAGTAAAAGGAAGCTCGGGCACTTGATAAAAAAGCTCGAACCCAATAAAAAAAAGCTCGAGCTTTTTTGGTAAGGGTTTGATCTTTTTTGCCAACTGCCCTAGCTTTTTTTTACTGGTTTCGAACATTTTTACCAAGTGTCCGAGCTTTTTTTTACTGGGTTCGAAACTTTTACTAAAGACTCTGAACCTTTTGTAATTGCATTTCGAGCATTTTAAGTACTGACCATAAAAAAAAGGCTCTAGGGCGCTACACCCTGCCCCCCCAGGAGCTGACCGGGCAGCTAGACCACCATGAGCTCTACCCCTGAATGTGTCTACGTAGCGCCACTCCATCACCGTTTGAGTGATTTCCTGAGTTTCAACGAGACTTTCTCTCTTTACTTCACAACTCTGTCTTTGTAAGATGAATGAAAGAAATCTGATGTGAAACAACTATTGAGGGTATTTTTGTCCGTTTACCATAATAAGTGTCTTTTAAACATAAGTTATTAAAGCAATGACAGTGTTGAAATGCCACATCCAAAAAGTACCATTTATTTTTTTGAACCCTTTGTGATTTAGAGTTTTATCTTTGAAAATTGAATTGTATGTCTCATGTCTCATGTCTGTATGAAACTTGTGAAAATTGAACTGTATGTCTAATGTCTTTGAAATTTGAATTTATTGTCTATTAAATGTGATTTTTTTGAATGAATTAAAAATTAAAAATTATTGGTTAGGTTTGATTTGGATTTTTTTTTGGGCTTGGGATATTAAAATTTATGAACCTTTGACCCCAAATTAGAATCCAACAAGGTAAAAACTCATGAAATTTAAAAACATATTAAAAAAGACTTATTAAGTCCATCAAGCCAAAAATGCCCGTTAGGCCCAAAACCGAAATGAACCGAACCGAACGATTAAAATCAGTTCGGTTACCATTTTTTATTCGGTTTAAATCGGTTCAATTTTGGATAAACCGAAATATTTTCGGTTCAGTTCAGTTTTGTCCAAAATCGAACTGAACCGAGCCCACCCCTAATGAAAACTCTATTTGTTGCAATTAGATTCGATTAAACTTATAATGTCTAAGACTAATGAAAGAATTAAAGTTCTTTAAGCAATCACATACCTGTAAAATTAACAAAAAAATCATTTTCATATTTTGATTTTTTAGAAATACAGGATACTGTTTTTTGAGTTATATATATATATATATATATATATATATATATATATATATATATATATATATATATATATACGGTTCCTAAAAATCAAGCTTATTCGTAAGTTATTTTTTTCTAAACTGTTAGTCATGCTTGAGAAATAATGAATATAGAAATTTAGAGATATGTATCAGATGAGAGAGAGTTTAATATGGTGATTAAAAATTTATAATAGTTGTTTAATATTCAATATTTAATCTAAGAGTAATGCTAGACATCATAATTTTTTTTTTCAAATTCTATTCCAAATGATGTGACAAGTGAGGTGTCAATATCACATCAACCAACTTATAAACTCATGATTTATAAGATGTTGACATCTCACATGTCATATTTTTTTAAAAAAAATATCTAACATTACTCTTATAATATAAGTACCGAAGATAAAAAAGAATAATTTTAGAACAAAAAGAAATATATTTATAATTTTTTTATTTTGGATGGAGGAGTACCCGGGTTTTGTTGTCAAAGTTGTTCAGGCAGATTTGCCTTCCTAGCTCTCCCGTTGTTCCTTTGCTTTGTTTTCCCTTTGGAAAAAAGAAAGAAAGAAAGAAAATAAAAAGAGATGATGTGGGTCAATTTGCTTAATTAAGCCCGGAGAAAAGGTCATTAATTGTGTTACAACCTTCCAAATTCTAATATTGTTTTCATTTGTAACAGTTGGTCAAGGATTCGGTTTGATTTTTCCACTTAATATTTAATGACACTTATGTGGTGTTTGGTTGGGTAGAATGGAATGGAAAGAAATTCATTCTATTTATTTGGTTTGTTAAATTACAATGGAATGACCATTCTATTGGAATGAGGATTCCACCATTTTGGTGGAATGTCCATTCCATCCAAAAACCAATATTCATTTCATTTCATTAACACATTTTATCTTTTAAAAATAATCCTCTATGCTCCAACTCTATTCCAAAAATACCCTTATTTCCAAAAATAATATATATATATATATATATATATATATATATATATTACTATATATATTATTGTTGCATATCTTATATTATTGCATATTATATATATATATATATATATATATATATATATATATATATATATATATATTATGTTATATATTCTTATTATATAATTTATACTTTTATATTTTATTATTATTATCCAAAATGAACATTATATTTTCTAATTTGTATATTATATATTAATATTATATAATATATAATATAGAAATATAAAATTATATATATTTTCATATTTTATTATCCATAATATAAAATGTTATTATAAATGTTTTGTAATTAGGGGTATTTTGGTCAAAATACAGTTGATTTCATTCCATTCAGTTGTTAACCAAATAAAATATTACTGATTCAGATATTGATTCCAAAGTCCTAACCAAACAAAGAAATCAGTTTTCCATTCTTTTCCATTCCAATTCATATTTTCATTACCATTCTAATTATCATTCCACCATGGTAACCAAATGCCACTTTAATGTGCTACATTAAGTTATTTTATCTTGTTTGGAACACTTAACAAAAGTTCATTGAAATTTAATGCAATATTTTACTTTTAAAACTATCCTCACCGATCTAATTAATTTCCAATTTTATTTTTAGTCAAACTGTTATTCATGATAATTTTTGTTTCCTTCTCACCGTAAACAACTATAACATTACAAAATCTAATTACTTCAAAACTCAAACAATTAGAAACTGGTTTTCCTACCATATTCCGGCTTTCAGTAATGAGTCTTTTTTTTTCTTCATAATTTTATAATTAGTTCTATTAATTTTCTTTTAGAGTTTGATTGTATCTAAAAAATATTATTAAAATAAACTTAAAATATTATTAATAACTAAATAATTTTGTTTTATAATTATTAAATTATTTGTTATAGTTATCTTTAATATATTAAAATGTAATTATATAATAAATAGTTAGAAGGACATAGATGTAAAAGTATTAATTTTCAGATATTTATAACTTAAAAAAACAAACAGTTTATCTCTTACATTCAGTTTTGAGTGAAAAAAAAACATGTTTTTCAATTTTCAATTTTCCATCTTAGTAGTATTTAGTATTGTTCAGTTTTCAAATAAAAAATTACACTAAGATTATAAGGGAATTTTCAAATTGAACGTGGGATTTTTGATTCAGATTTGTGCCTAAATTACATAGACTAGTGACAAGTCAAAGTATGCATGGAGGTAGACGGTGTTAGTTAGAGACGGGGTTGTTGTCCAAATTGACAACCCTTTTTGTCATTAATTGCTTGGAATGGAACTTGGAAGTTGAATTAAATCTTTTATTCCTGGTCGTTTTTTTTTTTTTAAGCTTTTAGTGGGTTTAGATTTCATGGCCAACTTCATTAATTACAATTTACAGGCAAGGCTACCGTATAACTTGTGTCAAACGACTCAAACCCAAGTGGGTCTCTCCCTAAAAAACTACAATAAAAATTTAAAATGTTTTTATTGAATGTCATCTAAAAATAATAATTTTTTAAAACTATATCTGTAACAGTTTACTGTATATATATAATTCTATCAAATACTTTTCTTATCAAATACTTTTCGTCCTTTACTTTTTGGTCATTTTTTTTATTATAACAAACATAAATTATTTTCATCTTATTTCTTTTTCTCTCGTAGTTTTTTATATTGACTCTTTCAAAAAAATAAAAAATTATATTTGACTTTTGATTGGACGTTTCAACTGCTTTCAAATACAAAACTAAAACAATATTATTTTTAACACCGAAGGAAAACAATTATATTTTGAAATATTGACAGCAATTTCAATTTCTTATTATAAAGGAGAGATATTGTTCGCAGATTTCGGGATAGTTAACAAATATTATAATTATCACTGTAGTTGGTGAATATTTCTTCCAGCTCATGAACCATGATCAACTGTTTGTGTGTATATATAAATATAAAGCATTTGAAAACAATTGCTATTGAAATTTGCTTAAAATATATTTAGTTATAAAATTGTTTAATTATTATTTTTCAAAAAATTTGCTTTCTTATTGTGTAAAAATCTATACTTTTTTTTTTTCATTTTGTTACGTAAACATATCGTTAATGCATGTCCTTAACTAACATTTACCATTTTTAGGACGTTTTTACTAAACTGAAATATAATAAAAGGTGTAATAAAGTTCTATAAGAAAAAGAACTAATCGATTTGTGAAAAGGAATTAAAAAGGAAACTTGATTACTTACGTAGGAGGGGAACCGAGTTCCCTTTTTACTAAGGGCGACACCCACTTAAATTGATTCTCAATTGAAATTTTAGTAAATATACAGTAATCACAAATAAGTAATTAACATCTATTTTCCTTATTAAGAATCATGATTTCTAATTAAGAAATATACTTAAATGCAGTTAAAATGACTCACTCTCATTGGGAATAGGATCACTAATTAGGAAACGGGCCTTAACGAAATTTCAACACAAATGAAAGACATTCTGGATCGCGGTCCATACTCCATATAATGATATAAAATAAAAAATAAACATTCAAACTGACTTTATATTTATATATGGGCATGCTGCATTTAGACAGAAATTAATTAAACCCTTTCATAGTTCAACTACCTTTCTTCAATTTTATTCTCATCAATGGCGAGAAATCTTGTAATTCTCTCCATTCTTCTCGTTTTCTCTGCTCTCACAGCCTCAGAATCCGACCAATATTTCTCTAAGAAAATATCCCCATCATCTCTAGGCCTCAAGAAAGAGAAGCTAACACACCTTCACTTCTACTTCCATGACATAATCACTGCCAAAAACCCCACTGCGGTTCAAGTGGCGGAAGCTGCCCTGACCAACACCTCCTCGACCCTTTTTGGTGCAGTATTTGTGATGGACGACCCCTTGACTGTGGCCCCTGAACTCACCTCCAAGATGGTGGGGAGAGCGCAGGGGATTTACGCGTCCGCATCGCAGAGTGATTTAGGGATTCTGATGGTGTTGAACTTCGCTTTCATGGAAGGCAAGTTCAATGGAAGTAATCTAAGCGTTTTGGGGCGTAATGCAGTGTTCTCCGGCATCAGGGAGATGCCTATTGTCGGTGGCAGCGGCGTTTTCCGGTTTTCGCGTGGCTATGCTCAGGCTAAAACACACACATTCGATGTTAAAAGCGGGAATGCAGTTGTCGAGTATAATGTCTATGTCTTCCATCATTGATCAACAATTATTAGTTGGCTTGCGAATTTTGATGTTTACTGTGTGTCTTCTTCAACTTCAAATAATTATAATGGATGTATTCATTAATTTCGTTTTTTTTTTCAATAAAAGAAACATGGTATTTTGATATGATCGGTTTGTAAATTATGAAATGCTGCCTTAGTACTACAAGAAAAAAGGCCTCCTCCGAGAGCTAAAAACCGTAAAAAAAAAGTTAAAATGTTCTCTGAAATGCTTAATTCTGACGGAAAAAGATTATCGGTCTCCATCGGAAATAGTATCGTGGAAAAAATAACCTTTTTCTAATAATCCCTCGGATTTTATTTCCGAGGGAAAAATTCATTGGAGATGGCGGAAAGAGATTGTTAGAAATGTTACAAAAATTAGGTCAGGAGACCATTTTCAATAGACTTTGCCCTCATAAATAATGCATGTCATGGTCAAAATAAAAATAAAAAAATCGTCAAATATTATGGTTTTTATTATCGATGAATGTGATGGTCAAAAATAAAAAATCACGGATGAATGATTTTGGATCAGAAATAATTTATTTTTTCATGTTGAATAATGCTGTCAAAATGTTTTTGTTTATTACCCTAAAAAAATGCTCAAATTATAATTTATACTAATTACAATATACATAAAAATGAACTAGAATATCAAAACGAAAAAAATAAATAGACATCTACAATTATTTATAAATGAATGTAATTGATGTATAATATAAATTAAGAGTTAATTGAAATACATAGTCTCAAAACTGTCAACTTATAACATAAGAATACACCCTAATAATTTGTTAGCATCTCGCATTCTCTTGCTCTTGAATTTGTTGTTGTTGTAGGTTATTGTGAGTCCAATTTTTACTGCAATGGAATAAAACAATAAATAAATAAATGTTTCCAATAAATAAATATATACATATATAGCATTATCATATAATTGAAAATATAAAAGTTATCAAAAAATATAATTGAAAATATAAATATTTTAAACCAATTAACATAAGAAAACTTACATGAATTTCCACGGTGTTTTTCACTAGACCAACCTCCATCCTCCATCCTATGAAAATTTTGAAACTCAGTACCACAATAAATATAAAACACCTACAACAGTAAAAAAAATTGTTAAAAAAAAACAAGAAGAATGTGAATTTTTTTTTACATGTATATCTATTTAATTCTACTTCACAATTAAACTATATTCGAATACAAGATTTATAATATTATAAAAAAGTTGTCCCCTCTAGAAATATTAAATTTATAAACAAATACAAAATCTAAGTTCTTCATAGGTATTTTATTGAACATGTTATCTGCAATCACTATATCATCATTGAAAACATATAGCAAAACAAAGAGAACCAACTAATGAAAATTAATCAATAAACATTAACACCCAAATAATAAATCAACCTAATAAAAAATATTTTATCCTAAATTTCTTACAATTGTTACTGTAAAAGACTTACAAAATGAGTGATATGTATCACAAGAGTCTTCAATAAAAAATGGTTTATTATAAGAGATATAGTTGTACGTTTTAGAGAAATTATAAAAGATTGGAAGAATGAGAAGTTAATAATTAGGGTTAGAGTAAAAAGAGAGTAAGAAGCCTAAAGATTAACAAAATAAAACTGGACGAGAACATGGTAGGAGATATGCGACTTGGTGGAGATAAGTAGGGTTAGGAAAAAAATTAAAATAGGAAAAGAAAAGTGGAGAAAAAAAACGGTAAACAAAAATAATTGACAGGAGAGAGATTCAGCTAGGTAAATAGGCTTAAAAGAAAAAAATGGAAATGAGTAAAAAGTGGAGTAAAAGACAAAAAGTGTTAAGTGAGAATTGAAAATTATAGGAAAGAAAATATATCAATTAAAATAAAAAGAATAAGTATATAAAATTGTGAATATAAATAATAGAAAAAAAGTAATATATTGAATAGAAATAGAAATATATATATATATATATATATATATATATATATATATATATATATAATACCATGTTTATCAAAATAATTAAAATTTAACATGATAATAATATATTTCATTTTAACTTTTTATCTTAACATTTAAAAAATAATAATTCAAAATTTTATACATTAATAATAATTGTCTTGTATAATACAATGAATTCTATCCCTATAATATTGTATTTATAAACGCTAGGTACTTGTTGTTGGAAAAATCTATTGTATTTTCGAGGGATAGGTACATGTGATCGAAAAAATCTATTATTTCTGAGGGGTAGGTATCCCCAATCAGAAATAGTATTTACGCCTAAACTTGATACAATTTTCACAATATTTTTGACGAATTTCAATATTATTTGTGAGGGCATTTTTATTATCGAAAATGATATACAATAATTTTATCCTTTTTTAATGACATGATTTTTACCGTCAGAAAAACAACCATTTTTAACTAAATTTGACTCGGTCAAAAATATTTGATCAAAAACGACCATTTTTATTGTATCGGTGGAAGTTTGGAACCAAAGTTAACGACATTATCTTTTCAAATAAAAAAGCTGAAATGTAGAATTGACTAGAGATATAAAAAAGTGGTTGGCCAGGTCCATAATGACTTAAAGGCACCATCACTTTGAGGAGAGAACACTTTGTGCAGCCGGCAAATCAATCACCATCGCTGATTGATGCACTTGGCACTAGAGATGCACGTTTGTGAAATGAGGATGGATATAGGTTTTCTTATTTTCATTCTCCAATTTCCCAATTTAGGAAAAATGAGATAAGGATTTTTTGAGGGAGGTATATCCATCTCCATCCACAGTTTTCTATTTTCCCTGCTTTTCCTTGTTAGGTTTTAGTTTGTGTTGGCATTAATTCCATATCAAAATGATGTTTACTTGTAATGATTTAGTTGTTTAGATTCATGATGATTCAAGCTTCAAAGAAGAATGAACAACAAGTCAAAGCAAGTTCTAAGTCTTCAAAGATAAATGATGCAATTTGGTTCTACAAAGGTATACTAAGATCTTATATTTCTCTTACAAGGCTTATGCATACACACACAATTCATACATTTGTGTCCTTGTATCGTTGTGCACCATTATAAGCACACACATACAATTCATTCATATGTGTCCCTGCATCGTTGTGCACCATGTATAACACATTCACACACTTGAAGATGAATGCTCATGCATTGGTATGGAAATAACATGTTTTGAAAAATGTATGATTGTAGACTATTTCTATGTAGTTTGCATTCTAGTGTGAATTGTGTTTATGTGTGTATATGTTTGTATGGAAATAACCATTGGTGACTGCGCGTCGTCGTCATCATCTCTGTCTCCGTCTCCACATAGTCGTTAGTGGCTCTTTATGGTGGTTGTCGTCGGCAGCGCTGGTCTCTCGAAATCCTCGGCTCTCGTCGCCACTCATCTGTCGCGTCTCGTCCTGGGCTCTGGTCTCTCTCATCTGCATGTCGTCGTCATGTCGTTGTCGTCGCCTCATCATGGTGGTGGTGGTCGTCAGGTTTTATCTCTCGCAAGTCATAAGGTCTGGTCTACACAAGTCGTCGCCTTTGGTTTCACTTTTCTGTTTTGGGCTTTTATGTTTTCAATTTGTTATTTTATTTTAATTCTTTACTAATTGATTTTGAATTTCTTTTTTTATTTATTTATTCAGTTTTGTTTTTTCAAGTCATTATAACAGAAGGGTAATTTTGTCCCAAAAGTAGAAAAATTGGTAAAAACAATAAATTTACTAATCTTGGATAAAAACAATAAACATACTAATTTTTTGGTTACTTTTAAAGTTCTCTCTATATATTACTATATATATTAATATATATATAAATATGATATATTAATATAATAATAATATTATATATATAAGAGGGCGTTATGGTTATTTAAAAATCTTGTCCCGTCTTATCCTAGTCATATCAAATGTATAACAGTACAATTAGTAGTTAAAAAAAATGATTTTTTTATATGAAAAGGTGAAAAACAAAAACAAAACAAAAAAACAAGTATTTTGTGTTTTTCAAATCTTTCATTTTTAACACTGATTTTGTTTTTTATTTTTTATTTTTCGAAAATAAAAAATAAAACGGTTAACGAACGTGTTTTCGAAATCGTTTTTGAAAATTAAAAACGAAAACAGACTAAAAAACAGCTGCAGGATGATACATTAATTTCTAAAAAATCACAAAAATTTAATTTTTAAAATGCTTTTTAAATTATTTGAAAGTTTAGTCGTTTAGGACAGTTCCCTGTCTAAACAACTTTCTTGTAATGATACTTCAACGGAATATGTTTGCAATAAACTATGACCCTCTCGATCGTGGTCCATTCTCCTTATAAAATAATGCAACCATAAAATAAAAACAACATTCAAACCGACTTTACAAATTAATGGGAATGCGTATTTCATTTCTTAGTAGAGATGGTTGTGCACTTCTCTTCCATATGTAGTGATCAGAGGTTTGAGTCTCATCATGAATATTTTACATACATGTGTGGAGAGTTTTCTTCTAGTTTGTAGGATCAACCATCTTTCTAATTTTAAGAGTTGTAGTATATATCTAATATCTCTCTGATAGTGGGAATAACATTTCGAGCCGTTCTCTCCGATTGTAAGAGTTGCAGTATATATGTAACCATAGACGTATTCAGAATTTTTTATTATGGTGGGTTAAAATAAAACTATATATATATGTATAATAAAAAATTAATAGTAAATGAACTTTAACAACACTAAAAATTATTAAACAGTTTGATTAAAATAATACTCTATAAATTATAAATTTTATAATATAATTTAATAATAAATCTAAAATCCTAACTTTTTAATTAGAAGAAATAAATTTTAATCGATTAAAATAACTGAATAAATATTTAATTTTATAACGAGAGAATATGATAATTATTAACTGGGATGAGAGTGAATTGAGATCGTGAAGAGAGATAAAGAAATAGAAATATAGAAGGGATGTTAGTGAGGGAGAGAAAAAGAGTGGATAAACATAAAATTGATTTTGATTGTTGACGTGACCCTATAAAAAAAGGAGAATAATAGGTTTGTGTTGTAATTGTGGCTTTCCACAATACTTATAAATGGATTGGTATTTACATAACACGTATAAATACATATGCCAATTTGAAAGCAAAGTGTCAATGTTATATGAGAGACAACAAATAATGTATGCATAAATATCAATAAAACCCCTTCTATCTTTTGCCCATAAAAAGGCACTCATTGTAATGTTAGAGACAATTTTTTTTAGAAATCAATACAAAGGTATATATATATATATATATATATATATATATTTTGCCTTCTTTGTTTTGTTTATCTATTATTATATATATATTATTAATACATATTTTTTTATCTATTATTTCTTTTAATTCATAACACGTTATCAGCTCGATTTTAGAACCTAAAGTTTCTGAATTTTATTTTCATTGGAACCTGAAGTTCCTAAATTTATTTCCAGAACCTGAAGCTTCTAGATTTTTATTTATCAATACCAGAACCTGTAATTCTGAATTTCATTTCTCGTATTTTATTTACTTTTACGCAATTTACTTCCTCATAATTTTTATTTAAACAATTTGGTCACTCATCCAAAAACCTGAAGTTTATGGATTTATTTATCATTACTGGAACATGAAACTTTTGGATTTATTTATTCACAAATATTCCTTTATAGATATGAAAATTTAAATTCATCGGATTTTTATCAGACTAGAAGTTTTGACTCCAATTGTGATTTTCAGATAACCAGAAGCTACAAAAAAAATGTCAAAACTTGCAAGCCTGAAGTTTGCTGCACTGGAAGTATCTGGGGACAACTATATGTTATGGGTAATTGACGCCAAATTATTGTTAAAATCAGAAGGCTTGTATTATACCATTGAAGAAGGGGCTAAGGTAACGGAACAAGACAAGTCCACTACTATGGTCATTATCCGTCGCCATTTACATGAAGATCTAAAAGCCCAGTACCTTACTGTCATGGAACCGAAAGTTCTGTGGCAAGAATTAAAAGACCGTTTTGATAACCAACCAGATGTTGCATTACCAAATGCCAGGTATCAGTGGCAACATTTACGTTTTCAAGACTATAGGTCAGTCTCTGAATATAACTCTGCTTTATTCAAAATTGTTACACAACTGAAATTGTGTGGTCAGGAGGTAACAAAAAATGATATGTTGGAAAAAACATTTACAACATTCCATGCCTTAAACATGATATTACAGCAGCAGTATCGAGAACGTTGATTCTCAAAATATTCAGAGCTAATATCATGTCTTTTAGTTGCAGAGAAAAATAATGAGCTCTTAATTAAAAATCATGAATCACGCCCGACCGGCTCAATATCATTCCCAGAAGTGAATTCTAATACTATTGGGGGACATAATCATGGTCATGGTCGTGGTCGTGGTCGTGGCCGTGGTCGGGGTCACCGAAGAGCATATGATTATTCTAATCAGGGTGGTTATAATCAAAACATTTCTCAGAAACAGAATGTTAATAAGGTCAGACTAGATAAAGGAAAAAGTATCCAAAAGGGGCCTAAGAAAGATTAAGAAAGATTACGGTGTATGTTTCAGATGTGGCTGTCAAAATCATTGGTCACGTACATGCCGCACCTAAACATCTGGTTGAGCTGTATCAAGCATCAATCAAAGGGAAAGAAAAGGGAAAGAAAAGGGAAAGAATTATGAAACCAACTTTATGGAGGATTCAGATTTTATGGATATTACCCAGTTTAATATTTCTGATTTTCTAGTTGATCCAAATGACAAAGTGACCACTTCAATTGGTGATGGAAATATCCATACAAATTAAGTACTATTTGTAATATTTTTGCTATCATGTGAAATGCTTATGTAAATATTCTTTATATAATATATACTTTTGATCACTCCATCTAATATGCATTTTATTTTTTTTCTTTGTGAAGCACAACAAATATGTCTCTAAACGATAAATTGAGTATTATTGAAAAGCAAGGTACAGAAGTTATATGTCTAGCCGATAGTGCAACGACACATACGATTTTACGGAATCAGAAATACTTTCTAAATTTAACTTTGCTTAAGGCAAATGTCAATACAATATCAGGCCCAACAGATCTGATAGAAGGCTCCAGTAGAGCCATGATATTGTTACCAAACAATACTAAAATATGTATCAATGATGCTTTATATTCAAGTAGATCCAGAAGAAATCTACTAAGTTTCAAAGATATACGGTGTAATGGATTTCATATAGAAACCATAAATGATGAGAATATCGAATATATGTGTATTACTTCCCATAATTTAGGCCATAAACTCATTCTGGAAAAACTACGTGCTTTATCATATAGGTTATATTACACCCTTATTAAAGGTGTAGAAGTTTATGCAGTTATGAACCAGAAGTTCTCAGACCCAAAAATATTTATGGTCTGGCATAATCGTCTTGGTCACCCAAGATCCACGATGATACGAAAAATCATTGAAAATTCTCATGGACATCCATTAAAGAACCAGAAGATTCTTTTATCTCATGAAAATTTATGTACTGCATGTTCACAAGGGAAATTAGTAATATAATCATCCAAATCTAAGGTTGGCTTTGAATCCCCGTCGTTCTTACAAAGGATTCAAGGGGACATATGTGGGCCTATTCATCCACCAAGTGGACTGTTCCGATATTTTATGGTCCTAATTGATGCATCCATCAGATGGTCACACGTTTGTTTATTATCAACACGTAATGATGCTTTTGCAAGATTACTTGCACAGATTATCAGGCTTCGGGCACATTTTCCCGATCATCCGATTAAGTCAATATGCCTTGATAATGCTGGTGAATTTACTTCCAAGACATTTGATGAATATTGCAGATCAATTGGGATTAATGTTGAACATTCAGTTCCACATGTTCATACTCAGAATGGATTAGCAGAGTCGCTTATCAAGCGTCTCCAAGTAATTGCAAGAACTTTATTATTGCGAACGCAATTACCAATTTCTGTTTGGGGACATGCTATTTTACATGCTGCTACATTAATTCGTCTTCGTCCCACTTCTTATCATCAATATTCACCAGTACAACTTGTATTTGACCATCAACCAGATATTTCTCATATGTATACTTTTGGTTGTGCAGTATATGTTCCAATTGCACATACACATAGAACTAAAATGGGACTCCAACGGCGTTTGGGAATATATGTGGGTCTAGACTCACCATCAATTATTAGATATCTGGAACCTTTAACTGGTGATCTTTTTACTGCACGATTTGCTGATTGTCATTTTGATGAGGGAAATTTCCCATCATTAGGAAAAACTTCTCCTGAAGAGAAGCGTGAACTTTCTTAGAAATTCTCTAGTCTAATTCATCTTGATCTATACATATCTCAATGTGAGAATGAAGTCCGTAAAATAGTCCATCTTCAAACAATAGCAAATCAGTTACCAGATGCATTTACCGATGCTACTAGGGTAACAAAATCATACATCCCAGCTGTTAATGTACCAGCACGGGTGATTGTTCCAGAAGAACGATCTAAACAAATGATAGCAAAAGAATCATATACTGTACACCAGAAGCGTGGTAGGCCACTCGGTTCGAAAGATATTGTTCGTCGGAAAAGGAAAAGAAATTACCAGGATCATGTTCTTGAGATTATAAATAAATCTACTTTTTCAAAATCGACTCCACAAGAGTTAAATGTCCCTGAAAGAACACAAGTCACTAAAGTGACAGAAACCCCTGCAGGGGAAGGAATCCTTGAAGAGATTCAAGAACATAGAAATGAAGAAATTTCTATAAATTATACAAGAAAAATATGGAATCGTGATGAAACAATCATCGATGATATATTTTCATATACAGTGGCCACTGAAATTATAAATGATGATTATGAGCCTCATAGTGTTGATGATTGTAGGCAAAGGTCTAATTGGCCTAAATGGAAAGAAGCAATTCAAACTGAATTGAATTCATTAGCCAAACGTAAAGTATTTGGATCAATAATCCAGACGCCTGGAGGCGTCAAACCTGTTGGATACAAATGGGTTTTTGTACGGAAATGTAATAAGAAAAACGAGGTTGTGCGATATAAGGCTTGACTCGTAGCACAAGGTTTCTCACAGAGACCTGATATTGATTTTGATGAGACATACTCACCAGTAATGGATACAATTGCGTTTCGTTTTCTGATAAGTTTGGCTGTCTTGGAAAGACTTGAAATGTGTCTTATGGACGTAGTAACTGCCTATATATATGGCTCACTCGATTCAGATATTTATATGAGAATCCCTGAAGGGTTTAGAATGCCGGAAGCATACAACTCGAGACCTCGTAATTTATACTCAATTAAATTACAAAGGTCCTTGTATGGATTAAAGCAATCTGGATGCATGTGGTATAACCACCTCAGTGAATATTTGATTAAAGAAGGATATATTAATAATCCTATTTGCCCATGTGTCTTTATAAAGAAATCAGAATTTGGGTTTGCTATCATTGCAGTTTATGTTGATGTTATGAATTTAATTGGAACTCCAGAAGAGCTTCTGAAAACTGCTGAATATTTGAAAAGGGAATTCGAGATGAAAGACCTGGGAAAGACAAAATATTGTCTCGGTCTAGAGATTGAACATAAATAAAATGGAATACTTATCCATCAATCAGCATATGTTGAAAAGATCCTGAAAAGATTCCATATGGATAATGCTCACCCATTAAGTACTCCTATGTTTATTAAAACTCTTGATCCTAAGAAAGATCCATTCCGACCACTTGAAGATGGTGAAAAGATACTTGGTCCTGAAGTATCATATCTCAATGCAATTGGTGTTTTGTTGTATCTGGCTCAATGTACTAGATCAGACATTGCATTTTCAGTAAATTTGCTTGCTAGATTTAGTTCAGCACCAACTCGAAGGCATTTGAATGGGATTAAACATCTTTTTCGTTACCTTCGTGGCATGAAAGATTTAGGATTATTTTATTCGAAATCTAACAATTTTTCAGGTTTAATTGGTTATACTGATGCCAGATATCTATCTGATCCCCATAAAGCTCGTTCACAAGCGAGATACGTTTTTACTTATAATGGCACAACAATCTCTTGGCGTTCCACAAAGAAAACTATTGTTGCTACATCCTCTAATCATTCAGAGATCCTTGCACTTCATGAAACAAGTCGAGAATGTGTTTGGCTAAGGTCAGTTATTCATCATATTCAAAAGACATGCGGATTCTCATTATCTACAGAAATGCCAACACCGATATTTGAAGATAATGCGGCTTGTATTGCTCGAGTTAGAGGAGGATATATCAAAGGAGATAGAACCAAACATATTTCTCACAAATTCTTCTATACTCATGAACTTCAACAGAACCGACAGATCGATGTTAAGCAAATTCGGTCTACAGATAATCTTGTAGATTTGTTTACCAAGACATAACCTACATCAACTTTTGAGAAACTGGTATATAAGATTAGCATGCGTTGGCTCTGTAAATTACAGGATTAATATTGAAGTTTTGTTCAGGGGGAGCAAAATTTGAATGGACATACTGTACTGTTTTTCCTTTACCGGATTTTGTCCCACTGGGTTTTACCGGAAAGGTTTTAATGAGACAGTTCTGAACATGTCCAATATAACTTGATCCAGAAGATCATTGTATATATTTTGCTAAGGTTTTTATCCCACTGGGTTTTTCCTAGCAAATTAAAATACAAATTGTGAAAATCCAAGAGGGAGTGTTGTAATTGTGGCTTTCCACAATACTTACAAATGGATTGGTATTTACATAACACATGTAAATACACATGTCAATTTGAAAGCAAGGTATCAATGCTATATGAGAGACAACAAATCATGTATGTATAAATATCAATAAAACCCCTCTATCTTTTGCCTATAAAAAGGCACTCATTGTAATATTAGAGACAATTTTTTTTAGAAATATATTATTCACTGATATCTCGCCTCCTCTCTTTTGCCTTCATTGTTTTGTTTATCTATTATTTTATATATATTATTAATACATATTGTTTTATCTATTATTTCTTTTAATTCATAACGGTTTATAATTTTTTAAAAACTCTTAACTCTACAAGCTTGTTAATTAATTAAAATAATATTAAATTAATCATATTTTTTTTATAAAATGTTGACCCGGTTATATATAGCCTTTGCTCAATAGTAGGAGCAGTATTTCGAACTGTGTTTGTAGAGTCTAATTAATTTCATCAGGTTCCGACAATAATTATATTTCAATAAATAAATAAATAAATAAATAAATAAATAAATGGGTATACTGCTAAACTCTTTCAAATCTCACAATTTTAAAGAAAATTTTAACAATGCACAGTTTTAAAGAAAATTTTTCAAAATTAAGATCGATAAAAATTTAACAATTAAATAGATTAACTCTTTTATCTATGGGAACAGAAATTTTAGAAAATATCGAA
The DNA here is from genome assembly GCA_032871835.1 of Dipteronia dyeriana. Taxonomy (NCBI): domain Eukaryota; kingdom Viridiplantae; phylum Streptophyta; class Magnoliopsida; order Sapindales; family Sapindaceae; genus Dipteronia; species Dipteronia dyeriana. The sequence goes on along the minus strand of CM065299.1, from coordinate 12,991,478 downwards.
TATAAAGTTTAATTAAAAATTTTGCATCAGAAAAATCACAAAATTTTAATTTTTTTAAAAGTTTTCTTTTTAATACTTGAAAGTTTAGTCGTGTACGACAGTTCCCTATCTAAAAAAAAATATTTTGATGAAACTTCAACGGAATATTTTTGCAATAAACTATAACTCTCTCGATCGTGGTCCATACACCATATAAAGAAATGCAACCATAAGATAAAAATAACATTCAAACTGACTTTATAAATTAATGGGCGGCATGCTGCATTTACAGAAATTAAACTCTGTAATATCTCACATCAATGGCGAGAAATCTTCTAATTCTCTACATTCTTATCCTTTTCTCTGCTCTCACAGCCTCAGAATCCGACCAATATTTCTCGAAGAAAATATCTCCATCATCTCTAGGCCTCAAGAAAGAGAAGCTAACCCACCTTCACTTCTACTTCCATGACACAATCACTGCCAAAAACCCGACTGCGGTCCAAGTGGCGGAGGCCGCCATGACCAACACTTCCTCCTCCAATTTTGGTGCAGTATTTGTGATGGACGATCCCTTGACTGTGTCCCCCGAAGTCAGCTCCAAGATGGTGGGGAGAGCGCAGGGGATTTACGCGTCTGCGTCGCAGAGTGAGATAGCGTTTCTGATGGTGTTGAACTTCGCTTTCATGGAAGGCAAGTTTAATGGAAGCAATCTTAGCATTTTAGGACGTAACGCGATTTTTTCCGGCATCAGGGAGATGCCTATCGTCGGTGGCAGCGGCGTTTTCCGGTTTTCGCACGGCTATGCTCAGGCTAAAACCCACACCATCGATATTAAAACTAAAAATGCTATTGTTGAGTACAATGTCTATGTCTTCCATTACTGATCAACAATTATTTGTTGGTTTATGTTTTTTATTATTGTTCTCCTGTCCTAGCTGTGTGTCTTCTTCAACTTCAAATAATTAAAATGGATGTATTATTTGTTAAGCTTGTATTTCTTTTTTATTACCTATGCAGCTATGATTACTCCAACATACGGTATTATCAGACCGAATCAGCTAGCGGTATATTTGTTAATATTGTATTGTTGATGTCTTTTTTTTTTTTTTTAATAAATGAAACATGGTATTTCAATATGATCGGTTTGTAAATGATAAAATGCTGCCTTTGTGAAACCAAAGTTGTTAACAGTGACACTTCACTTTTTTATCCAAATAAAAAAGTTGAAATGTAAAATTGACTATGTAAAGTAGAATAATTCTCTAATCAAGTTTGACCTTGAAAGTTTTTCTATTAGGACCGAATAATTATTACATGTGATAATCCTAACAATTTGATGTTAACGGTATCACATACGATAATCTTTAAGTTGTGACAAAAAAATTTAGGATCAAACCTGACAAAAAAAAAAGACCCAATTTACAATATATTTACTTTAAAACTTTATAATCAGATCAGACAAGAAAAAGATACAAATCCACAATTGAATTTGGTAGAACGGAAAGCGTCCACAATCTTACAAAACAAAAAGAAAAATACATAGGGTTGAGATAGTGTTGTTCGAATAACCTTATGTTCACCTAACCCCGGAACTCCTTCCAATAGATCGAAAAAGGTGCACGATTCCGCGATGATTGACAAAGTAAGACCGTCGTCGAATAAGGTTAATATGACGTGAAAATCGTGTGATAGTCGAGTGAGTCTCGTTCAGAGGCGGAGCCCTTCAAGGGCTTGGGTGGGCTGCAGCCCACCTAAGTTTTTTGAAAAAATATTTTAAGTTTGTTTTATTAATCAAAATTTGATTTATAATGTTAAACTTACTATAGTCCAATAAACAAAATTATAAAAAATATTTTAAATTTATTAATGACCAATATTTTTTTTATTTATAAAATATGTTCAACTAGCCTAAAAACTTTGTTAAAATAGATCGGTTTAAATGAAAAACAATAAAATAAAATTAAAAAACTCTTATTATTTCAGCAATTATCATTCGATGGATTCCTAAACCCCTCACATTTATATTTTTCCACTTTCTTAAATTTCAAACTCTAAGGGTTTGTTTGATTTTTCCACTTAACACTTAATGACACTTAGGGGTCGTTTGTTTTTTTGTCTGAAAACTGAACAGTCCTGAATTTTTCTAATGACTGAATAGAGACTGAAATCTGAACCTGAATGACATGTTTGTTTTTTTTTTTCTCACATCTGAATGTATTGTCAACACGTTTAATTTTTTTAAAGTAAAATTGTCTGAATATAAGTAATTTTACATTTATACCTATGTTAAACAATTATACATGTAATATGGAATAAAAACAATTCAAAAATAATAATTATATATGAACACATATGATTATGATTTTCATCTTTGATTACAAACAAACTTCATTTTTTTAAGAAAAGAAAATGTTTTTTTTCCAAAAAATAAAAAGGACATCAGGAAAACTCGTACAAAAAACTAATATATTTATATATATATATATATATATATATATATATATATATATATATATATATCACCATAATATCATAATATAGTATCAATATTAAGCACTAATATGCACAATGATTATGGTTCTTTTTTATTTTTAAAACTATTTAAAATAAACAACATATTAAAATAAAGATTTTTATACCATATGTAATTTTGATGAAATTAGAAATATGTTATATATGGGGGGATAGTATCGGAAGAAAAGATTTTATATTGCATTTAATGCAATTCAGTGATTTGCAATTAAGTTAAAAGTCAGAATTTTTCACTTTTTATTTTAAGTTGTTGTTTAGGATTTTTTAAGTTATTTGACCACTTAAAAAAACAAATAAAACAACTTAATAATTATGATTCAAACCCATTAAGTTTAAAGTGGAAAAAAAAAACGACCCCTTGTGTGTCATTAAGTTGTTTTGTTTGATTTGTTAAGTGATAAAATCATTGAATGAGCTCTTGAAACCACTGATTATGAAAAGTGAAAAAAATTTACTTTTCACTTAACAACAAATCAACTGAATATATATTAATTTATAACTTCCAAATTTATCCTCACAAATCTTATTTATTTTCCTATTTTATCTTCTCTCACACCCTTAACCATATTTTTTTTCTTTTCACTATTTAAATAATTTTAGCAGTCATAAAATCTAGTTTTTTCAAAACTCTAAAATATCCATTTGAATCCAACGTTTTTTTAATTGTATTCTAACCTATTTCGACTTCTATTTATATTTCGGTAAAGACTTTTTTTTCTTCTCATAATTTGATTAGTTTTATATTATGTGATTGGAGAAAATTAGCACTTAAAAAAATTAATCGATTTTGCAAACAAACTTAAACCAATTTAACCATAAACTTCATGCACTTTATATATGTCGCAAGCACCACGATATCATCTCTATATACCTAGATGAGATACTCCCAAATTGGACACTAATTTTGTTAATTTACATATATATAATTGAATTATGTCCGTTTGTGGTATATTTATATAGTATGTTTACATTGATAAAGAATATAGTTTTCATTATAAATGTATAATTTTATTATTATAATTCCACATATAAACATGGAACACATTAAAATATAAATATATGATAAATAATAGTTAAAATTGAATAAGTGTAAAAATATTTATTTTCAAATATTTGTAATTTAAAAAACAACAACTTATTACTTATATTTAGTTTTCAGTAGAAAAAATCAAACATGTTATTCGGTTTTCAGTTTTCAGTCACTGTTAAGTCTTCAGTATAATTCAGTACTATTCAGTCTTCAGACAAAAAATCAGACGCAACCTAACTTCTCTGAGTCATCTCTTATCTTAAATCTCTCAATTTGAAAGTAAATTCCCATAGCTTTAATCTTTTTTTTTTTATATATATTATTTACTTAGAATGAATTTGATTTTAGGTTTTGAATTTTATGATTGTTATTTAATTATTGTATTTTATTTTTGAGATTTAAGTTTTGTATATTAATGCGTCTTCTTATAGGATATCAAAGTTAGGGAAGAGAAGAAAATTTTTACGAAATTTAAGGTTTATTTATTTTTTTGAAATAACTAAATTTTATTTTATTTGTAGGGATTTGAAAAGAAAAATATACATTGAATTTTTTTATTATATATTACCATTATGTATATCCTTGATGCTTTTTTTATATTATGAAATATGAATTTTTCTACCGTATCGTTATGATTTAATTATTACAAAGAAAATTTTTAAAATTTTTAAATAAATAAAAAAAATTTTAGATTAGTCCATCCTACAATTTTTGTCCAGCAACACCCCTGGTCTGGTCTCAGTACAACATGGGTGTTGGCCGAACGGTTTGCGTAGAAGAAAGAATTAATTGTATCGGATGTTTGTAGATCATAGTTGTCGAACTAAGCTGACTGAACCGAGCAATAAATGGAAGACAGAAGAGTTGAAGGTGTCAAATGTGTGAGGCAGTAAGTCAACTTATGCCAGACGAGAGTGAAATGTGTTTGTTGGCTTTTTTCTATGTGAGTGGGAGTCCGAATAGTGATTCTTCTTCGATTTGTGTCAGTGGGTGGGAGAGTAAAATCATCCATCCCCTTGAAATGAAAGGGTTCCTATTGAGGAATGACCTAATCGAAGTGCCAACTGATATTTTCTCCGATTACGGTATGATATCATGAGCGAAATATCTCCTTTTTATTTTTAGAATCTAGATATTTATACTATATGAACCCATCAATTATGTGAGCGGTACATAATGACTTGTCTTATCAGCTATAAAAGCTGTACATAATTATTTAGTAAATCTTTGAAACCTATTGAACCCATATTGAGCCTGATTTCACTATAAGAAAAATAGGTTTTTATCCCATAATTTTATCATAGTTTTTAAAACCATAATCAAATGATATTAGTATTTTTAATCTGTCATATATTTATGACGAATTTTAAAATGATAAGACAATATTAAGGTCATTTAAAATATGCAATAATTGAATCATTGGTTTTATTAACCAAGAACAAATTATAACAATTTTTATTAGCCGTGAGCGATCAAGTTATTACATGTTTTATTAAACGTGATAAAAGTTATCATGTGTTTTATTTTTATGAATAATGTAATTATCATGCTATTTTATTAGTGTGGTAAATAAATATGGTTTTTTTAGTAAAATCATACTAAAACCCTAATTTTTAATTCTTATTTTTTTAAATATATGGCCACAACACTAAACAAAATAGAAAATAGTAACACTCTCCTGCAGTTAAAAAACCATCAAAATTTCTCAAGCATAGCCCACTTTGATGACAAATCCCTGTGCAGAGCATTGAGATTCCTCAATTTGAAGAATTATTACACACTGCATTAGGCACAATAAGCATATTCAAGTCAAGGTTTGTGCATTTTTTTTGCTTTCTTTTTACTCACCAGATTGTGTTAATTAATATTGTTAGTTAATAACAAGTTTATTGCGATTGATCTATTGACAAAATGAGGTTGGTCGATGGTAAATATCTGACATTTATATCATGAGGTTGCATTTACAGTAGTCATTTTTTTTTAAATTACGTCTGATCCATTAAATTAATCTTTCTTTTTATTTATTTATTTATTTTTGATAGAAGTTATTGATTTGGAAGGTATCTTCTCCTCTTTGATGACCTGTTAACAAAACTTGCACCTTTATTTATTAATTTTAATGAAAACTGCATTTTAGATCTTGGGATTAGGGTCTTGTGGTGTGATTTTTTTTTTCTTGAAAAGTCCTGTGTTGTGATTTTAATGTGTTGAATGAGGAAAAAAAAAAATTGTAGTAGACTTTTTTCTTTCTTTAAGTTGCCTTTGAATTTTACGGATTTTTTTTTAAAATTTAAATCTTGCGGTTGATTTGAGTTTTACATTGCCTTTTGCTCGAAAAGATGATTTTTATTCGTGAATTTAATCCCTTGAAATCTCAAATAATTTGGATGCTGGGTTGAGTTTGACATTTTTACCTCTTTGGGTCCAAATTCCAGTTGAATTATTTGCCTATCTTATATCGTATTCTTCAAATATACAACTAAATTATATACATGTTGTAGGAAATTTCGGTTTAGTTTTTCTATAATTTATTTATTTATATTTTATTTTTCATTTGTGCCTTTTTTTTATTTTTAATATTATATATATTTTTTCAACTTATTCTTGTAGTTGCATAGAAGCATGGAGATGCAAAGACACTGGAATGTTAATTTTGTTACAAATTAGTGCAACTTACAACGGTCTTTTTTCTAGTTATCAAAAATAGTTGAGTCAGTTGAAAGTTTGATTTAGTCTTCAATTTATTTAGGAGTCTGTTGAAGCATTTTATGATTTTTTTGATAGTGGAATAAATTTAGGAGCATGTTGGGTGTCCACGATTTTTCAGCATTGTAATCGTTGTTTCTTCATTGAGTAATAAAATTCTTTTGTTTGTTCTTCTCCCAGATTGTTCAATTTGTTTCTTCAAGGTGTTCTTTTTTAAAATTTTTGATATGGGATCAGAGCTTGGTTCCTTACCAAGTATTTGATTTTATTACTCAGTGAAGTTGTGTTATTGATTCTTTCCACTTAAAATTTTTTTTTTTCCACTGATGTCTCAAGATGAATGGAGGAAGTAGTGGAAACGGTGCCTCTCATGCCTCTGTAGATAAGCTTGTTGGTAACAATTATAGTTACTGGAAGCTATGCATGGAAGCTTATCTACAAGGGCAGGATTTGTGGGAGCTTATCTCTGGTGCAGAAAAAGAAATTCCAGCAGATACTCCTGAAAATAGTGAGATGCACCGGAGGTGAAAGATCAAGTGTGGCAAAGCTCTATTTGCTTTGCAAGTCTCGATCAGTAAAGAATATATCGAGCATGTTCGTGATGCAAGTTCACCAAAGGATGTGTGGGAGACACTTGAGAGGTTGTTCACTCAAAAGAATACAATGCGCCTACAGTTTTTGGAGAATGAGCTTGCTGGAATGACTCAAGGTAGTTCTTCAATTTCAGAGTATTTTCTGAAAATAAAGAACTTGTGTGCTGAAATTTCAGAATTGGATACAGAGGATCCTGTTAGCGATGCACGTTTGCGTCATTATCTTATTCACGGTTTGCGGAAGGAGTTTATGCCCTTTATTTCATCGGTACAAGGATGGGTACAACAACCTTCGATCATTGATTTGGAGAATTTGCTTTCAAATCAGGAAGCATTGGTAAAACAGATGGCCGGCAACAACAAACTTCTCTCTCAAGTGGATGATGTTCTTTACACTAAGGATCAAGGAAAAAAGAATTATTCTTCCAAGAATGCTCCAGGTGATAAAGGTGATAATAAGCAGTCCAAAACTGAAACATAGTCCAAAATTAATCCAAGAGAGTGTTACAGGTGTGGAAAGCTGGGACATATAAAAGCAAACTGTCGTGTGAAAGTTGTGTGCAGTCGTTGCGGAAAACCGGGTCACATTAAACAAAATTGTCGTGTTAAGCTTTCGGAAGTTGGCGCAAATGTTGCACATGAAAGTAGTGGTTCTGACCAACCAAAATGGGATAAATGCTTGTCTATTATAGCTGTCGATTCAGCAAGTGTGACTTGTGTTATGCATCAGAATGACACAGATACAGAGGCTAATAGTTCTATAGACTACAACAAGGAGTGGATCGTTGATTCTGGATGCTCTCATCATGCAACAGAAAATGCTTCTTTACTTTCTAATGTTCGCCCTCATTCTGGGAAGAGATCCATTGTAACTGCCGATAATTCATTACATCCTGTGGTAAAGGAAGGACATTTCAATGTCAATGCAGACAACTTAAATACTGGAGGTGTTTCTTTAAAAGATGTTTATCATGTTCCAGGCTTAAAGAAAAATCTTGCTTCAGTTTCTCAAATAGCTGATTCTGGAAGGTATGTCCTTTTTGGCCCAGATAACGTTCAAATTCTGTCTAATTTGAAGCATATTTCAGCTGATGTTTTATTTACTGGAAAAAGAAAAGAATCATTATATGTGTTGTCTGCAAGTGAGGCGTATGTTGAAAAGACGGGAAATAATGCAAATGCAACACTTTGGCATACTCGGTTAGGGCATGTTGGTTATCAATTGCTGCAGAAAATCTCTACGAAGAAACTTCTTGATGGTGTTCCTCTATTTTAAAGAAATTCATCATGATGTGGTTTGTCCTGATTGTCAATATGGAAAATCACACCGTCTTCCTTTCCCGAAATCAAAGAATAGAGCCATTGTTGCACTTCAATTGGTTCATTCAGATCTCATGGGGCCAACTAAAACACCAAGTTATACTGGTTTTCGTTATGTTGTGGACGACTTCTCCCGATTCACTTGTTTCTTGAAACACAAAAGTGAAGTTTTCTCCAAATTTAATCATTTTCGGCAGTTGGTGGAGAAAGAATTCAAGTTATCAATAAAGTGTCTACTCACAGATAATGGGGGAGAATACATGTCTGACGAATTCTTCGAGTACTGCAGTAAAAATGGAATCCAGCGTCAAATGACTTGTCCAAAAACTCCACATCAAAATGGGGTCGCTGAGCGCAAGTTAGCACATCTTACAAGCATGAGCTTGTCTTGGTTACATGCAAAGAACCTTCCGAGAGAGTTGTGGGCAGCAGCTATACAATATGCTTTCCATGTCATAAATCGCTTGCCTCCATGGCCAGGGTCAAAATCATCTCCTTTTGCAGCTCTGTAGCATCGCAAACCCAATGTGAGTTATTTTTGAGTTTTTGGGTCAATTTGTTATGTTCATATATCTAAGGAAAATCGTACTAAACTTGACCCAAGAGCAAGGCGATGTATTTTTGTTGGTTATGACACTCACAGAAAAGGGTGGAGATGTATGGATCCAGAAACAAAGAAGGTTACTGTATCCCGCGATGTGGTGTTTGATGAAGTGTCAGCATATTAATTTGATGCAAATGTTGATCTTACATTTTTTCCTGGCGATGCTGCACCCAATGAAGAGGATAATGATTTTTCTCTATCTAGGGAAAATACTCAGCAAAATGAGATTGCGATTAGAAGGTCCTCAAGATAAAGAAAGCAGCCAGATTATTTGACTGACTATGAAGTTCAGTTAAATTATTTCACTGTATCATCCTGTTTTATTTTGGGAGATGCATGTGAAAATGAGCCTAAATCTTACAATGAAGCAAAAGGTGTTTTTGAATGGGAAGAAGCAATGCAGGAAGAAATATCAGCCTTAAACAAAAATTCCACCTGGGAAATTGTTCCGAAGCCGAAGAATGCTGATTTGGTTACCTGTAAATGGGTTTACAAGTTGAAGAAAAAAGTTGACGGCACAATTGACAGATACAAAGCCCGTCTGGTTGCACGAGGTTTCTCTCAACAATATGGTCTAGACTACGAGGAGACCTTCATCCCTGTTGCTAAAATGGTAACAATTCGTACAATTATTTCCTTGGCTGCAAACAAAGGCTGGAATCTGTGGCAACTAGACATGAAGAATGCATTCCTCTATGAGGAATTAGATCGTGATATCTTTATGGAACAGCCGCATGGATTTATTTCCAAGGAGTTCCTTGATCACGTGTGCCGACTCAAAAAGGCTCTATATGGTCTCAAGCAAGCTTCACGTGCCTGGTATGGTAAGATTGCTCAATATCTTGACTTTTGTGGTTTTAAGTCTTCAAATATGGATCCAAGTTTATTTGTTAAGAAAACATCCACGATGTGCACGATGCTCCTTCTCTACGTTGACGATAAGATCATTACTGGAAACGACAATGCAGAAATAAGTTGTCTTCGAGATGCTTTGTCTGTCCGGTTTGATATGAAGAGTTTGGGTGAAGTTGGTTGTTTTCTTGGTCTGGAAGTTGAAAAATCTGGTGGTTACTTTGTCTCTCAAAAAGGGTATGCAGCAAGTTTACTAAATCATTTTCATATGGAGGAGTCAAAAGCTATGACAACCCCTATGGAATCTGGTGTCAAGTTAACTAAAGATGAAGGGCAACTACTAGAAGATGTGACACTTTTCCGTCAGCTCGTAGGTAGCTTATTCTATTTAACTATCACAAGACCTGGCATTGCATATGCTGTTGGGGTTATTTCTCAGTTTATGGACAAACCATGCGTGGGTCATTTAATTGCAGCAAAGAGAATTCTTCGCTATGTAAAAGGGACTTTGAATTTTGGTTTAATGTATGAGCAGAATTTACCATTCATCATGAATGGTTTTGTAGATACAGACTGGGCTTGTGACATAAATGACAGACACTCCACAACAGGTTACTGTCTCAGTACAGGTTCAACTGCAGTTTCATGGTGTAGTAAAAAGCAAGCTACCGTTGCTCTTTCAAGTTGTGAAGCTGAGTACGTGGCAGCTACTATGGCCACTGAAGAGTGTCTTTGGCTTAAGAGGCTTATTCAAGAAATGGTTCCTACCATTGACTATCCTATTTCCATTTATTGCGACAATGAAAGTGCAATCAAGCTTGCTGGAAATCCAGTGTTCCATGCACGCACAAAACACATTGAAACTCATTACCATTTCGTTCGAGAAAAGGTGTTAAATCAGGAGATTAAGTTGCAGAAAATACGATCCAATGATCACATTGCCGATATCTTTATTAAAGCACTTTCCAAAGCTAAATTTGAAGTGTTTCGAAGTGCTCTCGATGTTGTCAGTTGTAAGTCTGCACTAAGGGGGAGTGTTACAAATTAGTGCAACTTACAACGGTCTTTTTTCTAGTTATCAAAAATAGTTGAGTCAGTTGAAAGTTTGATTTAGTCTTCAGTTCATTTAGGAGTCAGTTGAAGCATTTTATGATTTTTTGTTAGTGGAATAAATTTAGGAGCATGTTGGGTGTCCAGTAAGTCAGTAACTATTAGTTGAGATTTTTTTGGTGAAAGTTTTAGTATAAATAGAGTCTGTAGTTTTTGCTAAAGATATGTACTTCTATTTTCAGCATTGTAATCGTTGTTTCTTCATTGAGTAATAAAATTCTTTTGTTTGTTCTTCTCCCAGATTGTTCAATTTGTTTCTTCAAGGTGTTCTTTTTTAAATTTTTTGATAAATTTCTCAATGTACATCACCGAGTCTCCGTTAATGGATTCAACTGAAGACATTTTTTTTATATGGCCATTCCAATAGTTTATTAAGATATGTAAAAAAAATTAAACACTTAATTTTAATGGATGTTTTGGTTTTTATTTTTTCTTTTTAGACTTGATGTATAGGTTTTTTTATTTATTCATAAGACTTGATGTATAAGGTTTTCAATCTTGCACTTATTGTAAGTTTGTTTTTCCTTCTTAATATTGAATTATTTTATGACAATAATATTGTTTATATATATATTTTTTTGTATGTGTAGACTTTCTTTTTATTTGGAATAATAAATAATTTATCGAAAATAATAAGAATTTGTATATTATTTTTATTTTTATTTTTTAGATAATGCTATTTATGCTTTTATATGTTAATGTTTGTTTTTAGCTCTAATGACATAACAACATGAGTAGAATCATCAAGAATGTATCATAGATAAAAACCGTTATTGGTTTGAGACGGTTCTTAAAAACTGTGATGAACTTAAAATCCGTATAAACCTTTTATAACACTGGCTTTAATAACGCTTTTAAAACCATAGTTGAAACCATTTCATAACAGTTTTTGAAAGTCATGAATAGAATTTTCCTTTGTAGTGCCTTCATTGGGCTTGACTATTTTTAATAGTGATACAGTTCCGTATATTGGCCTATAAAATTGGGTCTCGGTATTTGGACTGTGCTATTTTTAGCTAACGCAAAGATAACTGCTCAAGCATTTTAAATACACTAAACAACGTGTATATGAGTGGTAGAGTGACTATGTAAGTCTGTGTGAGTGCTTGTATGATGTATAAACAAAGAGTGTGCAGATAGATATGGCGGCGGTTCGGTTCGGTTCGAACCGGAACCAGTTCGAAAAAAACCGGAACCGAACCAGAGTGTTCGGTTCCGGTTTGGAACCGGACCGGAACCGCTATAGTGTACGGTTCCGGTTCTGGTTCCTGTTTTGATTGAACTGCCCGTTTTGAACCGGATTGGAACCGACGGTTCCGGTTCGGTTTGTACCGGGCGGTTCCACCAAATCAGTTTTTTTTTTTTGTTTTTTTAATATTCTTTTTTTAAAATTTGTTATTTATTTTAGTTAAATTTTTTTAGACGACCCAATAACATGCACTTATAATTTTACTTTTACATATGTAATATTTTTTATGAACGAAAAATGAAAAGAAAAAAAGAGAAGAAAAGAAAAACCGGACCGTCGAAACCGGATCCGAAACCACTAGTTTTAAAACCGCTAAAGGCCGGTTCCGACCGGATCCCTCGGAATCGGAACCGGAACCGAAACCTCCGGTTTTGAATTAGAACCGAACCGGAACCGATGACATATCTATGTGCAGAGGGTGTTACACGGAAGAACAAAAACACTAAAAGAGTTATTGATATTTATATTGAGAATAGAGGAAACATTTCTGTTTTTGGTGACTTTTTCCAAACCAGTGAGACATCATTTTTAATGATACTAGAAGACATGTAAACACAATTCTCTTCTTCTTTAATAATATTAACTAACATTAACAATACACAGTTTTAAAGAATTTTTTTTAAAATTTAAATCGATAAAAACTCATTTAAGATCAATCATATTTGATCATATGAAAGATTAAGCAGAAGATTAGCTCTTTTATATGTTGAAAAAGAAAATTTCAAAAATCTTGAATACAAAAGTTTAATTAAAAATTCAGCTTCCGAAAAATAGCAAAAAATTAATTTTTTAAATGTTTTTTTTTATTATTTGAAAGTTTAGTCGTGTAGGACAGTTCCCTATTTAAACAAATTTCTTTTAATGAAACTTCAACGGAATATTTTTGCAATAAACTATGACTCTCTCGATCGTGGTTCACTGGTTCATACTCCATAAAAAGTAATGCAACCATACAATGAAAACAACATTCAAACTGACTTTATAAATTCATGGGCATGTTGCATTTACAGAATTAAACTCTTTCGAATCTCACAGATTTAATGAAAATTTTAGCAATACACAATTTTAAAGTAAATTTTTCAAAATTAAAATCGATAAAAATTTATTTAAGATCAATCATATCACAATTAAATAGATTAGCTCTTTTATCTATTGAAAAAGAACTTTTAGAAAATCTTGAATACAAAAGTTTAATTAAAATTTTTGCATTTGAAAAATCATAAAAAAATAATTTTTAAATTTTTTTCTTTTTATTATTTGAAAGTTTAGTCGTGTAGGACAATTCCCTATCTAAAAAAAATTATTTTGATGAAACTTCAACGGAATATTTTTGCAATAAACTATGATCCTCTCGATCGTGGTCCATACACAATATAAAGAAATGCAACCATAAGATAAAACAAACATTCAAACTGACTTTATAAATTAATGGGCGGCATGCTGCATTTACAGAAATTAAACTCTTTGAAATCTCACATCAATGGCGAGAAACCTTCTAATTCTCTCCATTCTTCTCGTTTTCTCTGCTCTCACAGCCTCAGAATCCGACCAATATTTCTCTAAGAAAATATCTCCGTCATCACTAGGCCTCAAGAAAGAGAAGCTAACCCACCTTCACTTCTACTTCCATGACATAATCACTGCCAAAAACCCTACTGCGGTTCAAGTGGCGGAGGCCGCCATTACCAACACCTCCTCAACCTTTTTTGGTGCAGTGTTTATGATGGATGACCCCTTGACTGTGTCCCCCGAACTCAGTTCCAAGTTGGTTGGGAGAGCGCAGGGGATTTACGCGTCTGCATTGCAGAGCGAGTTCGGGCTTCTGATGGTGTTGAACTTCGCTTTCATGGAAGGCAAGTTCAATGGAAGTAATCTTAGCGTTTTGGGGCGTAACGCGGTGTTTTCCGGCGTCAGGGAGATGTCTATTGTCGGTGGCAGTGGCGTTTTCCGGTTTTCGCGTGGCTATGCTCTAGCTAAAACCCACACCATCGATCTTAAAAGTGGGAATGCTGTTGTGGAGTATAATGTCTATGTCTTCCATTATTGATCAGCATTTTGATGTGTGTGATCGTATTGCAAGCCACATGCGCAAGTTGGGAAAAGACCGGTGAAGACCAAGGGGTCGTTTGTTTTTTCCACTTAAAACTTAATGGGTGTGAATCATAATTATTAAGTTGTTTTGTTTGTTTTTTTTAAGTGGCCAAACAACTTAAAAATCCTAAAAAACAACTTAAAATAAAAAGTAAGAAATCCTGACTTTTAAGTTAATTGCAAATCACTGGATTGCATTAAATACAATCTAAAATCTTTTCTTTTGATACTATCCCTTAATATATAGCATATTTCCAATTTCATCAAAATTACATATGGTATAGAAATCTTTATTTTAACATATTGTTTATTTTAAATAGCTTTAAAAAAAACCCTAATCACTTTTCATATTGGTGTTTAGTATCAATACTTTATTATAATATTATGGTGATATATATATATATATATATATATATATATATATATTAGAGTATTTTGTGTGAGTTTTTATGATGTCCTTTTTATTTTTTGAAAAAAAAACTTTTCTTTTCTTAGAAAAAAAAACTTTTCTTTTCTTAGAAAAATGAAGTTTGTATGTAATAAAAAAAGAAGATCATGATCATATGTATTCATGTATAATTATTATTTTTGTATTGTTTTTATTCCATATTATATGTATAATTGTTTAATATATGTATAAATGTAAAATTACTTATATTCAGACAATTTTACTTTTAAATAACAAACGTGTTGATAATACATTCAGATGTGAGAAAAAACAAACAAACATGTCATTCAGGTTCAGATTTCAGTTCCTATTCAGTCATTAAAAAAATTCAGGACTGTTCAGTATTCAGACAAAAAAATAAACGACCCCCAAGTCAAGCTCATTTTATTTGTTGTTGTTAATTCAATAAGTTAGTTTGTTTAGGTTGTTTGGGGTTGTTGCGTTTATGCACAACATGCTACTTATTTGGTTGTCAGTTGTTAGTTATGCATTGTTACTAGTAGTTAGGCATATAAAATGACCAAGTAACAGAGGAATAAAGGCATCCCATTATGGGGCCGGCTGCTATACAGTCAAGGAGAAAATGATTGTATCATACAACCATAAATAATGATGTATTTGGTCTATTGGATCGTTCAATAACTTGATCTAACGGACCTGTATTTATTTTAAAAAAAGAAAAAATTAAAAAACTAAAAAACATGTTTAACCGGTTATAAGTTCTAATGCAATATATTTCTCCACCTCTGTTGACTTTCATTCTTTCCCTTTATGAGTTATGATTCTCACATTTTTCTCCTAACCGATTTTCCTCTCTTTGGAATCCACAGCTGCACCGACCGGCACCGTCGGCTGATCGCCACCTCCGCTTGCATAACGCTACCTCCGCCATCGCCAACGCCACCACCACCGCCACCACCATTACTTCCATTCTTCTCAGTTCGGAGTTTTAGTTTTCACACCGCCACTCAATCGACACCTCTGCCGCCGCCGCTGCCACCACCATCACTTGTAAGTTTAAAATCTTAATTTCTCAAAATCTTTCAGAACCAGAAATTTGAATTCTCTCTTGCGGTTTGTATGAAATTAAACAAAAACGAAATCTGGAAAAGTCACAAAATATGCTTTAATTTCAGTCAGTGGTCGATTAAACAAACCCATGACTTATTTCTCTGTGAAAATTAGTGGTTAAAACAAGACATATCTGTTTTGTGCCTCCCTTTCATAGTTAATTAGTTTCAACTTTCAATGGCGAACACTTCATTAATTCTTTACTACTTGGCTCACCAACGTCTTTTGTTCAAGACTATTTTCTTCAAATCCACCACATTAGCTCTTATGACCACTCTCTTTGTTCTCTTGTACATCTCCTCCTCAACTTCACATTTCCTCTGCTTCAATCACCATCTCACACGTATTCTCTATGTTTCTCGAAAGAATCCGCCAATTGGGTCTCCGTCATTCCCGGATATTTCCAAGCACCACCACCCGTTTGTTGATTTGTCTAAGAGAAATGGCAGTGGTGGTGAAGGGAGGAGTATGAGGCAACAGTCTGCAGGAATTGATTGTGATGAAATGGTATGTGATTTTTAGCATTGTTTTTATTTGTGGATCTAACATTCTTGAATTGTGTTGTAAATGTTTAGGGATGAACTGATGATAAGATGACCATCCCACAATACAAGGCAATAGTATATCATCATTCCATGTTAAAACAAAGTATTTGTCTTTTCAGATCTTTTGAAATTGCAACGCCAAAATCAGTTTATGAATTTAACCCTTTGTTTATTAATTATTTTTTCTAATGACTGGGTTCAGTGAACTACATATTATTGGCACTTTAAGATGTCACCGATGGTATTTGGCATAAGCATTGAATGGCTTTCTTGGTCTCAAAAGCATTATATTTTTGGTTTGACCTAGCTAGATGTACACATGTCGATGAAGCCATGCTAGTAAATCAGCATATAGACTATAGAGGGCTTTTATGTTTAAGATATCTTTTGTAAAAATAGACAGATACCAGGGAAATAGACTCTGAATCATGTTTTTATCCTCATAAAGTCTTTTTGTTGTCTGTTCAATCTATTGTTTTGATTTCAAACCCTAAATTGTAACATTAAATGGGAGTAATTAATTCATTACTGTTGATGATGGAATATATTAGGATGAACAAAGATGAGATAAAGCCATTTCTTTACCGTTTTGCTACAAAATGAGATGAAACTATATTTGATAAGTATATGAACCCATAGATGATTCTTGCTGAAGGTGTAAAGTAAGTTGTCAATTACACCTAAAAGTTTAAATATCGTTAAATTTAATTATCTTCTTATTTGAATAAATGAATCTCAAAATTTAATTATAGATTGGTTGAATTAGTGAATTACTGCTAATTAATTATACATGGATACCTTTTTGCCAATCCTATATGTTGTTGCAAGAAAGGGCAACCAAGTAAAGTGAACCTCTGTTCGTGGAGTCATGGAGAGACACTAGTACGATTATGTATTTGCTTATGCATGTCCTCCAATGAGTCAGCATACCTTAGAATTTTTCTTTAATGAGAGTCTTGGTGTAGCCCATCTCCAAGCCCAATCCAAGCCCAATGATAAGATGGGTTGAAGCTATCAGAGCCCAAGACCACGTTGCTCTCAACTTGGCCCACAACTTACTCAATACGTGGTCGTTTCATACCTTATCAGAATTATGTGGCTGAGTCAGGATTTTCTGCTGACTTGGAAGCTTTTGGTTGGCCATCTCGTGTGAGCTGGACTTATCTGATATTGGGTATAAAACTGAAGCGATGGAGAGAGAGAAATCATTATTCTGATTTCTAGGTTTTCTGATTATTTTCTCTGAAGCTTTCTCTCTCTCGGTTGTTCTTTGTGTTCTTGGTGATTATCTTGTATTTGATGCTTCTCTGTAGTGAATCTTGGTGAGAGGTAGAAGGATAAAAGAGAGAGTAGATTCTTGTGCATCTACTGATACTATTTTTGTTGTATTCTGAGTTATTGTCTCAGTTTTGAGTATGTTGAAATAGGTCAGTTGGTCGAGTAAGTAGCAGATCTGGGTTCTGGGCTCATTTTGAGGGCATTCTTGTGTAATTTCTGGGTTGTAAAGGTTTTAAGGATACTTT
This sequence comes from Dipteronia dyeriana, assembly GCA_032871835.1. Lineage (NCBI taxonomy): Eukaryota > Viridiplantae > Streptophyta > Magnoliopsida > Sapindales > Sapindaceae > Dipteronia > Dipteronia dyeriana. Next base: position 12,973,822 of record CM065299.1, on the reverse strand, counting down.
ATATAGTGATAGGGTCTCTCCAAAGAGGCTCAACGTGGATGTAGGCCCCAATTTTGGCCGAACCACGATAATTCTTGCGTGTCTGTTTTCTTACTGCTTTTATGTTTGTTTGATTGATTTTGTGTTTCTCTGTTATTTTTTCTTATTCTTGAATCAATTAATCTTGATCGCTAAAATTTGGTTTCAGTGTTGTGTCTGTCATTTGTTTGAAGAATTTGTGACATGTATAAGTTGGGATCTTGTGTTGACCAAGATCCCAACAGTGGTATCAGAGCTTGAAGACTGAACCAACGGCGAACAACGAGGAACAGTTTCCTCCGGTGGCAGAGCCTTCAAACTCAGAAGACTTGGCTGGAGAAGAGGACTTTAGCAGTGAATCTGCTAGTAGTGCATCTGAGGTAAAATTTCCTAACTCAAGTAATTTTGAAAATTTTAATTTCATTGGTATGAACGTGAAATTTGAAATAGATAAGTTTGATGGCACTAGGGATTTCAGGATTCAGAGGAGAAAGGTGAAAGCCCTTCTCTCACAACAGAAAATCCTCAGAGCCATTGAAGGTCCAGATAAATTGCCTGACTCATTAACTATAGAACAGAAAAATGACATGTTAGAAATGGCTTTAGGAACAATAATCCTGAATTTATCTGATAATGTTCGTAGGGAAGTTAATGATGAATCTACTGCTTGTAATATGTGGAAGAAATTAGAAAGCTTATATCTTACTAAGTCTTTAACTAATAAAATCTATCTTAAGGAAAGACTTTTTAGTTTTAAAATGGACCCAAGCAAGAATCTTGGTCAGAATCTTGATGAATTCAAGAAAATGACTATAGAACTTGCTAATGCTGGGGATGATGAAAAACTTAGTGATGAAAATGAAGCTATAATCTTGCTTAATTCTCTTCCTGATTCTTTTAAAGATGTAAAGGCTGCTATTAAATATGGTAGGACTTCCTTATCTTTAGAAGAATGTATCTCTGCTTTAAAATCAAAAGACCTAGAACTTAAGATTGAGAAAAAGGATAGTGGTGAAAACTTGTTTGTTAGGGGTAGACAGCCTGTAAGAAATGGTAATAATAATCATAACCCTAATAATAATAATAATAACAAAGGCAAGGGTAGAAGTAAGACTCCTAATCGAAATAGGTCTCAATCTAAGAACAGAAATAGTACTAGAAAATGCTACTACTGTGGGAAAGAAGTTCATATTAGAAAATATTGTTATGAGCTTAAGAAAAAGAATCTAGAAAAAACTCATAATGATGGTGATGCTGCTGTAGCTTCTAAGTCTTTTGAGCCTAGTGAAGTATTAGCAGTAACAACTGAAGATATAGAGTCTGAATGGATTTTAGATTCAGGATGTTCTTTTCATATGACACCTAGAAAGGATTGGCTTTCAGAATTCAAAGAACTTAGAGGTAATAATGTGTTGATGGGTAATAATCAACAATGTCAAGTTGAAGGTATAGGGACTGTGGCTATTAGAATGTATGATGGTATGATGGTATGATTAGGGTCTTCAAGAATGTTAGATATGTACCCAATCTTAAAAGAAATTTAATTTCTTTAGGTATATTAGATGAGGATGGCTATTGTTACAAGGTTGAAAAAGGGGTCATAAAGGTTTCTAGGGGTTCTCTTGTTATCTTGAAAAGTGATAAGAGAAATGGTCTATATGTTTTAAAGGGTGAAACTGTCATTAATGATATTGCTAATGTAGCAACTAAAATAAATAACATTGCATCCTTATGGCATAAGAGACTTAGTCATATGAGTGAGAGAGGTCTAAATGAATTAAGTAAACAGAATTTACTCAATGGGGATAAGATAAATAATCTGGAATTTTATGAAAACTGTGTCTTAGGAAAACAACATAGGCTGAGTTTTAGTATAGCTCAATATAACACAAAAGAGATCCTTTAATATGTATACTCAGATCTTTAGGGGCCCTCAAAAGTCCCAACTCATGGTGGAAATCAGTATTTTCTATCTTTGATAGATGATTTCACTAGAAAAGTCTAGGTATACCTATTGAAGTCTAAAGATCAAGCTTTTGAGAGCTTTAAGGCTTGGAAACTGTTAGTTGAAAATCAGACTTCTAAGAAAGTCAAGGTACTAAGAACTGATAATGGCCTAGAGTTTTGTAAAGATGAATTTAATAAATTCTGCAGTGATAATGGGTTTGACAGACATGTGAGGCACACTCCCCAACAGAATGGTATAGCTGAGAGAATGAATAGAACTATCCTAGATAAGGTTAGGTGTTTGCTAATAAGTTCTGGTTTGAGTAAACAATTCTGGGGTGAGGCTGTTATGGCTGCTACTTACTTAATAAATAGATCTCCATATACTGCTATAGGTTTAAAAACACCAGAAGAAAAATGGACTAGTAGACCTCCTAGTCTAAAACATTTAAGGGTGTTTGGGTGTGCTGCATATGCTCATCAATCGGAAGGGAAATTAGAACCTAGGTCTCTAAGAGGTGTCTTCTTAGGATATCCTTTAGGTGTTAAGGGTTATAAAATTTGGCATAGAGACCAAAAGGGTTTTAAAGTTATCATAAGTAGAGATGTAGTGTTTGATGAAACTAGAATGTCTTGTAAGGACACTAACTACTCTACTGAAACTGATTTAAATTCTTCTAAGAATGATGAAAATATAGTTCAGGTAGAACTTAGCAATTCTGATCTTGATAATGACTCAACCCTAACTGATCCCATTGAGGATCATGAGTCTGATCATTCTGACATAGATGATCAGGTGGAATAATCACAGGAACATCAACAGGTAAGTGAATCTCTAGCTGATTATGAACTTGTTACGGATAGAGTTAGAAGGGTTATTAAACCTAATAGTAAGTATACCTATGCTGATATTATTTCTTTTGCTTTGTATACTGGACAAGAATTAGAATCAGCTTAACCTAGGACTTTTGAAGAGGCTGTTAGCTCAATAGATAGGTTGAAATGACTTAATGCAATGAAAAAATAGATAGAATCTCTAGATAAAAATAAAACCTGGTCTCTTGTAAATAAGCCTGAAAAACAGAAAATTGTTGACTGTAAATGGATTTTTAAGATAAAAGAAGGTTTAGGGCAGAATGAGCCACCTAGATATAAGGCTAGGTTAGTTGCTAAAGGCTTTACTCAAAGAGAGGGTATTGATTATAATGAGATCTTTTCACCTGTAGTTAAGTATAAAACTATCAGAATTATGCTTGCCTTGGTTAGTTTCTATGATTTAGAACTTGAGCAACTAGATGTTAAAACTGTTTTTTTGCATGGAGATTTAGATGAAACTATTTTTATGTCTCAACCAAAGGGTTTTGAGTCTAAAACTAAACCTTCTCATGTTTGTTTCCTAAAGAAATCTCTTTATGGGCTGAAACATGCTCCTAAACAATGGTATAAGAAATTTGATAATTTCATTACTAGCTTAGGTTTTAATAAGAGTAAATTTGATACATGTTTTTATTTCACTAGTGAAAATATTTTAAGTTCAATTTACTTGCTTTTATATGTTGATGACATGTTAATTGCTAGTAAGAGTATGTCTAGGATTAAATGTTTAAAAGAAAAGTTGAAAACAGAATTTGACATGAAGGATTTAGGAAATACTAAAAGGATTCTAGGAATAGAAATTGTCAGAACTAGAAAAGAGTCAAGTTTGTGTCTTAAACATGAAAGTTACTTGTTAAAGCTATTAGATAGGTTTTCTATGAAGAATTGTAAACTTGTCAATATACCTCTTTCTTCTAGTTTCCAACTGTCCACTGCCTTATCTCCTTGATCTATTGAAGAAAAAAGATTTATGGAATCCATACCTAATTCTAGTGCTATAGGATCGATTATGTATCCAATGATTAGTACTAGACCAGATTTAGCACAATCTATTAGTGTATTGACAAGGTATATGGCCAATCCCGGTAAGGACTATTGGAATGCCATGAAATGGTTATTAAGATACATTAGTACAACTACCTCTGTAAGGTTAGTTTATGATTGTGCAAATTCTGTTATAGACTTAATAGGGTATGTTGATTCAGATTATGCCGGTGATAGAGATAAGAAAAGATCAACATCTTCATATTTCTTTACTTTTGCTGGTTGCTGTGTGAATTGGAAAAGTCAATTACAATCAGTAGTGGCTTTGTCCACTACTGAAGCTGAATATATTGCTGTAACTGAGGCTATAAAAGAAACTATTTGGCTTCAAGGTATTCTAGGAGAAATAAATGTTTTAAGTGGTAAAGCTGTTATTTTTATGGATAGTCAAAGTGCTTTACATTTATGTAAAAATCTTGTTTTTCATGAAAGAACTAAACATATAGAAGTAAAATACCATTTTATTAGAGATTAAATATGTGAAGGTGTTGTTGAGGTGAAAAAGATATCCACTGAAGAAAATCCTGCAGATATGGGGACCAAAGTGGTTCCTTATAGCAAGTTCAAGCATTGTTTGAATTTGCTGAAATTAGGTGATTATGGTTGATTTGTTTGGTTTGTGTTGAGCCAGGTTTGCTTTGGAGGGAGCTCTGTTGCTATATATAGACCTTACAGTCATGGTTTTTTGATGTAAAGATGGACTAGGTGGAATTTGTTGGTGTAGCCCATCTCCAAGCCCAATCCAAGCCCAATGATAAGATGGGTTGAAGCCATCAGAGCCCAAGACCACGCTGCTCTCAACTTGGCCCAACACTTACTCAATACGTGGTCGTTTCATACCTTGTCAGAATTATGTGGTTGTGTCAGGATTTTCTGCTGACTTGGAAGCTTTTGGTTGGCCATCTCTTATGAGTTGGACTTATCTGATATTGGGTATAAAACTGAAGCGATGGAGAGAGAGAAATCATTATTCTGATTTCTAGGTTTTCTGATTATTTTCTCTAAAGCTTTCTCTCTCTCGGTTGTTCTTTGTGTTCTTGGTGATTATCTTGTATTTGATGCTTCTCTGTAGTGAATCTTGGTGAGAGGTAGAAGGATAAAAGAGAGAGTAGATTCTTATGCATCTACTGATACTATTTTTGTTGTATTCTGGGTTATTGTCTCAGTTTTGAGTATGTTGAAATAGGTCAGTTGGTCGAGTAAGTAATAGATCTGGGTTCTGGGCTCATTTTGAGGGCATTCTTGTGTAATTTCTGGGTTGTAAAGGCTGTAAGGATACTTTATATAGTGATAGGGTCTCTCCAAAGAGGCTCAACGTGGATGTAGGCCCCAATTTTGGCCGAACCACAATAATTCTTGCGTTCCTGTTTTCTTACTGCTTTTATGTGTGTTTGATTGATTTTGTGTTTCTCTGTTATTTTTTCTTATTCTTGAATCAATTAATCTTGTTCGCTAAAATTAGGTTTCTGTGTTGTGTCTGTCATTCGTTTGAAGAATTTGTGACATGTATAAGTTGGAATCTTGTGTTGATCGAGATCCCAACAGAGAGTTTTAATTGGCATTTCAACTTGGCGCATGAAGATTTCTTGAGAATTTTGGGCCAAGTTTATAGATGCACACTTCAGTAAGTACCTCTTTCTTTCAGATATTACTTAATGTCATGCTTTACTACCATGGTGGGCTTCTGCCTTCTGACGACTTACTTGTGAATTACTATTTTTTGTTGAAAAGATATGTGCTCATTGTTTTGTAATGTTTTTACCATATTAGTTTTGAAACACTGAACCCGACTCTACTATACTAGTAACCGCCAGCCTCAAAAACTTATACTATTAGAAAAATGTCCAACATTAGTATTCAAGCACCCTCAAGATGAATGTTTAAAAAAATATGAACATAAATTTGAAGTATATTTATGGCCAAAGCCCTTACGGATTTGATATAAATCTTTACAATTAAATTGAAGAATTTTGGATAGTCAATCCTGAAATCTTATGTTTCTGTATGGTAGGCATTGTTACGGTCATTTCTATGTGTTGGATCATGATTTCATTGTGATAGGCCCAATGCCTTAATCATATTGCAATAGCCTTTCCTGGATTTTATTGTCGTTATCAATCCTATTTCTGGCATGGGTCTTTAATTCATGTACTAGCCTACTAGGCTTGTGTAGTTGTGTTCTTACTGATTATGTTTCATTTTTAATAACTTTTTCATATTTTTGTTGAATAATGGTAATTGTTTGCAATTATGTACTTGTTATATCCCTGGTAATTTTATTATGTTAAGAATACCACTATGATATAAATATTTTTGTTTGCAGTAGCTATTCATTTATACAACTAACTCCTGATAGATAGAAAATGTGAGTTGAAACAAATGATAAAAGTCAAACTATGTGGACAGTTGGGTTATGTAGTGTCTTTATATTACTTAAGAGTGTCAAATTTTCTTGTGTTTTATAAACAAAGAGTATTTACATAGGTGCATCGTAAAGCTAATGTTCCGTTATATGAATCTGCAAAATTAGGATAATAATATAAGAAAATCTTTTGTCAATTAAATGTAGATGTAGATTTGGAAAGCATTCTTCTCTTATTATTCTTCTTTAAACATTTATAGAAGTTAGACTATGCTATCCGTTTCCTTTTCGTAAGAAATGTGTCACATTTTTAGAGAACATCTTAAAACTCTCAGAAAAACTCGAAGACTTTTTATTAGTAGTGTAATTGAATATCGAGTACTTAATTTTCATTAATCATGTGCTGCCAGGGCTGCTCTATATTGGTTTTTAATGTTTTTATCTGCTTCTTTCAAGTAAATAAATTAATTAACTAATGCACCTTTAGTTTGCTGCAGGATTTTGTTACTACTTTTAATTATCTTCACAGGAGCTGCTTTAGAGGTCTACAAAAGCGGTTTTGCTTGCTGAAGATGGCAGTGTGGTGTGCAGGTTCTTTAATTATATATTAAGCTTCTAGGTTGTTTTGCCTCCTGTTAAATATAGTTCTCTCTAATCCTAAGCTTTGGTAGGTCTCGAGACTTCATGTAGGAGTGGGAATTGCAACCAATAAATGTTGTTAGGTATAGTGCTTTGATTTTTAGGATTGATTGCTCTTAAGAAAGGGTTTAAACACATTTGTGTTTATGGAAACTCAATGCTTGTGTTTGCTAGGTTTAAGTATATTATATTTACTAATGTATTTTGGAGGTTTCGATCATTGGTAGGTGGTAGCAATGCCATATTACATAGCATTGCAAGTATCCAATTCAGGGTATTGACAATGGCCAGTTTTGAAGCAATTTTATGAGAAAAAGTTATGTTTTTCTATGATCTTGTGATATATGACTTCAATTTTATGAATGAAATGTAAACGATCTGAAGAAAGTATGATGACAACTTTTGTATATGAATTTACAGAATAATTATTCACTGCAATGTTTGGTTAACCCGTGATTATGCTGGAAATCTACCAAACTCTTAAATACATTGTAGTTGAAGAATGTAAATGGATTGATTCATGATTTCTGTGTTTGATTGTTGAAGCTACTGAACTCATAAATGGATTGATTTAAAGCTTGAATGCGTTAGTATATCCGTGCTTCTTCATTAGTCATTACTGGGTAATAAATGAATAAGAATAAAAATTCCAAAATGGTGTTCATTTTTTATTGTAAACGAATAGATACTAAAAGAGAATAAGATAAAGATGGCCGAGAAATGTTGTTCGCATATGTTCATATATGAAATTGCCTAGAAATGTTATATGTTTTGCTGATTCTTAGGTTTTTCCTTACAGTAGCTGCCAGTAATTATTTGTTGATTACTTTTTCATTTTATGATTAAATTTTATAAACATATAACACTAGTGCTTGGTAGTATTAGTACCGGACAAAGGTACATTTTATAGGTAAGCGAATGAAAAATTGTTGTATAATCAATAATAAAACCTAGAATTAATCTTTTTATTGTATGAAAGACTAATTAAATTATTTGGTTAGATGTCTAGCACTTGTTGTTGCTGCTCATAATCCATCATTTTTTAGTCCTGATATTAGGCAATCCGGGTAAGTTTTAAACCTCATTCAAACATTATAAAATTGTTACCAAAGCAAAATTTATGCTGACTGTTTTCAACTAATTGTTGCAGTTTAAAATGGTGCATGCAATTTGCAAAAGGAGAAAGACCGTTGGTAGGGGTATCGTCTCTGATGAAGGTGGCACTCAGTTCACAACTGGTGCAAAGCTGAAGCTTGATAATATGGCTTGGATAAATTATCAATAAGTTAAAAAATATTTCCGTAATATACACAAAAAGATTGGGATGTAAATTGATACATTACCTTTCCATGTTTAATACTCGGTGTGTTTTTGATCGTGATTTCTTTTTCCTTTCTTAGTTTTTGCCAAAGGAGCTTGGGGGATCATTTTTGTACAAGTGAAAAATGTAAATATCAAGTAGGAGTAAATAGAAGAGATGATTATTAATCAAATGTATATATATTTTATTATATGAAATTTAAAAGGAACACATTTTTGTTTTTATTTATTGTTTTGTGATTATTTGAAATAATGTGATTGCTAGAAGTTGCACCTATTAGGCTTTGCATTCGAGCTCGATTACCCTAATCATTTATTGCAAGTTTTTTTTTTTACGAACATGACAATACAAATTCTATTCACCAAACCAATTTAATTAGGATAAGTATATGTCACGTATGAAGCATCCAATTCCAGGTATTGACAATAGTCAGTTTTGAAGCAATTTTGGGAGAAAAAGTTATGTTTTTTTCAACACTTGTGATATATGACTTCAATTCTTTGAATGAAATATAAATGATCTGAAGAAAGTATGATAACAACCTTTGTATATATCTATTAATATCCAAAAGATCTTTTTATTTTTCTATTACAAATCATTAGATTGCACTTACATTTTATATAACTGATTACATGTCGATTGTTTTGATTCTAAATTTTTTGAAGCAACTAAAGGAAGTAATGGATTTTGATTCTAATTTTTTTAAAATATGGTAAATACCATGATTGAATAAGTAGTTACAAATTTTGAAAAACCTATTAAACAATAATCAATATGAAAAATCAAATTAACAGGTTGCTTTAATACAAATTCAGTTTGATATCATTCTAAAAAGAAAAAAATTCAAACATACTTTTAGAGAAGGAATTGTTTCCATATGCCTAATACCATTCTAAAAAAACTCTTGCCGTGAAATAGTTAAAAGTCAAATTTTTTTTTTTAAAAAAATGGTTACCAAAGTCGTTTAAATGGTTAATGGAGACATAAAAGTGGTTACCAATACTGTGAAAATGGTTACAAGTCAAAATTTTAAAAATAAAAAACTGGTTACTAGAGCCTTAAATGGTTACTTCAGACGTGAAAATGGTTACAAGTCAAAATATCTAAAATTCAAAAGTGGTTATTGAACCCGTAAAATGGTTACTGGCATTGTAAAAATGGTTACCTTCACTGTGAAAATGGTCACAAGTTAAAATTTCAAAAAAAACAAAAAGTGGTTACCATAGCTGTAAAATGGTTACAACTTCAAATTTTAAAAATTTAAAGGTGGTTTTCAGACTTGTAAAATGGTTACTGGAGTCGTACAAATGGTTACCATCATCGTGAAAATGGTTATAAGTTAAAATTTAGAAAAATTAATTTTTTTACCAGACCCGTAAAATGGTTACTGGACACGTGAAAATGGTTACAATTGCCGTGAAAATGGTTACAAATCAAAATTTAGAAAAATAAAAATTTGGTTACCAGACCCGTAAAATGCTTACTATACCTGTGAAAATAGTCACCAATGCCGTGGAAATGGTTTTACTATTTAAGATATTAAAAAATATAAAACGGTTACCAAACCAGTATAAACGGTTACGAAATCCGTAAAGTGGTTACCAGTACCGTGAAAATGGTTACAAGTTCAAATTTCTTAAATTTATAAGTGGTTACCAGAGCCGTAATATGGTTACTGAAACCGTTAAATTGGTTACCATTGCAGTGAAAATGGTTACAAATAAAAAATTCAAAATATTTAGAAGTGGTTACTAGACCCGTAAAATGGTTACTAAACCCGTGAAAATAGTTACTGTTGCCGTGAAAATGGTTTTACTATTTAAAATATTAAAAAATATAAAACGGTTACCAAACCCGTATAAACGGTTATGAAATCCGTAAAGTGGTTATCAATGCCGTTAAAATGGTTACAAGTTAAACTTTCTTAAATTTATAAGTGGTGACCAGAGCCGTAATATGGTTACTTGACCCGTGAAAATAGCTACCATTGCCGTGAAAATGGTTTTACTATTTAAAATATTAAAAAATATAAAACGGTTACCAAACCCGTATAAACGGTTACGAAATCCGTAAAGTGGTTAATAATGCCGTGAAAATGGTTACAAATCAAAATTTCTTAAATTTATAAGTGGTTACCAAAGCCGTAATATGGTTACTGGAACCGTTAAATTGGTTACCATTGCCGTGAAAATAGTTATAAGTCAAAAATTTAAAATATTCAAAAGTGGTTACCAGACCCGTAAAATGGTTACTGAGTACAAATGGTTACCATCGCCATGAAAATGGTTACAAATCAAAATTTAGAAAAATTATAAAATGGTTACTGGACCCGTGAAAATGGTTACTGGACCCGTGAAAATGGTTTTACTATTTCAAACATTAAAAAATATAAAATGGTTACCAAACCCGTATAAACGGTTACTACAGCCGTAAAGTGGTTACCAATACCGTGAAAATGGTTACAAGTCAAAATTTCTTAAATTTTAAAGTGGTTACCAGAGCCGTAATATGGTTACTGGAACCGTTAAATTGGTTACCATTGCCGTGAAAATGGTTACAAGTCATAATATTCAAATTTATAAACTGGTTACCGATACCGTAAAATGGTTACTCAATCCGTGAAAATGGTTACAAGTCAAAATTCTAAAAATTATTAAGTTGTTACCAAAACCGTAAAACGGTTACTGGAGCCGTGAAAATGGTTACCATCGCCGTAAAAATGGTTACAAATTAAAATATAAAAAATTATATAAAAATATGTAATTAATTAATTTATCTTAATTAAATAAATTTTTGTATTATTTACTTTGTTTTTTAGGTTTTATTTTAATTTTAATTTTTTTTAAACAGAAATTTAAAAGAGTTTGAATTTTTTGTTTTTTTTTTAAATTTACCCCTTTATTTTTTTACCCCTTTATTTTTTTATTAGTATTGTTGCCACTATTCATGGCTGTATGTGCAGCCAACTGCACAACAGTCGGTTCCTCGAATTATAATCCAAATTGCTTCTTTCTTTCTCAGATAAAATTCATACACAACACAATTATTAGTTGGTTTTTGTTGTTTATTGTTGTTCCCCTGTCCTTTGTCTTCTTCAACTTCAAATAATTAAACTGGATGTATTATTTATTAATCTTGTATTATATATATATATATATATATATATATATATATATATTAGTATACAGCTAACACGATGTGCGGGCAAAGTAAAACCTAATGTAAGAGTTATTGAATTTAAATTTTAAAAAATTTTGTATGTATTTTTCTAATTTTACTTTCATATGTAATTTTAGAGTTGAGATTAACATGTATTATATTAGAAAAAAAGACACTAAAAATTCAATCGACTATAAATTTCTGCAATTGCATTTGATATATACAAAATAAGGCTTTTAACCATTGACACGTCCTAAAAAAGTGTTTCTACTCCCAAGTATAAGAGTGTCAAGGTAATAAATTAACCGGTAAGACCGGGTCGAACCACAGGGAGGTTCGTTCACTTGTCCTTGTAGAATTAATAATCTAAATTAATTACTAAGCTTTTATAAAATGTAAATAAAGTAAAATTAAAACTGAGGCTAATGGATCTATTGTTGGTAATTCGATTATGATTCAATTATTAATATTTAGTATAGATTAATGGGATGATATTCCACTCCACTGACCACTCTTTGATAGATGTGGGTAAAAGTACTCACTGTGCTAGACAACATCTGTCTGTCTACAGTGAGTCAAAACTCCATAAAGATTAGAGGGGATAAACCACTCTCTGATAGATATGGATAAAAGTACCCACTGTGCTAGATAATATCTGTCTGTCTACAGCGAGTCAAAAACTCCACAAATATCAGAGGGGAGAAACCATTCTCTCATAAATATGGGTAAAAGTACCCACTGTGCTAGACAATATCTGTCTATCTACAGTGAGTCAAAAACTCCACAAGATCATAGGGGAGAAAGCATAAAAATAATAAACTTACCAAAATTGGATCATATTTTTCATACCAACAGTATCACCTTTGGCACCAGTTATATAAAATTAGCCAGATATAATTTAACTAGAAAATAACTATTTTATTTAAACTGGGAATTTGAGAACAAAAGAGAGAGAATTTCACAAATCTAATATCAGATTTGGATTCAGAATATCAAAATTAGGAGGGAGATGCCCCTATTTATACAAAATACGGATGAAAATTGACCATCGGATGAATTTAGAATGGAGCGTCCAGATTTCGCCACGTCATCAGTGAATAGTGAACAGTGAACAGTGAACAGTGAACATTGAACAGTGAACAGTGAACGCATCCGTGAAGTGAATAGTGAACAGTGACAGTGAACAGTACACACATCCGTGAAGTGAATAGTGAATAGTGCACCGACTTCTAGAATATTATTCTCTGCAGCCGTGTGTACAGTGCACTCGTAGTTTGGGCCTATAGGAATGTGCCACATCATCAGGAACAGTGAAAGTCATCTGTGAACAGTAAAATAGTTAAAATTATAAAAATGTCCTTCATTGCCTTCGTAAGGTTTTTGACGTTCTAAACTTGAAAACGATGTTTGTTTTGGCATCTGACTTCTCCATAATTCTGAATTGATCGAATTACCTCTGAAATACAAAGAAAAATACACTGATTACTACACAACACATTTATTTAAGCGAGCGAACGAAGTTATGTCTAAATTGAGGAATTAATCATATTGGAAGTGTAAAATGATGATATTATCCCTTATTAAACATACATTTTTCAGTGTTAATCACAACCCCTAACCAGCTTATTGCTAGTCCCTAGCATCTAAAACGAAAATAGTAAAAACTCAAACTCAAACTCAAATCTCTAAACTACAAAATAGACAAACTCTCCCATACCTCTTTTCTCACCCTTTGACAACCAGCCATCAATTGAGTTATCAATCAAACTTTCTTATGCTCAATAAAGATCAACACAATGACTATGAGATTCAATTGAAATCAAGCAACATTTGCATTCCGAAATCTCATCAAGGCTTCTTCCTTATGCAGTAGTTTTATTTCCTTTTTTTTTTGTTTTTTTTTAATATAACAAAATTGGAAACAAACATTTCATCTTTAATCCATGTAGCGAGCTTTAGGCCAATGACTCTCAAACCAGTTGGGTTTAGGGCATTAAGTGTTAAAACACTCATATGGGCTTAATTACTCAGATTGCAGATTTTTTTTGATAGTACAATTCCCTTAAGCTTTCTCTTTAACCCGTGTAACGAGCTTTGGGTCAATGACTCCCAAGCTAGTTGGTCTTAGGGCATTAGGTGTTGAAGCACCCCTCAGACTTAATTGCTCGAGTTAAAGAGGCTACGAAACTACACTTTATTCTTATCCAGACTCCACTATTTTACGCGAACACTCTATGCTTACTGAGGCATGAGGCCGGACTACTAAGTAAGAGTTTTGGTCACAACACACAAAATTATTATTATTATTATTACTATATATATTTTTAAACAAGACCACTGCCTTCGGTTGTTACCCTTGAATGATGTTTTAGAACTAAATATCGCAAAATCTCAACTTACTGCACATAATCACCTGTCAATGTGCGTGTGTGTCTAGAATAGTTCGAATTTTTTTTCAAGATGACTTAATAAACAAAAGGATTAGTCAATGATATCACAATGGAGAGTTTATAAATTTAAATAGTCAGAAAAGAGGAAAAATTCATCAGAACTACAAAGATGCGTCTCAAAAGTATTTAAAAGATCTCTTTACTCGGCCATTTTTACAAAAAAAAAGGTCAGAAGTTGGTTTTTTTTTTTTGAAAAACAAAAGTTATTGAATCAACTATTCCTTCCCCCCAACCAAAATGAGACATTGTCCCTAATGTCTTTAGAAAGAGTTAAGGTTTAAAAGATATCACCTGAACAATTTGAAAGACAACAAAATCCTGCAAAAAAAACAAAAGAAATACAAAATAAAGGAAAATAAAATGCATAAAAACCATGGGACAATCACAAACTGAGATTCAAATCAATTTTCCGTTTCTTGTTCTCTTCATCAATGGACCAATCAATTTTGGAGGTTGAAGGATCTGACTCATAATTGAAAGCTTGTAACTGGTCAATCAGCTCATGAGGACTTGAAGCAGAGATAAAGATAATAAAAAGATAATAAAAACAAAAGGATATATACTGGTAGTTGTGATTGTGGCTCACATCTTCCTCTGGTTTTTGTCCAGAAACGGCTTCAACGCCCTCTATGGGTCAGGGATATGCTTCCTATCCAATTTTCTTATAAATTGGCAAACATGGTCTTTTAAAGTCATATTCCCAAGACTATATTTTGCATGTTCTTTTTGAAATTGTGGCCATAATCGGTCAATTGCCATTTGCACATATCCACTAAGATGTGCATTAAGAGTCATTAGGATATTATCCAATGACTCCTTACGCAAACTTTGCCTAATGAATAAAATTTTATCTTCTAGATTATTAGACACCATTCCTAAAGAATGACAACGTGTGTTGCAAATTGTACGTGCACATTTGTGACAAGTAACCCCTAACTTCTTAGCTCTTCGTTTTTTTGTAAGGTTACTTCTTCCAAAACCAGGCATGTAAGATATAAATGAATCAACAGACTCACCTGCTAGACATACCTTAGCTTCGATCAACCAGCAAATTTCAACAGGAATGTTGTTTATCATCATTGAGCGTAATCTTTCGAAACTTGCTTTGTAAATTTTTTCAGAGCATTTTGGGGCAACGATGGAAAATGTTTTCGTAGGTTTGTGAAAATTTTGTCCATGCCTTGTTTTGGGGATCAGTTATTTGGGAAGCTGAATTAAATCAATTTGAATTGTCACGGAGTACCGTTATCCGCCACTTAACCGGGGTTATATATCAAAACATACCAAGCAAAAATTGAACCTAGAAATTAATCATGCGAAAATTCAAAACGTAAAAGTAAAAAAAAAAAAAACAATAATTGCAAACATAAATAAAGTCAAAAGCAAAAGATTTGTTTACTCACCTTTGTAACAAGGGTCAGAAAGAACAGCATAGTCTTTTTAAAAATCTATATTTTCTAAGAATGGTTTCATACGTTGTCCATTTACTTTAAATACATTACCATTCCTAGGATTCTCAATGTCAAGGGCACCATATGGATACACATGTTTCACAATGAATGGACCACTCCATTTTGATTTCAATTTGCCAGGAAATAAATGAAGTCAAGAATTATAAAGCAAAACCTTTTGAGCAATTTCAAATGATTTTTTAAAATTCATCTGTCATGAAAGGTTTTAGATTTTTCTTTAAGAATTTTTGCATTTTCATATGCATAATTTCTTAATTCTTCAAGTTCATTTATTTGCAACTTGCGCAATTCACTAGCATCATTTAAGTTAGAATTGAAAGCTTTAATTACCCAATATGCTTTTTTCTCAAGATCAACAGGTAAGTGGCAAGGTTTTCCATAAACTAAACGATAATGAGACATACCCAAAGATGTTTTGAATGTAGTGCGGTAAGCCCAAAGTGCATCATTTAGTCTAAGAGACCAATCTTTTCTATCAGGGTTAACCATTTTTTACAAGATATGTTTTATCTCTCTATTTGCTAACTCAACTTGACCACTTGTTTGAGGGTGGTGTGGCGTGGCAATTTTGTATGTGACTCCATATTTCTTCATTAAAGACTCAAAAGGTTTGTTACAAAAGTGTTTGCCTCCATCACTGATAATGGCTAGAGGGATTCCAAATTGACTCAAAAGATTTTCGTTTAAAAACTTAATCACTATTTTGTGATCATTATTTCGACAAGGAATTGCCTCAAACCATTTTGACACATAATTAACGGCAACCAAAATGTACAAAATCCAAATGACGGTGGAAATGGACCCATAAAATCAATTCCTCAACGATCAAATATTTCAATGACAAGAATGGGGTTTAAAGGCATCATGTGTCGCTTGGAAATGGATCCTAACTTTTGACAATTTTCACAGGTTTTACAGAATGCATGTGCGTCTTTAAACAAGGTGGACCAATAAAATCCACACTGTAAGATTTTTGCACCCATTTTCTTTGATGAAAAATGACCACCACGTGCTTCAGATTGACAAAATTCAATGACATTACTTACCTCATTGCCTAGAATACACCGTCGAACAATTTGATCAGGACAATACTTGAATAAGTACGGGTCATCCCAGTAAAAACGTTTTACCTCGATCAAAAATTTCTTGTTGTCCTGTGCATTCCAATCGAGTGGCATCATTCCTGTTGCAAGATAATTAACAATGTCAGCATACCAAGACAAAGTTGTGATAGAGAATAAAAGATCATCAGGAAAGAATCATTGATGGTTGATTTATCAAATGACGACTCAGCGGTGAGTCGTGATAAATGGTCTGCAACGACATTTTCAACACCCTTTTTGTCCTTGATTGTGAGATTGAATTCTTGTAGCAATAAAATCTAATGAATCAACCTTGGCTTCGCATCCTATTTAGACATTAAATACTTCAAAGCAACGTGATCAAT
The DNA here is from genome assembly GCA_032871835.1 of Dipteronia dyeriana. NCBI lineage: Eukaryota > Viridiplantae > Streptophyta > Magnoliopsida > Sapindales > Sapindaceae > Dipteronia > Dipteronia dyeriana. The sequence continues at coordinate 12,957,087 of CM065299.1, read as the reverse complement.
AAAAACAATGGTTGAAACGCCAATCAAGTTTGACCGAAATTTATCCAATGCAAATATCACAACAAGTAATTCTTTCTTAGTGGTGGTGTAATTCATTTGTGCACAATTCAAAGTTTTACTTGCGTAATAAATCACAAAAGGCTTACCTTCTCTTATTTGTCCTAAGATAGCTCCAACAACAAAATCACTTGCATCACACATCAATTCAAAAGGCAATGAACAATCTGGGGATTGCATGATAAGAGCAGACATTAAAATGTCAACTATCTTTTTAAAAGACTCTCCACACTCTTGTGTCCATTCAAATTTTGCATCTTTTAATAAGAGGTTACAAAGTGGTTTGGATATGACACTGAAATCTTTAATAAACCTCTTATAAAATCCTGCAGGCCATAAAAATGACCGCACATCTTTGACAGTTTGTGGTGATGGTAACTTTGAAATGACCTCAATTTTTACCTTATCAACCTCGATACCTTTTGATGACACAACATGACCCAAAACAATTCCAGACGTGGTCATATAATGACACTTTTCCCAGTTAAGCACAAGTCCTTTTTCTATGCAACATTTCAAGACTCTATCCAAGTTTTTAAGACAATTATCAAAAGAATTCCCAAACACAGTTAAATCATCCATAAATACCACTAAACAATGTTCAATCATGTCACTAAAAATGCTTAGCATGCATCGTTGAAATGTGGCTGGAGCATTACACAAACCAAATGGCATTCTTCTAAATACAAAGGTTCCAAAAGGACATTGAATGTGGTATTTTCTTGGTCTTCTAATGCAATGGTAATTTGATAGTATCCTGAATACCCATCAAGAAAGCAGTAGTAGGGATGTCCTGTTTGTAAGTTCCTCAGTTTTTGATTGGCTCATTACGTTGAAATCACATTTGGGGATTAATGTGTAAGGGTAGTTTAGGTCATCATTGCTCAAGACACAGCTCAAGCTTCAGAAGGTAAATCACTTGCTTAACCTTTTCTGAAGAGTTTTTAGTACACACAAACACACTCTCATGCATGTCTTTGATCATCTTGCATGAATACTTAATTGCTTTAATTGTGTGCCTCTTTGCCATAAATCTTGCTTGGGTGTTTGTGCATCTAGTTTGCCCTTAGAAGAGGATTTTCCCCTTGACCACGGCCGGGACAGCTCTCTGTGCATTGCCTCCGCTGCGGTATGCACAACGATGTTCTCCAGGTGTTGCACGCTGCTGCTACCACGGCCTGTGCACGTTGCATGAACAGCGGTCTCCAAAACTGAGTTTTCTAGGAGATGCACCGCTTGCTCTACCTCGGTCTGGACACTGCCTATACTGTGGTCCAGACAGCGGAGATTCCCAGGCGATGCACCGCTCGCTATACCGAGTTCTAGACACTGGCCTAGGTCGCGGCAAGTACAACGGTTATGACGGGAATCAGTTGCCCTTTGTTCAAAATGATGCCATTTCGTGAAAGGCACATTATATATATGTTCTCTTCTCTTCTCTTTAGCCTTGTGAGTCCAAGAAGCCATTTTTACTTATCAAGCATTTCTTGAGAGAGAAATTGACTCCAAGAGAGAGAGAGCTCCCAAGAACTCATTTTGACTTAACCAAATTTCAATCCATGAGCATCTAGCATCTTCCAAGCATGGTTTTTCTTGTTTGTCATTGACTAGGTAATCTCTACATGCCTTAGAATTTCTTGTTCCATTCTTATGACATGTATGCCTAGGTTTAGCAATTATTGTTCATTAAATGTATGTTATTGAGTTTAATTGCATTTATAACATGCTTGGGTTGTTGATTGTTGGCTGAGATTTATATTTTGTGATAGCTAGGGTTTTTGACCATTTTGCCCTTCTAGCTAAATCTCTATTCTTTGCATTGAAATATTGTTTAGGACTCTTTGATTGCATTTTGTGATTGCATTATAGTCCTTGCCATGCTTAATGAAAAATTGTGTTGATTGGCATTTTGTTTGATAACTAGGATATATTGTTGCATAACTATATCTAGTTAAGTCTTTATGAACATTCATTTAGACATTGATATCTAGGAATTGTACTTAGTGACATTCTTAAATTCCTAGATAAGCATTTAGTATTGCCTAGCATTACTTGCATGTTTGAATATTTTATCATATTCACTTAGGTTGTGTTTGACTCTTCATTGAGGTTAAGTATTGTGACTAAGTGGTTAGGGCACAAGCAAATAGATCAAGAATCACTATTAAGGCCCGTTGAGTAAAGTGAAAGGGTTAATAACTATAGGGTGTGACGGGAGGTCAACCTAGGTTGTAAACTTTCATTCAATAGTGGATTTGAGGATCTAGTGTGGCCTACATATCAGCCCGTGGTTTTTCCCACTTAGAGGGTTTCCACGTAAACATCAAGTGATATTTATATTTTACTTTATACTTGATGTTGTATATTTGTTTTATTGGGGTAATTTGTGTTAATATTGATTAATCGAAAAATCGGTAATTGATTCGATTAAAACCTATTCACCCCCTCTCTAGGTTATAGACACACGTTTTTAGGAAATTTTCAATTGGTATCAGAGTCGGTGCCTAGATATACTTAGGTGATCTATGCTCTGTGTGTGTCTTGCTTATACATTCTTGTTGTTTGCATCTTGTGTGGTGCATTACATTTGCATCTCATTCATTTAACCCAAACACTATGAGTGAACTTGGGATGAGCAAAGATAGAGCATCAAGTATAAGACCATCTTTGCTTAAAAGTGATAATGATGCCTCATGGAAAGGCAAGATGGAGTCTTATATTTGTCAAATAGATGATCGTGCATAGATGGCTGTTGAAGATGGGTACACTCTTCCGAAGATGACCAATGATGATGAAGATGAAGTTCTCAAGCCTAAGTCTCATTGGAGCACACAAGAATTTGAAGCTTCCAAGTGGAACAATAAGGCTATGCATGCAATCTTGTGTGCCATGGATGACAATCAATATAAGTTGGTTCAAAATACTAGGTATGCAAATGAGGCTTGGGAGATTCTACAAACGGCTCATGAAGGAACTGAAGTGGTCAAGGACTCTAAGCTTCAAGTCCTTCAAATGCAATTTGAGACCATTCGGATGGAAGAGGACGAGTGATTTAATGACTTCCAAGTGAAGTTGATATATATCGTAAATCAAAGCCATCAACTAGGTGACCCATATTCGGATAGAAGGATCAAGCAAAAGATCATGAGGTCACTCCCTAAGAGATTTGAGTCCAAGGTGACAGCACTGGAAGAAAATAGCAACTACAAGACTATGAAGCCGAGTGAAGTGATCGGAAGGCTTCTAGCATATGAGTTTATGTGGACTTCTACACCTACATCTCCTAAGAAGCAAAAGAACATAGCTTTGAAGACATCAAAAGTAAAGATGGAGGAGGATGACTCAGATGAGGAGATGGCTCTTATAGTGAAGAAATTCAAGAAGTTTATGAAACTTCACAAGAATGACTTAAAGAATAAGATTGAGCCAAGGCAAGAAAAGCCTACAAGAAAAGGCATTCAATGGTATGAATGTAGTGGGTTTGGTCATATAGCCACCGAGTGTACTAATTCGAATAAGAAGAAGAAAGGAAAAGTGGTGGTTGCCTCATCAAGTGAGAGTGGAAGTGAAGAAGATTCCTCAAGTGATGAAGAGGTTATTCTTAACTACACGGCTTTTGGAGCCTTTTTTGTGGAAGATGTAGAAAAAGGAAACAAAGCCTTAAGTAGTGACCTTGAAAATGGAGTAGACGAGAAAGTAGCTAAGAGAATGATAAGTGAAGCTATTTATGTTGATGATGCCATCATGGCAACAAGTGACACTAGTGATGACTCTAGTGATAAGAGTTCCTCATCTCACTCTACAAATGGAAATGTAGAGAGTATGAACTTTGAAGGGTTCATTGAGCATTTTCAAAGCTCAATGTTGAATATGAAGAAAGAGGTTCGAAAGCTAAAGGAAGAAAACCTCAAGCTATCAACTGAAGTGACTCACTTGAGTGAGAAAGTGAAGAATGGAAGAAAGGTGGAAGAAAGCTTGAAGGAGGAGCTTAGAGAAGCTAGAGAGTTGATTGCTAAGATAACTTTGAGTACGGAGAAGCTTGACCATATGTTGGGAGTTGGCAAGAAGCCAAGTGACAAGAGAGGTCTAGGGTTTGAAGATGACAAGGAGACCTTAACTCCTAGCAAGACGGTATTTTTTAAGAGCTTGGACTTCAAATAACCTCTTCCTCCACTTCATCCTAAGAAGAAAATTGAACTAGGAGAGTGTTCTAGAAATGTCCAAGTCAAGATGGCACCAAGAAGTCAAGCTCAAGCTCAACCAATGAGAGCACTACAAGCAACTATCCCTCAAACTAAAAGTCATCAAGCCAATAAGCATTTCCTGCATGCTCAACAAAGGAAGCAATCTTCTCCAACTCAACAACAAGGGAGAAGAGAATCAATACCACACTAAAAGAAAGCTCAATGACATGGGAAAGCACCGTTGTCCTCACAAAGGAATGGTATAACCCCTCATTTTATTCCTTCATGTCATTTTTGTGGTGTTGATGGTCATATTAGACCAAATTGCTTCAAGTACATTAACATGTATAGAACTAAGAGCATGATTGAAAGAAAAAGGGGTAGAGCCAATATGCATGTGCCTAGGAAAGCTAGTGTTAATGATCCTAGGAGTAATATGATGATCTTGACCACTAGGAATGACAATGTGTCACCTAAGTGGATTAGAAAAGATGAACCCATATGCCATTGTACTAAGGTTTCACCCATAGGCTCAACTAGGTCAAATGGACTTGGTAAGTCTATAGGGACTCATATCCCTTCTTGACTAGTTTTTGATTGACCCCATATGGGGAGGTCAAGCAAAGAGAGCAAATTGGCAATGCATTGTGCTCATTGATAATATTTATGCTTCTTTATTAATTGCTTGAGATGATTGGTTGTACATATTTTTTAATAAGTGTGCAACTTTGTTTTACATGCAATCCATGTCTTATTTATGACCAAACATGCATTTTTGGACTAGGGGGATTGATTGGGAAAAACATTTTGAATGACCTAGAATTGATCTCTATGACATGTTGATTATTTCTATGACATGCTTTAAATTGATAAGCATGATGAGATTTTTTTTTTGAATGCTCTAAAATGAATGCAAAATTTGTGTGTGAAAGCAATTATGAGACTTCAATCAATAAGGTTCTTGTATCCAATTCAAGGATTTTACAATCCAAAAGTCTCTCTCTCTTTACTTGTCAAACAAGACTACTAACATATGGGCATTCCACCCGGAAAAATCGAAGAGGGCACAATAGTCGCTCATGTCTTGTTTTGCTCGTAAAGTTTGATATAGTTGTTCTTAAAATGATTTTTTTACAGTCTATATCTTGCTTACTCAATGACAAAGGGTGAAATTGGTTTGAATTCTCTTGGAAACCCTTATCATTTTGCTTTGCCAAATACCATGTTTTGATCTTGAATACAACTTGTCTTGTATGCAAAGCATTCATTCATATTTTTTTTAAATAAAACTCCTTGTTTCTCTCCTCTTAATTAAGTTGCATAAATTTGGTTATATGATTATGCATAGGTCTGGTTGTCTCTAAGGTAAGCATATTTAAGTCCTTCTGGTAAGGGCTTCAAATCCAGTTGAGGTGCTTTTTCTTCTGGCACGTCATCTGTTTGTTCCAATTCTTCAAAATCTGAAGTGTCTCCTTCTTCTTCGACAACTTGCAAACAATCATTAAGATGTGAATGCATACTTGACTCAAGTGAATTGATCAAACAAATTTCAGATGAGTTAAAAGAATCATTTTGAACATGATCTTCAACAATGGTTTCAATAATGTCTACATCTTCATCTTCATCTTCATTTTCATCATCAAATGGTTCTTTAGATATGTTGAAAACATTAAGCTTAATTTCCATATTTCCAAAAGACATGCTCATTATTCCATTCCTGCAATTAATCAAGGTATTAACAGTAGCTAAAAATGGTTGGCCCAATATAACAGGAATTGATTTGTACCCATTAACAACAGGTTGTGTTTCCAAGACAATAAAATCTACTGGGTAGATAAATTTATCGACTTGTACTAACACATCTTCCACTATTTCTTTTGGTATTTTAATTGACCTATCAGCAAGACAAAGTGTGGTTGAAGTCGGCTTTAACTCACCAAGTTTAAGTCGTTGATAAAATGAGCATGGGAGCAAATTTACACTAGCACCTAGGTCAAGTAAAACATGCTCAATTTTACAGTTACCAATTGTCCAGGAAATAGTGGGACAACCAGAATCTTTATATTTCAAAACATTTTTATTGGAAAGAATGGAACTTACCTGTTCAGCCATAAATGCTTTCTTTCTTACCTGATGCTTCCTTTTCACAGTGCACAGATCCTTCAAAAATTTAGCATAGGAATGTACCTGTTTGATTGCGTCTAACAAAGGGATATTGATCTTTACCTGTTTAAAAATTTCAAAAATCTCTTGGGGATACTTCAGTTTCTATGAATTTTTAAGAGCCTAAGGATATGGAAGTATAGGTGGGGATTCAATTATTTCTTCGTCAACAGTGGTTTCATCAACCCCTTCCTTACCCTTGGAAAATGACTCATCATCATTTTTACCAGATTCAAGAATATGTTTTTCGATGACCTTACCACTACGAAGAGTGATAATTGATTTGACTTGATCTGGGCGTTAGTTATTATCATAGGAATTTGACTGACTCTTGGGATTTGGTTGTGGTTAAGATGGAAACTTACCTTTTTCATGTGTGGTGAGTGTAGAAGAAATCTTTGCCAAAGTATCTTTGACATTTGTCAAGGTTTGTGCAGTATGGCTGTTAATGGATTCTTGCTTCTCAATGAATGAGTGTAAAGTGTCTTCAAGGTTTTTCCTAGATGGTGGGACATAAGGCACATAAACTTGAGGGTTTTGGAAATTCTGGTGTGTTTATGGATGTGATGGACCTGGTGGTTGTGAAGAATGGGCTTGATTATTGTTTCTCCAACTAAAATTTGGGTGATTTCTCCAACCAGGATTGTAGGTTTGTGAGTATGGATTGGAATTTGGTTTGTTAAAAGTGTGCAAAACATTGGCTTGTTCATGAAGGCAATCTTTTATGGTTGGTAAAGTTGGGTAACTATGAGTGATATGATCATTAGAATCACATACATGACATGCAATTTCTTGTATAGATTTTACATGTTCACTCTTTTTAGTTTCTAAAGCTTCAACTTTCCTAGCTAGAGATGCGAATCTAGCTTAAAGGTCATGATCTTCCCTAAGATTGTAAATGTCTCCACTAGATAGAGATGGCTGTGGTTTGCTCATGGACTCATAGGAACCAATGGTGTCTCAATTTTAAGCATTTTTGACGATATGGTCAAGGTATTCAAGTGTTTCTTCGGGATTTTTATCACTAAACTCCCCATTACATATCATTTCAATGACCTGTCTACTTTGGGGTGTGAGTCCCTCATAGAAATGTGACACTATCCTCCATGTTTCAAAACCGTGAGGACAAACATTTAACAACTCTTTGAACCTATCCCAACATTGGTAAAGTGTTTTCCCAGGTTTTTAGGCAAATGAAGTGATTTGCCTCTTAAGAGAGTTTGTTTTATGAGGTGGGAAAAATTTCTTTAAGAACTGTTGTTGCATATCATTCTAAGTTTGGATTGATCCTGACTTAAGGATTTGTAACCAAGTTTTATCTTTATCTTTTAAGGAAAAAGGGAAAAACTTAAGCCTGATTATATCCATACTAACATTTTGGTCAGTGCAAGTGTTACAGACTCCCTTAAACTCCCTAAGATGTAAATATAGGTTTTCAGATTCAAGACCGTGAAAATTGGGCAAAAGTTGAATGATTCCAGGTTTAAAATTAAAGTGTGTTGCATTTGGTGGGAAAGCTATGCATGAAGGTACTCCAGTACGTGTGGGGTTCATGTAGTCTCTAAGAGTTTTAGGTGGATTTGGGTTAATGTGTTGGTCATGGTCAACATAAGACGGATGGTTGCTGTGTTGAGATATGTTGTCAAGGTTGTCTAAAAGGTTTTTGGTATGGTTTTCTGCTGGATGTCTAAGTGGGTTGTTGGTGAATGTGGGTGATTGTGATCTCCTAATTAATCTACCACTAGATGTTCGAGACCAACGTCTCATGCAAATTTAATGAGGGTTCATGGAGGTGAACTACACAAAAATGAAGAAAATAAAAGAAAAAGTGATAAAAATAACAAGATGCAAAATTCTAGGGGTGTAAATAAAAATATACACAAGTGTTGGGGCAAACATACAAATAATTATAAATATAGGGACTAAAGTGAAAATATGATAATTAAATTGACTGATCTGCAAAAATAAAAAATAAAATGACCTATATGCAAATTCAAACTATATCTAAGCTAAAATGCAAATAAAAAGTAGAATGACTAAAACGCAAAAATGTGACTAATGATTACAAGTGATTTTTTTTTTTAAGTTGATGAAGTTTATGATTGAGATGAGTGATGCGAAATGAATACAAAACAAGAACAAAGAAGATAGAAACAAAAATAGTAAAACTAAAATAAAATTAAAAAGAAATTACTTCTACAAAGAAAATGCGGACTTACCTCCCGGGCAGCGGCGCCAAAAACTTGACACGTCCTAAAGAAGTGTTCCTACTCCCAAGTATAAGAGTGTCATAGTAATAAATTAACCGGTAAGACCGTATCGAACCACATGGAGGTTGTTCACTTGTCCTTGTAGAATTAATAATATAAATTAATTACTAAGCTTGTTATAAAATGTAAATCAATTAAAATTAAAACTGGGGCTAAGGGATCCACTGTTGGTAATTCGATTATGATTCAATTATTAATATTTAGTCCAGATTAATGGGATGGTATTCTACTCCACTGACCACTCTCTGATAGATGTGGGTAAAAGCACTCACTGTGCTGGACAACATCTGTCTGTCTACAGTGAGTCAAAACTCCATAAAGATTATAGGGGTTAAACCACTATCTGATAGATATAGGTAAAAGTACCCACTGTGCTAGAAAATATCTGTCTGTCTACAGTGAGTCAAAAACTCCATAAAGATCAGAGGGGAGAAACCACTCTCTGATAAATATGGGTAAAAGTACCCACTGTGCTAGACAATATCTGTCTATCTACAGTGAGTCAAAAACTCCACAAAGATCATATAGGAGAAAGCATAAAAATAATAAACTTACCAAAATTAGATCATATTTTCCATACTAACAATATCACATTTGGCCCCGGCTATATAAAATTAGCCAGACATAATTTAACTAGAAAATAGCTATTTTATTTAAACTGAGAACTTGAGAACAAAAGAAAGAGAATTTTACAAATCTAATATCAGATTTGGATTTAGAATATCGAAATTAAAGGAGAGAAGCCCCCTATTTATACAAAATACGGATAAAAATTGACCATCGGATGAATTTAGAATGGAGCGTTCAGATTTTGCCACGTCATCAGTGAATAGTAAACAGTAACGCATCCGTGAAGTGAATAGTGAACAGTACACACATCCGTGAAGTGAATAGTGAACAGTGCACCAGCTTCTAAAATATTATTCTCTACAATCGCGTGTACGGTGCACTCGTAGTTTAGGCCAATAGGAATGTACCACATCATCAGGAACAATGGATAGTCAAAATTATAAAAATACCCTTCGTGGCCTTCCTAAGGTTTTTGACGTTCCAAACTTGAAAACGATGTTTGTTTTACTTTCTGACTTCTCCATAATTCTGAATTGATCGAATTAGCTTTGAAACATAAAGAAAAATACACTAATTACTACAGAACACATTTATTTAAGCGATCGAACGAAATTATATATAAATTGGGGAATTAATCATATTAGAAGTGTAAAATGATGATATTATTCCTTAGTAAAAATACACTTTTCAGCGTTAATCAACCATAAATTTATTGAATTTCCAAAATTGTTAGTTCAAATAATTCCAAGCCATTCCTTTGTACTCTCAAAGTTGATGTTCTAATTTATTCTAAGACTGCAAAGAAAATTAAATTAAACAAATCTATCATAACTTAATAATAATAATACTAATAATAATTATAATAATAAAAATAAATAAGTGCTGAATGTATTAAAATCTATCTTATTTGCATAAATATAGAAAATCGGTTGTAGATAAAGCTCTGAAAATGATCAAATCCTTGGCAAGTGAGTGTACCATGTACATATTTGGATACCAAAAAATAAACAATAAAATTTAAGATTTAATTGTAAAATAATTTTATTAAAAACAATTCATTATTATTACCTCTTTTTGTGCAGACAAGTAAAATCACGGCTTAATCTTATAGACTGATCGACAAATCACCTGTGCCTGATGAATACATACATTAACACTCTAGTTTTAACAAAAACTGAAAAAAAAAACATTTATTTATAAAATTTAAAAAATACAAATGTGATTTTGAAATGAGTAATACCAGAAACTATTTTTTGGATTGCTCTAGTTGACCTAAATATGAAATTTTATATATGAAGTCAAATGAATACGATTTAATACAAAACAAATATGAAATAGTACGAAGATAGATACAAGACATTGTCTTGTAATTTGTATTACATGAACTATGCACAGATATAAAAAATAAAATAAAATAAAAAATCCGAATACCCAAATCAAATCACATGTTCCCTTATGCTTAGAACCTACAATTGAGATCCATTAATCCTACATATGCATTAAAGATGATACAATGAAATATAACACATCAAAATATAAGTGTTTTAAAAAATGAAATAGAAAAACAAAAATAATAAAATAGAAAAACGTTAAATCGTAAATGATGAACCTTAGTGGTTATGGTGGATTGTACGGATTTAGACATGTGATGACCGAGAAAAGAGGAACCTTGAGATGACGGATAAACATTTCTACATTTTCATTAGAGTGTCTAGATTAAGTTATAAACAAACAAAGAATCCAGGAGCAGTAGATATTGGTGGAGTGTTACGGGATCATCGAGGGAAGGTGTTGTATATTTTCTCTGTCTCAGTTAGGTTTCAAGATGCGATAACAACAGAAATTCTTGTCATTGCCAGAGCGTGTGATCTTTTTGCTTCCAGACTTGAGTTGGCTAATAAAAATCTCTTAGTTGCTAATGATTCGAAGACAGCTGTCGAGTGGGTGAATTGTAGTGGCGTTGGAAGCATGAAGCATGTGTAGAGTATCCTTGATATTCGTAGCTTTATGGGAAGATTTGGTCAAACCTCTTTTGTGTTCTGTTCTAGATCATTCAACTCTTTTGCTGATAGATTGTCCAGAAAAGGTTCTGAGCCGGTGGAGATGTGTTCTCCTGTCCTTTGTCTTATTCAACTTCAAATAATTAACTGAATGTATTATTTATTAATCTTGTGTTATATATATACTAGTATACAAACCACACGATGTGCGGGTATAGTGAAACATAATGTAAGCATTATTGAATTTATATTTTAAAAAATTTCATATGTATTTTTCTTATTTTACTTTCGTATGTAATTTTACAGCTGAGATTAACATGTATTATATTAGAAAAAAAGACACTAAAAATTCAATCAACTATAAATTTCTACATTTATATTTGAAATATACAAAATAAAGCTTTCAACCATAAATTTAGCAAATTTCCAAAATTGTTAATTCAAATAATTCAATACCATTCCTTTGTACTCTCAAAGTATATGTTTTAATTTATTCTAAGACTGTAAGGAAAATTAAATTAAACAAATCTATCAAAACTTAATAATAATAATAATAATAATAATAATTATTATAATAAAAATAAATAAGTGTTGAATGTATTAAAATCTATCTTATTTGCATAAATATCTAAAATCGGTTGTAGATAGAACTCTGAAAATGATCAACCTTGGCAAGTGAGTGTACCATGTACATATTTGAATACCAAAAATAAACATTAAAATTTAAGATTTAATTGTAAAATAATTTTATAAAAATCAATTCATTATTATTACCTCTTTTTGTGAGGTCAAGTAAAATCACGACTTAATCTTATAGACTGATCGACAAATCACCTGTGCATGTTGAATACATACATTAACACTCGAGTTTTAACAAAAACCGAAAAAAAGTATTTATTTGTAAATTAAAAAAAATACAAATGTGATTTTGAAATGAGTAATACCCGAAACTATTTTTTGGATTGCTCTGGTTAACCTAAATCTGAAATTTTATATACGAAGTCAAATGAATACGATTTAATACAAAGCAAATATGAAATAGTACGCATTGAGATGCGAGACATTGTCTTGTAATTTGTATTACATGAAATATATACAGATATAAAAAATAAAATAAAATAAAAAATTCGAATACCCAAATGAAATCACATGTTAGTTAAATGGTAGAGCAGGTCACTTCAGGTTGTCAAATGAGCAGAGTCAAGAGAAAGATAAGGAGAAGGACTTCATGGCTAGAGTACTATATGTCTCAGCCATTAAAAGCCAAATGTATGACATGATGTGCACAAGATCATATATTTCTCATATAGTGGGGGTTATTAGCAGATATATGTCTAATCCAAGCAAGCAACACTGAGAAGCAATGAAGTAGATCCTATGATGCCTACGGGGTACGATAGAGAAAGGTTTAACCTTCAAAAGAGAAGAGCTCAATCTGGAAGATTATATGGATTTTGATTATGCTGGAAATATGGATCATAAGAGGAGCACTACATGATATGTGTTCACGATGAATAGTACCACTATTAGTTGGGTTTCACAGTTGTAGATGATAGTGACAATATCTACAATTGAAACAGAGTATTTAGCTATGACAAAAGCTAGCAAAGAGTTGATATGGTTACAGGGTTGTTAGTTGAGTTGGGATTCGAGCAGATGATGAATGTGTTGCACAATGACAGTCAGAGTGCACTACAATTGACAGTCAGAGTGCAATATATGATCTTGTGCACATCATGTCATACATTTGGCTTTTAATGGCTGAGACATATGGTACTCTAGCCATGAAGTCCTTCTCCTCATCTTTCTCTTGACTCTGCTCATTTGACAACCTGAAGTGACTAGCTAATGGTGTTCTCACTGGCTTTGCATCTCTTATGTTGAATATTTATAACACCTAGTGAATGTACTCTACTTGAGATAGCTGTAACGTACCTATATGTTCGTATTTGCTAATCCCCATTCCAAGAATCTGTTTTGCTACTCCTAAGTCCTTCTGACGCAGTAGAAAACTCAAAGGAATAAGACCTATGTCTATATTCCGTATTAAACTGGAATCCACCAGAAATAAAGAGAAACGAACTCTGGAATTTTTATTGAATCCAAAGAGTAATGAGCATTTCAGCATACAAGACTATTTAAAACGATTAAACCCTAACCCAAATCCTTGTTGGACAAGAAAAAGGATTACATAGTAAAAGTTGCAAAAAATAGTAAAATTACGATATTTGCGGAAATAAAAGATACTAACGACCCTATACAAGCTAGAATTATCGGCAGACGATTTCGATTTGTCAAAGTCAACTTATGTCTTCAAATGAAACTTTCCTAAAATAGCAAAAACTGCAATTACGGGCGTGCCTCACCTCCGAAGGCTGTGACTTGAAAACATCTCGTCGTTTCGCTTCAGGTGAAGTCACTTAGCCTTGAATTTAGAATGGTCCCTCAAAGCCATGTAGGAGTCAACTACCTGTTTTACATCAGTCCCAAATACTTGGAAAGAACTTTACCTCGAGTTAGGCTCAGGATAGAGTGACTCTTTCGCATGATACTGGAATAAGTCTGTAACATTGAAAGTCTTGGAAATACCCATAGTGTTAGGTAGATCGACCATATAGACGTTATCATTGATCTTCTTCAGAATCCGGTACAAACCAGACTTCTTAAGGTTCAATTTGTTGTAAGTACCAATTGGGAACCTCTCTTTGCGTAAGAAAACCATCACTGAATCTCTTTCATCAAACACCTTATGATGCCTATGCTTGTATGCAACCGCCTTATATTTAGCATTAGTTTCTTCCAGTTTCTGTCTCACCTCTGTTTGTACCTCTTGAGCCTGAGTAGCCATGTTTTTTGCAGCAACACTAACTCCCGAATCCTTTGGTAAACAAATAAAATCTACAGTATGCCTTGGTGGCGACACATATGTCACAGTAAAAGGGGATTTTTTCATGGCACTATGCACAACACTGTTATAGACAAACTCAGCTTGAGGTAATGCATGATCCCACTGTTTCGGCCTATCTCCACAAAACCAAATTTCCCAAGGTCATGTATCACTTCTGTTTGCCTATCAGTTTGTGGGTGTGCAACAATACTACGTTTCAGAGACGTATTAAACATCTTCCACAAGGTCACTAAAAAATGGATAAGGAATTTTATGTCACGATCAGAAGTAATTGACTGCGTAACTCCATGTAGTCAAACCACTTCTCTGAAGAATAGTCGGGCAATGTGTGAAGCATCAGAGGTCTTCCGACAAGGAATGAAGTTGAGCCATTTTTTGAGAACCTGTCAATCACTACAAAAACTGAATTTACTCCTCCCTGGGCACGGGGTAATCCCAACATAAAATCCATAGACAAGTCCTCCCAAATATTATTAGGAACAGACAAAGACATATAAAGACCAGTATTTTGTGACTGACCTTAAGACATCAGAAAAGTATAACACCTCTGTAAAAAAATTCCCATATCTTGTTTCAATTGCCGCCATAAATACCGCTCATCCAAGCTAGCCACCATTTTGTCTTAACCCAAGTGTCCACTTAATCCACCTCGGTGCAAGTCACAGATTAACTTCTCCGTAGAGACGTCCTAGGAATACACAAACGGTTACCACAAACAGATACCCATCACTCTCATGAAAATCACTGATAGGCTTCTTCTTAATACACTTTAACCAGATTCCCTTGAAGTCTTCATCCTCCCCGTACAATTCCTTCAAACAGTCAAACCCAACAATCTCATGAGCTAGGGTCACATGCAGGGTGGCACGATAGCTCAACGCATCAACAACTCGGTTCAAAACCCTTGACTGATGCTTAATGACAAAAGGAAATTTTTGAAGGAAAGTGACCCACTTGACTTGCATGTTGTTCACGTTCTTCTGGCTGTTAATAAACTTCAAAGCTTGATGATCGGTGTTGTCGTATGTAAATTTTATCAGACGTGCACGACATTGACAATGAGGATAAAACTGACAGGTGGACATCCGAATATGCATTTAGAAAATATCCTACAAGACATCACCAAATAAGAGAAGCCCGAGTAAACAAGTATTAAACAAAACCTACTCGGGGCCAACTGACATCGTATACTACTCGGGGTCAGTTAAAGATGCTCGGGGCTAGTTGATGATATTTTCTACTCGGGATCATATGACGTCACTCGGGACCAGCTAATATCGTGTTCTACTCGGGACAAACATGAAGAAAATCGAATAAAAGCCCAGCGCGTAGCTCACACTAGTCGAGTTGTTAAAATGTACGAAGATATCCATATCAAAAAGGAATTCCAAGAATATAAGAATACCAAACAGAGGGTTCTAAATCAAGCAACAATTTTATTTCTTCAAAAAGACGACGCTTTTATAAGGAAATAAATCCTAACTGGACTACATCACTAGAGGCCCATTCGATCTCAATACAAGTCTCCGAAATAGGAAAGAAGACAGACTACTTCAAACAAGTAACCAATCATAGTTAAATACAAAGATCTTTTGAACATATAAATAGACTCATAATCTCGTCACAAAATGTACACAGAATATAGAAAAATATAGAGAGAAAAAAAGAGATCGAGGGTTGTAAATATTTTCAATAGTGGATTTTGGCTTGGTTTATTATTCAGCCACCCGTGGACGTTTCTCCGGTCATCGGAGTTTTACCATGTAAAACTTACGTCCGATTACTTTCTCATTCTCTCTCTCTTTGAAATCACAGCTAAAATTCCATTCTTGTTGACTTTTTCCATACATACAGAAATTGACGTCAACAATTGGCGCTAGAAGGAGGGGCTTGAACCTCCGATTTAATTAAAGGTAATGGCAAGAAGCAGAAGCAGTCCTGGGGATGTCCAAAAATCTCCAGATAACGTCCATATTGGCAGTAGTTCGCGAGATCTCACTACAACCACGAAGAACCAACCAACATCCCTGGCGGATCCAACAAGTTCTTCCAACCAGCGAAGACCTGACACAACGCTTCCGAAAGGCGCTGCAACAGTTACTGACAGACGCAGCAAAGAAATGAGTTGATCTACTGGTTACAGAAGAAGCGTAGCCTCCTAACCTCCTAACCTCCTAACCTCCTAACCTCCTAACCTCCCACTTGTAAGGCTTCATTCGGTTGTAGTGGGGCCAGAACTAAATGCACCGGAAGTCAGAAAGAATTCTGCTCCAATTAATCAGGCCGGACGTGAAACACCTGAAGAGGAACGACCACACCAGAAGCAAAACCATGATTAGACAGCCCGTGCAAGACACTGCAAACATGACCGGCACAAGGATCGGTCGTCATCGAAAGATAGCGATTGACACAATCGTAAGCGTTATCACGGAACCATACGCTTGTAAGAATCAACCAATGAAACTCGGCATCAAAGTGATGAGCCATAGAGAGGAATGGCAATCACCCAGTGGTTCAACCATTATGAAAGTCCGGTGGGAGAGAAAGATGTCGTAATTCAGAGCCTAACTCGAGAAGTTGAAAACAATAGGTGTCATATAGACGCACTGGTCAGATGTTATCGGTACAACGATTTATCTGATAAAGATTCTGACAGTCCATTCACTAGGAAAATCTTACGGACTTCATTCCTAGAAAGGTTCAGGATGTCATACATGGAACAGTTCAAGAAGGATACAGACCCTAAAAAACACGTCAGACGCTATAAAAGTGCTATGGCCCAGTATGCCCACAACAATCCCTTACTATACCTTAACTTTCCAGAAACTCTAGGAGACACGGGCTCAAGATGGTTTGAGAGATTACCCCCAGTGAGCATCGAAAGCTTCAGTGAACTAAACAGAAGTTTCTTTAGGCAATTTTTGAGCAATGTTCATAGGAAGAAATCAGTGGCTTACCTTTCTCAGATAAAACAAAGAAAAGATGAGTCGTTGAAGAAATACCTGGGGAGATTCGGCCAAGCAGTATCAGAAATCAGCAGTGCAAATGACGAAGCGACAATTGCTTCATTAATCAACAATACACAGAATAGACGACTATCTTTTGACTTAAGAATAGCCCATTTAACCAGATATTCAGATATGATGGACATAGCAGGATGATATGAACAAGCCGAAGAAGAAGAATTAGCCACAAGAGGATGCTATATGCATGGAGGAAAACTTGAAAAGGACGCTGAGTCCAATGTGCATAACCAAAAGGGAAAACAGAAAGGAAACAACAAAGAAAAAACAAGGATGGGGGAAACGGAAGTATACCGAACAGACCACGGAGAAATTTCGAGGTAGATACACCAACTACACCTCACTTCGAAATAAGCAGAAGGAAATCCTGACCATAATGGAAGATAAAAATATGGTAAAAGAGCCACGATGACAGTCTCAGTTTGCTTGGTGAGATACAACCAAATGCTACAGATTCCATAAGGAAACTGGTCATGAGACTTCCAAATGTTACAAGCTCTGAGATTACATAGGAACCCTCATTCGGGAGGGACATCTTCAGGATGTAATCTTGAAAAGGGATGAGACCACAGAAACAAAAAAAGAAATCAGGGCCGATCACAGCTCTGGTCGAAATCAAAGAGCCAGCCCATAGGCCAATGAAGTAATACAAATAATCTTTGGAGGACTATCCACTGGAAGAAGTAATCGAGAGCGAACGCATGAAATCAGAGAGGCAGTGGAGGCAAGACATAACTTTAATGTGAACTAGGTCGAGCCAGACCCAAAAAGGGTAAAGGAAGGATGAGACCCAATAATATTCATAGAAGCAGACTCACATAGGGTCGATGTTCGGTCAAATGACGCCATGGTCATAAGTGCCCGGATTGGTCACCGGGAAGTCAGGAGAATCATGATAGATAATGAAAGTTCGGCAGACATTCTTAATGTAGCCGTCTACGATCAACTCAGGTTCCACATAAAGAATCTACAGCATTTCCATACTTCACTCAGAGGATTCAGAGGAATTGAGGTCAGGTCACTCGGGACGGTAAAGCTAACCGTAAAGATTGGAGTGGCACCTTGTCAGAGAACTGTATTGCTCGACTTCGTAGAGGTAGACTTAGACAATTGGCCGTATAATGCGTTGTTGGGTCGGCCATTCTTAAATAAGACTAAGGCCGTAATAGCCACTTATACATTGATGATCAAGTTCCCGAACGAACAGGGGGTCGGTGTAGTCAAGGGATCCCAAGAGATGGCCCGAAGAGCTAACATGTCAGTATACAAAGACAAAAATGATGAACATGTATGCACTATAACGCAGCCGAGTCAGAACAAAGAGTCACTATCATTCGAATTTGATCCAAAGGAAGAGTCAAATGAGTCCAAAAATGAATCAGTCGAAGAAATTATCTTGAAAGAAGATAAACCAAATAAGAAGATCAAGATCGGGGTCAATCTGGAAGGAAAAGTCAAACAAAGCCTCACTGATCTATTTAAAAAATACAATGATGTGTTCGCCTGAAGTCATGAAGACATGGTCGGGATAGACTCCCGAATAAAATCGTATCATCTCGTGGTAGACCCGAATGTAAAACCAGTGATACAAAAAAAGGTCATTCAATCTCGAGATAAGTCAGGCAATCACACAGGAAGTAAAAAAACTACTCGTTGTAGGGTCGATTAGAGAGATCAACTACCCTCAATGGGTAGCTAATGTAGTCCTCATCCAAAAGAAAAAAGGACAATAGAGAATGTGCGTAGATTTCACATATTTGAACAATGCATGCCCAAAAGACAGCTTTCCACTTCCAAGGATAGACCAACTGTTGAATGCTACATCAGGCCATGAATTGCTCAGTTTCATGGACGCGTACTCTGGATATAACAAAATTCAGATGAGCAAGGCTGACGAAGAAAAAACAGCGTTCACAACCGATCAGGACTTGTACTGTGACACAGTGATCCCCTTCGGATTAAAAAATACAGGGGCAACATATCAAAGGCTGGTCAACAGAATCTTTGCATGACAAATAGGAAGAAACATGGAAGTACACATTGATGACATGCTGACCAAGAGCATCTCGGTAGACAAGCAAACCTCAGACCTGTGAGAGACATTTGATGTTTTTAGTAGATACCAAATGAAGCTGAATCCGAATAAGTGTTTATTCGGAGTTCCTTCAGGAAGGTTCCTGGGTTGAAACGAAATCAATCCTGAAAAAATCCAAGCCCTGCAGAAAATGACTTCACCAAGGACACTAAAAGAAGTACAACGCCTAACAGGATGCTTAGCTTCCTTGGATAGATTCATCTCAAAGGCCACAGATAGATGCGCATCCATTTTCAAAGTAATTAAAAAAGAAAAAGGACTCGAATGTAACGAAGAGTGCGAGCAAGCATTCTTAAAAATCAAAGAGTACTCAGAGCAAGCCTCCATCCTTTTGAAACCACAAATGGGAGAGATACTCCATTTATACTTATCAATTATAGAACTAGCAGCAAGCTCGGTCCTAGTCAGAACAGAAGATGGAGTACATAAGTAAGTGTATTATACCAGCAAGGCGCTTTTGCCCGCCGAGACTAGGTATTCACAGGTAGAAAAAATGGCTATAGCATTGGTTTCAGCGGCAAGGAAGCTAATGCCATACTTTCAGGCTCATACAATCCAGGTTCTCACTGACTGCCCACTGAAACAAATTTTACAGAAGTGAGAGATTTCAGGAAGACTAACCAAATGGGCAATCGAGCTAAGTGAATTCGATATCCATTACATCCCCAGGACATCCCTCAAAGGGCAAACAGTGGCAGATTTTTATAGCAAAGTTCAAAGAGCCAAACCTGGAAGCAAAAATTATGTTGGGAAAAAATTTCCCATGGAAATTGTATGTTGATGGCTCTTCAATTAATCACTGTAGCGGGGCAGAGATCGTAGTATACACTCCAAAAGGAGATGATGTCGAATGCGCCATGAGGTTTGACTTCAAAGCAACCAATAATCAAGCCGAGTATGAGGCGTTACTAGCTGGACTCAGAGTCTGCATAGCTCTCGGGGTCGATGAAGTCAAGATATATAGCGATTCACAGGTAGTTATCAACTAAGTCCTGGACGAATCTAAGCTAGGGATGAAGACAGCTCCTCTAGAAATTCAAAGAATATAGGATTGCCCATATCCCTAGGGAAGAGAATGAAAAGGCAGACACTTTGTTCAAACTAGCATCAACAATAACCACAATCAGGCTAAAAACTATTCCGGTTGCACATCTCCTGAAACTGAGCACAATTGAGCCAAAAAACTATGAAATTTTAGAAATCCGAACACCGTCAGAAGGTTGGATAACCCAGCTGAGAAGGTTCCTGGAAAAAGGTGTACTCCTGAAAGATTCCCTACAAGCAAAACGTATCAGGTATCGATCAACAAGGTACACATTGGTCGGAGGAGAACTATACAGAATAGGGTTTTCCCGAACACTTTAAAGATGTGTGTCAGAGGAAGATGCATGTCAGATATTACAGGAAATCCACGGGAGAGTTTACGAAAACCATACTGAGGTAAAAGTTTGGCACACAAGGTACTCATGCAAGGTTATTATTGGCCTACTTTATTCTCAGATGCACATCGATATTCTGAGAGTTACAATACTTGTCATAGGATTGCTAATGATATTCAACAACCCCCTGAACAACTCAGAAACCTCACATCCCCATGGTCATTTGCCATGTGGGGTTTGGATTTAATCGGCCCAATGCCCGCTGGGACAGGGGGTGGAGCGAAGTATGCCATAGTAGCCGTTGACTATTTCATGAAGTGGCCAGAAGCTGAAGCATTAGTGCACATCACAGAAGCAAACACCATAAATTTCATGAAAAAGAATGTGCTCTACAGGTTTGGAGTCCTAAACACTATCATCACTGATAACGACACACAGTTCGATAACCTGAAATTCAGACAACTGTGCATGGAGTACCAAATTGCCAATTACTATGCCACACCTGCCTATCCTTAAATGAATAGGCAGGTTGAAGCCGTAAACAAAATCATCAAGCATACACTCAAAGCAAAGCTGGATGCCAAGAAAGGAAGTTGAGTTGAAAAGCTTCCCGAAGTATTATGGGCATATCGGACGACAGCAAGATCGTCAACATGAGAGACTCCATTCACTTTAGCGTTTGAAACAGAAGTTGTTATCCCCGTAGAAACGTCATATGCATCACCCCGGGTCGGGATATATAATGAAGAACAGAATGTTGATATGCTATTACAAAGTCTAGATGAGCTAGAAGAGAAAATGGAGAAGTCCCGAATACAAAATATGGCATATCAGCAAAGAGTAGCTCGCCACTACAACTCTCATGTTCGGGTCGGTAAATTCTAACTAGGAGACCTGGTACTCAGGAATGTGTCATTGAATACAAAAAATAAAGCTGCAGGTTCCCTGACTGATAAGTGGGAGAGCCAGTACAAAATAGAAGGAATAGTTGGCCATGGAGCGTATTGGATTGCACGATCCAATGGAAGGGTTTTACACCGGCCATGCAATGCCCAATATCTGAAAATTTTCTATCCTTAAATTATTTTTTGTTTTCCTTTCTTGTCAGGACAATTTTAATAGGTCAAATATTAGCTTTGGAACTTAAATCTTTATTGGTTTTGCAGTTATAAATAAAAATCAAACTCAGGATTTCCGAAAAATAGAGCATATGATAATAAGAACATAAGAAAGATGAGTTTGATAATAAGAACATGCAAATAGAATACTCGGGACCATGGACTTCCAAATGGGTGGAGAAGTTTGAAGGAGCATGCCAGCCGAGCAAGGTCAATTGACCTTAGCAAAAAGGCAAACCCGATACACCATATTCTGGAGAAAGGCTCGGGACGCTATCGGAAAAAATTCTGGTGAAATGCATAGCTGTGTTAAGCGGTTCGAAAATTTTAACGATTCGGTAAACCCATGCACAGAAAAACTGGGGAGACGTCCTCGGTAATGTGTAAGGACTCGAAAATATAATCATAGTGAGCCTTGATGTAATGTTCGGGTAGCAACCGAGTATGAAACACAAGTATAAATCTACTTCCTCGTTTTAAGATGACTCGGTTAATAATATTAGCCAGTTTAATAAGATACTTGGAGTTAAAATTTATTCGGATAACAAAACAAGTTAAATAAGATACTTGGTGAAGTTACCCGAACATCAAAAATAGCCAGTTTAATAAGATACTTGGCGTTAAAAATTATTCGGGTAATGAAACAAGTTTAATAAGATACTTGGCGAAGTTACCCCGAACGTCAGAAATAGTCAGTTTAATAAGATACTTGTCATAAAGATTGCAATGGCCGGTTTAATAAGATACTTGGCATAAAGATTGCAATAGCCGATTTAATAAGATACTCGTTAACAATATAATTAAGTTAAAAAAGACTCGGTAAAATTCCTAGAACAATGAATCAGATCAGACCACTCGGCTTTCAGAAGTACAGTTAACTCAAAATTTCATTGATAATCTTTATAATGAAATGTTACAAAGAATTGTTATAAAGAATCTCTACAAAAATGAATTTCTACAAAATAAATCAGTCAGGAGGATTTAGAACTCTTGCCGATGCTAGGGTCGGCCACTATTTCGTACTCGCGGAGTAGACTTTCATTGGAAGGCCAAATCATATCGACCGAATCATCCATCCATTGGCTGTAATCTTCTCCCGGGATCGGTCCGACAACAAGCACCACACCTTCCATGACCGATTCCTGAATAGCGTAAAAGGTCGAGAGGGAATGCTCGGAGGGAACCTCTAAATGCATGGGATGAGGCTTGTAAGTTCCTCGGTGTTTGATTGGCTTATTTCGTTGACAACCACATTTTGGGATCAATATGTAAGGGTAGTTTAGTGCTTCATTGTTCGTAACCAAGCTCAAGCATCAAAGGTAAAATCACTTGCTTAACTTTTATTGAAGAGGTATTAGTGCACACACACACTCATGCATTTTCTTTTAATTATCTTGCTTGCATGCTTTTTTACCATTTTGTGTGCCTTGTGTGTCTTATTTTTATTTGAGTGTTGAATGTATGTTTGCCTTAAAAAGAGGATTTTTTCCTCTATTCTGTGGTCTAGACCGCTCTTTGTGCAGTGCCCTCGCCGCGGCCAGCATAGCGGTGTTTACCAGCAGATACCAGTTGTGTCTACCACGGTCTGTGCTTATTGCATACGCCGCGGTCTCCCAAGCGGAGTTTCACAGACATTGCATGCTTTCCAGACCGCGGTCTGTGCACACTGCATGCACAACGGCCTACAGAGCGGTATTGTCCAGGAGATACACCGCTCTTTGTGCCGCGGTCTAGACACTTATCTGGACCACGGTACAGCCAGCAGTCCTGACGGGATTTGGATGCTTTTCACCCAAAACGATGCCATTTGATGTAGGGCACCATATATAATTGTTCTATTCTCTTCTCCTTGCTCTTGAGAGTCCAAGAAGCCATTTTTATGTATTCTTAGTTTTTCTAGAGAGAGAGGGACTCCCAAACACTCATCTTTACTCAACCCAACTTCATCTCATGATCATCAACCTTCATTATAGGATCATTCAAGCATGGAGCATCATCTTCTTCTTGACTAGGGAACTTCTACATGCTCTAGACCTCATAGGTTCATTGCTAAGACATGTATGCTTAGGGTTTTAATCTTAAATGCTTGTTTGAATGTTTAATTGCTTTCATGACATGCTTGTGTATTGATTGTTGCTTGAGATGCATTAATTTGTGATAGATAGAATTTAGGACGGTTTTACCCTTCTAGCTAATTCTTCTTGCCTTTACATTTAGAACATTGATATCTAGAATTTGCTTTAATTGTCATTATTAATCCTAGATAAGCATGAATGTCTTGACCTAGCATTTTTGCATATAGAATATTCTTGCATATTAACTTAGGTTGCCATTATCTCTTCATTGTTGGTTAAGCTTGAGGCTATGTGATTAGTGCAAAAGGTTTGTGATCCAAAATCACTATTAAGGACCGTTGGGGTAGAGTGAAAGGGTTAGTAACTGGAGGGTTAGACGGGAGGTTAACCTAGGTTCTAAAATTTTACTCAATAGTGGATTTCGAGGATCAAGGGTGGCGCTCTGAACAGCCAGTGGTTTTTTCCCAGTTGGAGGATTTCCACGTATATATTGCGTGTTGTTATTGTTTTATGTTTGTTGTCTTTTATTTGAACATTTAGTAGAATATGGTAGAATTGTTAATATTGATTAATTTGCAAAATTGGTAATCTATTGAATTAAAACCTATTCACCCACTTGAAGATGAATGCTCATGCATTGATTTGGAAATAACATGTTTTGGAATATGCATGATTGGAAACTATCTCTATGTAGTTTGCATTCTAGTGTGAATTGTGTTTGTGTGTATATATGTTTGTATAACATGGATATTGAACTTGGATTTAGTCTTAAATCATTCTTGATTGATTTTCGGTCATTTCGGTTACTCATACTATTGATTTCAAGTTCAAAGTCAAAAGATACTACACTTTCAACTAATGTTTCATACATTGTCTTCGTCTTCGTATTCGTATATCGAGTTGAATTATTATTTTCTGGGTTGAGTATCTTATATGTCCATGTCCATGTCCATGTGAGAGCTACGGTTTGTAATCCGCAAACGGATTTGATTCCGAGTTCAGAGGCAGGAGAACGGTCGAAGAACGAGAGGGAAGCGCGAGGGGAATGCACTATGGCCAAAAGGCCATGGAGGTGTGCATGCCCAAGATGGCGAGTGGCCATCTCGGCAGCACAACCTTGCTGCCCCGAGATGCCCACGCGCCATCTCGGGGGAGCAATTCCAAAGGAGGGCAATTTGGTCTTTCTTGCTTTCTTCTTTCCCACTTCTTTATAAACTCTCTCCCTCTCACATTTCATTCTAAGAAGAAATTCAAATCAAGTGTACAGAATTTTTCTCTCTAAATTTTCTCACATTCCAAATACCATAACTTCTTCACTTCTGATTTGAGTGATTCAAAGTTGAGAATGTTCATCTATTCATCCCACATCTTTTCTCTGAAGGTTTGAGTTTATTTTATTACTGTTTTTTGTGTCTAATCATAAAAAAACGGGATTGCACCTAGATCAACTAAGGTATTGATTTTCTCTCTAAGTTTTCTTTAAAACTTTGTCAATTGCCTTGGGTTTTCTTCTTCTACGTATATTTGTATATTGTGAGTGTTTTGATTTGTGTTTTGAACACTTTCAAAGCTAGGTTGAGTTTCAATTGAAATCATACATGTTGAGTTAGGTTTTGATTTTGCCTATGTTATCACATGTTTGAGATTGTATTATGCTAGCTTTGATTCTAGGACTATTTTATAATCTTTGATTGATTGATTTTGTGAAAAATATTTCATCGCATGTATTAGGCTCTCTTGGCCAAAATTCTCACATAATACATGTGTTTATGTTCTTTTGAGCTATTCATGTGATTTATTGAATCTATCATTAGGAATATGATATAGAACTTATGCTTAGATCTATTTGACATTGTCATATGATTTTAGCATGTTTTAGGTTTTTGTGATTTAAACTTGATCTTGTAATTTGTTGATCATATCTTGTGATTCAAGTTTAGATATATGCATGAATCTAGTTTGTGATTAATATTGAACATATCTTACATAATCTAGATTGATTACTCATGCATGATAAGCTAGACTATATGTGATTTGTGCATTCATGCTCATGTCTAGTATTTTCCATAGGATGTGTTGATCATAGCATTCTATGTTGCGTGCTTGTTTGCGTTTTGCATTCATGATCACCTAGATGCCTTGTGAGAAGGAAGTCTTGACAATAGGTATGAGACCTATGGTGTTGGGTAAGAAGTCTTGGCAAGAGGTGTGAAGCCTCGGATTGTCGAGCAAGGAAGTCTTGGCTAGAGGTGTGAAGCCTTGGATAGTCAAGCAAGAAGTCTTGTCTAGAGTTGGGAGAACTCGGATAGGTGAGCAATGAAGTCTTGACTAGAGTCGGGAAGACTCGGATAGTTGAGTAAGAAGTCTTGCCTTGGGTTGTAAAGATCCAGATAAGGTGAGCAATGAAGTCTTGACAAGAGGTGTGAAGCCTCAGATTGTTGAGCATAGGGCGGCAACCTCTAGAGTAGGATATGAGGGTAGTTTCTAGGTGGAGAGGCCACTTGAGAGATTGTACTTATCTTATCTACTAGTGGATTTTGTTTGCCGGTGGCTGCTAGCCCGTGGATGTTTCCTCTTCGGAGGTTTACCACGTTATATCTTGTGTCAACTTTTCTCTATCCCTATCTCTCTAATATTTGTATTGTGGATAGAACTCTTTATGTATGTTGACTTTCTCTTTTTGATATAGATTATGTATGTGTTACAATTACTTGTTTGTATCACACTTTACTTGTGTTTATATATTGATTAATTGTCTTGAATTAATATATATATATTGTGATACAAGCAATCAAGAGGGACAAACTTTTGTTTGTTTCTAAGGGAGTCTAAAAAGGTGCCTAACCTATTCACCCCCTACGTTAGCCTTGAGTATTTAACCGTGATTGTATTTTCAGTTTGACAAGAGGAAATAAGTCTTTGTCTTGCTAGACTGCCTTAGTGTATAGAAGTGCTTGATTTCACTCGGAGAAGGGGGTGACAGGTTCGTTCAGCTCAACATGTGCCACATGCACATCAAGATCTTGTAGCTGTTCGGGGCCAATTGAGCTGGAGTGATCCCTGCTTCAACCAGAAACCAAGCAATGAACGGCTGAATAGGAAAAGTGACGCCGCAACAGAGCATGAATCCATAGATTACCACCATACCCGGGGGGAGGATTCCACGTAGCTCTATCACCCGTAGGAATCAAAGTAACCGAATTATCCAGGTCGAATCAGGCATGATATTTCCCGATCTCATCTGCCCCGACCACATTCGTTTCGACATCAAACCCACTCGAGCGATCAGTAGAGAAAGAGAGACGAGATACTTTGAACGCCTCTTCGACATCGTTCTTGTCAACAGTCTGCTCCCTGATTCAGACACTGCCCGAGTTGTGCTTGTGAACTTTGCTTTTACTTTGATGTTTTCCCATCCTTGATCAAAGTGGTACCCTTTGATTAGAAACGATAGATTCAGAACTAGATGAATCAGAATCAGAATCAGAACTGGATACAGAACTAAAATAGACGTCAGGGTAAAGCCCAGAAACATCAACTTCTAAAAAAAAATGTTCGTCCAGGGGGATTTCCCTCAATAATCTTCGAACGCAAGATACCAGTTGAAAATCCCTACGATCAAGCGCCTCGAGAGCTATAGGAAAAAGTTGATGACGGGAAGACGGATTCATTAAAACTTACATTGAATGAAGAAATCTGATGCAAAATCTTTAAAGGAGAATAACAACTTTCTGCGTAAAGAAATCTGGGCTGTAAAGGCTTCTGGTTTGCGTCTCTGAGAATGAACCAACGCAATTCTTTAGAAAAGAATTTAAAGGGGTAATTGCACGAAACCCTAGGGTTTCAAGACGGGAAAAATCAATGACAAGATTTGATGACGTAGGCGGCGCACTAGGAGATGCGTAGGTCGCTTCTCATAAATGGCATCGTGAAACGAAATGACAGAGGACACGTGTTAAGAGAAGAACTAGCTAAAGGCCGTCAGAATTCCAAAACGTGGCAATCATTGAGATCTCACGTGAGGAGGCAAGTTTAATTTACAGGGTCACCATTAAGACATGCCATTTACCCGGACATCACAGAGACGAAAAACTTGAAGGGTTGATTAAAATATTTTTGCTCGGAACGAAACTCTGTTCGGTAAAAATATTTTAAAGGGGTATTGTCATATGTAAATTTTATCAGACGTACACGTCATTGACAAGGAGGATAAAATTGTCAGGTGGACATCCGAATATGCATTTAGAAAATATCCTACAAGACATCACAAAATAAGAGAAGCCTGAGTAAACAAGTATTAAACAAAACCTACTCGAGGCCAACTGACGTGGTATACTACTTGGGGTCAGTTAAAGATGCACGGGGCTAGTTGATAACATTTTCTACTCGAAATCAAATGACGTCACTCGGGACTAGCTAATATCGTGTTCTGCTCGAAACAAATGTGAAGAAAACCGAATAAAAGCCCAGCGCGTAGCTCACACTAGTCGAGTTGTTAAAATGTGCAAAGATATCCATATCAAAAAGGAATTCCAAGAAGAATAGAATGCCAAACAGAGGGTTCTAAATCAGGCAACAATTTTATTTCTTAAAAAAGACTACGCTTTTATAAGGGAATAAGTCCTAACTGGACTACATCACTAGAGTCCCATTCGATCTCAATACAAGTCTCTGAAATAGGAAAGAAGACACAGAATACTTCAAACAAGTAACCAATCATAGTTAAATATAAATATCTTTAATTACTTGTACAAAGAGGATTAGGGTTCTATGAACATATAAATAGTCCCATAATCTCGTCACAAAATATACACAGAATATAGAAAAATACAAAGAGAAAAAGAGAGATCGAGGGTTGTAAATCTTTTCAATAGTGGATTTTGGCTTGGTTGATTATTCAGCCACCCGTGGACGTTTCTCCAGTCATCGGAGTTTTACCATGTAAAACTTACGTCCGATTAATTTCTCCTTCTCTCTTTTTGAAATCACAGCTAAAATCCAATTCTTGTTGACTTTTTCCATACATACAGAAATTGACGTCAATAGGTGTACAAGACAAACTCTTTCTATACTAGGTAGTGTTTCCAGTGCTTCAAGGCTCAGATTACTGCGTAGAACTCCTAATCATAAGTACCCCACTTCTGGCGAGCTTCACTTAATTTCTCACTAAAGAAAGCTACCGAACGCTTTTCTTAGGACAACATAACGCCAAATCCTACACCACTAGCATCACACTCCACTTTAAATATCTTCTCAAAACTAGGCAGAGCCAGTACCCGCACAATACATAATTTCTCCTTGACTAATGCGAAACTCATCTCTGCCTCTTCTCCTCATTAGATTTGACCTTTCTTCATGCATTTTTTTATCGGTGCTATGACAGTGCTAAAATTTGGAATAAATCGACGGTAGAAAGTGGCTAAACCATGAAATCTACAAACTTCACTCACAGTTTTCGGTTCAAGCCATTCTCGAATAGCTCAAACATTCTCCTTATCCATATGAATCCCCCCCCCCCCCCCCGAACTCACCACATAACCAATAAACAACAAGTTGCTGGTCATAAAACTGCACTTCTTGAGGTTAAGAAACAATTGATTCACCTATAAAACCTTTAACACCTCTCGCAACTGATCCACATGCTCTTATTCAGTCCTAATGTAGATAAGAATGTCGTCAAAATAAACAACAACGAATTTTTCCACAAAAGGCTTTAATACCTTATTCATCACCCATATGAAAGTACTAGGTGCATTTAATAGACCGAACGGTATGAACTACCACTCATACAAACCATCCTTGCTCTTGAACGTTGTCTGCCATTCATCCCCAGACTTGGCCCGATTTTGGTGATACCCACTGCGTAGATCAATCTTCGAAAACAGCTTTGAACCCTCTAGTTGATTCAACATGTCATCTAAGTGGGAAATCGAAAATCGATACTTGACGGTTATCTTGTTGATGGCTTGAGTGTCCACACATACACCAACTTCCATCATTCTTTAGTGTCAGCAACGCAGAAACTGCACACGGACTCATGCTATCACGTATGAAACCTTCATACAAAACTCTCTTATATGTTTTCACGTAAAATTTCATTCTTCTTTGGACTCATCCGGTAATATGCCAGATTGCACAAACTCGCCCCCAGGTATAAGGTCTATATGGTGCTGAATGTCTCTCAAGGGAGGTAAATTGTTAGGCAAATCCTCAGAAGTAATGTCTCTTAATTCCTCTATCAGCAACTGTATTTTCTCATGAACAATTATCGTTGGTGTTTCTTTTCCCTTTACCACAAGTGCTTTAACCATCAAAGCATAAACCTCTTGTGCACCCTTAACATCTGTCACGAATTCTGTGTCGGTTCTGGTCACGGTTAGAAAAGACTGTTTCTCCACTTCAGAAGGCTTGTTAGGCATTGTCTGACGCTTGGAATAAGCCATAGCAATTTTATATGACCCCTAGGTAAACAAATAAGTGTTATCCTGACCCGTTTAGGTAATATCAACATTGTACTGCCATGACCGACTCAACAACACATGGCTAGCATCCATATCAATCACATCACAAACTACATCCTCCTTATATATTTTGCCAACAGAAGTAGGAACACGACAATTCTCAGTTACCTTTACAGTTGGTCCCTTCTTGATCCAGCCAATAGTATACAGATTAGGATGCTTCTTGGTTGGCAATTTCAGATGTTCCACTAACCTCATTGCAACAAAGTTCTCATAACTCCCACTGTCCACGATCAGGTCACGGACTTTCTGACTGATTGTGTAGACATAACAAAATATATTATTTCGCTGGCTGGAGTCTTTTGGCTTTAGCGCGTACAACACACGTTGCACCACACAATTAACCGGCTCTCAGTATTCTTCTGCGAGTTCTTCCACCTAATTTACTAGCCTAGAGCGATAAGAACATGCATTTGAATGATGACCAGGTTTCCTACATTTGTAACAAATCCCCGGTGTAGGTATAGCATAAGGATTTGGATTCAGATTCGGATTTCTGGGTGCGTTCCTATTGGCTGGGGCTGTTGTTTGATTGTTACTGCTGCCCTCTTCTCCGTTAGCTCTTTTTGGTCGGCTCGACAGACCTAATGATTGCACACCATTGTCCCTGTTAGGAAACAGTGAATCAGAAGTGTTTCTCCAAAATCCAAGGTTTCCACCCTGCATTCCAGCAACTCAGCCTTTAACGCCATGTTATGAGCTTCATCCACAGTCCATAACACATGTAATATGATCTTATCACGAAACAACGACTTCAACCTATTAAGATATCTGGCTACGCGTCGTCCATTTGTTTCACTCAAGTTATTTCGCTCCGAGAGCCTGGAAAATTCTACCATGTAATCAAATGCTGACTTGGTCCTCTGCGAAAAATTCTAAAGCAACTGGGATAAATATTGCTAATAGTCCGGTGGCAGAAACCTACCCATTAAAAGTTGATTCATTCTGCGCCAAGTTCTTAGAATCACCTTTCCCTGCCGTTGACGGTTCTTCTACAACTGATCCCACTAGACTATAGCCTCTCCTTTCAATCTGAATAAGACAAACCTCACCATCTTCTCTTTCAAAATCTCCATTATCTCAAATAATCGCTCCACTTCTGTGAGCCAATCAAGAAAACCCTCTATATGCAGATTCCCATTAAAGCTTGGAAGATCTACCTTCAATCAGTAATCTTCATGCTCTCTCTGTCTTGTTGCGGGCTGAACTACTCCAAACCCCTCATTAACTTCATCTTCTGAATCATCATCTTTATTCGATTGACGAGGAGGAGGACGTCTTCTGTTAGCAGGTTGGCCTCGAGCAAATCCTTCGACGTGTGTCCTATCCACTGGTGGCCTGTTGTTAGTGTTGAGATTTAACCCGACCAGCTGCTGGCGTATCTCCGCCATCTGTTGTTGTTGCTCTTCCACCGTTGCCCATAAAGCCTCTACCCTACGATTACCTCCAGTAGGGTTTCTGCTTCCTACAGTGTTAGTTGTCATCAAGATCGACAAACCTGGCTCTGATACCAATTAACGTAGTAGAAAACTCAAAGGAATAAGATCGACGTATATATTCCATATTAAACTGGAATCCACCAGAAATAAAGAGAAACGAACTGTAGAATTTTTATTGAATCCAAAAGGTAATGAGCTTTTCGGCTTATAAGACTATTTAAAATGATTAAACCCTAATCTGAATCCTTGTTGGACAAGAAACTATATTATATAGCGAAAATTGCCAAAAATAGCAAAAGTTACCAAAAATAGCGAAATTACGATAGTTGCAGAAATAAAAGATAATAACGACCCTAAACAAGCCAGAATTGATGGTAAACGATTCTGACTTGTCAAGATCAACTTATGACTTAAGAGGAAACTTTCTAAAAATAGCAAAAATTACAATTATGGGATTTAAATGATTGAATTTAACCAAAAAAGAGCGTGCCTTACCGCCAAAGGTTGTGACTTGAAAATATCTCGTCGATTCACTTCAGGTGAAGTGTTAGGTTTTAGATTTGTGTTGGCTTGATTCCATAAAAAAATGCTATTTGTTTTTATTGCTTAGTTGCTTAGGTGGTTCGTGATTAGATCGGACTTTAAAGAAGGAAAACGATTTCACATGCAAAGTTCGTTTTCAAGAGGATATATGCTTACTTGGATGCTAAGGTATCAAGACTCTTCCTCTTCTTGTAAGGCGTAGACGTGCACACACACATATCATACATTTGTGTCCATCCATCGTTGTACATCAATTGGTATGACACATTCACACACTTGACTTTGAATGCTCATGTATTGGTTTGAAAGTAACATGTTTTGAAAATGCATGATTGGAGACTATGTCTTTGTAGTTTTCATTCTAGTGTGAAATGTGTTTATATGTTTGTAATTTTGTAAGTTTGTAAGTTTGTATAACATGGATATTGAACTTGATTTTAGTTTTAAATTTTTTTTGATTGATTTCCGTTTATTTCGGTTACTCGTACATTTGATTTCGAGTTCTAAGTCAAAATATATGAAACTTTCCAATCATGTTGCATATATTGTCTGCGTTTTCATGTATCGAGTTGAATTCTTATTTTTTGGGTTGAGTTTCTTATACGTCCATGTTCTTAAGGGAGCCCCAAATCGTAATCTTCAAATGGATTCAAATTCGGAGTTCTAAGACCAAAGATCAGTTGAAGAATGCAAGAGGCGCAAGGGAGAGGTGTGATGGCATAAGCCATCATTTGGGCACTTACCCGAGATGGCGCGTGGCTATCTCGCCCCAGAAGCCTTGCTACCCTGAGATGTCCATGTACCATCTCAAGGAGGCTCTAGAACATGGGGCTGTTTTGGTCATTTTGTTGATTTCTTTTAAAAACACATCCTTTCCCTCTGATTCATTAGAAGTTGAAAAATTGAAGAACAAATGTAGAATTTTTCTCTCAACTTTTGATTTTTGTTTTGGTGATAACTTCTTCAATTCTACTCTGAATCATTTGATTCAAAAACCAATTTCGAGTGTCTTGGAAGATCTACAAACCCCAAGCATTTCTAAAACCAAAGGATTACTTGATTTTTCACGGTGATCAAATCTTTAGTTCGTGATTTTCATCATTGTTTGGTAAAATCATCTTCTTCTTAGTTTTCTTCTTTGATCTTCTTATTGATTGATATTATTTGATTAAGAAAAATTAGTAGGATGATTTTGATTTCATTTTGTGGTTTGTTCTTTCGATTTTCAAGTTTAGCATGAGTTGTGTCCATTTGATTGAGTTTTAGGTAAGCCTGATTTTCATGAAATTTATTTTAAAAATATGTTGTACTTGTATGCTTATGTGTTGATTTCTAGATTGATTTCATTTTCTAAGAACTAGGTTGTATTCAATTGATTTCTCTATTATCATATTTATGTTCTTACTTGATATCATGCTTTGGTTGTCTAGATACATTTGTGATTGTTATTTGACAGCATAGTCTAACTATCTTGTTGCATGTTCATAGATTGTGTTTGATCAACATAGTCTATTTGTGTGTGATTGCATCATTTGCATAAGCACTTAGATTATTGCCTCGTAAAGAGGTAAAAAGTCTCATATCTTAAAATGATTATTTGATTTGAGCAATTAGAAGTCTTAACTAGATTCGGGAGGACTCGGATAGCTAGGCAAGTGGAAGTCTTGACAAGAGGTAAGAGACCTCAAATTGTTTAGCAAAGAAGTCTTAGTTAGAGTCGGAAGGACTCTGATAACTAAGTAAGGTGGCAACAAGTTCATTGAGTAGGATAGAAGGGTAGTTTCTAGGTAATGGGGTAACTTGAGAGATTGTACTTGTTTTATCTACTAGTGGATTTGCTTTTGTCGGTGGTTGCTAACCCGTGGATGTTTCTTCTTCGGAGGTTTACCACGTGAAAATCTTATGTCTTTTGTTTACAATTTTTCATTAAGCATTATTATAATTGCATTGTTTAAAAAGAAGACTAAAATTTGAGCATATACCTATTCACCCCTAGGTATATTTACACTATAAAGATTAAGGGAAATTTCATGAAGTCATTTAACCTTGAGTTTATGATGGCCCTTCAAAGCCATGTAGGAATTAGCTACCTGTTCTACATCACCTTTAAGAACTCACTAGAAAATTGATTCTCCAAGTTGTTGATCTCTTCCAAATCTGCTCCTATCGCTAACATATCATTAACATAAAGTAACAGAATGATAAAACTCGACCTCACTTTCTTGAAGTAACATGCAATGCTTTGCATCCGGAGTACCCACTTTGTTGCATAAACCCTTCAAACATATTTTTCCAATGTTGGTGAGCCTGTTTCAAGCCATACATAATTTTCATCAACCTACAAACCACCTTATTGTCTTCTATCACAAACCCCTTTGATTGTTACATGTATATTCCATCCTTCAGATCATCGTAAAGTAATACAGTCTTTACAACGAACTGCTTGAGGTATAACCCTTTTACTGTAACAATGCTCAACACTAGCCGGATTGTATTTAGTTTAACAACATGAGAAAAGAAGTCAGCGTAGTCAATACATTCCTTTTGCTGAAAGCCTTTTACCACCAATCTCGCCTTTTATCTTTTGGAACCATCTTACTCCTCCTTGATTTGAAACAGTAATTTATTATGTAAAGATGTCTTTCATTCAGGCAAGTCGACTAACTCCCAAGTGTGATTGGATACAAACAAATTCATCTCATCATTCATCTTAAGCTCCCACTTGCTTGTATATTCACCCTAACATGTCTCATCGTAGCACTCAGGTTCTCCAGCATCTATCAGCAACTGGTATTACAAGTACCTCATATTAGGTACATGTGGGCAAGTGGTTCTACGTTGTATACTCTAGGCTTATGGGGGATATTCTCAAAACATTCCCAACCTGCAGACTCATTACTCTCTGATCGATCGGACTCTATGGTACTGAAACTTCAATCTATGGTATAAGTTCTTCAACGTAGAATTGCACACCTTTATCTTAAACTTTTTGATTACCAAGTTCCATGATCCTATCACCTAATACATCCTCTGACCCAATGTTGCATGTCTCTCCCTGTTCAAACGTCTATGTGTTTTTTGTCACGACCCGAATTTCAGATACGTGATTTTAATATACAATATTAATTCAAAAGCAGGAAATTTTAGAAAATCATTTTACTTGCATTCAAAACCTCAAGAATATAGGACCACGTCCAGCAACTGTTTTTCATTCCGTTTTCATTTTTATTTTTCAAAAACGATTTCGAAAATGCGTTCGTTAACCGTTTTTCATTTTATTTTCAAAAAACGAAAAAAAAAATGAAAAACAAAACTAGTATTAAAAGTGAAAGATTTGAAAAACACAAAATATTTGTTTTTCGTTCTTGTTTTTGTTTTGTTTTTGTTTTTCATTTTGTTTTTCACTTTTTTTATATAATTTTTTTTAACAATTAATTGTACTATTATACGTTTCATATGGCTAGGATAAGACGGAATAAGATTTTTTAAATAAGACGGGTTTTTAAATGACCAAAATGCCTCTCTCTCTCTATATTTACATTGATATATATATAATATTATAATATAGTTTATATATATATTATAACATATAATATTATAGAATATTAATATATATTATAATATTTAATATTTAATATATAAAATAATATAATAATGTAATATAATAATGTATTATAATAAATGTAATAATATTTAATATATATTTTATATATTATTATAATATGTATATATATATATATTAATATCATATATACAGTTATATTTTTATTATATAGTAATATATATATATATATATATATATATATTGTTATTATTTATTTATAATTTAAGAGTTTAGTTTTGATTAATTTATTTTTTTAATATGTTTTGTTGAATTAATTTTTGATGAGTTATTTTTATTTAATTTAAAAATTATAATACAAAAATTATATTGATTAATTATGTAATCAATTTTTGATAGTTTTCAGTTAACTTACCAGACGCGTTTTTTTCGTTTTCATTTTCAAAATACAGCTTTCAGTATATGCTACCAGACACGTTTTCGGAATTCAAAACTGAAACCAAAAACACTGTTTTCAATTATTATTTTTTCGAAAAACAGTAACTGAAAAAAGCTTACAGGACGAACTCTAGAATATTTACAAAAATTTAACTGAGATTCCACTGTCTTATATGAAACCCCAAAATTCTTTTCACCTGCATTTTCAATTTCTAAGCTCTATAAACAATTTCAATCACATGTAAATACTTAGTTTCCTCTCAAAATATTAATACATCCCTATAAACATCATGACTACAGTACAACATGTAGCTCCAAACGAATGCTGGATTCAAAGTTTCCAATTGCATAACATGCATCTCACTTGAGCAAATCCATCAATACGTTAACTTCAATAAACTTAACTTAAAACCGTATGATTTTACAACCATTTAGAATTAATAAACTTCTCAAGTATCACATATGCCTTACATAATTTTCTTCGGCATATTAATGAAATATACAACTATCAAACGTCGGATTTTAAATTGTAAATAAACATACATATTGTCATTCTCGGTTACCTGACATCGCCCCAAACAAAGGTACTGAACCAATATCTTTCAAGGATATAAACCCAATTCACAAATCATTATTTCCTTATGATATAAACCACAATATACAACAACATCGCAATTATTTTATGGTTTAGATATATCAGGGTCAAGTAGTGTAATATAAATATTTAACAATTTCCTTTAGGCTTGAGTTTGAGATTACAACCCAAACGCCTACGTACCCTATACTTAATAAGGATCAAAGCCCTCGTAATTCATTTTCAATAAATCAATTATAAAGACCAGTATCCATAGCATATAATTTAAAATAACCATGTTCGATACATTTCTCAAACCATGTCTAATAGATTTATCTGCAAATATATTCTTAGAATAATAATAACATATTAACCAAATACCAAACGATTCTTTTGGTGTCATTGTAACAGATAGAAATACATCAATCATCATGTTCCAGTAATTGTCATACATTATACTATATAGGATTGTTCATGGGGCACCAAGGGTTACACCCTGACCCTCAGCATTATATCTAACTTCCACCGTCACATACATAAGGGCGTAAAAGTACCACATAACAAGGGTACCATCTCATCAAATTTGGCATGAGAAGAATAACAAGAACCACAAATCAAGGGTACTACCTCATCCTATTTGGCATTTCTTGGAATCAATCAATATTTGTCTAGGCTAAATTTCACAAACATGTATATTCATAATTCCATAAGTATCTTAAATCATCATAATACATAAATCAAGATTAAATTTTCTAACAACATCAATTTATTTCAAGGTCAGTAAAGATGTACAATTATAAACAAACATAATTATTCTTATCCAGACATTATATCAAATGCCTTATCAAATGCCTTTCAACAGAAATAATTTATCTTCATATAACAACATTACTCTAAGTCAACAGTTGAGACAATTTAATATCCAGGGAATCACCGTTTCAATTCAATCCCAAAACAGTACTAAAATTATAAAAAATTGTTTCAATAAGGCCTACTAATGTCTCGGCCGGACATAACGCCTTTGGTGCTGCAACATGCATTAAAAATCCAAAAACCCACTCACTTAAAATCACAAAAGCCAAGTTACTCACACCTAGCTTTCAATCAATGGCAACCCACACTAGTTTGCCTCACTCAAAGCCCACATTTTGCCACACAAAAAGATCAACTCGTGACTTATAAATCCAAGCCACCAAGACTCTTGAGTTTTTCTCATATAACAACACATCACTTGACTACACCCCTAATCAATCCCTCATTAAAAACTTGTATACCATAAATTAAATTTCTATCATTTGTACTACCAACTTCTTACTTCGGCATTACATCAAATAACTTGCCAACACAAAAAATATATCCACAATCAAAATACACACTATCCATGAATTTAAATTCAAGATATTCACTATAAGTCATTTGTTTACAACTTTTCTCATATAAAATACATCAAATTTGAGTCTCAATCAAAGTAATTCTCATTCAAAATAGAGATTTCTAAATAATACTACAATTATCTTGTTTCAAAAATCAAACATCATATAACCAAATCAAAGTATTTCCTTTTAGATTCATATGTCCAAATTTAGTTTAAAAATTCTAAACTTAGCTCAAATTCATAACTTGAACTCAAATCAATCACTTGTAAGGAGATTTAGGAGTTTTCGGCTAGAAAATCCCCAAAATAACATAAAAATCGATAATCGAAATTCCAAAAGAAACATGAATACATACCTAAAACATTCAGAGGTAAGTTCGGCTCTTTTCTTCTTTCTTTTATTGCTCTTCTTTCTCATTTTCTTCTTCTCCTACACCGATTTCTTCTCTCCCTCTCTCGGCTACTCTCCTTCTTTCTCTTTTTTTTTTTTTTTTTTTTGCCTGTTCTTCCACGATTCTCTCTACTGTTTTATATTTCTTTCCCTTTTATTCTCATTTCACCTTAGGGTGGTATGTTCCTTAGGAAGAAAAGAGGAGAGGAAAGAAAATGGCAGAAGAAAATGAAAAAGCATGTGTTTAATATGGGGAGAAAAATGGAAGAAAAAAAAAGGTGAAATTGATGGGTGAGACTCACTCATTTTAATACTCTAAAAAATGGGATGAAAAATGGAAAGAAAAGTGTGAAGGTTTTTGGCTTTAGGTTTTAAATGAAATTATAAATTTATCATTTTATAATTTATTTAAAATTTATTTTTTAAAATAAATTTGTAAAATAATATATATATATATATATATATATATATATATATATATATATATATATATATATATAATAGGTTATAAAGTTTGAAATCATTTAAAAAAAAAGTTGGATTCACTATTATTTAAATTATATTTATTTATTAAATATAAAAAGATATTATATAATGTATAATGTAATGGTAAAATAGTAAAATTGATAAAGAAGATTTTCTATCCAATATTTTTTCCTCAATGTTTACCAAATAGCTCAAGGAAAAATTATTTTCCTTTCTTTTCTTCATCTTTTCTATCCCTCCAAATCTTTCTACCTTTTCTATTTTCTTTCCTTCCTACCAAACATATCAAATTGATTAGAAAATTACATCTCCAACCCCTATACTATTATTATTCATTTTCAACTCATCAAATGCTTATAAAATTACATTTTCATCACCCATCTCATTTACGTTTAAAAATAAAAATTGGTCCAAATATCTATTGATTTGGGTCCTGTCCAAATCATTACTTGTCATACATATAAGCATTGCTAACACTATCATTTTGAGTCTTAAGTCATTTAGAAACTAAATTGAGCCCACATTCATAATAATTGGAGCCAACTATAAAAAAACGGTTTGACCCATATTCAGGGTATTACAGTTTTTGTCCTTATACATGACCTTCTTGAAGAATATAACATCTATACTTCTGATCATCTTGTTGTTTTGGTCATCCTAGAGTTTATACCAAACTCATTGTAAGTTCCTCATATTTTAATTGGCTCATTCGTTGACAAACCACAATGGGGATTTGCTTTTAAGGGTAGATTAGACCTCATTGTTCGTGATGAAGCTTCGATGGCATCCCCAAGCGCAAGAACATTTCAAAGGTATATCACTTGCTTAACCTTCTTTGAAAAGACTAGTTGCACAAACACACACACACACACACTCATGCATGCCTTACACATCTTACATTAGTGTTTCAATATTTTATAGTTCTTCTTTACACTTTTCACACATGCACCTTGGTGTTAGTTCTAAGTATGGTTGTGTTTTATGCATTTCCTCTTCCATTTGTTGATCGAAAATGTTCGCACATGCACAATGGAGTGCTTTGTCTTAGAGCGTTGATTAACTAGTGAGGATTTCCCCATGTTGGGAATCGGAGGTTGATTCAGTGGTCACCCTAATCACCAAATGTGACCGCCAAATCACACTAGATGCGCTGTGATCAAACGGCGGTTGGAATGGCAGCCTTCCTAACCGTCGAATTTGATCGTCAGATTACAATTAAGGGCAAATTTATCTTTTCACTAACAACTAGTGTTTTCCCATATAAATACATCTTCTTCTTCCCAAATTCCTTAAAGAGCTCTAAAAATCATGTTTTTAATCAGAGAAATTGACTCCAAGAGAGAGAGCTCAAAGACTTGATTTTTACTCAACCAAACACAAATCCCATGTGCATCTATCATCCTTCATGCATCATCTTCTCATGGTTCTTCATGCTTTCATATCTTGGTAAGTTGAACATGTCTTAGAACTCATATCTTCTTTGTTTGTTTATCTTTGCCTAGGGTTAGCAATTATTTTGTTGATAATTGCATGTTCTTTTAATTAAGCATGTTTAGATTATGTTTGTGGTTTTGCTTGTTGGTTTAGTTTGCTTGTTGATTGATAGCTAACATTTAGGACCATTTTACCCTCTAGCTAAATCTACTTATTTTTGCATTTAGATATTGATATGTAGGTGTTAACCGCCTAGAAAGGCAGTGGTCTAAAGAAAATTTTACCCTCCTTACTAAAACTGCTTGGAGTAAAGAGCACTGGTGTGCCCCCTGATGGAATCAGGATTTCCATTCCGATAGCGACCGGGTATGAACCAGGACCAGGGTCGAGGTCGTATTGGTTCCCCAGCATCGAGGGACGTTGATACCATGATACAGAATGCTCTGATATTACAACGCATCATTTCCTTAATTCCCAAATGCATTGGTACCGTGATTCATATTACCCGATACCCCATGCCACAATACCTGTCCAGGACCAGTCCACCAAGTATCACCCATCCACCTAGCATAGGAGACAACCACAAAAAGGCAACAACACGTCAAGGAAAAAACTGCCCAGGAAGAAGGAATCAGTACACCAAGGAGCCAACCTATAATAAGATCGTGTTCGAAAGGATGAAGCCTGTAGTACCCTCTAATTAGAAGAAAAGAAGTTGACTTCTCTCACCATTCACAAGCGCCATTATTGGAAACAATCAATTTCATCAAATCCTATCAAAATGGAAGCTATTTACTTAATCCAAGGGATAATTCCTGCATATAAATACGACCTCCATAAAAGCCAAATCAATGTACTTATGATTGCTAATTGATTTATCAAATTATCAGGAGTGGATAACAAGAATTAGGACTTATAATACGATAAGACTTTCTTCGGAGAGGGTATCTAGATTTCATCAACTTTTCAACTAGAAAAATATAGACATCTTCACCTTTCTACTTATCGATTATCACGAGTTCACCATTGCCTACTGTGTCAAAAACACCTTGCTCAAAGAATATATCAGTACCTTTTCCAACTGTGAACTACCAGGTAGCAGCTTAAGAGTGTTAATTAGAAATTCATCCCTCTACAACTTTTTGGTTAACTCTTTTTGGCATCGTCTCTGGGAAGGTAACCTCTCATTTCATTGTCTTGCAGAGCTCTACCCAGAAACAGAAGAAAATGTGAATCCAGTCCTCTTAAGGGCAGCTTGATCCGTCGGGGGTCCAATCACTGGCTTTTACCCAATGAGTCTAGAAGTGTGGAAAAGGATCGAGGCAACACAATCCAGCACTGGTCCCACCCTTAAATGCTTGCTCTGCTCCTCAGGCCTCAGGTATCGAGGAAACAAATCAAGATATCCTGGAACAGCAGGCCGCTGTTTTTATAGAAAGTATCTGCTTTCAAATAATCACTGAGGGAATTACCTCTCACTTCAAGGTACCACGAGGGAAAAACTGAATCGGGTACCCGAGTACCAATCTTTGATAGACTCGAGCCACAACCTCAAGTTTCGGACCACCTAGTAAATTTCTAACCCCAGTAGATGAAATCCGTGGTTCATATCCCTCTTAGGGAAAACTGGTCAATGGCTAGACCAACAATGGAGTAGAGAGCCCCACAACCTGTTGCTCATGGTAGTACCGATCCAAGAAGGAGCTCCAATGGAAACCATCCTCAAAGGGAGAAGCGTAGGAAAGAAACGGTTGTGTCAGAAACATCAGACAGCTAAGGTTTAAAGGCCAGTCCAAGGGCGATAAACCCAAGCGCCTCCAAGACTAGGAGGCCGAGATGGCCAAAGAGATCGAGGAAAGGAAAGCAAAGCATCGGGGAAAGCAGAATGATCCATTGGGAGAAATGAATGCACCATTCTCAAGAAGGAATGAACACAGAAGGATACATTAGGAGAAATGAATGCAGAGTTGCCGTCTAAATTCAAAATGCCATTCGAGAAATAGTTCGGATCAGAGGCCCACTAAGCCACTTAAAGAGTTTTATACACCAGATGAAGATTTAGAATGCTACCTGATCGGTCATTATTTATATATGTTTTTAATCCCCTTTCCGCCTATCAATTGCTTGTTTCTTGAGGATTTTTATGTATTTAATTTGTGTGATTGAGCATGTTTCAGGACATTGGACTTTAATGTTGTGTTTGGAAGATTTAAAGCAAAAAGGAGCAATTTTGTCCATTACCGCTGTGGAGGTTGCTGCCCAAGCAATGCCTTCACCTGGTCTAAAGAGCGGAGAATCACAGCAGTATCATGTTCAACAATCGCGGTCTGTACCGCTGTCATGGCCGTGTCTCCAGAGCGGTCTACACCGTGAAACTTCACAGAGAGCACACCGCTTGATGAACCGCGGTCTGGGTAAGTTGTCTGTGCCGCAACTGAGGAAGCAGTCCTGCGAATCCTTGGTGTCTTGGGAATTCTGAACCCTATTTTAAAAAGAGAACCTATATATATATATGTGTGTTTTTTCGATTGTGGAGGAGAAGCCGTACACTACCAATCCATCACAACACATCAACATTCATCTTTATACATCAAAGATTGAAGACGAAGAAGAATTCATCAATGGGTTTTATTGTTTCTTTCTATTCTCTTTCTATTTTCGCCATGTGTAACTAATTCCATACTAGGGAATCAATGTGAACCTCTATGAATGCTCTTTGTTAGAATTGACTATATTTAAATAAATTAAGTTTTGATTCATTCAATTCATCCTATGTCTTAATTCTTATTTCTTGTTAATGCATGATCATACGTTGGCATGAATTTAGGGATTTGATAATTTAATGATTAAGGTTGGAGTATTGATCTATACGTAATCTTAATTAATATTCAATTGAATGGATAAAACCGATCTTAGCATTGATCTATGCAAGTAGGTTTTGGTTCATTGTTCTTACACTTAATGGGGTCTCGACTGTAGTTTGTGTCATTGATCTATGGGTAAATTGTAATTGAGAACACTTGATTCATCCCATGATCATACGGTAATAATCATGCTTAAGATAAGAACGAAACCCTTAAATTGATTAATATCTTTCACAGTCAATTCAAAACATTGAGTAAACATAGTAAGGGAGCATTGATAACCTAGTGCTTTCTAAACTTTGATCACAACCAAATTTCTTCAATTGCTTTCATGAGATTAATTTAATTTAAGTTTTTAGTTTAAATCAATTCACCATCAATTTCTGGTTGTTTTTAGTTTAACTTTAATTAGAATTATAGCTAACCAAATAAATCACTTTTCCTCGTGGGAAAGATCCTTACTTGCCGTGTACGATATCTTCACGATTCGTGCACTTGAGAGTATTGTTTTTTATAACATGATTTACAGCACATCAAGTTTTTGGCACCGCTGCCGGGGAATAGTTGAATTTATTGGTTAATTCTAGTTTTAGTTTTAGTAATAGATTTAATTAGTTAGGTAGTAGAGTCAATAATTTCAGATTTTTAGTTTTATTTTATTTTATTTTATTTTATTTTTGTACTTTACTGTGTGTCTGCCTTTTGTTTCAGGTGTTAACGGTGAATGCAAGGTAGAAGATCACTGTAAGGAGAAGTACTACCATTGAACGACAACATTGATCGTATTGGACAAAGAACAATGGGAGACAATGGAAATCACAACATTCAAGAGGTTTCAGATCTACCAGTTGTACTTACCAAGACCATGAAGGATTATAGCAAGCCTATAGTTGATAATCACCCTCTTTGCATTGCACTGGATGAAGCAGTTAGAAACTATGAGC
Source organism: Dipteronia dyeriana (assembly GCA_032871835.1). Classification (NCBI taxonomy): domain Eukaryota; kingdom Viridiplantae; phylum Streptophyta; class Magnoliopsida; order Sapindales; family Sapindaceae; genus Dipteronia; species Dipteronia dyeriana. The sequence continues at coordinate 12,912,674 of CM065299.1, read as the reverse complement.
TAAAAAGTTTTCATTACAATATGCTGCCTGCTTTCTATGGACTTCCGAATGAAGATGTGCTTAAATTCCTCATAGAGTTCTATACAGCAATTCAAGCTTTTCCAAACACCAGGGTGACAGAAAACCAGCTGTGTATGAGGTGTATTCCACATGCTCTTAAGGAAAAGGCAAGAACATGGCTTTTGACTTTGCCTCCAGCTTCACTGACAACATGGGAAGAGGTAGTAGATAGACTTACTGATCAATTTTATTCTCCTTAGAAAACCAGTGAGATCAGGTCCAATATTACAAATTTCTTTCAAGGGGACCGAGAGTCATTCTATGATGCATGGGAACATTACAAGATGTTTCTATTTGTCTATCCTCAGCATGGATATCAAATGCACCAACTCTGGCAGTGGTTTTATGATAGACTGAATGACGTCTCAACTGTCTTAGTGAATAATGCATGTGGAGGATCCATGACTGACAAGACTCCAGAAGAATTGTAAACTATCTTCAAAAAACTTGCTAGAAATTCCCGAGAGAAGAACTCTAAGAGAAGGAAGGGAGTTTATGAAATAAATAAGAGTGCCGGGAACTCAATGCAAATGTCACAAATGCAAAAAACTATGGAAATACTTGTCAATCAGGTGGGACAAATGAGAGAAGAACAACGCAAGGGACATGAGTAACCAGGGTATAGTGCGGAAGTGTATCAAGCAAGAGGTCCTGGACCTAATGATGAGGAATAAGTACAATCTTTGAACAATTTCAACTCTCGACCTAGGAATGATCATTTCTCAAACACATACAATCGAGGATGGAGAAATCATCCAAACTTCTTCTGGACAGATAATCAAGGTATCGGGAATCAGTGGGGAAATAACAACAATTATGGCCAGAGACAGTATAATGCCGGTACCCAGCAGATTCCTATATCTCAGCCCATAAATCTATCATTAGAAGATACAATGAAGCAATTTATACAAAATATGGACAAAAGATTCCAAGACTCTGATATAAGAATGCAGAATTTTGATGCTTCATTAAGAAAGATAGAAACACAAATTGGGCAACTAGCTGAAGCTAATCAAAGGAATGAACCAGGAAGATTTCCAAGCCATACTGAGCAAGCAAAGGCCATCACAACCCAGTGGAAAGGTAAAGATTTAAATAATAATAAACCTGCTGAACTATTTAATGCTGCTATTAATGTTTCAGATTTCTCGGAGAAGAATAATGAACTAGGAGAAAAGGAAGAACCTAAGGTAGAGAAGGCCAAGGATACATCTAAAATTCACAAATCACTTATTCCTTTTCCATCCAGAGTTCAAAAGAACAAGCTCAACCAAACATTCAAGGAGATTTATAATATCCTATCAAATGACAATGTTAGTCTGTAAACCATGGAAGAGATTCATAAGATGCCAGCCTATGCAAAGTATTTCAAGGAACTCAATTCAAGAAGTAGGAAAACTGATTCACACGAGACAATTCCAATTTCAGATGGAGCAAGTGCAATACTCCAAAAGAAGTTACCCCCGAAACTCAAGGATCTTGGAAGTTTTAACATCACCATCACAGTGGGAGAAATAAGAAAGGAGAGAGCCACACTGGATCTAGGGGCGAGCATTAATTTGATGCCGTATACTGTATATAAAGAGATGGGGCTGAGTAATCTAAAACCAATCAACATGGAGCTTTCACTTGCTGACCGATCTATTAGGTATCCTCATGGGATTGTGGAAGATGTTCTAGTCCAAGTTGGCAAGCTCATTATACCTGCAGATTTTATCATACTAAATATGGAGGAAGAAGGCACCAATACAATTGACTTTCCTATCTTGCTCGGTAGACCATTTATGTCAACCGTGAAGGCTATCATAGATGTGCATAATGGGAAGGTTTCCATGACAGTGTTTGATGAGACAATCAATGTTGACGTTTTTAAACATTTGAAACATCCGGTAGGTGTTGCTGATTGTTTCAATGTGGAAGTAGTAGATCCAGAAGTTTGTCCAGATTCAACTTCGGCCTTAAAAGAATCTCGAAATGGCAAAAGTATCAAAATTTCACATTGTCCAAGATATGAGAACATGATTGAACAGTTAAAAGAAGACAAACAGATGATTGTCGCTCTTAACTCTGAATTGACAATAATGATCACTGAATTCCTGGAAGAAAAAAAGTCTTTATTACAAAGGTATGCAGTACTTTCTCAAGAGGTTGAAAAGCTCAAAGAGGAGTTTGATCATCGGATGAAGCTAATGAAGGCTGCGAGATTATGAAGATTAAGGAACTTGAAGACATTGCAAACCTTCAAAGGGCGGAGCAAGAGATCAAGTCAATGGTCATGGATGAGAAGAAGCAATTGGAGGAAGTTAAGATCAATGAGGTGAATAATTATGAGTCAAGTAATTCCATCACCAAAAAGGAAGATCCAATTCCAAAAAGAAGAATGAGAAACAGAAGAAATCAAGATCGATCATTGAACAACAACCAACAGAGAGGTAACTTTCATAATTTTATTCCCGTTTGTCACTTTTGTAACAGGAAAGGTCACATTCGACCAAGATGCTACGAGTATATAAAACAATATAAACAAGGGAGAATGAATCCAACGAATGTGAAGAAAGTATGGATAAAAAAGGCTGAGCTAAGAAATGTTGAGAGTGGTGGAACTTTCAAGTTGAAGAAAATAGGTGATGAATATGAGATTGTTGCATCACCATTAGAGCCGTAGCACTCTCATACGTCTCGCCTAGACGTTAAATAAAGCGCTTGGTGGGAGGCAACCCATCTAGGTACAATTCTTTTTGTTTTTATTTTGATTTTGATTTTTCTTTATTTTTGAATCATAATTAGGTATTACAAGAACCTTTATAGTTAGAATTAAATATTGTCAAAATTTTAATCTTGTGCTTAATTCAAGGACATTGTTTAATTTAGGTTTGGGGGTATCTTGTGGTTTTGAATAACAAAGAACATGTGCTTCTAATTTATGCATATTTTACTGTGCAAAGGAAGTTTTGGAAACAATTTTGTTCAAGCATCGCTGTCAAAATCGCTATCTAGACACATGTTTATACCGTGGTAGGCAAAATGTGTACTCTCTGCCAAACTTAGCGGTGCAGACTGCCCCTGAGGCACATGCCTCTATCGCGGCCCAGCAAGCAAGTACACACTGGAATTTCTCACGGCATAGACCGCTCCATAGACGTGATGTCTAGACCGCGGCATGCAAAACGATGATCCTCTGTGAAACATCGTGGTACAGACCGCTTGAGATGCAATGCATATACCGCGGTACATTAAGTTAAATGGTGCGTTTCATTGCCTCAGGTAAGCAAAATAGCGCATGACCTTGGCCGAGACCGCCTTCAAGGTATATGCCTAGACCGCGGTAGGGCATGAATTGGCGCACCTATATAAGTCCGTTGTCTGGGCTGATTTTCTTCTTCCTCTTATTTCTTTTCCGCTGCACATACATCTTCTCTCCCTCCACTTCTCTTCTTGTTTCGTTTTAATTTTTTCTTCACTAAATTTCTTGTCAATCTTCACTCATCTTCTTCAAAGATTAAAGGTATGTCTCCCTTTTGATTTTCTCAAGTATTTATTTTAGTTTTGGGCATAATTTGATCTAAGTTGATGGTATGTGTTCTCAAGAATGATTTGTGATATTTGAGTGTTTTTATAGGAATTTTATGCATTATTGGCTAATGGACTTTGTTTATATTGATAATTATTACATGATTAAGTTTAATGGACAAAATCTCTATTTGGTTATGTTTGGAATTTCGAATTTTGAATTTTGATTTATTAGAAGAAAAATTTTGATTTTTGTCTAAATGTGTGTTTAATATGTTGTCTTTGTGTTTTAATCAATTTCTCTTGTTTATGGAATGCTTGTGGAATATATGATTTAAGAACAAAGTGATTGTTTGAAAATTTGGGTCGAAATTTAAGCTGAATTGCTGCCGAAATTCATGTACATTCTGTTTAATTTGGATTGTTTGCTTGTGTTATGTGTGCAGATGGCTAGAACAAATTTGGGTAAAAGGCCTCGGGTTAGCAGTACTTCCAGAGGAAAAGGGGTTGCTTCTTCATTAATATTTCAGAATAAGGATTTTAGAGATAGAGTGTCTAAGTTTCAGATAAGCCCTTGGATTGTGGAGAAGGGCATTGAGGTGCCCAGTTTTAGGGAAACCCCTGTGCTAGATATTGTAGCTACCCGTCGATGGGCCGGATTTGTTCAGAGGCCCCCAAAATCAAATAAGAGTATCGTGGCTGAATTCTATGCTAGCATGATCCCAGAAAGATTTCTAAATGGAGGGGCAATATTGGTCCAAGGAGTCGAGGTCCACATATCGCCAGATGTAATTAATTAGTATTTCGCAACTCCGGAGGTACTAGTCAACAGTAATATTGGGATAGATACGATTGATGAAATTGATCAGTACTCGAGTAGGTTGGCAGAAGTACTTAGGATGGATGGCAGGGCGAAATAGAATCAGATGGTTCACCTATATCAGAGGGACTTGAGAGTGGACGCTGCATTCTGGAACATCTTCATCTCATACTCATTGAGACCTACACAGCATCGCACCGAGCTTTTCTTTGAGCCCGCCTATTTGTTGCATCGACTAGTGACTGGCAGGCCAATTCTTATTAGCCGAGCAATTTTTAGGGCAATATACAACAGTGGTTGTGAATATGGGTCATCTATGGTATTCCCCTGTTTAATTACAGATTTTTACAGGACAACAAGTATTGAGGTGGATGCCGGACTGGAGGAGCATGTACCTAGTATGTTACTACTAACAGTATGGAACAAGCTGTGTCACGATTGAGGGTACCTACGATAGGACAATATGGAGAACGGCGTCGTCGTCGTCAGGAGAAAGAGTCACAGCTACAGATGGAGGTTGCCGATCCTACACCTGAGGATCATACAGATGTTTAGCCAGCTGCTCAGCCAGAGGCTACTTAACCAGGAAATGCATATTTTGATCCTTTATTTTAGGCAATGCGAGAGCACATGGACGATCAGTTTAGAGGATGAGAGGAGCAGATGAACACGCATTTTGACACTGTTGAAGAGAGCATCACAGAGCTACGCACTATGGTTAGCTGGTTTTCTGTGGCTGACGATGGAGGTGTGCGTTTCCAACTTCAGTTCCCCCACCTGAGTTTCAGGTAGGAGGCAACTCTTGGTACAATCCATCTAGTTTTGGATTGGGAGACCCTATGGAGCCGTAACATCATGACCGTGATTCTGATCTGGGGACAGAATTCCTGCATATTTCAGACGAGGACGGAGGACTTTAAAGGATATGCATTTTTCTTTCTTTCTTTTTCTTGTTTTAATTTTCTTTTTGAATATTTAGAATTTAACTATATTTAGCAATATTTTTTTAATTCTTTTTCCGCTCCTTTCTTTTCTTGCTTGTCACCATTGTGGGCAATGTTGAGTTTAGGTTTGGGGGTGATGTGATCCATGATATTATGTTTTGATCTGTGCTCTTGAGATAATATGCATTAATCACTAAGTTTACACTAACTTCTTGCAACTTAGAGTAATGCATTGCATTTTTCAAAATTTATGACATACTCTTAATGTGATAGTGGATAGGAAGCTTAGTTGAATTGCCATGATTAATAGTGGAGACTACCCTTGTGAATTCATCAAGTCAAAAAGCGTACATAAATATAATTATAGAGGTTTTTTTTTGTTTCTACTCTTAAACATTCAGTAGGTTCTTAGCATTTAGATTTGATCTCTATAGGGTATATATTGAGCATTATAGAACTTTCATCATTAAAAAGAAGTCACATGTTTATTTTGATCTCGAGTAAGTCGAATCAGTGGAAGTGATAATTAGACTATGTGTGCTTAAAACTACTTAAAAGGCCGTAAATATTTCCTACACGTACGTTATGTGCGACATAGCCAATTTTGAAGCCAAACAATGATTAAGCATTTTTCTTTCTTCACCACATTAACTGTAACCCAATAAACCATAATAAATCCATACCTTATAGCTTGGGATCATACATTGAGAATGTGAAGAAGATGTTATATTTTTGCACATAATTTATGTATATTTCGATTAGAGGCCAATGAAGGAAAAGAGTTGCATTCAATCCAAAAAGTAAGTTGATGATTATGATTTCCATGTACATGTAATCCTCTGATTCTCATATATATATATATATATATATATATATATATATATATATATATATATATATATATATAAATTAAAAAAAAAGAGAAAAAAAAGAGAAAAAAATAATAAAAAAAAGAGAAAAAAAAAGTATGAGAATCAGAAAGTAGAGTTTAATGAGTACATGTGAGTAAATTAGAATGGTGATATTTTGAAAAATAGGACATTAATAAAAAATGAATATTTCATTTGTGATGAGGATTAAGAGACCTATATGAAGCCGTAAAGTTATTGAAGACTCTCATGGTATGATCCTAGGTTTTTGAATCCCTATTTTCCCATTCTTTCTTGACCTTCACCCATGGCCTCATTACAACCTTAATTAAAGTCTAACTGATACACTGGTTATCCTTACTATGAAAGTAGAAGTGAATAATGTTTCTATCTTGTTCATAATGCTTAATTCTTTCGTGGGATCTTTTGTATGAAATCAAGCGTTCTTTCTATCATTTATTCATATGCGATTATATCTTGAAATTTCTTGTGCATAAACTCCATTCGCTTATATTTGTTGAGTGTATTTGCCTAGGTTTTGTGTGAAATTAATGAGTGACATCCTATGAGAATTAGAGTTAAGACGAATTACAACTATGGTGTTTAGCGAATGTAACTTTGAAACTTGAACGTCTTGAGAATGGGCTTTTCGTTAAAACAAATTGAACAATGCCATCAAGTTTTTGTGATATAACTTTAGTCTTTACTTATTGACTTTTCCATGTATTGTTTCGATTTGGGCACAGTTCAAATGCATTTTAAACGATTGGTATTTTTCTTATAAGGCTTGTAGCATACGCTCAATGCTATCGTGTTCCCTACGAAAGTGGCTTATTTAGTCAGGATTTTTATTTTTAGGTTTAGGTTTAGTTTTTATTTTTAGTTTTGCTCGAGGACTAGCAAAAAATAGGTTTGGGGGTATTTGATCAGTCATTATTTATATATGTTTTTAATCCCATTTCCGCCTATCAATTGCTTGTTTCTTGAGCATTTTTAGGTTTTTAATTTGTGTGATTGAGCATGTTTCAGGACATTGGACTTTAATGTTGTGTTTGGAAGATTTGAAGCAAAAATGAGCAATTTTGTCCATTACAGCTGTGAAGGTCGCTGCCCAAGCAGTGCCTTCACCCCGGTCTAAAGAGCAAAGAATCACAGCCGTATCATGTTCAACAACTGTGGTCTATACCGCTGTCAAGGCCGTGTCTCCAGAGCGGTCTACACTGTGAAACTTCATAGAGAGCACACCGCTTGATGAACCATGGTCTGGGCAAGTTGTCTGTACCGTGGCTGAGGGAGCGGTGGTGCGAATCCTTAGTGTTTTGAGAATTCTGAACCCTATTTTAAAAAGAGAACCTATATATATATATATATATATATATATATATATGTTTTTTTGATTGTAGAGGAGAAGCCGTCCACTACCAATCCATCACAACACATCAACATTCATCTTTATACATCGAAGATTGAAGACGAATACGAATTCATCAATGGGTTTTATTGTTTATTTCTCTTCTATTTCTATTTTCGCCATATGTAACTAATTCCATACTAGGGAATCAATGTAAACCTCTATGAATGCTCTTTGTTAGAATTGACTATATTTAAATAAATTAAGTTTTAATTCATTCAATTCATCCTATGTCTTAATTCTTATTTCTTGTTAATGCATAATCATATGTTGGCATGAATTTAGGGATTTGATAATTTAATGATTAAGGTTGTAGTATTGATCTATACGTAATCTTAACTAATATTCAATTGAATGGATAAAACTGATCTTAGCATTGATCTATGCAAGTAGGTTTTGGTTCATTGTTCTTGCACTTAATGGGTTCTCGATTGTAGTTTGTGCCATTGATCTATGGGTAAATTGTAATTGAGAACACTTGATTCATCCCAGTATCATACGGTAATAATCATACTTAAGATAAGAACGAACCCTTAACTTGATTAATATCTTTCACAGTCAATTCAAAACATTGAGTAAACATAGTAGAGGAGCATTGATGACCTATTGCTTTCTCACATTTGATCACAACCAAATCTCTTCAATTGCTTTCATTAGATTAATTTAATTTAAGTTTTTAGTTTAAATCAATTCACTATCAATATCTGGTTGTTTTTAGTTTAACTTTAATTAGAATTATATCTAACCAAATAAATCACTTTTCCTCGAGGGAACGATCCTTACTTGCCGCTGTACGATATCTTCACGATTCATGCACTTGCGAGTATTGTTTTTTATAACACGATTTACATCACATCACTTCCCGATTAGCGATGTGTAAAGTGTTCCCCTCAACCCTGACCGATTGTGCCAATTCTTGGTTTAGAAATCTTCCCACAGATATCATAGACTGATTCATATAGCTCACCAAGGATTTTAACGCTCAATTCCATGGAATCAAACCTCGTCCTAAAGACTCCATCATGCTCCAGTATGTGGTCCAGAAGCTGGGAGAATCACTGAAATCTTAAGTAATGAAATTTCATATAGAAGTAATCCATATGGGAGTGTTCACCGAAAAAGAGATCTTGGTAAATTTTTAGAGAAACTTGTGGACTGATAAATTTTTTCTTTCATTTGTAAAACACCCACCCATGACATACCAGGAGGCCTACACCAGGGCTTTGGAACAAGTGGAGATAGACGAACAACTTAGTATCAATATCGACATGAAGATGCAAGGTCTGTCAAACGTTTGAATAAGGAAGTCTCGAAGCCTGGATAATCCAACAGACTTAGAATCGACCTCCGACCCCGTCCACTTATTGATCACCTCCCTTTCCCACACTATAGGAGTGGTACCCAGTGAGAAGGACCCCTCTTAGAGCAACACACCCACCAAGGGAAGTAGATTAGATAACAATGAAAGAGGAGAAGTCCAACCATTATACCCCTCTCAACGCCTCCCGGGAAACCATATACCTCATTATCCAAGATAAGGGGCTGTTTAGAAAGTCAGGTCCTAAAAATCTCCCAACAGATAAGTGGAACCATTACAAGTACTGTGATTTCTGTAAGGACTTAGGGCACAACACATCAGAATGTTATAGTCTCTGTAACCAGATTAAAGTATTGGCAAGAGGTGATCTTGTAACCGAATTGTTACAGCAGGTGCTGGACAACATCAAAATAGGGAAGGAAGTTCAAGGTGCTCTTCGGGAAGTGGAAGAAAGAAGAAAGGTAAATGTGAAGAATCTAATGCAGCAGATCCAAATCATCCATACCATCAGCGAATGTCCCACGTTAGTAGGAACCTCTCATAACTTCAGAAAGAACCACGTCAGGAAGATACCCCGGCTCATTGCAGGTCATGATGTTCTTAAGGGCCCTAGAGGATCTCATGAACCCTCTTGCTCCCCCATATCATATTTATAAAAGAGGATGTCTACAAATCGGAGCAACCATATGGTGCAACCACACGATGATCCTATGGTCATCACAGTACAAATAGCCAACTGTTAGGTTCATCAGGTTCTAATCGGTACTAGGAATAGTGTCGATATCTTTTGAATGGAGCATTTGAGAAGTTCAACCTAAAAAATCCCTGCAATAACAACTATACCATGCATTTGTATGAATTCATTAAGGACTCACTGATGCCTCCGGATATATGATCCTCCTAAAGAGGAAGCTCCTCTCTAGGAGAACATAATGACAGATTTTGTTGTAGTTGATACCTCATTAGCCTATAATGTCATTTTGGGAAGATCATTCCTATCGAGAATTAGGGAGAGTTAACCATCTATCATAACGTCCTTGATTTCCCAGTAAGAAGCGGGGGATAAGAGGTTCAGAAAGATCAAAAATCAGCACGCAAGTGTTACACGGTATCTACCAATTCCTTGGCATTGACCAAGCAGTGCGCATATGTTACTATTGTACCCAACGCGAAGGTAACAAAGGAAGACCGCGATAGTCTGAGAGAAGCAGAGTTACCGTGTTGAAGAGGAACTAGAAAAAGAAGATCAAGGGTGGGCTAGTGGACACCCTATTGAATAACTAGAAGATGAACCTATAAGGGGAGATGATCACTCGAAGGTAGTAAAGATAGGAGCGACATTGGAAAAAGAAGTCAATGAGGGTTTAATTAAACTCCTTCAAGAATACAACAACATATTCACCTGGAGTCATGATGAGATGCTCAAAATTCCCTTTACTTTAACTACTTACAGGTTGGCAGTGGATGCCACTTTCAAATAAATCAAGCAGAAATGAAGACATTTCAACCTTAAACAGAATATCACGGTACAAGAGAAAGTTGACAAGCTCTTAAAAACCAAATTCATTAGGAATCCCGATACCCAGAACGGATAGCCAATGTGGTCATGGCAACAAAAGCGATTGGGAAATGGCACGTATGTGTGGATTATACAGACCTCTACCGGGCTACCTAAAAGATAACTTCCCTTTACCTAAGATCGACCAACTAGTTAAATCCACTGTCGGAAACAAGCTTATTAGTTTTATGGATGGCTTTTTGGGGTACAACCAGATTGTGATACCTCCCGCTGACCAAGATAGTACCAGTTTGATCACCGGACAAGGCCTCAACTGCTACAAGGTATGTCGTTTGGTCTTAAAAATGCAGGTGCCATCTACCAGTGTTTGGTGAACAAGTTGTTCAATGAGAAAATAGGAAGAACCATGGAAGTGTACATAGACAACATGACCAGTATGTCCAGTGTAGCTGGCCAACACCGTGATCACTTGTGCTAGATCTTTCAGATAGTTAGGGAGAACTAGATATGGCTGAACTTTGCTAAGTGTGCTTTTAAAGTAGCAGCAGGGAATTTCCTTGAGTTCATGGTGTATGACCAGTAAGTCCTAAGTAGTTGGCCAACACCGTGATCACTTGTGCTAGATCTTTCAGGTAGTCAGAGAGAACTAGATGTGGCTGAACTTTGCTAAGTGTGCTTTTGGAGTAGCAGCAGGGAAATTCCTTGAGTTCATGGTGTATGAGAGAGGGATTGAGGCTAACCAAAGAAGATAAAGGCCATCTTGGACCTTGAATCTCCTAACACTCTCAACAGGTACAAGGGCTAACTAACAGAATAACGGCTCTGAACCACTTCGTATCAAGGTCCAAAGATACGTGTATTCCATTCTTTAAAGTTATTAAACAAGGAAAGAATATGAGATGGGACCAGATAAGCAATTTGGCCTTTCAGTCCTTGAAGAGTTATCTAGCTAGCTCACCGATACTAGTGAAGCTTATGCTAGGAGAAGAGTTGTAACTTTATCAAGCCATATCAGAAAATGCCACTAGTAAAGCCTTGGTAAAAAAATGTAGGGATGGAGGCCAGAGACTTATCTATGTTATGGGCCACGCCTTAGAAAAGTCTGAAAAGAACTACATGCTTCTAGAGAAGCTCACTTATGCACTTTTGACCACTGCCAGGAAGCTCCGATCCTACTTTGAGGCATACACAATCGTTGTAGTAACGGATCAGCCTTTGATATAGTTTCTTTAAAGGCCGGACATATCAGGAAGATTTTTTCAATGGGCCTTAGAGCTCACCCAATACGACATCAAGTACAAGGCAAGAACCACCGTTAAAGGTTAAACCTTGGCTGATTTCATGGTAGAATTCAGCATGACATCAAATCGGATGCTACCGCAGAATTGGACCTGTTCTCTTATCCGAAAAAAGAATCCCCAGGATGGCCCATCGATCCTGAAACCATGATACTTTATATAGATAGAGCATCGAACCAGGCAGGCAACGGGGTAGAGATTGTCTTGACCAATCTTGAAGGAATCGAGTGTCGCCACTATTTCAAATTAAAATTCAGCTCCACTAACAATGGAGAAAAGTATAAAGCCTTGTTGGCAGGAATGAAGTTGTCCCGGGAGCTTGAAGCAGATTTCCTCCTTGTTAGAAGTGATTCACTACTGGTGTTAGGTTTAAGAATTATGTTGGCTTGACTCTGTAATAAAAACTCTCTTTCTTTGTAATGTTTAGTTGTTTAGGTGGTTCGTGGTTTATATTAGCTTCAAAGAAGAAAAGCGACTTCTCATGCAAAATTCATCTTCAAGAGGAACAAAGCTTAAATGCACAACTAAAGGTATATCGAGACCTCTATCCTCTTGCAAGGCATTTTAGACACATATATACATAGCATTCATATGTGTCCTTACATTGTTGTGAGAAATTTGGTATAACACATACACTCACTTATTCTTGTGTGTTCTTGTGTTCATTTTATTGTATTTGTATGATATTGAACTTGAATTTCATTGAGTTCTGGTCATTTCGGTTACTTATTCATTAAGTTTCAAGTTCAAATTTGGAAGTTAAGAAACTTTTCATGATTTTATTGTGTATGGTTTTCATCTTTTATTTTCAAGTTGAATGCCATATTTTTTTGAAAATTTTTTGTTGACCTCTTTTATGTATGAGAGGGTCCTAATTCATAATGCAAAAATAGTTTCAAAATCGGAGTTTGATGGCCGGAGATATGGTCAAAGAATTGAAGGAGACTCAAAGGGAGAAGAAAGAGGACAACACTCCTTTCCCATAGAGTCGTGTGGAGGTCCACGGGAAAGGAGGCCTTTGGCCACGTGGAGGGTCATGCACCTCTATAGGATGCAGAGGTGTCCCCCGCCCACTGGTGGTTGGTTTCTCTCTTTAAGTTTCTCTTTAAATATCTTTTTTTCCTCTCATTCTTTTCCAATAAGAAAAACTTGAAAAACTTTTGTCAAAAGTTTCTCTCCTGCTTTCCTATCTTCCAAACACCATATCTTTTTTCATTCGGAGTCCGATTTGAATGATTCAAGTTGAAGATTTCTCTTCTACTAGTCCTCTATCTTTTCCATAAGAGTCTTGGGTCATTTGATTGAGTTTTTTGGTAGCTTTGCACACAAAAATGGGACAACACAATTTTCACTTGAGGTACTTATTTCTCTTTTGATTTTTGATCTTCAAGTCTTCAATTGCCTTAGGTTTTCTACTTCCAAATATGTTTGTTTGTTGTGTATATATTGATTAGAGTTTTGAACTCTAATAGAGTTAGATTGAGCTTTAATTAACAAGCGTGTTGAATTAGGTTTCTCAAATATATGGCTTTATATGCTTGTGTTGTTGCATTGTGCTAGCTTCAATTTTAGGACTCTTTGTATGATTATTGACATATTTTCTATGATAAATAGTCTATACATATGCTAGGTCACTTTGATTGACTCATTCCTTAATGCAATTCTTTGGATTGAGCATTTGAAGTCGCATTTGGAGAGTGATTCTTCAAGTTGTGCTTTGGAAGTCACATATCTTAGAGTGATTCTTTGATTTGTGCATTGGAAGTATTGGCTAGGATCAGAGTGATATGGATAGCTAAGATTGTAAGTCTCATTTCTTAGAGTGATTATTTGATTTGAGCGTGGAAGTCATGTTTTGGAGAGTGATTCTTCTATTTGTGCAAAGTGGCATTTCTTTCATTGTGTAGGTTGAAGGGTAGCTTTTTAGGTGAAGTGAACACTTGATAGATTGTGCCTTTTATCTTACTAGTGAAAATTTTTTACCAGTGGTTATGGTATCAACCTGTGGATGTTTCCTGTTCAGAGGTTTTACCACGTAAAAATCCTTGTGTTGATCTTTGCCTTTTATTTTCCTTGAATTGTGTTGATTCATTTATTACCAATTTGAAGCCATATTCATTTGTTGAATCAATAAACTTGTTAAAGTTTCTTTATGTATTTGTATTTCTTAATAAGAAAAAGAGATTGGAAGAAATTTGTGATATACATATTCACCCGCTCTGGGTATATTTGACTCTATAAAGGTTAAGGGAATTTTCATTTGGTAATAGAGCTGGTCTCTTGAGGTAATTAGATAGATCTCTTTATAGTGTTTGTATTTGTTTGTGGATTAATCATGATTAATGAAGTTTTCTCCTTCATGGCTTCTAGTGTTGAAATTATTCTATCATCCTGGAAGAATGAAAGATGAAAGATATTGTTCAAGAGAATGAAAGAATCTTTAGGATGAATAAGTCTCTTAAAAATAAGGTTGAAGAAATTCATGAACTTTGCTTGAAAGAAAACAAAGAGCTTAAAAACAAAATCCTTAGTCTAGAAAGTAATTTGATAAATAGTAATGAAAGACTAAGAATTTTAAAAACAGAGATTGAGCAAAGAGATGACTCCGTTGATAGTGCTAAAAGACTTGAAAATGAACTTAAAGTCAAAATTAGCAAACATGAAAATCAAGATAAGTTACTTAATGACAAGCTTGAAGAGTTCAATAGGATGATGAGTAAGATTTCCTCTACTGCTCATAAAGTTGAAAATCTCATAAATAGTTGAAAACATCCTAGTGGCAAAAGAGGTTTGTGTTATGTTATTGAAAAAGTTACATGTTCTTCTAACAATCCTACTATTTTCGAAGCTTATGGTGAAGTTTATGTAGGTACTCTCTGACACGTCCTAAAGAAGTGTTCCGACTCTCAAGTATAAGAGTGTCAAAGTAATAAATTAACCGGTAAGACTGGGTTAAACCACAAAGAGGTTGTTCACTTGTCCTTGTAGAATTAATTTCTAGATTAATTAATAAGCTTGTTATAAAATGAAAATCAATTAAAATTAAAACTGGAGCTAAGGGATCCACTGTTGGTAATTCGAATATGATCCAATTATTAATATTTAGTCCAGATTAATGGGATGGTATTCCACTCCACTGACCACTCTCTAATAGATGTGGGTAAAAGTACTCACTGTGCCAGACAATATCTGTATATCTACAGTGAGTCAAAAACTCCACAAAGATTAGAGAGGATAAACCACTCTCTGATAGATATGGGTAAAAGTACTCACTGTGTTAGACAATATCTGTCTATCTACAGTGAGTCAAAAACTCCACAAAGATCAGAGGGGAGAAAGCATAAAAATAATAAACTTACCAAAATTGGATAATATTTTCCATACCAACAGTATCACCTTTGGCCCCCAGATATATAAAATTAGCCATACAAAATTTAACTAGAAAATAGCTATTTTATTTAAACTGAGAATTTGAGAACAAATAAGAGAGAATTTCACAAATCTAACATCAGATTTGGATTCAGAACATGAAAATTAGGGGGGAGAGGCCCTCTATTTATACAAAATACGGATGAAAATTGACCATCAGATGAATTCAGAATGAAGTGTCTAGATTTCGCCACGTCATCAGTGAACAGTGACAGTGAACAGTAACCCATCATGAGTGAACAGTAATGCATCCGAGAGTGAACAGTACGTATCATGAGTGAACAGTACGTATCATGAGTGAACAGTGAAAGTCACTGTAAACAGTAAAAGTCAACTGTGAACAGATAAAGTCAATTGTGAACAGATAAAGTCAACTGTGAACAGTGAATAGTCAAAATTATGAAAATACCCTTCGTGGTCTTCTTAAGGTTTTTTGACGTTCTAAACTTGAAAATGATGTTTGTTTTGCCATCTGACTTCTCCATGATTCTGAATTGATCGAATTACCTCTGAAATACAAAAAAAAAATACACTGATTACTACACAACAAATTTATTTTAGCGAACGAACGAAATTATGTCTAAATTGGGGAATTAATCATATTGGAAATGTAAAATGATGATATTATCCCTTAGTAAACATACACTTTTCAGTGTTAATCACACCCCCAACTAGCTTATTGCTAGTCCCTAGCAATTAAAGCGAAAATAGTAAAAACTCAAATTCAAATCTCTAAACTACCAAATAGACAAACTCTCTCATACCTCTTTTCCCACCATTTGACAGCCAGTCATCAATTGAGTTATCAATCAAACTTTCTTTTGCTCAATAAAGATCAACACGATAACTATGAGATTCAATTGAAATCAAACAACATTTTATTTCAAAATCTCACCAGGGCTTTTTCCTTAGGCAGCATTTTTATTCTTTTTTTTTAATACAACAAAATTGGAAACAAACATTTCATCTTTAATCCATATAGCGAACTTTAGGCCAATGAATCCCAAACCAATTGGCTTAAGGGCATTAAATGTTAAAACACTCCTACGGGCTTAATTACTCGGATCGCAAATGTTTTTTTTTTTTAGTACAATTCCCTTAAGCTTTCTCTTTAACCCGTGTAACGAGCTTTGGGTCAATGACTCCCAAACCAGTTGATCATAGGGCATTAGGTGTTAAAGCACCCCTCGGACTTAATTGTTAGAGTTAAAGAGGCTACGGAACTACACTTTATTGTTATCCAGACTCCAACCTTTTGCGCGAACAATTTATGCTTACTAAGCCATGAGGCCCGGCTACTAAGTAAGAGTTTTTGTCACAACACATAAAATTATTATTATTATTATTATTACTATATAAATTTTTAAACAAGACCACTGCCTTCGATTGTTACCCTTGAATGATGTTTCAGAACTCAATATTGCAAAATCTCAACTTACTGCACATAATCACGTGTCAATGTGCGTGTGTGTCTAGAATAGTTCAAAAAATTTCTCAAGAAAGCTTAATGAACAAAAGGATTAGTCAATGATATCATAATGGAGAGTTTATAAATTTGAATAGTCAGAAGAGAGGAAAAAAATGCATCAGAACTACAAAGATGCGTCTCAGAAGTATCTAAAAAATCTCATTACTAGGCCATCTTTACAAAAAAAATGGTCAGAAGTTAGTTTTTTTTTTAGGTTATTGAATCAAATATCCCCTCCCCCCAACCAGAAGGAGACAATGTCCCCAATGTCTTTAGAAAGACGTAAGGTTTAGAAGATATCATCTGAACAACTTGAAAGACAATAAAATTCTCCCCGGCAGCGACGCCAAAAACTTGACAGGTCTTAAAGAAGTGTTCCTACTCTTAAGTATAAGAGTGTCAAAGTAATAAATTAACCGGTAAGACCGGGTCGAACCACAGAGAGGTTATTCACTTGTCCTTGTAGAATTAATTTCTAGATTAATTAATAAGCTAGTTATAAAATAAAAATCAATTAAAATTAAAACTGGGGCTAAGGGATCCACAGTTGGTAATTCGAATATGATCCATTTATTAATATTTAGTCCAGATTAATGGGATGGTATTCCACTCCACTGACCACTCTCTATTAGATGTGGCTAAAAGTACTCACTGTGCCAGACAATATCTGTATGTCTACATCCATGTATGGATCTAGACTTAGACTTAGGAGGACCTTGGAAAAAACATGTTAAGAAAAAAGTTGTTGATGATTTGTTTGTGAAAAATTATGTTGTACGTTATTCTACTATGCATAAGAAAGTTGATAATGCTTTGTTTGATTTGTTTGAAAATGTGACTAATGGAGTCAAAGTGCATAACAACAAGTCAAAGCATGCTAATGAAAGTAGGAATGAGAAACATGTTAAGGAAGTTTGGATTAGGAAAAACACAACACAATGTCATGTTGCACAATATTTAGTCCAGATTAATGGGATGGTATTCCACTCCACTGAACATTCTCTAATAGATGTGGCTAAAAGTACTCACTGTGCCAGATAATATCTGTACGTCTACAGTGAGTCAAAAACTCCACAAAGATTAGAGAGGATAAACCACTCTCTGATAGATATGGGTAAAAGTACTCACTGTACTAGACAATATTTGTCTATCTACAGTGAGTCAAAAACTCCATAAAGATCAGAGGGGAGAAAGCATAAAAATAATAAACTTACCAAAATTGGATAATATTTTCCATACCAACAGTATCATCTTTGGCCGTCAGCTATATAAAATTAGCCAGACATAATTTAACTAAAAAATAGCTTTTTTATTTAAACTGAGAATTTGAGAACAAAGAAGAAAGAATTTCACAAATCTAACATCAGATTTGGATTCAGAACATGAAAATTAGGGGGGAAAGACCCTCTATCTATACAAAATACGGATGAAAATTGACCATCGGATGAATTAAGAATAGAGCGTCCAGATTTCGCCACGTCATCAGTGAACAGTAAATCATCCATGAGTGAACAGTACGCATCCGAGAGTGAACAGTAATGCATCGTGAGTGAAAAGTGAAAGTCACTGTAAACAGTAAAAGTCAACTGTGAACAGTGAAAGTCACTGTGGACAGTGGATAGTCAAAATTATGAAAATACCCTTCGTGGTCTTCTTAAGGTTTTTTGACGTTCTAAACTTGAAAATGATGTTTGTTTTACCATATGAGTTCTCCATGATTCTCAATTGATCAAATTACCTCTGAAATACAAAAAAAATGCAATGATTACTACACAACACATTTATTTTAGCGAACGAACGAAATTATGTCTAAATTGGGGAATTAATCATATTGAAAGTGTAAAATGATGATATTATCCCTTAGTAAACATACACTTTTCAGTGTTAATCACACCCCTAAACTAGCTTATTGCTAGTCCCTAGCAATTAAAGCGAAAATAGTAAAAACTCAAATTCACATCTCTAAACTACCAAATAGACAAACTCTCCCATACCTCTTTTCCCACCATTTGACAGCCAGTCATCAATTGAGTTATCAATCAAACTTTCTTGTGCTCAATAAAGATCAACACGCAGACAGTCATCAATTGAGTTATCAATCAAACTTTCTTGTGCTCAATAAAGATCAACACGATAACTATGAGATTCAATTTAAATCAAACAACATTTTCATTCCAAAATCTCACCAGGGCTTTTTCCTTAGACAGTAGTTTTATTCTTTTTTTTTTAATACAACAAAATTGGAAACAAACATTTCATCTTTAATCCATGTAGCGAGATTTAGGCCAATGACTCCCAAACCAGTTGGCTTTAGGGCATTAAGTGTTAAAACACTCCTACTGGCTTAATTACTCGGATCACATATGTTTTTTTTAGTACAATTCTCTTAAACTTTCTCTTTAACCCGTGTAACGAGCTTTGTTTCAATGATTCCCAAACCAGTTGGTCTTAGGGCATTAGGTGTTAAAGCACCCTTCGGACTTAATCGCTAGAGTTAAAGAGGCTACGGAACTACACTTTATTCTTATTCAGACTCCACCCTTTTGCACGAACACTCTATGCTTACTGAGTCATGAGGCCCGGCTACTAAGTAAGAGTTTTGATCACAACACACAAAATTATTATTATTATTATTATTATTATTATTACTATATAAATTTTTAAACAAGACCACAGCCTTCGGTTGTTACCCTTGAATGATGTTTCAGAACTCAATATCGTAAAATCTCAACTTACTGCACATAATCACGTGTCAATGTGCGTGTGTGTCTAGAATAGTTTGAAAAAATTCTCAAGATGACTTAATGAACAAAAGGATTAGTCAATGATATCACAATGGAGAGTTTATAAATTTGAATAGTCAGAAAAGAGGAAAAAAATGCATCAGAACTACAAAGATGCGTCTCAGAAGTATCTAAAAGATCTCCTTACTCTGCCATATTTACAAAAAAAATGGTCAGAAGTAAGTTTTTTTTTTTAGGTTATTGAATCAACTATCCCCTCCCCCCAACCAGAACGAGACATTGTCCCCAATATCTTTAGAAAGAGGTAAGGTTTAGAAGATATCACCTGAACATCGTGAAAGACAACAAAATCCTCCCCGGCAGCGGTGCCAAAAACTTGACACGTCCTAAAGAAGTGTTCCTACTCTCAAGTATAAGAGTGTCAAAGTAATAAATTAATCGGTAAGACCGGGTCGAACCACAGGGAGGTTATTCACTTGTCGTTATAGAATTAATTTCTAGATTAATTAATAAGCTAGTTATAAAATGAAAATCAATTAAAATTAAAACAGGGGCTAATGGATCCACTGCTGGTAATTCGAATATGATCCAATTATTAATATTTAGTCCAGATTAATATGATGGTATTCCACTCCACTGACCACTCTCTAATAGATGTGGCTAAAAGTACTCACTGTGCCAGACAATATCTGTATGTCTACATCCATGTATGGATCTAGACTTAGACTTAGGAGGACCTTGAAAAAACATGTTGAGAAAAACGTTGTTGATGATTTGTTTGTGAAAAATTATGTTGTACCTTATTCTACTATGCATAAGAAAGTTGATAATGCTTTGTTTGATTTGTTTGAAAATGTGACTAATGGAGTCAAAGTGCATAACAACAAGTCAAAGCATGCTAATGAAAGTAGGAATGAGAAACATGTTAAGGAAGTTTGGATTAGGAAAAACACAACACAATGTCATGTTGCACAATATTTAGTCCAGATTAATGGAATGGTATTCCACTCCACTGACCACTCTCTAATAGATATGGCTAAAAGTACTCACTGTGTAAGACAATATCTGTATGTCTACAGTGAGTCAAAAACTCCACAAAGATTAGAGGGGATAAATCACTCTCTGATAGATATGGGTAAAAGTACTCACTGTACTAGACAATATATGTCTATCTACAGTGAGTCAAAAACTCCATAAAGATCAGAGGGGAGAAAGCATGAAAATAATAAACTTACCAAAATTGGATCATATTTTCCATACCAACAATATCACATTTGGCCTCAGCTATATAAAATTAGCGAGACATAATTTAACTAGAAAATAACTATTTTATTTAAATTGAGAATTTGAGAACAAGGGAGAGAGAATTTCACAAATCTTATATCAGATTTGGATTCAGAACGTTAAAATTAGAGGGGAGAGGCCCTCTATTTATACAAAATACGGATGAAAATTGACAATCAGATGAATTTAGAATGGAGCGTCCAGATTTCGCCACGTCATTAGTGAACATGACATTGAACAGTAACCCATCCATGAGTGAAAAGTAATGCATCCGAGAGTGAACAGTAATGCATCGTGAGTGAACAGTGAAAGTCACTATGAACAGTAAAAGTCAACTGTGAACAGTGAATAGTCAAAATTATAAAAATGCCCATCGTGGTCTTCTTAAGGTTTTTTGACGTTCTAAATTTGAAAACGATGTTTGTTTTACCATCTGATTTCTCCATGATTCTGAATTGATCGAATTACTCTTGAAATACAAAAAAAAATACACTGATTACTACACAACACATTTATTTAAGCGAACGAACGAAATTATATCTAAATTTGGGAATTAATCATATTGTAAGTGTAAAATGATGATATTATCCCTTAATAAACATACACTTTTCAGTGTTAATCACTCTCTCTAACGGTAAAACAATGAATGCTACCGATGGTGCCTCTACATCTACAAGAAGCAATAAAGGAAAATCTCAACAAATACAACGACAACAATCTTCATGTTCTCATACAAAAGGTAAAGCATCAAGGAAGCTATATCGAGAAGTTAACAAAGTGAGAATATATGATACTTTAAGTGCTTAAGCCAAAGGTTATCCTCTCAAATTTGTACCTATTTGTCATTATTGCAATATGATAGGACACATAAGGCCTAGATGCTTTGAGTATATACAAAAATGCAAATAGGAGAATGACTTGTATAACATGTTTTTGATGAATGGTCCTTGTCAATCATCCATGTATGGATCTAGACTTAGACTTAGGAGGACCTTGGAAAAAACATGTTGAGAAAAAAGTTGTTGATGATTTGTTTGTGAAAAATTATGTTGTACCTTATTCTACTATGCATAAGAAAGTTGATAATGCTTTGTTTGATTTGTTTGAAAATGTGACTAATGGAGTCAAAGTGCATCACAACAAGTCAAACCATGCTAATGAAAGTAGGAATGAGAAACATGTTAAGGAAGTTTGGATTAGGAAAAACACAACTCAATGTCATGTTGCACAATATGCATTTAGAGCCAATAGTATCTTCTCAAACTCCTACTAGTACTTTTTCTCATCCTAAAGGTGTTATCTCTACATATATTATTATTTGTCATTTTCGCAATACCGTTGGTAATATTAAGCCGAAATGTTATAAGTATATTGAGTATTGTAAAATAGTAAATGCATCTAGAGATAAAGAGGTTAACCTTAAATTGAAGCATGTTAGGATGTTAGAAGTTGATAAGAACGATGTTGTTTCAAAGCATGTTAAAAAGAATTGGGTGTAGAAGAATGTTAATCATTTAAAACATGACAAAACATGCATTACTAGTAATGTTGGGGAGATGAGTATCAATGATTTTTGTGTTAATGCACCCAAGAACAAATTGGTCAAGAGTGAGTGCTCTTACCATTAGTTTGAGATGGACATGTGAGTTAACTTGAAGATTAGTGTCAAGTTGTTGATATTTTTAGCTAACTTGCTTTGTTTCTCTATTACTTGACATAATACTATCTCACATTTATTGCTATGATAGTTGAAATCTATTGGTTAACTTTGTTAGAAGTTCATTTTTTTATATGTTTGAGTTGAAATGCTTAGTTTTATTCTCTTGGAAGTGTCACACCAATAACTTGTTGTCATTGGGACAAACAAGCCAAGAGAGCTCATAAAAAAGGCGAAGACTATGTATTTGATGAAAAATGCTTGTTAATGTATCTTTATATCCTAAAGCTTGCATTCTAGGTTTTTCACCTCTCAACTTATTGTTTGCACTACATCATGTAACATGTCATGTTACAGAACTTAGTATAATATACATATGGTTCACATTGACATTTGTTCTCTAAAGATCTTATAGTGATGTTGTTCACCAAGGTCTTGATCAAGATGTGTGAATTGTTTGTTTGAATGTTGAGTGACATTCTATGAAAGCTACTCTTTTGAGAAGTAATGATCTTAAGTAAATATATTGTACTGCTTTTAGATCATGTGCTTGTTAGCCATAAAAAAAAAATTGGTTTTCAAAAATGCACTTTGCTTCTCTTGTATGTTTTGTTGAGTAAGTTAACATTGCTAATATATAAGTTATGGATACACCTTGAAGTATTTTGACTTGGACATTTAAGATAACCTATGGTTAGTATCCATTTTGTTTAGGTAACTGCGTAGAACTCAACGAACACCTTCATGAAAAGGGCTACACATATTGGTTGTCAAACCGTGGGTGAAAATGTGGCATACCAGGTTCTCCGTATGGGTTACTATTGGCCCACATTACACCAAGATGCGAGGAAATTTGCACAATCCTGCGAACCTTGCTAAAAGGAAACAAACCTCAACCATCTACCCCCAGAACAACTTTCCTCCATTAGTTCCCCTTATCCTTCACCATATGGGGAGTAGATCTCATCGGACTGCTCCCGACTGCGTCCGGTCAAGCTAAGCACGCGATAGTAGCCATAGACTACTTTACCTGGTAGGTAGAGACGGGATCCCTCACCTAAATAACCGAGGAAAAACCCATAAGCTTCATCAAGAAAAATGTTATCTGTAGGTTCGGTACTCCTATGGCCATAATCACCGATCTAGGGAAGTAGTTTAACACAAACTGATTCAAAGACTTTTGTGAGAGCTTTGGCATTGAGCTCTGCTTTATGTTAGTAGTGCATCCTCAGAAAAATGGGCTGGTAGAAGCTACCAACAAGACCATTAAAAAGCTTCTAAAGAAGAAGCTCCAACAAAAGAAGGGAATATGGGTCGAAGAGTTCCCCGACGTGTTATAGATCACAGAACCATGAAGAGGACCGTTATTAGGGAAACCCTTTACTCACTAATTTTTGGGGTAGAGGTCGTCATATAAGTTGTACAAAAGCTGACTTCCTTCAAAGTTCACCATTTTGAACGAGAAAACAATGAATCAAAACTGAGAGCCAACATAAACCTCTTGAAAGAGAAGCAAGACAGAATCACAGAAAGAGTAACGAACTACCAAAGCAGAATCGCATGATAATTTAATAAGAAGGCTAGAGTCCGAAACTTCAAAGAGGGGGACCTGGTCCTTAGAAAGGTCACTTATAATACCCGAAAGATGTCTGACAGTGTGCTGGCCTTGAATTGGGAAAGGCCCTACCTGATAAAGATGGTAGTCCATAGCGGGGTTTACAAGCTGGAGAACGCTAAGCTAGAGGACAGTGAGGGTCTCCCCATCGACCATACTTGGAATGTGGATCACCTTAAAAGGTTCTACCCATGAATTATATAGAAGCAGGGTTGAGCATCAACTAGTGTCGCCTAGAGTTTGCATCACCTTGAGTCATGTCACCATGAGTTTTTACCACATTCAGCTTGCTTGTATTGCCTAAACATAATCAATAAAAAAAAATTTATCCCAAAAATCGGTCAAATATTTCCTGGATAGCGTTTAGACCAGCCAAAGCACTGCTCCATGGTTGGATGGGCCCTAGTTTTGACTAGGGAGTCGGGTCCTTATTCTGCTAGAACTGAGGTTCCAGGGTAGGTGCTTAGAGTAGCCGGTGAAACCCAGTTATCATGTATCAGACTATCCCAGTGGTTTACTAGGATCAGTTCCCAAGGGTGCTGGTACCAATCGTTATTCAACACAACTCAAGATCTTCTGCTTATATAGATATATGAAATAGTCCAAAGCAAGCATAAAACATTTTTCTTATTAAGTAGATGACATTACCAACTTTACAAGCATGAAATAGGTACAATTATATATGCTCCTCTTGAGGGGGGTATGGTCATACAACTTCGATTCCAACTAAGGGAACCATTTATCCTAAAAGCAAGGGTTATGCTGTCTTAGTCTCGAGAAGGGAGACTAGTCTACCCGTAAGAGCAATCTCTCTCTAATATTTTCTTTTATCCTTTTTTTTTATAAAAAAATTCAAACCTTAACCCCTTAAGTGCTGGGGTATTTATAAGACACCATACATATGGTTGGTGAGGGAGGTTCTCCTACGTGGGAGCCTATAGTACGATCCTCATTGTTTCTTCATTTGGGCCCCATTATCCCTGTATCCTAGATGGTTGGGATTGATTTAGTCGTACCCTAGGGCTGACCTGGCAGTCCCTCTGGTAGGCAGGATATCTTTATCTTAGGAAGGGCAATGGTCAGGAGATCCTCATCATTCGTTCATTTGGGGTACAGTTCACCCACATGCCTTGGTCGGTATGGATGGTCCCACGTATGCCCTGGTACTTACGTGGGGTGTTCTGTAGGCGCTTATGTGGAACTTTTTCTAGTTTTTGGTGGCCGAGGATGTGTGAATTGGAAACATAAGTCACTTTCATAGTCGGGGTCTAACAGGGGACAATGGTAGCTTCTACCACGCTGCACTGTCAGATGCCTCTTTTCTAGGTTTTCTTCATTTAGCTTAGGCGCTTTTTACATTCCTTCTTTCTGTTGGAACTCAGGTTCACTTTTTGAAGGTGATTGGAGTTAAACTTTCCTGAGGCTGAGTTGGATCTCCATCGAAACGTTGAAACTGATCGACATGGCACAACGATGGCCACCGATTTCTTTATTTTCCCTTTTCACTGTTATCAGGTCACAATTAATGCCTACTTACTCTTTGGCACAACGATGGTCACCGATTTCTTTATTTTCCCTTTTCACTGTTATCAGGTCACAATTAATGCCTACTTACTCTTTACCCTTCACTTAGCTCCTTCACTTAGCTCCTCCACATTTGAGCTTGCCTTCTTGGATTTAGGGTTTTCGTCAACTGCCCTTCACGAGTCTACTTGTAGTCCTTGACAGGGATTCAAGATTATTCCCAGCAGTCTAGGCTACCCAGTTGCTTGCCTGACTCTAATGATCCGCCTACTTCCTCATAGAGTAATGGTCAGCTGAATCGGGATACCAAGCCAAGTAGGGTCTAGTTCAGAATGGTGTTGGGAGCGACGAACCATGGGTCTTCCCCGTTTCCCATTTCTCATTAGAATGTTAGGGCGAGGTACTTCTTCGATTTCTTCTTTGACCATTTTTGGCGAATAACAAAGGTTTTTCTTCTCCTACAAATTCTGCTTATGATCACCTTAGTAATATGTTTTCTCCTGTGAACGCCTTAAGACCAGGAGAGTCGTATAGCACTCATGATGCCTTAGACTAGATCCAACCTCTATAGAAATGGTCTGATGCATAAGTGGCCTTAGTTGCTTATCAGGCCAAGATTCGGTTCGTGGCCTTAGTTGCTCGCCGCATCCTCAAAACCAGGAAAGCCACATGGCAATCCTGATGCCCCTGATGGAACCCAATCTCTTTAGGAAATATCTGGAGCACAAGTGGCCTTAACTGCCTACCAGGATCTATTCACCTAAGGATCAAGATTTATGGATCTAGAATGTCCTTTACCTTGATTTGATTACGTAGGAAGTCCTGGTACGAAAGTGGGCGCTTATCAGGATCTTTTCACTTAAGGACTGGGATTCTTGAAGTAGGAATGCATGGTACCCTGATTCACCTATGTATGAGGATTTGGTATTTAGAATGGCCTTAGTTTCCTACTAGGATTTTTTCGGCCAAGGACCGGGATTTTTACTACAGGAATGCCTGGTACTATTGATCATTTCCAAGAAAGGCCTGATACATGAATCCTTTAAGGGTTAATCTGGTACCAAACAAGGGTTATTTGATCACGGTTCCACAACAAGTTAGGGATTACCAAATGCCTTAAGTTAGATGCACTCAAGGGACTAACACCTAGACCATTCCAGAATTAAGCAAAGACTGTGTGCCTACTTGGATTCTTTCATTAAATAACCCTAACATGGTACATGATATCATAAAGGTACCAAAATAAGAATCTATTAGGAATTTAACATGTGCACATGAAACGTTATATATATATAAAAAAAAAGAGAAAATATATATCAACAAGTCAAGGGGGCCAAACCTTGTATGTGGGCTACATGGCAAAACAAAAAAAGATCAAATACATCATGCTATGGGATTATTGGTTATCTTCCCTTCTGCCTCTAATCCACCCTTCTGATTGGCATCCTCAGTAGGATCTGCTTCAACTTTCTCGGTCATAGCTACCGTTGGATCAGTAGGGGGATCATTGATCCTTGACACCTTCGGTTCGTTATGAACCTCCACCTCCTTCACTAGTTCATCTTGAAGGGCAGAGAGGTCAGAGATCGCCTCTTCAACTACTTCTTTTATAGTGGCTAAAATCAGCGGGCTAGGCTCTTTACTGGTTTGACTCTGTCTGAAGAAGGATATAAGAATCATGTCATCTTCATCAGTAAAGACATTGGAAGTCTGGGAGGGCCTTGCCTCAACCAAATCAATATCAGAAAGCTGAGCAGCATTGTCCATAATATCGTTCGGTTCTATTCGTTAATCAAGCCTAGATTAAAGGAATGGAGGAGTGCTTGAGCTACTTGGAGAGCAGCGAAGAAGTACACTTCTCCAACGGAGGCATCGACCTTGGCCTCTAGAGTAGGATACACTATCACGTAAGGCTTGATTCTCATTCACCAGTAGATCCTTCTCCTTCTTCAAAATGTTCATCTTTGTGGCACGACACACACCCCTTAATTGTTCCATATCGTAAGCATGCTTCAACAGCTCCACGTCCACCTATGCTCTTGTTGCGGTCTCCTAAGCCTCGGTCATAACCCTATTCAGGAAGGCTACAATCTCTTCTACCCTGTCTATGTCTTCTTTGGCCTTCTCGACCTACTCCAGCACAGCTTGGCAACATTGGTCTCCTTCTGGAAAGCTATTGCCTTTTGGCCCAGCACCACTGTGAATTTGAAAGCCTGTAATGTACAAAGAAAATGAAATAAGGTGAGTACCTTCTCATAACTGAGCTAAACAAGAATAGAGGTTAGAGACTATACCTTAACCAGAAGGGAAAATTCTTTGGTAATCGTGACATCAAGACGTAACAAGGACATTGCACGCAGGCCACCACCTAGGAAAACTGCCTTGAATTAGGATAGGACCTCATCCTGACAGACGCTCCTTGACCGCAAACTGATTCAAGTTTAGAGACCAATAGAGGGAGCAATAGCAGGACCAAAGCATATTTCCTCCTCTATTTGACTTGGACGGTCAGTGAGCATGGTAGGAGGTGAAGAGGAAGCTGGTTGGGAAGATCTGCCAGTGGGCGACGAGGGGCTTGTTTCTGGACCTAACTAGGAGAGCACCTGACCTTACAAGCCTGGCATCCATTTCACCTAAATTGAAACGATCCAATTGTGGAGTAGGAGGATAAAAGAGAGACCTCGGTGGGACCGAGTCTGGATTTGCTATCAATCGTAGCAATCCAAATGAGGTGCTAGCTTATGCGGTAGGTCATGGTGAGATTGAGAGGTAATTGAAGAGGTACACTAGGACAGAGAATGATACGAACCTCTAAAAGTGGAAGGTGAATCTTGGACCGGTAGAGGTACTGCAGAAAATATTGAAAAGATACATTAGCATCGAGGAGATTTCACCAAATAAAAAGAAGCGGGGAAATGGGATTGAGCGCTACATACTTGGGTAAGCATTGGAGATTTGGAGGTAGCAGTTCACCCTGTTTTGCTCCAATGGATTAAAAGTAGGGAATTTGGTGTTCATAGAGGACCGGGCGATTATGTTCTTCAAATTACCCTCTACTTCAGTGAAGATATCCCTTCTCTCCCACTCGGTCCTCGGTCCTCGGTCCTCCCACTGAATTGAGTGGGAACACAAAATTCTGATCCTTCAATATGGGGCGAGCTGCCCCTATCGCTTGATACAATGAGTGATTAACTACGCCATGAACCATCCATTTTCCTGGCCTGGTTCCCTAGTAACATTGTCCATCTCGTATTATTTTCTCTAAAGCACCATAAGTCCTACCAAGTTCCTTCAGAACCCTAGTGCCAGTTGAAGTGGATCAAGTTGAAGGGCGTGAAACGCCCTATGAGGAGTAGGATTGAGCAGTAACTAAACCCCACACTCGAATGTAACAATGTGGATTTGAAGCTGGTCTTAAAGAGGAGTATATGGCGTACCTCTAGTATGGAATAGTGAGAGGGATGTCTGAAGGGATCCTATAGTCCCTCCTCAGGCACTCGATTGTGTTAGAGATACAGTTAGAATCAGAGACACATCGTAATTTGATAAGAAAAGTGAGAACCCAACATGTTACGGTCGCGGTGTCTTTGATAGATGGTTTGCCTCCTCCTACCACATTAACCATAATGACTGAATCTTCATCAAGTACATCGACCAGATAATCGGGCTTGTTGTTAAAATCTACCCTGTCAGCAGTTTTCTTATTTGAACGGCGACACTAGGTCAAGACAGAACCCTCGGCACTATCACCGCCTCATTGACTCCTCTTCCTTTTAAGAGGCAGGGTGGAATTTTCAGCTGAATCACCATCACTATACTCGAAAATCGTTTCAAGGCTGTCAGACGACATTGTGAGTGGTTAGGAAGAGAGTAAAAAAGAAAAGAGAGGTAGGGTTCTTTCGGTGCTGAAGATTTGCTCTTTTAATCGAAATAGTGTGAGTAAAGAATTGGTAGGGTGAGTTACTTATAAGGAAAGGTTACGGTTACAAAAATGGAAAAATGGGGCTTAATAAAGTGAAATAATCGGAAGCATGGTTATGATGGTTTCGAAGTAAGCGAGTGCCGTCGAAATTCCTCTTTTGAAATAACAGGCCGTCTGTGGCTCGACATGTGGAAAACTCGTTAATTATAGCGTGTCGGAGGGAGATTTCTTCCTATATATTTTTTGCCAGCGAAGAAGATAAGCTAAAATTCCTTCAAATGTTATAGGTATCCTTACTCCAACCCCAACCGGGCATCAATATTTAAGTCAGAGAGAGGGGGGGAGGGTTTAACCTCCTAAAAAGACAGAGGTCCAAAGAAGAATTTTTCCTCCCTACCATAACCGCTTAGAGTAAAAAAACACTAGAAAGAGCATTAGGCTACCCCTTAATGGAACCAGGATTTGTATCCCAATGGCGATCTGGTATGAACCAGGACCATGATCGGGGTCGCATCGGTTCCTTAGTACCAAGGGACGTTGCTCCCACGATTTAGAAAGCTCTGATATTACAGCCCATTATTTCTATATTGCCCAGGAGTACTAGTACCGCAATCCATATTACCCGATACCCCAGTACCACAACACCTGTCCAGGACCACTCCACCATGTGTCACCCATCCACCCAATATAAGAAACGATAGTAGGAGAGCTCCAACAAGTCAAGGAAAGATTAACCAGGAAGAAGGAATGGGTACACCAATGAGCCAACCTAGAACAAGACCATGTCAAAAAGGACACAGCCTGAAGAACCCTCTAATTAGAATAAGAGAAAGTTGACTTTCCCACCATTCATAAGCACCATTAACGGAAACAGTCAACTTCATCAAATCCTATGAAAATGGAGGATATTTACTTGATCCAAGAGAAAATTCTCGCACTTAAATACAACCTCCATCAATGCCAAATCAGTGTCCTTATGATTGCTAATTGATTGACCAAATTATCAGTAGTGGATAACAAGAATTATGACCTATAAATACAAAAACACTCTCTTCGGAGAGGGAATCCAGATTTCATCTACATTTAGACTAGAAAAATATAGACATCTTCATCTTTATACTTATCGACTAACACGAGTTCACCATCACATGCTGTGTCAAAAATGCCTTGCCCAAAGAATCTATTGGTACCAAGTGGTACTTCACCAACTGTGACCTACCAGGTTACGGTTTAAGAGTGTTAATTAGAAATTCACCCCTCTGCAACTTTTCGGTTAACATTAGGAATGATTGTTTATTGCCATCTTGATATTCCTTGATAAGCATTTAATGTAGCCTATCATTAATTATATGTTAGAACATTTCTACATGTTAACCAAAAATTTGTATGGGTGTAGAATTTCGATCACAATACCCTCAAACAACAACCTAGGAGATGATAGCAGGGTAGATACCTCTAGGTATTGAGATTTTATATGAATAAAAAACAAGGGTAATGAAACAATGAGTAAAAGAAGAACAAATCGTATGGATTATTTTATTAATGGTTGAGTTTTCTGATACAATGATAGGTGTAACTTTCATTCTCTCATTCACTCTGACACGGTAGATGATGACGAACTAGTACAAGTTGATAAGTGGAAATTCCTCTACCCTGTCAAACCTCTATGTATGGTCTTTTTCTCTTAATTTCTAAATCCTTTTCTTTGACCTTTATCGTCATATTTATGAATTCAATTCATTTTGTCGATCCCTAAAAATTCGGTATTTTTGTTGTTCAATCATCAGAATCCTTATTTAGGTGTTTGAATGATGTTGATTAAGGTCATAAGCGTGAGATTAGTTTCCTCTAATTATCGTTGTATTTAAACTCTATTTTGGTTGACCATTTGGTCTCATTTATGACATTTTAAGCTGTAAAGAGGTCAACTTTATCTTCTGCTTTGTTGGAGACGAAACTGGCTTTATTCCGGCAGATGTGTTACTGTTCTAGGATTCTAGGTATACCAGTTCATTCTTGCCAGTGCGGTTTCCTCCTTGACGTATTGGTACCTTCTTGATGTCTTTCTTCTTATTGGATGGATGAGGTACATTCACTGGATTGGTGTAGGATGTGTATCATGGTACTTAGATATCAAGTACCTGGTATAACGGTACTAGTCTTATTTGGTATCAGGAGAAATGTGTATTGTGGCATCAATCCTTTATGGATCATGGTACCGATGTCTATCTGGTATTGAGAAACCGGGGTGATCGCAGCTCTTGTCTTACCAGGTGTTAACCCAGTTGAAAATTCTTCTTTGAACCCCGGCCATAAAAGGCTGTCAACACTATATAGTCACATATGTTGCTTAATCTCTTTATTGATTGTTAAGCTTTATGACTAAGTGGATTAGTGCACAAGGTTGTAGGTCTAGGATCTCTATTAAAGGCTCGTTGGGTAAAGTGAAAGGGTTATTGACAAAGAAAGGTGTCACTTGAAGTCAACCTAGGTTGTAAAGTTTTATTGAAATAGTATATTTTGAGGACCGTATGTGACTAGAAGGATGGTCCGTGAGTTTTTCCCAGTTAGAGGGTTTCCCATGTAAAACCTATCACGTGTTTTTATTGTTTTCCACATTTTATTGTTGTTTGAATGCTTGCTATTATAGGGTATTTTGTTAATATTGATCAATCAAAAATTGGTAATCAGTTGATTAAAACCTATTCATCCCCTCTAGGTTAGTTTAGACACATTATTTTTTTTCAATTGGTATCAGAGCTTTTTTGTAGACACACTTAGGAGATCCTTGCTTGCTGTGTGTCTTGCATTCTTGCATTTTTTTATTGCATCACATTTGCACTAATTTCATCCATACACCTCTAAACTCTATGAGTGGGAACATTGGATGAACTGAGGGAGCTTCAAGCACAAGATCTCTCTTACTTACCGGAGTGAACTATACCTCTTGGAAATGTAAAATGGAGTTTTACCTTTACCAAATAGAAGACTGAGCATGGATGGCAATTGAAGATGGCTTCACTTCTTCCACAATGACTACTAAAGATGGAAGTGAAGTGACTAAGCCTAAGTCACAATGGTGCACACAAGATTTTTATTAATTAAAAATTTGTTAGGGTGTAGGATTTCGATCAACACTCTCGAGCAACAACCTGGTAGGCTGTAGCGGGGTACTTACCTCATAAATTGATTATTGACAAGATGAATATAACAAACAAATGAAAAAGGGTGCAACATGTATCAAGTAAAAATGATAAGAATGAGCTATTTTACTACGCATAGGATGGATACAAGGGTGACAATAGTTTCAATATAAGACTCTTTTTTCTCTTTATCACTTTACACATATGACGATGACGATCTCGTGCTAGTCGATAAGTGGATATATCTCTGTAATGGTTAAAACTCTCTCTTAGGTGTATATCTATTCGACTTCTAGAATTCGGTCATGATCCCTTTACTTTGAATCCTATGGCTATATTTATGGTCTCCGATTCTTCCAGTCAATCCCAATAAATCTGGCCAATTGATCTGTAATCATTGAAGTTGAATGGCGTTAACTGGAACAGTAAATAAGCGCGAGGATTACTCCCCTTAATTATGTATTGGTTTCTGTTACATTCGAATTCTGATTGATTTGACCATTTCATCTCATTTATAGTGCTTTATGATGAGGTCAACCTTCTTTTTGCCTTGCTAGAGACGAACGTTGGCTCTGTTTCTTTGGGCACGGTACTGGTCCATCATTTCAGGTATGCTTATCCTCCTTTGTTGGCGGGGTTCTCACTCTAGCATGTCGACACCTTCTTGGTACCATTCTTCCTACCGGGAGGATGAGGTGCACATACTAGATTGGTCTTGGACTGATATCGCGGTACTTGTGCTCTAGATAGGTGTCGTGGTACCTAGTTATCAGATAGAAGGTATCACGGTACCGGTTTTTCTTGATACCATGTAAAGGCATGATATGGCATCGACCATTCCTAGATTGTGGTATCAATATTTCACAATACTTGGGAATTGGTCCCGATCCAGATTCTACCAGGTATCAGCTTGATGGAAAAATCTTTAGATCCTCATTGAAAAAGGTTGCTAATATATTTAAAGCTTCTAAGTGGAACAACAGGGTGATGCATGCCATCCTTTACGCAATGGATGAAAATTAATACAAGTTGATCCAAACAACTAGAAATGCAAAAGAGGCATGAGAGATTCTAGAGGGCTTGCGAAGGAATCGAGGTGGTCATCGATTCCAAGCTCCAAATCCTCTAAACACAAATTGAGACAATCAAGATAGAGGAGCATGGGTGCTTCAACAACTGTCAAGTGAAGTTGTTAGACATCTTCAATCAAAGCCATCAACTAGGTGAACCATATTCAGAATGGAGGATCAAGCAAAATATTTTAAATTAACTTAAATGTGTGTCTAAATAACCTAGATGGGGGATGGGGGTGAATAGGTTATAACCAAATTAATTAGTAGTCTTTTCGGTTAATCAATATTAATCTCAAAGTTTCACCCCAAAACAAATAAACAACAAATTCATATGAAATGCGGAATGTAAATAACACTTGAATGTACGTGGAAAACCTTTGACAAGGTAAAAACCATGGGATTAGCTAATGCTAGCCAATCAAGCCATCAAATCCACTATTTGCAAAATCGATTACAACCTAGATTGACAACATCACATCTAAACGGTGATTAATCCACTTTTGCTAGCCACAAGCATTTTATAGTGATTATCAGCTCTTTCTTGTATACTACCCATGGCACATACAAGATTTAACTCATAAGAGAAGAGATATGCAACCTAAAGTGAATATGAGAATATTCTAAATGCATAAATGCTAGGTTAACACATTTAATGCTTATCTAATCAAGAATGAATGATTCAAACAATCATAGATATCATGGTGCCATATGTCATACATATAACTTAGCTACATAAAATAAAATCACACCTAGATGTAATAGCTATTACAATACAACAACCCAACAATCAACACAAAAATCTCAACTTGTAATTAAAATCTTAATCTAGATGCAAACAAGTCATAAAAGAGATTTCTTGTTAAGTAAGAACACTAAGATGAATGAAAATGATGTTCTACTTACCAAGTCATGTGTGTTGATGAAGACCCGTGAAAGAACACAACCTAGAAAATGCTAGATGATGCTAGATGCTTATGAAAATGGGTTTGGATGAGCAAAGGTGAGTTCTTGGAGCCTTTCTCTGAAAAGAAATTCATTCTCTCTCTAAAAATAGGTTTTGAAGCTCTGAAAATGAATAGAGGATGAAGTGGATATATATAACAACCCTAGACGAAGTGATGTCATTTTATAAAATGATGCACAATGCACAGGTACTACATGGGTAAGGGACCCGTGCAATAGACAAATCCTAGGACATCCATCCTCAATACACAGGTACTGCACGGGTAGGAACCTGTGTAACAAAGAGACCCGAGGATACCCATCCTCAGTGCACGAGTAATGCATGGGTAGGGACTCGTGCACAACTCGATCAACAGAGACCTTTAAAGAGTTCATACAATGCGTTAATGAAAGCACTCCATCGTGCATGCACTGTCATTTCCAATCAACAAACGGAAAAAGAAAAGCATAACACACAACCACACTTAAAACTAATACCAAGGTCCATGTGCAAGAATTGTGATGAATGGCATAAGATGCATCTTACAAAGACACGTGAACAATTCAATTCAATTCATAACAAATTGTAATGCATCCAAGTGAGTGTGTGCAACTTCAACTCTTCAAATAAGAGTAAATTCAAGTAATCTACATTCCTTGAAGCACTTGGAATCTAAAGCATTGAGGTGATCTTCAAATCCTAATCTACCCTCTACAATATCAGAATCCAATTGTGGTTTTGTTATCAAAATAAGCCAATCAAAAAATGAGACACTTACAATCTCCCCCTTTGGCAATTTCGTGACAAAAACAAAAAAACTTGATCAACAAAACTTTCTACATTACAATAAAGCCTATAATCTAATTCTTGAATATCTTTAAGTCAATCTAAAGCTTGTAGAAAATTCCAATCTACACACAATCAACAAGATAATACTTTCCACGACCAAGTGTGTGTTAGGTGCTTTCAATTAAAATAATTGTAATAGCCAATACAATCAAAAATGTAATCATGATATGCTATGCAATGCAACATGCTCCCCATAAATGATTACATCAACTCCCCCTAAGGAATAAACAAAAAACTCCCCCTAAATAGGTCAATCTTCCCTAATATACAACTCCCATAAACTTCACACCACTCCCTCTTTTTGTCATGATATAGGCAAATGAGTATTTCCCAATCAGGTCACTTTAGCAGAGAGAGTTATTAGCATAAAAAAAATATGCATGATCATATACAACAACTTTATGCAACTTAATTAAGTGAGAGAGAAGCAAGGAGGTTTGGTAATAATAAAACGTGTGAGAATATTGCTTTGG
This sequence comes from Dipteronia dyeriana, assembly GCA_032871835.1. Taxonomy (NCBI): domain Eukaryota; kingdom Viridiplantae; phylum Streptophyta; class Magnoliopsida; order Sapindales; family Sapindaceae; genus Dipteronia; species Dipteronia dyeriana. Next base: position 12,876,801 of record CM065299.1, on the reverse strand, counting down.
ATGGAAGACATGCAACATCAAAGTTCAGGCCATGGTATTTGGCAAAGCAAATATCAAATGAGTTTTCAAAAGAATTCAAACCAATTTGTACCATTTTGTCAAAAGTAAACAAGATATAGCATTGAAAACTTTTAAAGCACACAAGCAGCTTTATCAATTCTTAATGGACAATCAAGACATGGGTATAAAATCCTTATTGATTGAATGGATATTAAATCCTTATTGATTGTTGTCATGTTCAACAATCAAGAAGAGAGACAAGGCTAAATAAGATGAGACATCTTTATTTATTGAATGGACACAAGGTTCTTATTGAGTTTAGCCTTGTCAACTGCATTCACACACAGTTGCACACAAATAACTCATGAATATTATTTAAGGATGTCAAAATAAAGTTCACAATTCATGGAGATAAATTATTGGTTAATCAAATGTACTTCCCAATCAATTCTTTTAGTCCAAAAATGCATGTTTGAACATAAAAGAGACATGGATTACAAACAAAGCAAAGTCACATTTATTGATTATAAAAAGCCATATAATTATATATATGTAACCAAGATTCTTAAGCAATTAATTAAAGGGCATAAAGTTTATCAATTTTCTAATTATTTCAACAATGCAAGGTTGCTCTCTTTGCTTGAGCTCCCCATAAGAGGTTAACCACCAAAGCATATCAAAGAATATGACAAATCTCAATAGACCTACTAAGTGACTTGAACCTAGTTGAGTCTAAGGGCTTAGTGAATAAATCCGCTAGTTGATCATTTGTGCCAGCATGTTCAAGTGCAATGCATTTATTTTCAACTAGCTCCCTAATAAAGTGATGTCTAATATCTATATGCTTAGATCTAGAGTGTTAAACCAGATTCTTTGAAATGTTAATTGCACTCATGTTATCACAATAAAGGGCTAAAGTACCTTGATCAAAGTCGTAATCCACAAGCATTTGTTTCATCCAAAAGATTTATGTGCAAGCACTCCCGACTGCTATGTACTCGGCCTCAGTTACTGATAAGGAAATGGAATTTTGCTTCTTACAAAACCATGAAACCAAGTTATTCCCTAAGAAGGCTCGATGTACTCTTATTGTCATCACATTTCCTGTCCAATTTGTATCACTAAAGCCAACTAAGCTAGCATTAGTGTCAAGAGAGTACCATATCCCATAGTTGGATGTCCCATTCACATATAGAATAATTTTCTTCACTGAGGAAAGATGAGACTCCTTAGGATCTGCTTGGTACCTAGTGATCGGTCTATTTCAGTACATGCTTTAGATCCCCATTTCCTATTATTTGTGCTTTGTTCTTGGGTAAAATTAGGTATTTTATGTGTTTGTTGAGCATGTATAGGTCACATTCCATTCAAGTGTTATTTTGGAGAAAAAAAGAGCAAAAAGTCGATTTTAGGCCATTGCAGAACACTCATATTACGGGGACTATATCTCTCAGCTCCGATCGAATTGTGTGTCCTACTACCTATGGATTGAAAGCCCCGGAAGTTTAGTTTCCGTCCCACTTTACGGATTGTAATTCCGATACTTTTAAACAAATTTATGCTCGTTTTAGTATCTGATGGTCAGATCAGTCATAATTCCGTGAATAATGACGGGATTTATTTTCCAAGTTGTCGGAATGAGAAATATTTCATTCTTAGAATTGTTTGGGAGCCTTGTGCAAAGAAGTTGAAACCTAATCCTAATCTTCTTTCAATAAGTAGTCTTTTTATTGGATTAGGAAAGAAATAAAGTCCAAAAAAGGTAGAGTTCTATATTGAAATTGATTTCCTTGTTGTTTAAGGACATGACATAGCATCTACATCTATTTAAACACCATGTGAACCCTAATTTCGGGAGAGGGAAGCCAAAGGATGTCCCAAGCCACCAAGGGGGTCGTCCCCTACCACTCAATCACCAATCTATCACAACACATCAACATTCATCTTTATACATCGAAGATTGAAGACGAAGAAGAATTCATCAATGGGTTTTATTGTTTCTTTTTCTTCTCTTTCTATTTTCATAATGTGTAACTAATTCCATACTAGGGAATCAATGTGAACCTCTATGAATGATCTTGTTAGAATTGACTATATTTAATTAAATTAAGTTTTGATTCATTCAATTCATCCTATGTCTTAATTCTTATTTCTTGTTAATGCATGATCATACGTTGGCATGAATTTAGTGTTTTGATAATTTAATGATTGAGGTTGGAGTATTGATCTATACATAATCTTAATTAATATTCAATTGAATGAATAAAATTGATCTTAGCATTGATCTATGCAAGTAGGTTTTGGTTCATTGTTCTTGTACTTAATGGGTTTTTGGTTGTAGTTTGCGCCATTGATCTATGAGTAAATTGTAATTGAGAACACTTGATTCATCCCAGGATCATACGGTAACAATCATACGAACCCTTAACTTGATTAATATTTTGTTTTCAAAGTCAATTCGAAACATTAAGTAAACATAGTTGGGGAGCATTGATGACCTAATTCTTCCATCTCTTGACCACAACCCAATCTTGTCAATTGCTTTCATAATTTTAATTTAATTTAGTTTTAGCCTTAAATGAAACTCAACAATCTTGTTGGTTACTTTTAATTTAGCTTTAAATAGAATTAGTTTTAATCGATAAATGTCTAGTCCTCGTGGGAACGATCCTTACTTGCCACTGTACGATATTTTCACGATTCGTGCACTTGCGAGTATTATTTTTATAAACATGATTTACATCACATGACCTAGCACACACATCCATAATAAAGGCTATATCAGACCTACTTGCAATCAATTAAAGCAAGCTACCAATCATACCATGATAAAGACTTTGGTCCACACTTTTGCCACTAGCATACTTACTAAGTTTCAATGTGGTATTCATAGGTGTGTCACAATGTTTGGCATTCTCAAGGTTAAACTTCTTCACTAGGTTCTTAGCATACTTCGCTTAGGGTATGAAAATCCAATCATGCAATTGCTTGATTTGCAAACCTATAAAGTAATTGAGCTCCCAAACAAGACTCATCTCAAATTCATGAGACATAACATCAATAAATTATTGGACTTTATAATTGTTGGTGGAGCCAAACACGATATCATCAACATAGATTTAAGCAGTAAATAGTTCATCTTTGTTTTTCTTGATAAATAGAGTTTTGTCAACACTACCTCTAGAGTAGTCATTATCAACAAGAAATTGAGTTAGGCACTCATACTAAGCCCTCAGTGCTTGTTTCAACCCATATAAAGTTTTCTTGAGGCGATATACATGATTGAGGTGATGTGGATTCACAAATATCTTGGGTTGCTCAACAAACACTTCCTCTTACAAGAAGCTATTGAGGAATATACTCTTAACATTCATTTGATGCAATTTGAACTTGTGCACACAAGATATGGACAAGAGAAGCCTTATGGAATCAAGACAGGTAACCAGAGCAAAAGTTTCCTCAAAATTGATACCATCAATTTGAGAGTATCCTTGTGCTACAAGTCTAGTATTGTTGCACACAATGTTGTCATCCTTATCCTACTTGTTCCTTTACACCTATTTGGTTCCAATGACATTGGTGTTTTTAGGTCTAGGAACTAGAGTCCAAACCTCATTTCTATCAAATTGGTTTAGCTCTTTTTACATAACAAGAACCTAAAACTCATCATTGAAGGCTTCATTAACCTTTTTGGGTTTAATTTGACAGGTGTAACAAGTATAGCTAATCTGATTACTTAATTGACGCCTAGTTCTAACACCCTCATTTATATCTCCAAGAATATCATTATTGTTATGGAGATGTCTAAACCATGGAGTGGGTTCTATAGAGTCTAAAGACGGATCTCTATCAAGAGGTTGAATGACCTTTTCATCAAGGTTTGACTTCACATCAGCTAAAGTATTACCATTCTTCCCCAAAGAAGAATCATCATTCTCACAAATATCCACCTCGTGATTAATAATTTTCAACATATAGTCATCATTGACAACATTTGATCATTTCATGACACTTCAAGTTTTTATATTGAAAACTCTATAGGCCTTGTTATTGAGTGCATATCCAGGAAAAATACCATCATCACTCTTGGCATCAAAGTTACCAAGTTGATCTCGGTCATTAAGAATATAGCACTTGCTTCCAAAGATGTTGGAATAGCTAACATTGGATTTTCTACTCTTCCATAACTCATAGGATGTTTGTTTGGTCTCGGGTCTAAGGAATATTCTATTACCTATATAGCAAGCCATATTAATAGCTTCTGCTTGAATATTCCCGAGATCCTTGTTGCTATGCAACATCATCTGAGCCATCTCTTATAAGACTCTGTTCTTCCTTTCTACAACACCATTTTATTGGAGAGTTCAAGGTGCCGAGAATTCATGAAAAATACCTAGACCATTGCAAAAGCTCTTAAAGCTACCATTTTCAAATTCTTTCTCATGATCACTTCTAACTCTCTTAATGCTCCTAATGTAAATTTTTTACTCATTTTGAATTTTGAAACATACTTTTTGAAATATTCAAAAGCCACAGACTTCTTTCAAAGAAAGTAGATCCAAGTGAACATAGAGAAGTCATCAACAACAATAAGAATATGCCCTATTCCACCTAAACTTTCGCTTTGGATGGGACCCTTGAGGATCATGTGAAGAAGATCTAAAGGCTCTTTTGTGGATAGGTATTTTCCCTTTTTATGCGCACTTTTAGTTTGGTTTCCTTATTGACAAGGCCCACAAACTCCCTCAACCCTCTTTCCAAACTTGGGAAGGCCTCTCCCAACATTCAATCTCTCAAGGACTTTCAAGTCTCTATAATTCATGTGGATAAATCGTTGATGCCACAACTCAACTTGCTCATAGTTAGATAAGTTACAATATATACTATAATACTCAAGACAATAACAATTGTCATTTGATCTCTTGCCATTCAATAGAAATTGTCCATTTTACTTGAGATGCCCTTCATCACTTAAGTGTGATATACTAATGAGATTGGCTTGAAAGCCATCTATATAAAGAGCATTAGGCACAGAGGAAAAACTAAGAATGGATATGTTTCCCTTCCCTGTTACTTTGTTTTTTGTGAACCATCACCAAAGGTGACAAATCCACCAACCTCCATCACAAGAGTCTCAAAGAAACTCTTGTTTCCGGTCATGTTCCTAGAGCACCCACACCCACTATCAAGAAACCAAATGTTAGAGGCATTGGCTTTCAAAGCTACTTGGGTCACATGCAAAAATAATCATCTTTTCTAGTCCCCATAGGTGCAACATTTTCATTTTTGGGAGCCTTGAAATCATTTGCTCTAAGTTTCCTAGGTACATGCTTTTTGGCTCTCCTAAGCATATTCTTCTTAATCATGTTTTCAATTCTACACAATTTAATATATTTAAAGCAATTAGGCTTTATGTGATCTTCAATATCATAATAATGACAAGTAGAAGTGAAGTAAGAATTCATACCATAGCCTTGGGCAAACATTTGAGGCGTTCTTCTCCTTTGAGTTATTTTTTGATGTTGAGGCAATTCTCTCCTTTGTTGAGCCGAGATTGCCTCCCTTATTGTTTTAGAATAGATAGTCCTTTGTTGAGTTTAATGAGTCCTTGGAAGTCGTGGTCTTGTTTGATATGCTCTAGCTTGTTGTGGTTGAGCTTTAGCTTGAGCTTTTGTTGGAACCTTGGCTTGAACTTGTTTTGAGGATTATCCAATTTCAACTCTTTTTGTTGGTTGTTATGGGATTTGGACTTCTTTAGTATCCTGACTCTTGACAAAAGTAGTCTTCTTCAAGGAAGTGGTATCCATGTCTTCCATATATCCTAAACTCCTCTTATCACTAGTTCTTCCTACTTGATAGCATCTTGTCAAGCTTTTCGGTTCTAGAGGTCATCTTTGCATTCAACTCTTTCACCACTCTAAGCTTCTTTTTCAAGCTTTCTTCACTCTTCTTAACCATGACAAATTCCAATTTTAAACTTTCTTCTATTTCTTTTCCACTTTTCTCTTCCTTACTTAAGTGAGTCATCGTGGAAGTCAATTCAAGATTCTCCTTTTATAACTTTTGAATCTCCTTCTTCTTTTTCAATCTAGAACTCTCAAAGAACTTTATGAAGTCTTCATAATCCATTTCCTCATCAATTTCATACTTGGACTTAGATGAAGTACCCTCATTACTTGAGTGACCTTAGTCTTCTTGCTTGTCCCCTTCTTCATCATCATCATCATCATCACTTATAACTTCCTTGCCATTGTAAGATGATGAGAAAGCAATAAAGTTGGCAACTTGGTCTTCATCATCCGAAGACTTTTCTTTCTCTTCTAAGTCTTCACTATTACTCCAAGTAGGCCCCATAGCCTTTCCTTTCTTCTTTCAATTTGCACACTCGGGAGCAATATGACCAAACCCATTACATTCATAGCATTGAATACCCTTCTTGGAGTCCATATCTCGTGCTTCCTCAACCTTCTTGAAAAGAGCCTTCTTCTTCACTTCCCCTTGGACCCAAAACCTTTCTTTTCAAAACTTGATAAACTTCTTAAATCTTTTCACCATGAGGACCATCTCCTCATCTGAGTCTTACCCCTTATTTTCAATCTTGGAGGTCATTAAAGCAATGTTCTTTTGCTTCTTTGGAGATGATTTTGTAGGAACCTTATTAGACTCATAGGCTAGAGAGTCACTGTTTTCATCAAGTTTCATCACCTTTAACTCAAATCTCTTAGGAAGTGACATCATGATCTCTTGTTTGATTCTTTGATCCGAGTACAGGTTACCTAGTTGATGGCTTTGGTTGACAATATCCATGAAACTTCACTTGAAAATCACTGAAGCACTCATGTTTCTCCATCTTAATCTACACAAATTGCATTTACAGGACTTGGAGCTTGGAGAAGTTGACTACTTTGGTTCTTTCATGAGCCGTCTCTAAAATATCCCATGCCTCCTTAGCAATCCTAGTTGTTTGAATCAATTTGTACTGATTGTGATCCATGACGCACAAGATGGCATGCATTGCCTTGTTGTTCCTGTTAGGTTTTTGAGCTTTGTGTTGGCATAATTCTATGCCAAAACAATATTTGTTTTGTATTGGTTAGTTGTCTAGGATTTTTAGATCATCAAGATTCAAGAAAGATTGGACAACATTTCAAGCAAAGTGGTGGCTATAAGAGGAACAAAGCTTTATTGCATAGCTAAAGATATATCGAGATCTCTTTCCTCTTGTAAGGCCAAAACACACACATACATAGTATTCATATGTGTCCCTGCATTGTTGTGAAAAATTTGGTATAACACATACGCACACTTATTCATGTATGCACATGCATTAGATTTAAAGTTGACAATTTTTGTAAATTGCATGTTCTAGGACTATCTCTAGGAAATTGCGTACTTCTATGTTCTTGTGTTCATTTTGTTGTATTTGTTTGATATTGGACTTGAACTTTTTCTTTTGATATTCCATATTAAGTTTCGGTCATTTTGGTTACTCATTCTTTAAGTTTCGACACTTATAATATTATTAGGTCATTTCCGGCAAGGTTTGAATCGAAGGTGACAACATTTGAAGAGAATAGTGACTACAAAAATATGAAGCCGTGTGAAGTCATTGTATGACTTCTATCCTATGAGTCAAGAACGAGTCCTACACCATCACCATTTAAGCAGCAAAAGAGCATAGCCTTGCAGACCTCCAAAGTAGAGAATGAAAAGGATGACTCAGATGAGAAGATAACCCTCATGGTGAAAAGATTCAAGAAGTTTATTAAGTTTGAATATAAGGGTTTTTGGATCCAAAGGAAATGAAGTGAAGAAGAATGCTTCTTTCAAGAAGATTGAGCCAAGTTAAGACAAGCCCACAAGAAAAGGGATCCAATGTTTCAGATGTGGAGGGTTTGGACACATCTTCATGGATGACAAGGAAGAGGCAGCTTGAAGAACAAGAAGAAAGGAAAGGCAATGGATGCCACTTAGAGCGATTGTGATGACTTGAAAGTGGAATGAGGGTTTTCAAATAATGAAGACCATGTGGCAAACTTTATTGCCTTCACATCCTCTCTTAAGAGCAAGAAAGCAATAGATGATGAAGAGGAAGATAAACAAGTTGAAGATGACTCAGGTGATGAGAGCTCTTCATCTCATTCTACAAATGAAAATGTAGAAGGCATGGACCTTGAAGGGTTCATTGAGCACTTTCAAAGCTCAATATTGAAGATAAAGAAGGAGATTCGAAAACTAAAAGAAGAAAATCTAAAGCCATCAACTGAGGTGATTCACTTGAATAAAGAAATGAAAATAGCTAAAAGGAATGAGGAATCGATCGAAAAGTAGCTTGCAAAAGCAAGATAAGTTATTGATAAGATACTTCAAGTAGGAAGAAACTTGACCACATGCTGGGAGTTGACAAAAGGCCAAGTGATAAGAAAGGTCTTAGGTATGAAGATGACAAGGAGACCTAATCCATAAGCAAGTAGGTGTTTGTCAAGAGCATGGACATCAAAATTGAACTAGGAGAGTGCTCAAAAAATGTCCAAGTGAAGACAACATCAAGGGTACAAGCTCAAACTTAAGCTCAACCTATGAGAGCCTCACGAGCAAGCTTCCCTCAACCCTAATACCATCAATCCAAGAAGCAGTTCATGCAAGCTGAACCAAGGAATAAGCACCTCACTCAATTTCTTATTGATAATGACTACTCTAGGGGTAGTGTTGACAAGACTTTATTTATAAAGAGAAACAATTATGATCTATTTATAGCTCAAATCTATATTGATGACATTATGTTAGGCTCCACTAACATATCTAAAGTCTAACAATTTGTTGATGTCATGTCTCATGAATTAGAGATGAGTCTAGTTAGGAAGCTCAAATGTTTCCTAGGTTTACAAATCAAGTAATTGCATGATGGGATTTTCATCTCCTAAGCTAAGTATGCAAAGAACCTAGTGAAGAAGTTTGGCCTTGAGAATGCCAAACATTATGACACACTCATGAGTAACATATTGAAACTAAGCAAGGATGCTAATGGCAAGAGTGTGGACCAAAGTCGTTATCGTGGCATGATAGGTAGCTTGCTTTACGTAATCGTAAGTAGACCCGATATAGCCTTTAGTGTGGGTGTGTGTGCTAGGTACTAAGCGGATCCCAAGAAGTCCCATCTCTCGTCTATGAAGAGAATCATTCAATATGTGAATGGGACATCCAACTATGAGATATGGTACTCTTTTGACACTAATGCAAGCTTAGTTAGCTTTAGTGATGCAAATTAGGCAGAAAATTGTGATGATAAGAAGAGTACATCAGCGATTGTTTCTTCCTAGGAAACAACTTGGTGTCATGGTTTTGCAAGAAGCAAAATTCCAGTTCCTTGTCCACGTTTGAGGCCGAATACATAGCCGTCGGGAATGCTTGCACAAAACTTCTTTGGATGAAGCAAATGCTTATGGATTACGGCTTCGATCAAGGTACTCTAACCCTTTATTATGATAATTTCAGTGCCATTAACATTTCAAAGAATTATGTTCAGCATTCTAGGACTAAACACATAGACAATAGGCATCACTTTATTAGATAGCTAGTTGAAAACAAATGCATTGCACTTGAACTTGTTGGCACAAATGACCAATTAGCGAATCTATTCACTAAGCCCCTAGACTTAACGAGACTCAAATCACTTAGTAAGTCTATTGGGATTTGTCATACGTCTTGATGAGTTGTCGTGTTTGACACCATATGAGGATCTTAAGCAAAAAGAGCAACCTTGCCTTATTGCATAAACAAAAAATTGATCATCTTTATGCTTCTTAATTAATTGCTTGAGAATCTTGGTTGCACATATATGTTTATATGAGTTTTTATTCAATAAGTGTGTCTTTGCGTTGTTTGTAATCCATGCCACCTTTACGTTTAAACATGAATTTTTAGACTTGGAGAATTAATTGGGAAGTACACTTGAATGACCTACAATTTATCTCCATGACATGTGAACTTGTTTTTAACATGCTTAAATATTATGCATTAGTTATTTGTGTGCAAATGTGTGATTGCAATTGACAAGGCTAAACTCAATAAGGACCTTGTGTCCATTCAATAAATAAGGATGTCTCATCCAATTTAGTCATGTCTCTTTTCTTAATGGTTGAACAAGACAACAATCAATAATGATTTCATATCCATTTAATCAATAATGATTTTATATCCATGTCTTGATTCACTATTAAGGATTGATAAATTTGCTTGTGTGTCTTAAAAGCTTTCAAACCTATATCTTGTTTACTTATAACAAAAGGGTACAAATTGGTTTGAATTCTTATGGAAACTCTTTTGATGTTTGCTTTGCAAAATATCATTGCTTGAACTTTGATGTTCCATGTCTTGCATCCAAACCAATACCTCACACATTTCTTTCAAATCAAATCTCCTTGCTTTTTTTCTCAATTAATTATGTTTAATAAAGTTATTGTATATGATTATGCACATATCATTGATGCTAATAACCTTCTTTGCTAAAGTGACCATGTTGGGAATACTCCTATGCTTATCGCATGACAAAAAGAGGGAGTAGTGCATTGGTAGTTATGGGAGTTGCATATTAGTTATATTAGTTGCATATTAAGAGAGAACTATGCTTTGAGGGGGAGTAACCCATCTAAGAGGAGCATTTGCATTACATGTTTCGTGTTTTCTCTTATGCAAATTGCTTATGTTTATTTCAATTGATCACCTCACATACACTTATCTTGGAAAGTGTAGTTTCACTGTTTTGTTATGATGTTTGTTCTACAAGAGACCGAAGAGTTGAAGATCTAGATTTTAGGTTTCTCTTTGTAATGAAGAATTTTCCTTATTGACCTCTAGTTTTTGTTTGTTTTGTGAGGATTAATTGTGAGTGGTGTTTTTGTCACGAAATAGCCAAATGAGAAGATTGTAAGTTCCTTATATTTTGATTGACTCATTTCGTTGACAAATCACATTGAGGGTTTACTTGTAAGAGTAGATTAAGCCTCGTTGTTCATGATCAAGGCTTGATGGCATCCCTAAGCTCAAAAGCACTTCAAAGGTATATCACTTACTTAACCTTCTTTGAAGAGACTAGTTGCACACACACACACACCCATGCATGCCTTACACATCTTTCATTTGTGTTTCAATCTTTTATATATGTTTTCTTCTTTACACTTCTCACACATGCACCTTGGTGTTAGTTCTAAGTGTGGTTGTGTTCTATGCATTTCTTTTTCCGTTTGTTGATCGAAAATGTCCGCGTATGCACGATGGAGTGCTTTGTCTTAGTACATTGATCAACTGGTGAGGATTCTCCCATGTTGGGAATCAACTGTTGATTCGGTGGCCAGCCTAACCACCGAATCACACTTGATATGCTGTGATCACACGATGGTTGGAACGACGACCTTTCTAACCATCGAATCTGACCGCCGAATTGTAATTTTGCCAGCTGCTAGTGTTTTCCCATATAACTACATCTTAGTCTTCCCCAATTCCTTAAAGAGCTCTGAAATCATATTTTTAGTGAGAGAAATTGATACCAAAAGAGAGAGAGCTCAAAGACTTGATTTTTACTCAACCAAACACAAACCCCATGTGCATCAAGCATCCTTCATGCATCATCTTCTCATGGGTCTTTATGCTTTAATATCTTGCTAAGTTGAACATGTTCTAGAAATCATATCTTCTTTGTTTGTTCATCTTTACCTAGGGTTAGCAATTATTTTGTTGATTAAGCATGTTCTTTTGATTAAGCATGTTTAGATAATGTTTGTGGTTTTTCTTGTTGGATTAGTTTGCTATTTGATTGATAGCTAACATTTAGGATCATTTTTCCCTCTAGCTAAATCTACTTATTTTTGCATGTAGATATTGATATCTAGGATTGATTGTTTTTTGCCATTTTGATATTCAGAGATAAGCATTTAGTGTAGCCTAGTATTAATTGCATGTTAGAATATTTTTACCTATTCACATTAGTTGTTTAATCTCTTTATTGATTGTTAAGCTTTGTGACTATATGGATTAGTGCACAAGGTGGTAGCTCTAGGATCTCTATTAAAAGCCCGTTGGATAGAGTGAAAGGGTTAGTGACCAAGAATGGCGTGATTGAGGCCAAGCTAGATTGTAAACTTTCATTCAAAAAGTGGATTTTAAAAACTGTATGTGACTAGAAGGATAGCTCTTGAGTTTTACCCAGTTGTAGGATTTCTCACGTAAAACATAACGTGTGTTTTTATTGTTTTCCACATTTTATTGTTATTTGAATGCTAGCAAATATTGGGTAGGTTGTTAATATTAATAAATCAAAAAATAGAAATCAATCGATTAAAACTTATTCACCACTCTCTAGGTTAGTTTAGACACACTATTTATTTTCATTCGTCTTCACTATAACCCATCAAGGTGCACTTCACTAATTTAGCGTTCAACTTGCTCCTTGCATGATCACCTACATGTATATATGGGACACACCTAACTACTTCCAAATAAGAAAGATTTACCTATTTCTCAATCAGATCTTCTCTAGTATAATCAGGTAAAAAGGCTTTGATAGTCTTGTGTTGATCAAATAAGTTGTTGTATTGACTGCATCTGCCTAAAACTGCTTCTTAAACCCTGATTGTTGGTGCATGCTACTGGGTCTCTCAATCATTGTCTTGTGCATTCGTTCTTATTTCCCTTGGCGATTGTCATAGCTCCCTTCAAGATCTTCCACTTATCACCTATGAAAGTCGCCATATACCTATCTAACGCAAACTGCATTATGGAGATTAAATTCTTCATCAACTCTGGTACATGCCTCACTTCCCCCTTTCCTGAAATGTCGCATGCTTGGTTGTCACCAAGATATACCTTACCTAAATTTCTATAGATGTAGTTCTCGAACAAATCCATATATCTAACACCCAAGACTTTGTCTAACACCCAAATTTTATGTGGCATGGAATGAAGCCCTGAGTCTAATACCCAAGACTCTATCTTGCTTTCCAATGACCAGATGAGGCAATTGTCTTACTTCTCTGAAACATGGTTCGTAATGCTCTTGCAATCATCTTTCTTTCATTGTTTACACTCACTCAAGTAGTGACCCACCTTGCCACAATTGCAGCACTCGATATCTTTCTTGCTTCATTGTTGATTACTCGAATTATTGCTTTGGTGTCCCATTGACTTGGATTTACTCATTTACTTTAATCTACCCCGTTGATTCTTGTTTCAATTTTTGTCCCTGCTTTCTCTACCTTCCATATTCAATGCTAAAGATGATTCCCCTGATCTTGTTTCAAGCATCCTGATTTCTTTGGCTATGATGATGTTCACAACTTGTTGGCAATTTATATTTTCCTTTCTGAAAGAGTTGGCGATCGATTGACATGTCAGCAACCAACTCTTTAACATCTAGGTAAGTAATATGATGTATAAGAACTTCTCATCAAATACCATGGACACTAAGCTTAACCCATCTTTAATTTCATTGAATTAGTTCAGATGATCCTTGAAACTTTGATTTTCTGACATCTTTAGAATAATCAGCTTCTTTATTAGATGGACCTTCCTACATATAGAAGGTTACTCGTATAAGTTCGATATGGTCTTCACATGATGTGTTGCTGTCTTTTGATCTTTGAAGTTGAAGGCAGCTGATTCGTCAAACTGAGACAAATCGCTCCCAGTACTCTACAGTCTAGGAGTAACCACTCCTCATCGGTCATGCCCTTAAGCATCTGCTTGACCATCCAGTCTGCATCGAATACACTATTTGGCTTATTTACTATGAGCCAATGTAGGTTCTTCTATTACAGAAAATCATCTATCTATATCATTCATAAATAGAAATTTGGGCAATCGAATTTGTCAATCCTTTAAGAATCTTTCTCTAATCCCATATTCACTCGACGAAATTGATAGCCTCAAGAAACTCTATGTTTATGTAAAACCCTAGATCCTTATAACCTAGGCTCTGATACCAGTTGTTATAAGAAGCCGTACACATGCAAATCTAAATCACACACACAGATAATGAAAACAATAAGATGAGGAAGAAAAACGACACGAGAAATTTTATATGGTTCAATAAAAGCATAGGTCCACGGAGCGCACCTACACTCAATCCACTATCAGAGTTTGATTACAATCTTTCTACAAGTTGTCATCTCTCTCTCTCTCTAGCAATTCCTCACTCACCTAAGCAAAAAGAAACATTAGAATTTATATGGCAGCATAAGGATAGTCAAAACCTGAAAGGAAATATTTTTCTTCCCGCCCATGTTTTCCTGATTTGTGCAACTTTCATCAATACCTCGGTCTGGGCTGCGGTCTACACTACGTGTAACATTTGGAATTGATTGATGTGTGTTCCGCGGTTTGCGCCTTCTTGCTTTGGTCACGGTCTTCACTTATTGACAATCTTCAGGCTTCATATAACCCCACCATTGATATGATCCACGTAAAAACTTCTAAGTGTGGATGATAACCGGTGGAAGAAGATAGGCAACAAAGGTCTAGCACTATAAGCTCAAAACTATTTCAACCAAAGCCAAATCTAAGGGCTATTGCTTGCAGGAAAATCTAATGACAAAATGAAAGAGAAAATCTTCTAACATATTGAAAGAAATCCTATAGTCTTTTCTCTTTAAATTAGGATGTTCTTTTTTCTGAAATAAAAACAGAATGTTTTCAACTTACAAATTACAAAGCTCTGTATTTAACTATTTATAGAGTTGAAAGTCGGCACTTAACAAACTTTATCTTTAATTCAAGAAAATGGAAAAGGACATTGGAAAAAGAAAGAAAGAAGGGACCGATAATTCAGCAAAGAGAAAGGGATCCCTTTCTTGACACTGAGAAAAATTAATGTTGTTCTGTTGGCTGAAAACTTAAAAGTTACAAAAAAAATATATTAAAAAGGCAATAGCATTCATGAGCACGACCTCATGACACAAACAAAATAAAGAGGGGAAAATAGTAAAAAAATTATACCTTAAGAATTTACTCGTGACACGAACAAAAATAAAGAGGCGAAAATAGTAAAAAATTTATACCCTAAGAATTTACTCACTTATTATTATTATTATTTCGTAAGAGCAAGTGCATGTGAGGATATATAGGGATGGAAATGGGGTGAGTTCGGGGCAGGGTGGCCTTCCCCGCACCCCACCCTATTTATTTTTTGAAAACTCGTCCCCTTATAAAAACCCCACCATAGATTGAGCAGGTTAGGGCGGGGCTGGATACAACGGGGAGTGCTTTCCCCATTTATCCCATTTATAATTTTTTTATTAAAATAAAAAATATATAACCATTGAAGTAATAAACTTGAAAAAGAAGTGTTGTTTTTAAACTTTAAATTTTAAAATTTATTTGAAAAAGAAACTTATTGTATGTCCTCTTGTATTTGAGGTTGAAGTTTGAACAAAGAATTTTGAGTTGTTTGAGGATTAAAGAGGAGTTGCAGTTAACGGTTATAGTTTTTTTTAATAGTATTTTGTATTGTCACTTAATATTAAATAAAGGTGAAGAGATGTAAAGTTAGGGTTTATAAATATTAAATATTTTCTTTGAAACTATACGGTTTAATTAAATATTATTTTAAACGAAATGGGGCGGATGGAGAGTATAACACCGATCCCCGCTCCTTACGTATTACGGATTAGACTATCTATCCTCATCCTCGTCCCATCCAAATCAAATTAAAACCCATCTCTATCCCAAAAGTGTGGTTCCCCACAAGTAATTTTATCATCCCCACCCTATACAATGCTTACGACTCGATGATCTCATCAAACCTATATAATTTCGGGAGTTCATAGACGAGTGTGAGTATTAAAATGTAATGACATCATTTTCGTTACGTGGAATTGTACTATGGTATATTGGACTAGTCACAGTCAAATACAACATTTGTGGTCTACAAGGAATTGGATTTCTGTTTTTGTTTTTCTTATTATAATTAAATTACTTATATACAAAATATTAAATTATTTAATCTATTCTATAAATTAATTTAACATAGTTTATTCTTTTTAATATTAATATATTTTATTCAAACATTTAAATAATATATTTTTAATATCAATTAAAAAAAGGTTATTGTTTTTTTAAAAATAATTTTTTTATTAAAAAATAATCAAAATATTTTTTTAACCGATTTTAATTTAAAATAAATTTATTTTTCTTTGAATTGAATTGAATTAAAATCATTTTATTTATTTAAAAGTTAATCTAATATAATTTTTAATTATATTTTATCTATTCCCATATTATACCAAACAATAGACATTTATATTGTTTCAGCCCAATCTGTACTGCACCAAACACATTAAGGTACCAATCTAATCCAATCTAATCCAATCTAGTCCAGTCTAATCCAGTCCAATCTTATGTACCAAACGGGGCCTGAAGGAATAAATTTGGACATGAAAAAACTCTCCAATACCCGACCCGCAACCATCCCTAGGCTAACAGTAAGGATGGTCGACGGTAGCAAACCACCACCGGATAAATGTGTCAAATTGTGGCTTGGGCTGCTAGTCCATTCTAAATAATATCCATGAGGGCTAGAGGGCTGGGCCTCAATGTTACGAGACATGCCCGACCCAGGGTCTAAGCCCATTTACGGCTCGAGCCTTTACGGTCGGCTCGTAAAATATATTTTAGATCATAAAAGTAAAACCTTTTACTTTGGAAGGATCAATATTTTTATAGGATACAATTT
Source organism: Dipteronia dyeriana (assembly GCA_032871835.1). NCBI lineage: Eukaryota > Viridiplantae > Streptophyta > Magnoliopsida > Sapindales > Sapindaceae > Dipteronia > Dipteronia dyeriana. Next base: position 12,860,078 of record CM065299.1, on the reverse strand, counting down.
ATACAAAATTCAAATGAATAAAGTCATTCTTCCAAATAAATAATTCGCTATTATTTTTTAGTTGGCAAATATAATACAATTACAAACTTTCATTAATAAATTATATGAATATTGTATAAATTAGAAATATGGTGAAAACGGCATCATTGTTGCTTTGATGCATCCCAACTGGATTGGCACCCATCAAAACTACCAATCACTTACATTACTCAATCCATTACAATCCAATTGTCTAAATTAGTAAAATCTTCTATGAGATCATCACTATAGTTTTGTACTTTTTCTGTTATATCATCTCAATCTTTTAGACAAATTTAACGTATAAGGCATGAAGTAAAAATTCACCAAGTGCTTAATTTACCTGTAAATTTGCAATCACATGTTAGATTGATACATATTTGATATATAATATAAATTATTAAATTAAGGAATATTATTCATTTGGTCCCTATGTTTTTTTGAATTATTTATTTTTTACTAATTTATTCATTTTGAAGTATATTGGTCCCTATGTTAAAAAATAGCACTCAATTTAGTTCTTCTGTAAGTTGACCGTTAGTCAACTTTAACATACAGAGGGTTATTTTCGTCATTTCACGATTGGGTGACAGTTGTGTGTCACGTGGAACGATAATAAAATAACAAATATAAAAATTAAAAAAAAAAACAGATCTGTTGTAAAGGGAGAAGTCACCCATACCCTTCGATCAGATAGGCAACAAAACCAAATTAGAAGGCTTCGGTCCCCACTTGACCACTTCCTTCCAAGAGACACAATCTCAGTCACTCTCAAATCCTTCGTGCGTTTTTCACTACTACTCCAAAAACCTTCGAACCAAAGATCGTTGAACTATTGTACAAACTACAAATAGTGCGACCGTCTCCCAACACCGACGATAGACAAGAAAATCAAAACCGGTAAGTACAAGTCTAGGGTATTGAAAATTTTCATGAAACCGGTTCAGAAAGGGTTTTTTTTTGTGGCTTTTGCATGGACATGTTTAATGAACGTGCTAATTTTGTTTTGATGGGAAAAGTTTTGTTTTTTGAAAAGTTGTTTTGTGTTTTGCGTTCAAGTGTTTGTTTTGTTTGATTTCGGGTTTGAAGTAGGTGTTTTGGTGTATATTTTTTGGGGGCTTTTGGTTGAAGTTGTTTAAATAACAAGTAAATGTAGTTTGTAATGGAAATTTGAAAAACTTTTTGAAGTTGTTCTATTTTGTGTTCAAATATCAATTTGGTTCGATTTGTGTGTGAAATGGGTGTTGTTTTTGGGCTTTTGTTTTTGGGCTTTTACTTGTAGTTGGCAAAACAACAGATAAATGCCGTATTTATTGAAAGGAATCTATTATTTTGATGTTTTTTTTTTAACTTTTTTTTGTATTCGGATGTTAGGGTTTGTTCATCAGTTTTTTGGTTGTTTGTATTAGGATAACATGCTAGTGTTTTGTGTGGTCTGGTTAAAATGACAGACCAGGTTCATGACGTGTGTTGCCTGTGTATGATTTTTGCACGGACTTGCATCAGTTTATACGGTTTGCTCATCGGTTTTTCTTTGCCTCTTGGTTGCATCAGTTGAATCAGTTTTTTTTTATATATATTCTAATAAAGAATTCTTCTTTTTCTTGTGCAGTAACTTGAAAATGTTACCTTTTCAATTTTATGTCAAGTATGTCGACAGAATTGTTGACATGGATGTCATAGAACCAGGAGATTGTAGTGTCATTAGCCTAATAAATGATACTAGGAAGATACTGAGTGGGAGCGGAATTGAAACATGGGAAAGTTGGCAATTACGTGTTACATTTCCGTGGAATGGCCAGCAACATGTGCTTGCAAGAGATGACGAGTTGTTGTTGTGCTTCCAATTGTTTGAGAGTCGTAACTTGTCGAGTGTTGAGTTCGAACTCATTATGGTCCCTAATGACATTTATTTCCCTGAAGATGAACCAGTTGGGTTTCTTGGTTTCAATGAAGAAGCCAATGTTGAACCAGATGAAGCAAATAATGAAGAAGGTATTACTGAACAAGTTGAATTAGTGAAAGAAATCGGTGAACAAGTCAATGATGAATTAGGGGAAGACTTCAGTGAAGAAGACAACGAGTATATGGTTGATGAAGAGTCGGTGGTTCAATCAGATGTGAGTTTGGATGGTGAAAATGGTAAAAATGAGTATCAAAACAGTGACCATTGTCAGCCTGATGGTGAAGATGCAGCTATTGAAGTGTCCACGGATGAAGAAAATGCCTTAACAAGAGCTGCTAGATATTGTCAGAATCATTAATCGGCCCTAAATCCAAATGGGACCACTTCGCTTGAAGAAGGTCAGGTTATTGGGAATGCAAGGTTTACTCGGGAGGTTATTAAGAAGTATGCCATACAAGAGGGATTTACCTTGAAGAAAATCAAGAATGATAAGTATAGGTATACAGTGACTTGTAAGAATGATGCATGTGATTGGAGACTACATGCATCATGTCCTATGGATAGGGTTACATTTATGATCAAGAGTGTTCGAGGAAGACACTCGATGTGTCCAAGGGTGGCCGAAAACAAAAAAGGCTACATCAATGTGAGTTGCATCGGTTCTTAGCAACTTCATTCGTTCAAACCCTACCGGTAAGGTAAAACTATTTAAGAAGGAATTGCAAGACAAATTTGCAGTGAAGGTTGACAACCAATGCATATATAGAGCAAAAAAGATTGCACTTGAAACTTTGAAAATTTATCATGTTGAGGCATATGCGAAGCTGAGGAAGTATGGGAATGCAATATGTTCAATGAACCCGGGAACTAATGTAAAGGTGGCAATGAATCCTCACGTGAAGTTTGACAATCCGACATTCATGAGATTCTACCTAAGTTTTAATGCATGTAAATCAGGTTTTTTGAATGGTTGCCGTCCCTTAATAGGAGTCGATGGGTTTCATTTGTCTGGACCGTTTGGTGGAGTGTTGTTAGCAGCTACTGCTCTAGATGGGGATAACAACATTGTTCCAATAGCTATATATATTTGTGAGTATGAAACCTTTAAGATTTGGACATGGTTTTTAAGGGAGTTACGGGATTCTTTAGGATGGGATGACAATCGACGCATATGCTTCATTAGTGACAGACATAAAGAGTGTTTACAAGCTTTGAAGAAAGAGTGGCCAAATGCATATACTAGGTATTGTTTCCGACATATTGTTGCAAAATTCATAGCAACCTTCAAGAACCATAATATCAATTGGAAGCTGTGGCAGTTGGCTAGAGTTGCGAACCGTGTTGGGTTTAATCAAGCTTTGGCTTCAATTAGGGAAGATAGTTTATAGGCTACCAACTGGTTGATGTCAGAGCCAATTGAAAAATGGGCAAGACATGCATTTGAGCCTGCTATCAAAGCTGATCACATCTCCAACAACATGTCAGAATGCTTCAATAGTTGGATAAGAGAGGATAGAGACAAACCCGTGCTTCAATTGTTGGAGAATCTGAGAAGAAAAATTATGGTATGGTTCTGTGAAAAGTGGGTTGATGCAGAAAAGTTAAATGATTCAATAACTCCATATGCCAGGGATAATTTGACAACAAATGAAAAAGAAGCAAGAAAGCTACAAGTGATTCATGGAAGAGGACAGTGGTATGAGACAGTTAACCAAGAAGGTCTGAAAATTTTGGTCAACTCTGATGATGGCACATGTGATTGTGGGATGTGGTAGATAAGTGGGTTGCCATGCATGCATGCTATTGCCGTGTATATGTACAAGAGAGAGTTTGTCCATGATCATGTCCATTGGTGTTATTCGAATGAAGCTTGGAAACTGACATACAATGGTGTCACCAACCCAATACCGGATGAATCCAGGTGACCGAAAGTAGAATTTGAAATTATTGAACCGCCTGTCAAAAAAAAAAAGGTGGGCTTGCCTAAGAAGAAGAGAACTCAGACACCTGATGAGCCACGTGCACCAAATGCAACATTCTCCAAGCGATGTTCGAAATGTGGAGAACTTGGACATAACCGAGCAACCTGTCATTTTGAGGTAAACAATTTCATCTGTATTGTTTTTATTTTCTCATTCTTTGAAAATATATTATCATTTAATATGTTAACTATATCAAATATTGATAGTGTAGGGAAACGATAAAGCTTCCACTTCAACAGGAAAAAAAGGTTTCTAAAAAAGTTTCCAATGCTCCATCAGCTGCTACATCTTCCAGGTATTATATTGTACTTGTATTTAACAATACATGTATATCAACTTAGGATTAGGGAAGTTGTATAAACAATACATGTATATTTTAGTTGCATTGGCTGCTACGTTAGGATTTTACCTATAATTTAAATGACATTACCAATCAATTCTTGCAGGGCTCAAACTAATGAATGCAGCAATAACAGGGCAAAGCTTAATGATTGCAGCAATAACAGGGCAAAGCTTAATGATTGCAGCAAAAGCAAGGCTCCCACAACACATGTGGCTGATGTTTGCTCCCAAATAGGTTCCAATACCAAACCCTGAAAGGGTTTTTATTAAGTTCGTTTGTCTTATTTGGTAAACACTAAAACTATGGATATGTTTTTGTGATATTCAAGTCTGAATGTCTAGTTAAATTATTAAGATGACATTGGAGCTTTTGGCAGTGGTTATAACTTCTTTTGGTTGGTTGACTGTAAATAGGTTTTAGTGGATAAACCATAATATTTTGTGCTTGCTAGCTTTTGAACAGTGTTATCAAGTTAGTAAATGTGGTATGAAGTTAGTTAGTGTGGCTGACATACTACAGTGGTTGTGTTCAACTTATGTGTGGAGTGTTATTTAGTATGCTTAATTGACATTAATTTACTGATAATATACTTTATTATGTCACTGTTTTATCCTCATAACATTACATCATCTTATGTATGAAACTCAATCACAATAGGTAAGAGTCATACAAAAACATATGTCTAGTAATACCGTATGAAATAGGACAATAACTTTTAACCAAGCCAAATTCCTTTGCACTTTCTTGTAGTTGGCAGTGACCTCACGAAACCGAGTGTTGTCATATGCATATGTTGATTCTGCACATGTTCTTTGAGATACAAATTCTTCTATACTTTCCAATTCTTCATTATCAGGAGACCACCACTTGAAATAGTTACATGCATCACACAAAAAAAGTCTATTAGGATTCTTGCTCGTCTCGGACACCCATAATGATGCTTTCTTCCCGCTCTCACAGTTGCATAGTCTATTTTTAACTTTGATCGATCTAGCTCTTACACTTGTGCTGCTTGATGATGCCATATTTTGTTGATGTTTATTGCTGAAAAAAAGGAATGGACGTTTTAACAGAAATTTTGATATATGAAGAGAGGAAATAGTAAGAAAAAGAATGGATGTTTTATGCTTGTGAAAGGAAACAAAAAATTCAGCCTGCCAACTGATGTCTGATAACAGCCAATATATTGGGGTGACTTTTTAGAAAATTGAACAACGATTACAAAACTACTTTTCACCTTTTTTTAAAATTTAACAATAGCAAGGGTAAAAATGTAATTTACTGAGGGAATTTATATTTTTAATGAATTAATTTTTCTGGTAAAACTGTATAATTTCTTGTAAATGAGGTTATTTCTGACTTAACAATATTTGGTATATTTGTAATTGCCATCTTTTTAAGGGTCAGAATGATACTTTCATACATTGAAACTAAAGTCATAGGCAAATAAGTCATTTCCCAGTTTCTGTAACGGTTGACTGTCAAATTTCGGGTCAGAAGAACTAAATTGAGTGATATTTTTTAACATAGGGACCAATATACTTCAAAATGAATAAATGAGTAAAAAATAAATAATTCAAAAAAAAACATAGGGACCAAATGAATAATATCCCTTAAATTAATTATGCGGCACACTTGATGGTCATCTGATTATAAAGCCTAACCCAGCCCTCACGCCTGGTCCTTCAGGTCAACGGGCCCAAAATATACGTCTAAGTCTGCCCTCTTAACCGGACACAGGCTGAGCCCGAGTGCGAGCCCGAATTATGGCTAGCCAGGTTGGGCAGGCTTATAAAGGAAACAGGTAAAATCCCTCCACTGTTGCGATCCAACTCGACCCTTTTGACTCTTGCAACGTTGGAGCAACGACAATCGATGAGAGAAATGATTTGGTGAGGGACAAAGACAAGCTGATGGGTTGAATAATGAAATTTTTGGGAAACAATGGAAGAGTACACATTTTTTTAGGGTTATTTTGAAAAAAATATATATGCACTACACCATCGGTGTTGAGTCTCCAATTCAAGAAATTGAACCAAAAAATGAACCAGAACTATCTAATTTTTATGGAGTAAACCAAAATAGATGATTGAATTGAACCAAAATTGAAGGGACCAATTCAATTCGATTCATACCTAGAAACTTATTCGAAAAATATATTCTCATTTTCTATTGTATTTTCAATAAATTCGTTAGTGGTTACAATATCAAAATTAAATTTGATTGTCACTAAAAATATAAAAGATATTCAAAATATGCCACATTATATAAACTTTAAATGTCACTACAAGAAAAAGTGACATTTACAAGTTTTTAAAATACCGTAAAAACCTTTTCACGGTATTTAATAAAATGTTAGTACGAAAGAAGTCATAAGAGAATGTCAATCTATTACAGCATCTCACTAGTGCTGTCAAAAAATGCCGTATAAGAGATGTTTTGGGGCAATAAAAAAAAATAGTACGAAAGAAGTCATAAGAGAATGCCAATCTATTACAGCATCTCACTAGTGCTGTCAAAAAATGCCGTATAAGAGATGTTTTGGGGCAATAAAAAAAAATGCTACATAAGAAATGTTTAAAGACAATTAAAATGCTGTATAAGAGGTTTTTGGGTAGCCAAAAAATGTTGTATAAGACATTTTTTAAAGCAACCAAAAAATGTCGTATAATATATGTTTTGGAGCAACCAAAATGTCGTTTAATTGTTGTTTTGGAGCAGCCAAAAATGCTGCGTAGAATAACTTTTATGCCAAAATGTTGTTGCAAACATACCACGTGAAAAGCTAGTTAAATTGAACTAAAATAAAATAAAATTGGGCCAAATAAAACATATAATTGCACTAACATCAATTTGAACCATTAAAAACTAACATAACTTCAACTTTTGTCGAAACTCAAAAGTAATTGCTAAATATCCTTTATAAGAATAAGTAATTTCTAAATAATATTAACGACCATATACATATCAATGAAAATGGTAAGAAATGTTAACATTTTTTAATGTGTTGTGTTGATATTGTTTTAATAAACTAAGTTTAAATACTGTATATCATATCTAAACCGAATCCCAAGGTAATGTTGTTTTTAAGCAATGCAATAATAAAACTTGTAATTACATAATCAAGAACTCAAACTTAGAGGTTTGACGAATTTGCCTACACCGTTTTCTAGTGATTGATAGGAAATTGCCTGGATCACGTATATATTTCCATAGATTACATATCACTATTAAAACAAAAAAATACATGACACATATGAAAAGGATTTGAATGACAAGATAAAAAATAAAAAATAATAAGCAAGATTATTGATTGGAAACAATCAATTATTAGACAATCAAGATCCTGAAAATATTTGCATGTACAAGAAAGTTGAATTATTATTTTTAGAGCGAATTGCATTCAACCTTCCTAAGGTTTGACATCTTGCATTTAGAAATAACTTTACCATTAATTGACACTTACAGCTCCTGTTGACTAACTTTTACCTTTAAAAAACTGAAATACTCATGATCCCTAAATTAAATTAATAAATAGGTATTTTCACTAATATCCATATTTTTTTATAAAATGTCACTTATTTGAATGTCTTTATCATATTAACAACTTAAGTCTTTTATTTTTTCAAAATACATCACTTTAATTCATTTGACTAAAATACTAACGGTCAACTCTAATTATATGTATGAAAGTACATTTTTACCCTTTTCAAATGATTTAATGAGTTTCAAAAATAAATAATATTAAAATGATTTGTAAATATAAATTAACAACAAGATTTTATTTTCTAAAAAAACTAATCAATGGATAATGGAAAATATAAAGTTAAAGTAAATATATATTTTTTAAAAAAAACTATTGCCAAGACCTGTTGATATTAATTAAACTATACAAGTACGACCCTGAATACTACTCCCACTATCGATGAGAGATTACATATGAACTACAACTTTTACAATCGAAGAAAGGGTTAATCCCACAAACCGAGATAAAATTTATTTTAATCGTACTTTCAATTTATTATTTATTTTAACTTTATATTTTTCACTATTCATCAATTAGTTTGTTTCATTATCCATCCAATTTTTTATAAAAAAAAATTTAAAATAAAAGGAAAAAAAAACTAATGCACGGATAATGGAAAATATATAAAAAATGTTTATTATAAACAAATATATAAATCATGTTAAAATTATTTATTTTTAAAACCCAACAAATTATTTGAAAATGGTAAATTCATATTTTTATATATATAATTAGAATTGACCGTTAGTATTTTGGTTAAATAGACTAAAATGATATATTTTAGAAAAACAATAGATTTAAGTTGCTATTAAGATAAAAACGTTTAAATAAGTGACATTTTAAAAAGTAAAGACTTTAGTAAAAATATCTATTTATTAATTTAATTTATAAATCAAGAATATTTTAATCTTTTAAATATAAAAGATAAAATTATTTATATGTGTAAGAAAGGAAAGTCGGTGCAATTTACTCTTATGTTTAAACTAACACCTTGTGGGCCAGGATCTGAAATTTGACAGTTTATTATTGAAATTTCAACTGAATATTTTTGCAATAAATTACGACCCTCTGATCACTCCAGTGACGCAGCCAGGTATTATAGTAGGGTGGGCTATTTTTTTTTTTTTAAAGCAAACCTTAATAAGTAATAACTATCGAAACAAATTATTAATGAGAAATATAAAAAGAAAAATACAAATTTAAACTCATGCCAACCGACTGTTACTAAAATTCAACCAAATTAAATTTCTATTAAGATTTAATTAAATAAAATTATCTAAATCAGTTGATATGATTTGTTTACTTTTTATTATATTTTTTTTGTTAACAATCACTAATATAAATTAAATATTTAAAAAAAAAAAAAAATATATATATATATATATATATAATTAAACATGCTCAGTTAAATTGTGTGTTAAAGATGGGAAGTCATGTTTCAACATCAACATTCTATTTTGTCTATTTTGTCTGCGTGATGTGTTTTGTTTTGTGTCCTAATCTTTTTGTTTTAATTGGGATAGTTTATAGATAAAATTATAAAATAGAGGTGTTTTTTTGTAAAAGAACACTATAGAGGTCAGATTATGTAAAACCTTTGAACATTTTTTCAAAAAATCAACCTGGACTACAGCCTAGGCTACAATATAAGTAGCTCCACCCTTGGATCACTCGTGGTCCATACTCCATATAAAATAATTCAACCATAAAATAAAAATAACATTCAAACTGACTTTATATATACGGGCATATATGCTGCATTTACACAGAAATTACACTCTTTCAAATCTCACATCAATGGCGAGTAATCTTCTAATTCTCTCCAGTCTTCTCCTGTTTTCTGCTCTCACGGCCTCAGAATCCAAACAATATTTCTCTAAGAAAATATCTCCATCATCTCTAGGCCTCAAGAAAGAGAAGCTAACCCACCTTCACTTCAACTTCCATGACATAATCACTACCAAAATCCCACTGCTGTTCAAGTGGCGGAAGCCGCCAAGACCAACACCTCCTCGACCGTTTTTGGTGCAGTATATATATTGGACGACCCCTTGACCGTGTCCCCTGAAGTCAGTTCCAAGTTGGTAGGGAGAGCGCAGGGGATTTATGTTAGGTTTTGGCTCGTGTTTTCAAGTGAACCCAATGTGAACCAAACAAGACTCAATTGATGTGGTACTTCCTGGAGAAGTGAGATAACGTTTGGAAGTTGAAGATGGTGTTTGAGGGAAGTTTGAAGACAAAGAAGAACTGAAGAAACGAAGTTTGGTGGGTTTCGCGGTGCAGACAGGCGCCTAGACCGTGGCACGGAGAGCGGTCGTGTCCAGGCGATCAAGCGGGGGTGGACCACGGCACAAAGAGCAATAGTTAACAGTGGCTTTTCGTGATATAGGAAGCGGGGTGCACACCGCAACCTAGACCACAGAAACAACGCATCTTGCTCAATTAGGAATGTCGCATGGAAATAGGAAAGTGTTTTCTTCTGAAAGTTCTTGTGCTAATCAGAAAAGGAAAGAGTTTATCTTCATGTAAATAGAAAAGTCCTGTAACAAGAAGACTTGTCATAAATAGTAAATAGTATTTATGTGGAACAATTAAGTCTTGTACGTTTAGGAGTAGGATTTCCTCTTATATTAAACTCCCTATAATTAGTATAAATAGACCTTGTATCTAGGTTATTTTGTGTGGAGAAAAAGAACACCATGTAACATCGGAGAGTAGTGGAGAGATCCGGGTGAGAGACCCGTGGAAATATCCGGGAAGGGATCTAAGAGAATATCAGTGGATCAAGTAAGAGATCTGTGAGTGATATTCAGGGGAGATCTAGGGGATATTGTGGGGTTCTTGGTAAGGATCTTGGGAGCATGGTTTGGGGTTTGGGGTTTGGGTGTGAGAGAGAATCCTGGAATATATGGTTGTAATAATTTATCATATAGTAGAGTTTTCTCTGTCGTCCTAACGGCCGGTGATTCTTTACCCGATTTGGGTTTTCCACGTAAATCTTGTGTTGTGATTGGTTTACTTTCTCTCATATATTTTTCTGCTATTGACGTTATTAATTGTTATGAGTTATGAGCATATATTAGGCACGACTATTCCGCGATCATTGGTTCTGAGAAATTCTCTAACAATTGGTATCAAAGCCTTGGTTGACGATGACGATTTCAAGTCTATACGGTATATCGTATGGAGGACTTGGTAGCTTGGTTCGGCGATGGCATTTTTGACAAGTCTTTACGGGAGATCGTATGGAGGACTTGGTGTTATTGAGATGATGATGATGATGATTGCCTAGTATGGTTTAGCAAAGGAGATACGTCTTGAAAGAGGTTTCGAACTCGGTGGGTTTGATGAAAAGAAAAATAGAGATGGAGGAGAATTTTTTTTTTTTGGCTTGTGGTTGTAGGTACAAGTCATGGAGATCCAATCTGGATTACATAAGGCATTTATTGAATATATATATATAAATTGAAACAAATGAAGTCTCAGGTGATGGTGTGGGGCTTATCCGGTAAAGCACTCCCTGTTCTAGTAGCAAGTCTTTCACCAGGTATGTGATGCAATGACGAAAGGTCTTTCACAGGATTGGGTGATGTAAGGACAGGTTTATCCTTTTGGTAGTTTTCCCCACTGGCCATGGAAGAGGATATGTTGCTGCTAGTGGTCTATAATTGTGCACAAAGCATTGATCAGAAAGTGATGCAAGGTGTATGGTGGACAAGGATGTCGATGGCTGACAAACTCCCTGGTAATCTGACGTGAGGAGTTGCACTATAATTTCAGCAAGTATTTTTCGACATGGTGCCGGAACAACAAACATAAAAGAAGAAGAAAAAAAATCTTAGGATGATTCGTTTCTAAGTGGTTATACCTTGTGGTGGGGTATGTTGATTATTGGTGATGAGAATCATGGCTGTGGACAAAGGTCTTCAGAATTCAAACCAAAGGGGAGAATTGTTAGGTATTGGCTCGTATTCTCAAGTGAACACAATGTGAACCGAACAAGACGCAATTAATGTGGTACTTCCTAGAGACGTGAGATAACGCTTGGAAATTGAAGATGGTGTTTGAGGGAAGTTTGAAGACAAAGACGAACTGAAGAAACAAAGTCTGGTGGGTTCTGCGGTGCAGACAGGCGTCTAGACCGTAGCACGTAGAGCGGTCGTGTCCAGGCGATCAAGCGCGGTGTGGACCGTGGCACAGAGAGCAATAGTTAACAGTGGCTTTTACGGTATAGAAAGCGGGGTGCACACCGCAACCTAGACCGCAGAAACAACGTATCTTGCTCAATTAGGAATGTCGCATGGAAATAGGAAAATGTTTTCTTCTGAAAGTTCTTGTGCTAATCAGAAAAGGAAAGAGTTTCTCTTCATGAAGATAGGAAAGTCCTATAATAAAAAGACTTGTCATAAATAGGAAATAGTATTTATGTGGAACAAGTAAGTCTTGTAAGTTTAGGAGTAGGATTTACTCTTATGTTAAACTCCATGTAATTAGTATAAATAGACCTTGTATCTAGGTTATTTTGTGTGGAGAAAAAGAACACCATGTAACATCAAAGAGTAGTGAAGAGATCCGGGTGAGAGTCCCGTGGGAATATCCGGGAAGGGATCTAAGGGAATATCAGTGGATCAAGTAAGAGATCTGTGAGTGATATTTAAGGGAGACCTAGGGGATATTGTGGGGTTCTTGGTAAGGATCTGGGGAGCGTTGTTTGGGGTTTGGGTGTGAGAGAGAATCCTGTAATATATGGTTGTAACAATTTATCATATAGTGGAGTTTTCTCTGTCGTTCTGACGACCCGTGGTTTTTTACCGATTTGGGTTTTCCACGTAAATCATGTGTTGTGATTGATTTACTTTCTCTCATATATTTTTCTGCTATTAACGTTATTAATTGCTATGAGTTATGGGTATATATTAGGCACGACTATTCCGCGATCATCGGTTCCGAGAAATTCTCCAACAATTTACGCATCTACATCGAAGAGCGAGTTCAGGCTTGTGATTTTGTTGAACTTCGCTTTCATGGAAGGCAAGTTCAATGGAAGTAATCTTAGCGTTTTAGGGCAAAACACGGCTAGAGATGCATGTTTGGGGAATGGGGATGGATATAGGTCCCCCAATCCCCATCCCCATCCCCATCCCCATCCCCATCCCCATCCCCACTTCCTATACCCTTCCCCCATCCCCCATTTCCCCATTTGGGGATAATAGGAATGGGGAGTTTTGGGGGGAGGTATATCCATCCCCATCTCCAGTTCCCCATTTTCCCGTTTTTCTCAGTTTTTTTTCTTCTGTTTTTCCATTCATCTCGGTTCCCCATTTTTCCATTTAACTAAAAATTATAAAGAAAAACAAAAAAAAAAACAAACATTTCATTATAAATACAAAATAAAATCAATTAATACAGTAAAAAGAGTAAATATGTATATATATTATAATTATATTTATATATGTTTGGGGGTGGGGGGGGGGGGGGGGAAATGGGGAAATGGGGATGAGGAGAGGTCCCCCCATCCCTATTTCAATTTGGGAATGATTTTTATCCCCCTACTTCCCCATTTCCCCATTTCCCCATAAAAAAAATCCTCAAATGGGGATGGGGACGCGGGGAATTAGGATCTTGGGAAAAAATATACATCTCTAAACGCAGTGTTCTTCAGAATAGGGGAGATGCCTATTGTCGGTGGCAGTGGCATTTTCCGGTATTCACGCGGCTATGCTCAGGTTAAAACACAAACGTTCGATGTGAAAGGTGGGATTGCTGTTCTGGAGTATAATGTATATGTCTTCCATTATTGATCAACAATTACTAGTTGGTTTTTGTTGTTTACTGTTGTTCTCCTGTGCAAACTGTCTTCTTCGACTTCAAATAATTAAAATGGATGTATTATTTGTTAATCATGTATATTTTTTTGTTTTTTAATATATATTATCTATGCTGTCTCCAACATGCGAGATTGTCGGAATAAATCAGCTAGCAGTTTTATTAATCTTGTATTGGTGATTTTCTTGTTCAATAAATCATGTTATTTTAATATGATCCGTTTGTAAATTATAAAATGCTGCCTTAGTGGAACAAAAGTTGTTAACAGTGACAATACTAGAATAATGATACAGTTCATTTAACTATCTCCAAATCGCAGACGATACTTTCTTGTTCATTGAGCCATGCATGGACTTTTTGTTGAACGTTAAAAGGATTGTACGGTGCTTTGAGTTGGTGTCTGGTTTAAAGATAAATTTTCACAACTCTTCTCTTGTCAAAATCGGTAAGAAGCCTACGAGTGGTGATAAATGGGCTATAGCTTTCAGATATAAATTGTCATCCTTGCCCATGTCGTATTTATGCCTTCCGTTAAGTGGGAATTCTCTTAGGGAATCCTTGTGGCTTCCGGTCATTAAAAAGATAGAGGATAGATTAGCTCCGTGGAGAAGGAGTTTGTTGTCTAAATGGGGAAGATTAGTTCTTATTAAGGCAGTTTTATCTAGTTTTCCAACTTACAATATGTCGGTTTTTGATATTACAGTGGGGGTGGCAAAAAGAATTGAAAACCTCCAAAGAGATTTTTTTTGGAATGATGGTGTTCTAAAGAAAAAGGTCCATGGAGTGGATTGGGTCTCGTTATGCAAAAGCAAAAGGTTTGGAGGTCTAGGCATTGGGCGGATTAAGGACAAAGGTGTTAGTTTAATGGCTAAATGGATTTGGCGATTTGGTAACGAGCATTCTTCCTTATGGAAGATGATCCTATGTGCCAAGTATGGAGTGTATAATGAGGGCATCATGTGGGACTTATTTCAAGTGAAGTCGTGTTCTACATTTGTAAAATCTGTGAATAAGCTTTTTGTGTCAAGTAGTGTCACGACTAGCATCATAAAGAAAGGCTTTAAAGCGGTGGTTGGTTCAGGGGAAAGGGTGAATTTTTGGAAGGATTTGGGATGGGATTCGAGCCCATTAATGCACACTTTTCCTAGAATATTTGCCTTAGCTACGTGTAAAGACGGTTTGGTGAGTGAGTATGGGAATTGGGTTAACAACAGTTGGTCTTGGAACATTCAACTGAGAAGGCAGCCTTTCGATTGGGAATTATCACAATGGAACCGTTTCATAATGGCGTTAAAGAACATTCCTATTCGTAGGGGTATTGCGGATGCTTGGCTTGGACTTTTTGTCCAAATGGTTGCTTCTCAGTTAGCTCTTTTTGGAGATGTTTGGAGGAAATGGGAGGTGAAGTTATCACTGTTACCAACCCACTGTTATGGTTGAGTTTCGTCCCTCCGAAAGTTGAGATCTTTCTATGGCAGCCTTTCAAGGGCAGTATTCTTGTCAGGAAAGTTTTGTTTAGATTTGGTTGGGCTCACCTTGCTTCCTTTGAATGCCCTTTTTGTGCTACTGAGAATGAGTCTTTACATCACCTTTTCTTATATTGTGAATGTTCTTGGAAACTGTGGTCTGAGGCTATGGGCTGGTGGGGGTATAGTTTTAACTGTAGTAAAGATTTAATCGGATGATCGGAGGGGTGGATTGGCCTGTGTCTTAAAGGAATGCAAGATGGCTTGGATTGTGTTATTTGGGAGTTCCGGAATGCGATGGTTTTTGGTGGTAAGGTAGCTTCTTTGTCCTTGGCTATTGGCTCGGTTAAATTTAGACTTGCTTTATGGTTTAAGAATTGTGGGACAGGTTCCAATTAAGATGTTTCTATCCTCCTTGACATTGAAAGGCGTCGTGTAGATAGGTTTCAGCCTAAGAGTATGAAATCAAGGTCTTGGATTCCTCCAGAAGACCATGACCTTGTTTTCAACATGGATGGATCTTCTAAGGCTAATCAGGGTGTGGCTGACATTGGAGGGGTGTTACGAGACGCGAATGGTAAAATTCTTTGTCTCTTTTCTTCATGTGTGGGGGTTGCGGATTCTATCTTGGCTGAAGTTTTAGCTATCCATCGTGCTTGTGCTTTAATCTCGTCTCTTATGTATTTTTTGAACCGGAATATCACGATCTTGAGCGACTCTAAAAATGCAGTCTCTTGGATTAATAGTGGTAGGTTTGGTCATCTAAAGGTTGTAAATGTGTTGTAACTCTTTGGAGGATGTGTTGGCTGAGGTTGGATCAGGCCTTCTTCAGGAAAGATTGGAATAGGGCCTGTGAATTCTAGTGTTCGTCCATCGTCTCTTATGGTGGTTGCCTCCTTTGTTTTTGTTCGGGCTTGATTTTAGTTAATGGAGGTTATTTGTTGATTCTTTACAGCTTTTGGAGTTCTTCTTCCCTTTGTTCTCGGCTGCTTGGTTTGTTTAAAACAATGATGTTCTCTCCTCTGTTATTTTGGTTCTATTAAAAGAAGTTTCACTGTTGATACTGGTTCCATTTCTGTGACTTTCATGTCTAGAGTCTCCAATTCCGTTGCGGATCTTTAGGCAAAAATGGGTTATAGGAATGGAGGGAATGATGTCACCTGGTGTGTTTAGTGAGCAGTTTTGTATGGTTTTGGCGGTGGTTGTTCCCGGTAGTCTTGTATTTTTTTGGTTCTTTCTGGTATCCTTTGACTTGCTTGTCTGTGACTTTTCTGGGTTGGTTTCTCTGTTTGTGGTAGACTTGATTCCTTGTGCTTTCGTTGGTCACTGTGGCCCTTCTATGACTGAATAATATTGCTTTTCAAAAAAGAAAAAAAAAAGCACTAGCTTATCAGGTTAGGTCATGAGGTTTTTCTGCCAGAACCGAATACATATCGACACCCATATTTTATTATAAAAATATCTCAATATAAATTTAAAAACAAGTTACTTTAATTAAAAATAAATCAAATACTATATAAAATTATTTATTAAACTCATATCTTCAATTATATTTCTTTATTAAAAAAAAGTATACCTTTCATTTTTTATTATAAACACTGATTAAATTCTAATTTTATTTTAAGTATCAATCTTTCTCGTCGTCACATGATTATCATATTAACAAATTACACAAAACTCTCTTGAGGTTTGCTCTTTTACACGCGGAAAAAAGTTTATCGTTACTTAACACTCAATTTCCCTACCGTTAGGGTTTGACCGTTAAGTGTGAGAGTTGACCGTTAAAAATGATAAAAGATAAAAATAACCTTGATTCACCAGTTACACCAAACTTCCTTGAGGTTTGTTTTTTAACACACAAAAATAACTTAATTGATAAATGACACCTCCCTTGCTGTTAGTCAAAATTGGTCAAATTAAATCGTAGACTAATTTTGACTATCAAAACTAAGGATAATTTAGTTATTTGAAGCATTTTAAATATATATTTTTTAAAAATTGAATAAATATTTTTAAATTGAGATTTTTCAAGGTATTTTAAAATGAAGACTATGTGCTCAAAAGAAACCGTTTTTAAAAGTAAGATTTTTTTTTTGGAAAGAAAAATAAGATTAATTGAAAATTAATAATTATAAAAAAGAACGGATTTTTTAATTAAAAACGGATAGTCCAATCTAATTTAAAAAAATTCAAATAAAAAAGAATTAAAAAATCTTAATATCTTTAACAGTTCATCAGTTTCATCAACAACACAAATCACAATATCTTTCTAATTTGTTCGTTCTCCGCCATGAGAGATTGAACCAGATTTCTTCCTAAAATGAAGTATGTTCGTTAGTTCCACTAACAACACAAATCACAATCTATTCATATGATGTAATTTGTTCCAAAAAATTAAAAAGGAAAAAAAAACTCAAAATCTATTTATAGATAACAAAAAATATTTTTTCCAAAGAAATAGAGTTAAAAAATTTAAGTTTTTTTTAACAAAATAAAAAAAAATTAAAAACAAATTAGGTAGAAATTTTGATTTGTATTGTTGGTGGAAATGACAAACTAGCTCAATTTGGCTCATTCTCTCATGGAGGAGATCGAACAAATTAGGAAGGGATTATGATTCGTGGTGTTGGTGAAACTGTTAAACTATTAAAGGTATTACGATTTTTTTTGTTTGAATTTCATTTAAATTATATTAGACTGTCCCATTTTTTAATGATTTTTTTTTTATTCTTGATTTTCAATCAATCTTAATTTTCCTTCCAAAAAAAATCTTAATATAAAAAACAAATTTTTTTTTACGTAATCTTTATTTTAAAATACCTTTAAAAATCTTCATTTTGAAATATCTAATCAATTTGTTAAATATATACGTGTATATATTTTAAATTCTTTAAATGACTAAATTATCATTAGTTTTGATTGTCAAATTTGATCAACGGTTTAATTTGACCAACTTTGACTAACGGTAGAGGAGGTGAATATCAATAATCAATAAAGTTGTTTCTGTGTGTAAAAGAGTGAATCCCATGAAAGTTTTGTGTAATTAGTTATTTTAGATTTTTGATGAATCTGGGGTATTTCGTCTTTTATGATTTGTAGCGGTCAACTCTCGTACTTAACGGTCAAACCCTAACGGCAGGGGAGGTGAGTGTCTATTAACTGTAAAGTTGTTTATGTGTATAAAAGAACAAACCTCAAGCGAGTTTGGTGTAGTTTGTTCTTATCATATTGTTTATATATTTCTTTTATGTATAGTTATGAATTCTATCAATAAACATTTTTTTTAACGATAGGAACTTTATTTTTAAAGATAGCTGTATAGATAAGTGAATTTCATATTGAAAATCCCTTGACTTCAGTCCGAATATACGGTTCCATATATTCCCTATATAAGGCTTCTAGGTTCGAGATATTTCCAAAAGTAAATTAGACCATCAATATAAAAGGATTTGATTCCAAAAATAATATGATTTTCTTTTAATAAATTGGGTATGATAATAATTTAAAAGTGTTTATAAATAATACATACTAAAATGAATATTTTTATTTCAACGAGGGTACTATTGACATTAGGATGAGTACTTATATTATTATTTATTTTTAAAATTTTAGATATGAGTGTATTTATAAAAATGGGTGTACTAATAAGTTTTATGAGTGTCAATATCCGTACTCTATATCTATAATATATATATATATATATATATATATATATATATATATATATATATATATATATATTTCAAATAAAAAATTCGTTGGCCAGTAACGAGGTTCACAATGACTTAAGGACTTGTTTGGTATGTCATACACTCATACTAAAGAGGACAAGCACACCCTACGGTACTAATATAGTAATGTATGATGTTTGATAACATTTTATAGTCTAACTAAATTGTACGACATACTGCTTTAGTACTATCCGAACCACATTAAGTTATACGATTGGATGATGTGTTTCTCAAACGTACAACACTTACTAAAAAAAGAATACTTTTTCTTTTAAAAAATTTACTTGAGTCCAAACACCCTCCATCGTAGAGGCTGCCTGACCTCATCTCTTCAAGGGGCTATCAGCCTCTGTTCGTGGTTTTTCTCTTCATCAACAATCTTTCAAACTTTCCTTTTTATGTAAAAGAAAGTTAATAGTTAATTAAATTCAAAATTTAACATTTAAATATATTTGTAAATGTTTAATTTAATTAAACAATTATATTAGACAAACAAGTATTGTCCAATGCTTTCCAATATCTAATGATGAAGAGAGTAATATCCAATACAATCTTATACAATATAGTCCAATACTGTGTGCCAAACATGGCCTAAGTACCGTCCAATGGCATCCAAATTGAGAACATAGGAGGACCGTATAATCGAAATCATTGTAAATGTAGTTAATAGTGTTTGTTAGAAACAAGAAAGTGTTTGACAGAAAACTTGTGAGATAGTTTGTATTACAAATCTTTGAATATATATACAAGCCATCTCTAGCTCACACACTATCCACATGAAAAACTCATCAGTAGAGTTTGTTATTAACAGACAACTAACAGCTATCCTAGTCAGCACTAACAACTAACTAACTTTCTTCACTAATTGGACATAAAAAAACTAACGCCTTCCATTTATCACCGTTAGTTTTTTGTTGCTCTTGGAGCTTTGCTTTTAATGCTCTGTTATGCTTTGTTTAGGCTTCAGACTATTAACGTAGTGAACTCTGAACATAATTGTAGGTGCCACTGATTTTCTGATACCAAGATGCTTGTAGGTACCACGGTTGTGTCAGTATGTGATTCCTTTACATGCCCCCGCAAACTAAACTGGGGAGAATTCACCAGGTTGAGTTTGGAACATAAAAAATGAAACCGATCCTTGGTGAAGCTTTTGATGAAGATATCAGCCATTTGATGTTCAGTTGGCACATACCTGGTTTCTATTTCTCCAGACATGACTTTCTCACGAATGAAGTAAGTATCAATGTCAATATCCTTCGTTCGTTGATGAAATACTGGATTTTAAGAGAGAGAAATAGCTCTAGTGTTGTTACACCAGACAACAGAGCTTTGATCAACATAAATGTGCAACTCTATCAATAGAGAACGAAGCCAGAGAACATCGGTGGTTACTTGAGCCATGGAGCGATATTCCGCTTTAGTGCTAGAGCGTGCAACAACACGATGTTTCCTTGAACTCTAGGATACCAAATTACCTTCAAGTAACACACAATTTCCACTTGTCAAAAATTTATCATCAATGCAGCTCTCCTAATCAGCATCTGCAAAAGCTTCGAGAGATAAAAACTTTGCTGGCTGAAAAAGAATGCCAAAGTAAGGTGTGTCTTTTAAGTAACGAAGAACTCGTTTGCAAGCTTGTCAATGTACCATTGTAGGAGCAATCAAAAATTGACTAAGCTTGTTCACTATGAAGGATATATCCGGATGAGTATTCGTAAGATATTGTAGAGCACCAATTGTGCTTCTATAGAGAGTAGGATCCGAGAAGGCAATGCCATCAAACAATGAAAGTTTTGTGCCAGCTGCTATTGGGGTGTCACTTGACTTAGATTCTGCCATGTTGGTTTTGTGCAGTAAGTCTGAGATGTATTTAGCATGAGTAAGGTAAAGACCTGTACCATCACGATAGGCTTTAAAGCTAAGAAAATAGCCTACCTGTCCTAAAGTCTTCAGAGCAAAAGTCTTGTGAAGAGTAGCAATAAGATCCTTGATTAACTTGTGATCACTACCTGTAATAAGAATGTCATCCACATATAAAAGTAAAAATAAAGACTTAGTGCCAACGAATTTGATAAATAGAGAGGTGTCCAAAATGGAATTTGTAAATCCCTAAGACAACAATGCCATTTTCATCTTGTGAAACCAGTTTCTCGACGCTTGCTTGAGTCCATACAAAGACTTGTGCAACCGATAAACATGTGTTGGTTTGGAAGCATCAACGAGCCCTCTAGTTATGACATATAAACTAGTTCAGAGAGATCACCATTTAGGAACACATTGTTAATATCAACTTGTTCAATCAACCACCCAAAAGATACAACAATGGTGAAGATAACTATTATAGTGGAGGCCTTAACTACAGGACTAAAAGTGTCAAGAAAATCTAACCCAAGTGTTTGATGAAACCCCTTAGCCACTAGTCGAGCCTTGTGCTTTAATAAACTTCCATCTTGCTTGAACTTTGTTCGAAAAACCCACTTACACCCTACTAGATTCATATCAGAAGAGAAAAGAGCAAGTGACCAAGTTTTGTTCGACTGTGATCTCTCCTAAATAAGCACCCGCAATAGTACGGAGCCGTGGGAGTAGTACAATGATAAATAAGATTCATTCCACGAGGATTGATGAATTAATTACCACAATTGATTAATTAGACTACTATTTAGACAAGCAAATATTTGATGATTCAATTATACGACTAACACTAATTAGCTATAAACTACTCCTAGAATGCTACTAATGAAACTTAACCAACAAGCAAACAAGACAAAGTCACACACAAGCAAGTGTTTGTATTGTTATTAGGAACTTAGGCTACGACCTTGAATCCACCTAACCAATCATCACCAATTTATAGATACACCATTATGAATAAATTATGCAAATGTGAATGTAGACTCGTGACACCCTCTATTAGTCTCTACTCTCTCTCGAGTAATAGAGACAACACTTATATGCACCAATAACCTATCTCTCGATGGTCATCCAAAATACACATAAGTTCATTAAGCTTAGTGGTTCACTAAGTGAGTCATAGAGACTAGCCTTGAGTATTTCTACCTTACTAGACCTCTATCATGCATTTCATCGAGCACGTTGTGTGCTTTTCCTCTCGGTACATCACACACCAACCAAATACACATCAAATGCTAGCTAGACATTCAATGTAAATTAAAGCATGAAATACATATACATAAACACAAGCAATATGAATAAAGCGGTGGTCTTCATTAGTAAATCATAGTAAAGGTTTCATCTTGGCCTTAACCAAGATGAGTTTAGTTCATAATGTAAGAAATGGCTACAAAAGATATGATTTTTATACAAGCCATAAGCAAATATAAGTGCTAAAATGAAAGAGAGAATTATTAAGAATAAGCTAGGTGTAGATGTCCTCTCTTTTGGTTGGTGGAATATGCTTGACTTGCTTCTTCTCTTGATGCTCCCCTCTTGCTCCAAGATTGTGTTTTTGTAATGGAAAATGATGGGAAGGTTGGGTATTTAGTGTTTGGTAGAGTGGATTTGAAGTTTGGATGATGGATTAGAGGTTTGATGAAGTGATTTGGTGAAGGAATTGAGTGGAAGGTATGGGATTTGGGTGAAAGGTAGTGTTTTTGGGGTTTTGGATTGTAAATGGAGGATTTGGAGCTTAAGGTCGTCCAAGAGGTGCTCAAAATAGCTTAAGGAAGGGTATTTATATGTTTAGGAATGATGCATGAAACCCTAAAAGTTCTGTTGAGTTGTACTACTGTGCTGGTGTTGCGCTGGTCGAGTGGCACCACACCAGCTTAACACCATTGATCTTCTGTGATGGTGTGGGTTGCGCTGGTCGAGTGTCGCCTCACCACCGCAACACCACTGATCTTGTGCGCTGGTGAGGGTGGCGCTGGTCGAGTGGTGCCTCACCAGTGCAACACCACTAATCTTCTGCATTGGTGAGGGTGGCGATGGTCGAGTGGTGCCTCTCCAGCGCCAGCCATGGCCTATGACTTCGGTTCTTCCGTTTTGGCCCAACTTTTCTCAATTTCACACTATTACCTTGGAGGAACTTGCACAAGCTTAATACACCATTAAATACTCGATTTTTACTCAGTAACGGGTGTAAATGACAGGATATGGAGGC
Organism: Dipteronia dyeriana; assembly: GCA_032871835.1. Taxonomy (NCBI): domain Eukaryota; kingdom Viridiplantae; phylum Streptophyta; class Magnoliopsida; order Sapindales; family Sapindaceae; genus Dipteronia; species Dipteronia dyeriana. Next base: position 12,837,154 of record CM065299.1, on the reverse strand, counting down.
TACACCGAGTGTAAAAATAGGAGTTATCAAATACCCCCAAACCTATCGTTTGCTCGTCCCCGAGCAAAACTGAAGTAAACAAAAAAAAATGTTAAATTAACCTAATCCGATCTAAACTAAGAGAATACCATTTTCAATTTCAATTTCCACCGAGCCAACTAAAGATGAGATGCGACATTGGCCGACCCACATTGTAGTAAAGAGGGATGCAAAGACATGTAAACCAAGGTGCTACAACACTAGAGATTACAATTCTGGACTTCTTTGTGGAGTTAGCTTCAAAAGCATCGAACACAAGAGTAATTAGATAACATTTCACATTGACTCTAAGCCTTTCAAGATTCCTCTCATTTTTTTTTCACACTGAACCCCTAGGCTCGCTCATCAAACATATGCGAGTTGGAGTTTATGTACAAAAAAAATTCAAATTTACACGCATAAACCCAATCACCATATCCACCCTATGTTACATCTACACCACACTAGACTTAGACTTTTGACCTTTCCATAACAATGATCATGTTATGAGGAAAGAAAGATGGAAGCCCCAAAGAGTAATGTACCAAAATGTATTCAATTAGCGTGTACTTAGGCTCATTGTGTAAATTGCACCACTTTATTCAAAAAAAAAGTAGAGCCTTGAAAATCCATTGTAAAAGGGTTGCTTAAATGTAAAGTAACCACTAAAATGTATGAGCTCTGAAAGTCAATAAATTGTTTAGGCACTAAAAAACGGGAATGTTCCAAGGATATTAAGAAAAAGACTCTAATGTGATCATTGTCTCACTAATAAAACCATACCCACCCGACCTCTCCATCACCATCCATCATCAATCTCATGTACACCTAAAAAGAAGTCCTTATTGGTGAGACAACATGATACCATTGCTAGTTTGTTTCACTTGCATGCCTAGAAAGTAATTGAGTTCACCTACCATATTCATTTCAAATTCTCTTGACATCACATTCACAAAATCATCAACCTTGGTTTTACATGTAGACCCAAACATTATATCATCAACATATATTTGAGCACAAAAATGTCATTGTTATAATGCTTGACAAATAATGTTCTATCAATACCATCTATTCTATATTGGTTGTCAATAAGATATTGAGTCAACCTATCATACCAAGCTCTAGGGGCTTGCTTAAGGCCATAAAGAGCCTTTTTTAACTTAAACACATGATTAGGAGAGTGTGGGTCTACAAAACCCTTAGGTTGTTCAGCATACACTTCTTCTTGAAGGTATCCATTGAGAAAAGCACTTTTGACATCCATTTGAAACAATTTGAATTTCTTAAGACATGCAATGGACAACAAAAGTCTAATGGACTCAAGACTTGCAACGGGTGCAAAAGTCTCATCAAAGTCTGCACCCTCAACTTGAATGTATCCTTGAGCCACTAGTCTAGCTTTATTTCTCACTATCTTGACACATTCATCGGTCTTATTCCTAAACACCCATTTTGTACCAATCACATTGATATCTTTTGGTCTAGGAACTAATGACCACACTTCATTCCTCTCAAATTGATTTAGTTCTTCTTGCATGGCATTAACCCAATATTCATCAATAATTGCTTCATTAATATTCTTGGGCTCAATTTGAGAAGTGTAGCAAGCATATGAAATTTGGTTAGCTAGTTGCCTTCTAGTTCTAACCCCTTCATTCAAATCACCTATGATGTCTTGTTGGTAATGCATGTTCCTAAGTCTAGAATTAGAATTTTCAACATCTTGTTGGTTATCATTCAAACCATTTTCTAACTCTTGACTTTCTTCTCTAGCAACACTACCATTATCATCATTATGACTAGATTCATTTTCATCACAACTAGTCACATCAATAGGTGCTTTAGTGTCATTCAACAAATGTTCTTTAGGTTCATTAACACCATGATTATCACACAAATCAAGCATGCTAAGATCATCTATTTTCACATTAATAGACTCCATAATAGTCTTAGTTTTCAAGTTGAACACTCTATATGCACGACTATTATTAGCATACCCAAGAAATAGACCAATATCACTTTTAGCATCAAACTTTCCTAAGTGATCTCTATCATTCAAAATAAAACACTTACTCCCAAAAGTGTGGAAGTAACTCACATTGAGCTTCTTGCATTTCCAAAGTTCATAGGAGGTTTGTTTTGTGTCGGGCCTTCTAAAAAATCTATTAGTGACATAACATGCGGTATTGACCGCTTCGGCCCAAAGATTTCTAGGGACTTTCTTGCTATTGAGCATGACCCTAGCCATCTTTTGCAAGACACGATTCCCCCTCTCAACAATACCATTTTGTTGAGGAGTTCTAGGAGCCGAGAACTCATGTGAAATCCCATAATCATTACAAAACTCACTAAATCTAGCATTTTCAAATTCACTCCTATGATCACTCCTAATGAGACATATTTTCTTGATTCCAAGACATTATTCATTTTGAACTTGATTACAAAACTTCTTAAAGTAACCACAAGTTTCGGTCTTGTCCCTAAGAAAATATACCCAAGTAAACCTAGAAAAGTCATCAACACATACAAAAATGTATTTCTTACCATTTATGCTTTCGGTTTGAATTGGTCCCATTAGATCCATATACACAAGTTCTAAGGGCTTCTTGGTAGCAAAATTAGTGTTCTTTTTATGAGACACTTTGGTTTGTTTACCCAATTGACATGATTCACAAACACCATCAAGCTTCTTACCAAGACTAGGAAGACCTCTAACAATGTCATATTTTTCAAGCTTCTTTAAATCTTTATAATTCATATAGCCCAATCTTTCATGCCATAATTCAAGCTTGTTGCACTCATATGCCATATTACATGTTAGTGGATCAACCTCTAAACAATAGCAATTGTCCGAAGACCTTTTGACTTTCAAAACAATTTTGCCCTTTTTATCAATTATTGTGCACACATCCTTGTTAAAGCTAATTTCTTTAAAAATTTCACACAAGTGAGTGATGCTTATTAGATTAGCTTGTAGACCATCTACATACAAGGTGTCAAGAAGTTTAGGCAATCCGGGAATACAAATTGGTCCCTTGCCTAGAACTTGCTTTTTGGTGCCATCACCAAATGTAACCTATCCACCATCATTCATAACAAGATTCTTAAAGAATTCCTTGTTACCAGTCATATTCCTATAGCAACCACTATCTAGGTACCAACAATAGGATGAATTAGCTCTTAAAGCATATTGTACAACCAAACATTGTGTTGTGTTGTGTTTTTCTTAACCCAAAATTTCTTGACAAGTTTCTCATTCTTACTTTTATTAACATGCTTTGACTTGTTTTTAGGCACATTGACTCCATTAGTCACATTTTCAAACAAATCAAACAAAGCATTATCAACTTTCTTATGCATAGTAGAACGAGACACAACATAAGATTTAACAAACAAATCATCAACACATTTATTCTCCACATGTTTTTCCAAGGTCTTCTTAGGTCTAATTCTAGATCCATACATGGATGATTGCCTAGGACTATTCAAAGACATATCATGCAAATCATTGGCAATTCTACATTTACGAATGTATTCATAACATCTAGGTCTTATATGTCCTACCATGTTGCAATAATGACAAATAGGTATGAATTTGAGAAGTTTACCATTTGCTTGAGCATTCAACTCATTTTGCCTTCTCACATTTTTACCCTTTTGGCATGCAACACTAAATGTCTTGCCTTTTGCATTTGATGATGATGTAACTTGTCTTTGGCATTATCGAGTCTTTTCCTTGACTTTCATTATTGATGTTGAGGCACCTCTGATAGCATTCATGGCTCTACCGTTAGAGAGTGTACCTACACTTAAATTGCTACAAGCTTTGACAAAAGTAGATTTGTTAGATGAAGGAGTTGATTTTTCATTAACATATCCTAAACCTCTTTTGTCACTTGAAGGCTTTCCAACCTTAATGAGAGCTTTCACTTTGTTAGAGCTAGATAACATCTTGTTAATCATCTCTTTAGCCTTATTAAGTTTGTCATTAAGCACTTTCTCTTGATTCTCATGCTCATTTATTTTTGCTCTAAGCACATTTTCAATTCTCCTAGCACGATCATGAGATTCATCTCTTTGCTCAATTTCATGCTTCAAAATACTTAATCTATCATTGCTATCAATCAAGTTTTTCTCAAGATTAAGAATTTTGTCATTAAGATCAATAAGACATTTTGAGCTACAATCATGATTTTCTAACTTCTTAGTGAGAAACTTATTGATCTTAGAAATCCTTTCAATTTCTTGAATAAGATCTTTGATCTTTTGATCATCTAAGTCAATAGACTCATTTTCAACAAGAGAAGCCACAAAAGAATACATTTCTTTAATCATGATGAAACAAATGAAGATAACAAAAAACTACAAAGAAGATCTATCTAAGTGCGTTTAGACACCGGCTCTGATACCAAATGAAATTCTCTGGATCTTCATAGTGTGAATATACCTAGAGGGGGGGGGGGGGGTGAATAGGTATATGCTCCAATTTTTATCATCTTTTAAAACAATGCAATTCTAACAATGCTTAATGAAAATTGTAAACAAAGACACACAATATTTACGTGGTAAAACCTCCAAAGAGGAAACCTCCACGGGTTGATATTATAACCACCGGTAAAAGCAAATCCACTATTTCAAATAGAGTTACACACTCAAGCAATCACACATGCTCTACAAGCTTTCACTCTCACTCTATCTTGAACCTAGTGATCTACTAAGCCGATTTCCTATCCAAGACCCCCTGTCTCTAGGAAGATTTCTTGCTCACCTATCTGGATCCTCCCAACCCTAGGCAAGACTTCTTGATGGACTATCCAAGGCTTCACACCCCTAGCCAAGACTTCTTTGCTTGACAATCCGAGGCTTCACACCTCTTGCTAAGACTTCCTTGCTCAACAATCCGAGGTTTCACACCTCTTGTTGAGACTTCCACTTGCTTAGCTATCCAAGTCCTCCGACTCTAGCTAAGACTTACAATTGCTCAAATCAAAGAATCACTCTAAGATATGAGACTTTCTACTTCTTCATAAGGCATCTAAGTGATCATGAATGCAAATCGCAAACAAGCACTCAACATAGAAAATGATGATCATTAAATTCTATGGACATACAAATAGATAGCTAGAATATGCTTTCAAAGATCAATCACAAATGCATCTAGACAACCTAAGCATGTTATCAACTAAGAACATAGATATAAAGATATCATCAATTGAAACAAAACCTAGTTCTTAGAAAATGAAATTAGGTCTAGAAACAATCAATCAAGCATAAGAACAAAGATTTTCTAGAAACAATTTCATGTTTATCAAGTTTAGCACAAATCATTCAATATATCACAAATTTAGCTAAACTTGAAAATCAAATCAAAAAACCACAAAATGATATCAAAATAATCCTATTCATGCTTCTTAATCAAATAACATCAATCAATAAGAAGATCTAAGAAGAAAACTAAGAAGAAGATGATTTTACCAACAAGGATGCAATCACGAACTGAAGATCAGATCACAATGAAAAATGTAGACTTCATTTGGTTCTGGAAATACTTGGGATTTGTAGAAATCTTCAAGACACCTAAAATCGATTTTTGAATCAAGTGATTCGGAGTAGAAATGAAAAAGTTATCACAAAAACAAAAATCAAAATGTTGAGAGAAAAATTCTGCACTTGTTCTTCAATTTCTCAACTTGTTCTTTTCTTTTGAAATGAGAGGGAATGAGAGGTTTTAAAGAGTGAAAAGACCGAATGACCAAAACACCCTTCTTCCTTAGTGTCTCCCTAAGATGGTGTGTGGGCATCTCGGGGCAGAACACTCTTGGGGCCGAGATGGCCATGCGCCATCTCGGGTTGGTGCATGTTGATGGCTTAAGCCATCGCACTTCACCCCTTGCGCTCTCCTCTTGTTCTTCACCTGTTCTTTGGCCTCCGAACTCCGAATTTGAATCCATTTGAAGATTACAAACCGAGACTCCCTAACATACATGGAAATATAAGATACTCAACCCAGAAATTAAGAATAGAACTCGATATACGAAGACGAAGACAATGTATGCAACATGAGTTGAAAGTGTAGAATGAGTAACCGAAATGACCGGAACTCAATCATGAATAATCTAAGTCTAAAATCAAGTTCAAGATCCATGTTATATAAACATATAAACAAACAAACATAATTCACACAAGAATGCAAACTACATAGAGATAGTCTCCAATCATGCATTTTCCAAAACATGTTACTTTCATGCCAATGCATGAGCATTCAACTTCAAGTGTGTGAATGTGTTATACCAAATGATGCGCTACGATGCAGGGACACAAATGTATGAACTGTGTGTGTGTTCGTTTTTAAAGATGCATAACTAAGCAGGGACATATATGAATGAATTATGTGTGTGTGTGCGCCTACGCCTTGCAAGAGGAAGAAGGATCTCGATACCTTAGCACTAAGAATAATACCAATCCTCTTGAAGACGAACTTTGCTTCATGAGAAGTTGCTCTTCTTCCTTGAAGCTCTTTTCATCACGAACCACTTAAGCAACTAAGCATTACAAAGAAATGAAGTTTTGTTATGGAATCAAGCCAATACAAATCTAGGACCTAACAATCACCCCTAAGACCTAACAAACTCTCCAGGCGATTGGCGCTGGTGGTGCGTTTGTCCTGCGCCGCTTGAGTGGTGCCAAGCTTGTTTTCCTCTCCAATTGGTCTTCTGGTGACCATTTTGCCCATTTTGAGTTCTCTTTCAACAAAACTTTTTTTGCACACTCATGAAACTCAACAATGCACATCATTGCATGAGTTGAATATCTTTTTTTTAACCCCCAAACCTTAATTATGCATTGTCCATGTTGCATCCAATCTTTTCAAAACAAATTCACAATGCATGATCCATGTTTGGAAAGGGAAAAAACTTAATGTTGCAGTAATAACAAACTCAAAGTAAAAACTAAATTTACAAAAGAAAATTGACCCAACTACTATTTACAATATGGTACCTCCATTTTTAGGATTCCTCAAGTATGTTCTTTAAGAAGAACCGTCTCCTTCGGCTCCTCTAATGCACTATCCCAATAGAGTTTAAGTCTTTGCCTATTTACTTTGAACTTCTCCTTTACTCCATTCTCAATTTCCACGGTTCCATATGGAAACACTTGAGTGACGGTATAGGGACTCGTCCATTGACTTTTGAGCTTCCCGGGAAATAAACGGAGTCTTGAGTTGAAAAGGAGAACTTGATTCCCCACTTGAAAGTTTTTCTCCACAATTCTTCTATCATGCCACTTCTTGGTCTTCTCTTTATATATCCTAGCATTCACATATGCTTCAAGCCGAATCTCATCAAGTTCATTGAGTTGGAGCAATCTCTTCTCTCCTGCCGCTTGCATATCAAAATTTAACTTTTTGATTGCTCAATATGCCTTGTGTTCTAGCTCAACCGGAAGATGACATGCCTTACCATAGACAAGCTTATATGGAGACATGCCTAATAGGGTTTTGAATGCTGTCCTATACGCCTAAAGAGCATCATCAAGTTTCTTTGCCCAATCCTTTCTCCGGTTTCCCACCGTCTTCTCTAGAATGCTCTTGATCTCCCGATTTGACACCTCCACTTGACCATTTGCTTACGGATGGTAAGGGGTAGTGATCCGATGCTTCACACCATATTTCTTCAATAAAGTTTCAAACAACTTGTTGCAAAAATAAGAGCCTCCATCACTAATGATCGCTCTTGGAGTACCAAATCTTGTGAAGATGTTCTTCTTTAGGAATTTAGTGACCACATTAGCATCATTCTTGGGTGTGGCTATGACTTCCACCCATTTCGACATGTAGTCAACCGCCACTAAGATATATTGGTTACCATAAGAGCTTGGAAATGGTCCCATGAAATCAACACCCCATACATCAAATAATTCCACTTCAAGCATTACATTCAGTGGCATCTCATTCCTCTTGCTAATATTGTCAGTCCTTTGGCACTGGTCACATGCTTCCATAAAACTTCGTGCATCTCAAAATAATACAGGCCAATAGAACCCCGATTGAAGGACATTCTTTAGGGTTCTAATTTCTCCAAAGTGACCCCACACTACTTAGAGTGGCTATGCATGAGAATATCCCTCATCTCTTCTTTGGGTACACATCTTCGAATGAGTCCATCACCATAAACCCAGAAAAGGAGTGGCTCGTTCCATAAGTATGACTTGGTATCGGAAAGGAACTTCCTTCTTTGGTGGAAAGTCATCTCCACCGGCATGACCTCACTTGCTAGATAATTCACAAAATTGGAAACCCAAAGAGTCATTAATTCTTGGACCACTAGTAGATGCTCATCTAGAAAGTGCTCATTGATGGGGTTTGAAGTTTCTATTTCTTCTCCCCTCTCTAATCTTGAAAGGTGATCCGCCACCAAATTCTTCCATCCTTTTTTATCGCGGGTCTCTAGGTCAAACTCTTTAAGCAAGAGCACCCACCTTAGAAGCTGTAGCTTAGAGTCTTTCTTTCCCATTAAGTACTTGATTGCCGCATGATCGGTGTACACAATCACCTTAGTGCCGAATAGATAGGACCAGAATTTGTCAAAGGCAAACACAATGGCCAAAAGCTCTTTTTCCGTGGTGGCATAGTTCACTTGAGCATCATTAATAGTATGGCTTGCATAGTAAATTACATGGAGCTTCTTATCTTTTCTTTTCCCCTAAATGGCTCCCACCTCATGATCACTCGTATCACATATAAGTTCGAACGGAAGGTCTCAATTGGGGGCCGACATGATAGGGGTGGATGTAAGTTCCTTCTTCAACTTCTCAAATACGAGGAGGCAATCTTCATCAAAATTAAAAGGGGTGTCTTTCATTAACAAGTTGCAAAGGGGCTTTGTGTTTTTTGAGAAATCCTTGATGAAGCGTTTATAGAACCCGGCATGTCCAATAAAGCTCCTAATGACCTTGATTGAGGTGGGAGGAGGTAGCTTCTCTATGACTTCTATTTTGGCTCTATCTACTTCAATCCCCTTGGATGAGATCTGATGGCCTAACACAATGCCCTCTTTAACCATGAAATGGCACTTCTCCCAATTTAGTACCAAATTTCATTCTTCACACCGTTGCAAAACTAATCCTAAGTTCTTCAAACAATTATCAAAAGAGGATCCAAAAACTGAGAAGTCGTCCATGAACACTTCTATAAACCTCTTCACCATGTCCGAGAATATTGCCATCATGCACCGTTGGAAAGTGGCCGGTGTATTGCATAACCCAAATGGCATTCTTCTATATGCAAATGTGCCATAGGGACAAGTAAATGTGGTCTTCTCTTGGTCTTCGTAGGCAATAGGGATTTGGTTGTAGCCGGAATACCAATAAAGGAAACAGTAGTAGTCATGACCGACCAATCTCTCCAACATTTGACATATGAACGAGAGTGGGAAATGGTCATTCCGAGTGGCGTTGTTCAACTTCCGATAGTCTATACATACTCTCCACCCAGTGATGGTTCTTTGAGGAATCAATTCATTGTTGTCATTTGGAACCACCATCATTCCTCCATTCTTTGGGACTACTTGCACCGGACTAACCCATTTGCTATCCGAAATTGGATAAATGATACCCGCATCTAGTAGTTTCAAGACCTCCGCTCTAACTACTTCTTGCATGTTAGGATTTAGCCTCCTTTGATGCTCCACCGATGGCTTGTGATCTTTTTCCATTAGTATTTTATGCAAGCACAAAGTCAGAATAATACCTCTTATATCCGAGATAGACCATCCAATTGCCCTCTTGTGATCTCTTAAGACTCTTAGCAACTTCTCTTCTTCGAGTCTTGTCAAAGAATCCGAGATGATAACCAGAAGTGATGAGGATTCCCCTAAAAAGGCATATTTCAAGTGAGATGGTAGTTGCTTCAACTCTAGTTAAAGTGGTTTCTCAATGGATGGGGGTAGCTTTGGCTTCCCAACTCCGAGTTCTTCAAAATGGTTCATATATCTCAAACTCTTCAAAGGTAGAAAACACAAGTGCAAGGCACACCCCACTATGTGTGCATCCGCATCTTCTTCACTTGCACCGTGCATGATGCAAGCCTCTAGGGGCACCTTAGGATTCTTCTTTTGCAAATGCTTTCAAATTACAGGATCCAACACTTCAATTATTGAACAACTCTCGACCTCTCTAGGCATTTTCATGGCTTTCCTCAAGTCAAATTCAACCTTGTCTTCCCCAACCCGTAAAATAATTTTATCATTCTTCAAATCAATCAAATCACCCGTCGTTTTTAAGAATGGTCTTCCCAAAAGCAACGAAATTTCAACATCTTCCTCCATCTCAAGGATAACAAAGTCTACGGGGAAGTACGAACTCTCCACTTTCACTAGTACATCTTCCAAGACCCCTCTTGGGTATTTGAGTGACCGATCCGCCAATTGAAGTGTCATGTGTGTCAGTTTCATCTCTCCAACATTTAACTTTTCAAACACCGAAAAGGGCATCAAATTGATACTTGCTCTAGAGTCGATCAATGCCTTTCCGAATTCTGATGTGCCAATGGTGCATGGAATGGTGAATTTATCGGGATCTTGCAATTTTAGAGGTAACTTGTTTTGTAGTATTGCACTACATTCTTCATTTAGAGGCACCATTTCACAATCCTCTAATTTCTTCTTTTTTGCCAAGAGCTCCTTCAAATACTTGGTATACTTAGGCATTCGTGCCAAGGCTTCGGTGAATGGGATATTGATGTGTAGCTTCTTGAAAATATCCAAGAATTTGGCAAAATGTTGGGCATCTTTATGCTTCATTAATCGTTGTGGGTAGGGAATGAGAGGAACATATGCCTTCACTTATGGTGGTTGACGTAAATCATGAGAAGTATTTGGGAACATATTAACTTGGTTCTCCTCTACCGATGGGTCATCAAACGTCTCCTCGTCTTCAACCATAACCTCTTGTCCTTTCCCAAAGTCCTTAGAAAGCTCAACTTCCTTACCACTTCTCAAATTGATTACCTTGCATTGCTTTTTAGGATTAATCACCTTGTCACTTGGCAAGGTTCCTTGTTGACGAACTTGAGACTTTCTAGCCAATTGCCCAATTTGTACTTCGAGATTTTTAATTGCGACTTGTGAATGTTGTGCAATTTGATCAACTTTGGTATCGAGTTTCTTCAATACCAAGTCTTGGGTCTCCATCCGATTGTCAAGCTTAACCATGTACTTGGACAACAAGTCTTCAATTGTCGGTTTTCTCTCGGCTAGGTGTTGGTGAGGTTGAGTTTGGAAGTGGGATTGTTGAGTAGGAGAGGCTTGTTGTGGTATGGTAAATCTGGGTGTTTTGAAAGTTGATTGGTGTTGTCTGGGTTGTAGGTTGTCTTTCCATGAGAAGTTAGGGTGATTTCTCCACCCGGGATTGTAGGTGTTAGAATAAGGGTTATTGTTTGGGTTAGGGTTTTGGTTGTTGGAGTTGTGGTATGGGAATTTTTTTATTGTAGTTCATAAAGGAAACTTGTTCCGTGGGCCCCATTTGCGAATGGGTTTCCGGCTTGGCAATCTACACTTGCATAAGGCCCCGAACACCAATCACAACTCACCATATTCACTTGGGATGTACTAGAGCTTGCCAACTTGCTAACTTTGTCGGATAAAGCCTTTATTTGAGCTTGCATTACGGTCATTTGATCAACTGCCACCATGCCGGGTGCATTCCTTGGTACCTTTCGATCATCCCCCCAATTGCTATTTGCAATTGACATTTCTTCAAATAAGTCATAAACTGCATCCATCGACTTGTTCATCAAAGAACCACCCGCCGAAGCATCCACAAATTGACGAGTGGACAAGTTCATACACCGGTAGAATTTCTCTACAATTGACCATTTCGGTCTCCCATGACATAGACATTTCCTTAACAACTCCTTGTATCTCTCCTATGCTTCATACAAAGATTCCTATTCGAATTGGGAGAATTCATGAATTTCATTCATCAATTGTGCCGCCTTTCTGGGAGGGAAGTACTTGCTTAAGAATGCTTGGGCCAACTCATTCAAAGTAGTAATCGATCTTGGTGTCAATGAATCATACCAAGCCTTAGCACGGTCCTTCAATGAAAAAGGGAAGATCCTCAACCGAATTGCATTGTCCATAGCCCCGTTGATCTTGAATGTTGAGCAAATTTGATCAAAATTCCTTAAATGCCCGTTGGGGTCTTCACTTGGTAAACCACCAAATTGTCCCATCATTGTCAATATTTGAAAGACATGGGATTTGATCTCAAAGTTGTTCGCGGCTATCGTTGGGAGTTGAATTGGTGATACGTTTGAATCCACCATTGGCATCACATAATCTCTCATGGCCCTCTCATCTTCTCTGTTTGGCTCATTTTGCCCCCCTTGGGCTGCATATAGTATGGGATCATGATCCCCCACTCCATCTTCCATTGCTAGCCATCGAATTCTTCTATTTCTCCGGGCCGTTCCCTCAACATCTGGATCAAACCTCAAATCCTGTAAATTGTTACTCCTTGTACTATGATGCATACAAGAGTAACCGCCTACAATCACAAGAAAATAAACACAAAGTAAAAAGTCTAAATTAGTAATGAATCAACTAGTAGTGATATCAATAAACAGCTCAATCCCCGGTAACGGTGCCAAAAATTGATCTCTCCTAAATGAGCACCCGCAATAGTATGGAGCCGTGAGAGTAGTACAATGATAAATAAGATTCGTTCCACGAGGATTGATGAATTGATGAATTGATGAATTGATGAATTGATTACCACAATTGATTGATTAGACTACTATTTAGACAAACAAATATTTGATGATTCAATTATATGACTAACACTAATTAACTATAAACTACTAGTAGAATGCTACTAATGAAACTTAACCAACAAGCAAACAAGACAAGGTCACACACAAGCAAGTGTTTGTATTGCTATTAGGAACTTAGGATAAGACCTTAAATCCACCAAACCAATAATTACCAATTTATAGACACACCATTATGAATAAATTATGCAAATGTGAATGTAGACTCGTGACACCCTCTATTAGTCTCTACTCTCTCTCGAGTAATAGAGACAACACTTATATACACCAATAACCTATCTCTCGATGGTCATCCAAAATACACACAAGTTCATTAAGCTTAATGGTTCACTAAGTGAGTCCTAGAGACTAGCCTTGAGTATTTCTACCTTACTAGACCTCTATCATGCATTTCATCGAGTACGTTGTGTGCTTCTCCTCTCGGTACAACCAAATACACATATGTTGACGTCGATTTCTGGATTATGTCAGAAAAGCCAACAAGGATTGGATTTCGGCTATTGATTCAAAGAGAGAGAGAGATCCAGAGAGAGTAACGAAGACAAGTTTTACGTGGTAAAACTCCGATGACCGGAGAAACGTCCACGGGTGGTTGAAGGATTAACCAAGCCAAAATCCACTGTGAAAATATGATGTTTACAAGCTCTCGATCTCTCTTTTTTCCCTCTATATTTGCTATGATTGTTGTATGCTATATTGCCTCTCTCTTTTGGAGCCAGATTATGAGTCTATTTATATACTTATAGAACCCTAATCTGCTTTGTACAAGTAATACAAGTAATACAAGATCTTTGTATTTAATTGTGATTCGGTTACTTGTTTAAGGTTGATTTGTCTTCTTTCCTATTTCGGAGTCTCTTATGGAAATCGAGTGGGATTCTAGTAGCGCTGTTCAATTTGGACTTGTTTCCTTATAAGAATGTTGTCTTCGTAAAGTAATCAAGTTATTTCCTGATTAGGGACTCTTCTAACTTAATGTTCCTTTTTATTTAGGATTCCTTCCTGATGGATATCTTCGCGTATTTAATGACTTAATCCGTATGAAATAAGCACCAAGTTCTTACTCGAGTCGTATTTATTCCAGAGTAAAAGTAATACCTGATGGTCCCGAGTAGCACCGTTTGAGCCCGAGTGGAAGCGTTATTTACCCAGTCCTGAGTGTTGTTAACTGATTCCGAGTAGGTTTCATTCAATATGTGCTCACTCGGGCTTTCTTCTCTTTAATAATGCCTTGTAGAATATTTCCTGAGTGCCCATTTGGGCGTTCACTTGGCTATTTTCTCATTCCTGTTAATGACGTGTATGCTTGGTAAAATTCACATACGACAATACCCCCTTAAAATATTTTTGCCGAGTAAATTTCATTCAGGACAAGAGTATTTTAATCGTCTTAATTTTTACTCGTTAGAATAGTCATCTTGTCATAAAGGCGTGTCTTAATGGTGACTGTAATTTCGATTCGCTTTATCAAGCGAGATCTTAAATGATGGCGACGTTTTGAAGTTCTGACGGTCGAATGCTACTTCCTGTTTTGACACGCGTCCCTCGTCTCTTTGTTTTTCAATATCATTTATGAGAAATGATTTTTGCGTTTCCCCAAACGCCGCCTACGTCATCGAGTTTTGTCATAAGTTTTTTCCCTCCTTGAAATCATAGGGTTTCGTGCCGTCTCGTCTTTAAATTCTTTACTGAGAGACATTGTTGGTTTATTCTCAAAAAATTTCAGCAGAAATTTCTTTAAACTCAGATTTCTTTATCCAGAAGTTCACGATTCTCCGTTTGAAGATCTTGCATCAATCTCAATTCAAGGTTAGTTTTAATAGGGCCATCTTCCCGCCATCGTCTCTTTAAAATCGCTTTTGATGCATTAGAACGTGAGGATTTCCAGTTAGTTTCTTACATTAAACGATTACTGGGGGATATCCCAATAGATGAACCTTTCAGCCCTGTATCGAGTTCTCCATCTAGTTCTGATTCTGATATTTCTGATCACAGGGTATCTTTTTGAAGGATGGGTAAACATCAGAGCAGAAGTAAGGTATACAAGCACGGCTCGAGCAGCGTTCAGACCGGGGAACAGACTGTTAACGAGGGTGACATTGATGAAGTGTACAGAGCGTCTCGCCTTTCGTTTTCTGATACTCGCCCGAGTGGCTTTGATACTGAGCCTAATGTGGTCAAGCCAGCTGAGATAGAAAAATACCGCTCCCGATTCGACTTGCCCGACTCAGTCACTTTGGTTCCTGCGGGGGATAGAGCCGAATGGAATCCTCTTGAGTTGATGGTCGCGATTTATGGATCCATGCTTTGCTGCGGCGTCACACTTCCCTTTCAACCATTTAATGCCTGGTTTTTGGCTGAAGCATGGATATCCCCAGCTCAATTGGCCCCGAATAGTTACAAAGTCTTGATGTGCATGTGGCACATGTTCAGTCGAATGAACCTTTCGCTGCCTTCCCCGAATGAAATCAGGCATTTCTTTACGCTAAGGCAGGTTAGCAAAATGGGGACCTATTTTCTTGCATCTACTCCCTCGGACGGTTGGGTCCCCAAAGAAGCAAAGGTGAATCGAGAGGTCGATGCTTCTGATGACCCAAAAAAGAAGGGTTTTGTATGGGGATTCCCTACATCCAACAAGTTTTGGAAGAACAATTGGTTTTTTACTAGAGGGACTCTCAGGCTCAATGTCACTGTTGGATCTGGGGATTCCCTGACGGTGTTGAGTGTTCCCTGTTTCTTCTGTTCTCCCGAAGCGTGGAACAGAAAAATAATTGATTATAATGATTATGAACTGAAGAGGCTGACTAAGGCAGTTGTTCGTACTCTGGAAAAGAGGAGCAAGAGCTACATTTTTAAAGAGGAGGATTTGATAAAGCTCGGCTTCTTCAGAAAGATTTCGGGCTATTGCAGGCGATGTAAGTAACCCGACAACCTTTCTATTGTATTTTTCTGCTTTTCATTTTCTTTTCTAACATGCAAGTTTTTTTTTACTAGTGTTCGATACGGACGTCGTCATCGATCTTCAAGATCGCCAGGTGAAGGCGATTCTGTAAGCTAGTAGAAAGGAAGCTTCCAGTCAGGGCGATGAGGGTATTGCTCCACCCGAGCATGATGTGGAAACCGACACTGCTGAGGAATGAATTCTCGAGTGCGTTGTTCAGGGTGCTCAGCCTCCTACTCGGGATTCTGTTGGTCCAAGTGACCAGAGTGAAGGCCCGTGTGAAGAGCCAGTTGGACGGTTTAAAGTCGGCGACGGTGGTAACGTCTTGACGGATCAAGTGTCTGCAGGTGTCGAATTCTTTGAGTCTTTTCAGGACGATCCGCAGGAAGATCCTACAGCTGATCTTAACTTCAATCGTTCTCGGGGTGAGAAGCGAAAGGCAGTTAGTTCGCCATCTCGTCCACTCAAAGTTCCTCGGGTAGTCTCATTTATTGACTCCAGTGACGAAGATGTTACGGATGAGATTGCCCCAAGTGTTGGCGCTGGAGCATCAATAGATACAACCGCTTCAGAACCGAGTAGGGCTTCTTCTACCCCTAAAGTTGGAGATATGGGGGCTGAACCTTCGGGGTTCCTTCTCCATCTTTAGAACCAAACAGGGCTTCTCCTGCCCCCGAGTTTGGAAATCTGGGAGCTGAACCCTCGGGGGTTCCTTTTTTCCTTTCTCCTCAGGATATACTACAGGAGATGTCCTCCGGTCGGGCTTTTATAGGGGAAGACCTTTGGAGCAGCTTTCGGGATGGTTCCCTGACCGAACGTCACCAAAATGTTTTCAACAGTGCATCTTATGTAAGTTGAATCCGACTCCTTTATTGTTTTGCTTATGCCAGATTTCTAAATATATTCCTTTACAGATGGTGGCCGAATTCGCTGAGCTTATTCAGACGCATCAACATCAAGCAGATCGAATAACGCGTCTAGAGGCTCAGTTGAAGGCGAGTGAGGAGAGCCGTGCTCCAACCTAGAAAGTTTACCAGTAGGAGGTTGGTTCTGTACAAATATTTACTGATCATTGTCCGGCGAAGCAGGTTGAAGCAGAGGAGAAGGTTGCATCACTTCAAAATCTTCTTACTTCTGCTGAAGAATCCATGCTCAAGGCCGAGCAGGAGGCGGAGCGGGCGAAGTCGGCGTATGATCAAAAAATTGAAGATCTGGAGCACCAAGTGCTGATAGTTGAATCCCTTTCCCGAGAAGCCAGGTTGGAACTGGAAGTCCAAGGGGTGGATCGTTTTAAAAGATCCCTTGCTTATGATGCCCTACTTCTTCGGGAATTTCAACGTGGGCTAGTTTCGGTCGGTGAGTTCTTCAAAGTTAAGAATAGAGCGACCGAGAAAGCCCAAGCTAA
This sequence comes from Dipteronia dyeriana, assembly GCA_032871835.1. Lineage (NCBI taxonomy): Eukaryota > Viridiplantae > Streptophyta > Magnoliopsida > Sapindales > Sapindaceae > Dipteronia > Dipteronia dyeriana. The sequence goes on along the minus strand of CM065299.1, from coordinate 12,819,961 downwards.
TTGGGAGTTGTCAATCAAACATCATGTGGACCGGTCCTTGGAATCTCTTCTGATTTAGATGAAGGAATGGAGAGCCTATTGTCGTAGTCAAGGCAAAGAGCCTCATCCCATGCATTTAGAGATTCTGTCCGAGCATTCTCTCTCGACCTTTTATGCAAGTCAAGAGTCGGTTGAGGGTGCAGTCCCAGATGTCGGGCCAGTCCCGGGTGAAGATTACAGCCAGTGGATGGATGATACCGTCGACGATATCACTTAGCCGTCTAATGAGAGCCTGCTTCGTGAGTACGAGATGGTGCCAGATCCGAGTATTAGCAAAGGTTCGAAATCCTCGCAACCTTAATTTTGTAGAATTGCAGAAAATTTTGGTTTTTTTTTATACTTGTACAGAACCATTCTTTGAACTGTAACCATTCTTTTAGGAGCAATAAAATCCTATTTTATTTTGAATTGAATGGTCTTGATCTGTTCATTGCTGATTATTACTGAGTGCTGTATTAAATTGGCTAATATTCGGGTAACTTAACCGAGTATCTTATTAAACCGGCTGTTACCCGAATAACTTCAATTGCCAAGTATCTTATTAAACTGGCTTCTTCAATGTTCGGGTAACTTAACCGAGTATCTTATTAAACCGGCTGTTACCCGAATAACTTCAATTGCCAAGTATCTTATTAAACTGGCTTCTTCAATGTTCGGGTAACTTAACCAAGTATCTTATTAAACCGGTTGTTACCCGAATGACTTCAATTGCCAAGTATCTTATTAAACTGGCTTATTCGATGTTCGGGTAACTTAACCGAGTATCTTATTAAACAGATTGTTGCCCGAATGATTTCAATTGCCAAGTATCTTATTAAACTGGCTTCTTCAATGTTCGGGTAACTTAACCGAGTATCTTATTAAACCGGCCGTTACCCGAATGACTTCAATTGCCAAGTATCTTATTAAACTGGCTCTTTATTATTAACCGAGTCATTTTGAAACAGAAGTTTACACTTGTGTTTCATACCCAGTTGCTACCCGAACGTTACATCAAGGCTCACTATGATCATATGTTCGAAACCTTACGCAATACCAAGGACGTCTCTGCAGTTTTTATACGTAAGGGTTTGCCGAATCGTTAAGCTCTTTTTTTAAAAGTTGCTTCAACACAGCTACGCATTTCATCAAAATTTCTCCTGATAGCGTCTCGAGCATTTTTCCAGAGTCTGGTGCATCGGGTTTGCCTTTTTGCGAAGATCATTTTGACCCTGCTCGGCTGGTATGCTCCTACGAGCTTCTTCTCCCATTCGGGATTTGATGGTCCCGAGAATTCTATTTGCATGTTCTTATTATCATGCTCTGCTTCCATATGTTCTTATTATCTTATATCTTCTTTTGAAAATCCCGAACTAGATATTATCCTTTCAGAAATTCCGAGTAGTTTTATTTATTACTGTAAAAAATCGACATTTAAATTACAGTTTAATATTTATCATACCAATATTGTCCTGACTAGAAAAAAGAATAAAATATTCAATATAAATATATATATATATATTAAGGATAGAAAATCTTCAGATATTGGGCATTGAATGGTCGGGGTAACACCCCTTCATTGGGTCGAACAATCCAATAAGCTCCATGGCCAGCTATCCCCTTGATCTTGTATGGACCTTCCCATTTGTCAGCCAGTGATCCTGCAGCTCTATTTTTTGTGTTCAATGACACCTTCTTGAGCACCAGGTCTCCTAGCTGGAATTTCCTTATTCGGGACTTTTCCCTTTTTTCTTCTAGCTCATCCAAACTTTGTAGTAGCATATCAACATTCTGTTCTTCATCGTATAGCCTGACCCGGGGGGACGCATACGATGTTTCTACGGGGATGACAGCTTCTGTTCCGAACGCTAAGGTGAACGGAGTTTCTCCTGTTGAAGTCCTTGCTGTCGTCCGATATGCCCATAATATTTCAGGAAGCTTTTCAACCCAGTTTTCTTTTTTGTCATCTAACTTTGCTTTAATGGTGTGCTTGATAATTTTTTTTAATGCTTCTACTTGCCCGTTTGTTTGAGGATGAGCTGGTGTCGCATAGCAGTTAGCAATCTGATACTCCTCGCACAACTGTCTGAACTTTTGGTTATCAAACTGAGTGTCATTGTCAGTGATTATAGTGTCCGAAACTCCAAACCTATAAAGTATTTTTTTTCTTTACAAAATTTATGGTGTTGGCTTCTGTGATATGCACCAGCGCTTCAGCTTCAGCTCATTTTATGAAATAATCGACAGCTATTATGGAGTGATTTGCTCTACCCCCTGTCCCAGCTGTCATTGGCCAGATCAGGTCTAGGCCCCACATGGTGAATGGCCATGGGTCAATGAGGTTTTTGAGCTTTTCTGGGGGTTATCGGATATCGTTGGCAATCCTTTGACAGGTATTGCAACTTTCCGACCACTGCTGTGCATCTGAGCAAAGCGTAGGCCAGTAATAGCCTTGCCTAAGTACCTTATACGCCAAACTTCTACCTTCAGTATGGTTCCCGCAAACTCCTCCGTGGATCTCTTGAAGTATTCGATATGCATATTCTTTCGGTACACATCTCTGGAGAGCTCGAAAAAACCCTCTTCTGTATAATTCTCCTCCGATCATGGTATACCTAGCCGATCTATACCTGATGCGCTTTGCTAATACCGGATCTTCCGGGAGCACGCCTTCTTCCAGGAACCTTCTCAGCTGGACCATCCTACCGTCTTACGGTGTTCCAATTTCTGAAATTTCCAAATGCTTAGGTTCAGCTGTACTCAGTTTAAGGAGGTGTGTAACCGGAATAGTCTTTGGTCTGATTGAGGTTGTTGCTGACGCTAATTTAGACAATACGTCAGCCTTTTCATTTTCTTCCCTGGGGATCTAAGTGATCTTGTATTCTTTAAATTTTTGGAGGAGCTGTTTCGCGATGTCACGGTAGGCTATCATACCTTCATCTTTGGCCTGGTATTCGTTCATGACCTGGTTGACAACTACCTGTAAATCGCTGAATATCTCAACTTCATCTGCCCCGAGAGATATACAGACTCTGAGTCCAACTAATAATGCCTCATACTCGGCTTGATTATTGGTTGCTTTGAAATCAAATCTCACATTCAACATCATCTTCTTCTGGGGTGCGAACCACGATTCCTGCCCCGCTGCCATGAGTATTTGAAGAACCATCAACATACAGTTTCCTTGGGAAACTCTTTTCCAAGAGTCTTTTTACTTCTAGGTTTGATTCTGTGAACTCGGCTATGAAGTCTGCCACAGCTTGTCCTTTGAGGGAGGTTCTAGGGACATAGTGAATATCGAATTCGCTTAGCTCGATTGCCCATTTGGTAAGTCTTCCTGATATTTCTGGCTTTTGTAGAATTTGTCTTAATGGGCAATTGGTGAGAACCTGGATTGTATGGGCCTGAAAGTACGGTCTCAGCTTTTTTGCTACTGATACCAATGCTAAGGCCATCTTCTCTGCCTGTGAGTAACTGGTTTCAGCCGATAAGAGTGTCTTGCTGGTATAATACACTGGTTTTTGCACTCCATCTTCTATTCTGACTAAGACTGACCTTGTTGCAAGCTCGTTTATTGACAGATACAGCTGAAGTATTTCCTCTTTTTGGGTTTTGAGAGAACTGGAGCCTGTCCCAAATACTCTTTTATTTTTAAGAATTCTTGCTCGCACTCTTTATTCCACTCGAGTCCTTTCCCTTTTTTGATTATCTTGAAAAAGGGTGCGCACCTGTCTGTAGACCTCGAGATAAATCTTCCCAATGAAGCTAAACACACTGTTAAGCGTTGTACTTCTATCAATGTTTTAGGTGAGGTCATTTCTTGCAAAGCCTAGATCTTGTCAGGATTAACTTCGATTCCTCATTGGTGGACTTGAAAGCCCAAGAATCTCCCCGAATGGACTTCGAATAAACATTTGTTAGGGTTTAATTTCATCTGGTAACTTCTCAGAACATCAAATGTCTCTCGGAGGTCCCCGAGCATGCTCATCTGCCGAGATTCTTTTAGTCAACATGTCATTAATGTACACTTCCATGTTCCTTCCTATTTGCCTAGTGAAGATTTTGTTGACCAACCTTTGATACGTAGCACCTGCATTTTTTAGACCGAAGGGCCTTACTGTGTAGCAATATAAACCCTGATCCGTTGTGAAAGATATTTTTTCTTCATCAGCTTTGTTCATCCGGATCTGATTGTATCCCGAGTAAGCATCCATGAAGCTGAGCAATTCGTGACCTGCTGTGGCATCCACTAGCTGGTCTATCCTTGGAAGTGGGAAACTATCCTTTGGACATGCCTTGTTTAGATCCGTGAAATCTTCCCACATCCTCCATTGTCCACATTTCTTTTGGACGAGGACTACGTTGGCGACCCACTGAGGGTAGCTGACTTCTCTGATTGATCCATTTGCCAATAGCTTTTCCACCTCTTGTTTGATTGCTTGAATTCTTTCAGGATTGAACGGTCTTCTCTTTTGTATTACTGGTTTTGCATTCGGGTCAACTGCGAGATAGTGGGATATTACTCGGGCATCTATTCCCACCATATCTTCGTGATTCCAAGCGAACACATCTTTGTACTCCTTAAGCAGATTGGTTAGGTTTTGCTTGACTTTTCCATCCAAGTTGGCCCCGATCTTGATTTTCTTATCCGGTTCGTCTTCTTTAAGTACTACTTCAACAAATTCTATTTTGGGCTCATTCAAGTTCTCCCTTGGATCCAGTTCGAATGACAAGGACTCTTTACATTGATTTGGTTGCATTATGGTGCACACTTGTTCAGCATCATGCTTGTCTTTGTATACTGATAGGTTTGCTCTTCGGGCAATCTTTTGGGATTCCTTGACTATCCTAACCCTTTTTTCTGTTGGGAACTTGATCATCAATGCATAAGTGGCGGTTACAGCCCTTGTTTTATTCAGGAATGGTCGACCCAATAATGCATTATACGGCCAATTGTCTAAGTCAACTACCACGAAGTCGAGCAGGACAGTCATCTGGCTAAGTGCTGTTCCAATCTTCACGGGCAGTTTCACCGTCCTGAGTGACCTAACTTCAATCCTTCCAAACCCCCTTAATGGTGCATGGAAAGACTGTAAATCTTTTCATTCTAGCCTTAGCTGGTCATAGACGGCCACATTGAGGATGTCTGCTGAACTCCCATTATCTATTAAAATTCTCTGGACTTCCCGATGGCCAATCCGGGCACTTATAACCAAGGCATCATTAGGCCGAACATCGACGCCATGGGAATCTACCTCTGTAAAGACTATCGGGTCCCATCCTTCCTTCACCTTTTTTGGGTCTGGCTCAACCGAGTTTACATTGAAGTTATTCCTTGCTTCTATTGCTTCTCTGATTTCCTGAGTCCGTTCTCGGTTGCTTTTCCCGGTAGAGGGTCCTCCGTAAATCGTATGTATTACCTGATTGGCCTCAGGACTGGGCCATTGATTTCGTCCTGAATGATCTGCCTTAACTTCTTTATTAGTTTTTGATTTCTCATCTTTTTTTAAGATTACATCCCGCAGGTGCCCTTCCCGAATAAGAGTTTCTATGTAATCTCTGAGCTGAAAACACTTTGAAGTCTCATGCCCGGTTTCATTGTGAAACTTTCAATACTTGGTTGTATCTCTCCGGACGAACTGTGATTGTCGTTGCGGCTCTTACACCATATTCTTCTCTTCCAAGATGGCTAAAATTTCTTCTTGTTTCTTTCGAAGAGGGGTGTAATTGGTATATCTGCCTCGGTATTTCTCTGTGGACCGCTCATCGTTGAACCCATTACCCTCATCCTTGTTTTTCTCTTTCTCGTTTCCTTTTAGCTTTCCTTTTTAATTCTACCTCTTGGATTCAGCATCCTTCTGTTCAGGCTTTCCCCCGTGCATATAGCTTCCTCATGTAGCTAATTCTTCTTCTTCGGCCAATGCGTATCCTCCTGCCATATCCATCATGTCAGCATACCTAGTCAGCTGTGCTCTTCTCAAATCAAATGATAGTCGTCCATTCTGTAAGTTATTGATGAATGCAGCGATTATGGCTTCATCGTTTGCACTGCCAATCTCTGACAGTGGCTCATCTTTCCCTTGTTTTATTTGAGCAAGGTGAGCCACTGACTTTTTTCTGTGAACGTTACTCAGGAATTGCCTTGAGAAGCTCCTGCTTAGTTCACTGAAACTCTTGATGCTTGCTGAAGGTAACCTTCAGAACCACCTCGACCCCATGTCTCCCAGAGTTTGTGGAAAATTGAGTCATAATAAGGGATCGTTGTGGGAATACTGGGCCATGGCTCTTTTATAGCTTCTTATGTGCTCTTTCGGGTCCTTGTCTTTCTTAAACTGCTCCACGTGCGGCATCCTGAACCTTTCTGGGAAAGGGGTCCATAAGATTTCCTTAGTAAATGGGCTGTCTGAGTCGTCGTCAGATAAATCGTTATTGCCATAACGTCTTACCAACGCATCCATCTAGCGCCTATTGTTCTCGACTTCTTGAGTTAGGCTCTGGATCATGACATCTCTGTCCCCTACCGTGCTTCCTCGACGGTTGAACCTTTGGGTAACTGTCATTCTTTCTGGCTTTTCACTTTGAAGCCGAGATTCTCGCATGATTCCGTAATGACGTTTGCGATGAGGTCGATCGCTTTCTTCTGATGACGACAGATCCCTGTGCCGATCGTTTTTACGGTGTCTAGTGCGTACTGTTTGATTGTGGTCTAGCCTTTGGTGATGTCCCGCTTTAAGTGTTTCCTGTCTTGCCGGGTTGATTGAGAAAGAGTTCCTTCTGGTTTCAGGCATAGTTATTCCCGACCCAACCACCACCGAACGGAGCCTTACGGGTGGAGAATTGGAAGTATGTGCTCCTGCAGCCAGTAAAACAATCCATTCCCTTGCTGCGTCTATAACCAATTGCTGTAGGGCCTCTTGGAAACGCATAGTAAGATCTCTATTAGTCAGAGGAACTTGCTGGATCCGTACCAGGTGTGCAGGCTGGTTTTCTGTGTTTGCTGCAGGATCTTGTGCCGTGTTGCCAACATGGAAATTGCCTGGTGATTTTTGGCCATTCCCTGAACTGCTTATACTTCCTGCCGTTGCTTTTAACAAGTTCGGAGGTTCAACCCCTTCTTCTAGCGCCAATTGTTGACATCGATTTCTGGATTATGTCAGAAAAGCCAACAATGATTGGATTTCGGCTATTGATTCAAAGAGAAAGAAATTCAGGGAGAGTAACGAAGACAAGTTTTACGTGGTAAAACTCCGATGACCGAAGAAACGTCCACGGGTGGTTGAAGAATCAACCAAGCCAAAATCCACTATGAAAATATGATGTTTAAAAGCTATCGATCTCTCTTTTTTCTCTCTGTATTTGATATGATTGTTGTATGCTATATTGCCTCTCTCTTTTGGAGCCAGATTATGAGTCTATTTATATACTTATAGAACCCTAATCTACTTCGTACAAGTAGTACAAGTAGTACAAGTAGTACAAGTAATACAAGTAATCCAAGTAATACAAGATCTTTGTATTTAATTGTGATTCGGTTACTTGTTTGAGGTTGATTTGTCTTCTTTCCTGTTTCGGAGTCTCTTATGGAAATCGAGTGGGATTCTAGTAGCGCTGTTCAATTTGGACTTGTTTCCTTATAAGAATGTTGTCTTCGTAAAGTAATCAAGTTATTTCCTGATTGGGGACTCTTCTAACTTAATGTTCCGTTTTTTTGGGATTCTTTCCTGATGGATATCTTCGCGTATTTAATGACTTAATCCGTGTGAAATAAGCACCAAGTTCTTACTCGAGTTGTATTTATTCCCGAGTAAGATTAATACCTGATGGTCCCGAGTAGCACCGTTTGTGCCCGAGTGGAAGCATTATTTACCCAGTCCCGAGTGTTGTTAACTGATCCCGAGTAGGTTTCATTCAATATGTGCTCACTCGGGCTTTCTTCTCTTTAATGATGCCTCGTAGGATATTTCTTGAGTGCCCATTTAGGCGTCCACCTGGCTATTTTCTCCTTCCTGTTAATGACGTGTATGCTTGATAAAATTCACATGCGACAACATCAAATGCTAGCTAGACACTCAATGTAAATTAAAGCATGAAATACATATACATAAACACAAGCAATATGAATAAAGTGGTGGTCTTCATTAGTAAATCATAGTAAAGGTTTCATCTTGGCCTTAGCCAAGATGAGTTTAATTCATAATGTAAGAAATGGCAACAAAAGATATGATTTTTATACAAGCCATAAGCAAATACAAGTGCTAAAGTGAAAGAGAGAATGATTAAGAATAAATTAGGTGTAGATGTCCTCTCTCTTGGTTGGTGGAATATGCTTGACTTGTTTCTTCTCTTGATGCTCCAAGATTGTGTTTTTGTAGTGGAAAATGATGGGAAGGTTGGGTATTTAATGTTTGGTATAGTGGATTTGAAGTTTGGATGATGGATTAGAGGTTTGATGAAGTGATTTGGTGAAGGAATTGAGTGGAAGGTAAGGGATTTAGGTGAAAGGTAGTGTTTTTGGGGGTTTGGATTGTAAAGGGAGGATTTGGAGCTTAGGGTCTTCCAAGAGGTGCTCAAAATAGCTTAAGAAGGGGTATTTATATGTTTAGGAATGAGGCATAAAACCCTAGAAGTTTTACTGAGTTGTACTGCTGCGCTGATGTTGCGCTGGTCGAGTGGCGCCTCACCAGTGCAACACCACTGATCTTCTGCACGGGTGTAGGTTACGCTGGTCGAGTGGCACCTCACTAGCGCAACACCATTGATCTTCTGCACTTGTGTAGGTTGCGCTGGTTGAGTGGTGCCTCACCAGCGCAACACCACTGATCTTGTGTACTGGTGAGGGTGGCGATAGTTGAGCGACACCTCACCAGCACAACACCACTGATCTTCTTCACTAGTGAGGGTGGCGCTGGTCGAGTGGCATCTCATCAGCGCCAAATGTGGCCTATGACTTCAGTTCTTTCGTTTTGGCCCTAACTTTTCTCAATTTCACACTATTACCCTGGAGGAACCTGCACAAGCTTAATGCACCATTAAATACTCGATTTTTACTCAGGAACGAGTGCAAAATGACAGTATATGGAGGCTACACCAAGTGTAGACATGGGAGTTATCAGACTGTAATGCATAAAATTCCTCTTGCATTGCTTTAAACCATGTTGGATCCTTTAACGTTTCCTTTGCTGACGTCGGATCAGATTCAGACAAGTAGCAATGGGGTGATAGATCGCTATTCATAGTAGAGACATAGACTTTTGGTGTAAAATTCCCATTTTTAGACCTGGTGGTCATCGGGTGTGTAGAAGAAATATGACAAGATGGAATTGAATTCTCTATATGTAAAAAGTCAAAAGAGCCAGTTATGTTGGACATTGACTACTCATTATTTATCAAAGAAGGAAGATGGCCATGTTGAGTAATTTCAAAAGAACCAGCTGTGTTGGACACTGACAACTTATTGTTTGACAAAGTAGGAGAGTGGCCTTGTTGAGCAGTTTCAGTTGTGTGGGAATCTATACCTGCATGTGAGAAGCATGGCCTTGGATTTGCAGCTGAATTTTCAATATTGGAGCTAAACCTGGGCACATATGACACAATATTTTGCATATCAAACACGGGTATGCTATTGGTAGAAAGTGTGTTATGAGTTGCAATTTGAGTGGGAAAAAGTGCTTCAAAGGGAAACTCAAACTCATTGAATTCAACATGTCTCAACAAATAATTCCTCCCAGATGGATGTAGACACTTATAACCTCTGTGTGTTTGACTATACTCTATAAACAGACATTTGATTGTATGGAAATTGAATTTCATTTTTTACAAATCTCGAAGATAGGGAAAACAAGAACATCCAAAGGTCTTAAAGAAATTATAATTTGGTTTCTTATGATATAACTTTTCAAAGGGAGATAAGAAATGGAAAATAGCTAATGGCATGTTATTGATGAGGAACACATGAGTACTAAAAGCTTCATACCAATACCGTAATGGCATTTTCGTATGAGCCAATAAGGTAAGGCCAGTCTCCACAATATGTCTATGCTTCCTTTCAACCACTCCATTTTGTTGGTGAGTGTGTGGACAAGACATTCTTCTTTGAATTCTATATTGAGCAAAATAAGGTGGAAAAGCAATATATCCCCCTCCTATATTAGTGTGGAGGCTTTTAATCTTCTTTTCAAATTGTAACTCAACAAGCTTTTGAAAGCTCTTAAACACCTCTGATTTCAACTTTAATGGAAATAACCATGTGAATCTTATATGAGCATCAACAAAAGAAATATAATATCTATGTCCTTCTATGGATAAAATTGGAGCCGATCCCCAAATATCATAATATATGAGTTCAAGAGGAGACGTAGCAGTAATATCAACTCTTGAAAATGGCAATCTATGAAGCTTACCAAGTTTACAAGAATCACATAAATGTGGCACATGAAATTTCTTTGAAAAATGAATCTTATTTAACATTTTTTGAAGTATTAAAGGAGTTGGATGCCCCAAATTAGCATGTCAAACATTGGCATTCACAACAGCTAGATTAGCTTGTTGTGACTTGGATTCTAACATTGATCCAAGGCTGTTATTTTGTGAAGAAAAACAAACAGAAACATCATCAGAGGAAGCTTCAATTTTGCCAAGCTTGTAGCTTGAATGATGCTGTCTTGGAACACCAACAAGCTTTAAGCAATATAGACCATCTTTAAGTATTCCTTGAAGCAGTACTCACTTCGTTTGGATATCCTTAATCACACATTTATCACCATAAAACTCAGCAAAAGCCTTATTATCATGTGTAAACTTAGAGATACTACGTAAGCTCTTTGTTATTTGTGGAACATGCAGTATTATATTGAGATATAAATGTTGAACTGGTTGTGTGTGTGATTTAACTAAAGTTTCACCAATATGAGAAATTTGAAATTGATTTCCATTACCAACTATGAGTTTATCATTACCTCTGTAGCTTGATCTTAATGAGAGGTTGTTAAGATCTTAGGTGATATGATTGGTGGCTCCACTGTCCACATACCATGCTGGATCATTTACGGATTCAGGTGTGGCCATATAAGCTGAGCTTTGATGACAATTGACATGAGGTTCAAAAACTCTGGGATTCATATTTGCTTGAGAAGTAGTTCCAGCTTGCAGCTGTCCATTGGGGTTTTGTTGTTGATGAAAATAAGCCTAATTTTGATGTTGAGTAGACCCTTGAAAAGCTTGATCGAACCTGTGATAACATTTGAGATCCCCGTGTCCGGGTTTATTGTAAGCCTAACAATGAATTCTTTCTTTACCACCAAACCTGCCGCCTCTTCCTCTTCCATGTTGTTGTAAACTACCTCTGTTGTTGTGAGAGTAACCATCTCTTTTTCCTTTCTTTTCTTGATTGTTATTGTAAACATAGTGAGCCGAGGCTTGACCAATTTCAAGAGGAGTTGAAGAATCAAGGTGTTCAAGTCTCTGTTCATGAGTTAGCAGTAAAAATTGTGCATCATCAAAACTGATGAACCTTTGTTGAGCAGTGATGACCGAAACAATAAAATCAAAATCATGCCTACTCCATTGATTAAACTCATAACAAGATCTCTGTCCCTTACATCCTCGCCAGCAGACATCAAAGCATCGCCAACATTTTTAATTTAAAGAAAAAAATCACTCACAGAATTTGTACCTTTTTTCATGGATTGTAATTGATTTCTGAGTTGAAGAATTTTAGCCATTGATTGCTATGAATAAATTCTTTCTAGCCTATTCCAGACCTCAAAAGATGTTTGACAACCAACTACTTGACCAATGATGTTTTCACTAACCGTAGAAAAGATCAATGCTATAAGAATCTTGTCAATTCTTTTCCAATTAAAATATTCTTTACTCATTCGGTTTTCCATGTGCTTTTCTCCAGATTCATCAATTATTTCCACATTCACAAACTTAATAGAAGGTTGATTAATTCCAAGAAGATATTCTTCAAGATCCAAACCTTGAATCACTAGAAGTACTTGTGTTTTCCAATAGAGGTAGTTTGACTTGGTCAGCTTTATGTACAGATTGAACTTCAGACTTTTAGAGAGAGAAGAAAACTCCATTGCTGATGCAACAAACGAGTGAGAACTCTGACTCTGATCTTCAACTTGAAAGTGCAAGGAAGAAGCAACTTGTTGAGTGTTTTGATTCTGATTCAGAATCAGAGAATTGTTTTGATAAGCCATGACATTGGTCAATATTGGCTCTGATACCATAGTGTTTGTTAGAAACAAGAAAGTGTTTGACATAAAACTTGTGAGAAAAATAGTGTTTGGTAGATAAGAAAATCTCCATTGATTGCGAATTTGTTATATTGAGTCTGAGATATTTTGTATTACAAAGCTTTGAATATATATACAAGCCATCTCTAGCTGACATGCTATCCACATGAAAAACTCATCAGTAGAGTTTGTTATTAACAGACAACTAACAGTTATCCTAGTAAGCACTAATAGCTAACTAACTTTTTTCACTAATTGGACATCAAAAAACAAACGCCTTCCATATATCACCGTCAGTTTTTTATTGTTGTTGGAGCTTTGATTTTTATGCTCTGTTTAGGCTTCAGACTATTAAAATAGTGAACTCTGAACATACTTGTAGGTGTCACTGGTTTTCTGGTACCAAGCATGCTTGTAGCACCACAGTTGTGTCAGTATGTGATTCCTTTACAATGTTCTTTTTGAGCGACTTAATAGGGGCCATGTAAAACTTATACTTGAGGATGATAACCGGAAGAGGAAGATAGGCCACGGAGGTCTCGCATTGTATGCCAAAAACTATGGCAGCCAAAGACAATTCTAGGGGTGATTATTTTCTCACTTTCTTAAGAAAATGAAAGAGAAAATCTTCTATAACAAATTCTAAAAGAAAGCCTATTGTGTTTTCTCTTCCAAATAATATTTTTTTTATAACAAAAAAACATAATATTTTCAACATACAATGCTCTGCATTTATAGAGCTCAAAGTCCGTGCTTAACAAACTTGATCTATAATTCAAGAGAATAGAAAAGGAAATTAGAGAAGAAAGAAAGAAAAACCCAACAATTCCACAAATAAAGAGATCCCTTTATCTTGAGATTTTTTATATTTTTTCTAAGTATTACATTAATATAAAAATTTGGGTGTTTTTTTATATCAAACAAAAATGTTAGAGATAATAACAAACTGATTATACAAAATCAGAAGGATCGTCAATCATCAGTTGAGTCTACAAGTCAGTCATCAACTAACTCACCAACTAACTCTACATGACAACCAACTACTTCTTTAGAAGGATCTATCCAGTGAGCTTGAATTATAAAAGACCTCTATCATGATGGTCTGGTGTGATCATCATGATCAATTATCATTAGTTGATCAATAGGTTTTGACGGGAAAAAGAATAACAAAATGTAACAAACTATCCTTGTGGCAACCTTATCCAAAAACCTTATGTCTAACGATGATCTGTAACATGCAACTTGCATGATTGTATAAAACAAGCAAAAAGCACCAGCTGTGTTCATTCAACAAAATATAAAAATAGAATTCTTCAAACTTCTCTCTAGGGGTGGGGGCGGTTCGGTTTAGTTTTGGCCAAAACCAAACAGAAAAAAAAAATCGGGTTTCAAAATTGTAAAGCAGTTTAAACCGAATAAGATTTAGCAACCGAACTGAACCGAACTTGTTTCTATCAGTTCAGTTCGGTTCATTTCAGTATTTTTTTATCATTTGTTGATCTGAACCGAACTGATCTGAACCGAATAAGATATTGATCGGACGATAATTATACCTATTTGAGGTCCCTATTACCTATCATTTGTTCTCATTTTCGAGCGTATTTTTATATATAATGTGTTTGTTAAGCTTTGTATAGGTACATATTCCCTACATATGATATTTAAGCTTAAATGACAATTGGGAAGCAAAATGGGGTCCATATCTCCATTCTCAAAGTGAACTGGGTTTTGTACCACCTATATTTAGAAAGCCCCAGATGTCTTCTTTCTAGTGGTTTTTACGGATCACAATTCGACATTTTCTAGAAGGAGATATGGGTGTTTTCTTAAGATGCCTAAAGCTGGAAACACGATCGCGACTGAGAGCTTCATGCAGAACACCCAACTTTCGGGGATTATATCTCCCTCCTCAGATTGAATCACATTTAGATATTCATATATTTAGAAATCTACAGAGTTCTTCTTTCCAACGGTTTTTACGGATCATAATTCCAGGTTTTCTAGAGAGAGATATACGCGTTTTTGTAACAGTACGCGAGGATGGAAACTGGTGTTGCGACCGCTGAAAATCACTGTCGCCCGGTGTGTCGTCTTGCAAGACCGTGACACACCTGATTCCCGACCATGACATGTCGGTTTTAGGCCATTTTCAGAGAGGCAAATGTGTTCTTTTGCACCCCAATTTGTCCTCAAACTTTACCTAACTATAAATACATCATTTTCTCCTCTTCTCTAGACAACAAAAACAAAGACAAGAGAGTCATTTTTTTCTTCATCTTCGTTACAAATCAAGAGAGAGAAAAGCTTCCAAAGCTCCCATGGAGGTCCTCCTCCATTGGAAGCTAACCACCACCTATTTCTACACATCCTCCACCACTTTTGAGAGTTGATTGCAAGGAGATAAGAGTGGTCTATGCCCAATTTCGAGCTAGGGATTCGTGGAGCCCATGGAGAAGATCATCTTCAAGGGTTGTCTCCTTTAAACTCATTCTCTTTGTATTTTATGTTTTCTTGATTGTGTAATCCCCACTTGGGAATATTTGTAAACCGAATTTGTGCTCAACATATGTTGGTTGATTTTATATTTATTTGGGTTTTGAATTGTTCTTGCTATTATTGATTAATCTCTTATCTTGATATGCTTGTGTATGGAGATTGGAAATTGATATGTGTTCATGGATGAGATTAGGAGTAGATTAACTTAATTATAGGAGTAGTTGTAATCAAATATCTCATTTGTGTGTGTATGTCTTTGGAAGGTCGAAATTAACTTGTATCGATGGGCTTGGGTGTTTGTGGGTTTTTGGTTTTGCTTAGGAGGACCAATCCGGGTATAATCTTAACCACTTAGCTCTAAAGAATGAATGAAACTTGTTCTATGCAAGACCTTGCTAGAGTAGGTTTTGGCTTATGTTCATATGCTTAATTGTAGGAACTTAAGGCACAATTACTTCACCGAGAACTTGGGGAGTGATTCGTGTTTCAAATCCTTTAGTTGAGATTACAAGCACAATTACTTCACCGAGACCTTGGGAAGTTATTTGAGTTTGTAAATCTCTCAATTGAGAGAACAAGCCCTTAGCTTGAATTGAATGTTCTTAATCGAGGAGAGTTGTGCTTTCATGAGATTGGAGAACGTCGTAGTCGTCCAGTGGTAAGGACATCTCAGATTGACACCCGAGAAGACCCGGTGTTCGATTCCCGGTTACGGATGAGGGGTCTCCTTTCTATCCATTTTGTATTTCTTTTCTCCCCTAACTAATAGGATGTCCTTAATGCATAACAACCACTATTTGTGCACTTATGTGTGGTGAGCCTTATGTACCTTGTTTGATCATTCTCATGCATCTCTCCTATCCACCCTTTTATTATTTGTCACTTTAATCACCATTCTCACCCCTCCATATTCCTTTGTGTTTATTTGCGTTCTTTTTAGATTCATTTCCTTTGCACACACCTGCTTTATGCATACACTTCTCACACACACTATTCTCACCACATATGTATTCTTATTTACATGCTTTCAATAAACACTAGAACGTGAAACGGTCGACGGATGATACCTCCCTGTGGACTATACCCTCGCTTACCGCTTTACTAGTTTTCAAAAGTTTAGAGCACTTTGCGTAGGAATTACTATAAATATCTTTTCATAATCGCAATTTGGTAACGTAACAAAAAGCAAGTATCAAAATGGCGCTGCTACCGGAGAGGTGCCTATTCGTTGGTTGTTTTTAGTTTTAGCTTAAGTTCTGTAGATTTTTAGCTTTAATTGCTTTACGGATATATATGTATGTGGATAAGATTTTTATTTTTATTTATAGCATATGCGTTTAATGTTATTTGAGTTGTGGTGTACTAGTAAAGGCAATTTTCAGGTCAGATGGACAACACAACTCTTGGAACAACGTATGAGTGCGTTTATCGCACCCAACAACCCCAAGTGAAGTGGTGGTGCTTTAATGGACACGTTGGCTACAGCCACAAGAGGTATCCTCTAAATTTTGTGCTTAATTGGTGTGCTTGTGGATAGTTGTTGATTAGGGGCAGAAATTGCCCTTGTGCTTAAATGTTTAAAACGCTATGTTTGTTGTGTTTGTGATGATTGTGTTCTTATCTTCGAATCTTTCTAAACATTGTCCATATTTTATGAGTTGAGCAACATTGAGGAAAATGTTGAGTTTATGTTTGGGGGTGTGGATACTTTTTTTTTTTTTTTTTACTTTTGTGTTGGTTGATCCTTGAGAAGTGATGCTAGGCAATGTGTACTTAAACTACTAAAAGGCCTAAACACTTACTCTTACCCTATTTGTGTGCTCCCTAAGCCAATTTGAAGCCAAAAACATGAGCCATTTCTTTCATTACCCACACTTCCAAAGAGCCAAGCTACTATATATAATGAAACCTTACCTAATTAGCTTGAGACCATTTGGTGATGATGATGGTATTGAGTTTTTGGGGTGTATTGTAATTACTATTATAGTTGGGAAAAAACCAATGAGTTTCTTGGGTTAGATAGTAAATGCAATTGCATTAAGGCTGAATGTAAAGATTAAATGTATATATTTGTATTGTCATTCGAAGAAATGAATGGTAGAAGAAAAAAAAAGAGAAAAAAAATGAATATCTACTCAAAAGAAAAAGGAGTAGAACAAAAAGTGTTAGAACAACAAAAGGTAGCCTATATGTAGACCACAAAGTATGTATTTTAGACTATGTTATTGCATTGTAGATGGTTAGCAAAGTCCACGATAAATAAATCAGAGGATTATGTTATTACATTTTAGATGGTCACTAAAATTCTTGTGTTGGTCTCAGGATGTTTGTTTTCACTTTCCTATTCTTTCTTAGCCTACACCCATGGCCCCATTACAACCCATGAAAGACCTAGCGGATCTCTTGGTAATGCTTGCTTGAGAGTGAAGTTGCATATGCTCTATCTTTGTTCTTAATGTTTTATTCGTTCATGAGATCTTGTGCACTTATATGAGCGTCTTTCAATTTATGATTATGCGAATACATTTTGATTCCATGTACCTAAACTCCATTTAGCATATTTTGACGAGTGTTGTCGCCTAGGTTCTGAGTGAAAATATATGACTGAAATCCAGTGAGGATTAGAGTCGATATGAATTTTATCTTGGGCATTCGAGTGTAGTTGTTTTGTAAACCGAAAACATCCTAAGTATTGGCATACTTGCATTGTGTGATGCATTGTTATTAATTGGTATATTTGAGATTCTAGCATGCACGTGTTGTCTTTGCTTGGTATGTTTGGATTGTAACTCAACAATTTTCTTGCAGAGTATACGTTTGTGGATGTCGTAGCTGTAAACCCTCAGAAGACAAAACTTCTCCATCTAGGGATCACCTAGTAGTTGAAAGGCTTGTGGCAAACGCTAAATGTCACCGTGTTCCTTACAAAAGTGGCTTTCTTTTATTTTTATTTTTATATGTGTTGTTTATGTGTTTTTCATTTTTAGTTTTGCTCGAGGACGAGCAAAAGATAGGTTTGGGGGTATTTGATCGGACGATAATTATACCTATTTGAGGTCCCCATTGCCTATCATTTGTTCTCGTTTTCGAGCGTATTTTGTATATAATTTGTTTGTTGAGCTTTGTATAGATAAATATTCCCTACATATGATATTTGAGCTTAAATGACAATCGGGAAGCTAAATTTCAGGGTCCATATCTGTCTCCTTAGAGTGAACTGGGTTTTGTACCACCTATTTTTAGAAATCCCCAGAAGTCTTCTTTCTAGTGGTTTTTACGGATCACAGTTCCGGGTTTTCTAGAGAGTGATATACGTATTTTCGTAACGGTGCCTAAGGCTGGAAACACGACCATGGCTGAGAGCTTCATGCAAAACACCCAACTTTCGGGGATCATATCTCCCTCCTCAGATTGAATCACGTTAAGATATTCATATATTAAGAAATCCCCAGAAGTCTTCTTTCCAGTGATTTTTACAGATCGCAATTCCGGGTTTTCTAGAGGGAGATATGCACGTTTTCGTAATAGTGTGTGAGGTTGGAAACTGGTGTCGCGACCGCGACAAAGTCACGAAAATCATTGTCGCCCGGTATGTCGTCTTTCAAGACCGCGACACACCTGATTCTCGACCGCAACATGTCGGTTTTAGGCCGTTTTCAAAGGGGCAAATGTAACCTTTTGCACCAAAATTTGTTCCTAAACTTTCCCAAACTATAAATACATCATTTTATCCTCTTCTCTATACAACAAAACAAAGACAAGAGAGCCATTAATTTCTTCATCTTCTTCACAAATCAAGAGAGAGAGAGAAGCTTTTAAAGCTCCCATTGAGGTTCTCCTCCATGGGAAGCTCACCACCACCCATTTCTACACATCCTCTACCACTTTTGAGAGTTGATTGCAAGGAGATAGGAGTGGTCTATGACCAATTTCGAGTTAGGGATTCATAGAGCCCATGGAGAAGATCATCTTCAAGGGTTGTCTCCTTTAAACTCATTCTTTTTGTATTTCATGTTTTCTTGATTGGTAATCCCCACTTGGAAATATTTGTAAACCGAATTTGTGCACAACATATGTTGGTTGATTTTATATTCATTTGGGTTTTGAATTGTTCTTGCTATTATTGATTAATCTCTTATCTTGATATGTTTGTGTATGGAGATTGGAAATTGATGTGTTCATGGATGAGATTAGGAGTAGATTAACTTAATTATAGGAGTAGTTGTAATCAAATATCTCATTTGTGTGTGTATGTCTTTGGAAGGTCGAAATTAACTTGTATAGATGGGTTTGGGTGTTTGTGGGTTTTTGGTTGTGCCTAGGTGGACCAATCTGGGTATAATCTTAACCACATAAAGAATGAATGAAACTTGTCCTATGCAAGACCTTGCTAGAGTAGGTTTGGGCTTATGTTCATATGCTTAATTGTAGGATCTTAAGGCACAATTACTTCACCGAGACCTTGGGGAGTGATTCGTGTCTCAAATCCTTTAGTTGAGATTACAAGCACAATTACTTC
This sequence comes from Dipteronia dyeriana, assembly GCA_032871835.1. NCBI lineage: Eukaryota > Viridiplantae > Streptophyta > Magnoliopsida > Sapindales > Sapindaceae > Dipteronia > Dipteronia dyeriana. The sequence continues at coordinate 12,800,683 of CM065299.1, read as the reverse complement.
ACCGAGACCTTGGGAAGTGATTTGAGTTTGTAAATCTCTCAATTGAGAGAACAAACCCTTAGCTTGAATTGAATATCCTTAATTGAGGAGAGTTGTGCGTTCATGAGATTGGAGAACGTCGTAGTCGTCCAGTGGCAAGGACATTTCGGATTGACACCCGAGAAGACCTGGTGTTCGATTACCGGTTACGGACGAGGGGTCTCCTTTCTATCCATTTTGTATTCTGTTCTCCCCTAACTAATAGGATGTCCTTAATGCATAACAACCACTATTTATGCACTTATATGTGGTGAGCCTTATGTACCTTGTGTGATCGTTCACATGCATCTCTCTTATCCACCCTTTTATTATTTGTCACTTTAATCACCATTCTCACCCCTCCATATTCCTTTGTGTTTATTTGCATTCTTTTTAGTTTCATTTCTTTTGCACACACCTACGTTATGCATACACTTCTCACACACACCATTCTCACCACATCCGTATTCTCATTTACATGCTTTCAATAAACACTAGAATGTGAAACGATCGATGGATGATACCTCCCTATGGACGATACCCTCGCTTATCGCTTTACTAGTTTTCAAAACATTAGAGCACTTTGCGTAAGAATACTATAAATATCTTTTGATAATCGCAATTTGGTAACGACACAAAAAGCGAGTATCATATATGGGTGACCATCCCATTTATTCCTTAACTACAAGCTTAATAATTGAGAAAATTCCCATATGCATGACCATACTATGTGTGATTTGGTTTAGTATTTGAATTACAAGCTAATTCTAACCATTGCTCATTACATGACCTTGTGTGAGTAATAGGAAAATTAGGTGTTTCATGAAACAAACCCTATCAAGTGGATTTACATGCTTAAATGTGACTTAGGGATTACATTGAGGAGTGTAATTAGGTTGCATTAATTCCCTAGCATTCTCTCATATTAATATTCATATTTTTGATGTGAGCTTATGAGTAATTTAGTTTATTTGATCTTTTATATTAGGAATTAGAATACCAACCCAAGACAGGCATTATGCCATTTAGTTTTCATGCATTTAGATTAGGATTTAATTATACTAATTTGTGTTCAGCTAGTAGAATCACTGATCCCAGTGAATGAACTTTCTTTTATATTGATTAAGATTAAAAATACTGCAATAAATTTTGGCGCCGTTGCCGGGGATCGGCATAGATTTATTAGTTTAATCTAGTTAGCTGAATTAGGTAGTGTGTGTCATTTGTTTTATTAGTATAGTTTTATTTCTTTTTAGTTTCATTTTACTTCGTTGGTATTTTTGTTTTTGGTGTTTCAGGACCACGGGTGTATGCACGGTCGCCGTTCTCTTGGAAGGAATTTGTTTCCAGTCATCGACAACATAAACCGAATAGGTTGGCTTGCAAGGTAGTTTGAGGGTATAAATATTTTTGTTGAACTAGAGGGTGCATCTATTCCAGAAATGGGAGATCATGTGGAGAATGTGAATGTGGACCCACTACGGGCACCTACAATGAGGAAAACCAAGGTGTCATAGCTTTGAGATAATCTGGTCAACCTATGATGGAGCATCAACCGTCTCCCATAGTGTTGAGTGATGTAGCTAGAAGTTATGAGCTCAATGGACTTCACATTGCCATGCTTCCTTCTTTCATTGGCCATTCGACCGAAGATTGTTTGCAATTCATGAAGGATTATCATTCTATATTGGAGACCTTCTTGATAGGCCGGCTCATCGAAGAACAGTTAAAGATGAGATGTTTTAGGTATTGCCTAAAGGATAGAGCCAATGTGTGGTTCGGTTCTTTGAGGGTGGGATCCATAACTACATGGAATAAAGTGTGCCAAGTTTTCTTCAATAGGTTTTTTTCGACCGTGAAGATTTAAGAGATTAGGATCCAAATTGCAAGCTTCATCGAGGAAGATGTTGAGCCTTTTCATGAGGCATGGGGAAGATATAGGCAACTTTTGGAACAAATCCTTCCACACATGGTGACCGATGAGTACAAGGTCCGTACCTTCTATGATGGGTTGACAACCTTCACACAAGCTTCAGTGGACAATGCGTGTTGGCGTTTGATCACAAACAAATTGGCTGCTGAAATTTTTAAGAGATATTAGACATTGACTCTCAACTCTTAACATAGAAGTTCAATTTTAAGAAGGAGAGGAAAGCATGGGGTGAGTCAAGACATGGAGATGGCAATTCAAATGGCTAAACTAACCAAGCAAGTGGAGGCAATGGTAAGAATCATAGGTCAATAACAAGGAAGGGCAAGCATGGTGTATGAAGAATACCATCAAGGTAGAGAGATGGTGTTATATGAGATGTAGGATGTCCAAGCCTTGAATTATCAAAGAAGAAGAAGGGACCCATATTCAAACTCTTACAATCTAGGGTGGCATAATCATCCCAACTTCTCATGGTCCAATCTTAACAATGCTTTGAACAATCAATCGAATGCTTAAGGAGACCATCAAGGCGGTTACAGTCGGGGAAGTTATCAAGGTCAAGGATCAAATGGGCAGTAGTGGAACAATACCGAAAATAGGGAAATGACTTCTTATCAACCAAAGAAGCCTTCTTTGGAAGATCTAGTTACCAGTCTTGCTCATAGTTCACAGCAAACAGATCAGAATCTAAATAATTTCATCAAAGCAATCGGCCAAAGGTTTACCAACTTAGAGGCATCAATGAAGAAGTTGGAGACACAATTGGGGCAAGTAACTGACATAGTTCATAAGAGTGAGTCGGGTAGACTTCCTAGCCAGTTAGAGCAGGCTAAGGCCATGATCGTTTTGAAGAGTGGTAGAGTTTTAGACACCGATAATGCAGGAGAATCGAAGAGTAGGAACGTCAAAGAGTCAAAAAAAGAGAGTGGGGGAAGACTTTAGAAGTGGAGGAAGAAGTAGTAGTGGAAAATATGCCCGAGAAGACATCACTCTACACAAGTCGCCCAACCCCTACGTTCCACCGGTTCTATTCCCAGGAAGGTTAAAAAAGGATAAGATAGACAAGGCATTTATGGAGATTTTTGATGTCCTATCCAAGGTATAAGTCAACCTACCCTTGTTTGATATGATAGAGAAGATGTCGGCTTATGCCAAGTTTTTCAAGAGTCTTCACACCAACCGGTAAAAGTTTGGGCCAAACCATTAAGAGTATATAGCAAGTGGTGCTTGTGTAGTTTTTCAGAAGACACTTCCACCCAAACTTAAGGATCCGGGCAGTTTTTGTATCAACATTACAGTTGGGGACTCTAGATTGGAACGGGCAATGCTGGACTTAGGTGCTAGTATCAACTTGATACCGTTTTCCATTTGCAAGCAGTTGGGGTTAAATGAGATCAAGCCAATAACTATATCATTACTTCTAAATGATGGTTCGATTAGATATCCGAGGGGGATCATGGAAGATGTGTTTGTACAAGTTGATAAGTTGATCATCCCGGTGGACTTTGTAGTGTTAGACATGGATGATGTTAGTGGGGAGACTAATATGAGACCAATTTTACTAGGAAGACCATTTTTGGCAACAACCAAGATTATATTTGATGTGCAGAATAGGAAGCTTACAATGACAGTTCTAGATGAAACGGTGGAGTTCAAGCTATTTGATGCATTATCTTACCCATCCGGGGCTGATGATTGTTCGTTTATCGATGTTTTAGATCCAGGGATCGATGGTGTGTTCAGAGATGAAGACTTAGAAGAATTATCAGAATGGGATTGGAAAGATCAAGAGAAGTCAAAAGACATTTCTAAGCCAATAGAAGAGATTGATAGTGAGGAAGATTTTGAAAAACTGGTGGTATCAGATGTAAGTGTTGAACAAAATCCACCTCTTAAGTTAGAACTCAAGGAATTGCCAACCACATTGAAGTATGCTTATCTAGGTGAAGAAAAGACATATATGGTAATAGTTGCTTATGACTTGAAGGACAGTGAGGAGGAAAGGCTCCTTGAGGTATTACATAGGTACAAGTCAGCCATATGATGGTCTCTTGAAGATATTAGAGGGATTAGTCCTGTTATTTGTATGCACATGATTTTTCTAGAAAATGATGCCAAGCCTACAAGGAAAGCTCAGCCTAGAGGCGGTTGAACCCAATCATGAAGGAAGTAGTGGAAAAGGAGGTTCTAAAGCTTCTAGAGGTAGGAATCATATATTTGATATCAAACAGTAAGTGGGTCAGCCCTATCCATATAGTTCCTAAGAAATCGGGTATAACAGTGGCTAGAAATGAGCAAGATGAGTTGATTCCTCAAAGACTTCAAATAGGCAGGAGGGTGTGTATTGATTATAAGAAGTTGAACGCAGCCACCATGAAGAACCATTTCCCTTTTCCATTCATTGATCAGATATTGGAGCGATTAGCAGGGCATAGTCATTACTGTTTCCTTGATGGCTATTCGGGATACAATCAGATAGCCATAGCACCAGAAGATCAGGAGAAGACCACTTTACATGTCCATTTGGAACATTTTCCTACAGAAGGATGCCTTTCGGTCTTGTAATGCTCTAAGCACATTTCAGAGATGCATGATGTCTATATTTTTAGATATGATGGAGGAGATCATTGAGGGTGTTTATGGATGATTTCTCCATGTTTGGAGATTCCTTTGAGATATGTTTGAAAAACTTAGCCCTGGTCCTATAGAGATGTGAGGAAAATAACTTGGTTTATGAACTGGAAGAAGTGTCATTTTATGGTACAACAAGGGATAGTTCTTGGGCATGTGATAAGCAAGAGAGGAATTGAGGTTGATAAGGTGAAGGTGGAAGTAATCCGAAGTTTACAACCTCCAAAATCTGTGAAGGAAGTGAGGTCTTTCCTTAGGCATGCAGAGTTCTACCGGAGGTTCATTCGAGACTTTTCTAAGATAACAAGACCTTTGTGTGCACTCCTCCAAAAAGAGATAGAATTCGAGATGAGCAAGGAGTGTTTGCATGCTTTTGATACCTTGAAAGATGCCTAGACAACTGCACCTATTATGATGCCTCTGAATTGGGAGTTGCCCTTTGAGCTGATGTGTGATGCTTCAGATTATGCTATCGGGGCAGTTTTGGGGTAGTGGGTGGATAAGTTTCCACATGTTATTTATTATTCTTCCCGAACTCTAAATGATGCCTAACTTAACTACTCAACAGCTGAGAAGGAACTCTTAGCGGTGGTTTTTGCCTTAGAAAAGTTCAGAGCATATTTGGTGGGAGCCAAGGTAGTGGTATTTTCAGATCATGTAGCCCTTAGGTATCTTCTTCGAAAAAAAGATGCCAAGCCAAGGTTGATTCGGTGGATCATACTATTATAAGAGTTCGATTTGGAGATACGAGACAAGAATAGTGTAGAGAATGTGGTAGCCAACCATTTGAGTAGGTTAGTGCAGGAAAAACCAGAGGAAAGGGATGAATTATCATTAAGAGAGAACTTTCTGGATGAGCAGTTATGGAGTGTGTCGGCTACGGAGCCTTGGTTTACCGATATAGTGAATTATTTGGTTAGTGGAGTTATTCCTACGGAGTTGAATCCTCAAGGACGGAAGACATTCATATTTATAGTTAGAAGGTTCTTTTGGGATGATCCGTTCTTATACATACACGGACCCGATGCAGTTATTAGGAGATGTGCACCTGAAACCGAACAAAAGGACATACTTAGGTTTTGTCAAGAGCTACATTGTAGGGGGCATTTTGGAGCCCGAAAGACAGCTTTGAAGGTGTTACAATCGGGTTTCTATTGGGAATCGTTGATGAAGGATGCAGTCCAATTTTGCTCGACATGTGATAGATGTCAACGGAGGAGGAACATTAGATAGAGGAACGAGATGCCCCTAACTAGTGCCGTGGTGGTCAAGTTATTTGATGTATGGGGCATTGATTTCATGAGACCATTCCTATCCTCTTATGGGTTTAGCTACATGTTCTAGGGTTGATTTGGGGAATTTTCAGATTGTTGGGGGATGATGAATTTTTTTACATAATTGTGTGAATTGAAGGGTAGGTTTTGGTTTGTGAAGTATGTATTGTATTAATTTCGTGTTTTTGGAGGATTTGTGAGTGAAATTGGTTGATTTAAGTGGAATTAGGGTATATTTGGGGGTAATTTCAGGGTTGCTTTGTGTTGGATGTTGTTAGAATTATTCGGCATATATTGTGATTGTGTGGTGGTGGTTTATGGTATCCGTAGTGTATCGGATTACTGGAGTTGTTGACTCAAGACAGAGTTGTTGAGTGATCCGAATTGAGGCGAAACAGTTTTTATTACAAGGTGTGAAATGGCCAGAACCAAGCAAACTACTAGGGTAGATTCCAGCCGTACTGAGACAGGGGATTCCAGTCGTATGGAAATGCCAAGAAGTGGCCAAGACAAAGGAAAGAAGTAGATACCCCCTTGCGTCGAATACCCCGATTTTCCGGCTAGGATAGCAAAATTTAGTGGGAAGAAGTTCATACCTGATAAGGGGATCAACTTGAGCGAGTTGTATGAGACTCTGATTCCTGGGATGGTTGAAGCTCAAGGTTGGGGCACTTTTGTTCAGAGGCCTGCAAAGTATTACCCTCAAATAATTAAGGAATTCTATGCATGAGTCATTGAAAGGACCTACAGTTTAGGAAGTCCAGTATTGGTTCGTGATAGAGAAGTCTACATCAACTCTAGGACATTAACAGACATTACAGGACCGAACTTTCATAGACAGTGGCCATGTTCAAGGGGGTTCCTCGATTTGACATATTCTCTAGAATGAACATTTACCTAGCCAACAATTTGGTAGCCCAGCCAATGGAGTTTTGGAACTCCAGGTCCAACCCGATCAAGCAGAAAAGGTTGCTACTAGAGATGACTTTCTGGCACATTTTCATTTCCCATTCCTTGAGGCCATGTAAACATCGTACTACGGTTTCTTATGTGGTAGCCACCCTGCTTTACTGCCTTAAACATGGGCATCCTTTAGATGTGGGGGTGATTGTGAAAATGGATATTCATAAGTCAGCAAGGGATATAACAGGGAAAGAAGCAATGGTGTTCCTTTGCCTAATCACATTTTTCTGCCAAAATGTGGGTATAGACATGTCTTCTGATGAGTTTGTTGAGACCATACCTGATTTTGGGATCCGTACATGGCATTCACTGTTTCCAGAATGAGGTTTGGCGAGACTCGACAGAGGTAAGGGCAGTCGGGCCAAGAAGAAGAGAGGAAGAGTAGTTCAAAATCAATCAGATGATGATGACATGGAGCCCGATCGAGATGAGCAGGCAGATGATGTTGATGATGAGCGGTTGCCTGAGAAAGATGGTTCTCTCCCATCTTTAGAGCATCTACCAAACTCTCCAGAGGACAGCAACCAAATGCCACTAGAGATGCCCATCACTTAATCCTTCAGCACATGCAGTGGATGGAACAGAGGATGATGGCTAGGATAGATATGGTGGATGTAGGATTTAGATAGGATATTGCAGATTTGAGGCAGAAGCTCCATCTATGGCCATATGATAGAGAAATGAAGTCGGTTCCTTATCCATGGCATCCGTATCTAGCTTCTGGATACCAGCCTCTGCATATATTTCCAAGTTATAGGCCTCCATACCTATGGACACAGAGTGCAGGCTCAGCTTCAGGATCAAGATTCCAGCCCCAGTTCCCAGTTCTTAGTTCACCCGACCAGTGGATCGGTAGTTTCAGAGGAGGAGGCTATTGTCCAGACTGTCATGGAGATATCAAGAAAGGAAGCAGAGGACAGAGCAATAACAGCAGCCGGTTGGAAGGGGAAGGAATTGATGCTCGGATCCTCATGGCCACCACCACCACCACCACCACCACCACCACCACCACCTCATTATTAGCTTTGAGTTGTATTGTTTAGCTAGACTTGTTTGTTTGTTTTGCTGTTTTAAGTTACATTTCATACTTGTTTTAATTACTCTTGTTATTTGATTTTTATCGCAGTTGTACTTTTGCATCTTTACTTTTGTTTTGTTTTAATTGTGATTAGCATAAGGGGTATGCACTGTATTGTGTTATGGTTGATGTTTAACTGTCATTGGGTGCTTTATATTCCATCTTGATCGAGTCTTTGTTTATTTTATTTTATTTTATATTGATTGGATTGTGTTGTGTTGGCTGTGGTTTAGGCACCTTTCTCGCCGGGCTCTCATTGTCAACATTGGGGACAATGTTAGGTTTAGGTTTGGGGGTGTCGACATCGGTTTCGGTCGTTTTAGTTTTATTGAGTCCTTAATTTTATTTTTGATGTCATTCTGAGTCAAACTTTTCAAAAATAGTCGCATGGCCAAAATTTTTGAGTTTCAAATAGCTTGAGTGTGATGCTTTGAGTGTGTGTTTATATGAGAGTTTATTTATGCATAATGTGCTTGATTGAGCATATTGTTGTCATTCTAGGGTCTCACTTGCACTTCATGGGCTTGTCCCATCTTTTTGTGTTCAAGTTTAGGGGACTTGGTGCTCAAGCACCTTGTTCTAATAGTGGAGACCACCTAGTGAGTTCACAAACATAAGCCTTAAAAAGCGCATTTAAGTGTTATTATTGTCTCATCTTAAACACTTATCTCGTCACGCACATCATTTGCCATAGGACACATTGCATTATATATGTGGATTGCTTGATGGATACTTACATTCCCTTGATAGATGAAATGGTGGAAATGATTTTAGACAATGTGTGTGCTTAACTACTCATATTAGCCTAAACACATTCCATGTCCCTAGTTATGTGCTTCTAAGACAATTTTGAGGTCAAACACTCACCTTTCTTTTGGAACCACATTACACCATATAGCTTAAACCTAAACACATGCCTACCCTCGTTGGCAATCTTGTTAGGATGTGTCGTGTTGTGGTTGAATGGTGGAAAAGCTCTAAATTTTAAAAGTTAGCGTGTATTTTGGCTATAATTTTAAATGTGCAATGTAAAAGGCTCAAAAATGTAAAAGTGCTAAAATATGCACTTATGAGCTTTAAGTGTTAATATTAAAAAAAAAAGGAATAAGTGTTTTGTATGAAATTTTAAAGTACTCACTAATAGAGTACTCATGTATAGCACAAGTGTAACGAAAATAACACAAGTGTAATGAAAAGTCAAGCCTAATCACTAGTGCCACAAGTGATATGAATAGAGCTTAAGTATTGGGTGTATCGTGTAGTATCTTAGCAAGATTGATGACTTTTGAATTCCATTTCCTATCCTTTTTTCACCATATTTCACCCAATGGCCTTATTATAACCAAAGGGAAGACCTAAATGATCTACTATGAAATCTAGATTGGGAATGTTTGTTGAAGCATGATCTTCCAAGTCCATGGCATTTGATTCATTTCCTAGGCTAGTTCACCAAAAGAATAACGTTTCATTTCTTATTGTATGCAAGTATTTGATTCCCATGCATAACTCTATTCTTGCATACTTTGCATGAGTGTGAACTTACGACTCCGAGAGGAAATAAAATAGAATATCCACGTGAGGATTAGAGTCAAAGTAAATTATACTCGAGGTGTGAGAGTGAGTAGTTCCCGACATGAGAGCACTCTAGGTGTGGGATTCATGTTGTTCGAGTGTCCCGTGAGTGCCTTCGAGTTGCTTGAGAATGTTTTGCATGTGTCTACTCTCTTTATCCACACCTCTTTGCATCTCGTCATGAGTTAAAAATGCGGCTTTTGAATTTTTACTGCTTGATTTTTTTTTGTTTTTATTGAGTCTTCGTATTGTTTGCTTGTTTGTTTTGTGGTTGTTTTCTCTTGATTTTGCTCGAGGACGAGCAAAAGGCTAGGTTTGGGGGTGATCGAGCCATGATAACACTAGTTTTCAAGTCCCCCTTCCTATGTTTGTTGCTAAATTATCGGGTAAAATCAAGTGTTTAATGGCTCGATTAAGTGTTTTTGTAGGATTTCATATTAGTGGTATCATTTGGATAATTTGAGTGAAGTTGGGACCTAAAAGTGCTGGAAATCAGAAGCTTAGACAAAAAGGCTCGAGCTGTCGCGGTCGTGAAGCGTCGTCACGGTAAACCGCGACACCATGAGCGACAGGAACTTGTTGTAGAAGTCGCCTAGAAATGTCGTTTGAAGAACAAATGCGAACATACAAGGAAGCGACATGTCGTGGTCTAAGTTCCATCATAGAAGACCGTGACATACCGAGCGACAACAACTTTCTTAGCCATTATAGCTCGAGGTATCGCCTGAAGAGAAGACGCGGAGAGAAGGAGCGAGGTGTCGCGGTTGGGTTTCCGTCATAGACAACTACCACAATTAACAATACGACAGTACGATGGCACGTGTCCCTAGATTGATTCGTGACCTATTTTTTGGACCCATATAAATACCCTTATGAGTATTTAGGAAGGTATCATCAGCCACACAAACTTTTAGGACACTTTCATCTTTCCATCACCACCCTTAGACTCTTTCATTCCTCTATCCATCTTGGAACTTGGAAAGCAAGAAGAGGAAGCTTACAATTCAAGGAACCTCAAATGACTAACTTGGGTTTCTTCTTTAACTCTTCTTTGTTTTATTTCTTTTCTTTAATGTGTAACTAATTTATATGTTAGGGGATTAATGTAAACCGGTTGAATAACTCTTTGTAATCCTAAGTCTAATGGTTTTTAATTAAATACCTTTGTAGTCTCTTTTATTGAAATACTTGCTCTAATTACTTCACTTATATTCAAATGAGACCTCAATGAATGTTTGTGTTAGAATTAGTTTATCTATGATGTTGAGGGTTAGATGTGGGTGACCATCCCATTTATTCCTTAACTACAAGCCTAATAATTGAGAAAATTCCAATATGCATGACCATGCTATGTGTGATTTGGTTTAGAGTTTTAATTAAAAACTAATTCTAACCATTGCTCATTACATGACCTTGTGTGAGTAATAGGAAAGATTAGGTGCTTCATGAAACAAACACTATCAAGTGGATTTACATGCTTAAATGAGACTTAGGGATTACATTAGCAGTTTAATTAGGTTGCATTAATTCCCTAGCATTCTCTCATATTCATATTCATTTTTTTCGTGTGAGCTTGTGAGTAATTTAGTTTATTTGATCTTGCATATTAGGAATTAGAATACCAACCCAAGACAAGCATTATGCCATTTAGTTTTCATGCATTTAGATTAGGATTGAATTAGACTAATTAGTGTTCAACTGGTAGAATCACCGATCCCAGTGAACAAACTTTCCTTTAATTTGTTTAAGATTAAAAATACTGTAATCTGTTGTCGTCGTCCCTTCTCCGATTCGTCGCCAACAACTATAATGGTTGGTCTCTTTTTTAAAACAGTCAAAGGTCAAAAGTTGGTAAACGACAAATCCTCCAAATCAAGGCTCCCTCACATGTAATATCAGGGGTAATTTTGACAGATCACAATAAATAGTGTTATTTTCATAACAATTAATAACTTTGTGACTTTTCCATAAATACCTTTAAGAAGAGTGCCATTTAAAAAAAGAACCCTTTTTTTCTAAATATTTTGTTAACAAATAAATTGATATTGTTTTAGACTAAAACACATTATAAAATATATATTTGTTGTATTATATTTTTTAAAAAATATTATTGTTAATATAAATACTTTAACATTTATACTGTTAGAATAAAATTTATTTTATTTTATTATATATATATATTTTTTAAATTAATAAATATTTTATTTTATTCATTTGTTTTTAAATTAATATATATTTTATTTTACTTATATTATAATATTTTGTATTTTATTTATAATTATTATTGTTAAAACTTAATATTAATATTTATTATTATTATTATTATTATTATTATTATTATTATTATTGTTATTGTTATTTATTTCCCCTCGAATAAAACTCCTACCCATTGTATTAGATCAATTACACTAAATAGTCCAAAACAATTCAAACATTGTATTGTATTAATCTAATACATTTTAAACTCTTAATACAATAAAATGAACCAAACTTACCCTATTTATTGTTATTATTATTATTTTTTTCCCTTCGAAAACAACTCCTACCTATTGTATTAACTAATACGATATCCATTGTATTAAACCAATTAAAATGTATTAACTAATATAACACATAGTCCAAAACAAATCAAACATTATATTGTATTAATTAATCTAATACATCTTAAACTCCTAATACTGACCAAACTTACCCTATTTAATGTCCTATTTTTACATTTTTATTGTCTCCTTTTCTTCTGGATTTACTTGTGGCATCGCCTCGTGGGTCTTTAACATAGTTGTCCTTGATGTTAAATCCATACTCCTTGTTCTCTTTGAGCTACCTGTTATTTTTATTTCCCTTATGGGCGTTTAATTTCTTTCTTATAATTTTTATTCATTGTTAGATAGATCTAACAGTTGATATATGTCGCCGCAACTAATGACTGTCTTTCTTGTTTAGTGGGGCGAAAGGGGACTTCCCTAATAAAATTATTAAGAATATATGGTTTATAGGATTCAATATTTCAATTGCTGGGTAGGTAAAATTGCAATGTCGTTGTGCATATTCCTTTATCATTGTTATGCGGAAGAGTTTCTTCGGATGGTTTGAAAACAACTCTACCAAATTGATTTTGAATATGCACACTTAATGCAAATTAGGTCCAGTTTGACATTATTCTCCAGCTGCTTTTGGGGTCAAAAGTGATTTTGGACCAAAGACAAGGTGTTTGATAAAATCGTGGGGAAGTGCTTTTGGACACTTTTAGATTCTCGCAACTGAGTTTTTAAGAAGTTACAAATATATGCTTTTGGATTTTAGTTTCTTCTTTTAGAAAACGTGCTACAGTAATATTAAATGAACTTTTGTTAACTTTCCAATTTTATCCTTACCTTTAACAAAATTTACTAAAAAAAATTGGGTTTACATTACTGTACAAAAAAATTATTACCATAACTGTATAAAAAAATTGGTTAATTAATTCAATAAAGTAGAATAAAAAAGAAATAAATAAATGAGCCTAATTAATTCAATAAAGTAAAATAAAAAATGAGACTAATTAATTCAATAAAGTACTATAATTATATAATACTAACACTAAACACAAATAAACAAGAAATATAGAGTATAGCACATTAACACCATTTAGATGTCATGTTCTTGTAGTAATTTACAACATTTACAACATTTTTTACTTCAGTTTACCAAACACATTGAAATTGCTTTTAGTTCTCACAGCACTTTTGAAAATTAGTTTACCAAACACTCAGCTGATTCTTCCCACAACAATTCTAAAAGCAGTTTCCCCCACAACAATTTTAAAAGCATTTCTCCCCACGGCACATCAATACCAAACTGAGCCTTACTAGCAGCTCATTCAATGCTACTATTGGAGTAATTGGTTGTGGTATTAACTTCTTGTGGTGCAAAAGTCTTGAAGAAAGCGATTAGATTAGTACCCGTATAATTGAAGGAAAGCTTCGTAGATCAAAGCAACGAGAGATTCGACACAAGGCACACAAGAGGTGGAAAGTGAGACCGATCCCTAGAGCCGAAACATTTGATGCTTAGTCAAGGTTATCTCTACCATTCGAGAAGCTTGGAGTCATAAGTCCTTGGGCTAGAGAGGAGTAAGGTTGGATATATAGGGCGGCTATCTAATACAAGTATTAGGAGTAAGTCTATCTTCCTAGAGTTTTCAGGTTACATACTTTACTGAAGGCCTCATGTAAGTGGATATACATGTGTCGCTGGGTTGTTCGGAGTCGTAAGTCCTTCGTGCAAGAGCTTTCAGGTTAGAACTTAATTAGTTTGGCTCTCGCGTACGTACATTCGAGTAGCTAGAGAGTAAGCCAGTCCTATAGGCTATACAGAGTCTAGGGGTGTAAACTTAGTTGGGCACTCATGTAAGACCATTTGTGCAGCTTGGAGTCGTAAGTCCATGTGCTAGAGCTTAGAGTTGTGTTTAGATATGACCACTATTAGTTGGCAATAAGGTTAGTGTGATTTACATAATGAAGTGTTTTGACTGGACGAAGTCCCTTGGTTTGTCTTTTTGTGGTTTCCACGTAAAAAAAATTTATGTCATTTTTATTATTGCTTATTATTAGTTTATTGCATGCATGCTTGAGTGTAATCGATAATTGAATGAAGTGTTAGTTGAATACATTGTTATGGTATGTTCAGATCCGATATAAACATTGAGTAATGTTCGGATGTTCTAAATATTGTTGTGGACAATTAGTTTATTAGTTGATTGTTAAGTTTAACCGAGTATTAATCTATTAATACACGGTTGGCTTAATCATGTTGAAGTTGTGTTGCACTTTGATATATTTAATAAAAGTTCAATTTAATTCAGTGAATATTTGGCAAAGACCTCTAGGTCTGTCTTTGCATAAACACTAGAACTTTACAAGACTTCTATAGCTAAACTAAAGGTCAAATCAAGACCAAGATGAGAATGTCATGAAAAAAATCTAAAAGAACACAAACGGAAAAAAAATGACAAGTCACCACTAGAACCGTGACGCACTTCGAGTATACCTCTAATCTAATGGTACTTAAAAAAAATGAAATGGAATGCACGAGTCTAGATGACCCTTCGTAAGTGTATGAATCGTTTTCGAGAATATCGGACACAAGTAAGGGTATCGTTCCCGTGAGGATCTGAAGTAGGTTATACAAATAAATTATTAAATCTGCTTAACAAAGATTGATTAATGAGTGATCTTAGCTCATTGAAACTAAAAGTGGAACAAATACAAGGGAGTATAATAGAACATAAGTGTTAACCAAGATCTTTTATCATTAAGTTTAAAGTATCATCCATTAATCAAATATATGCCCCTAATTTTGAAGGTCTTTGAAAAAGACTTTCATCAACTCCACATCTCAATGTGTCAAAGGATGGTGAGTAGATAAATCTTTAATCTAGAAGGGCTAGTGAAATTAATAAGCAAGGTCATGCGCAATCAATAATCACTCCAAAGAGAAGTGAATGATAATAGTTATGTTTGTTCCAAACACATTTATTGACAATCCAACCACTTAAAAACATATTAAATGCTACAAATGCAAGGTAAATCACATTTAATGTATAGTTCATACATTAATTGCACATATAAATACAAGATAGCATGGATAAATATATTCTATTAACTTAGATAATGGTTAACAACAAATGAGCATCTATCCCTTACATCTTAAGGAATTTAGCTACACATCATTATCTCAATGATAAGAGAGAGAGAGAGAGAGAGAGAGAGAGAGAGGACCCATAGTCATGGACGATGATCCTTGACATTGATTACAAATTCTTCCTTCAATCTTCTTCAAAGTTGCTTTAAGATCTAGTTAAAACTAAGAACTAGTTTGACCTCTAAGATAACCCCTATCTTTAATCTAAGTGTTTATGTCTACAAAATTACCAATGAAAAGATTCTCAAAAGAGTATTGAGAGATATGATTAGAGAAACAAATCCCCTTTCTTGTATTTATGTCTTCTATATATACTAGTTTAGTAAAGATATTTTTGTGTATGTAGTGGGTAGGAAAAAATTATTGGTTTATCAGGTGGATTATTGACGTGGCAGACATTTGAGAGTCAGATCTGCGAGATGGAACACGTGGATTGAACTCGTAGTTTGCTTCTGCTTGAAAGAGATCGTATATTCAAATGGCAGTGGGGTTCTAAGTAATTTCTGTGAAGTGGTTCTGCGAGATGGATCTCACAGTGTCTGGTAGCCGCCTAGTTTCTATTGGCTTGAACCCACAACATGAAGTGGCAGTCTCCTTTGGAATGTTTCTATGAGATAGAACACGTAGATTTGAAGTAGCAGTTCTGTTATGGTTGTAGATTGGCATGACAGTTACTTCTAGAGAACATCTGCGACTTGGTCACTGCGAGGTTGAACTCGCAGATTGACATCGCAATCATTTATGGGAAACATCTGCTATTTTGAAATAGATGTTGATATCGTAGTTTGATGTAGTAGTCCTCTCTAGGGAACTTCTACAACTTGGATTTGCGAGGTCGAACTTGCAAATCTCTTATTTTTCTTCTAAAAATCTCTTCTCTTCAACGTGTAATCTCCAACTTAGAATGAAAATACCTTTAACGAGTAAAATTTTCTAAAAACATTTTTACAAACAATTAAACATTTAAAACATCCAAAAATGGCAACAAAAGTAGGGACTTAAGCGCTCAAAACACATACATATTTAGATCGACCATTCCCCCTGCCTACGGTCTATCCAATTAGCTTTTGGGATTGCAGATCATTTATATGAAGAGAAATAAAAGAATATTTAAGGCAAATGCAACTTCTTTTCAAGTGTCTCTCCCCTTTCTCGCTCTAAGAGATAAATAGTGCATGTAGCTAGGTCCGTAACGTCTCGTGTCTTCTTCGAACTGAAGCAGTGAGATGAGTTGTGTTGTGGTTGAGGTCTTGTGAACTCTCGTCTGGGTGTTTTTAAAAAAGAGAAAAAAGTAAAATATAATTCGGAGATGAATGAAGCTGAAATAGCCAAGCTATATGAGAATCTATCTCTCACAGGTGAAGACAGAGCTGTTCATGAAATGATAGAAAAAGCTAATGTAGATGGAGTGGAGGATGTCAATAGATGTGTAGTGGGGAAAGTTCTTACCAGTAAGAAAGGCAATAGAGAGGCTTTAAAGGGCTGATAGAGTAGACCTGGAACCTGTTTGGTCAAGTAGAAATCGAGCTAGTGGGTGACACTATATTCATATTCTACTTTATCAATCGTAAGGACCGGAATTGGGTATGACACAAAGGTTCGCGGCACTTCGGGAATAGTATGATTGTGCAGGAATAACTAGAATGAACCTATAATATCTCTCAGTTGGGTTTAAATAAAGCAGATTTCTGGATCCAAATCCATGACATCCCTATTTTTTGTATGAATTGGCGAACTGCCAAATGGCTAGCATAACAAATTGGAGAAGTTGTGGAAATCCCATCAGAATCTGAGGAATGCTGGGGGAAGATTATGAGGGTTAAGATTCGAATAGACATCTCTAAACCTTCGAAAGGGTGGCTGAGGTTGAAGTTGGGTAAAACAGATGAAGTTACCATTGTAAGCTTGAAATATAAGAGGCTCTCTGAGTTTTGTTTTTCCTGTGGTAAAATTGGCCATGGAATCAAGGTTTGTATGGATGATGAAGATAGGAAAGCAGCCTTAGAGGGGTCCCTGAATAAGTTTGGATCATGCTTAAAGACGCCAATTTCCGAAAGATCAAAAGCCAAAGTTAATATTCAGGTGAATGGGAGGAGCTCTTCGAACAGAACTAGATCCATTGAGGCATCCCATGAAACCGAAGGAGACAGGGTCTGTTAGCTTAAGACTCGGATCCATGAAGTCTCACAAAGAAGCCCTGACAATCTCAGTGACCGCACCATAGAGCTTGTTGAAGGAGAAGATGCAGCAAACCCTATCTCTCGTAGGAGGCATTGGGCTTCCACAAGCCAGTGAGATGTGCATTGATGGGCCCGGTATTGGAGTAAAGGGGTCCTCAACAGAGTTGGGTCTTTCGGTTATCGAGCCCAGATTAATCCCTTACACAAGATTTGTGAGTTTAAATCAGCCAACCTAAACATTACGAAAAAATAGGCCAACCTACGAAATTATACCCAGTTCTAGAACATGTTTCTTCAGTTCAACCTATGGAATCCGAGTCTTCCAAATCTCTCTTAACCCCTAAAAGAAATTTTCTATGCAATTGAAGAGATCTATTAGGGATGTAAAAAAGCAGTCTCCAGCAGGTCTAATTTCCAACCATCTTCATTGAATGCTTGAGCTTAACAAGTTGTCCATAAGGTCACTCAAAAGAAATAAATTCTCTCCGTCAGCAGCCAAGAACAGTTCTTTATCTAAGAAAGGGAAAAATCCCTATAAAGCTTCATCAATTTCTCACTGTTTCCCCAACAAGCAGTGTGACATTGCGACCTTTCAGACTATGGTAGAAGGCCAAGTCTATAAAAGGAAAGTAGTTTTTGATCTCCTGGAAGAAAAAATCAGAGACATCAAGAAAGAGAAGTTTTCGATCCCCAAACCGGATATACCCACATCTAAGGGACCCAAAGTCTAGGCCCGTCGGAAAAAATGATAGGCTATTGTTGGAACGTGTGAGGGTAGGGAACCCTTGTGCATTCACGGCTTTGCCAAGGCTGCTCAAAAAACATCCCCCAGATATCGTCTTTCTCTCGGAGACAAAATTTAATGGTTCTAAGATAAGCAAATGTAGAATGTTACTTGGCTGCAATAATTGTTTTTGTGTGGGCAGTGTTGGTAACAGTGGTGGTCTCCTGCTTTTATGGAAGGATAAGAGTGTTGTTTTGGTCCATTATTACTCTATAGGGCATATAGACGCTTAGGAGTGTATGGAGGAAGGTTTTTTTTGGCGTTTTTTGGGGTTCAACGGTGATCCGAATTCTAGCAAAAGGCAGTCTTCTTGGGCTCTATTACGTCACCTAAAGGAGGTCGATAACCTTCCATGGGTTTGTGGTGGTGACTTCAGCGATCTTCTGAGCATGAATGACAAGGTAGGAGGGTTGGTTAAGTCGTTTTCTAGCATGTACAATTTTAGACAAGCTGTAGATGATTGTAATCTGACCGATGTTGGTTTCTCTGGCCTAAGACATATATGGAACAATTAAAGGGATGGATAGTAATATACAGGAGAGACTTGATAGATTTCTAGCTTATGATCAATGGCGGGAAAATTTTAGATATGTGAAAGTGGCTCATCTAGGCTTCAATTCGTCTGACTATCGCCCTGTTCTCCTCAATTTTGCTTTAGATTCCCCTTTTCTGAGAACTAAAGATTGGAACTTTTGTTTCAAACCTTTTTGGCTCAATTAGGAGGACTACAATAGGACAATGAAAGATGCCTGGAACGAAGTTGGCACAACTGATCCTATTAGAAACTTGAAATCGAAACTCAACTGGTGTGCCTTAGCTTTGAAGGATCGGAGTACATCAAGATTCGATAATCTCGAGAAGCAGATTGAGGAGAAAAATAGAGAAATTGATAAGCTGTACAAATCTTGTTAGAAGCTAGGGGTTATACTATCAATCAAGCAACTAGAGAAATCAGTAGAAGGCATGCTAGATTATGAGGAAATCTTCTAGAAACAACGCTCTAGAGTAGAATGGTTACGTGCCGATGATTGGAACTTGAAATTTTTCCATACAAAAGCAACTGCCAGAAAGAAGAGCTTTATTTCTTGTCTTCTTGATGCGGAGGGCAAGCCTCAAGACACAGAGGAGGGCATAATGAAGATTTTAAGTGATTTTTTCTCCTCCATTTTCAGTTCCTCTAACCCCTCAGATTGTGACACCTTGATAGCTTCGAAAGATATCAAGTCAAGGCTGACTGGTAACATGAGTGAGGCCTTATGCTCCCCGTATTCAGCTAATGAGGTGAAGGTTGTAGTTTTTAGCTTGAGTCCTTCTAAAGCCCCTAGTCTGGATGGGTTCCACACGATCTTTTGTCAGAGCATTTGAGGGTTAACTGGGGGTGATGTAACTGGAGTTTGTCTCAGCATCCTAAATGGTGAAAAGTCTAAAAGAAAGTTCAATGATACAAATTTGGTTTCAATAAGTAAAGTATGGAACCAGTGCATATCCAGGATTTTCGCCCCATCTTCTGTTGTAGTGTGATCTATAAGACTGCCATGAAGGCTATGGATTTAAGACTTAAAGGTATTCTTCCTTACATTATCTCCTTATACCAGTATACTTTCGTCCCTAGAAGATAAAATTTTGATAATGTATTGGTTGCTTTCAAAATCCTCCACTCGTTGGGGCGAAAGAAGGCTAAGAAAAATGGGCATATAGTCTTAAAGCTTGACATGAGTAAAGCTTAAGAAATGATTGAGTGGGCCTTTTTGTCGGTAGTTATGAGGAAGATAAATTTTCCGTCACAGTGGATTAATCTGGTTATAGACCGAATCTCTTCATCAACTCTCTTCTTCCAGCTAATTGGTACGGTTGCTTGATCTTTGTACACTTCCAGAGGCCTAAGACAAGGATGTTCTTTCTCCCCCTACCTCTTTCTCTTATGCTCTGAGGCCTTCTCTGGTTTGATTACGAATTCTAAAAGAAACGGGCGAGAATTGGGAATTACGAGCTATAGAGGCAGCTCTCTAATCAGTTATCTCTTTTTTGTTGACACCAACATGCTTTTCCATAAGGCGTCCAATGCTAGTAGTGAGTGAATCCGGTAAATCCTGGACATCTACGAGAAGGGTTCTAGACAGAAAATTAACCACAGCAAGTCTATTATCACCTTCAGTCAAAAGGTGTTGGCTACTGTAAAAATAGATATCCAGAGTATTCTAGAGATAGATGTGTGCAATTCCCATGATAAATACCTGGGTTTTCCCATAATGGTGGGTAGAAACAAGAGAAAGTTATTAAATGATGTTAAAGAAAGAGTTGGGAACAAGTTACGAGGATGGAATGGTAATTTGTTCTCTTTTAGGGGGAAAAGAGGTTCTTATCAAAGCTGTAGCTCAAGTCGTCCAAACATATTCGAAGAATATGTTTAAGATTCATACAAGCTTGTGTAATGAGCTCAGCGCGATGACTTCGAAGCTTTAGTGAGGCATTAGAGACTAAAAAAGGAAAGCAAGTTGGGTTAGTCGGAGAAGATATGTTTGCCAAAATATGAGGGAGGTTTGGGCATCAAGGATCTAACTATCTTTAATCAGGCCCTGTTGGCATAACAAGATTGGCGCATTCTCTCAGCTCAAGATTCACTGGCAGCCCGTGTCTTCAAAGCCAAATATTTCAGCAGTGGTTACTTCATGTGTGCTCCCACTAAAGCCGATTGTTCCCGTATCTTGAGAAGTTTGAAATCGGGTAGAGAATTACTTTCCAAAAGGGCTTAGATGGAATGTGGGGGATGAGAGTAACATTAATGCTTTTAAAGACAAATGGATCACTCGCCCGAGCTCTTTCAAGCTAGTTACTTTCGACCCAGGCATAGAAATTCTTGTTTCTGATCTAATTGATAGGTCGTGTTGGGGATGGAACATAGACACCAGGTAATGCTCCCGACTAATAAAGAAGTTGTCCTCTCTATCCCTATCAACTATATGAGTGGTCAAGACTTCCAAAGATGGCACTTTGATAAGAAAGGGGAATGTATAGTCAACAGTGGCTACAAATGGGCTCTTCAAGATAGCCTTCAGGCAGCCGTTTCCCTATCATCCTAGGTGAGCAAGTGGTGGAACACTCTCTAGAGACTAAACGTTCCTCCAAAGATAAAAATCTTTATTAGGTGTGCTGGCCCAAATGCCATCCGCTATTTGGAAAATCTTTGGAAAATGAGGATAGTTAATGACCCCAGCTGCTCCCGATGTGATACTTATGTAGAATATGTGGGTCATGCCCTTTTTGGTTAAAACAAACTAGACAAGCTTGGGTTGGCACTCGGTTCAACAGTCCCATTACAAACCTGACACTGATTGGCTCAGGACGTGTTTCAATCTTTGGCAGCAGTGTTTGATCTTGATGAGCATTGTTGAGTGGCGTGGGCAATTTGGGAGAACTAAAAATCCCTTGCATATAATGACAAAGCCAAAGACCCTGATGGGGAGGCTTCTCGGGCAGTAGAACTGTTGGCTAAATTCAAGAATTCCATGTCAGATCTTTCTTCTCCTCCATTTATCCCTACTTTCTGGTCCCCTACTAATTGAGTTGTCCCTTCATCTGGTCTGCTGAAGCTTAATACAAGTGTTGCCTTTTGAAGGCATTCCTTGTGCATTGGTGTTGGAGCAACTATTAGGGATTCCATTGGGAAAGTGCTAACAACATATTCACACAGTACGGTTGGTTCCTTATCTATAAAGGTTGGCCACCTTTTGGCGCTTCGCGAGGGACTCATGCTTGCAAGTTTTTACAATCTTCCTGTCACGATTGCCGAGTGTTCTTCCTCTAGTGTTGTTTCTTTTATTTGTTGTCCTGTTTCCAATCTATGGGACACTCGTTTCATTGTCAATGACATTAAGGCTCTTTTTCTGATGTTGGAATTTGTAAGTGTTAAGCCTCCTTAAGGAAGGGGAACTCCTTGGAACAAAATCTCCACTGTAAGGGAGGGTTTATGGTTGGATCCCAACTCTTTTCCTGTTTTCCTTACCGTGTAATGCTTTTCTTTATTATACTAAAATCAATGAAAGTTTGTTGCCGAGAAATTGTTAACACTCCATTTCACTGTCAAGAAATGTTAGTAGTATAAATTGCTAACATTACTCTAATACGTTTTTTTAAAGAGATAAACATCTAAATCAATCTCTTAGGCTCTGTTTGGTGCACAAGATTGGTGATTAACATTGAAAAGTGTATGTTTACTAAGGGATAATATTATCATTTTACACTTCCAATATGATTAATTCTCCAATTTAGATATAATTTTGTTCGTTCGCTTAAATAAATGTGTTGTAAAGTAATCAATGTATTTTTCCTTGTATTTCAGAGGTAATTCGATCAATTTAAAATTATGGAGAAGTCAGATAGCAAAACAAACATCGTTTTCAAGTTTAGAACGTCAAAAACCTTAGAAAGGCCACGAAGGGCATTTTGTAATTTTGACTATTCACTGTTTACAGTTGACTTTCACTGTTCCTGATAACGTGGCACATTCCTATTGGCCCAAACTGCAAGTGCAACGTACACGCGGCTGTAGAGAATCACGTTATAGAAGTCGGTGCACTGTTCATAGTTGACTTTCTAGAAGATTATTGACCGATGATGTGGCACATTTCTATTGGCCTAAATTGTCAGTGCACCGTACACTTGCTGTAAAGAATAATATTCTAGAAGCCGGTGCACTGTTCACTCTTCAATTTCACGGATGCGTTACTGTTCACGGTCACTGTTCACTGATGACGTGGCGTAATCTGGAAGCTCCATTCTAAATTCATTCGATGGTCAATTTTCATCCGTATTTTGTATAAATAGGGGACCTCCCTCCCCCCCCCCCCCCCCCCCCCCCCCCCCCCCCCCGTCACGGTCACTGTTCACTGATGACGTGGCGTAATCTGGACGCTCCATTCTAAATTCATTCGATGGTCAATTTTCATGGTCCCCCCCCTAATTTACACATTCTGAATCCAAATCTGATATTAGATTTGTGAAATTCTCTCTTTTGTTCTCAAATTTTCATTTTAAATAAAATAGCTATTTTCTAGTTAAATTATGCCTGACTAATTTTATATAGCTGAGGCCAAAGGTGATACTGTTGGTATCGAAAATATGATCCAATTATGGTAAGTTTATTATTTTTTTGCTTTCTCCCCTCTGATCTTTGTGGAGTTTTTGACTCATTGTAGTCAGACAGATATTGTCTAGTACAATGAGTACTTTTACCCATATTTATCAAAGAGTGGTTTCTCCCCTATGATCTTTGTGGAGTTTTTGACTCACTGTAAACAGACAGATATTGTCTAACACAGTGAGTACTTTTACCCATATCTATCAGAGAGTGGTTTATCCTTTCTGATCTTTGTGGAGTTTTGACTCACTGTAGACAGACAGATGTTGTCTAGCACAGCGAGTACTTTTATCCACATCTATCAGAGAGTGGTCAGTGGAGTGGAATACCCTTCCATTAATCTGGACTAAATATTAATAATTGGATCATAATCGAATTACCAACAGTGGACCCCTTAGCCCTGGTTTTAATTTTAATTGATTTACATTTTTATAACAAGTTTCTTAATTAATCTAGATAATTAATTCTATAAGGACAAGTGAAAAACCTCCCTATGGTTTGACCCGGTCTTACCAGTTAATTTATTACTATGACACTCTTATACTTGGGAGTAGGAACACTTCTTTAGGACGTATCAAGTTTTTAGCGCCACTGCCGGGGAGGTAAGTCCACCTTTTCTTTGTAGAAGTAATTTCTTTTTAATTTTATTTTAGTTTAGTTTTTTTTTTCTATATTCTTTGTTCTTATTTGTATTTAGTTTTGCATCACTCATCTCAATCATAAACTTCATCCACTTAAAAAAATAGCACTTGTAATCATTAATCGCATTTTTACATTTTAATCCTTCAACTTTTTATTTGCATTTTAACTTATATATAGTTTGCATTTGCATTTGCATATAGGTCATTTTATTTTTCATTTTTATATATCAATCCCTATAATTATCATATTTTCACTTTAGTCCTTATATTTATAATTATTTACACTTTTGCCCCAACACTTACACATATTTGCATTTACACCATTAGAATTTTTGCATGTTACTTTCATCATTATTTTTTCTTTTTTCTTTTATTTTCTTCTTATTTGTGTATTTCACCTCCATGAACCCTCATTAAATTTGCATGAGACGTTGGTCTCGAACATCTAGTGGTAGATAAATTAGGAGATCCCAATCACCCACATTCACTAACAACATGATTGAAAACCCACTCAGACATCCAGCAGGAAACCAAGCAGAGAACCTTTTAGACAACCTTGATAACATATTTCAACACAGCAACCATCCGCCTTATGTTGACCATGACCAACACATTAACCAAAATCCACCTAGAACTCTTAGAGACTACATGAACCCCATACGCACTGGGGCACCTTCATGCATAGCTTTCCCACCAAATGAAATACACTTTAATTTTAAACCGGGAATCATTCAACTTTTACCCAATTTTCAAGGTCTTGAATCTGAAAACCCATATTTGCATCTTAGGGTGTTTGAGGAAGTCTGTAACACTTGCACTGACCAAAATGTTAGCATGTATATAATCAGGCTTAAGTTTTTTCCTTTTTCCTTAAAAGATAAAGTTAAAACTTGGTTACAAAACCTTAGGTCAGAATCAATCCAAACTTTGAATGGCATGCAACAATAGTTCTTAAAGAAATTTTTTCCACCTCATAGAACAAACTCTTTTAAGAGGCAAATAACTTCATTTGCCCAAAAACCCGAGGAAACACTTTACCAATGTTGGGATAGGTTCAAAGAGTTGTTAAATGTTTGTCTACATCATGGTTTTGAAACATGGAGGATAATGTCACATTTCTATGAGGGACTCACACCCCAAAGTAGACAAGTCATTGAAATGGTGTGTAATGGGGAGTTCAGTGACAAAAATCTTGAAGAAGCACTTGAATACCTTGACCATATAGCCGAAAATGCTCAAAATTGGGACACCACTGGTTTCTATGAGTCTATGAGCAAACCACAACCATCTCTATCTAGTAGAGGCATTTACAATCTTAGGAAGATCATGACCTTCAAGCTAGATTTGCATCTCTGGCTAGGAAAGTTGAAGCTTTAGAAACTAAAAAGAGTGAACATGTAAAATCTATAAAAGAAATCGCATGCCATGTATGTGATTCTGATGATCGTATCACTCATAGTTGCCCAACTTTACCATCCATAAAAGATTGTCTTCATGAATAAGCCAATGTTTTGCACACTTTCAACAAGCCAAATTCCAACCCATACTTACAAACCTACAATCCTGGTTGGAGAAATCATCCAAACTTTAGTTGGAGGAACAACAATCAAGCCCAGTCTTCACAACCACGAGGTCCATCAAATCCACAAACACACCAGAATTTCCAAAACCCTCAAGGTTATGCACCTTATGTCCCACCATCTACAAAAAATATTGAAGACATTTTGCACTCATTCATTGAGAAGCAAGAATCCATTAATAGCAAAACAACACAAACCTTGACAGATGTTAAAGATACTTTGGCAAAGATTGCTTTTATGCTCACCACACACGAAAAATGTAAGTTTCCATCTCAACCACAACCAAATCCCAATAGTCAGTCAAGTTCTTATTATAATAACCAACGCCCAGATCAAGTCAAATCAATTATCACTCTTTGTAGTGGTAAGGTCATCGAAAAACCTATTCTTGAATCTGGTAAAAGTGATGATGAATCATTTTCCAAGGGTAAGGAAGGGGTTGATGAAACCAATGTTGACGAAGAAATAATTGAATCCGCACATATAATCCCATATCCTCAGGCTCTTAAAAATTCAAAGAAATTAAAGCATCCCCCATAGATTTTTGAAATTTTCAAACAAGTAAAGATCAATATCCCTTTGTTGGACGCTATCAAACAGGTACCTTCCTATGCCAAATTTTTGAAGGATCTGTGCACTGTGAAAAGGAAGCATCAGGTAAGAAAGAAAACATTTATGGTTGAACAGGTAAGTTACATTCTTTCCAATAAAAATGTTTTGAAATATAAAGATCCTAGATGTCCCACTATCTCCTGCATAATTGGTAACTGTAAAATTGAGCATGATTTACTTGACCTAGGTGCTAGTGTAAATTTGCTCCCATACTCAGTTTATCAGCGACTTAAACTTGGTGAGTTAAAGCCGACTTCAACCACACTTTGTCTTGCTGATAGGTCAATTAAAATACCAAAAGGAATAGTGGAAGATGTGTTAGTACAAGTCGATAAATTTATCTACCCAGTAAATTTTATTTTCTTGGAAACACAACATGTTGTTAATGAGCACAAATCAATTCCTGTTATATTGGGCCGACCATTTTTAGCTACTGTTAATGCCTTGATTAATTACAGGAATGGAATAATGAGCATGTCTTTTGGAAATATGGAAATTAAGCTTAATGTTTTCAACATGTCTAAAGAACCATTTGATGATGAAAATGAAAATGAAAATGAAAATGAAAATGAAGATGAAGATGAAGATGTAGACATTATTGAAACCATTCTTAAAGATCATGTTCAAAAGGATTCTTTTAACTCATCTGAAATTTGTTTGATCAATTCACCTGAGTCAAGCATGTATTCACATCTTGATGATTATTTACAGGTTGTCGAAGAAGAAAGAGACACTTCAGATTTTGAAGAATTTGAACAGAAAGATGATGTGCCAGAAGAAAAAACACCTCAACTGGATTTGAAGCCCTTACCAGAAGGACTTAAATATGCTTACCTTAGAGACAACCAGACCTACCCAGTGGTAATCTCTTCTAACCTCATAGAAGTGCAAGAAGGTAAGTTGTTACATGTTTTAAAGAAAAATAAGAATGCAATTGGTTGGACTTTGAAAGATTTGAAAGGTATTAACCCTTTGATTTGTTCACATCGAATAAATTTAGAGGAAAATACTAAAACATATCGACAACCCCAAAGAAGACTTAACCCACACATGAAAGAAGTTGTCAAGACTGAAGTCCTTAAATTACTTGGTGTGGGAATTATCTACCCTATCTCTGATAGTAAGTGGGTGAGTCCTACACAAGTTGTGCAAAAATAATCTGGAATCACTATTGTTAAAAATGAAAATGGTGAGTTAATTCCAACTCGTATTCCCTCTAGTTGGCCCATGTGCATTGATTATAGAAAATTAAATGATGCCACTAGAAAATATCATTTCCCTTTCCATTTCTTGACCAAATTTTTAAAAAGAGTAGCAGGACATCCCTACTACTGCTTTCTTGATGGGTATTATGGATACTATCAAACTCCCATTGCATTAGAAGACCAAGAAAAGACCACATTCACATGTTCTTTTGGAACCTTTGCATTTAGAAGAATACCATTTGAACATTGAACCTTTGCGTTTGTGTAATGCTCCAGCCACATTTCAACGATGCATGCTAAGCATTTTTAGTGACATGATTGAACATTGTTTAGAGGTCTTTATGGATGATTTAACTCTGTTTTTGAATTCTTTTGATGAATGTCTAAATAATTTGGAAAGAGTCTTGAAACGTTGCATAGAAAAAGCAGTTATGGTTAACTGGGAAAAGTGTCATTATCTGATCACATCTGGAATTGTTTTGGGTCATGTTGTTTCATCTAAAGGAATCGAGGTTGATAACGCAAAAATTGAAGTCATTTCGAAGTTACCACCACTACAAACAGTCAAAGATATGCGGTCATTTTTAGGGCTTGCAGGATTTTATAGGAGGTTTATTAAAGATTTCAGTGTCATATATAAACCACTTTGTAACCTCTTATTAAAAGATGCAAAGTTTAAATGGACACAAGAGTGTCAAGAGTCCTTTAAAAAGATAATTGACCTTTTAACATCTGCTCCTATCATGAAATCCCTTGATTGGTCCTTGCCTTTTGAATTGATGTGTGATGCGAGTGATTTTGCTGTTGGAGCTGTCTTAGAACAAATAAGAGAAGGTAAGCCTTTTGTGATTTATTACGCAAGTAAAACTTTGAATAGTGCATAAATGAATTACACCACCACTGAGAAAGAATTACTTGTTGTGATATTTGCATTTGATAAATTTCGGTTATACTTAATTGGTGCTTTAACCATTGTTTTTACTGATCACGCTGCTTTGAAGTATTTAATTTCTAAACAAGACGCGAATCAAAGGTTTATTCGTTGGATTTTATTGCTACAAGAATTCAAACTCACAATCAAGGACAAAAAGGGTGCTGAAAATGTCGTTGCAGACCATTTATCTCGACTCACCGCTGAGTCGTCATTTGATAAAGCACCCATCAATGATTCTTTTCCTGATGATCTTTTATTCTCTATCACAACTTTGCCTTGGTATGCTGACATTGTTAATTATCTTGCAACAGGAATGATGCCACTCAATTGGAATGCATAGGACAAAAAGAAATTTTTGACTGAGGTAAAACGTTTTTACTGGGATGACCCATACTTATTCTAGTATTGTCTTGATCAAATTGTTCGACGGTGTATTCCAAGCAATGAGGTAAGTAGTGTTATTGAATTTTGTCATTCTGAAGCATGTGGTGGTCATTTTTCGTCAAAGAAAACGGCTGCAAAAATATTACAATGTGGATTTTATTGGCCCACCTTGTTTAAAGACGCACATGCATTCTGTAAAACCTATGAAAATTGTCAAAAGTTAGGATTCATTTCCAAGAGAAACATGATGCCTTTAAACCCTATTCTTGTCATTGAAATATTTGATTGTTGGGGAATTGATTTTATGGGTCCATTTCCACCGTCATTTGGATTTTTGTACATTTTGGTTGCCATTGATTATGTGTCAAAATGGGTTGAGGCAACTCCTTGTCGAAATAATGATCACAAAACAGTGATTAAGTTTTTAAAAGAAAATCTTTTGAGTCGATTTGGAATCCCTCGAGCCATTATCAGTGATGGAGGCAAACACTTTTGTAACAAACCTTTTGAGTCTTTAATGAAGAAATATGGAGTCACACACAAAATTGTCACACCATACCACCCTCAAACAAGTGGTCAAGTTGAGTTAGCAAATAGGGAGATAAAACATATCTTGCAAAAAACGGTTAACCTTGATCGAAAAGATTGGTCTCTTAGACTAAATAATGCACTTTGGGCTTACCGCACTGCATTCAAAACATCTTTAGGTATGTCTCCTTATCGTTTAGTTTATGGAAAACATTGTCACTTACCTGTTGAACTTGAGAAAAAAACATATTGGGCCATTAAAGCTTTCAATTCTAACCTAAATGATGCTGGTGAATTGCACAAGTTGCAAATAAATGAACATGAAGAATTAAGAAATGATGCATATGAAAATGCAAAAATTCTTAAAGAAAAATCTAAAACCTTTTATGACAGATGAATTTTAAGAAGATCATTTGAAGTTTGTCAAAAGGTTTTGCTTTATAATTCTCGGCTTCATTTATTTCCTGATAAATTGAAATCAAAATGGAGTGGTCCATTTGTTGTGAAACACGTGTATCCATATGCCATATGGTGCCCTTGACATTGAGAATCCTAGGAATGGTAATGTGTTTAAAGTAAATGGACAACGTGTGAAACCATTCTTAGAAAATACTGATTTTTAAAAAGACTCTGCCGTCCTTTTTGACCCTTATTACAAAAGTGAGTAAACAAACCTTTTGCTTTTGACTTTATTTGTATTTGCAATTATTATTTTTGTTTTTGTTCGCTTTTACGTTTTAAATTTTTGCAGGATTAATTTCTAGGTTTAATTTTTGCTTGGTGTGTTTTGCTATATAACCCCGGTTAAGTTGAGGATAACGGTACTTTGTGACAATTCAGGTCGATTTAATTCAGTTTCCCAAATAACTAATCCCCAAAACAAGACATGGCCAAAATTTTCAAAAACCTGTGAAAACATTTTCCATCGTTGCCCCAAAATGCTCTGAAAAAGATTTACAAAGCACGTTCCAAAAGATTACGCTTACTGATGATAAACAACATTCCTGTTGAAATTCGCTAGTTGATCGAAGTTAAGGTACGTCTAGCAGGTGAGTCTGCTGATTCATTTATATCTTACATGCTTGGTTTTGGAAGAAGTAACCTTGCAAAAAAACGAAGAGCTAAGAAGTTAGGGGTTACTTGTCATAAATGTGCACGTACAACTTGCAACACACATTGTCGTTCTTTAGGACTGTCGTCTAATAATCGGGAAGATAAAATTTTATTCATTCGGCATGGTTTGCGTAGAGAGTCATTACATAATATCCTAACGACTCTTGATGCACATCCTAGTGGATATGTGCAAATGGCAATTGACCGATTATGGCCACAATTTCAAAAAGAACATGCACAATATAGTCTTGGGAATCTCACTTTAAAAGACCCTGTTTGCCAATTTATAAGAAAATTGGATGGGAAGCATTTCCTCTACCCATAGAGAACGTTGAAGCAGTTTTTGGACGTAAAACCAGAGGAAGATGTGAGCCACAATCACAACTACCAGTAAATATCCTTTTGTTTTTATTATCTTTTTCCTTTGTAATTATTGTTGTTTACTTTTGATTTTTGAACCAAATGGATCTAATATCATTGACAAATTCGCCGCCCTATACATATAGGTGTATTATTGTGTTACCTTTTCGGGATCTATAAATACAAGCATTTGTTTTCCTTTTTGCTTCAAGAACTTATAAACATTCAAAAGAAAATTTCAGACAGTGTATTAATGGCGTCACCTTCAACTAAGCGATTCACAAACATTTGTTTGTTTGGTGGCACAAATTATGGGAAATACAGAGACTTTGTTGATGTTGCAACTCATCTTGGTAAGGATTTGGCTGAACAAAAAATACACCTAGCGTATGAAGGAGGTAACTTGGGATTAATGGCGCGTGTTTCACGAGCTGCACGAGACGGAGGTAGTCAAGTTCTAGGTATTGTCCCAAAACCTATGGCCACAGCAGACATCATCGGAAAGAAAAACGGCTAAGAGCTAGTTGTTTTAGGTATGCCTGAAAGATTGACTGCTATGTTACATCATGCTGATGCGTTTATAGCTTTGCCAGGTGGTTTTGGAACCTTAGAAGAAATCTTTACAATGGCATCCTGGGCGCAACTACACATCCATGAGAAACCCATTGGTTTGTTGAATGTTAATAAATTTTATAATGGTTTGCTTTCATTTCTTGATCATGCTCAGAAAAATTATTACATTCCACCTTCAATCCAAAAAATCTTTATCTCTGCTTCAAGTCCTTATGAGCTGATTGACCAATTACAAGCTTTCAATTATGAGCTAGATCATTCAACCTCTAAAATTGATTGATCCATTGATGAAGAGAACAAGAAACACAGAATTGATCTGAATCTCAGTTTGTGATTGTCCCATGGTTTTTATGCATTTTATTTTATTTTGTATTTCGTTTGTTGTTTTGTAGGATTTTGTTGTCTTTCAAGTTGCTCAGATGATATCTTATAAACCTTAACTGTTTCTAAAGACATTGGGGACAATGTCTCATTCTGGTTGGGGGGAGAGAATAGTTGATTCAATAAATTTTGTTTTTTTTTAAAAAAAAAACTAACTTCTGACCATTTTCTTTTTGTAAAGATGATCGAGTAAGGAGATCTTTTAGATGCTTCTGAGACGCATCTTTGTAGCCTGATGCATTTTTCCTCTCTTATGACTATTCAAATTTATAAACTCTCCATTGTGATATCATTGACTAATCCTTTTGTTCATTAAGTCATCTTGAGAAATTTTTCAAACTATTCTGGACACACACGCACATTGACACGTGATTATGTGCAGTAAATTGAGATTTTTCGATATTTAGTTCTGAAACATCATTCAAGGGTAACAACCGAAGGCAGTGAAAAAAAATATATAGTAATAATAATATTAATAATTTTGTGTGTTTTGACCAAAACTCTTACTTAGTAGTCGGGCCTCATGCCTCAGTAAGTATAGAGTGTTCGCATAAAACGGTGGAGTCTGGATAAGAATAAAGTGCAGTTTCGATGCCTCTTTAACTCGAGCAATTAAGTCCGAGGGGTGTTTCAACACCTAATGCCCTAAGACCAACTGGTTTGAGAGTCATTGACCCAAAGCTCGTTACACGAGTTAAAGAGAAAGCTTAAGGGAATTGTACTGTTAAAAAAAAACATCTGCGATCCGAGTACTTAAGCCCGTAGGAGTGTTTTAACACTAAATGCTCTAAAGGCAACTGGTTCGGGAGTCATTGGTCTAAAACTCGCTACATGGATTAAAGATGGAATGTTTGTTTTCAATTTTGTTATATTAAAAAAAACAAAAAAAAAAACAAAAAAAGAAGAAATAAAACTACTGCCTAAGGAAGAAGCCCTGATGAGATTTCGGAATGAAAATGTTGCTTGATTTCAATTGAATCTCATAGTTATTGTGTTGATCTTTATTGAGCACAAGAAAGTTTGATTGATAACTCAATTGATGACTGGTTGTCAAAGGGTGAGAAAAGTGGTATGAGAGAGTTTGTCTATTTGGTAGTTTAAAGATTTGAATTTGAGTTTTTACTATTTTCGCTTTAGTTGCTAGGGACTAGCAATAAGCTGGTTGGGGTATGTGATTAACACTGGAAAGTGTATATTTACTAAGGGATAATATCATCATTTTACACTTCCAATATGATTAATTCCCCAATCTAGACATAATTCCGTTCGCTCGCTTAAATAAATGTGTTGTGTAGTAATCAATATATTTTTCCTTGTATTTCAGAGGTAATTCAATCAATTTAGAATTATGGAGAAGTCAGATAGCAAAACAAATATCGTTTTCAAGTTTAGAACGTCAAAAACCTTAGGAAGGCCACGGAGGACATTTTTATAATTTTGACTATTCACTGTTCACAGTTGACTTTCACTGTTCCTGATGACGTGACACATTCCTATTGGCCCAAACTGCGAGTGCACCGTACACGCAGCTGCAGAGAATCTCGTTCTAGAAGTCGGTGTACTGTTCATAGTTAACTTTTTAGAAGATTATTGACCGATGATGTGCCACATTTCTATTGGCCTAAATTGTGAGTGCACCGTACACTTGTTGTAGAGAATAATATTCTAGAAGCCGGTGCACTGTTAACTATTCACTTTCACGGATGCGTTAACTGTTCACTGTCACTGTTCACTGATGACATGGCATAATCTATACGCTCCATTCTAAATTCATCCGATGGTCAATTTTCATCCGTATTTTGTATAAATAGGGGACCTCTCCCCCCTAATTTACACATTCTGAATCCAAATATGATATTAGATTTGTGAAATTCTCTCTCTTTTGTTCTTAAATTCTCATTTTAAATAAAATAGCCACTTTCTAGTTAAATTATATCTGGCTAAGTTTATATAGCTGGGGTCTAAGGTGATACTGTTGGTATGGAGAATATTATCCAATTATAGTAAGTTTATTATTTTTTTGCTTTGTACCCTCTGATCTTTGTGGATTTTTTGACTCACTATAGTCAGACAGATATTGTTTAGCATAATGAGTACTTTTACCCATATTTATCAGAGAGTGGTTTCTCCCCTCTGATATTTGTGGAGTTTTTGACTCACTGTAGACAGACAGATATTGTTTAGCAAAGTGAGTACTTTTACCCATAGCTATTAGAGAGTGGTTTATCCCCTCTGATCTTTGTGGAGTTTTGACTCACTGTAGACAGACAGATGTTGTCTAGCATAGTAGGTAATTTTACCCATATCTATCAGAGAGTGGTCAGTGGAATAGAATACCCTCCCATTAATCTGGACTAAATATTAATAATTGGATCATAATCGAATTACCAACAGTGGATCCCTTAGTCCCGGTTTTCATTTTAAATGATTTACATTTTTATAACAAGCTTCTTAATTAATCTAGATAATTAATTCTACAAGGACAAGTGAACAACCTCCCTGTGGTTCGACCCGGTCTTACCGGTTAATTTATTACTATGACACTCTTATACTTGGGAGTAGGAACACTCATTTAGGACGTGTCAATTGGATTAGACTATTTTTTGAGATTGGATTGGATAAGATGAGTGAGATTCCCTGAAAGTGTATGTTTAAATACATAAGAGGGGGGGGGGGGGGGGGGGGGGGGGGGGGGGGGGGGATGAATAGATTTTAATTTGATTGATTACCAGTTTTTCTAATTAATCAATGTTAATGAAACTACCCCATATTATCATTCATTCAATTAAACACAATTAAGCATAAAATAAAAAAAACAGAAGTATAAGTTTTACATGAGAAACCCTCCAACTGGACAAAACGCACGGGTAAACCACTTAGCCACATACGGTCCATAAAATCTGTGACTTGAATGAAAGTTTACAACCTATGTTAACAGCATGTCACACCATCCACGGTTACTAACCATTTCACTCTACCCAACGGGCCTATAATAGTGATCTTGAACCAATAAGCTTATGCACTAAATCACTTAGTCACAATGCTTAACAATCAAAGAAGAGATAATCAACCTAAGTGAATATATGGAAATATTCTAGGTGCAAGATTGCTAGGTCAACACATTTAAGCTTATCTAAGGATTTAAAGATGACAGTGAATGCAAATCCTAGATATCAAACATCTAAATGCAAATGAAAATAGATTTAGCTTGAAGGGGTAAAATGGTCATAAATTCGAGCTGTCAATAAACGTAAAGTGTCAACCAACAATCAACAATCTAAACACGTTATAAATTCAATTAAATATAAAGACATGCATCCAATGAAAAATTAATGTTATTCCTATTTAAACATCATGGCATAAGGCATGTAGAAATTACCTAGTCAAATAAAAGATGAAGTCTCATACTTGTAAGATGCAAGAATGATGCTAGATGACCATGAAATGGACTTTGGTCAAGTAAAGGTGAGTGTTTGGGAGTCTTTCTCTCTCTAGGAAAGCTTGGTCTCTCAAAAATGGTTTCTTGGACTCACAAAATGAAATAGGGAAGAAGAGAATATATATATATATATATATATATATATTTCAAGCCAACTAAAAAATGCACTGTTTTGGGCAAATCAGTGGTCGACCGTTGTGTCTACCGCTATGAAGGTCACATCGGTCTCACAGCGGTGAGCCACTATGAAGCCAACGTAGTGATAACTCACAGCGGTCTCACAGCGGTGGATGGTTGATGAGAGTTCGTTGTTTGTACCGTAATTCACAGCGGTCCTATAGCAGTTTTCTTGCCAAATTTAAAACTCCTATCTTTTGAAAAATCAATCAAAATGCAAATGATATGAGCGTGCAAGAAAGAGATAAAACATGAGAATGCACCTAAATGAACCACACAAGGATAAAAAAAAATGAATTGTGTGTGTGCAACTAAATCTCTTTAAGGAAGGTTAAGCACAAGAAATTTACCTTTGTAGTGGTTTGAGATTGATCAAGAATGTGGCTGGCCTCATTTACAATTACATTTTTAATCCCCAATTAATGGTTTGTTAACGAAATACGCCAATCAACAATCGAGGAACTTACAATCTCTCCATTTGGCTATTTCGTGACAAAACCACCACTCACAAATCATCCTCACAAAACAAAAACAACTAGAGATCAACAAAACACATATTTTACATTACAAAGAGATACCTAAAAGCTAGATCTTCAAATCTTACATCTCTTGTAGAATAACCAAGATAACTACATTTTCCATGACAAGTGTATGTGATGTGACCAAGAGATAAAAATACGGATAAAAGAAATTTACATAAAAGAAAGTAAACAACATGTAACAGTAATCCAAATGCAAATGCTCCCCCTAAATGGGTTACTCTCCCTCAATAAGTCAATCTCCCCTCATAAGCAACTATCAAAAGATAACTCTCAAAAGATACAACTCAACTCCCCATAAGTCCACACTACTCCCCCTTTTTGTCTCAAGATAGGCAAAGGAGTATTCCCCAAGCGGGCCACTAAGCAAAGAGAGTTATTTGCAAGGTAAATGTATAATCATATACAACAACTTTATGTAATTTAATTAAGTGAGAGAGAAGCAAGGAAGTTTGATTTTAGAAAGATGTGTGAGAATATTGCTTTGAATGGAAGACATGCAACATCAAAGTTTAAGCTATGGTATTTGACAAAGCAAATATCAAAAGAGTTTCTATAAAAAGGCAAACCAATCTGTACCCTTTAATCATTGGAAAACAAGATATAGCTTTTAGAAACTTTTAACACACACAAAAGCAATTTTTTCAATCTTTAATGATCAGCCAATACATGGATATAAAATCCGTATTGGTTTATGGATATGAAATCCTTATTTGTTGTTGCCTTGTTCAACCATTAAGAAGAGAGACAAGACTAAATTTGGAAGATACAACCTTATTTAATGATAGTTACAAGGTCCTTTTTGAGTTTAGCCTTGTCAATTGCTTCCCCACACAAATTCACACACATAACTCATGCACAATTTTTAAGCATGACACATCAAGTTCTCATAGCATAGAGATAAATTATAAGTCAATCAAATGTACTTCCCAAACAACTTTCCTAGTCCAAAATACATGATTGAACATAAATGAGACAAGGAATGCAAACAGAGCAAAGGCACACTTATTAAAGAAAAAAAATTCACATAATCATATATGTGCAACCAAAATACTCAAGCAATTAATTAGAAAGCATAAAATTGAATTTTTGTTTTGCTTATTTCAATGCACGCTCACTCTCTTTGCTTGAGCTCCCCATATGGGATCAAACACCAACACTCATCAAGACATATGACAAATCCTAATAGACTTACTAAGTGATTTAAACCTAGCTGAAACTGAGGGCTTACTGAACAAATCTGCTAGTTGATCATTTGAACCAACATGTTCAATGCAATGCATTTGCTTTCAACTACCTCTCTAATGAAGTGGTGTGTAATGTCTATATGTTAGGTTCTAGAGTGTTGAATAGGATTTTTGGAAATGTTAATAGCACTCATGTTATCACAATAGAGGGTTAGAGTGCCTTCACTACAAATTTTTTATCTTTCCCGATGAACCATATTCGTGGGGAAAGGTCGAAATTCATAGGGAAATACATTACGCGACAAAAAAATTTCGACGGCAAATTCGTGGGCACATCATGGTCAGGAAAAGTTTTAGCCGATAAAATTTTGAGTTTTGTCAACTAAAACCTGTTTTAGCTGATGAACTACATTTGTCGTCTAAGAGTACACATTCGTCGGCAAAGATGTTGGAACTTTAAAAATTAATCCGCCTCCGACCACCCCTCCATTGACCACCACCGGTTTGTGGTCCGACCTCCCCACCACCGGCCCACCCTTGATAATAATGATAATTAATTGTCATTATGAGTAATTGAACTTGCAACCTCATATATTGAAATGGTGAGCCTTTACCGCCGGACTACAACACTTGATTTGTTAACAATTGCACAATATTTATATATAACATATATGAATTGTTAGATATTAAAAAACAACTTGTTAGATAAATTTAAATTTAGTCAACTAAATTTGAATGACAAAAATATATTGAAAAATATTTATTAGACTGCAAATTGGGTTTGGCGATAATGTTTTTTCATCAATTTCTGTTATTTATTTAAATGATTAATACCTCAAAGTGGTATTCAATTGAGATGGTACTGATCGAGAATGTGATAAGAGTTAATTAATTAACAATTAAGGATAAATTAGTTTAATTAGAACCAACTGCAGAGAATACACCATACCCTAAACCTAGGAAGTGGAAATCTATTGGATAAGACTCTTTTTGATAGGTGTAGTATATATTTTCTTTAATCAAATTTTAATGTACCGGGTGTCCACTAGAGGTGTCAACGGTTCAGTTGAACCGTCTGAGACCAAACCCAAACCGAACTGTAACCGAAACCAACAGTTGCAAAACTGGTTGGAAACCTATTTTGAGCTGGCTCAATTACGATTCAGCTTCTCCAAAAGTCACCTAAAATCGACGGTTTAACCGCCAATTTTTATCATATTATATATATAAAAAAAAAAATTGAACCAATCAGATTGTGACAAGTGCCAAAAAAACAGTTTGAAACCGAAGCAAAATAGTAACCACTAAACCGGCGATTACGAAACTGAAACCAAACCGTCTGATCCGGTTACGATTTCGAATTGGCCTTTCCACAGAACCAAAATCGGAACTGACGGTTTCAAACTGAAACCGAACCGGAATCGAATCGTGGACACCATTAGTGTCCACTACTGATTAGTTTGGTGGTGGTGGTGGATTTATCCAAAAAAATTAATTTTAATTAATTAACTTTTAATATTTTGTAGCATATATATATTTTTAATTAATTAATTAATTTTATGGGGAAACATTTTTTACCGAAACCGAAACCGAATCGGAACTGAACAGGAACTTACGCCGATGAAATTCATTTTGTGGGGAAATGTTTTTTACTCTTAGCCTACGAATTTTGAGTTTTGTAGAGAAAGGTTACCTGTGCCGACAAAACTCGTTTTGTGAGGAAACGTTTTGTACCTTTAGCCTACTAATTTTGAGATTTGTGGGGAAATGTTGCCTGTGTCGATGAAACTTGTTTTGTGGGGAAAAGTTTTGTACCCTTAGCCTACGAATTTTGAGTTTTTTAGGGAAAGGTCACTTGCGCCGACAAATTTCACTTTGTGGGGAAAGGTTACATGTGCCTACAAATCTTACTTTGTCTCCTAAAGTTCTGTGGGGAAAGACTAAAATTCTTTTAGTGTTAGATCGATGCCATAATCAACAAGCATTTGCTTCGTCCAATGGAGTTGTGTGCAAGCTTTCTCGGCTGCTATGTACTCGGCCTCGACTGTGGAAAAAAAATGGAGTTTTGTTTCTTACAAAACCATGACACCAAGTTGTTTCCTAGGATGAAACAACCGTCCGATGTATTTGTCCTATCATCACAATTTTCTACCCAATCTGCATCTCTAGGGCAAACTAAACTAGTATTAGTGTCAAAAGAGTACCATATGCCATAGTTGGATGTCCCATTCACATATCAAATGATTCTCTTCACGGATGAGAGATGGGATTCCTTGGGATCTGCTTGGTGTCTAGCATAAACACCCAAACAAAATGCTATATTAGGCCCACTTGTAGTCAAGTAAAGCAAGCTACCAATCATGCCTCGATATAGACTTTGATCCACACTTTTCCCACTAGCATCCATATTAAGTTTCGTCAACACTACCTCTTGAATAGTCATTGTCAATAAGATAGAGAGTGAGGCGCTTATACCAAGCCCTTGGCAATTGTTTCAACCCATGTAAAACCTTCTAGAGGCGATAGACATGATTGGGGTGGTATGGATCCAAAAACCCCTTTGGTTGCTAACAAACACTTCCTCTTGCAAGAAGCCAACGAGGAAAGCACTCTTAACATTCATTTGATGCAATTTGAACTTGTGCTCACAAGATAAGGACAAGAGAAGCCTTATAGACTCAAGACAGGCAGCCGGAGTAAAAGTCTCCTCAAAATCGACACCCTCAATGAGTATCCTTGTGCTACAAGTTTATCCTTTTTTCGTATAATGTTACCATCCTCATCCGACTTGTTCCTATATACCTATTTGGTACCAATGACATTGGTGTTTTTAGGTTTAGAATCAAGAGTCCAAACCTCATTTCTTTCAAATTTGTTTAGCTCTTCTTGCATAGCAAGAACCCAAAACTTATCACTCAAGGCTTCATCAACCTTTTTGGCTTCAATTTGAGTGGTGTAATAAGTATAGCTAATTTGATTAACCAATTGACGCATATTCCTAACACCCTTATTCACATCTCCAAGAATGTCATTCTTGTTGTGGAGATGTCTAACCCAAGGAGCGGGTCCTTTATAGTCCAAGAGGTTGAATGACCTTTTCATTAAGGTTTGACTTTACATCACTTGAAGTCTCACCATTCTTCTCCAAGGAAGAATCATTAATCAAAACAACCTCTTAATCATGATTACTAGTCTTAGGCCTACAATCATCTATGACAACATTAGAGATGATTCCATGACACTTCGAGTCTTTAAATTAAAAACTATATAGGCCTTACTATTTAGAGCATAGCCAATAAAAATCCCCTCATCACTTTTAGCATCAAACTTGCCAAGTTGATCACGGTCATTAAAAATGTAGCATTTGCTTCCAAATGAGTGGAAGTAGCTAACATTTGGCTTCCTACTCTTCCACAATTCATAGGAGGTTTGCCTAGTGCCGGGCCATAGAAAAACTCTATTTCCTATATAACAAGTCGTATTGATGAACTCAGCCTAAAGGCTCTTAGGCATATTGTTGCTAAGCAACATCACTCGGGCCATCTCTTGAAAGACCCTATTCTTCCTCTCTACTACCACATTTAATTGAGGAGTTTGAAGAGCCGTGAACTCATAGAAGACACCAAGGCTATTACAAAAAATTTCAAAATATGCATTTTCAAATTCCCTCTCATGGTCACTCCTAATTCTTTTAATGATTTCAATGTGAGAATTCTTCTCATTTTGAATTTTAGTGCAAAGCATTTTGAAATTTTCAAAAGTTTTAGATTTTTCTCTCATAAAATATGTCCAAGTAAATCTAGAAAGTCATCAACATATAAAAAAAAAGTATCTCTTGCCACCGAGACTCTTGGTTTGCATGGGACTTAAAAGGTCCATATGAAAAAGCTCTAATGGCTCCATAGTGGTGAGATACTTACCCATTTTATGCAAAATTTTATTTTGCTTCCCTTGTTGACAATTTCCACAAACTTCCCAATCCTCTTCCCAAACTCGGGAAAGCTTCTCATAGCATCCAACCTTTCAAGGACTTTCAAGTCTTTAAAATCCATGTGGCCAAGCCTTTGATGCCACAATTCGACTTGATCACAACTAGACAAGTTACAAGAGATATCATTGGAATCAAGACAATAACAATTGTCACTTAATCTCTTATCTTTCAATAAGACTTGCCCATCTTCTTTTAGAATAGAGCAATCAACCTTGCCAAACATGACCGAAAGCCCTTCATCATTCAAATGTGATATACTAATAAGATTGACTGGCAAACCATCTACATAAAGAGCATTGGGCAAGGTGGTCAAACTGGGAATGAATATGTTTCCTTTCCTTATAACCTTCTTCCATGAACCATCACCAAAGGTGACAAATTCACAACCTCCATCATATGAGTCTCGAAAAAACTATTGTTTTCGATCATGTGCCTAGAACACCCACTATCAAGATACCAAGTGTTAGAGGCTTTGGCCTTCAAGGCTACTTGAGCCACATAGAAAAAGTACTAATCTTTTCTAGTCCACCTAGCAGTAACATTTTCAT
Source organism: Dipteronia dyeriana (assembly GCA_032871835.1). Lineage (NCBI taxonomy): Eukaryota > Viridiplantae > Streptophyta > Magnoliopsida > Sapindales > Sapindaceae > Dipteronia > Dipteronia dyeriana. The sequence goes on along the minus strand of CM065299.1, from coordinate 12,759,239 downwards.
TTCCAGAAGCCTTGGGTTCATTGGCTCTAAAATTCCTTGGTGCATGCATTTTCGCTCTTCTAAGCATATTTTTTCTCAATCATGCTTTCAATTAGATACAAATTAATATACTTAAAGCAATTCAGCCTAATGTGACTTTCAACACCATAATAATGACAAATAGATAGCCTTGTGCCAACATGGAGGCTTTGTTCTTCTTTGAGTTGTCCTTTGATGTTGAGCTAAATCTTTCTTTTGTGGTTGAGCTGAGATTGCATCCCTTCTTGATTAAGCATGAAATGTCCTTTATTAAGTTTAGGGGATCATTGGAGGTTAAAGCCCTGTTTGATGTAATTTAGCTTGTAGTCTAGCTTGTTGTGGTTGAGCTTTGGCATGAGCTTAAACTTTTATTAGCACCTTGACTTGAGCTTGTTTTGAGGTTCTCCAACTTCAACCTTTCTTGTTGGTTGTTGTAGGGCTTGAACTTCTTTAACCTCTAGACTCTTGACAAAAGTAGTCTTCTTCGAGGACGTTGTATCCATGCCTTCAACATATCCTAAGCCATTCTTATCACTAGGGCTCTTTCCACTAGATAACATTTTGTCAATTTTCTCGATTCCGGAAGTCATCTTGGCAATCAACTCTTTTGCCTATCTAAACTCCACCTTCAAGTTTCCTTCACTTTTCTTAGCAATGACAAGCTCCAACTTTAAACTTTCTTCCAACTCTCTTCCACTATTCACTTTCTCACTTAAGTGAGTCACATTGGAAGTCAACTCAAGATTTTTCTTTTTCAACTTTTGAATCTCCTCCTTCTTCTTCAATCTATAACTCTCAAAGAACTTTATGAAGTCTTCACAGTCCATCTCTTCACCAAATTCGAACTTGTACTTAGATGAGGTACTCTCATCACTTGAGTCATCTACTTCTTCTTGGTCACTCATAACTTCCTTACCATTATGAGATGATGAGAATGCAATGAAGTTTATAACTTGTTCTTCATCATTCGAAGACTTTTCTTCCTGCTCTAAGTCTTCACTATCAGTGCAAGTGGCAGTCATGGCCTTTCCTTTCTTCTTTTTCTTCTTTAAATTTGCACACTCTGGAGCAATGTGACCAAAGCCACTACATTCATAGCATAAAATTCTCTTCTTGAAGTCATTCTCTTGTGATCTTTCTGCCTTCTTGAAATGAGTGTTTTTCTTCACTTCATTTCCCTTAGACCTAAATCATTTATTCTCAAACTTCTTGAATTTCTTGAATCTTTTAACCATGAGGGCCATCTCCTCATCTGAGTCTTCCTCATTCTCTTTAACCTTGGATGTTTTCAATGCAATACCCTTTTGCTTATTTGAAGGTGTATGTGTGGAAGTCCACCTAGACTCATAAGCTAGAAGTCTTTTAATGACCTCACTAGGCTTCATATTCTTGTAGTCATTGTTCTCCTCAAGTGCTTGATGGAAGCGACCTCATAATCTTTTGGTTAATTATTCTATCTGAATATGTGTCACTAAGTTGATGGCTTTGATTGACTAAGTCCACCAACTTCACTTGAAAGTGATTGAAGTATTCATGCTCCTCCATCCTAATAGTCTTAAATTGCATTTGATAGACTTGGAGCTTGGAGTTTTTTACTACTTCGGTTCCTTCATGAGCCGTTTGTAAAATCTCCTTCTTAGTGGGTTGGATCTACTTGTATTGATTGTCGTCCATGGCACAAAAGATGACATGCATTGCCTTGTTGTTCCACTTGGATGTTTCATACTCTTGTGTGCTCCATTGAGACTTAGGCTTGAGAACTTCATCTCCGTCTTCATTGGTCATCTTCAGAAGAGTGTAGCTATCTTCAATTGCCATCCAAGCACGGTCATCTATTTAGTAAAGATAGGACTCCATCTTGCCCTTCCATGAAGCATAATTCACCACATTGAGTAAATAGGTCTTGTGCTTGAGGCTCCCTTATGTCCACCTCCGTTTCCACTCATAATGTTTAATGGTAATGAATGAAATGCGAATGTGATGCAACAAACAAACTGCAAAGATGCAAGAAACAAGACACACATAAAGCACGGATCACCTAAATTGTTTAGTCACTGGCTCTGATGCTAAATGAGATTCCTAAGAAGTGTATGTCTAAATACTTAGAGGGGGTGAATAGGTTTTAATTTGATTTGTTAATAGCCAAACTTGGCAAGGGTCCAAAGGGACATTTTCCACCTAACTAGAACTAAGAAGAAAGCATCTTCGTACGCGGGATAGGTACAAGACACTATGGTTTACCTTGAAGAACCAGGACAAACAAGACTTGGGAACTCCGACAATATTACAAGGGCAAGTCGAAGCTTCTGAACTTTCAGGGTACACTAGTACCCAAGTACATAGGCACATTTTCCTGTTACCCCATCGAGATGCATATCCCACCTTGCCAGAGAAACCAATCAAGTGCCACATCGCCAGAATGATCCCCTAAGGTACCCAACTGACATGCTAGTACCTCATCATCGCCAACAGCCAAACTCCAAGACACTAGGATGGTACCTCAAGAAACCTTGGCAGTACACGTGTACTGTAGGGAAAAGAACGGTTGAAAATGCAACTGAAGCGTGAGAAAATTATGAAAATTAGGATTTGCGTATAAATAAAAAATTTCCTTTTTAATAACAAGAACCTTAACCCTAGATTAATTGATGTATATAAAAAAGTGTCGTACCCTTTTTTTCGTGACGATTGAACTAGTGTCGAATTAAATCCGTAAGATCTTCTAATCCAATCACGAACGTGAATCACCTAGGAGTGTGGGCTCTCTATCTTTAAATTGTATACCTGAGGATGGAAATAAACAAAATCTTCTTCTTTGTTAGTTACAATAATCCTCCAAGAGAAAAACGAAGAACGTTCAGTCACTTTTGAATTATCAATCAATTTGATTGAAACTCGCATGAACCTTGATTCGATGTTGTACACAAAACCCTTTTGATGTAAAGGATACTAGTGTACAATTGAAAACAAAAACGTTCCATTTTTCTCTCTTCTTGGCTGAATTCACACTATCTCTATAAGTTGGTCGAATTTTATCCAAAGTAAAAAACAAAAATTTCTCCCTCAAAATTCTATCTTGCTAGGCCAAATTCTCTTCTTGAAAATTGCTTAGCATGGCTGAAATTCCACTCATAAAAACCTTAGAGCTGGCCAAAATTTCCAAACCTATATATAGGGTCATAAGTCCTCTCCTAAGAAGTATTTACTTGGTTGGCAAGAATTTTTTCCTTAGGTGGATTTATTCTGTAGTTAAGAATCCATTTTTAAAAGGAATTCTATCCTCCTCATATATATACATAGCTGGCCGAAATTTCACTTTATATAATTAGGAGACTTAGTTATTTTCCTAAGAATGATTTACTTGGTAGTCAAGAATCCTTTCCTTAGGTAGATTTACTTGGTGGATAAGAATCCTTTTCAAAAAGAATTTCTATCCTCCACCAAGACTCCTAATCCAACTCAATAGTGTATTTGTAACCATATTAAAGACTTCCTAATTTGATTAGATAAATAATTCTTTTTATTTATCTACCTATCAAATATAGTCTTTAATATTAATTATACTACCAACAATAGTATAATTTTAGGAGACCAACTACTACTAGTAAAAAGATTTTGACTTTTAATTAATTAATTAATTAATCAACAAATTAATTAATTTCCATTTAATTAAATAATAAAATAAAAATAATATAATTTAAGCTATTCTCAATAGCCTTGCCGCCCAACACATGTATATGGGTCATATATTATTTTTCTTATTTTATTAAATCCATTGGACCTTCATAAAAAGTCTACATGTGAACTTGACATATTCTTACAAAAAGAAACAAGTTCACATGCCTTAATACAATTCTAGATGGACCCCTAAATTGGTCCGGTAGAATATATCAAGTGATCCATGCATATTCGTGTGGATTGGGGATCTTGGCGAGCTATCTAAATTTAAGCTCCAATAGACACAACCCAATCACAATCAATAAATGATTCACTTAGGTTCGATCTATTTAATTTTAGTTCATTCCACTAAAGAACTAAAATTGAACTCTTAAATAAAGATAGAATAAGTTGATGTTACTCACTCATACCCAAGACAACCTTATTGGAGAAAGTGTATCCTCGTGAAGAATACCAGTAATCGCCAAGAGCTCATAGATCGCCTATAGCTCTCCAAGTTACCATATTTAATTATATGACCACATTTTGAACTTGGATATTTTGACTTATCCATAAGCCATGTTTCAATAGACACTATTGAAAACTTAACGTTAAGATTTAATATCCAATAACTCGAAACATCCATATGATGATATTCTACTCTCATTCAATAAATGGAGCCACGATGTCCATATCTATAAATGAAGTCCTATATCGATCAACAAATGAATACCATAAAACTATCGAGGATAGACTATGCTATATAATCGTACTCATTGATAGCTCAAATGATAACACTTGCAACCATAAGTCCATCATTTATCTCAGGATTGAGATAGACTCTCCTAATGTCTTCAAATGAAAACTTTTATCCATTGACGGTTCTAGATAAAGTATTTCATTTTGATCCTATTCAATGCACCCAGTGCACTAGATTCTTTTATACAAAGACACCACACTTTGATGATTTTAGACTCATCATAACACATTTGATCTCACTCACATGCTAGCAAAAGAATCTACAACTTTGACAAGATAAAGGCGCCCAACCTTCTATATTAAGTTGTGAATTTTATTCAAGACTAACTAAAGAATTGTGTCTCATACATATCTAGATGTATGAACAATTCTTCTTTTCTCATAGTCTTTTGGCCTTATGATTTTTTACTTTTGACAATTATAATAATTAAACTATAAATGCCATAAGATTTGTTAAACTAGAAATCACTTTATTCATATGAAAAATATTGTTTATTACAAATAAAACACTCTTGCTATCGAGCATAATCCTAACAATCTCCCACTTGCTCTATAGCAAATGTGTCATATCTCTCATCCCCATGTTCTCTAGACGCCCATCAAAATTTTTTTGTGGAAGAGCCTTTGTAAAGGGATCTGCTAGATTTTCTGTTGACGCGATCTTGGTAATCGTCATGTCACCCTCATGCACAATTTCCTTCACAAGGTGATACTTTCTTTCAATGTGTTTCCCTCTCTTATGACTTCTTGGTTCTCTCAAATTAGCCACTGCTCCATTATTGTCACAATAGATAGTGATCTGCTTATTCGAATCAGGAACCACTTCCAAGTCAATCAGGAATTGGCGGAGCCAGACAACCTCTTTAGCATCTTCCCATGTGGCAACATACTCGGCTTCTATGGTGGAATCGGCACTACAAGATTGCATGATACTCCTCCATATGACTGTCCATCCTCTTATAGTAAACAGATCCTGATATTGATCTCTTAGAGTCATAATTAGACTAAAAATCAGAATCTGTACACCCAACGGGAATTAAATCCCCTCCAGAGTATACAAGTATATAATCTCTCGTTCTCCTAAGATACTTGAAAATATGCTTGACTGCCGTCCAGTGATCAGGACCAGGCTTCAATTGAAACCTGCTAACTATGCCTACAACAAAACAAATATTCGGTCTAGTGTAGAGCATTGCATACATGAGACTTCCTACTGCCAAAGCATATGGAATCCTACTTATGAATTAGTCTTTAAGCTCATTCTTAGGAACTTGTCCCTTATAAATTTTGATTCCATGTCTGAAAGGTAACATACCTTTCTTGGAATCTTGCATGGAAAACCTAGACAAGATTTTATCTATGTATGAAGCTTGGGATAATGCAATCGTTCTATTCTTTCTATCCCTTATGACTTAGATACCAAGAATATAACTTGCTTCTCATAAGTCCTTCATATCAAATTATTTTGCTAACCATTCTTTTATTGATGTCAATACCCTTACATCGTTTCCGATGAGTAGTATATCATCAACGTAAAGAACTAGGAAAACCAACTTGTGGCCTTTAAACCTTTTGTATACACAAGGTTCATCAAGGTTTTGAATAAATCCAAAACTTTTCACGGCTTGATCGAACCTTATGTTCCAGGATCTGGATGCTTGCTTCAATCCATATATGGATATTTACAACTTGCATACCCTTTCCTCTTGGCCTTTTTCAATGAATCCGTCTGATTGTATTATATAGATGCTTTCGTCAAGACTTCCATTAAGAAAAGATGTCTTGACGTCCATTTGCCAAATCTCTAGGTCTAGAGATGCCGCAATGGTTAAAAGTATTTTAATGGATTTAAGCATGGCTACAGGAGAGAAGGTTTCTTCATAATCGATACATTCCTTATGTGTATAACCTTTAGCTACCAACCTAGCTTTAAAGGTTTCCACCTTTCCATCCAATCCTCTTTTCCTCTTGTATACCCACTTGCACCCGATGGGTTTTATCCTTTCAGGCAAGTTTACAAGAGACCAGACTTTATTTTTGAACATAGATTCAATTTCGGATTGCATTGCCTTTTGCCAATGGCGACAATCAACATCTTCCATTGCTTCCTTGTACGTATAGAGATCATCTTCGTCCAGAAGATTTTCTACAGATTCTCCTAGACCGATGTATCTCTCGGGTTGTCTAACAACCCTCCCACTACGATGAGGTAGATTGTTGATCTTGTGTTGGTACGGAACTTACAATTGGGCTTGGTTGCGAAAACCTCTTGTGGAATTGTATCTCCTAAAAGCTCATTTAGAACAATTCTACTTTTAGGCACAAAATTATTCATATAGTCATCTTCTATAAATTTTATCATTTGTCGAAACAAATACTTTAAGATCTGAAGGACTATAAAAATAATATCATTTTGTTCCTTTTGGATACCCTACAAATATGTATATTTCAGAACGGGACTCCATCTTTTCTGCCTTTCCTTTTAACACGTACGCAGGACATCCAAATATCCTTAAGTGTTGTAAACTAGGCTTTCTCCCAGTCCACAACTCATACAGTGTTTTAGGAACCGACTTAGATGGTACATCGTTTAGTCCCAAAAAAGAACTAGGGAGCGTTGAATAATTCAACATAGACCTAACCATATCCAAAAGAGTTCTATTTCTCCTTTCTGCCACCCCATTTTGTTGAGGTGTGCCTGGTGCAGAAAACTGAGAAATTATTCCATTATCAATAAGATATTGCTGAAACTCACTAGATTGATATTCTCCACCACGATTGTACCTCAAGATTTTTATACGTTTCTGAAGCTGATTTTCTACTTCAGCTTTAAATGCTTTGAACATATCAAAAGCATCAAACTTATGTCTCATGAGATACACTTAGCCAAATCTTAAGTGATCATCCGTGAAAGTGATGAATTACTCATATCCACCTGTAGCTTGAATGCTCATAGGTCTACACACATCAGTGTGTATCAATCCTAAACTTTTGATGGCTCTTACGCCTTTGGTCGTTTTACCTTCCAAACAAGATTCACAAGTTGGTAGATCATCAACATTTAAGTCACTTAGAGGTCCGTCACTAACCAATCTTTTAATCATATTTAGGTTAATATGACCTAGGCGCAAATGCCGTAGGTAGGTTTCATCTTTTGATATTTTTACTCTTTTTTATTAGGTTCCGTTGATTCCATGTCTAACAAATGAGAGATATTTCCATGCAAATAGAATAAACCGTTTTCCAATGTACCTTTACAAACAAATTTGTTATTCTTACTAATAATAAGACTTTTATTAAAAGTAACCGAATATCCAAATGTATTTAGACAAGAGACCGAAATTAAATTCCTCTTGAATTGTGGTACATAATAAACGTTTATTAAAAGTAAATGCCTATAAGAATCTAAATTGATTCTTATATCTCCCACTACACTAGTAGACACCAACGCTCCATTGCCTAAATGCAAGTTGAATTCATTCTTATTCAGTCTATTCCTTCGACCCTTTTCACCACAAAAGAAACACTTTCCTTTGATCTTGGTTACTTTCTTGGTCTCCTTCTAAGAAGGCTCAAGTTGCTTTTTCTTCTGTTGTTTCTTGACCTTCTAACGGGTCTTAACAGTAGCAACTTTACCAACTATATGATTCTCTTGACCCTTACCTTTCACAAGGATCTTCTCGATGCTTTGATCATCTTGTATCAGGCCTTGCAAGATGTTTTCCTTATTTTTCAAAGTGTAGTCCAACTTGAACTGATCAAAGGAATCTGATGTGAGTTGACAATCATGTCAATTTTTGTCTCACTATATATCTCAGCACCATTCAGTTCAACAATATTGAGATGTGCTATGACTTTCATCATGTGATCTTTCACACCTTGTCCAGGTTTCATCCTAAGATTCTTAAACTCTCTTAGTCGTCTTAGACCTCATAGCAAGCATCTCCTCTAGAGACATCATTATATCGGCAGCAGTCTCCATTCCTTCATGTCGCTGTTGCAATACGTCGGAGATGGTGGCCATAATGTAACGTACATTTAGCCATCTCCTCTAAAGACTGCCATTGCTGATACTCATCTCTTTGATCCTGAGTAGATTCATTAGTAGGAGTAGATGGTTTAGGAGTATACAGAATGAACTTATACTTTTCAGCTTGCAACAACAACCCAATATTCCTTTTCCATGTGACATTATTATCTTCAGTTAAAGTATTAACTTTTGGGATATTGATAAGGGATGGGGTCATGATTTCTTTTTAATAACAAAAATTAAATAAGTAAACAATCATGATATAGCACTTTTGAATATTTATCTTGAATTAAATAAAATAATTCAATCGTAAAAATTCAACGGTGATCCAACACCCATAAATGTCACGCCTCCTTTGGGAGTACGCACCATTTACTATTTGGACTAGGTCTCACCTAATTGTTAACATAACAACCAACGTTTTCAAATTTAGCCTTGTGATTTTATTAATAAGAACTCTTGGGAGGATATTAATAAACTCACATTGAGTGTGTTACCAAGTTATTGACCTTCAATATAATCTCTCACGAATATCCCTCCTTTGAGAGTAGATATCGTTTGGGCTAATTGTCTAGTCTATCATTGTAAGAAAGTATCTTGCTAAATTCCGTTAATGAATACCCCTTAGGGGGTTATTCACGAAACGTAAAGCTAAACTAAACTTTGAGGCCATAGGTGTTCCAAAACACCTTCTCCCACTCAATTGTTTAAGGCGTGTGATCGAATTCTAAAGAATGATTTACCAAGTTATCTAGATGTCAATTTAGATACTTAAACCATTCAATGCATGTTCATACCAAAAAAGATATATGAGTGGCACTCATATTCTATATTACATGTTATCAAACAATGACAAACATTGCAATATTTACAAAAATATAAATAGCTACAATTTTGGTCCATCCTAGAAAAACAAATAAATTACATATATCTTGGAATACAAGAACTCCTTTCTTGGTGAACAAGTCTTCACGCGACCTTCGTCGCTCGGACTCCCTCGGCTACCTCCCATGGGTGTGCGCACCCTTCGCCCTTACCTATGGGCGTGCGCATGCCACAAACCCATAAATGGCTGCCATGCGCAGCCCATGGCTACAAAAGGGCTGCCGTGTGCAGCCCATGCCACAATAAACGTGGTTGAGCGCTCTTCGCACGCACGTTCATTGTTATTGCTCGCACTGTCCCAAACTTGTTCCGGTTGCTCCTAATTTTTCAAACCTTCGAGTCTTCGATACTTGAATGTATTACAGAAGAATTTAAATAAAAAAAATACTGCAATTTTTTTTATTACAATAGTGCAGTTTTTTTTTATTATTACAACAACAAAATAAAAAAAAACTTAGCAACTACCAAGAAGGAAATTATGGCGATGATAGACCGCCCTTCTTGTTACAATCCCAAAACAAAATACATTGAAATTCTAGGACCAAAATTGAGCAATAACAAACCACACACACACACACACATACACACACACACACACACACACACACACACACACACACACATATATATATATATATCCATACATTCAAATGTAAATATATATATATATATATATATATATATATATATATATATATATGTGAATACCTAGAATGCCATATCTTTCTAAAACATGCATATATACAGTAAAAAGAAAAAGATTCAAGTACACATACATCAATTAATCAAGGGTACAACCAAGCTCTGATACCAATTGTAGGGAAAAGAACGGTTGAAAATGCAACGGAAGCGTGAGAAAATTACGAAAATTAGGGTTTGCGTATAAATAAAAATTTTCCCTTTTAATAACAAGAACCTTAACCCGAGATTAATTGATGTATATAAAAAAGTGTCGTACCTTTTTTTTTCGTGACGATTGAACTAGCGTCGAATTAAATTCGCAAGATCTTCCAATCCAATCACGAACGTGAATCACCTAGGAGTATGGGCTCTCTATCTTTAAATTGTATACCTGAGGATGGAAACAAACAAAATCTTCTTCTTCTTTGTTAGTAACAATAATCCTCCAAGAGAAAAACCAAGAACATTCGGTCACTTTTGGATTATCAATCAATTTGATTGAAACTCACGTGAACCTTGATTCGATGTACATAAAACCCTTTTGATGTAAAGGATACTAGTGTACAATCGAAAACAAAAACGTTCTCTTTTTATCTCTTCTTGGCCGAATTCACACTATCTCTATGAGTTGGTCGAATTTTGTCCAGAGTAAAAAACAAAATTTTCTCCCTCAAAATTCTCTCTTGCTAGGCCAGGTTCTCTTCTTGAAAATTGCTTAGCATGGCCGAAATTCCTCTCATAAAAAACCTTAGAGCTGGCCGAAATTTCCAAACCTATATATAGGGTCATAAGTCCTCTCCTAAGAAGTATTTACTTGGTTGGCAAGAATCTTTTTCTTAGGTGGATTTATTTGATAGTTAAGAATCCTTTTTTAAAAGGAATTCTATCCTCCTTATATATATACATAGCTGGCCGAAATTTCACTTAATATAATTAGGAGACTTAGTTATTTTCCTAAGAATGATTTACTTGGTAGTTAAGAATCCTTTCCTTATATAGATTTACTTGGTGGTTAAGAATCCTTTTCAAAAAGGAATTCTATCCTCCATCAAGACTCATAATCCAACTCAATAGTGTATTTGTAACCATATTAAAGACTTCCTAATTTGATTAGATAAATAATTCTTTTTATTTATCTACTTATCAAATATAGTCTTTAATATTAATTATACTACCAACAATAGTATAATTTTAGGAGACCAACTCCTATTAGGAAAAAGATTTTGACTTTTAATTAAATAATTAATTAATCAACAAATTAAATAATTTCCAATTAATTAAATAATAAAATAAAAATAATATAATTTAAGCTATTCTCAATAGCCTTGCCGCCCAACACATGTATATGGGCCATATATTATTTTAGTTATTTTATTAAATCCATTGGACCTTCATAAAAAGTACACATGTGAACTTGACCTATTCATACAAAAAGAAACAAGTTCACATGCCTTAATACAATTCTAGATGGACCCCTAAATTGGTCCGGTAGAATATATCAATTGATCCATGCATGTTCGTGTGAATTGGGGATCTTGGCGAGTTATCTAAATTTAAGCTCCAATAGACACAACCCAATCACAATCAACAAATGATTCACTTAGGTCCGATCTATTTAATTTTAGTTCATTCCACTAAAAAACTAAAATTGAACTCTTAAATAAAGATATAATAAGTTGATGTTACTCACTCATACCCTAGAAAACCTTATTGGAGAAAGTGTATCCTCGTGAAGAATACCAGTAATCGCCAAGAGCTCATAGACTGCCTATAGTTCTCCAAGTTACCATATTTAATCATATGACCACATTTTGAACTTGGATATTTTGACTTGTCCATAAGCCATGTTTCAATAGACACTATTGAAAACTTAACGTTAAGATTTAATATCCAATACCTCAAAACATCCATATGATAGTATTCTACTCTCATTCAATAAATGTAGCCACGATGTCCATATCTATAAATGAAGTCCTTTATCGATTAACAAATGAATACCACCAAACTATTGAGGATAGACTATGCTATATAACCGTACTAATTGATAGCTCAAAAGATAACACTTGCAACCATAAGTACATCATTTATCTCAGGATTGAGATAGACTCTCCGATTGTCTTCAAATGAAAACTTTTATCCAGTGACGGTTCTTGATAAAGTATTTCATTTTGATCATATTCAATGCACCCAGTGCACTAGATTCCTATGTCCAAAGACACCACACTTCGATGATTTTGGACTTATCATAACACATTTGATCTCACTCAAATGCTAGCAAAAGAATCTACAACTTTGACAAGATAAAGGCGCCCAACCTTTTATCTTAAGTTGTGAATTTTATTGAAGACTAACTAAAGAATTGTGTCTACCTCATACATATCTAGATGTATGAACAATTCTTCTTTTCTCATAGTCTTTTGTCCTTATGATTATTTACTTTTGACAATTATAACAATTAAACTATAAATGCTATAAGATTTGTTAAACTAGAAATCACTTTATTCATATGAAAAAGATTGTTAATTACAATATTACACTCTTGCTACCGAGCATAATCCTAACAATCTCCCACTTGCTCTATAGCAAATGTGTCATATCTCTCATCCCCATGTTCTCTAGATGCCCATCAAAACTCTTTTGTGGAAGAGCCTTTGTAAAGGGATCCACTAGATTTTCTTCTGACGACGCAAACTAGGTAATCGTCACGTCACCCCTATGCACAATTTCCCTCATAAGGTGATACTTTCTTTCAATGTGTTTCCCTCTCTTATGACTTCTTGGTTCTCTCGAAATGTCTGAGGTTTAGAAATTTAATGAAAACACGGATCCAAAAGAACATGTGAGGCATTTCCAAAGTGCAATGGCGCTATACGCTTATAATGACCCGTTGTTGTTCTTGACATTCCCATAAATGCTCGGGAACTTAAGGTCTAGGTGGTTTGGAAGGCTTCCTCAGGGAACGATAATTTTTTTTTGAGAGTTGACCTAGGCTTTTTAACGAAAATTCTTGGCAAATATGCAAAGGAGGAAATTAATAGCTCACATCACCATCATCAAACAGGGAAAGAATGAGTCATTAAAAGATTACCTGAAAGGTTCTCTCAGGAAGTGTCAGGGATCCATAATCCCATTGATAAGGTTGTAGTGGCCGCCTTCACCAACATTCTATAGCAGGGTTGACTTTCCTTCAATTTGATGAGGGAATGCCCAAGTTCATATGCCGACTGATGGATGTGGCAAGCAATTACACAATAGATGAAGAAGAGGAGCTGGTCTAGAGGGGTAGTTATGTGCATGGGGGTCGCCCTAGGGAGAACGCCAAAATAATTGATGGCTATGTAAAAAACCAGAAGGGTGATCATCAGGAGAGTGACAAGAACCAAGATGGCCATCGAGTTAACAATCATAGAAACAATTGGAATGATAAAAAGTTCCATGGTCAATACACCAATATACTCCCCTCACCAAGAGACAAGAGGAAATCCTAGCGATCGTAGAACACCAGAAGCTAGTCAACCTACGCCATAAGAGACACGACAAAGTATTGCAGGTTCCACAAGGAAAGTGGTCATGACACATCAAAGTGCTGTAAACTAAGAGACCACATCGAGACACTCATCAAGGAGGGTCACCTTAAAGATTTAGTTCTTAAAAAGACAGACAATTAGATGACATTGATCAACCAATGGGAAATCAATAAAAGAAGTGAATCTTAAGCCGAGACAGTGGTGAAGGGACGATCAACAGTATCTTTTAAGAACCCTACACAAGCTCATGTATGACAGAACTTTATCTTAAAAAAAAAAACCTTCTCTTGAGAAAGATAGCTCAGTTACTTTCAGTTTTTGTTTAAGATACTTTTAGTTTGTTTTATATTTTTAGTTTTTCTAATTATTTTTTATATTTTGATGTTAATTTCCAGATCAATTAATAAAGAAGAAAATAATGGAGTTCAAATTTTCTGTAATAACCATCATTGTTATCGAAGATAAACTCGTATCGCCGACACCTGTCATGGTAAGTGAAAGTGCTAGCAAGGCTTAGAAGTTGGATGTTAGAGATCCGGTGTGCATGTTGAACTGACTGGATACATATAAATCATTGTCAGTAGTATGGCTGCCCCGAGATGCCGGTTTTACCAAAAAAACACTCGGGGTACTCCATCAGGAAAAACCTGGTGAGATGCATTCGGTCGTGTTAGTATTGCACTAATGATTTGGCCAAACCCTTGTAAAATGACAAAACCAGGAGACAGTTGAGTTTAAGCTCACCATGATAGTTCTAGATGAGACAGTTGAGTTTAAGCTCTTCGTTGCACTATTTTATCCATCCAGAGCCGATGATTATTCATTAGTTGATGTGTCAGATCTGGGAATTGATGGTGTGTTTAGAGATGAAGATTTTGAAGAATTGTCAGCTTGGGATTGGGAAGGTCAAGGTAAGGTGGAAAAAGATATTTTTGACTTTAGTGAAGATTGTGGTAGTAAAGAAGAGTTCAAAGAACTTGTGGTATCAATTGTTAGTATTGCAAAGGGCCACCACCAAAATTAGAACTCAATGAATTGCCAACCATTTTGAAGTACACATTTTTAGGTGAAGATGAGACACATCCGGTGATTGTTGCTTTATAGTTGACTCATAGTGAAGAAGAAAGGCATCTTGAGGTGTTATAGATGCACAAATCAGTTATCGCATAATCTATTAAAGATATCAGAGGGATTAGTCTGACTATTTGTATGCATAAGATTTTTTTGGAAGATGATGCCAAACCTACAAGGGAAGCATAGAGGCGGTTGAATCCAATCATGGAGGAAGTAGTGAAGAAGGAGGTCATGAAGCTTCTTAAGGTAGGTATCATATATCCCATATATATGAGTCAGTCATGCCCATGTAGTTCCTAAGAAATCGGGTATAACAGTGGTTATAAATGAGCAGAATAAGTTGGTCCCTCAGAGGCTTTAGACAGGCTAGAGAGTGTGTATTGACTATAGAAAGTTAAACTCAGCCACCAAAAGGACCATTTCCCTCTTCCATTCATTGATCAAATGCTGGAGCGATTGGCAGGGCACAATCATTATTGTTTCCTTGATGGTTACTCAAGATACAATCAGATAGCCATAGAATCAGAAGATCAGGAGAAAACTACCTTTACATGTCCATTTGGGACATTTGCCTACAAAAGGATGCCCTTCGGTCTCTGTAATGCTCCAGGCACTTTTCAAAGATGCATGATGTCTATATTTTCATATATGGAGGAGGAGATCATTGAGGTGTTCGTGGATGATTTCTCCATGTTTGGAGATTCCTTTGAGCTATGTTTGAATAACCTAGCATTGGTTCTACACAGATGTGAAAAGTACAACTTGGTCTTAAACTGAGAGAAGTGCCATTTTATGGTGCAACAGGGCATAGTTCTCGGGCTTGTGATAAGCAAGATAGGAATTGAGGTGGATACATCAAAGGTGGAGGTAATCAGAAGTCTACAACCTTCTAAGTCTGTGAAGGAAGTGAGATCTTTCCTTGGGCTTGTAGGTTTCTACCAGAGGTTCATCCGGGATTTTTCTAAGATAACAAGATCCTTGTGTGCACTCCTTCAGAAAGAAACAAAATTTGAGATGAGGAAGGAGTGTTTGAATGCCTTTAACACCTTGAAGGATGCCTTGACAACCGCATTTATCATAATGCCCCCGAATTAGGAGTGACCCTTTGAGCAAA
The DNA here is from genome assembly GCA_032871835.1 of Dipteronia dyeriana. Lineage (NCBI taxonomy): Eukaryota > Viridiplantae > Streptophyta > Magnoliopsida > Sapindales > Sapindaceae > Dipteronia > Dipteronia dyeriana. The sequence goes on along the minus strand of CM065299.1, from coordinate 12,743,494 downwards.
TGTACGATGCTTCGGATTATGCTATCATAGTAGTTTTGGGGCAGCGAGTTGATAAGGTCCCATACAACATTTACTATGCTTTTAGGACCTTAAATGACGCCTATAGTTTTTACCTTAGAAAAGTTTAGAGCATATTTTTTGGGAGCCAATATGGTGATATTCTTAGATCATGCGGGCCTTAGGTATCTTCTTCTGAAAAGTAATCCCAAGCCAAGATTGATTCGGTGGATACTACTATTACAAGAGTTCGATTTGGAGATACGGGAAAAGAAGAGTGTGGAGAATATGGTAGCGAACCGTCAGAGTCGACTAGTGTAAGAAAATCCGAAGTAAGCTAATGAATTGCCTTTGAGAGAAAGCTTCCCGGAATGAACAGCTATGGAGTGTGCAGGAAGGGGAGCCTTGGTTTGCCGACATAGTGAATTATTTTATTAGTGGGGTGATTCCTACAGAGTTGAACTCCCAAGGACAGAAGAGGTTCATATCTAGGGCTAGAAAGTTCTTTTGGGATGATTCGTTCTTGTACACACATGGTCCTGATGTAGTTATTAGAAGATGTGTACCAGAAGCCGAACAAGGATACATACTTAGGTTTTGTCATGAGCTACATTGTGAGGGGCATTTTAGGGCATGGAAGACCTCTTTAAAGGTGTTACAATCAGGTTTCTATTGGGAGTCTTTGTTCAAAGATGTAGTCCAATTTTGCTCGGTTTGTGTTAGATGCCAACAGACAAGGAATATAGGAAAAAGGAATAAGATGCCCTTGGCCAATGAATTGGTGGTTGAGCTATTTGATATATATGGCATTAATTTCATAGGACCATTCCCACCCACTTGTGGGTATAGCTACATCCATGTTGCTGTAGATTATGTGTCCAAATGGGTTGAAGCACGGGCTACAAGAACCAACGATGGAAAACCTATGGTAAAAATTATAAAGGATACCATTTTTACTAGATTTGGGACTCCTAGAGCTATGATTAGTGATGGGGGAACACACTTTTGCAACTCGTTTGTTGCCCTTACGAAGAAATATGGTGTGAGGCATAAGATAGCCACCCCATACCACCCACAAACATCGGGCCAAGTGGAGGTTAGCAATAGGTAAATCAATAGTATCCTTGAGAAGATAGTGAATTCAACTAAGAAGGACTGGCATTGAAGTTAGATGAAGTCTTGAGGGCTTATCGAACGGCTTTCAAGACACCTATTGGGATGAGCCCATATAGGTTAGTTTTTAGAAAGACGTGTCACCTTCCGGTTGAACTTGAGCACCTGGCTTTTTGTTCAGTCAAGAGGTTGAATTTCGACTATAACAAGGCCGATGAGGTGAGGAAGTTGAAACTTTGTGAGCTTGAGGAATTCTGGTTGGATGCTTATGAGAGCTCATGGTTGTATAAGGAAAGAACCAAGTTGATTCATGACAAGTTGATTGTTAGGAAGGATCTTCGCCCGAGCATGCTAGTCCTCTTGTTCAACTCTTGTCTCAAGGTATTTCCTGGAAAATTGAAGTCTAAATGGTTTGGACTGTTCCGATTGACACAAGCATTCTCTAATGAAGCCAAGGAGTTGAAGAATGAGAAGAATGGGGAAAGGTCTCTAGTCAATGGGTAAATAGTGAATCCTTAAGTGAAAGAGATGAAAGAGATCGCTTGGTTGGAGGAACGTATGCATTGAGACCCGTAGCACCCTTACTACGTCTTGCCTAGACGTTAAATAGTGCGTTTGGTGGGAGGAAACCCACATAGGTATCTTTCTTTTCAATAATTTTTTAATTTTAGTAATAAATGTGAATGGTAGTGACTCTACCTCACCTCCAAGTCTAAGTTGATCCACACCTTAAATTTTAAGAGATTAATTGTGTTGATAGTGTAAGGTGTGGAAAAACATAGGTTTGGGGGTGATTTTCATTTCATTTGCAAGTCTAGTGATTACCAAACACAAATTTTTCAAGCAAATGCCTTTGATATGTTTTATGTTGAAGATGTGTGCAGATGAGACTTATAGGACAGGTTAACAACCTTAAAAAGAACAAGTTCCAGGTGTGTCGCTCGTGGGGTCACTTAAACAAGCGCGACAATAGTAACGCGACACTTGAGATGGATTGTTGTCGCCTGTGTGTCGCTCATGGTGTCGCTTGGGTAGCTGTCCGTAACAAGGCAATGAGAACTAAGACTGAGTGTCGCATCATGGTTTTCGTCTGAAAGGACGCGACACATTATACTTGAAAGTTGTTGTCACTAGGATGTCGATTGATGTGTCGCTTGCTCAATCAAACGTGACACATGAATTTTTCAAATGGCCATATGTGACACATCGAGAAGCGACAACTAGACTCTATAAAAGCGACAGTTCTTGTAGGGCACGCCTTCAACAAAAATTTAAAACTACAAACACGACAATTCTCCCTCCACACGAATTTGAAGATTTCCAGCCCACGTAATCGGTAATTTCTTCTTCTTTTCACTTACTTTAGACCATTGTTAGTTCCAAATCCCTAGTTCTCCCTTCATTAACACATTCTAGGGTTAATTTGGGGGGTTTGCGAAATCTTTACGGGTGAAGCAATTTATATGCTTATTTGTGTGAATTAAAGTGTGGGCTTTGGTTTGTAAAGTTTATTGAAGCATCTATTGTATTGATTTCATGTTTTTGGAGGAGTTATGAGTTAAATTAGTTGAGTATAGTGGATTTATGGCACATTTAGGGGTAATTTTTGGATTTGTTGATAATTGGTGTTTGGTAATATTATGTTGCATATATTGTGATTGTGGTGGTGGTTTGTGGTATCCGTGGTGTTTTGTGGTATTCGTGGTGTATCGGATTACCAGCATTGTGTGATTTGTACCAAAGTGTTGCCCGGTTAGTTTTTAGTATTGAAGTGATACATTTTTCTTAATGTCACTATGGCAAGAACAAAACAAACAGCCAGGGTCAGTAAGGAAGGGGACTCGAGTCAGATGGAGAGGCCGAGAATGACCTAAGAAAGAGGAAGGAGTTAGGTGCCTCTGTGTGTCGAAAACCTAGATTTCCCTGCCAGATAGCCAAGTTTAGCCGGAAGAAGATCATTGCTGAGAGGGGTATTGAGTGAATTGACCGCAACACCTATTCCTGGGATGGTTAAGAACAGAGGTTGGGGAATGTATGTACAGAGGCCTCCAAAATTTTGTCCCCAGATTGTCAGGAAATTTTATACAGGGATAATAAAGAAGAATTATAATTTGGGGAGCCCAGTGTTGGTCCGGGGATGAGGGGTACGGATTAATTCAACAGATATTAACAGGTACTTTAGAACTACACTACCGGAGCAGGGACCAGGTAATAGGCAAGATTTGTTCAAAGGGATGCCAAAACTCAAGGTTTTTAGCCATAGCATAGACATTAATTTAGCTAACAACTTGGTGTCCCCAATCGATGCCATTTTGGGATTCTAGATTCAGCCATTTGAAGCATAACTGACTACATATAGAGCTTGCCTTCTGGCACATCTTCAATTCCTACTCTTTGAGACCGTGTGGACATCGTACCACGGTGTCCTATAATGTGGCAACTCTACTCTGTTGCTTACACAATGAGCATCCTATTGATCTGGGGTGAGAGTGAAGATGGAAATTCATAAGTCAGCTATAGATGTGTCAGAAAATGAGGTTATGCTGTTTCCATGCTTGATCACCCAGTTCCGTCAGGCAGCAGTGGTTGACATATCCAGAGATGAGTGGATGGGCACTGGGCCAGATTTTAGGGTTCGTACTTGGTATAGTCTGTACTCATCCCGATGACTGAGGAGACCCGATACAGGAGAGGGCTCGAACCAACAATAAAAGAAAAAGGGGACAGTACAAGAAAAAGAGAATGAAGATAAGGAGGATATGGGTGTTGAGCAGACAGAGGATGATTGGGATGAGGATCTAGACTATAGTGGGAATGATGAGAGAACCTCCCTAGAGATACCCGTGACTCAATACTGCAACATATGAAGTGGATGGAGCAGAGGTTTATGGCCAAGATAGATCTGGTCGATGTAGGGTTTTCGGCATGTTATTATAGAGTTGAGAAAGGAGCTCAACCTCTGGCCATATGAGAGAGATAAAACCGGTTCCATATTCATGGCACCCATATCCCGTTCTAGGTTACCAGCCCCCGCCTCTAGTTTCATGGTACCGACCTCTCTATCCATGGTCCTAGAGTGCAACTTCAGGATCCAGGATGGGATACCCACCAACAGAGCCAGGATATCGGCCCCTATTTCCAGTTCACCAGACCACAAGTTTCAAAGCAGGACGCTGCTGCCCGTAGGGTTATAGAGATATCAAGAAAAGAGGTAGAGAACAGAGCAACAACTGAGGCTGGTTGTAAAGGAAAGATCTGATGCCCGGAACCTCATGGCCACTACCACCTCCTTCATAGTTGTTTAGCTTCATGTTGATGATTTTGTTCTAGACTTGTTTATTTCTTTCTAGTACTTTTATTTCAACTTTTGTACCTTGCATATTTTATTTTTGATAAATTATCATCGTAGTTTATTTTATCTATCTTATTAAGTTTGGGGGTGTTGACACTGGTTTCGGTCGTTTTAATTTTATTTTGAGTCCTAATTTTTTTTTAGTAAAAAATTTGATATCATTTTGAGTCCAAATTTTTGGTTTGAGTCAAATATTTTTTTTTTCAAATAAAAATAATAAAAAAGTTCCATGGCCAAAATTTTTGAGCTTTAAGTAGCTTGGGTGTAACGCTTTGAGTGTGTGTTTGTGTGAGAATTTATTTATGCGTAATTTGCCCGATTTAGCATCTTGTTGTCACTCTAGGGTCTCACTTGCACTTCATGGGCTTGTCCAATCCTTTTGTGTTCAAGTTGAGTGAACTTGATGCTCAAACACCTCGTTCTAATAGTGGAGACCACCTAGTGAATTTACAAACACAAGCCTTAAAAAGCTCATTTGAGTGTTATCATTGTTTCATCCTAAACACTTATCTTGTCACGCGCATCATTTGCCATAGGACATATTATTGCATTATTTGTGTGGATTGCTTGATGGATACTTACATTCCCTTGATAGATGAAATTGTGGAAATGATTTTAGGCAATGTGTGTGCTTAATTACTCAAATTAGCCTAAACACATTCCATGTCCCTATTTGTGTGCTCCCAAGCCAACTTGAGGCCAAACACTTACCTTTCTTTTGGAACCACATTACACCATATATCCTAAACCTAAACACATTCCTACCCTTGTTGCCAATCTTGCTAGGATGTGTAGTGTAATGGTTGAAAGGTGGGAAAATCTCTCAATATGAAAAGTTAGCGTGTACTTAGGCTATATTTGTAAATATGAAAGGCAAAAGGATCAAAAATGTAAAAGTGTGAAAATATGCACTTATGAGCTTAAAGTGTTAAAAAAAAAGAATAAGAATCTTGTATGTAATTGTATAGTACTTACTAGGAGAGTACTCATGTATAGCACAAGTGTAATGAAAAGTCAAGCCTAATCACTAGTGTCACGAGTGATGTGAATAGAACTTAAGTATTAGGTGTATCGTGTAGTGTCTTAGCATGATTGGTGACTTTTGAATTCCATTTCCTATTCTTTGTTCACAATATTTCACCCAATGTCCCCTTTACAACCAAAGGAAAGATCTAAATGATCTACTATGAAATCTAGATTGGGAATGTTTGTTGAAGCATGATCTTCCACGTCCATGGCATTTGATTCACTTCCTAGGCTAGTTCACCAAAAAAATAGCGTTTCATTTTTTATTGTATGCAAGTATTTGATTCCCATACATAACTCTATCCTTGCATACTTTGTATGAGTGTAAACTTAGGACTCCGAGAGAAAAGTAAAGAGAATGTCCACGTGAGATTTAGAGTCAAAGCGAATTACGCTCGAGGTGTGAGAGCGAGTAGTTCCCGATATGAGAGCACTTTAGGTGTGGAATTCGTGTTTTTCGAGTGTCTCGTGAGTGTCTTCGAGTTGTTGGAGAATGTTTTGCATGTGTCTACTCTCCATATCCACACTACGTTGCATCTCATCACCAATTGAAAATGCAGCATTTGATTTTTATTGTGTTTAAAAGGTTTTCATTTTTATCGAGTCATGTTTGTTTGTTTTCTCATTTCTTATTTTTTGTTGTCTTGGTTTTGCTCGAGCACGAGCAAAAGGCTAGGTTTGAGGGTGTTGATCGAGCCGCGATAACACTAGATTTTGGTCCCCCTTCCCATGCTTACTGCTCAATTCTCGGGTAAAATCAAGTGTTTGATGGCTCGATTGAGTGTTTTTGTCAAGGGCATAATGGGATGAAAAGAATTGAAGTTGGGATCCAAAACGATTCAAAACGGGAAGCTGAAGTATGAAAAGCCAAACTGTCACAATGAGGTTTGTCGCCTGGACATACACGATAAAACAAGCGATAGTAATTCTCGCTTCCTAAATGTCGATGATGTCGCTTGAAGGAAATGGAGCGGATTTGAAGGCAGACTGTCACGTCGAGGATTATCGCCTGGACATACGCGACGAAGCAAGCGACAACAACTCTCACATATTAAGTGTCACTCAATCAACATGCGAATGCCAAAAGAATGAAATGTTGTGCCAATGTGTTGCATGGGAATCAGTGACATTCAACGATGCGACAGCACATTGGCAAGCGTCTCTATGTTAATTTCTTGACCTATTTGGATCCCATATAAATACTCTTTTATAATGATGGTGATGTAACATTGGCCACATAAGAATATCCACCCAACAACCTTTTCACATTCCCATCACCATCCGTACCTACTTTCATACTCTTACAACTATCACCCATCTTTGGAGCTTGGGAGACAAGTAGAGGAAGCTTACAAGAGAAAGAGCCTTAAATGACCAACTTTGGTTTCTTCTTTAACTCTTCTACGATTTCTTTAACTCTTTTGATGTGTAACTAAACTCCTAAGCTAAGGGATTGATGTGACCAATTGAACAATTTATGTAATCCTTAATCTAGTATTTTTATTCAATTCACTATTAGTCTCTTTTATTGAAATATTTGCTCTAATTCCCTACCTCATATTCAATTGTGATCTCAATGAATTTGTGTGTTGGGTTTAGTTTATACATGAGCTTGAGGATTAAATGTGGGTGACCATCTCATTTAAGCCTTAGCCATAAGCTTAATAATTGAGAGAATTTTCATATGCATAACCTTGTTATGTTTAATTAGGTTTAGAGTTTTAATTAAAATTGGTTCTAACTTTTTCTCATTACATGACCTTGTGTGAGCTTTTGGAAGGACAAAATACTTTATTTGTTATCCTCAACAAGCCATAATAGTTGGATTGAAGAGCCTTAAGGAGATTTATGGATTACATTGAATGGTTCAAATAAGTTACATTGATTCCCTAGTGTTTTTCTCATCATTCATCTCTTGTGTGTGCTTTGGTGTTAATTTAGTTTATTACTTTTTGCAAAAGTTAGTTAATTAATAGCCTTTTTCAAACAAGCATTATGCCATTTAGTTTTCACACACTTAGATTAGAATTTAATTAGATCAATTAGTGTTCAACTATTAGAATCATCGATCCCAATGAACGAACTTTTCTTTTAAATAGAACAGAAGTAAAATACTGCAATCATTAGATTATTGGTCAGTTGGACAACATATAGGAGACATTAAAGACAACTACGATTCAAATACGAAGATGAGTGATCTTACTCAAACAAGGAATCTAGAATCACATTCCAATAAGGAAATATCCCTATTTCCTCTCCAGTGTCAAAGAATTCTATTCAGGAAAGAACTCAGCTTCTAGAAGGATAAACGTCAAACAGGAAACGAGTCCAAATCAAGTAATAACTTTGCTCTTCTAGAAGACTACGCACCAATCGGGACATAAGTTCTAAACGAACCATTCAATTAAAGTCCTACGAAGACTCTGACTCAATACACAAGATCTTCAAAACATGAAAGAAGACAAAGACGACTCCAACAAGTACAATCATGATTAAACACCATTATCTTTCCTTATTTGTATAATAAGGATTAGGGTTCTATACGCATATAAATAGACCCATAATCTCATTGTAAAAGAGATATAACAACACATAAAAAAAGATACATAGAAATAAAGAGAGAGAGAGAGAGAGACGCCAAAAAAGAATGAGAGATTAAGTGTGTAATCATTATATTATAGGGAATTTCTTCTCGCCGTCGCCGGCAACCGTGAACGTTTCCTCGCTTTGGGGTTTTACCACGTAAAATTGTGTGTCATGTCTACTTTTTGCTTATTTTAATTCATAATTCAATTGTCGATCCATACTTACATGTTATACGTGTGATCAATCCTACATGATCCAAAAATCACTGTCAACAATTACCAAATTTTCAAATTAATCAATGTTAATGAAACTACCCCATATTATCAACCATTCAATTAAACACAATTAAGCATAAAACAATAAAAACACAAGTATTTGTTTTACGTGAGAAACCCTCAAACGGGGTAAAACTCACGGGCTAACCACTTAGCCACATGCAGTCCATAAAATCCACTACTTGAATGAAAGTTTACAACCTAGGTTGACCTCCCGTCACACCATCCATGGTTACTAACCCTTTCACTTTACCCAACGAGCCTATAATAGTGATCTTGGACCAATAAGCTTGTGCACTAAACCATTTAGTCACAATGCTTAATAATCAAATAAGAGATTAGCAACCTAATTGAATATATGAAAATATTCTAGATGCAAAAATGCTAAGTCAACACATTTAAGCTTATTTAAGGATTTAAAGATGTCAATGAATGCAAATCATAGATATCAATTATTGAAATGCAAATGCAAATAGATTTAGCTAGAAGGGGCAAAATGGGCATAAATCCTAGCTATCATTAAACACAAAGTCTCAACCAACAATCAACAATCCAAGCATGTTATAAATGTAATTAAATACAAAGACATGCATTCAATGAACAATTAATATTATTCCTAGGTAAACATGACATAAGAATGAAACTTGAAATTCTAGGGCATGTAGAATTTACCTAATAAAAAAAATATGATGTCCCATGCTTGGAAGATGCAAGAATGATGCTAGATGATCATGAAATGGAGTTTGGTTGAGTAAAGGTGATTGTTTGGGAGTCTTTCTCTCTCTATGAAGGCTTGGTTTCTCAAAAATGGCTTTTTGGACTCACATAATGAAATACGGAAGAAAAGAACATATATATCAAGCCAAGTCAAAAACGCACCGTTTTGGGCAAATCAGTGATCACCGCTGTGAGGGTTACAACATTGAACCACTGTGAAGCCACCGCTATGATAATTCACAACGGTCTCATAACGGCACCACAGCGGTAGACGGCTGATGAGAGACCGTTGTTTGTACCGCTGTAATTCACATCGGTCTTACAGTGGTTTGCATGTCAAATTTAAAAATCCTATCTTTTGAAAAATCAATCAAAATGCCAATGATATGAGCATGCAAGAAAGAGATAAAACATGAGAATGCACCTAAAAGAACCACACAAGGATAAAGAAAATGAATTTTGTGTGTGTGCAACTAAATCTCTTTAAAGAAGGTTAAGTACAAAAAATTTACCTTCGAAATGTTTTGAGCTTGATCAAGAATGAGGTTGGTCTGATCTACCCTTATATATTTAAACCTCAACTTATGGTTTGCCAACGAAATAAGTCAATCAACAATCGAGGAACGTACAATGAGATTAGGATTACATGGGATTGGATTGGATTGGATTGGACTAAATTAATAATATACTGTGTTTGAGAAAATATGAGACCGGATAGAATTAATATGTTTTATTTGGTGAAACATGAAAGTAAACTAAGTATATTAATACTTTTAATTTGATAAAAATATATTTCCAAAGTTGAGATAAAAAATTTAAATAAAAATAAAATAAAATATTAATAAAAAATGATTATCTAAAAAATTAATTAAGTTATATAAAATATAAAAAGTAAGAATTCATTGGTAAATAAATTAAATTCACTTTATTAAAATTTTAGTTTTATATTATTTTATAAATAAATAAACATATTTAATTTATCTTTTTTTTTTAATATTTCAATTGCTCCATTAATATATATATATATATAATAGAATTAAATTAATTGTTTTTAATTAATTTTGATAAAATAATAAATTAAAATATGTCGAGGAGGGAGGAAAGTGGTTGGATAGGTAAAAGTAATATTTAATGGATGTCAGATCAACTTTAAAAATAATTTCATAACAACCAAAGGAAAAGGAGGGATAGCTTTAAGAGAGCATCTTCAATGCTATTATATATTTGAAGAAAATGGAGTGTCACATAAGATAGATACTAAAGAAATTAAAAAAACTCTCTCAAGTTGAATATTAAAGAATATGGAGTTGAGTATCTAATTCTAGAAACTCTTCTAGAAATGTTGACTAGGATTTCTAACTTTTTCCACCAATAATATTAAAATTTACTTAATTGTAAATTAAAATATCAAAGAGAATGTAATAATTGTTTTATTATGATTAATCATATAATAGTTACATATTTGATTTTAGATAATTGTATTGAATATGTGAATATGTATTTTTCTACTTTATTTTAAAAGTTGATCCATAGTGAATAGAAATAATGATATAACATTATTTAAAAACTTAAAATTGTATATTTATATTAAAAATGCCCTTATATCCGTCAATTGCGGGATTATTTTTGTGGTTGAGATTTGTAATCCCAAAGTGAAGTGTGCCACCAAGCGCAAGAGAGAAATTAAAATAGCCCAATCCAAAACTTATCCCGTGCACCAAATGGTGCCTTAATGAGATAATTTTTGACTGCTAATACAAAATAGATAATTATTCACTATTACCCATCACAGAGATAACCTAATCATCTCTAATAATGAAACTCCCCCAAGCTTCATTCTCGTAGATGGGAAGGAAGCTTCATGTAGATGTAAGGTTACTTGTTACAGTTCCGGCATAAGTCCCTACAAAGAATGCATGTGGAAGTCCCGTTAGTGAAAAGAAAAGTTTTATCCCATTATAGTTGTTATTGATTAATCAAATAATTATGCAATCTCTTAAGAAGAAAAGAATACATAATCAGTTCAATTTTACGTGGAACTAAAATCAACCATTATTAGTGACGAGGAAAATTCCTTTTTAGGTCTGCTTCCTGCTGCCTAGTTAGGCATATAAGATTCAACAACAAAAGGGAAAGAAAAAAAAGAGAGAGAGAAGAAGAAAAAAACTATCAAAACGTACTTGATTTACTAGATCAATTCAGTCACTGAACCACCGCATGAGGGAGCCGATGACCTAATGGCTTTGCCATTGTTCTACGCTCACAATCCTGTATAGAATTAACAACATAAAATGGAAAGAAGAATGATCAAGTTATTCTTTTTCTTTTCTTTTTTCAGCAGGTAACATATGTTGTTTACCACGTTCAATTTCTAATAATCAAGAGCAGATAAAGCCATTGTAGTGGACTACATCAAAACCAAATAAATTAACACCAATTGTAAACGGCTTGCACTAAACAATACAAGACAATGAGTTATGACATCTGACATATTACGGACATCCATTACCTTAAACATATGGAGGTAGAATGGACTATTTGGATTCATTCTCCTCAGTTTCACGTAAGCATATGCATAGCTTAGTTGATCGCGGTTGGTGAATCGAACAACTTCATTAAACCAAACACATGAATATAAATTTGACATTGGTGTATGGGCCCGAATAATAAGACAAGATTCAGGGTTATCTGCAAAGTCCATGATTCAAGAATCAGCATCCAACATTCATGATGTCGTGAGATAGAAGAAAAAGCCAAAACACAACACAGTAAAAAAGGCAATAAGACACGCACAACTGGGAAGAAGATTATTTGGGTTTGAAGGATCAAACTTGGTGAGGCCATCAGATTGGTACGCTTTTAACTGTTCGTTAGCGGCAGTCGCAGTAACCTTTTTCAGAAACACATTTCGAGCTACTTCCTCCCACAAACAGTAACGAACATAATGGTTTGAAATTGCATACTCTGATCTAGTTTTCCATAAAAAACGTTCAATCATCAGCATTGGATCAGCCTCAAGTCGCACCTTCATGTCAATCCAAATTGAATACCTAAAATTAAGCAAGCAAGGAAACAGCTTAGCCAAAAGATTAGTCGGATTAGAAGTAGAGAAATGAGGATTATACAATAGATAACAAATCTTACCTAGCAGAAGGGAAGAGACGATGCCCTAAAAATTTTGCCACTTTTGGATTTTTAGGCATGTTATCAAATGGCAAGTTCCCAACAATGACAATTCTCCACACATCAATATATCCTCTATCATCAGGATTATTTCCTTCTGAGGACAGTGTTGATAGTGAGTTCTCATCCACAAACAAAACAAAGCAGATATTTTCCAGGGAGAAATCACTGATCTGAGAAACAAATAAAAACATTCGATTACAATAAGAACACAATGTATTTGTCTATGGCTGTTTATCATCTGGTCTCACTGACATGATACACAGGAAAAAAACTTTGAAAGAAACTTTCATCTACCAGGTTTTTGTTTTCCTTCGCTTTGTCTTTACCTTATTTTTTGCAGGCTTCCTCAAAAAGTCAAAGCTCCCAAAAATGGCAGAATATACTACAATCTTACAGGTACTCATGAATTTCTTGTCTTTTTCATCCAAATCGAATCCAGTGCTTGAAAATCCAGGCGCATTAACAAAACCACAATGAAGAGTGTGATTTTTTGCATAAAAAGATTCTTCTCTTTCCTGGAGGGTTTGATGTCCTCCAAATCTAGGTTTATACATGTTGGTCCCAAAAGAAACATATTCTTTGTCAATATATTCCAACGAAAATTTAGTGAAATTCCTGAAATCCGTGAAATCTTTGGGTTCAACAAGATCATTAACTGACTCCAAAAAATCAATTTTGCAAGAAGGATCTGAAAGATGGAAAAAGAGCAGAATGATGGAGTCAAATCAACAAAAAAAAAATCAAGAATTTAGCACCGCAAAATATCATTAACATGAACTAGCAGATTTTGCCTAGAACGTTTAATCAAAATATTTAACAATAAAGGATTTTTTTTTTGTATAATATTAAAACATATTTTTCATTTTAATGGAAATACTCAAAAAATACAATAAAATGTTCATTAATTAAAATAAAAACTACACCTAGTTAGGGAACAAAAAAAAACGTTACTCTCAATTACGTGTTGAAAAAAAAACACACACACAAAAAGGAAAAAAGAAAAAAGCATGCAAATACAGTAAAATTAAATCTAGACTTGTGAGGCTTTTAAAAAAGGAAAAAATATATATTATGGAATCCGAATCAATTGTATCTACAGGTTAAAAAAAAAAAGGAATTGCAAATGGAGCATGGAGTGAAGAAGCAAGTTTGCTTTATGGTTCAAAAATCTTAATTTTTTGTTACAAGCAAGTTTGAAGAGAAAAATATAAATTGGTTGATATGAATCTTTTTTTTTTCATGTTTAATGTGCTTTTAGGATTAAAATGTAGTATTTTGACCTAAAAGAAGATTTGGGTTATTAAATGAAGGTCTTCACTTAAAAACACATTATTATTATTTTTTTCAAAATTCTTGGTGTTGCTGTAGTCTAGTCAAGCCAAGACTGAATCCACCGTTGGTGTGGTGCACTTATTGATGTATTGTGGCCAGTGGCTACGGGTGACATATTCCCCCAATTGGCCAATTTACCCAAAATCCCTATACCCATGGATGGGGATAATTGTATCCTCAAATGGAAATGGGGACGGGCCAGACCCATCTCTATTTTTGTCAAAACTTTATTAAATCTATAACCTACCTAACTGTTAAATTTATTTATATTATATTATTCAGATATCTACTCTCATAATATGAGATAACTACTCCCATAATTTAAGAAAAAAACTCTCACATATATTTATAAAATACAGTAAGATTTGACTCTCTCACTGTTTATACGGAATGCATGTAAACTATAAAATCTATTTATAGGTGATGTGATATAGCTAGACACATTGACTAATTTGTTTCCCCCGGTCTCCTTAATTTATTTTTTCTGTCTTTGTTTTTTTATATAAATAGTATAATTTTTTCCTGTCAACCTTTAGATTGGTGGTAAAGTACAAGTGCAATGTGAAGAGTTTGATCATCACTTTTAATATATATATATATATATATATAAAAAAAAAAAAATCAAGTTAATACCCACGCATATAAATTTATCAGTGTGTTGGATGTGAACCATTAGATTTATATCTTTGACTCAAAGTGTATACACTTATTAAAACTTCTCAATAATCAATAATCCATATACAACATACTTATATAAGTTATATCAGTACGTAGAGAAAAGTATATATATATATATACACGCGATCTGCTTCCTCGAGACATGAGTTGCTGGTGAATGGTGAATGATGATCCCTTTATTTATTATTATTTATTTATTTTTATACATATTGATTTTGATATTGGTGGCGTGTGTTGTTGCTTGTTCCTAACATGAGCTGTTGGTGAATGGTGAATGATGATCCCTTTATTTATTATTATTTATTTATTTTTATAAATATTGATTTTGATATTGGTGGTGTGTGTTGTTGCTTGTTCCTAATTTTGATGCTAAATGATACTTTTCAGTTGGTTGATAGAACTATCCATATAATTACTATATATTGTCTTTTGTGTTTTATTTTATATTATCTTGATCTGTTTTGGTATCAGAGTCTTAAAGCTTGTTGAAGAAGATAATAGTGATTATTTCTAGGTATAAAAATCAGTAAGTCTATAGAGTGTTTGTTGTCTGCCAGGTGTGCTATAGACTGTTGGCCCGTTTGACCAGACTGTGAGTTAAAACTTAGGATTTTTACGATTTATTTTCTTTACCATGTCTGCGAGTAGTTATAGACCTGTGATTGAGCCTGATGATATGAACAGTTGCACTGGACAATCTGTGGCTAATTATGAGACAAACTTGGATGACAAAGATTTAATTAACTGACAATTGCATAACATTCAACAAAGCAGTATTTAAAAGAAAAAACTTCTAGACTTCAGAACCCTTTTGGGTCAAAAGACCTAAGAGATTAATGTGAAATTTCAAAATAATACTTTTTCGACAAATCTTTTAAACAAAAACAGTTTGACTCATTACAATAAAATCGGTTTTAATGATCTACATATTGGAAGTGTCCAAGTAGGCTTAAAACCCCTTTCAAAAATTGGCCTAAACAACTCTCTATTAATCGTTTTAAGGGACAAAAGAATTACCAACTACAAAGAATCAATATTGGGTATGGCGGAAATCTCTCTGACCTATGGTTCTATCTATTTTAAGTGTTATCTGAACTTTACCATAGCCTTAAACACTGACGAACACAAAGAAAAGTGCCTAGTCATAGACATCCAGATCCTTAACTATCAATTCCTTGAAAAATCCAGTCCTTATAAACTTGTCTACAGAGTTTATTGCAGAGTTTTAACCTCCGGACTTATTCCCAGCTAAATACCTCCTTCTGTACCAGCTGGCCAGACCATATGCTTTAATGCATCCCCCTCAGTTAATGTCTTAGTACTTGTTCTGGTCAAATGAGAAAACATTAAGTTTCCAGATGATTGGGTCAAAGAACAAGTTGACCAACCAACTTATAGGCCACCTATGAGGAACCTCCATGACTGTGTTACTGAACAAGATGGAACCTTTAGGATATCCTTCAGAAAAGGCCTGTCCCTCAGTAAAGATGGCAGTAACCACTCCAGATCACTAAATGACTTCCAATCAGCTAAAATTCCCTATCTAGCCTGTCTAGACAAAACATTGCCAGACAAATACCTAGTCTAGCCCCTAGACAGCCCAGAAAAATGACTAACCTCATACCAAGCACTGTGACTCCTAGCCCAGTTGCCAATTATGACCCAGAAGAAGACCCCAGCGAACCAATTATTAACTTAATCCCCAGAAGGAGAAGGCCCAAGCCCGAACCGGAAAACCCAACACATGTGACCCATGTTCAAAAAACCCCGGAACAAGTAGCCTAAGCAATACACACTTATGACCAAGGCCAAACCTCACCCACTCCCTCACAAGTCTTAACAGAGATCATCGACCCTGAACCACCTGTCCGTTTCATTAACGTTATTAACACCAAATCCAGTATTGATTTTGACATTTTAATTACTGACTACTATTCCCCCCAAAATCAACAATTAAGAGAAATATACGAAAGAAACTACTCGGAGAACAAGAGAAAATAGTTTTATAAAAGATGGACAGAAAATATTGGAATTCTTAACCAAAAAATACCCTTTTTTGAATGGTACACAAATAGAAAAAACTTTGAACAAAAATGCTCTGTTATTGACCAATCAAATATTAGAACATACAAAACTAAGAAGGGAGAAGAAAAACAAATTCATCATCTCCTAGATACTTCGAAATTGAAATGCCTAATGATGACATTGAGGGTGGTACTAACACAACTCTCTGTACGCCTTTCATATTATTAGAAAAGAAATTGTCCAATATCACACATTCGTCCTTACATCAAATAGAAGTAGTTATGAGACAGAACAATTATACCAATTTCTTTCTGAATTCCATAGGAGAACAACTAGAGAAAATCGACCTAAACCTTTCCCAAACCACTATTTTCCCTACAGAAGAAAGTCTTCCTCAACAAGTTTTCGTTCCTTATGAAACATCTACCTCATCCTCTTGAAATTCCAGAAAGGCGAAAGGAAAAATGCCCGAACAGAATGTTGGACCAATCCTGTTCCCAGACCATATCGGCATTGAGAAATGCTTCGACAACCTCGTTGATGAAAAAGAGCTCCTAACAGCCCTTGAAGAAAGGCTAAGAAACCTACCAAAAGAAGAACCCATCCATTACCCAAATATCCAAACCCTTGACAAAAATATCCCAGAATCCTCCAGTGAGGAAGATGGAGAAACCAAGGACTTCCAAAACATGGTTCAAAAAATAACTTCTAATAGCAAAGCGGACAGCTACAATCAAACCAGATATTACCAAAATACCAAACCATATTACCCAAAACCCACTCCTCCTGACTTACAATATGAAGAAAATGTTCCCTATCGTGCCTATACTGGTAATGCCTTTCATTAATTCAATATTGATGGCTTATCAGAATACTAAATTATCACTGTCCTTAGACAAATGCATACCATTGGGTACATTTATATCAAAAAACAAAACATGTTTCATGCTGACGCAGTCACATCCTTGACCACTGGATTTGAAGGACAATTATTTGGATGATGGACTCATACCCTGAGCTTAAGTGCCAGAAGCATTATCATTAGCCATACCAAAACTATAACTACTACATTACCGACCAGACCCACTACTAATCCAGCCTCTTTTATACCATCTTCTTCAACACAAACTACTACCACTACGTCTGAACCTGATGGGATAGATGTCTTATGTTACACTATTTTAATGCACTTCGTTGGAAACCCCAACATCAACTAAGGAAAAGACTTTTCAAAACTCCAAAATTTAAAATGCAAAAAACTTAGCGATTTCAAATGGTATAAAGATATTTTATTGACCAGAGTTTTACAAAGATCTGACAATGCTAACCCTTATTGAAAAGAAAAATTTATTGCTGGTTTACCAAAACTCTTTTCCAGTAAAGTTAGAGACGAAATGGTTAGACAAATGGGATGGTCTGACTGGTCCCATATGGACCTAAATTGCTGGACTTATGGTGAAATCATTGCCACCATCAATATTGTTGCTATACAACTTTGTAATGATCTTAGACTCAAAAGTCAGCTCAAACAACAGAAACTAACAACTAGAAAGGAATTAGGATCATGGTGTGAACAATTCGGTTTTGACAAAATGCCTGCTCCTAGGAAAAAGAAATTTTCAAAAGCTTTCCAAAAGTACAGAAAGAACAAATACCATAAAAATGGATGGGGAGCTTATAAACAGATAAAAAGGATGGGAAATTCCTATGAAAAGCAACATCAAGAGAAAATACGACAATTTTCATAAGAAAAAACATTATAAAAAATCATACAAGTGTTTTAAGTGTGGTAAGAAAGGCCACTATGCCAATAAGTACCCTGACCAAAAGAACAAGATTAAGAGCCTTGACCTTGAAGACGAAATTAAGGAAAAAGTTCTCAAAGTTCTATATGCTGATACTGAATCACCGGACGAATCTTCATCTTCCCTAGATAAGGTTCTTGTCATTGAGGAATCATCTTCGGATGATACTTCCTCTGATTCATCCTCTGAATCAAAACCAAGAACCCAGCCCTGCTTTTGTAAGGAAATTAATGCTCTCGATCAGTATGATTATTCCCTAATAATTAGCATGATTGACAATATTGAAGATCCTTTACAAAAGGCTAAGCACATCCGACAATTACAACAAAAAATTACCAGTGAAACTGCCCCTAGTAGCAGTAATACCCCTTTCACTGACGCTAAACCTTTCAAAAATGCCCATTTTCAAGCTCCTGATTTTGAACAAAATGTTTTAGAAAAGTTCTAAACCAAATCCAGGAAAGTAACCGTTTCTGATTTATAAAAAGAAATTCTTGAGATCAAAAGAGAAATAAAAGTTTTGAAAAAACAAATCCAAGACTTGCAAATCAAAGAAAGCTTCAAAGAGCAATTTCCAAAAACACCTCGGGGAAATTCCCTTGAAAAACAGCCCAGTCTTAACAGCTCTGACGAATCTGACAAAGAACAACCCGATCAAGATGACATTTCTAATTTTGCTCAAATCAATGTCATACAAGATGTTAGAATCCAAAAATGGTATGTTGAAGTTGACATTAGAGTTACCTCAAATTATAATATAAAAGCCAGCGCCCTAGTTGATACCGGAGCTGACTTAAACTGTATAAAAGAATCTATTGTACCTATCAAATACCTGGATTCTACTACAGAAACTCTTTACGGTGCTAATAAAACCCAATTAGACATCAAATACAAACTCACTAATGCTAAAGTTTGTAATAACAGAGTTTGTTACAATAATGATTTTCTTATAGTTAAAACTCTTTCTCATAATGTGATTCTAGGATTATCATTTCTTTATTTGATTTCTCCCTTCAAAGTTATTGTTGAAGGAATTGTTACTGAATATTTAGGAAAAGAAATTATATTTCCCTTTATCTTTCCTGTTTTAGTAAGGGATTTAAATGTCTTAAAAGGCAAAAATATTTGGAATGATACTCTTGACCATCTTAGCAATTGCATTGCTGCCGTTAACCAAAAACAGACCCAATTGAATTTTTTAAAAGATGACTTAGTTTTCCAAAGACAAGAGGCCAGGTTAGAAGGCTCCAGCCTTCAAGGAAAAATAAAAAATTTTAAAGAAAAATTAGAAAAAGAAGTTTGTTCGACAATTCCGAATGCTTTCTGGGATAGAAAGAAACACATTGTTACTCTTCCATATACCAAATATTTTAATGAAAAGGGAATACCAACAAAAGCTAGACCAATTCAAATGTCCGCTGATTTAATTGAGTATTGTAAGAAAGAAATTCAGGACTTACTTGACAAAAAACTTATCAGGCCATCTAAATCCCCTTGGGGCTATCCTGCTTTCTATGTTCAAAAGAATGCTGAAATAGAAAGAGGAGTTCCTAGGCTTGTTATTAATCACAAGTCTTTGAACGATGCTTTACAGTGGATTAGATACCCTATGCCTAATAAGTCTGATTTATTAAAAAGACTTTATGACTCTATCATTTTCTCAAAATTTGACAAATTCAGGTTGCTAAACATGACTGTTACAAAACAACTTTCACGGTCCCTTTTGGACAATATGAATGGAATGTTATGCCATTTGGTCTTAAAAATGCTCCTAATGAATTCCAATGCATCATGAATAACATTTTTAATTCTTTCACTGAATTTTCCATTGTTTATATAGATGATGTTTTAATATTTTCAAAAAATATTGACCAGCATTGGAAACATTTAGAAATATTCCTCAAAACCGTCAAACATCACGGACTGGTTATTTCGGCTTCAAAAATTACTCTTTTCCAAACCAATATCAGATTTCTAGACCATAATATCAAAAGAGGAACAATTGTTCCCATTTAAAGGAGTCTAGATTTTGCTGACAAATTCCCGAATGAGATAAAAGACAAAAAACAATTGCAAAGGTTTTTGGGTTGTCTGAATTATATTTCAAATTTCTACAAAGATTGAAAGCCAATCCTCTCCCTTGGACAGAAGAACATACTAAGGCAGTTCAACATGTAAAAAAATATGTTAAGAAACTACATTGTATGTCTATTTGTCATCCTACTGCCCCCAAAACTGTCGAAACAAATGCTTCAGATATAAGATTTGGTGGCATTTTGAAACAAACTATTGATAACAGAGAATGTTTAGTTAGGTATGTTTCAGGATCCTGGAATGATACCCAACAGAAGTATTCGACTGTTAAAAAAGAAATTTTAGTTATTGTTCTGGCAATTCAAAAATTACAAGATGATTTGATTAATCAAAAATTTATTTTAAGAGTTAATTGCCAATCAGCAAAGTTAATTTTGAAAAAAGATATAAAAAATCTTACCTCTAAACAATTTTTTGCTAGATGGCAAGCCATTTTATCTGCTTTTGATTTTGACATTGAATATATTAAAGGATCAAAAAATAGTCTCCCAGATTTTCTGACCAGAGAATTTTTACAGGGTGACAAATGACTAGCCCAAACCGAAGTCGTGGTGGTGGCCGAAGCCCTGGTGGCAGAGGCTCCATAAGATCTGACTTATCAGACAAAGCATGGACTTATCATCATCGACTTATCATACTTCCCCCAAGGAAGTCATAAAGACAAATATGCTATTTCACTAATATCTCAGCCCAAATCATCCCACACATTACCTATACAGCTTCCACAATTGCCCTCTGTTGGGCCTTCGTCAAGCAGAAGCCCAAGTCAAAGCCCAGTACACATGAAAAATACCTTTTCACCTTTAGCCATAGACAGTAGTCCGTTCAAGACAGTAGCCTCCTCAAAAATAACCCCGCATTCAAACAAACAAGAAAAAAATTAGCCCAAAGCTCACAGGCGGCCCTTCCTAGGGTCAACTAACCGACTTATTTATATGTCAATAAACCTTTCTTTGATAGGTTTTTTACCATGGAACAATTTTTTTTGCATGACCATTATTTTAGGGAACCTAAAAAACTAGCGGAAGTTATCATCAATCCCTTGTTTGGAAGGATCCCAAAAGACTTATTAAAAAGGCATATATTCTAGGAATTTATTCTGTAGACAGATTCGATTTTCATTTCAGATGTTTTTGACAAAATCGATAAAGAAAAGTTGATTTTTAGAAAAATAAAGATTTGTAAAATTATTACCTTTGAGCATTAGGGAGGAGATCCCAACTCAACAAGGAGTTTTAGTAGAATTTTCCACATCTCAGATTTCTCCTACTGAGATTATATTGAAGCTTGGACCAAATTTTTATATGGACAAAACCCAGGAAATTCGCTCTCCTGGTTTATTTATTTTGACAAAAATTTCAAAATTGACCTTCCAATCTGGTTCTTAGAATGGTGGGACAAATTTGGTCCCATAATTGATTTTATCCCCAATCAGGTTAAGGAAGGGTATTCCTACTAGATTTCCAACCTTGCCAAACCTGATGATTGGGACATTTGCCCAGACTTATTTTTATTTTTTGTTCATTTCAACTTAACATGGATACTAATGCTTGAATATGCTATCCAAGACAAAATTGGGGGAAATGTTAAAGTTCACTATTTTAGGAGACAAATCAAGATTAAATGGTGGAGTGGTATGAATCTTGCTAATCATGGAAAAGAAAGGGTTTCCAAATGGTTCAGTGAGAATCTTACTCTCTGCAACAAAATTTCGGACCAATCAGGCTTCCTCATGGCAAAATCCCAGAATCAGGCTAGAATTGCGGCTGCAACCACTCCTGATGAACTCATGAAGATTGCCGAAGAAATGAAGAACTCAATGGACAGCATGTCCCAGTCTGGTACTGGTTCAGACAAAAGTGATAGAAACAAAGATAATGACTCAGATAACTATGTATATGACAGTGAGGACCCAACTACTTTCTTTGGGCATGACCCCTAGTGCTTATCTCTTCTAGAAAGCAGAAAAAACAGTTAAAGTTAAAAGAGTCTTGTGGCAGACAAGATAAAAAGAAGATGCTTCGACAATTTCAAGACAAGTCAAAAAGCATACAGTGAACAATCACGTGAAGACTTATCTTATCCTTTGAAAAGCAACTCGACCAAGGTTTACGCTCAACTATAGTTAGTACGCTCAACTATAGTTTAACCCTAGTACTATAAATATTGTAAAGGCTCTCAGCCTTATCAGGTTCAGTTTTAGCTCATTTTGGTAGCCTTCTGAAAGCTCTGTGAAGTTTTACTATTCCCTCTTCTTCCTACCTTGTAAATTTTTGAACTTCCACATAAATAAAGTTTGAGACTTATTTCTATAAATCTACTTTGTTGTCAGGCATATTTTGCTTAAGCACTGTAAGAGACTATTTCTTTATCTTTTTTATGATTTACTATTATTTTCTGTTTTAAAGTATATCGGCTGGAATACTTTGACATATCCGTATCCAGAGTGGTGCTGGCCAGGATAAACTTAGGTTTAACAACGCAACGTACTTGACCAATACCTGTATTTATACTGTATTATTGAACAGTTAATTGCTTGTTTATTTTATCTTTGATTCTCTGTATATTTCTAGAATTACTATTTATTGTATTGTGTGTTTTATTTTCAACCTTGCCAAACCTGATGATTGGGACATTTGCTCAGACTTATTTTTATTTTTTGTTCATTTCAACTTAACATGGATATTAATGCTCGAATATGCTATCCAAGACAAAATTGTGGGAAATGTTAAAGTTCCCTATTTTGGGAGACAAACCAAGATTAAATGGTGGACTGATATGAATCTTGTTAATTATGGAAAAGAAAGGGTTTCCAAATGGTTCAGTGAGAATCCTACTCTCTGCAACGAAATTTCGGACCAATCAAGCTTCCTCATGGCAAAATCCCAGAATCAGGCTATATACTATTTCCAATTCATACCGATATAAAATATATAAGTTCCTTACATGTGGATCATTGAATTTAAATGTTTTGATTTAACTGTATGTATTTATCAAAATATCTTTTAAATCCAATAACCTACATACAATAAATAATCGATTCGAACTAACAATAAAAAAATATATATACATATATATTATTATTATTATTAATAATAATATTATTATTATTATTATTATTATTATTATTATTATTATTATTATTATTATTATTATTACAGAGGAGGAGATAGATGGGGGCCGATAGGGGTCAAGGCCCCCCAACCAAAATATTTTCAATAAATTTTCATATATAAAATTGTCATAATTTATATAGGTAAAGATATTTTTGACCCATCACATTATTTTTAATTATAAACCTGATAATATCAACTGCTATTACCATGTGACTATAAGTGTTTTAAGAAGAAATTATTTATATATTCCTATTTAATAAGTATTTAATGAATAGATATCATGAAAATTATTAATTATGATCACTAAGAAAAATAGGATGTGATAGATTATTTACTGAAATAATAAGTTCATTTTACGAGACATGCAACATAAATATTCCATATATTAGTACTCATTATATTACAATACGAGTTAGGTCAAACCTACCATCAACAATATAATTTTACAATTAAACAATATAATTTTACAATTAAACACTATTATTGGATATGTATATATTTTATGTAGCAATTGATTTTCAATTACAAAATATGAATATATATTCGATTATAAATAATTTTTCATATTTTAAAGAATACCATTTTGATTCACAAAATTTATGTTTATTTTATTTATTAATATATAAGACTAATGTATATATATATATATATAAATAATTTAGTTTTTAAATATTAATATATTAATCATAAACTTGAATTTCGTTTTATCTCAACCCCTTAAAGTTAAAATCCTGACTTCGTCTCTCTCTCTATATATATTCTTTTCGGTCTGTGTTAGTGCATGTTAATAAAGTAATGATATGAAATAGTGTGACCTCCTTCCTCAAAATTTCTTTTTCTCCTAATTTAACAGAACTTAATTTGGTTTTTAAACACAATAGCACTTATTAGCACCCTGCTGATCTGTGGGGTTCAAACTTTTAATTTTAAATGGTAATGTGAACATTTCCATCCAAGTTCTGAAACAATATGGTGGTGCAACACATGGCCACCTTCATATTTGTTTCTGAAAGACCAAAGAAAATATTTCAAAATCTGGATGAATATACAAAACAGAAAATTTGCTTTATTACTTTCTAACAGCACAAAACTAATAAAAGAAACAAAATATGATCAATTAAAATCACATTAGACAGTACAAGCAAATTAGACTTACAGTCTGGCGGCTTGACAACATTAGAACTTCCTTGTTGCGCTTCTTGTGTAACTGCAAATTGCAAACACTAATTATCTATATCTGTTTGTTCTTCAAATACAAATTACCAAGATAATAAAGAAAAGTCTGCAGTCTCACCATGAAAGGAAGCTTTGAAGCCACAGGGAGCAAAATATATTAAAACGAGTGCAGCAAGAACAAACACGGAGTACGAAAATCTCATCTTTATAAATCGCCCGAACCTCCTTCCACGAGATGCAACACGAAAATAACCTGGATAATCAAAAATACTGCCAGGGCCACCTCTTCTTACCGGCAACAACTCACTATTCTGTTTAACGGAAGTCATTGTGTATTTTTGTTGTTTGTTTCTTGATCCAAAATTTTGTTAATAAAGCAGCTCGTCTGTAAATCATAAACTTCAAAATGCAATATCAGTATTTGATCCATCTGTTGCTGAAAATGATAATTATAAATTAAAAAACACACAAACACAAGGTTGCATCGAATTGTTAGAAGCACAAGAGCAGCTAAAATTGAGTATATAATACAATTAATAGAGAGCCGTAGGTTAAAACCGATAAATAAAGAAAAGAATGGCGCACCTGATGCAAAGATGTCAAATTCTTACTGTCTAATAAATCTATGTGAAACAAAGAACGAAAGAGAAGAAGAAAACGAAACTAGAGTTTCTTATTACATAATGATTAATGTAAAGTTACAAAAAAAAAACGAAAGAGTGTTTATATAAATAGTAAAATAGAAGATTTTATTTAAATTTAGTGTTTAAATAATATAGTTTCTTTTATTTATTTATATTAGAATTGTATTATTAAAATGATTGGATTTAAGGTATTTCACATTATAGATTCTAAATTTAAATAATCATATATAATTATATAAAAACAAATTCTTTTAACCACAAAAACCGCCACTTATCATGTCATTTCATTATTGCTCTAATAATTATCATATAATTACTTTCATTAATAAGTTATCGTCTATAAAAATATATAAATAGCTTCTTTCTATCACAGGTTGTTACATCATATCTCATTTCATTAATACTCTTATATTTATTATATATTCATATATATATTGCGAATATTGGGTGAATTTACACCATTTGGGTCCACCGCCTGTAGAAGTTGGTGGATTATTCCACCATCAATGCATGTCATGTTTTCACTTTACAGATGTTAGAATGAATGATAAGGTTCGGTGACTAAGCCTTTAGGCGGTGGAATTTACGTATAAATATGACATTTGTATTATGAATTGGAGATTTTTGCTCTCGTCAGATTTCTTCGATTTATATATTCATATCTTTTATTTTACAACTCGTGATGAGCACGATTATATGTAAGTAATGTAAGTAAAAAGGATCTTGATGAGTGATTTACTTCTATTTTAATATACATAATTATTTATTTATATGTAATAAATGAGGCGAATTAATGTTGTGTCGATAGAATCTATATATGGTTCTAGATTTATTTATTATACATTTTAATTATTCATATTTATTTATATGTATGCAATATATGGGATTGGTTAATTTTGTATCGACTGAACTGACTGAACCTATATACAGTTATGAATTTATTTATTATACTCTTTAAATATTCTTATTTATTTATTTATACTCAACATATGAGACTGGCTAATATCATGTCGACAAAACTTATATATAGTTTCGGATTTATTTATTACGCTCTTTAAATGTTCGTATTTATTTATTTATACGCACGCAATATATAGGACTGGCTAATGCTGTGTTTGTAAAACCTATATATAGTTCTGGATTTATTTATTATGCTCTTTAAATATTCACATTATTTATTTATACGCAATATATAAAATCGACTAGACCGACCAATCAGAACTAAAAGTTTCTGGATTTATTATTATAATAATTAAGTTGGTATGGTTTTACAAACCGATCAGAACCTGAAGTTCTGAAATTTAAATTTCAATAAGAACATGAATTTCTGTATTCATTGTTATGTACATGAATGTCATAATAGTCGATCGACTAACCAGAACATGAAGTTTCAGGATTTATTATTAAGATATTTAAGTTGGCGTGGTTTTATAAACTGATCAGAACATGAAGTTCTGAATTTTAAATTTTGAATTTTAGTAAAAACATGAAGTTCCGGATTCATTATTATATACATAAATGCCATACTAGTTGACCAACTAACCAGGTCATGAAGTTTTTAGATTAATTATTATGAAATTTAAGTTTCAAATAAATAAATAAATTATTATGATATTTAAGTTGATACGATTTTATAAGCAGATCAAAACATGAAGTTTAAATTTCAGTAAGAACATAGAGTTATGAATTCATTGTTATATACATGAATGTCATATTTTGTTATTTGGATTCTGAAGTTTCAAATTCGAATTCAATATATAACCGGAAGTTATGAAATTGAATATAAAGTATTAAGGTGGTGTTCGGTTATCACGGTTGATTGGTAATTAAAATGATAATGAGAATGTGAATTGGAATAGAAAGAAATGGAAAACTGATTTATTTGTTTGGTTGGGACTTTAGAATCAATATATGAATCAATATTATTTTGTTTAGTTAACAACCGAATAGAATAGAATTAGCTATATTTTGATCAAAATACCCCTAATTACAAAACATTTATAATAACATGATATATTATAGATAATAATAATAAAATATGAAAATATATATATTATATATATATATATATATATATTATATATTATAATATAATATATATATTATTATAATATATAAATAATATAAATATATAATATTAATATTAATTTTATTATATATACTATACATATATTACATAATAATATATATAAATATTTTTATATAATATATTATATTTATATAATATATATATTATTATAATATGTAGTATTTTTTTTTTTTGAATGGCAAAGATTATTAAAAAGTGGCAAAACCGAAGAGCAACAAACAAGCCACACACCCAACAAAACACGCAACTGCACTATCTCATAAACAAGCTAAAGCACACAAACAGCCTACAAACCAAAACAGATCAAACCTAACATTCTGAAAAGCGGTAAGGACGGTGAAAAAAACAGAAAAACCATAATATATGGCCCAAGAAAACAGAAAATGAACCGCCAACCGCAGGCACCAACCAAGCCATAAAAAACACAGGCACTAATTGTTTTTGAACGACAGTATCCCCTCCAAATTACCAAAGGATACGGTTTTGATCCTCCTAACAATCTCATCAACCATATCCTTTTCTCTTCCCATGAAATCACATCATAAGTCCACGTCGGTTTTGATGACCTTAGCTAACTCTTCTTTTAAATTCCAAGAAGTTTTAATTCCTTGTTAAGAGACTAAATAGGTGTTCTCATTGCTCCTTGTAGACATGGAATGGCTCTTCAAAGGCATCCCGTCTCTCCTAGCACGACATCTCTTAGGAGAGATTGAGGAGTTCACACCGAATTTTGAAATTTTGTCCACTAATCTCATCTGAATTGGCACTAAAATTTCTTTAGTGTAGACTCCAACATCAGACCTGTCAACTTTGCCATCTTTCAACTGGTTGAATATAATGTTATTCGATGGGCTTGAAAAACCTCTAATTTGAGAGTAAGGTCCACTTCCCAACTGGGCCTTTATGTCTCCACAACTTTGTTAAGCCTCAGTGATTACAGTATTTTTAATCTTAATCAATTTTGACAGAAAAGTTCGTTCACTAGGATCGATGATTCTACTAGTTGAATACTAAATGGCATAATGCTTGTTTTGGGTTGGTATTCGAATTCACTAACATGCAAAAATGCAATAAAGTAAATGACACAAAAGCTCACACGAAAATATTAATATAAGGGAATGCTAGGGAATCAATACAACCTAATTAAACTACTCAATGAAATCCACAAGCCTCATTAAAGCACTTATATCCAATTGATAGGGTTTGTTTCGTGAAGCACAGAATCTTTCCTATTACTCACACACGGTCATGTAATGAGCAATGGTTAGAATTAGTTTTTAATTAAAACTCTAAACCAAATCACACATAGCATGGTCATGCATATGGAAATTTTCTCAATTATTAAGCTTGTAGTTAAGGACTAAATGAGATGATCACCCACATCTAACCATCAACATCATAAATAAACTAATCATAATACAAATATTCATTGAGGTCTCATTTGAATATAAGTGAAGGAATTAGAGCAAGTATTTCAATAAAAGAGACTACCAGGGTATTTAATTTAAAACCATTAGACTATAGGATTACAAGAGTTGTTCAATCGGTTTACATTGATCCCCTAACTTAGAAATTAGTTACACATCAACGAAGAGAAATAAAACAAAGAAGAGTTAAGGAAGAAACTCAAGTTGGTCATTTGAAGTTCCTTGATTTGTAAGCTTCCTCTTCTTGCTTTCCAAGTTTCCAAGATGGATGGAGGAATGAAAGTGTCTATGGATGGTGATGGAAGGATGAAAGTGTCCAAAAGTTCGTGTGGCTAATGTTTTCTCACCAAAATCTAAGACGGCTATTTATATGGGTCTAAAAATAGGTCAGGAATCAACCTAAAAACGTGTGCTGGCAGATTGTCGCTTCCCTGTATGTCGCGGTTGTCCATGACGACATGTCGCGGTCTTCCATGACGACGTGTTATTGTCTTTCATGATGACATAACACGCGACACTGGTTAGAAAAGTTGTTGTCGCCTAATTTGTCGTGGTCTCCCATGACCGCGACATCTCATGTCTTTTTGTCAAAGTTTCCAATTTCCAGCTCTTTTGAGTCCCAACTTCACTCATATCTCCCATACGATGCCCCTAATACAAAATCCTATAAAAACACTTAATCGAGCCATTAAACACTTGATTTTACCCGAGAATTAGGCAATAAGCATAGGAAGGGGGACTTGAAATATAGTGTTATCATGACTCGATCACTCAGAGAGCCTCCATTCGAGTGCCTCATATTGACTCCACCAACCTGATTATTAGTGTCTAGCAAAATACCTATTGATCCTTCTCTAATTGTGTTTAAGCCTTCTCCATCTTCAACACTTGCCTCACGACCCAAAAACCCTTCTAGATCCTCATATGCATCTATGTCCATGAGCCCCCTCTGTTGCCTTCTACTTGGGCCCTCTTGGATATTGAATGTAGTACTTATATATATATATATATATATATATATATATATATATATATATATATATATATATATATATATATATAGGAAATTGTGAGATATATCACCTTTTTTAAGGTGTGTTGTGATGATGTTACCCTTTTAATAACTTAAGTTTAAAAGGCACCTATTATGGTGAACTGCCCAAATTACCCATAAACTTTAATTTTTTAAAAGCCCTGTTTTGAACTCGTTGGTATCTCCCCAAAAAAGTTTTCTGAAAAACTTGACTCTCTCTCCAGATTCTACAGTAGAAGGTAACAAATATTTATGATCTTCACTTAAATTTCTTTTATGCATTTCAGATATTTTGAATTCATTTCTGTGTGGGTTAACAATGTATCCATTCCTCGATATCAATGTATCCATTTCAGATTCTGCACTAGATATTCCTCGATATTTAAAGATGAATCAAGCTTATTTTATATTGGAACGAGTTGTTGTTTAGTTTGAAAAAAGCTCGATTATTTGAAAAATATGCTTGACAAAAAATGTTCGATCCCTTAGGAAAAGTTCTCGATCCCTGAACAAAGGTTCTCGAACCGTTATAAAACTTCTCGATAATTTGACAAATAATCTCGATCCCTTAAAAAAGTTCTCAATCCCTTAAAAAAGTTCTCAATCCCTTAAAAAGTTTATCGATCCCTTAGAAAAAGTTCTCGGTCCTTTCGAAAATATTCACGATCCTTTGAGAAAAGATCTCAATCCCTTGATAAAAGTTCTCGATAATTTGAAAATTTTCTCGATTCGTTAAAAAAGTTCTCGAACCGTTAGAAATGTTCTCAATCCCTTAAGAAAAGTTCTCGTTCTCTTGTTAAAAGTTCTCGATCCGTTAGAAAAAAGTTCTCGTTCCCTTGTTAAAAGTTCTCGATCCCTTGATAAAAGTTCTCGATAATTTAAAAAATATTCTCGATCCCTTAAAAAAATTCTCGAACCGTTAAAAAGGTTCACTTTCCGTTGTTAAAAGTTCTCGAGCCCTTAGGAAAAGTTCTCGTTCCGTTGTTAAAAGTTCTCGATCCCTTAATAAAAGTTCTCAATAATTTGACAAATATTCTCGATCCCATTAAAAAGTACTCGAACCATTAGAAATGTTCTCGATCCTTTAGAAAAAGTTCTCTTTCCCTTGTTAAAAGTTCTCGAACCGTTATAAAAAGTTCTCGATAATTTGACAAATATTCTCGATAAAAGTTCTCAAATTTAACATTTTTAAAAGTTCTCGATCCTTTGTAAATTATTCTCGAACCATTGAAAAAGTTCTCGATCCCTTATAAAAAGTACTCGATCCATTTGAATTTTTTGTAATTGTTAGTAATTGTAAAAGTATTTTTTTTTATCTGTTAATAATTGATTGTGATGATGATTTTCATAGGATAATGGATCGGGTTAGATTAGTAATATCTTACAACGGTCGATGGGAGCAATTACCTGATGGAAGTCAGAGGTTTCTTGGTTCCGATAACCAAGGAATGTATGTGTCCAGAAATATGGCTTACGAAGAGCTGGTGTCGATTGTACAAACCGTTATGAAGTACGATGTGAACAAATACATTGCTGATCTACAATCTATATCAATCGTTCCCAGGACAACATGTCGCACATTTATAAGAAATGATGATGATTTTTGTTTATGCTAGGGGAAGATAGGGTAATCCCTCAAGTATGTATCAGTTTAATTGAGAGGGCTGCAGGAGGTGTCATCAGTGAAGAAATCCCTCATCATGATAACACCCAATAATTTCGATCTTCCGACGGAAGCAACCAGTTGTTCACAGAAAGAAGTGGGATTGACGGTTGGGAAAACCTATATGGTGTCCCACCGGAAGTAGCTGTCCATGGTGATATAGTTGGAGCTCAATTGGACGATGATTTCGGTTGTCAAATTGAAATGAACGCTGGGCAGTACAACCACCAATACAATGAGATGTACAATGACATGAACAATGAGCGGAACAATGAACCTCATAACCTACCAATCCATAAGGTGGCTAATGAGGCAAATTTGCATCCGGTACATAATGTACCGAACAATGAGAAAGATGAAGAACGGTTCGAAACGGGAAGACGTGCAAGACGTGTCTATAGATGTAGTTCCACTGCAGTAGATATAGCTGGGACATCTGAGGTCCGGCCTGATGTAACTCCAGTTGAGTCTGAGAATGCCAGAACGTGGGTTATTCCAGAAGCAGAATCATACTCGTTTGGTATGGGTGGAAGCAAGAACTTGGTAGAAGATGAACCTACCAGCATGATATATAAAGGTCAATTTTTTCCTACTAAAAAGGATTTGAAGAGATTGGCTGGCAATTTTGCATTGCGGCACAACTTCGAGTGGAAGGTGAAAAGGTCGAATAAGACAACATTACATCTGGTTTGCTTGATGGACAACTGTACATGGAAGTTAAGAGCGGTTAGGAGAGATGAAGCGACATACTTTTAAGTACGAAGTTTTATCAACGAACACACTTGTCCGTTGGAGGAGATTCATCGCCGTCATCGACAAGCTAGTGCAGTCATAATTGGAGAAGTGGTTGCACCTAGATTTCAGCAACATGATGGTCGACTAATGCGTCCGAAGGACATAATCACCGACATGAAAACAATGTATGACATCCAAATAATTTACAGTAAGGCACATCAAGCCCTTGATTATGCATTGTCACTTACCTATGGAACGCATGAGGAAAGCTTCCAACTGCTGCCATCATTCGGTTACGTGTTGGAACAACAAAATCCCGAAACGATTACTGACTTACAGTACGATGAAAATGGTAAATTCCTATACTTTTTTATATCGTTAGGTGCCTCACTCAGAGGATTCCAGAGGTGTATACATCCAGTTATTGCCGTTGATGGTACCCATTTAAAGGGTAGATTCGGGGGCACAATGTTTGTTGCAACTGCACAAGATGGGAATAAACAGGTTTATCCAATTGCTTTTAGGTACGGTGACTCGAAAAACAACCTATCATGGGAGTGGTTTTTGGACTACTTGAAAGGTGCCCTTTTCCATATAGATGATTTGGTTTTCATTTCTGATCGACAAGCAAGCATTGAAGCAGGGATTTCTAAAGTGTTCCCTTATGCCACCCATACCATATGTTGCTGGCACTTTTATGAAAATATTAAGAAAAGATATCATAGAGAGGATGTTGTCACAGTAATGGATAAAGCAGCCCGAGCGTACACCGAGTTGCAATATAACCGGCATATGGAAGAGTTACGCAACTTGCACCGAATGCATATGAATATGTAATTGATACCGGTCCACACAAGTAGTCATGTGTTCACTGCCCTGACAGAAGGTATAGGATCATGACAACAAATGTTGTATAATGCATAAACTTATGCCATAAATTTGCACGGCAACTGCCTATGTTGACTTTGGCAGAGTTTATTAGGAATATGCTACAACGTTAGTTTCATGATCGTCATAGGGCTGCACAATCTATGCGTCATCAGTTGACCGAAGCAGCACATCTTGTGATCCTCAAACGTGTAAAAAAGTGCAATTTTATGACTTTTAATCCAGTTGGCTGGAACATATTTTCGGTGAAACGGGCTAGAAAACAGTGGACCGTTGACTTAGTCCGGAAGACCTGCACATGTAACAAATTCCAAATGGACCTTCTTCCATGTTCTCACACTCTCGCTGCCGCA
The DNA here is from genome assembly GCA_032871835.1 of Dipteronia dyeriana. Taxonomy (NCBI): domain Eukaryota; kingdom Viridiplantae; phylum Streptophyta; class Magnoliopsida; order Sapindales; family Sapindaceae; genus Dipteronia; species Dipteronia dyeriana. The sequence goes on along the minus strand of CM065299.1, from coordinate 12,710,184 downwards.
AGGTACATCATACAATTTTGTGTACGGTTAAAATTACTTAAACATCATACAATTTTATCATCGTTTTCAATATTTTTACAGGGACCAAAACATGGATTTCACATCCCTCTGTGCGGACTACTACAAGCGACAAACACTTTTTGATGCGTACTCGGTTCCTATTATGCCGGTTGGACATCCTTCCACTTGGATTGAATCCAAGCTCCAGGAGACAAGCAGGCCGCCCGAGGGCTTCACGCCGTATCTCGTCTTCGGAGAGAACATCCACACAGAATTGTAGACGCTGTCGACAACCAGGGCATAATTCGAGGAGATGTTCTAACCCAGCTTTTACTGATGAAGATCCGAGCAGAGTCATTCCTGAGGAATACAGACGCAAGTGTAGTATCTGTCATACTGTTGGTCACAACAGACAAATGTGCCCTACTAGAGACGGTGGGACCGTGGAATGAATTGAGACGTTATCATGATGACATTGTTATAATTTGAACTCGAATGACTTGTTAAGTAACTGAAATGCAATTGTATTTAAATATGATTTGTATATATACAAATGTAAAAAAATTATACAAAAGAATTTGTAAATATACAAAACAATTGGTAAATATACAAAACTGTTGGTACATATACAAAAGAATTTGTAAATATACAAAGTAATTGGAACATATAAAACAGAATTGGTACGTATACACATGAATTTCTACAGAAGTCTATATGGGCTTAGAGTTTGCAAATATTTCAACCGCCATCTTCTCCCCAATGATCCTCATATCGTCTTCAGACCAATTAAAATCTTTTTTGTTCGCCAGTATGTACTCGATCAATCTCAATGTGTGGGGACCACAGTTACCCCTGAAGTTGGACACATTAACAAGTGTTAATAAAATATTAGGTTTATACTAATACAATCTTAAAGTGACTATTACGTAATGTCTTACGCTTGCATCTGTTGGGGGATATGTTTTCCCGACACGACGCTGACATCAAAGGGCTTACTTGTCTTCTCAAATTTCAACAATTCTGTCGCTGGTTTAGTATGAAATCCGGCCTGATACAACATTGAGGGTATAAAGTAGCGCAACGGGGCTACCTGCTGCTTTCGGATATGAGATTAGACCTCCTATCTCTAGGGGTCGACTATGAAAATCTTCCCGCATGTGAGGTTCACAGTCACCAGCAGCCAATGTTGGCGCCCAATGTTGCACGGTATCAGGATCTAGAAACGTCAACAACAGGTGTTAGGATGTACAAAGCCATTTATATATACAATTACAAACCATGTCAAGTAACACTTACCATGTCAACCTCATGCCACGGACGGCATCCAATCGGGGCACCCCCAAGGACCGTTGTAAGGTCGTCATCCTTCCACCAAGACCTCAAAACACTCCAACGGCTCGGGGCGATCTGCCCGTGAGAATCGCGAGACATCATTTTCTTATACTGGTGCTCCAGAAACGAAAACATAAATTTATTATTGTTTTCCATACACACATAAAACAACGCGTTATCATTATTAATTTCAGTACTTACAAAAAATTACGAGTCCAATATGTTAACCATTTGACTATACACATTCGGGGAATGCCCGTTGACGCTTTCGAAGAATATGGAGGTACGTGTCCATATGCTGGGAATATAAAAACGTTAAGATATGTTTGGATGCTTACACATCTAAAACAAATACTGAAATCAGGATTTACGGTCCCACATACCTCATCATCAACATCCATGAAGTTGGTCTACAACCGATGGAACCATGCAGTATCAACAGGCTCCAGCAAATCAACATCACGTCTGCATTAATTTTCCATCAGCTACACATTTATATAATGCATTACGAGAAAACTGGCCACCTAAATAACAATGAATTTTACTTACAGTTCCCCGTTTACATTTTTCTTGAAGGCTCGGTACGCCTTTAACTAGTCACCGTCCACCAGTCCCTAGGGACTAAATACGTGGTTAGGTCCCTCTACTATTACATTCGCCCTCTTAGGTCGGCACAGATCTGTGTACGGGCTAACCAACTGCCAACCGCGCTTCAGTACACACTTGTGTTGTCGAACTCCCCCCGACGGGGTGTGCTGAGATGAGGATGAGGATAAGGATGAGGATGAGGATGAGGGAGGGGGAGCCTGCTGTTCGATGGGAGGTGGAGGGGGAGCCTACTGCTCTATCGAAGGTAGAAGAGGAGGGGGAGCCTACTGTTCGGACGTCAGTGGCGGAGGAGCCTGCTGCTCGCTAAGAGGTGGCGGGGGAGCTTGCTGCTCGGACGTTGATGGAGACTGCTGCTAGCTAGAAGGTGGCGGGGGAGCTTGCTGCTGGCTAGGAGGTGGCGGGGGAGCCTACAATTCGTTTTGACGGGGAAGGGGAGCCTGCGAATCACTCTGAGTGGGAGGGGGGCCAACTGCTCGCTCAGAGGGGGAGGGGGAGGGGGAGGGGGAGGGGGAGACTGAGCCCCACTATCCAGAAATTCCCCTCCGGTATGTGGATCCTCTGTATGGGTCTTGAAGACCCCCGATCAATGCAATCAACTCCCTATGTTGTTGTTGTTGTCGATCCTCCTCGCTCTTCCGGAACAAATCGAGCAAATCCCGGTGTTGTTGTTGTCGATCCTCCTCACTCTTCCGGAGGGCTTCACACAACTACTTCAAGTTATGTTCTAAACGGGCCTGAAATCATGCAACTTTGTTAATACGAAAACAATCAACAACTCTTGTTAATAAAAAAGAAAACTACCATCTCAACTTACCTCCCCATCAAGTCGAACGCCTGCACGGGAATCCCTTGTAGCGAAACCAGTTCCTAGGGTGGTAAACCGAACCTGCCTCACTCGCCGATAAGGCGGTTCAGATTCGCCAGTGTCCGTGCCTCTAAAATCTGGACCTGTAAGGTCTAAAGCCTCCGTCTCAGTACACCTCCCGCCCTCACCCTCACCCTCTTCATCGGGATGAACTGCACTTGTAGTCGGCTAAGGAAAAGTAGGAAGGTGAACCCTGTCGCCCTGCACATACGGGCTCCCCTCTCACTTAGGCCTGCAAAGTACGGGGCAACCGCCTTAGCTGTTGTGGGCACGATTTCCGTCCTCGCCGACATCTGAAAGTGTAGTTAGATGAATGTCAATGTTACTTATCATAAGTAATATAAATTACTTAACAAAAAAATAAATTACCCTAGCACTAAAAATCTTCTCCAGCTTCTTCCCTCTAGGTTGTTTGGTCAACTCCTACTTTAACAACCGAGGGGAAAGGTCTGTAACCCTTCGAGTTCTGAAAATGACGCCCAGTTGGGGGATCACCTCAAAAGCAAATATCTGCATCAAAGATACGTACAGTTATAATCCAAAACAATTTTGGATTAAAAATTAAATGTACATGTTGGAAATGCAATTTCTTACCAAAAAGGGCGTGTGATAAACCGTAGATGTTGTACCCCTCCATGGAATGTCCAACATTGCCCTGTGACTATTGCCGTCTCCCCTCACGACGTCGCGGTAAAGCATGCTTGAATGAAAATATAGAATGCCTATAGACGTGGGCACCCTACGGGAAGGCATTGAAGGCATTGAGGTCCTCTACCAACCGAAACTGCCAAACTGGAATCTTCAATCTCTCTTCCACCCCCATCAGTATCCAGTTCAACATGTAAATAAGGCACAACTTAACAGCATTGTACGCCTGTTGAAACTCTCTCTAGGTAAGAACAACCCTCAAGTCATCCAACGATACCTAATCATGTCCAGGAAAGTACCGTTAATGTATGCCATTCTCAACTGCAACATACATACTCATGTCCGGTATGACTCCAAAACGTAATCCGGTGATGAGGCTAAATTCCACCTTCGAAAACCTCACCACATGGTTCCCTAACAAGAACCGCATCTCATCTATCGGCCCGTCATGGTCCAACTCCCGCAACAGAAGCTGATGAATAACACCACCCGAAAACTTCTGCTCCCTGTGCATCGATATGAAATGCCCAAAACATGAGGCCATGAACCGACGCCGATACTCAACAACAAAATCTTCAGAGACCCGATTAAGTGCATCGTCTATACGGAAGAGGGCTTCAAAATGTTCGTGTAGGGTCAATTTTCCCTTGAACCAATCTTCCTCTACAGTTTTAAGCAATTCCTTCATACTACTCGTCATCTACAATGTCACAGAAACAGCACATCAGTAAACTGCATAAAAATTAGAAAGTATTCTTGATCGTTTGAAACAAATTCTCGATACTTTTAAAATATTCTCGATCCTTTGAAAAAGTTCTCGATTTGTTTAAAAAGTTCTCGATCCTTTGCAAATAGGCTCGATCCTTTGAAATTAGTCTCGATCCTTTGTAAAACCTCTCGATTCATTGAAAAATCTTCTCGATCATTTGAAAAAGTTCTCGACCCTTTGACAAACATTCTCGGTCGTTAGAAAATATTCTCAATCCTTTGAAAATACCCTCTATCCCTTGAAAAACATCTCGATTCTTTAAAAAATAATCTCGATCAATTTAAAAAATCTCGACCCTTTGAAAATATTCTCGAACCTTTGAAAATTGTCTCGATCCTTTGAAAACCCTCTCGATTCTTTGAAAAATCTTCTCGATCAGTTTCTAAAATCTGGACCTTTTGAAAAACATTCTCAATCATTTGAAAATATTCTCGATCCTTTGTAAATAGTCTCGATACTTTAACAAACCTCTCGATTCTTTGAAAAATCTTCTCGATTCGATGACAAATCTTCTCGATTCGATCATTTTAAAATCTCGATCCTTTGAAAAACAATCTCGATCGTTATCATAATATTCTCGATCGTTTTCAAAAATTCTCGATCCTTTCAAAATAGTCTCGATCCTTTGAAAAACCTCTTGATTCTATGAAAAATATTCTCTATCATTTAACAAAAGCTCAATCACTTTGAAAAACATTCTCGATCACTTTGAAAAACCTCTCGAATCTTTCTAAAAAAATTCCTCGATCTCGATTGAAATATTCTCGATTTATTTTTATTTTAAAACAAAAAATGAACGATACCAGAATATTGAATCTCATTTCAAACCCAAACCAAAACCACAACCAGTGTCAACCCTAATCTACAATTTCAATCAACAGAACAAGTCTAAAATGCAATGATAAGTTCTGAACAACAAATCGAAAAATAAAACAAACTGAACTTACCTCTGTCATCGCTGCGAAATATACTGTATTGCCGTTCTGGTCAATAAGCTGTCGATTTGCTCGCCGTCGATTTCGTTGTCGTCGATTTCGTTGTCGTCGATTTCTTTCTCGGTTTCTTTCTCACTGTTTCTTTTCTCAGACTCATAAAACAACAACTTTTCTCTCTTTTCAATTTTGTCGGGGCATTCTCGTCTCTTTACGTTAAATGGTATCTTTTAAACTTACATTACTAAACTGGTGATATTTGCATAACACCCCTCTCAAATAGTGCCATTTTTTTAGCCCTATATATATTATAATTAGATAATATAATATAATATAATATAATATAATATAAAATAATATATTATATATCATTATACATAATTTAAGAATGTAATTTATAATAAATATATATATATATAACAATATATTATTTTGGGAAAGAAGGGTATTTTTGGAATAGAGTTCGGGCATCGGAGTGTATTTATGGAATACCAATTTTAGTTTATAATTGAAATGGGCATTCCATTTGTTTTTGGAAAGAATGGTTGCACGTCCTAAAGAAGTGTTCATACTCCCAAGTATAAGAGTGTCATAGTAATAAATTAACCAGTAAGACCGGGTTGAACCACAGGGAGGTTGTTCACTTGTCCTTATAGAATTAATTATCTATATTAATTATTAAGCTTGTTATAAAATGTAAATCAATCAAAATTAAAACTGGGGCTCAGGGATCCATTGTTGGTAATTCGAATATGATACAATAATTAATATTTAGTCCAGATTAATAGGAGGGTATTCCACTCCACTGACCACTCTCTGATAGATGTGGGTAAAAGTACCCACTATGCTAGACAATATGTATGTCTACAGGTAGTCAAAACTCCACAAAGATTAGAGGGGATAAACCACTCTCTGATAGATATGGGTAAAAGTACCCACTGTGCTAGACAATATCTGTCTGTCTACAGTGAGTCAAAAACTTCACAAAGATTAGAGGGGATAAACCACTCTCTGATAAATATGGGTAAAAGTACTCGTTGTGCTAGACAATATCTGTCTGACTACAGTGAGTCAAAAACTCCACAAAGATCAGAGGGGAGAAAGCAACAAAATAATAAACTTACCATAATTGGATCATATTTTTCATACCAACAGTATTACCTTTGGCCCCAACTATATAAAATTAGTCAGACATAATTTAACTAGAAAATAGCTATTTTATTTAAACTGAGAATTTGAGAACAAAAGAGAGAGAATTTCACAAATCTAATATCAGATTTGGATTCAGAATGTGTAAATTAGGGGGGAGTGGCTCCCTATTTATACAAAATACGAATAAAAATTGACCATCAGATGAATTTAGAATGGAGCGTCCAGATTTCACCTCGTCATCAGTGAGTAGTGAACAGTGAACAGTGACAATGAATTGTAACGCATCCGTGAAAGTGCATAGTGAACAGTGCACCGGCTTCTAGAATATTATTCTCTACAGCACGTGTACGGTGCACTCACAATTTAGGCCAATAGAAATGTGTCACATCATTGGTTAATAATCTTCTAGAAAGTCAACTATGAACAATGCACCGACTTCTAGAATGTGATTCTCTACATCCGCGTGTACGGTGCACTCACAGTTTGGGCCAATAGGAATGTGTCACGTCATCAGGAACAGTGAAAGTCAACTGCGAACAGTGAATAGTCAAAAATATAAAAATGCCCTTCATGGCCTTCTTAAGGTTTTTGACGTTCTAAACTTGAAAACGATGTTTGTTTTGCCATCTGACTTCTCTATATTTCTGAATTGATCGAATTACCTCTGAAATACAAAGAAAAATACATTGATTACTACACAACACATTTATTTAAACGAGCGAACGAAATTATGTCTAGATTGGGGAATTAATCATATTGGAAGTATAAAATGATGATATTATCCCTTAAAAAACATACACTTTTCAGTGTTAATCAATGGTCATTCGACCAAAATGGTGGAATCAATATTCCAAGGGAATCTCAATTCCATTTCATTTTAGAAAACCAAACATTATGAATGATTTTCTTTCCATTCCATTTCACCCAGCCAAACATAGCATAAATTTTAAACCTAAAGTTCTAATCAGACTATATTAAAATTTAAATATCAAAGTTTATCAGAACCAATAGTTTTGAAACGGATCAAATTATTAATTTTTTCATTTAGAAAGTTAAATTGTAATTTTCATTCAGAATATGAAGTTTTCTAAATTTTATATATGAACATGTAGTTCATGGACGAACCAGAAGTTTGATAATCAATATGATTTACGATTTTATTTTATATCATATTTATAAAGTGGTATGTTTATATGTCATTCATTTGAGTAAGAATGTTAGGATGTGAATATCATAAAAAGAATTAAGATCCTAATATAACATATAATGAAATTGAAATGATATTTTATCCATTTTGTACATGCTCTTGAGGAAGCAATATCAAGAGAGTAAATTTGAATATATTTTTATTCATGAGATATCAAAACATACCCCAAAAGTGAATGTTTATAAATGATAAAAGAAAATGTTTATAGAATAAATCTATTGAAAAAAAAATGAATCATTTCAGATGAGATATAAAATGACATTACAAATAATACCCTAGAAGAAAAAATATGTCTTGCTAATAGTGGAAGATCAGAAAATTTATCTTACTAAAGGTTAATACCAGATGAAACCTACCGGATCTGATTGAAGGTTCTAGAAAAGCCATATTCTTATAACCAGGTGGTATTAAATTGTGTATCAATAATGCTTTATATTATTCAAGTAGAATATGAAGAAATCTGCTTAGTTCAAAGACATATAACAACATTAATGTTATATTTAGACTATGAATTATAAGAATGTTGAATATATGTGCATGATTTGGGCTAGAAGCTCATTATTGAGGAGTTTCAAGTAGAGATGCACTTTGGGGAAACAGGGATGGATATAGGTCCTCCCCCCTCATCCCCACTTTCCAGACTCTTCCACCATCCCTACCCATTTTTCCATTTGAAAAAAATAGGGATTGAAGAATTTTGGAGTGAGGTATCTTCATCCCCAACCCCAGTTTCTCATTTTTTCAGTTTTCCCTTGTTTCCCTATTTCCCACATTTTTTTCGTTTCCCCCGTTTCTCTGTTTGTCAAAAAAATTATAAATTAAACAGCAAAAAATAAACATTCCATTAGAAATATAAAATTAAATCCATTAATGGATTACTGATACAAAATAAAATCCATTACAAAACAAAGTATCTCAAAGACTAAATGAGTTTATATAGTTAAGGTTTTCAAAGAATAAAGAAAATTAAAATTATATATTAATATATATGATTATATTTATATATGTTTTAGAAAAAAAATAAGAAAATTGGGATGAGGGGACCTCCCCCCATCCCCATCCCCATTTCACTTTGGGGATGAAAATCCTCTCTATTCCTACCCATTTCTCCAATTTCCCTTAAAATATTTTCCTTAAATGGGGATGGGGACATGGGGATTTGGGGATCCGAGGGAAAATGTTCATCTCTAATTGCATGCTCTCTCATCTAGATTATATTACTGATTATAAAAGGGTTTAAAAGTTTATGCAGTTATGAACTAGATGTTCTTAGATTCAAAAATGTTGTATGTTTTAACATGACAGTTTTGTACATCAAAGACCTATGATGATGCATATGATCATCGAAAATTCTTATGGACATCAATTAAAGAGCTAGAAGATTCTTTAATTCCATAATAATATACACATTGTATATTCATAAATGGAGATTAATAATAAGACCATCTCATTCTAAGGTTGGTTTTGAATCCCCATCATTCTAGAGATATATGTAGATATATTCATCCACCAAATGAACCATCTCAATCTAAAGTTGGTTTTGAATCCCTATCATTCAAGGGGATATATGTGGACATATTCATCCACCAAGAGAACTATTTCATTATTTTATGGTTCTAATTGATGAATCAACAAATTGATCACATGTTTGTTTATTATCAAACATCTCCATATTACTAGCACAAATTATTAGTTTTTGGGGCATAATTTTTAAATTATCCAATCAAGTCAATGCACCCTTATAATATTTATGAATTTACTTACAAGATATTTGAAGAATATTGCTAAACAGTTGAGTTTGATGTTCACCATCTAGTTTTCACATATACCCATGATCAGAACGGATCAGTTGAATCACTTATAAAACGTCTCCAGGTAATTGTGAGAACTTTATTATTTAGATACAATTACCAATTTCTATATGGGGGCATTCTATTTTACATATCGCCGCATTTGTCTTTGATACTTATCATCATTATTTACCATTACAACTTGTAATTGGTCATCCACTTGCTTACTTTTTAAGATATTTGATTGTGTAGTATATCTCCTTATTGCATCTCAGGTATGATCTAAGATAAGACTTATATATCATTATGTGATTTATGTTGATTTTGATTAATCTTTTAATGGATCACTTAAACTTCTTATAGTTTATCTTTTTATGCACAAACTGTATATTATTATATTGATTAATTTTCAAATGGAAGGTTTCACCATAAAGAAGAGTAAATGAAAAGTTACTCATGTACAAAATAGAAATATCAGTTCAATTCTCTACATATGTAATAAATGTGTCTCATTTCAACCTTCGTATCGCTCAAATACGAAAGATAATTGATCATTAGAAGATTATTAATCAATTACCTGATATATTAAAGGTAATTTTTTTTATAAGTTTCCATCTCATGAACCCAACCAAGTGATTGTTCTTATGAACAATCAGAGCCAAAGGCAATAGATAAATCATTTGATGCATATCATAAGTTTAGAAACCTTTCGAAAGGTAGTATTCCCAAGAAAAGGAAATTAAATTATTAGGATCCTAATGTAAAACAAAACTCGAGTTATAAATAAATCTATTTTCTTTAAGTTAACTCCGAAAGAGTTAAAGGTTCTTGAATAGACAGAAGTCACTAAAATGGCAAAGGCCTCTACAGGGGATGAAATCTCTTACAAGATACAAGAATATAGACATGAGAAAATTTCTATAAATTATACAAGAGAAACGTGGAATCGTGAAAAAGCAATCATTGATGATGTATTTTTATACACAACAGCTACTAAAATTATAAATAATCATTATGAAACTCAAAATATTAATGATTGTAGACAAATGTGCGCATGATTGGCCTAAATAGAAAGAAACAATTCAAACTAAATTGATTTCATTCACCAAATGTAAAGTATTTTGATCTATAATCCAGACACCTAGAAACACCAAACCCGTTGGATATTAATGGGTCATTACACAGAAACGTAATTAGAAAAATGAGATCGTGATATATGAGGCACGACTCGTAATACAAGGTTTCTCGTAGAAACTTGGTATTCACTAGTGATGAATACACTTATATTCCAAATTTTGATAAGTTTGGCCGCTTCATAATAATCGCTTATCTTTTGGTTCATTCAATGCAGATATTTATAATCACCGAAAGATTTAAAATACTAGAAGCATATAAATCGAGATCTCGTAATCTGTATTTGATGAACCTACAAAAATCTTTAGATGGATTAAAAATAATCTGGATAGATATGGTATAACCGTCTAAATGAATATCTGATAAAATTAGAGTATAATAATTATATTATATACCCATGTGTCTTCATAAAAAAATCATAATCTGGATTTGCTATCAAAACAGCTTATGTTGATGAAATGAATTTAATTGGAACTCTTGGAGAGCTTTTGAAGACTACTGAATATTGAAAAAAAAAAAGAATTCAAAATGAAGATCAGGTAAAGACAAAATATTTTCCTGGCCTGGAGATCAAGCATAGATCAAATGGAATACTTATCCATCAATCAACATATAGTGAAAAGGTTTTAAAAGGATTCCATATAAATAAATGTTCATCCATTAAGTACTCTTATTGTTGTTAGAACTCTTGATTGTAAAAAAGATACATTCCTTCCAATAGAAAATGATAAAAAGATATTTCGTCCTGAAGTACCATATCTTAATGTGATATGGTGCTTTGTTATATCTAGTTTAGTGTGCAAGACCAAATATTGCATTCTCAGTGAATGTACTTGTTAGATTCAATTCAGCACCAACTAAAAGGAATTGGAATGAGATTAAACATCTTTTTCGTTACCTTTATAGAATGAAAGATTTAGGACTATTTTATACAAAAAATTAACATTTTTTTAGATTTACTTGGTTATGATGATGCCGGATATTTATATGATCCACAGAATCAATTTCCTAAAAAAAATAAAAAAATCATGTAGAACTCGAGATATAGATGTTTTGAAGATCAAATAGAGGATGAATTGGAATGAGATTAAACATCTTTTTCGTTACCTTTATAGAATGAAAGATTTAGGACTATTTTATACAAAAAATTAACATTTTTTTAGATTTACTTGGTTATGATGATGCCGGATATTTATATGATCCACAGAAAGCTCATTCACAAACAAGATATGTTTTTACCTATAATGACATGCACAACAATTTTAATAACACTTCATAAAGAAAATATTGTTTATACTCCCTCCGATCATTTTTGACGTTATTACATTTCATGAAATAAATGTCAGTTTAGCAATCTAGAAGATTGCTTCAAAAGAAGTTTTATCGGGAAGAGCATTTTGATGAACACACAAAAAAAAAAGCATGTTTAATAAGTGTTAAAATCATTATTTTACACTAGTATTGTCATTTACTCTTCTAATTTAAGCATATTTACACCTTTGTCTTTTATTTTTGATATTGTTGTTTTGATGTAGGTTACTTGAAATAGGTATAACTTTACACTCAAATATTGGACTGATCCCAGTATTTTTTTTTGTAGAAAGATGATTCAATTTCCTAAAAAAAATAAAAAAATCATGTAGAACTCGAGATATAGATGTTTTGAAGATCAAATAGAGGATGAAAAGGGACATATGTACAGTTTCCATACATATCGAACATGATCAGTGTTTTGAGCATAACTTCAGCTACAGATTTTGGATAATTACAAGCCACACCATTCTGGAAAGATAATTAAAAAAACTACACTTCTCTTGTTCATGTCAGAGGCCAAATCAAAACCAAGCAGCACGAAATCTGAGTTCCAAGTCGGTGCATGCATAGGCAATCTAAAACTGTCAATGTGAGGTGGCTAAATTCAACCAAGACATTAATTAACCATGTACCCCTTTTGTGACCCTTTGCCCTTCAAACTCTCGATATAATGGGGCCTTGTAAATGGCTGAAACCATCTCTATATCTTGATCTTGAGCTATCTCTTGAATCATCTTGGTTCATTGCAAGTTTACCTTGCATGTATTATTATTATTTCTCTCTTTCATTATAATTTTTTTTCTTGCCAATTAGTTTTCTTTTACATATTTTTGCTTTTCCATTTCTATTCTTGTTTGTATTTCTGTCAACAGTAACTAGTTTCATTATCCTAAGGTGAAAAGATGAAGCTCTTGGTATGAAAATAAAAGTTTATTAAACTCTTAAAATGTGGTTGATGTTTATATTCATTGGTTATACATTTATATGATTTATATTCTCTTTCTTTATTACTTTGACTCTAATTTTTGGCATATGTGAATGGTACTATTTTTCCTTTCGATCATGTTTTTGTTTCATTGGGTTTTCCTAGTAAGGTTTTTAATGATGCAATTCTTTAAACACAAAAAATAAACATTTGAATCATAAAGATCATCATAAATATTATATTGATTTAGTAGATCACCATATATATATTGTCTTGATAAAAAAAATCATCATATGTTACTTTGATCTAGAAGATCATTATAAACGTTACTTTGATATGACAGATCAATGTGATATCTCTTCTTAGGTTTTTATCCTACTATGTTTTTCCTAACAAAGTATAAATGTGAGAATCTTTTGAAGAAAACATTAATTCTTGACATATGTGCATTATATTCTTTTCCCCTTCGATAGGGTTTTTGTCTCACTAAGTTTTCCTAACAAAGTTTTTAATGAAACAGTTTTGATAATATCCAACATCATAAGATACAGAAGATCATTGTATATATTTTACCGAATTATTTTGTCCCACTAAGTTTTTTTCTAATAAATTAATATAAAAGTGGTGAAACTTTAAGGGAGAGTGTTATGAATATCAAGTGAATTTACACCACTTGTATCCACCGTTTATAGAAGTAGGTGGATTATTCCACCATAAATGCATGTCATGTTTTCACTTTACAAATGTTAGACTGTATGATAAGGTTTGGTGACTAAGCCTTTAAGAGGAGGTGGAATTTGCCTATAAATATGGCATTTGTATTATGAATGGGAGATTTTTGCACTCACTCTTCTCATATTCCAATATTAATAAATCTCTCATTCTTCCTCGGATTTCTTCGATTTATATGTTCATGTCTTTTATTTTACAACAATATAGTCCTTTTATTAATTACATATAATTATAATACTATTTTATCTAAATCAGGTGTTCAAATGATGTGACATCACTATAATTCATTCATTTATATAAATCTAATATAATTTAAAGGAATGAATTATAGTGATACCACAGATTTGGACGTTAAATTTGGATGGTATAACATTATTGATAAGGATTATTAAGAATGGGTATAATAATATAAAAATAGCTTCTTTCAACCTGAAGTCGACACGTATGATTTCACTAATACTCTTATATATTGTCAATCCATAGAACACTGATGTAGCATACACTTTTAAAAAATGGGGTATTATCAATTCAGTTACTAATTTTAGGTGAAACATCAATTTTAAAACGTGTTTATTTTTTTACAATCCAGGGGTGTCCCTTACTTTTCAGAATGTTAGATTTAATGGTCAAAATTTTGTAAATTGACCCATTTACTCCTACAAATAAATCAAAGTACCATTAAAAAATATAAATATTGAAAAAAGAATTAAAGAAAAAAATTGAAAGAAAAAAAAAGATCTTCACTGTCCATATCAAGATGGAAGGTTAAGTTAAAAATATAGAGGTTTTTACAATTTGGTTTCAACTTAATTGGGAAATATCACTTTTTTATTCCTTAATTCAAATTTTCTCAATTTGGTCCTTATATAATTGAAAATCAATCAAATTAGTCCTACCATTAGTCAAAACCGTCACTTTGATTAACGGTAGGACTAATTTGATTGATTTTCAATTATATAAGAACCAAATTGATGAAATTTGAATTAAGAAGTAAAAAAGTGACGTTCCCAATTAGATTGAGACCATATTGTAAAAATCCCTTAATATTAGGTATGCCTACATTAAATTATACTATATTTATTATTATTATTATTATTATTACTAACATATCATAATAAGGGGTTTTTATAATTTGGTCCCAATTTAATTGGGAAACATCATTTTTTTTACTCTTTAATTCAAATTTCATCAATTTGACAGGACTAATTTGATTGACATTCAATTATATAAGGACTAAATTGATAAAATTTGAATTATTGAGTAAAAAAGTGATGTTTCCCAATTAAGTTGAGACTAAATTGTAAGATCCCACAAAATATATATATTAAATTAAAACAATAATAATAATAATAATAAAAAGCGGAAACATAAAACACAAATGAATGCAATGGGAAACGACCACGTTTTTCACCGTCGGACATGACGCGGTGAACACGAATGACCACGTTTGCAATCAGGGTACTTAAGAGTGGCAGCGATGGGAAACGACAGAACGTCGGCCGAGGGCGTTGACGTTGCCAATCTTGTTGAAGAACCGAATAACTGAAGAAGCATGGAGTTTGGGAGGCGGTCGATCGGTTCGGTGAAGATTCGTGGGGTAGAATCTACATATTTCAACCCCAAATCAATGAGTTTGAATTAATTGTTCTACGAGCTTGAATAAAGTTTCGAAATCTGCAAGTCGAATCCATTGCTTGGGATCTCCAATGGATTTACTGTTGCGATTTTAATTGACAAAACTCAAAAGAAATGATATTTATTGAAGTTGAAATCTACAGATTGAAAAATAAAAGAACAATTAATTCAACCCCAAATCATTTAGATCTTGTTGCTTGGTTTTATTTTGATATTGTTGTATATTCGGTGGTGATGTTTGACTATTGTGGTATTTGTTTGATTTTGTTGGTTTTGTTTGACAATGGAGGTAGTGTTTGAGGTGGTGTGGGTAGACATGATTTGGAGAATTTTAAGATTGATTGGTATTTGAAAATAGTGATGAGTGCTTGGTACGCCGGCGACGACAAGGACGGGAGGCAACGATCGAGATGGACGGCTGAAGAAGACAACCATAGAGATGGACGGGGTGGGAGGCAATGGTTTCAACATGGTGACAAGTCGTATAGATGGAGATCCAATCTCTAGACATGATCTTCATCCTCCATCTCAACAGTTGGACGATGGATCTCTATCCATCAAAACAACTTTCCATTTTTTAGTTCTCATAAAATTTCTAATCATATATATATATATTAATATTTAAATGTTTTTTCTTTTTTTTTGGACTGACGAGGCATATTCCAGCTTAAAAACTAAACTCACTTGATATATTTCTGGAAAGTATGGTACCCTGGATTGTAAACAAATAAATATATTTAAAAATTTGATGCTTCACACAAACTTTGAGACTAAGGCTCAGTTTGGCATTGTTTTCCCAGCTGTTTTTAGGGCCAAAAGTGATTCTGGATCTAAGACAGGGTGTTTGGTAAAATCGTGGGGAAGTGCTTTTGGTCACTTTTAGTTTCTCCGAACTGAGTTTTTGAGAAGCTACAAATACATGCTTTTAGATTTTGGCTTCTGCTTTTAGAAAACGTGCTACAGTGATATTAAATAAAATTTTACTAACTTTCCAGCTTTGTCCTTGCCTTCAACGAAATTTAACAAAAAAAAATTGGACTTATATTTCTGTAAAAAAAAATGTTGCCATAACTGTATAAAAAATTTGGGATAATTAATTCAATAAAGTAAAATAAAAATGAAATAAAAAAATAAAGTAGAATAAAATAAAAAAATAAAGACATAAAGAAATAAAGAAATGAGGCTAATTAATTAAATAAAGTAAAATAAAAAATGGGGCTAATTAATGCAGTAAAGTACCATAATTATATAACACTTAACATTAAACACAAATAAACAAGAAAAATGTAAAGTATAGCACATTAGTACCATTTAGATGTCTATGTCCTTTTAGTAATTTTACACACTCACAACACTTTTTATTTCAGTTTACCAAACACATTGAAATTGCTTTTAGTTCTCACAGTACTTTTGAAAATCAGTTTACCAAACACTCAGCTGATTCTTCCCACAGCAATTCTAAAAGCAATTTCCCCCACAGCAATTTCAAAAACACTTCTCCCCACAGTACAACAATGCCAAACTAAGCCTAAATCGATGATATCCTTTTAAAAAAAAAAATTGCCCCTCGTGACCAGCGCAAGTAATGCTTACTACTTGTTAACCTGAAGACTCGTAAAATAAGTGATCATTTAATTCAAAATGGAAATGGTGAGAAATGTCACTTTTTTTTTGTGAGTTACAGTGATGTCATCGTTATAATAAGTTAAGTTTAAAAGGCACCTATTATGATGAGCTATCGAAATTGCCCTTAAATGATTGATTCTTTATTCTTTAAAAGCTGTTGTCCAAAAAGGTTGTCTGAAAATCAATCAACTACTCCGAATATTTCTTCAGAAAACGAGCTCTATTCCAGATATTGCACAAGAAGGTAAATTAATATTTCTGATCTTCATTTCTATTTTTTCTTGTATTTCTGCGTGGTATAACACTGTATGAACATTTTGTCTCAATTTTTTTTGTTTATGTCTGTGAGTTGTAAACTTTTAAAAAATAATGAATGAACATGTATGCATATTTTTTTGTATATATATTTGGCCGAGTTGAGTTGAAGTGGTGCAAACAAGTTTAAAATCTTGGGCATAAAAGCTGAAAAGCATTTAAAAAAAAACTCGAAACATTTGAAAAAAAACTCGATCAAATTATAAAAAAACTCGATCCATAAAATAAATGCTCAATCCAAAAAATAGATGTTAGATACGTCACAAAAAAAGCTCGATCCCTAAAAAAAACTCTCGATCCCTCAGAAAAAAAACTCGATCCCTCACATAAAAAGCTCGATCCCTCATAAAAAAAACTCGATCCCGCATAAAAAAAGCTCGATCCCGTACAAAAAAAGCTCGATTTCTCACAAAAAAACTAGATTCCTCACAAAAAAGGTCGAGCCATATTTGAAAAAAGTTCGAGCCATAAGAAAAAAAGCTCGAGCCATATTAAAACGATGATGTACAAATAGAGCTCGGTCCTGAACAAAAAAAGATCGATCCCGTTAAAAAAAGTTCGATCATGTACAAAAACGGCTCGACCATGTACAAAAACTGCTCGATCATGTACAAAAAAAGCTCGATCAGTGAAAAAAAGCTCGATCGCTTACACTTTTGATTTTTGTTTAATCCTTTATAATTGTAAATTTAATATTAAATATTTATTTCTTAATAATGATTTTTCATGATGATTTTGACAGGACAATGGATAGGGTGAGAATAGTCATATCTTACAACTGTCGATGAGAGCAATTACCCATCGAAAATCAGAGGTATTTAGGTTTTGATAACCAAGGTTTGTATGTGTCAAAGAATTTGTGTTACGACGAACTGGTGTCGACCGTGTAAACCATTGTGAAGTTTGATTAGAACAAATACAATGCTGATCAACAGTCTCTATCAATTGTTCTTGGGCTTACATGTCGTACATTTATAAGAAACAATGATGATGTTCAGTTTATGCTATGGGAAGATAGGGCGATCCCTCAAGTATGTGTTAGTCTAATCGAGAGGCCAACAAGAGGTGTCATTGGTGAAGATATCCATCATCGTGATAACACCCAACAATTTCGATCGTCAGGCGGAAGCAACCAGTTGTTCACAGAAAGAAGTGAGATTGATGGTCGGGAAAACATATGTGATGTCCCACCGAAAGTAGCCGCCCATGATAATATATTGGAACCTTAATTCAAATATGTATTTGGTTGTCAAATTGAGATGAATGGTAGGCAGTACAACCACCGATACAATGAGATCTACAATGACATCAACAATGAGCAGAATACAGCACTGAATGTTGGGGTGAATCATGAGGTCGATAATGAGGGCAATTTCAATTCTGTAGAAAATGTAAAGGACAATGAGGATGATGAAGAACCTGTCCAAACGGAAAGACGTGTAAGACATGTACACAGATTTAGTTCCAATGCACCAGATATAGTTAGGACCTCCGAGGTCCGGGTTAATGTAACTCCAGATGATTCTGAAAATACCACAACATGGGTTATTCTAGGAGCAGAATCATACTCGTGTGATATGGGTGGAAGCAGGAACTTGGTTGAAGATGAATCTACAAGAATGATATATAAAGGGAAAAATTTTCCAACGAAAAAGGATATGAAGAGACTAGTACGTCATTTTTGCAATGCAGCAAAACTTCGAGTGGAAGGTGAAAAGGTCCAATAAGACAACATTACATCTAGTTTGTTTGATGGAAAATTGTACGTGGAAGTTAAGGGCGGTGAGGAGAGATGAAGGCACATACTTTCAAGTAAGAAGTTTTGTCAATGAACACACTTGTCAGTTAGAGAAAATTCACTGTCGGCACCGACAAGCTAGTGCATTTATAATTGGAGAAGTTATTGCACCTAGACTTCAACAACAAGATGGTCGACTAATGCGTCTGAATGACATAATCACCGACATGAAATCAATGTATGGAATCCAAATCATGTACAGTAAGACACACACCACCCTCGATTATGCGTTGTCACTGACATATGGAACGCATGAGGAAACCTTCCAACTGCTTCCATAATTTGGTTATGTTTTGGAACAACAAAATCCCGGCACAATCACTGACTTACAGTGCGATAAAGATGGTAAATTTTTATACTTCTTCATGTCGATTGGTGCCTCACTTACATGATTCCAGACGTGTATGCGTCCAGTCATTGCCGTTGATGGTACCCATTTGAAGGGACAATTCCGGAGTACAATGTTTGTTGCAACAGCATAAGATGGGAACGAACATGTGTATCCAATTGCTTTTGGGTACGGCAATAGGGTACAGCGACTCAGAAAATAACCTTTCATGGGAATGGTTTTTGGATTGCTTGAAGGGTGCCCTAGGTCATATTGATGAGTTAGTTTTCATTTTCGATAGGCATGCAGCATTGAAGCAGGGATTTCTAAAGTGTTCCCTTATGCCACCCATACCATATGTTGCTGGCACGTTGCCGAAAATATTAAGAAGCGATTTCATAGGAAGGATGTTGCCACAATAATGGACAAAGCAGCCCGCGCATATACCGAGTTTGAATATAACCGGTATATGGAAGAGTTAAGAAACTTGCACCAGAATGCATATGATTATGTAATTGATGTCGGTCCACACAAGTGGTCCCGTGTACACTGTCTGGAAAGAAGGTACAGGGTGATGACAACAAACCTATGTTGACTCTGGCTAAAATTTGCATAAACTCATGCCTAAAATTTGCATGCCAACAAAACTATGTTGACTCTGGCTGAGTTCATTAGGAATATTCTATAACGGTGGTTTCACGATCGCTATAGAGCTGTACAAACCATACATCATCAGTTGACAGACGTAACACATCTTGTGCTCTTAAAATGTATGGAGAAGTGTGGTTTTTTTACCGTAAATCCAGTATACTGGAATATTTTCTCGGTCAAGCGGTCTGGAAAACAGTGGACTGTTGACTTAGCCCGGAAGACTTGTACTTACAATAAATTCCAAATGGATCATTTTCCATGTTCTCACGTTCTTGCGGCGGCACGGTACATTACTTTCAAGTTTTACTGTGAGATGATTATTACTGAAACGTGAAGCTGATCGTTTTCAATGTTTTTTACAGGGAGCGAAACTTGGACTTGACAACTTTGTGTTCGGACTACTACAAGAGACAGACACTACTTGACGTGTACTCGATTCCTATTATGCCAGTGGGAGATCCTTCCACTTGGGTTGTGCCATCTGACATTGCTCAGAGGGTGATTTTGAATCCAAACTCTAGGAGACAAGCAGGACGCCCGAGGGTGGGTCGCCATGTCTCGTCTTCGGAGAGGACAACTACACAATCCTGTAGAAGATGTGGACAACCAGGGCATAATTCCAGGAGATGTTCTAATCCATCTATGATTAATGAAGGTCAAAGTAGAGGTGTTCCCGATGAATACCGCCGTAAATGTAGCATCTGCCATTCAATTGGACACAACAAACAGACGTGCCCTAACATTGACTCTAATAGGGAATGAATGATAAAGTTTTGATCACATTGTAAACATTTGGAATTGTATCAGATTGTAATAATTAGGAGTTGCAATAATTACTTATTAATGAATGAATTAATATTAATGAATGAATAATGAATGAATTAATATTCATGAATTAATTACATGTCTTTGTACATAAAAAATGGTAATATACAAGCAATCACTAGGCGGGCCTGGAGTTACAAAAAATCTCCACAGCCATTTACTCCCGAATGATCCCCATGTCGTCCTCTGACCAATCAAAAGGCATTCGACCCGCTAGTAAGTACTCGATAAGTCTCAAAGTATGGGGACCACAGTTATCTCTACAATTGGACATATAAAACACCGTTAGAAATCGTTCTTAAAGAATATCTAAGCACATGAATGAAATAGAGTGTCTTACGATTTTTTTTGTTGGGGGACTGTAGAAGTAGGCGCCAGGCTGACCGAAAAGGACCTATTTTCCAGAGTGAACGCTCGACGATGACTTCGTCATATAGTGTGGAACCCCGCATCACTCAACATGGAGGGTAAAAACCACCGTAATGGCCAGACCTGTTTATGCTTGATATAATAAGGGACTTCCGGTCTCCAGGGGTCAAAAATGTCAATCTTCCTGAGAATAAGGTCGACAGTCACCACCAGCCAATGTTGGCCCCCAACGTTGCACAGAATCAGGACATGTAATAGTATGCATACGGTGTTAGGTCAGGATATACGAACATTTTATAATTTAAATCATTTCCATCGTCTAACACTTACCAGGTCGACCACGTGCCATGGGCGGTTTCCACTCATGGTTGCTCCACGGATCGTCAGAAGGTCCTCTTCTAACCATCGGGACTGTAACACATTCCACCTTGCCGTGGTCACAGCCCCGTGGGAATCACGAGGCATCATCCTCTCCCACATGTACAACATAAGTGGCTGTACATACAATCATTGACAATATCGTATTAATAATACAAAACCATAAAATGCGATTCGATTCCAAAAATTTATAACTAATTACATAAAATTTTGTATCCAATACGTTGATCCTCTGGTTGTACACATTGGGGAATCCTCGCTGACACTTGCAAAGAATATGGAGGTATGCGTCCATATGCTGACAGACAATAAAACCACCGTAATTGTTAACAATACAACATTACTTACACAAACGTTAATATGAAAATCACGTAAGTACGTATCGTGTCCTTCAAGTCCATGAAGTTGGACTGCATAAGCATGAACCATCTGGCGTCCACTGGTGCCAGCACGTCCACATCACGTCTGTTTAATGATTGAATTAGCTTAGCTTTACGTAAATTTGAATAAACATTAAATATACAACCATTTTTATTAGAAGAAGTTGGACTCACAGTTCCCCGTTGATGTTCCTCTTGAAGGCTTTGTATGCCGTAAGCTGGTCAGTGTCCACTAGTCTGTGGGGGTCAAAAATGTGTTCCACGGAATCGGGCCGTGTCCTCAACCTCTTTGGCCGGCATGGATTTGTGTAAGGGCTCATCAACTGCCATCCGCGCGTAACTAAACGCTTCGATGTAATGGCCAGTGAAGGGGACCGCAGACTCTAGGTCATCATGCTATATTCTGGGTGGGGGAGGGGACCGCTGTGGCTGAATCGATGTGCTGAGAGGTAGAGGGATCGATGTGCTGGGAGGTGGGGGGACTACTGAGTCTGGGTGGACCGAGATAGGACAGCTGTGAGGTCCGACCCTACTGCTGTACGTGAACCAAGCCTATTATCCCTGGTATGCGATTGAGGTTGCCTCTCCGGACCTACCCTCCCGGTAGGCATGTTCTGACTATGTCCAATTGTTGTGTCTGTCCCCCCCGTATACCTATCAATCGAACCTTCTGGACTAAAGTCTGGATCAGGAGGTGGGGGGCCATCCTGGTGTATATGCATGGTCGACCCCTGAAGCCCCCGGATCATATCTAGCAGAACTCGGTGTTGTTGCTGACGATCCTCATCACTCTTCTGGATCATATCCACCAACTCCAAGTGTTGATGTTTTCGATCCTCCTCACTCTTCCGGAGGGCTTCACGCACATCGTTCAACAGATCTGCCCACGGAGCCTGAAATAATGTCTACATTGTTAGTACAAAACTATCAACACGTGTGAATAAAAAACACTAAAATTTGTTTTCAACTTACCTCTCTATCACGTCCAACGGCCCCACGGGAATCCCCTGTAGATGTACCGTGTCCGGGGATGGTAAACCGAACCCGTCTATGCCTAAGCCTAAGCCTAAGCCTAAGCCTATGCCTTTCTCGTTGAGGGTCTGTCTCTTATCCCTCACTGTCACTGAGTCTTAAACCCCCAGCAGCGGGCTCAGATCTCTCACTGTCACTAGTCCAGTCTGTTAAAACCCCACCCTCTGTACCACTGATCCCACCAAAGGTAGTCTGATCAGGGACCGGAGGCAGCATATCACTCCTGTCATCTTCTACATACAGCCCCCCCCCCCTTTCGTTTAGCCCGGCATAGTACGGTGCCTGTATCTCAACTTTCTCGTAAACATCTGAAATATTAGTTAGAACAATATAATTGTACAAATAATAACTAATAAAAACATTAACAAATTAAATACATACCCTGGTTTTGAAAATCTTTGCCAGCTTCTTCCCTCTCGGTTGTTTGGTCAACTCCCACTTCAAAATACAGGGAGTCAGATCTGTAACCCTCCGAGCACCGAATTATTTTGGCCAAATCAGGGATCACCTCGAAAGCAAATATCTGCATCAAAGATAAGTCCGATAACTAACCATAACATTTAGGACAACACCAATAAAGTACAACTTGTAATTTGAAGTTCTTACCAATAGGGCATGAGATAGACCGTATATGTTGTAGATCTCCACCGTGTGTACGTCAGCTCCCTTTTCCTGCTGGCGTCGCTCGAACCCGTCTCATCGCCTGTCAAGCGCATGCTTGAATGAGTAAATAGAATGTCTGTACACGTCGGCACCCCATGGGAATGAGCCGAACGCATCGAGATCCTCAACCAGCCGAAACTGCCAAGATGGAATCTTGAATCTTGAATCTCTCATCCACCCTCATCAGTATCCAGTTCAGCATATATATGAGGCAGAGCTTGACAACATCATACGCCTTCCCGAACTCTGCGATGGTGACAACACCCCTAATCTCCTCCAATGACACCTCATCTGTTCCAAGAAAGTACCGCTGATGTATGTCATTCTCCACTGCTGCATACTTGGTCGTGTCTAGTACAACTCCAAACCGTAGTTCGGTGATCAGGCAAAATTCCACCTTCAAAAACCTCACCGACTGGTTCCCTAACATGAACTGCATCTCATTTGTTGGGCTGTTATGATGCAGCTCCCTCAAAAGCAACCGATGGATAATGCCACCCGAAAATATCATCTCCCGATGCATTGTCAGGAAATGCCTAAAACATGATTCTCCACTGCTGCATGTCATTCTCCACTGCTGCATACTTGGTCGTGTCTAGTACAACTCCAAACCGTAGTTCGGTGATCAGGCAAAATTCCACCTTCAAAAACCTCACCGACTGGTTCCCTAACATGAACTGCATCTCATTTGTTGGGCCGTTATGATGCAGCTCCCTCAAAAGCAACCGATGGATAATGCCACCCGAAAATATCATCTCCCGATGCATTGTCAGGAAATGCCTAAAACATGACGCCATGAACCAACGCCGATCTTCATCTGCAAATTCTGCAGGGACACGGTTCAGCGCTTCTGCTATATGGCCAAGGGCATCAAAATGGTTGTGTTGAGTCAATTTGCCCTCGTACCAGTCTCCTTCTGCAGTTTTAAGGGAATCCCTCAACCTATTTCTCATCTGCAATGTAACAGAAATAAAACATCATTAAACAGAACAAATTTAGTAACCAAAATTAAAAGTCTCGATCCAATGTAAAAACAACTCGGTCCTAAAAAAAATAGCTCGATCCCAGAAGAAAAAAACTCGACCCTTTTCAAAAAAAGCTCGACCCTTTTCAAAAAAAGCTCGATCCTATGACAAAAATGCTCGATCCCATAACAAATAAGCTCGATCTTATGTAAGAAAAGATATATCTTATTTAAAACAAGCTCGATGTCATGATGAAAAAGCTCGATCCAATTCAAAAAAAGCTTGACCCTATTTAAAAAATCTCGATTCCTTTTCAAAAACGCTCGATCCCTTTCAAAAAAGCTTGATCCCTTTCAAAAAAGCTCGATACCTTTCCAAAAAGCTCGATCCCTTTCAAAAAAAGCTCAACCCTATTGAAAAAAGCTCGATCCCTTTCAAAAAAGCTCAATCCAATTCAATAAAAGCTCTACCCTTTTCAAAAAAGCTCGATCCCTTTTTCAAAAAAGCTCGATCCCTTTCAAAAAAGCTCGATCCCTTTCAAAAAAGCTCGATCCCTTTCAAAAAAGCTCGATCCCTTTCAAAAAAGCTCGATCCAATTTAAAAAAAGCTCGACCCTATTGAAAAAAGCTCGATCCCTTTCAAAAAAGTTCGATCCAATTCAAAAAAAGCTTGAACCTGTTGAAAAAAGCTCGATCAAATTAAAAAAAAGCTTGACCCTATTGAAAAAAGCTCGATCCCTTTCAAAAAAGTTCGATCCAATTCAAAAAAAGCTTGAACCTGTTGAAAAAAGCTCGATTCCTTTTCAAAAAAGCTCGATCAAATTAAAAAAAAGCTTGACCCTATTGAAAAAAGCTCGATTCCTTTTCAAAAAGCTCGATCCCTTTCAAAAAAGCTCGATCAAATTCAAAAACAGCTTGACCCTATTGAAAAAAGCTCGATTCCTTTTCAAAAAAGCTCGATCCTTTTCAAAAAAGCTCGATCCCTTTCAAAAAAGCTCGATCCAATTCAAAAAAAGCTCGAAACATTACAAAATAAGCTCGACTTACCAAAACCTAATTTTCACGAAAATAAAAGCTCGACTCAACAACAAATAAGCTCGATTCTCTTGCAAAAAGTCTCGATAACCCATATTTCGTCTTCTTCAACTGATATTCAACCAAATTACAAACTCTAACCTAAACCACAACCATTCTCAGATATCTATTTTAACCTGTTTCTATAATTTCTATCAACAAAACTCAATTATAATATGTAATGCAAGTTAACAACAACAAAAATGATGAAAAAAAATGATGAAAAAAAATAATCTTACCTTTCTCAATCATAGATGTTCTCATGTAATCTCGTTCCGGTCATTTTACCGTCGATTAGTTTTATGTCGGTTTGACTGTTGCTTCTCTCTGACTTAGAAAACGACAAATTCCTCACTGTTTTAATATTTCGGGGTATTTTCGTCTGAACACGTTAAATGGTGCATTTTAAATATACATTAGTAAAGTGATGATATTTGCACAACACCCCCCCTCAAATAATGCCAATAATTTTTTAACTCCTTAATCCAAAACAATTCAAACCTCGGCTTCGTTCATTGTTTCATAGGTAAAACAGTCATTTCTTGTCAAATTTAAGCGGCACTCAATGTGTTTTAAATTTAAAAACCAAACAATGTTATTTAAATTTAACTAACACAACTCAATTGACCCATTTAATATAGAATCATCTCACCCCATGCATGCATGCTTAATGTATTTTTGCAAGTTGTGTTTATCGGATCGATCGAGAGAAAAAATGTTTTGAATGTCTAATAGAATTTCATACGCTTCAATATGAGAGTGATCATAGTATTTAATATGTGATTATACATCTTACTACAATCGTATGTAAGCAATATTTAAACTTTCCAATTCAAATGTTGGCTACATGTATTGTTTCACGAGATAGAGCTATTCAGGCTTAGTTTGCTATTGTTGTATTGTGGGGGAATCGCTTTTGGTTCTGCTGTGAGGATAATTGTATGTGGATTTACTATGAGAAGAATCAATTGAGTGTTTGGTAAATTAATTTTTAAAAGTGTTGTGAGAACCAAAAGCAATTTCAATATATTTGGTAAACTGTTATGACTATGTAAAATTACTAGAAAAGACATAAATGAATATCGAAGATGTTTTGAAAGTAATAATTTGTTTTAATTTTGTGTGACCGTAACATATACATGATATAAAATAAATAAATAATTTCCTTTATTCTTGATAATTATTTTTTCCATAAATAATGTAAGAGTAGCCAGATCTTTCAACTTTTTTGCTATTACACACCATTGTCTAACATTTCAATTCTGATATTGCCCAAAAATTTAGAGACTATATTTTGAAGAGTTAATATAAAGAGTGAAAGAAACAGAGCACGAAAAAAAAAAGCCATGGTTCTCTTCAAAAATCTCAATAAAACGAATCAAAATGCTCAGATAATCAAAACTTCAATAAAACCCCAGAAATATTAAAAATGCAAACTCTCAAAAAGTCATCAGATTTTCCTGTTATACTTCCCGCCTAATAGCTTCTTCTTCGCTATGCATCTCAACTTCACATTCCCAGACCCATTTCGATCAATATACCAGGAATCCTTCAAATTGGTCTCTTCAAATTCTTTGGTTCTCGGATGTTGTTCTCTCCTCCAACTTCCAAAACAATCAAATCTTCACTAAATTTCCCAATTTTCCCTACGAACAGAAAACCACAGATGGCAAAATCAATCCTTAAGATAAGAAATCCAACCCATCATCATCATCATCATCATAAACCTCTAAAACAACTTCGTCTTCTGTTGCTTTAGCTGCTCTATTTTAGTCTTCGTTGACTTCATAAGCTCTAGTCGACGACAACGCAACGCCACCGCTGCCTCCGCCTGTGATCGAAGCTCCACCATGTCAAACCCTTCAAATTTGTCGCCTTTCGCTCAAAACAACATCTTGACGGCCCCAAAACCGTAGACTCAGTTCTCCGACGACAACCATTGGTGCTACAGTTAGTTTCTAAACGTCGACAAGAAGGGAAAGGTTGAAAGAGAGAAAATATATATATTTTTTTAAATAGGAAGGTTGAAAGTAATGGTGTAATTATGGACCGGTCCGAGACAGGCCGGTCTGGCCGGTCCACGAAGTGAATGGACCGTGCTTGGCACGGCCCGTGAAGGAAGTGGGCCAAGCTGAGGCTCGGTCCGTGAAAGGCCTCGTGCCGGGCGGCTGGAACAAGGTCTGACGGGCCGGCCAGCCTAGCCGGCGTGTCAGGCCCCTAGACCGGCACGCCGAACCGACCCGCCGATCCGTCACATCAATCGGTTATTATTATTTTTAAATTCCCTCCAACGGCTGGAATTCAAAAGCCAACATGACGTCAGCCAACGGCTGGATTTTGAATTCCAGCCGTAAGAGCCTAAAAAAATTATAAAACACCCCCTGAAATCTTTCAAATTACATTTTGACCCATAAATCAAATTTTTCTATAAATATTTCTATCCATTTCATTTTCCATTCACTCTCTCTATCATTCTTTCAATCTCTCATTCTCTCAAATCTCAATCTCTATATTCTCCAATTCTCTACACTTTTTCATTCAATTTCATTATTACTCTTTTTATAAAATTCTCTACAATTTCCACCAACACACCAAATTTTAAAGGTACAATTTTGCTATTACTTTTATTCAAACATTTTTTCATAGTAAATTTATATGTTTATGTTTAGACTGTAGTTACTAAATGAAAACATTTTTATTTATTTAGTTAGTTTATCAATTTTTGGGCTTTAATGTTAATATTATTTGTTTAGTATATTGAGATTTTTAAGTTTAGTAGTAATTTTAATATTTGTTATTAGTAAATTTTGAAAGTTAATTTGTATTACTGAATTTAATTTTTGTAATAAGTAAATTATGAATGTTAAGTGTAGTAGTTAAGTTTAATATTTTTTGTTCATAAATTATGAATTTTTAGTGTAGTTATTTATTTTAATATTTTTGGTGAGTATATTATGAATTTTAAGTGTAGTAGTTAATTTGAATAAGTTTTATTAGTAAATTAAGATTTTTATGTGTAGTATTTAATTTAATATTTGTTGTTAGTAAATTTATCAATTTAATATGTAGTAGTGAATTTAATATTTTTTGTTAATAGATTATGAATTTTTTGTGTAGTTGTTTATTATAATATTTTTTTTCAGTATATTATGATTTTTAAGTGTAGTGGTTAATTTTAATAAGTTTTATTAGTTTATTAATTTTTTTATGTGTAGTATTTCATTTCATATGTGTTAGTAAATTTATCAATTTTATTTGTAGTAGTGAATTTAATATTTTTTGTAAGTAGATTAGGATTTTTTTTTTGAAGTAAAATAATAATTGTAAGTGTGGTATTATTTTTATTAATTATTCTTAGTAAACTAAGATTATTGTTAGTAAATATTGATTTTTAATTTGACTATTAACGACTATAGTGCTCATATTTTTACTTCAGATAATGGATCTTAACTAGCAACCTTATTTTCCGGACGGTTTGAATATGGTCAACGATGAATTTGATATTTCGGAGCCGACCCATACTCAAGCGGTACCTTCTGGTTCCGCCGTTACACCAACATCATGTCCCAGAAAATTAACATCAGATGTGTGGCAGTGTTTCAACATAGTCCAAATGACACTCCTAGACGGGACGTCTAGGCCTAAAGCTAAATGTAAGTTTTGTCATAAGGATTATGCTACAAGTACGAAGGGAACCGGACATTTGAGATGTCATATGTACAAATGTATGCATGCACATGGACAGGTAGACACTACAACCCAGACCAACTACAACGGTACCCAGAAGGGTCCGTTACGACATGGCAGTTCGACGCCATGCACGCTAGAGAGTGCTTGGCACGATACATTGTACAAATTGATCAACCGATCAGTATTGGTGAGAGTCCATTTTATAAGGAATTAATCACATCTGCATATAACCCCCAATATGAACCTGTTTCTAGAACCACCACTAGAAATCATTTGATACGATTGTTTGAAACCCAAAGGGATGACTTAATTGCTGAAATACAACATTTAAGTGTCTCTGTTGCATTAACTTCTGATATTTGGAATGCATGTTCCAAACAGGACTATTTATATGTCACGGGACACTATTTAGATTCTGACTGGAGGATAACAAAAAGAATTATTGGTTTTCGTCCTATGGATTTTGTACATACCGCAGAAAACATTTTTAATGTCATTATTTCTGTTTTAGAAACTTATGAAATCACGCATCGCATCCTTTCGATCACATTAGATAATGCATCTGTAAATACTAGCTCTATTGCATTGTTTGTTGTAAGAAATATCCCACAAGATGGAGGTTATTTCTTCCATCAACGGTGTGCATGTCATATTATAAATTTAGTTGTACAGGCTGGTTTAAAGTAGGTAAGCGACCAACTAGATCGCATTAGAGATGCCATATCTTGGATTTACAGTTCTAATCCTAGATTTAGTGAATTCAAGAGACATTGTAAATTAAACGGTCTCAAACCCCGATGATTTCAAACTGATATGCTGGTAAGGTGGAACTCTACTTATTTAATGTTGGAAAATTGTTTGGAATATGATACAACCATTACATGTTTTTATAACATGAAATTGGCAAAACAGATCGTCTTGAAGCAAAAACACTTACCACAGATGATTGGTATGTGACAAAGATTTTTGTTCAATTTTTAAAGATTTTTTACAATGCCACTGTAACTCTTTCTGGGGTTTATTAACCTACATCTTCCCAGGCAATCCATCAAATAATGGAAATGTCTGAAGTGTTAAACAGTTATAGAGAATATGAACATCTAGGCGCTGCAGTTGTTGCTATGGAGACAAAGTTGCAAAAATATTGGGCTAACATTCCTCTACTTTATGCCTTAAGTGTTATAGTAGATCGTAGGGTTAAATTATCTGGTTTAGAAGTTTTGCTTGAGTTTATTGGTATTAATTTGTCAATAGATTATTCAGAACAAATTACTAACATTCGAACCAAGTTGTTCGAGATTTTTCGTATTTATGAGAACATGTTTGGCAACATTGACACCCCCCAATCAACACAACCGGAGACAGAGCCGAAACAAACAAGTTGGAGCCTTCTGAAACGGTGAAAAAAGGACAAATCAGCAAGTACTTCTTCAGGGCAAAGATCTGGCCCATCTTCTTATACCGAACTGATTAGGTACCTTGAAGCACAGTTAGATGCTGTTGAAGACAAGGAAGAGTTTGATTTGTTGTTATGGTGGAAGACCTATACGTATAGGTATCCAGTTCTGTCACACTTAGCACGTGACGTACTGGTTATTTCAGTGTCAACAGTGTCTTCAAAACAAGCTTTCAGCTCCAATGGACGCATAATTGAACCAAGAAGAAGCTGTTTGTCTCCGGAGATGGTGGAGGTATTAACATGCCATCGGTATTAGGAGCATGCTAAAAAAAGGTTACAAAATCTAACTGTAGATAAAGAGCTTATTCTAAATTTCAACAATCTATATATTGATGACCCTATAGGTAGTGGTCAGGGCCAGAACTAGGTTATACTTTTACATATGTATTTATTATTTACTTGTAAGTTGTAAAACAGTTGCACTCTTTTTCCCTTACCAAGTTTTTATTTCACTGGATTTTTCTTGGTAAGGTTTTTAATGAGGCAATCATGTAAATATGTAATACTGAATTCCATAAATGAAAAAGAATTAAATAAATAAAAAATTATTCATTTTCTTTATTCATTTCAAATCCTAAACCCTAAATCTTAAACCTTAAACCCTAAATCAAAACATACTTAATTTGAAAAATTATTATGGACCAGACCCGCCAAGTCCGCCTGACCGGCCTGGCACGGCCCGCCTGAGGTAAGCCGGCGTGCCGTGCCTGGCCTCAGTTTTCATAAACGGGCCGGGCCCGGTCCGACACGCACAACATAGAGATTTAGCTAGAAGGGCAAATATGTCATAAATTCAAGCTATCAACAAACAAACCCAATCATGTTATCAAGACTCTTAAATATATGCAATAACTAGAGTTTAGGTATTTAATCATGCAATAAACACCTAATCTAGAGTAAGAAGAACAATAAAAGATATTCAATGAAGTTCTTACTTACCTAGTCACGAAACCGAGAACACCCATACTCATATGATGAAGAATGATGCAAGATGGAGATGGGTTTTGGGTTTGGAGAGTTAATCAATCTTTAATGAAGCTTTCTCTCTCAAGAAACTCTCTCTCTCTCTCACTAGGGTTCGTTTTTGAGAGTCATTGAAATGAATAAGATGAGTTAAGGATGTATTTATAATGCCCAAGTGAAATGACATCGTTTTGGACGAAGGAAATAAAGTTTCGTCACGACCGTTGTGCATGTAACGGCCTAGTCAAGTGTCCAGACCGCAGTCTGTGCAGCATGGCATGGCTGGACATTACCTCTGCCTACATCGAAACCTTTTGTATAATATACCGTTGGAAAGGTATGGAAGTCTAATTTCTACTCCAATTTACAAAACACGATTTGGATATCTGTAAAAACAGTTATGTCCATTTTAGTGACCAAAGGTCAGAAACGGACAACAGCAGAGATGCCCTGTATTTGTGGTCACTTTGGAGATTTCAAAACCAATCTAAACGGTCATAAATATTATGAATAATATACCGTTGGAAAGGTATGAGTGTCTAGTTTGTTTAAAAATTTTAAAACTCATTTTGAATAATTATATAAAAAGATATGGTCACAAGACCATACAAAGGTCAGTTTTGAGAAACATTTAAATCATTGAAATACACTCTTTTGAAACTAGACACCTTACTCCATATAACCAAACCAATAGAAGAATGAGACCTTAACATGTGGTCACTCAATGCGCTAAAAAAAGCACACCATCATGCAAGTGCAAATACAACACAATACCACACTTAAATTTACAAATGAAGTGCAAGTGTGATTGCGAAGAGATGCACACATATAAACAATATCAACACAAATGCAAGATTAACAAAGCATGCATGAGGTGTGTGTGTGCACCTAAACTCTTTAAGAGGTAAATTCAAGTGAATATACCTTTTACTCTTGAAGTCATGGAGATGCTTGGAAGCTTTTCAATGAGGACCTAAGCTACCCATTACATAATCATCCCCAATGTGGTATGGTTTGTCATGAAATAAGTCAATCATAAAATTGAGGTTCTTATAGAACATCCTGGCAATTGCCAGGCCTCTCTCAAACTTCCTCTGTAGTGTAGCATTGAAAGCAGGGGACCTCTTATACCAATCAACATTTTGAACCTCGAGGTCTAACTTGGGTTCACGCAAAAGAACCTCCATACTGACCTGCTGCTGCTCCAAGTATTTGGCGAGATGATAGTGAATCCTAGCCTCTTCAGACACCTACTGCACCTCTAGTGTCTTCTACTGAGCTAAGGCAAATGAGTTCTGGGCAATCTGAGCTTCTCCCCGAGCCTTCTTCGCTGCTGTCTCAGCCAAGATGGCCCTTGATTCAAGTTCAACGCTCCGTAGTTTATCCTTGGAAACTCTCTTCTCCAGCTCAACGTTCTTTATAGTAAATTCCCTAAGAGCCTCATCAGATGCAGTGGCTTTATTCTGAACGTTCATAAGCATTTTTCTCAGAGCCATCTCAGTTGCTGTATGTGCCTTCAGCTTTTCTGCATACTGACTAACCTTGAAAGCACTAGCAACAGAAAACTTCAACGCCTCATCCTTCTCGGTGAGAGCTAGTTTCAATTAAGAAATCTAAGCAGAGTGTTTATTCTTCTCAGAAAGAGCCCGAGTCCATGCCTCTTCCGCCTGTAAAGGATCAACAAAAGGTAAATCAGATAGATGGAAAGATCAGGAGAAAAACAATCAAGATGGTGGAAAGACTTATAAAAAACCATCATTAAATATCATGCGGACCCGCTCAAAATCTGCAGCATCTTTGGCCTTATTCCAGTACCCTTCGCCAATGTATCTGACCCCTGATAACATTAAGCGAAGCATGGAAAGAGGGTCGATCTGAAAGCTGCTGGATGAAGGGAAATGAGAAAGCTCAGAGGTGGAAACAGTAGGAGCAGATTGATCCTGAGAAAAGAGGGGAATAACACGATCAACAGTGGTTGGAGTATTCGAAATCACAACATCTTCCCTCAAGAAGATTAGTAGATGTAGCAACCCGGGGGCCTTCGTTCTTAGAAATTTAACTTTCGATAGCACCCTCTGGAGGAAGAAACCCAACAGGCATAGTAGAAAGGGCACCAATAGGCTCACTTATCCTAATATCCTCATCTAACTGTATAACTGCTTCTTCCCCTGATTCCAAAATAGAATGGAGAGCCTGCTCCTCAGACAGATCAAGGAGATCTTCATTAGCTATCTTCTCTTCCTCGTCGGGACCACCATTGTCACCTATGGAATCAGAAAAAACGATCTGGCCTCTAACGATAAGCTGCATAGGAGCCTTCTCGGGGTAATGAAAGGGTGGCACAGCCTGAACCTGGGAAGTCTTATTCGAAGGAAGTGTTTGGTTCACAATCTTGATTGGTTCGCGGGGAGAGGAAGATAAGTTTGATGTACCCTAATCGCTCCTTCTCTTGGATCGTAGTTCTCATGAAATAAGGGCGGAAACCGTCTCCTAGTCCTCCAAAACGATTGGATCGACCACTTAAGATATGCAACGTCGAATCAACTCAGGACACAACGTCGAATCAACTCAGGACACATGGCCCGCTCTTATGTGAAGGGCATCGAGAGCGAATGACCCTTCAACAGTCTTAGCGACCTTATGGCTTGGAGCCTTGTCTGTCACATCCATTTCATGTGATTTCTTCCTTCGCGAATCACCCCTTCCCCAATGCTCACTTTCAGATCTATCTAAATCACTTCTTTCTTGATCAGATGCTTCAGAACTGGACCGCACCCGATCGGCCCTTTCTTTATAATGGCCTCAGAAATCACTTTGAGCCCGGGGAGGATGGCGATCACTCGCACCAACCTGTTCAGGGGGGACATTTGAGGAATGGATGTCAAATTCATACGTATGTTCCACCAGATCATGTTCAGGTGGAGCAATTACCTGAGTAACCTGATCGGCTGCAACCTTCCTACTGACCCCGATCGACATGCTTTGCATTCTCAGCTTGATCACCTGGGACGATGTCCACATCGTATACTGAAAGGAAAAAGTACCAGTGCCACACAATAGTCAACATTCAGCATATGGGAAAGGTACGCATAACAGTTTACACTAAAAATAAAGCAAGGATGACTCACATCGTCTACGACGGACAGAAATCATGGGAACAAACCTTAGCTTGATCAAGTCCGCTTCAACTTAAAGGAAAAGGGTATCCCTCCCTTCCCAAGAGGTCTCAGCCACTTTGACATCCATATCATCCTGGGTTTTTGTCAGAGATGAGGAAGTTTTGTTCCAATGCTCAGGATTACAGAAGTGCCTTGGAACTCTGTTTCGAATCAGCCATTATGTGGGGTCAACGATGACTACTTCACCCCAGTCACCTCCAACAAAAAACCAATTGTTATTCCAGTACTTATTTAAGAAGGGGAACCCCCAGATAAATACCTTATGATCTTTATCCGAAGGGTTACAGGTTTTCCCTTATATCCATGAGGAATCCACAAGCTTTGAGATGTAGATTGATGGTGGAAAGTCCATCCACTATCAAATCAGTTCATTGTATAAAAGATCCGGATCTCTTATAGGATTGGGGGTTGTTTTGCCCCAAGCTTTTTCCATATATGCCTCAAACTGACCAACACCTGATAAGAATTAGGGGTCAGTTAGGTGGGAGCAATGCCAGCATCCATTAGGAATCGAGCGATAAAAGGATGAAGGGGGAGAGTAACCCCTGAGGATAACATGGCCCCATATATAGCAACCGCACCGGAGTGAGGGTTCCACACAGCCCGATCGTCGCTACAATACAATTTTTATGCACTGGTCAGATCAAATTGATCCTCTAACTTTGCTAGCTCAACCTTAGTCACAACGTTTTTCGAATGAACAAGGGTGATTGACACTGAACCTTAGCATCCGAGCTTATCGCACCCATGGTACATCCTTCATTTTGAGAATTTTCGAAGGTGTCTTCAAGTGGATTGCTGCGCGTGTAGATTCTTTGGGAGAGGCTCTGGTGGTCCGTCTGGAGCTACCTTGTTTCGACATATCTACATAAACATCAACCGAGTTAGAGTTAGAAATATCAGAAGAGATGAGAGCAAATTCTGGGTGAACCATAGAATAATCCACGTCTAATGCAGTAGGTTGGTAGGAAGAGGGAAGATGGCCCCAGAGAATAGGCTCGAGCCTAACAGCATTCTCACCATCACCAGCCTCAATAGCATGAAGAAGAAGCTCAAAGTATTGATGACAATGAGTAAGGTCCAAAACAACCCCTCTGCTAAAGGAAAATTAGAGATCAACCGCTCTGCTAAAGAAAAACTTTGAATCATAAAAAGAGAAGTGAAACGCCTCAAGACAATATATACCAGCAAGTGATGTCACCAAGCAAACATGCGTCATCAGCCGAAAGTTGGGGTAGGTGCACGAGAACCGAAAACTATACATAGTTTGAATTTTGAAAAAGATGTGCGATGATTTCATCAGCCAAAATATGCGTAGTTAATAACTGTAGTGCATTTAAAGGGCATTAATGGATTGCAAGACAAAAATAATAGAGTGAATTAAACACACGCAGCCGAACACGCTCTATTTGCCAAAATTATTTATCTGACCCCGTGTGTTTAATGGGGTATTGTTACTGGTAATATCTGAAGAATAATGAGTCAACATAATTACCTAAAGATACGGGAGATAGAGATGCCATGTCACCAAAAGTCATCCTTCCTGAACCTACCTAAGCTAACCAAAAATGGATTCATGACACCTGGTCAGGGCTATTGAGACTGTCGGGACAAAACCCCGGGTCGGAATTGAATATCTGATCGGGGTGAATAAAGCTTGGTCGGGTTTTGCAAGATGATTGGCAGAACAACACGTGGAGACTATCAAATATATACAGAATGAGTCTTACTCCATTAAGGTGTCTCAAAGCACACTTTGAGAAGGAAGCGAGTTTCCCCATCGATGATAGAGTCCAAATTATGCAAGGGATCTAATGCGTGAAGAATGCAAAACAGGAAAGAAGAATAAAACGACTCAAACATGTCAACTTTATTTATTTGCATAGCACGAATTAGGGTTCTGTACGTGTATAAATAGACCCAAATAATACCCATGAAGGGTTGGAAAAAAAGAGAAGAAAAAATTCTAGAGAACATGAGAGATTGAGTGTGTAATTGATTATTCATAGTGAAATTCTTTCATCATCGGTTTTCGGCAGCCGTGGACGTTTCCCCATTCTTGGGGTTTTACCACGTAAAATCCTTGTGTTTTTTTAACTTGTTAGCAATTGTGTGATTTCATATACATTCTGCTCGACATGTGATCCATCCAAAAATCACTGTCAACAAGAATGATTAGAGTGATTGAAAATTAAGGCTGTGCTTGGATAACATTCCAGACATAGTCTTGGCTATTAGCTCTATTGAATGAGAATAGCTTATTCGTGCGTAACTTTACCATGATTGCTTTGGCCATCCGGGGTGAACAAGAATTGGGGATCGGATGCGGGCGAAATTCCCGCCAATGGCTGAGATGTTCAGTCGTCTTGTCCGTCCCGGACATCCGCAATGTCCTCCCACGTTTTTTTTAGGACAAACTGAAACTTAAGAAAAAGTGGTTCATTGTTCTTGTGTTTAATAGGTCTAAACCTAGACACAATTGTTCTCCCGTAACTTTGGTTGAGTAATGAATTGATTGCTGTAATTCCATAATCAAAAGGAAGAACCATTTACTTGAATTGATTGGTGTCTACATGTTCTACACTCTACATGATATGTATTTCGTGTTTGGTAAACCAATGTACCTTATGTGATCATATATTACATCTTTCCAAGCTACCATTATTTTCCTAACTTAGGGTGCTACCTTTAGGAGTAGACTAACTTAAGTTTGGAGTAGATTAATTAGAAAGGCATGCACCCTGTTACATTTCTATCTTTAGTTTTATGCCAATAGTTTAGGTTCATTTCACTCACCTCAACATCGCATTATTCGTACACTTCACAAACATTATTCCTACCACATCCGCATTCCAATTACATTGCTTTCATAAACTCTAGAGCTAGAGATAGTTGATGAATTCCACCTCTTTATAGGAACGACCTTTGCTTACTTATTATACTAGTCATTTGACTCATTGCATTTGCGAGGTAATAAGAATAGATAAATATCTTTTTGACAGGCGCGAACGATGGCCCGTCACACTCAGAAACAACTCTTTCAAAAATTGACACTCACACCCTTTTCCATTAGTCAAATTTCGTCAAACTTAACCGTTGACCGAATTTGATTGTCAAAAGACTAAACTATCCATGATCCCTTAATTAAATTTAAAAAACAAAACAGAAAATAATTAAAAAAATTGATTTCTACCATCCATCAAATAAAATTTTAAAGAATTGAATAAATTCAAAAAACCGAATATGTATATATATATTTATGGATTAAAGAGAGAGAGAGAGAGAGAGAGAGAGAGAGAGAGAGGTGGATATCTATATTTTCCCCCACTGTAAAGGCATCAATAGGCAAGAGCGACCTGGTTATCTTGCAATCAGGTTCATTAAATTCGACTTCAAACCTTCGAAATCGTAGCTATAAACATTCTAAACAATGTATGAAGAAGCATTGAAGAAGGCATCCTACCACAACACTTTATATAACCTCTCACAAACTCAACAAAACTCAAACCCCGTTTTCAGGCATAAAATACAGGTCAACTAGGATAGGATCAGCATGATCAAAATGAAAATAAATTTAAAAGGTGTGTCTAAAAACCAAGAGGGGGGAGGGGATATATTTTAATCAAGTTAATTATAAACTTTTCTTGATTAATCAATATTAAAAATTGACTCCATAAACAAACCTATAAAATCAACTGTAAAGTGCGAAATATAAATAACACTTAATTTTACGTGGAAACCCTTCAACAAGGGAAAAATCACGGGCTAACCACTTAGTCACTACGATCCTCAAATCCACTATTGTAATGATGTTTACAACCTTGGTTGACCTCTAATCACAAAATTCTCAGTTACTAACCCACCATTACTGCCTAACGAGCCTTTATAGTGATTCTTGATCAATGCTTGTCAACCACACATTGGTTGCAAGACTTTATTTGCTTGTGCATTACACATTGTAATCACAAGACTTAACTCTCATAGAAGAGATCAATAACCTATATGAATATATGAATTATTCTAAATGCAATTAATGTTAGACAACACTAAATGCTTATCTAGGGATTAAATGATGTCACTAAGTACAAATCCTAGATATCAATATCTATATGAATGCTCATAAAGACCTAACTAGATATAGATATGCAAGTCTAAAATCTAGTTATCAAACAAAGCCATATCAACACAAGTTGTCATTAATCATGGTAAGGACAATAAATGCAATTAACAAATGTAATCAATTAGATCTAATCAATATCTAAATGCAAAGCAAGGAGATTTAACTAGAAGGGAAAAATAGTCCTAAGTGCTAGTTGTCAACAAACAAACCCCAAACGTGTCATAACTTTAATTAATATATAATGAATATGAAGATTTGCTAACCTAAGCAATAAATGACATGTCTTGATAAGCTAGAACAATAAATGATCAAGGATGATAGTTCTAGAACAAAAAATGATCAAGGATGATAATTCTACTTACCAAGACATTAATAAAGACCCATGCTTGAATGACGCTAGATATGTAAGATGTAGATGGGTTTTTGGGTTTGCAGAGTCGAATAACAAAGCTTGAAGCTTTCTCTATCTAAGGGAACTCTTTCTCTCATTAGGATTTGAAAATTCTGAGTTCTAGGTCTAAATGGGGAAGAAGATGATAAATATATAGGTTGAAACACGACACTATATAAAATGATGAAATTGCCCCAAGAACAACACAATACGTGGGTGAGTGACTCACGCACCACCCGAAAAACGTACTTACTCAACCAGCCATTATCGCCCAAAATAGCACAGTGCGCGGGTGGGAGACCTATGCACCACACATACACTGACTGACGCACAACATGGTACCCAACACCTCTGCCAACTTCTGCGAGGCAAACCGTGCACCACCTACACACTCACCCATGGAAATTCAAAACATGAATTTCCAAAGGCTCAAAACACAACCAAACGGCATCTAAACCTTTCATATAGCATGTCGATGGAAATGTATGGTAGTCTAAATTCTACTCCAATTTAACAAAACATGATTTGGATAATTTTAGAAAGAGTTATGGTCAAATAAGTGACCAAAGGTTAGATTTGGACAACAACAAGAATGCCCAAACTCATGAGAAAAACCATGTGACGAAAGACCAAACCAAGAAAAGAATGGGACCTTCTTAAATGGTCACTCAACACACTTAAACAAGCAAACTATCGTGCATACAACACAAAATCACACTTAAATCTTGAAAAGAAGTACAAGTGTGATTGTGATATTGATGGACACATCATTGCAGTGTCGTCAAATATGAACATTTAAGTTCGGTATCGTAAGGGCGCAAGTCATAAAGACTAGCACAGCGGCAAACAAGGGATCATTCCACAAGGAGGTGAGATTTACTGACCGTATCTAGTTCTAGCTATTATTACAACACTCCAAGCGAATTTGTGTGTTGCTTATGCAAAATAATTACAGAAAAGTAAATGCTAAACTAACCTAATAAACTACATAATTAAACAATATGTACAATGATAGGATGAAATGGAGTGATGTATAATGTAAATGGTCACACTAAGCAAATAACTCTACCATAGCAATCACACAATTTCATACAACATGCATAGTCAAAGTTGAATGTCGTGCTCACTTAATCCTCACCAATTGTCCTCACTCCAGCAACAATCGACTATAACGATATGCACCAACAACATCTCTTGATGACTACCCGAACTACACTTGAGTTGATTAAGAACAATGAGACACACGTAGCGACAATACGTGCAAAACCATGCACAGGCTTTACACGTAGTGGCCAATCTACTAAATGCACATTGAGTACTTCACCTTTCGGTTCTTCACACATAACCTAGGTTTAATCAAATGGTGGCTAACCACTCAAAGGATCTAAACATTTCAATGGGTCACATCAACCATCAACAGGCATATGCAACAAAAAAGCAATAATACTAGGTTTATATCAAAATCCTAATGAATGGAAGTACACATCGAAGTATAGACAAATATACAAGGAAAGAAATTCAAAATGGATAGAAAGGAGACCCCTCATCCTAACCGGGAATCGAAAACTGGGTCTTCTCAAGTGTCAATTCGAGATGTCCTCACCACTGGACGACTACAGCGTTCTCCAATTTCATGAATGCACAA
The DNA here is from genome assembly GCA_032871835.1 of Dipteronia dyeriana. NCBI lineage: Eukaryota > Viridiplantae > Streptophyta > Magnoliopsida > Sapindales > Sapindaceae > Dipteronia > Dipteronia dyeriana. The sequence goes on along the minus strand of CM065299.1, from coordinate 12,669,290 downwards.
TCCTCTCAACCAATGAGAGGGCTCTCTCTTAATCTCTCTAAACCTCCCTAAGATGGATGACTAAAATGGAATAGCTTACCATACAACTATATGCATCAATGTTGATTGTTAGACATAAAGAACATTCAATTGAATTAAGGGCCCATTCTCTTGATTAAGGCATTCACCAAAGTCAATTCATCACCCAAACTCAAGCCATGGGATGAGCAATTGTGACTTGAAACAAGACCCATTAAGCATAAGAATAAAGAACCAAAGCCTAATCAAGCATGTGAATGCATAATCAACCAAGCCTCACCCATTCTTTAGAGCTAAAACTCAAACGCTCAAATCACTCTAAACATGGTATTTAGGTTCATTCATCAACATATAAATGATCATGGGAAATTAATTTGCTCTACTCCTAATCCCATTCATGAATACATATCAATTTTGACCATCCACACACATGCATATCATAATACGAGAGAAATTATGCTTAAATAGAACAAAACCCAAAGAATTTAAGAACAATCAATACATTTATTACACATGTGTAAGTTTACAATATCTCCAAATTCGTGATACACAATTAAGAAAACAAGAAATACAAGAAATGGGTAAAAAGGAGACAACCTTTGAAGACAAACCCTCCAAAGAAGTTCCTAGCTTTCCTAGCTCAAAATTGGTCTAAGAACCACTCTTATTTCCTTGCAACCTACTCTCAATTGGATGGATGAAGTGTATAAAGGTGTGATGGAGGTGTATGGTGAGCTCCCATGGAGGCAAAACCTTCATGGGAGCTTGGATCACTCCTTATTGGGTGGAGGAGATGAAGAAGATGAAGAAAATGAAAGAGAGAAGAGAATTGGCATTAAAGATGGAAAAAAAGGGAACAATGGTCTAAAGAATGAGGAGAAAAGAGGGTATTTATAGGTTTGGAAGTTAGGGTAAGTTATTGGCATGACAAGACAAGAATACCCTTCAAAAATGGTTAAAAATCACATTTACCCAGAATGGAGTACGTCATGCGGTACACATCAACAGGCGTACAACAAATCACTTTTTAGAGTTTTCTGCCCAAAGTTAAGGTAAGAAACGCGGTACACATCAACACGGCGTACCGCGCATCTCTACGTACCATTACAAAAACAGTCATAACTTCCTCCAGAAACCTCGTAATCACAATCTTCAAAGTGCATTGGAAAGTAAACTTTTAGGGCTTTCCGAAAAGTGGTTATAGGAAATGTAGTTCGATCGGAGGAGGGAGATATGACCTTTCGGAGTTGGGGTATCTGTATAAGCTATTCTAAATTCTACCATTTAACCTCCAAAACTCTTCAATTAAGCTCAAATACCTTCCGTATGAAATATGTACCTACACAAGGCTCACAAACACATCAAATACCAAAATATACTCGAAAACAAGACCAAACGCTATAAAATGGGGACCTCAAAAGGTATATAAATTGATCCGATCAAATATGAATGCACACAAGAGCAATAAGAAACAAATGCATAACAACTCAAATGCATGTAGGTGGGTGTGTATAACAACAGATGCACGCCAATACAAATGTATGTTAGTAGGTGTGTGTGTGTGTGTGTGTGTGCAACTAATATCTCTTCAAGAGTTAAGCACAAGTAAACTACCTCACTTGAAGCACTTTAATATCCTTGGAAGTTTGCCATCGAAAGCCTGCGCTACCCAATACTGTAAATTCCCTGAACCAATTATAGTGTAAAATATACCTAAGGGGGGGGGGGGGGGGGGGGTGAATAGGTATATGCTCAAATTTTAATCTTCTTTAAAAACACAAGCAATCTTATACAACACTTAGTATAATATCCAAAATGATATATGACAAAGCAAATGTTCAAGCAACACAAATCAACTAAGTGAAGAAATTAAAGATACTAAAAATCAACACAAGATATTTACGTGGTAAAACCTCCTAAGAGGAAACATCCACGGGTTGATACCACAACCACCGGTAAAAGCAAATCCACTATTTCAAATAGAGTTACACTCTAAAGCAATCACACATGCTCTACAAGCTCTCACTCTCACTCTATCTTGAACCTAGTGATCTACTATGCCGACTTCCTATCCAAGACCCCGTGTCTCTAGGAAGATTTCTTGCTTACCTATCCGGATCCTCCCGACCTTAGTCAAGACTTCTTGTTTGACTATCTAAGGGTTCACACCTCTAGCCAAGACTTTCTTGCTTGACAATCCGAGACTTCACACCTCTTGCCAAGACATTCTTGCTCAACAAACCGAGGTTTCACACCTCTTATCGAGACTTCCACTTGCTTAGCTATCCAAGTCCTCCCGACTCTAGCTAAGACTTACAATTGCTCAAATCAAAGAATCACTCTAAGATATGAGACTTTCTACCTCTTTACAAGGCTTCTAAGTGATCATGAATGCAAAACGCAAACAAGCACTCAACATAGAAAACGATGATCAACAAATTTTATGGACATGCAAATAGATGACTAGATTATGCTTTCAAAGATCAATCACAAATGCATCTAGACAACCTAAGCATGTTATCAACTAAGAACCAAATCAATGAAATTAATATACCAATTGATATAGACCTAGTTATTAGAAAATGAAATTAAATCTAGAAATAGTCAATCAAGCACAAGAACAAAAGATTTCTAGAAACAATTTCATGTTTATCAAGTTTAGCACAAATCAATCAATTTATCACAAATCTAGCTAAACTTGAAAATCAAATCAACAAACCACAAAATGATATCAAAATCATTTTAGTCATGCTTCTTAATCAAAAGACATCAATCAATAAGAAGATCTAAGAAGAAAACTGAGAAGAAGATGATTTTACCAACAAGGATGAAAATCACGAACTGAATATCTGATTACAATGAAAGATTTAGACATCCTTTGGTTCTGGAAATGCTTGGGTTGTAGATCTCTTCAAGACACTCGAAATCGGTTTTTAAATCAAGTGATTCGGAGTTAAAATGAAGAAGTTATCACAAACACAAAAATCACAATGTTGAGAGAAAATTTCTACACCTGTTCTTCAAATTCGTTTTTTTTTCTCAACTTCTAATGAATGAGAGAGAATGAGAGGTTTTAAAGAGAGAATAGCCAAATGACCTTTTTGTCCCCCTTCCTTAGTGTCTCCCCGAGATGGCCCATGGGCATCTCAGGTCAGAACACTCTTGGGGCCGAAATGGCCACGCGCCATCTCGGGTTGGTGCATGGTGATGGCTTAAGCCATCGCACCTCACCACTTGCGCTCCCCTCGTGTTCTTCGACCGTTATTTGGCCTCCAAACTTCGAATTCGAATCCGTTTGAAGATTATGAACCGGGACTCCCTCACGGACATGGAAATATAAGATAATCAACCTAGAAAATAAGAATTTGACTTGATATATGAAGATGAAGATGTATGAAACATGAGTTGAAAGTGTAGTATCTTTTGACTTAGAACTCGAAATCAATAGAATGAGTAACCGAAATGACCGGAACTCAATCATGAACAATCTAAGACTAAAATCAAGTTCAAGATCCATGTTATACAAATATATAAACAAACAAACACATTTCACACAAGAATGCAAACTACATAGAGATAGTCTCCAATTATGCGTTTTCCAAAACATGTTACTTTCATACCAAATGCATGAGCATTCAACTTCAATTGTGTGAATGTGTTATACCAAATGATGCACTACGATGCAGAGACACAAATGTAAGAATTGTATGTGTGTGCGTATTTAATTATGCACAACTAAGCTGGAACACATATGAATGAATTGTGTGTGTGTGTGCCTACGCCTTGCAAGAGAAAGAAGAATCTTGATACCTTAGCATCCAAGTAAGCACATATCCTCTTGAAGATGAACTTTGCATGCGAAGTCTCTTTCCATCTTTGAAGCCCTATCTAATCACGAACCGCATAAGTAACTAAGCAATACAAACAAAGAGTGTTTTGTTATGGAATTAAGCCAACACAAATCTAAAACCTAACAATCTCCATCTTTGGCTATTCCATGACAAAACCTCAACCTCACCATACAATGATCACTCATAGTTAATTGCATTCTCACATCCTCACCTTACAATGAGAACCCTAAACTAACATATCTTCAAGTCTTCATGAGTCTTCAAGATTCTCCTTTTTAATCATCAAGGCACCTGTGAGACAAGCACAACCAAACAAACAAGAGATCTTCTACAAAGAAGATTGGTGAGATATATCCGCAAAAATCAAACAAGAAATCATTTATCTCCTATAAAATTTCACTTTAAAGTACTCCCTTTAGTTCCTTAACCTCAAAATACAAGAATTCTTTACTCCCCCTTAATACAAGAATATCAATAATCCATAAAGAGGTACATTTTTTCCACACATGGTGAGGTATACATTTCTCCCCCTTTTTGTCAAGGAATAGTCAAAGAGACAAACAAGGGATAATCAAGGGAATTGAGTCAAATATATGAGATAAGTAACATGCATTCTCAATGTTCAATTATGTCATGTTTTTATCAAAATAAAATAATGTGAACTTATCATAAAAGAGAATAAAGTCTAGCATAATATGCCCCCCCTTGATAAGTGCTCTATCTAAGATTAAGATAGGATATTGTTCACAATGATATCCACACAATCACACAATCAAGCAATTTTAAAGAAATTCAACAAAATAAGCTCCACAAACTATGAGAGATACACCAAGATTTTTCAATCTCTCTCATAATTCTTCTAAAATTGCTAGCAAATCAAATTCACTTGTAAGCAAAATAAGTGTGTGTGTGGATTTTCTTCAAACATATATAAAGGAGTAATTGGATCATCAACATGCAAACCATATCAACATCTATTCATCCTAAGCTTTTCCATAAAAGGTCAAACTGATTATCATCCAGAAATTTTTGCTTTTAAGAGAATAGATTTCAACATATGAGTGTGTGTGTGCATGTGGCTCGTAATCCCATTTCTGTATTTCAACCTGAGCAATCACAATTTTCAACTATACTCCTTTAAGCCTTCCTTCATTTCTTTTTAGGCTTTGAATCAAAGATTTTTTTTTTATTATTGATTCTTTGCAATTTTTTTTAAACATAAAAATATACACTTCATGACGGTTTTCACTCATCACAATGGTGTAGCCCTTTCCTACATTGGGTGGCTTCACAACCAAAGTGTGTAGCCCTTTTCATGAAGGTGCTCGTTGAGTTCTATGTAGTTGCCGAATCAAAATGGATACTAACCATAGGTCATCTTAAATGTACTAGTCAAAAGACTTCAAAGTGCATCCATAACTCACATATCTTCAAACTCAACTTACTCAAACTAAATATATGAGAAAAGCAAAGTGTGCACTTTTGAAAACCAATTTTTTTTTAAAACTTAAAAGCATATGATCTAAAAGCAATACAAAGAGACTTACTTAAGATCTTTACTTCTCAATAGAGTAGCTTTCATTGAATATGAAGCTCATATTTTTCAAAAGTATGCTACTCATCAATCAAACAAGCATTTCACACATCATATGTAAGATCATTGTTAACAAATCACTAAATGATCTTTAGAGAGCAAATGTCATCAAGAACCATATGAAAGCTATACTAGTTCTCTAATATGACATGCTATATGATGTAATGCACACATAGAGTTGAAAAGATGAATCAAGAAAGCAAGCTTTAGAGTAGAGATATACATAGCAAGCTTTTTTATCAACGTAAAGTCTTCGCCCTTTTTGTGAGCTCTCTTGGCTTGTTTGTCCTCATGAGAACAAGTTGTTGGTGTGTCTTCCCAAGAGAATAAAGACTAAACATCTCAACTCAAACAAACATATAAAATGACTTTCTCCAAAAGTCTTAACAAATTACACCAAATAGATTTCAAAATTGGACTTCTCTAAAGTCAACCAACAAATTTTGACCATCATAGTGAAAGTATGAGAATATTAAGTTCATGTATTGACAAGAGACACCAAGTTTGAATAGTGAATCGAGCATATTACAAATGACTTAGTCAAGCATCAAACTTAGAAATCTTATCAAACAAGAACAAAAAAAAAAAAAAATTCTCAAATGTGCTACTCAATCAAGTATGAGAGCACTCACCTTTGACCATATTGGTCTTAGGTGAACCAACATAAATAACATCATGATCATTACTCATGGAAATATGAAATCTAGAAGATAGATCATCAACTATCTTCTTCATGAAAATATCACTCATTTTAAACTCATTGTTATTGTCATACATAAATATTTCATCAATACAAGATATATGACCATCATGATTTTTCACATTCTCATCCAAACAAATCTTTTTGACATTCTTTTTCACATGTTTACCAATATTATGCACAACATTCAAAGATTTATCAATATCAACATGTTTAGAAGAATGACTAGGAACCTTTTTCACATCATGCTTCTTCATCCAAACTTTCCTAGTAAGTTTCTTCACATGATCATGATCAATATGCACATTTTTCAAAGTATCAAAAATATTATCATGTTTAGAATCTTTCAAAGAAGATTTGTTCAACTCACTAGCATGCATATTATTCCCTAGTTTGTATTGTCTAATATATCCATAACATCTAGGCCTAATGTGACCAATTACATTGCAATAATGACAAACCAGAATAAAATTAGAAAAATTATCTTTTGAGTGTGCATGCTATAGTTGAGAAATTGGTTGAGAAATTCCATAGCTCTTCTTGTCTTTGTCTTTGGTTTTGGAAGAAATAGTAGTTGAGCCTTTTCTAATCCAATTTTTCTTAACACCATGCTTCTCATTACTACTAACAACATGCTTTGACTTATTCTTTGGCTTACTATCATGCAAATTGACTTTATTAGTCACATTTTCAAACAAGTCAAACAAAGCATTATCAACCTTTTTCATGCATAGTAGTATGAGGCACAACATGTGTTTTCACAAGCAAGTCATCAACAATATTTTTCTCAACATGCTTTTCCAAGGTCTTCCTAGGTCTAGATCTAGATTCACACATGGATGATTGCCTAGGACCATTCATCAAAGACATATCATAAAATCATTCCCATATTTGCATTTACGAATGTATTCATAGCATCTAGGTCTTATATGTTCTACCATGTTATAAAAATGGCAAATAGGTACAGATTTGAGAGGGTTACCTTTAGCTTGAGCATTTGAAGTAGTATACCTTCTCACATTGTTACCTCTTTGATGTCCATTCCTTGATGCTTTGTCTTTTGCATGAGAAAATGATGATTTTTGTTTTTGACCTTGTTGAGATTTTCCTTCGTTGCTCTTTGTTGATGTTGAGGCACCTCCGGTTGCATCCATGGCTTCACCGTTAGAGAGAGTACCTACATTCACTTTACCACTTACTTTGACAAAAGTTAAATTGTTAGATGAAGGTGTAACCTTTTCATTCACATAACCTAATCCTCTTTTGTCACTAGGATGCTTACCAATCTTGATGAGAGTTTCTACTTTACTAGCACTAGATGACATCTTACCTATCATCTTGATAGCTTCATCAAGCTTATCACTAAGCATCTTCTCTTGACACTTATGCTTACTAATTTTGACTCTAAACACATTTTCAAGTCTTTGAGCACGATCAAGAGAATCATCTCTTTGCTCAACTTCTTGTTTCAAAATTCCTAGTCTTTCATTACTATCTTTCAAGTTATTCTCTAGACTAAGGATTTTGTCTTTAAGTTCTTTATTCTCTTTTTGCTTATTCTCTACTTCCATGATAAACAACTTCATATTAAAGTCTTCTTTCAAATCATCTAGCTCTTGAGCACTTTCTTCTATCTTTGAAAAATATATTTCAATGATTTCTTTATGCTCCTTAATGACTTCACTTTGCTTGCTTATCTTCTCCAAAGACATATTCTTCTTATCTTCAAGAGCTTTGATTATCACCACTAAATTGGCATTGATCAACTTCAACTTATTGTTCCCATCATTCTTCTCGACATTTTCACTAGTTAGTTGAAGGATCTTGTCATTCAAGCTTGTTTCATCATGATGTGAGGAGAATTCACTATCTTCATTACTTGAAGAGTATTCACTTTCCTCACTACTTGAGGATTCTTCACTACTATCCTCAAATCCTCCTTCATTTATGGCCACATGAGCAACACAATTGCTAGTATATTCATGAATATCCGAGGACTCCTTTTCCTCTTCCACATCACTTACACTCACATCACTCCAAGTAGCCGCCATTGCTAAGCCTTTCTTAGACTCTTTCTTCTCATTAGCACTCTTGGTAGAAATAAATCCAATCCCATTGCATTCAAGACATCGAATTAGCTTCTTCTTAGATTTATCCTTACAATCTACCATTTCTTATAGAGTGATATTTTTATCAACTTCCTCTCTTTTAGAACATATGTTCTTTAGAAATTTCATAAAAGCTATCACCATACTAAGCATATCATCTTCACTCTTCTCATTAGTCACTTTAAGTGTTATTCCATTATCCTCAAACCTTGGCTTGAACCCAAGCTCATATGCTTGTAGAGACCCAAGAAGCTCATCAATCCTCGTAAGATCGACATTCTTGCTTTCTTCAATTGCGGTCACCTTTGCTTTAAATCTCTTAGGTAAGGATCTTAAGATTTTCCAATTAATTCTCTCTTGTGGATATGGGTCTCCCAAAGTTTGACTTTGATCGGTGATATTCAAGAGTCTAGTTTGAAAGTCTACTAACTTCTCATCCTCATCCATAACAAGACTTTCAAATTGAGAGGTAAGCATTTGTACTCTTGATCTTCGAACCGCCAACGTACCCTCATTGATAGTTTGCAAAGTATCCCACGCTTCCTTTACCGATTCAAGGTTTTGGATGTAGATAAATTGAGTACCATCTACACCACCAAATATTGCATTCATTGCCCTATGATGCCACTTAGCATTATCAAATTCAATAGCCGTCTATTCGGCTCTCGGCTTCAAAATCATAGTGCCATCTTCTTGCCTTTTGGTAGGTATCTCATAACCTTCCTCAATACTCATCCATGCCTTTTCATTGATGGATCTAATGTAGGCTCTCATCCTAATTTTCCAAAAGGAGTAGTTACCACTATTCAATAGTGGAGGTCTAGCACTAGATGCACCTTCCAACATAGAATCACCCATAGCACAAAAACAACAAACACTATAAAATGGACCTATCTAATTACTTCTAGACACCAACTCTGATACCAATACTGTAAATTCCCTTAACCAATTATAGTGTAAAATATACCTTAGGGGGGGGGGGGGGAGGGTTAATAGGTATATGCTCAAATTTTAATCTTTTTTAAAAACACAAGCAATCTTATACAACACTTCGTATAATATCCAAAATGATATATGACAAAGCAAATGTTCAAGCAACACAAATCAACTAAGTGAAGAAATTAAAGATGCTAAAAATCAACACAAGATATTTACGTGGTAAAAACTCCTAGGAGGAAACATCCACGAGTTGATACCACAACCACCGGCAAAAGCAATCTACTATTTCAAATAGAGTTACACTCTCAAGCAATCAAACAAGCTCTACAAGCTCTCACTCTCACTCTATCTTGAACCTAGTGATCTACTAAGCCGACTTCCTTCCAAGACCTTCTGTCTCTAGGAAGTTTCTTGCTCACCTATCCGGATCCTCTCGACCTTAGGCAAGACTTCTTGCTTGACTATCCAAGGCTTCACACCTCTAGCAAAGACTTCCTTGCTTGACAATCCGAGGCTTCACACCTCTTGCCAAGACTTCCTTGCTCAACAAACAGAGGTTTCACACCTCTTGTCGAGACTTCCACTTGCTTAGATATCCAAGTCCTCCCGATTCTAGCTAAGACTTACAATTGCTCAAATCAAAGAATCACTCTAAGATATGAGACTTTCTATCTCTTCACAAGGCTTCTAAGTGATCATGAATGCAAAACGCAAACAAGCACTCAACATAGAAAATGATGATCAACAAATTCTATGGACATGCAACTAGATGACTAGATTATGCTTTCAAAGATCAATCACAAATGCATCTAGACAACCTAAGCATGTTATCAACTAAGAACCAAATCAATGAAATGAATATACCAATTGATATAGACCTAGTTCTTAGAAAATGAAATTAAATCTAGAAATAGTCAATCAAGCATAAGAACAAAAGATTTCTAGAAACAATTTCATGTTTATCAAGTTTAGTACAAATCAATCAATTTATCACAAATCTAGCACAAATCAATCAATTTATCACAAATCTAGCACAAACCAAGCCATCACACTCTTGGGGCCGAGATGGCCACGCGCCATCTCGGGTTGGTGCATTGTGATGGCTTAAGCTATCGCAGCTCACCCCTTGCGCTCCCCTCGCGTTCTTCGACTGTTATTTCTCATCCAAACTCTTAATTTGAATCCATTTGAAGATTACAAACCGGGACTCCCTCACGGACATGGAAATATAAGATACTCAACCCAGAAAATAAGAATTTGACTCGATATATGAAGACAAAGACAATGTATGAAACATGAGTTGAAAGTGTAGTATCTTTTGACTTAGAACTCGAAATCAATAAAATGAGTAACCGAAATGACCGGAAATCAATCATGAACAATCTAAGACTAAAATCAAGTTCAAGATCCATGTTATACAAATATATAAACAAACAAACACATTTCACACAAGAATGAAACTACATAGAGATAGTCTCCAATCATGCATTTTCCAAAACATGTTACTTTATACCAAATGCATGAGAATTCAACTTCAAGTGTGTGAATGTGTTATACCAAATGATGCGCTACGATGCAGGGACACAAATGTAAGAATTGTATGTGTGTGCGTATTTAATTATGCACAACTAAGCTGGAACACATATGAATGAATTGTGTGTGTGTGCGCCTACGCCTTGCAAGAGAAAGAAGAATCTTGATACCTTAGCATCCAAGTAAGCACATATCCTCTTGAAGATGAACTTTGCATGCGAAGTCTCTTTCCATCTTTGAAGCCCTATCTAATCACGAACCGCATAAGTAACTAAGCAATACAAACAAAGAGTGTTTTGTTATGGAATTAAGCCAACACAAATCTAAAACCTAACGAATACAAAAACATTTCTAATGTGATTTGTCATGAAATAATCCAATCATAAATTAAGGTCCTTACAATCTCCCCTTTGGCTATTTCATGACAAAATCACCACTAACCAACATTCCTCACAAATCAAAAAACAAAGCTATTGGTCAACAAAGTTTATTTTATGTTACAATAAGAGAAACCTAAAATCTAAGTCTTCAAGGTTTTTAATTTTTCGTAGATCATTGAACCTACACACAATAGTTAAGAAAGCACTTTCCAAGGACAAATGCATGTGAGGTGTTCAAAACAAAACAAGCATTTGCATTAAAAAGACAATACAATCAATATAATGTAGTGCAATGCAACGCTCTCCCTAAAAGGTTACTCTCTCTCATGATTTCTCCCCCAATGCATAAACAATGCTCCACATATATTTCTCAAGAGTTCTCCCCCTTTTTATCATGAGATAGACAGATTGTGGAGAAGATTGTTAACTCGGGAACAAAAGATTGGACTCTAAAGCTAAACGACACACTGTGGGCCTAAAAGATTGCTTACAAAACACCAATTGGGATGAATCCATATCAATTATTTTTAGAAAAGCATGTCACCTCTCAGTTGACTTGAGCGTTGAGCCTACTGGCCACCAAGAAGTTGAATTTTGATTTAGGCACAACTGGGAAAGGAAGGATGCTACATTTATGCAAGCTTGAGGAATTGCACAATGGCATATGAGAGTGTGAGACTTTGTAAAGATGGAACAAAGGCATTCCATGATAAAGCTTTGTGTAGAAAAGAGTTCCATGCGGGAATGCAGGTACTTCTCAATGAGTCATGTTTGAAGCTATTCCCAAGAAAGCTAAATTTGAGATGGTATGGCCATTTCAAAGTGATTCAAGTACATGAATATGGAGTCGTTGAAGTTAAAGACAAGGAAGGTCGGAAGTTCAAGGTGAATGGCTATCACTTGAAGCCTTACTGGGGAAGTAAAATGCAATTGTCCTCAGTACAAACAGTTGAATTGGAAGATGCATAGCAATTGGATAACGTCTTGCCAATACATTAAAGAAGGCACTTGTCAACCAACATCAGGGTTTTGAATTCTCAAACTAACTCATTTATATGTTGCACTTTTATTTTTCTTTTATGTATGTGCTTTAATAATTTTGTGGATGATTTAGATAATTATGGAAATTGATCTATTTTGAGGATATTTTTAAATTTGGATTGTAATAGGTTGAGATACTTTTTATTGGTAGTTGATGATCTATTGTGTTAGATGTTTGTGCTTAAAGTTAGGTTCTTCATCTCTTGGGGAGAAATATGACAACTTCAAGTCTTGGAGGGACGAGCAAGCCAAAAGTTCTTATAAAAGAGGCTAGAACCTTATCCAATTTTGGATGCAAGAAAGAAATTGCCTCGGTTTCATTTCTAAGTCTCAAATTTTGAACTCTAAATCCTTTCTAACTTTAGATTCATTCAATTAAAAACTTGTCGATATTTGTGAATGACTGGATATTATGGATATACTTGTTGATACATTTTTTGTAGAATTAGATTTGTGGACATATTTGTGAATGGACATATTTTGTGCTTATTGATGAAAATTTTGAATTGAAAATTTTCATTTATTGCTCTATTTAATTTTTATATAAACAAGCCGAAGGCTCTTTTGGATATATGTGTGTATTGGTCCATATTGCACATATATAGCCCTACTCGGTTTGGCGGTGGTTTTTGAGTGCTAACATTTTGTACATGTCTATGCATACATATAGCTAGATTCGGCTTGGGGATATCGGTGTTGAACTTGTGCACTTTAGCTTATTGTCATATTGCATTTTATGGCCTATCATACACTGAGCCTAGTTTCGAGTCTTTTTATTTTTGGTGGTCTTGAGTATAGTAAGGTTCGCGTGGGCTCTCTTATCCAACAATTGAGGACAATGTTGAGTTTCAGTTTGGGTGTAGACGCCTTGCTTTGTCGTCTTTTTATTGTTTTTGAGTCGTTTCGGTCCAAAATTTTTTAAATTTGTCTCATTGGCCAGAAATTTTGAGCTTTAACTAGCTTGGGTGTGATGCCTTGACTTTGTGCATATGGTGAGTGTGTGTATGGACTTTGAGCTTGTGTAGTAGCTAGTTGTTATTCTAGGGTCTAACTTACACTTCATGGGCATTGAGGGGACTCAGTGTTCTTGCACCTTTTTTTTAATAGTGTAGAACACCCGAGATAAACACAAGCCTTTGAAAAATGCATCGAGTGTTTTAATGTTTTTTTCTAATCTTTAAACACTTTTCTCGTCATATGCAACACATTCCATAGAACATACATCTTATACATATAGTGGATTGCTAGATGAATGCTTTCATTCCTTTGATAGACAAATTGTGGAAATGATCTTAGGCAATGTGTGTGAAATTACAGACTTAAAAAGACTAAACACATTCCTTTATCTCTTATGTGTGCTCCAAAGTCAAATTTAAAGCAAAAAACTTAACCTTCACTTGGAACCATAATGGACCATATAGCCATAAGCCTAAACACAAGCCTCATATTTTATTGCCAATTATTTATTATGTGTGTGTGTGTGTGTGTTGTGTAGTATGGTTGGAAGCTGTAAGCTCTCACGTGAAATAACGTGTACTTAGGCTATTATGTAAACATGCAAGCATGGGCTCAACATGTAAAAGTGATAAAATTTGCACTCAGAGCAGAATTGTCAAATTGTCATATGTAATTGTGCAAAAAGAAAAGCAAAAGAAATAGAAAAGCAAAGAAAGAAAAATCAATGCAAAGGGAAAAGAAAAAGAAAGAAAAAGAAAGAAAAGAGCCTTGAAATGGAAATGTAAAGTACTCACAGAGTAGAGTACAAGTGTGTAGTAAAAATGTGTAAATGCCTAGACATTAGTGTGTAAATTGCTATTAAGCAAAGCTTAATATGTGGTATGTGTGTATGAGTTGAGCATGATTGGTGATTTTTGAACTCAAAATTTCTCTATTTCTTTGTTCACCATATCTAACCGCATGACCCAATTACATTTGATCCATGATGAGTCTTGATTGAATTTTTGATCCATGATGAGTCTTGATTGATAATGGTTATTGAAGCTTAATCTTCCACGTTCATGGCACAGTGATTCCTTCTTAGGCTAGTTCATGGACATTTGTGGTCTTTTAATATCCATGTATGAAATGCATTATATTCCTATGTATAAATTTTATCTTTGCATACCTAGATTGAATGTGAATTTATGACTCTAAGCGAAAAGAAGAGAGCGACTCCACATGAGGCTTAGAGTTGAAGCGAATTACGCTCAAAGTGTGGGATTGAGTAGTTACCGATATGAGAGCGCTCTTAGGTGTGAGATTCATTCTTGTGTGAGTTTCCCTTTAATGTCTTTGAGTTGCTTTATAACATTTTTCATATGTCTACTTCTTTCTATCACAGATCCTTGTATCTCATCACTAGTTGGACATACCGTTATTTGAAATTTTTATTTTGAGTCTAGGAAATTTGTAGATCAAGTCAGTTTTGTTTGTGTCTTATTTGTTTTGTCTTGAGTTTGCTCGAGGATGAGCGAAGGGTTTGTTTGAGGGTATTTGATCGTGCCAATTTTGTGCTATAATTTAGCCATCATTCATCATCATTTGCCTTGTTTTCAAGTGTGTTTTTGTGTCTCAAAGTCTCTTTTGTTGTGATTTCAAGAAATTTGTGTAATTCTAGCCTCAGAGAGGGAAAACAGAAATTTCAGGTGCAAAACTAGCCAATGAAGCCAAGAAAGAAAAGTACAATTTGCTGAAACATGTGCGGGTCCCTACCCGTAAATTTCAGCCCCATGACTTCATTGGTCCACACCAGCACAACAATCCATGAACCGGGGAAAAAAAATTCTCCAAGAAAACTAAAGTGCCAAGATTGTTGGTACTGCGTGGGTCTCTGCCCATGCAGTTACCAGCGAATCGAAGATGATGCTTACTGAAGATTGTTAGTTTGCGAGTCACTGCACGGGGTCCCTACCCATGCACTGCGTACGTCAAGATTTGCCATATCATCTTTTCAAACCTATATTTGGGAATCCTATATAAACATCCTTACCTGATGTCACCCACACACCCACACACACTTTCCATTACATTTTCTCTCCCTAGATCTAAGAATATCTATTCCACAAATCCAAATCATTCCATCACCAAATCCATTTCCATATAACCACTTTCCATCCTAACTTCACCCAATACCCATTCACCACTCAAGAAGCTTCATTAGGGCATACTTTAGAGAAGAAGAAGAAGAAGAGTTGAAGTTAAGAAATAACAGCTCTCCAATGGGTTTGTGATCGTGCCAAAATTGTTAAATATTTTGGCCCTCATGTCCTTTTCCTTTGTCTTGTTTTTTAGTGTTTTTATAGGTCTTATGGCTCTCTTATTACATTTGTAGGCATTTGGTGCAAATCGGGCGATGGAATCAGAAATTAGGATTTTCACGTGGAAAAGGAACTAATTGGTGTAGAAAAAAGAAAAACTGAACACCCTAGTAAACGGGTACCTTACTTCTGAACTAACCGCACACCGGAAGAAGAAGTCATTGAAGAAAGCTCAGTATACGAGTACCAACATGTGCACAACCATGTAGATACCGAAACTAGAAAGCAGATCAACCTGAAAAAATGTGACTGCATGAGAACTGTATAGGTACAATACTAGCGCACTATCCACGTACTACATGCCTAGATTTTGCCACATTAGCGTTTTTAGACCTAGTTTTAGGAATATTATAAATATATCTTCTTTTGATTTTTAGAACACACTCTCCAAGCCACGGATTTTTCACTCTTCCACCTTCCTCCAAGAACACTCTTTTCTCTCCATTCCATCACTAACCACTAACCCTAGATCTAGAAATTATCCCTTACCAAATCCTAACAATCTTACATCACCTTTATCATCTCTACTCATTAAAGGACACTTAGAGATTGGATTCAAGCTTGAAGGATGGAGAATCTCTATATGGGTTGTCTCTATCTCTTTTCTCCTAGTTATTTTTTTGTATTTGTCTTGAGTAGCTAAACACCCGCTAAGGGGTTTATGTGATTCACTTGTGAACCTTAGGCTTGTATTGAACTTTATCTATTTTATTAAATCTATTAAATATGTTCTATTCGTTGTTTTAATTGATTTTAATAATAATTTGTTTTATATTATACACTCTTTTCTTTGCAAATTGTTTGAGAAATTACTTGAGTAGAGAACTGGGTACACACTCCATTTGATTCTCTTTAGCTCATTTGAATGGAAGGATTAAGCATGAGTGCACTCCTTAAGTGAAATACAGACATATTAATCTCAATTTATAGCTGATCTCAAATGGGTAATCGATACTATATACTCTAGGTTTGTTGCTTGTGAGAGGTTAAGCACCAATACTATATACTCTAGGTTGGTAATTTTATAAAGAGATTAGTCCCTTATTTTGATAGATGTACATTCATGAACAATCACTTGTGGGTGGCCAATATTATACACTCTAGTTGGAAACTCATAAGGGATATACAACCAATACTATACACTCTAGATTGGTAACAATAAATTAATGTACATTCATGAGAATTATTAATACGCCTATTGTTTACTTATGGGATCCATCTATTCTCTAGCCTCCATTATCATATCTTTTTACTTCTGCATTCTTATTAACACTAACTGCATGTTAGATTAACTAGCCTAATTGTAGTTGCATTGTAGTCATTAACTTTTCAAAACAACCATTGATCCTTACTTTAGTTATGCTTAGTTTCAGTTTAATAGTAGTTAAGTAGTTTTAACCATTTGATTTTCCTTTCTCCATGGACGACACCCGTCTTACCTTTATACTAGTTTTATAAACTTTTTTAAGGTGTTGTTGCGGTTTTATCAATATTTTTGATGGACCTTTTCTAACGACAACAAGTCAAATGGCTCCGCTGTCGGGGAAATGTGCTAATTAGATGGCTAATCCTAGTTTTCTATCTAGTTGTCTTAGTTATTTTTAGTTTTCTTTTGTTTCTTTTGTTTCTTTTATACTTCTTTTGGTAGTTTTTGTTTTTGTTTGTTTCAGGTTCTATGGATTTCTTCATTTAAAACACGAGGCTAAGTTATCAGCCTATGAGCAGATCATTCGAAGATGAGTTGAGAGAACTCATGCTAAATGGTTGTCGTATCAGTGAGGAAATTATAGCATCTCATTAGGCAGCCGAGCAGAACTTTAACAAATATGTGCTACCTAGCAGGCCTGACCAAACAATAAAACCCATTTTTGAAGATAATTTCAACAATTCAATCAAAGCCAAAAATCAAAGCTATAAGGAATCTCTTACTAATTTAAGAAACCTCTAACAAAATTTTAGTAGAGATGAACAAAGAGATGGCGGGCATCATCAAAGAGCTAATGTTGGCAATAGAGTCGATGAAGAGCCTTAGAAAGAGAAAAGACAAATGAGTTTCAAGAACTAAACAAAAAGCTTATACTTGAGATAAAAGTCCTCAGGGTTGAAAACAGTACTATCAAGAAAAAGAATGACGAGGTGTCCAACAAGAGCAAAGGATTGGAAGTTCAAATCAATAGACTCAAAGCCAAAAAGAGTACAACTTTAAAGGAGTAGATGGACTTCATGATGGTATCAAAGGAATTTGAAGATGAGAAAGCTCACAAGTTAGAGAAGATACAAATGGAGATTGAGCTAAAATGTGATGCCTTTAAGGAAGTTAAAGAAACCCTTAGCAGAAAGGAGAAAGCTCTGACGATTGTAAAAGATGAGGACAGTGACTACATCACTAAACTAGACATGGTCGAGAAAGAGATCAAGTCATTACAGTTAAAACAAATACAACGGCCTCAAAGTCACTTATTATGAAGGAGTTCCTCTAACTCAAATCCTATTTTCTATGTTTGTTCAACAAGAGAGCATCAATAGACATATGAGAATAAGAGGTCCTAGGAATAAGAGAATCCACCTAGATTGAAGAAGATATGGGTGAGAAAAGACCATGTGCAGTTAGTAAAAAAACAAGTGTAAGGAAAAAATGAAGAAGACACCTAAATTTGTTTAGATGGCAAAAAAGAGTGAATTTCCAAACTTGGTTAAACCACCCTTAGCATCTTATTGAATATCTTTGATGCATGATTATGTTGCACAATTCAATTCCTCATGTAGGCAAAGTCTTTATCCTTCTTAATTTTTACAATCATGAACATGTAAACGTGGGGTAAATCTAGGTTTGTGGGAGAAATTGCATTGTGGAATCTCTTTTAAGTTTTATTATGCTTTATGAACTTTATCTTGTTTTACTTAATATTTGATTAGTCTAATAACTTGGGTAGATGATTTGGTGGATATTTGGATTATGAATGTTGAGATATTTCTATTGGTGGTTGTATATGATGTTTTTGATAGCTATTGTGCATTAAAGCAAGGTTCTTCATCTATTGGGAAGAAACACCAACAACTTGCAAGTCTTGGAGAGATGAGCAAGCTAAGAGTTCTCATAAAAAGAGCGAGAACCCAGTCTTCATGGAGGATTAAAAAGGGCAACCACCTCGGTTTAAAATTCTTAATCTCAATTCTTGAACTCTAAAATGTTTCCTACCTTTTTGATTAGTTTGTTAATGTTTGTGGATAGGGAATATTTTTATGTGTGGATGGATGCATTGATGGGCAATTATCTTATGGACATTTGTAGTACATTCCCGATATATATGACATATTATTTTATGAATGTTGAAAGAGAATTTTAAACTTATTTTTTTTCATTTTTTTATTGATGAGAAGAGCCAAAGGCTCTTGAGAATATATATGAGTATACATATTTTAATTGAACATATATATCCTTATTTGTTTTGGGGGTGGTTTTGATTACTCATATTTTGTATAGGTCTTGTACATATAGCAATATTCAATTTGGGGTCATCATGTCCCCACTCCTTCATTATTAATTGAAAGAAAATGCTTGATGATTGGATTGTGCTTAAATGTCGATATTGCATTTTATTGCCTCTTTACAGTGAGCCTATTTTTGAGTCTTTTATTTTGTTGGGCATTAATTATGTATGATTAGTGTCTAGGTTATTGTGTTTTGAGTCAAGTTAGGTGCACTCCGCTAGGCCAGACTCTCTTGTTTTCAATATTGAGGACAATGTTGAGTTTTGGTTTGGGGATGTAGATGCCTTTGTTGAGTCGTCTTTTTATATGTTTTGAGTCAATTTTAGTTATTTTGGTCCAAAGGTTTCAATTTGTCGCAATGACAAAATTTTGTGAGCTTTAACTAGTTTAGATGTGATGCCTTGAGTGTGTGCTTTTGTCACATTTATGAATGCACTTTGAGCTTGTATAACAAATCATTGTCACTTTTGGGTCTTACTTGCATGTAATGGGCTAGTCTCATCCTTTATGTATTTAATTTGAGGGGACTCGGTGCTCTTGCACTTTATTCTAATAGTGGAGACCACCAGTGAGTTTACAAACACAACATATAATTAAAAATTTCTTTTAATTATTTAACTATTCTATTCCTATACGCCTTTCTCGTCATACTTGTCACATGCCATAGGACATACATTTCATACATATTGTGGATTGCTTGATGAATGCATTCATTCCCTAAATAAACTAATTGTAGAAATGATTTTAGACAATGTGTGTGCATTATCTACTCAAATTAGCCTAAACACATTCCTAATCCCTAGTTGTGTGCTCCAAAGCCAAATTTGAGGCCAAACACATATCCTTTCAATTGGAACCACATATAATTGTATAGCCATAAGCCAAACACAAACCAACCCTTTATTTGCCAATCATGTATGGTGTGTGTGTGTGTGTGTGTGCAAGTTGTTGAAAGGTGTAAGCTCTAATAGGAAATAGTGTGTAATTAGGCAATGATGTAATGTGCAAGCAAGGCTCAAAATGAGAAAGTGCCAAAATTGTACATAGAACCAAATTGTCAAATATTATTGTGTAAAAGGAAAAGAAAAAAAAGGGTAAAAGCATAAAAAAAAAAGGAAAAAGAAAATGCCAAATAAAAAGAAAAAGAAAGAAAAAGGAAAGAGCATTGAAATATAATTGTAAAGTACTCATAATATAGAGTACAAATGTGTGAAATTGACGCCTAGATTCTAAATGTCAAGTTGTTTGTAAAGTAGAGCTTAAAATAAGGGGTGTGCATATATGTAAGTTATTGCATGATTGGTGATTGAAATTCCCTTAAGGTGTGTCTATCCTAACCTAGATGGGGGGGAGGTGAATAGGTTTTAATCAAGGTAATTGTCAATTTTTCTTGATTAGTTAATATTACAAGTTTACCCCATTAAAAGAACAAGTGAAAAATGCGGAAAAAATAAGATATGAATTTTTTTTTTGGAAATCCTTAAACAAGGGAAAAAACACGGATCCACTATTGTAATAATGATTACAACCTTTGTTGACCTCTCGTCACACCATACTCGCTCACTAACCCATCACCACTACCCGTAGGCCTTTATATTGACTCTAAAATAGCAAACTTGTGGACTAATCCACTTAGTCACAAAGCTTAACAATCAATGTAGAGAATATGCAACCTACGTGAATATGTGGAAATATCTAGTACAAAAATGCTAGGTCAACACATTTAAGCTTATATAAGGATTTAAAGATGGTAATAAATGCAAACCTTAGAAATTAATACTTAAATGCAAATGCAAAGAGATTTAGCAAGAAGGGTAAAATAGTCGTAATTGCTAACTATCAACAAAACATATTCTCAACCAACAAACAACAATTCAAGCATGTTATAAAACCCATTAAAAATAAAATCATGCATTAAATCAACAAATAAAACCAAACCTAGGCAAACAAGAACATATGTGATGCAATAGAGATTTAGAGCATGTTCTAATTGCCTAGTCAATAGAAGCAAGATGAATCCAAGATGAGATGATGCTTGTGGATTGGTGTTTGGTTAAGTAAAATGACTTATTTCTTTCTTTCCTTGCAAGTCACTCTTAAGCTTTCAAAGGATGGGATGTGATGGATTGTAAAAGCTCTAAAGAGGCAAGGAAGGGAAAAGAACATATATATATGGTGCCCTAGACAAAATGATGTCGTTTTGGGAAAAGATAACAAAAACCCGTCATTACCGCTGGCTGGACCGCAACTCTACCAAGTTGTCCAAACCGCAGTACACCGTCTAGACAACATCACGGTGGGGGCTGCTATGCATGCATATGCAAAGGCCGTGATATAGGTAATATGGGCCTACTGGAGAATACCATGGCAAGGACCGTTGTGCAGACATATGCACATACTACAGTCCCTAAAGCATGCCACTTCTGGAACCAACTGCTGCTAGGACCACGGCGGATGTAAGTGCATAGCCAGCGACTTGCACCGCGTTAAAGAGGAAAATCCTTTTTTCCAGGTGAATTCAACACACAATTCAATATGCAAAATGAGCAAGTGTAGGATGTGATAAAAGGCATAAAAAGCACAATACAATAATATCTAAATAAGCAAGGGATGCACACATGTAAGCAAGAAGGACATAATACAAGAATAAACATGCATGAGAATAGTGTGTGTGTGTGTGTGTGTGTGTGTGTACAACTAAGCCTTTTCAAAGAGTTAAGCAAAGTGATATACCTTAAAGTGCTATTTGAGAATCACGATGATGTAGAAGTTTGATCACGAACAATGAGGCCCTAAACTACCCTTACAATTAAATCCCTAACATGGCTTGTCAGTGAAATGATCCAATCAAAATATAAGGAACTTACAATCTTCCCCTTTGGCTATTTCGTGACAAAGCCACGACTCATAAATCAACCACACAAATAAACAAAAAAGACAAGAGGTCAACAAATGATATTTTACAATACAAAGATATTTCTAGATTCTAGATCTTCAATTCTTCAAGCTCTTGTAGAATAACCATCCCTATAAAATAATAAGACTACACTTTACAAGACAAGTGTATGTGAGGTGATCAAGAAAGATAAAAAAATAAAAGCAATTTGCATAAAAGAAAACAAGCAACATGCAACAAGCAATGCAAAATAAATGCTCCCCCTAAATGGGTTACTCCCCCTCAACAAGTCAATCTCTCCACATAACTTTCAACACACTACTCCCCATTTTTTTTCGTGAGATAAACAAAAGAGTATTTCTCAATCGGGTCATTTGAGCAAAGAGAGTTATTAGCAACTCAATTAAGTGAGAGAGAAGAGCAAGGAGAATTGAATTTAAGAGAATGTGTGAGATTATTGTTTTGGATGGAAGACATACATCATCAACTTTCAACGCATGGTATTTGGCAAAGAAAATATCAAAAGTCTTTCGAAAAGAAGTCAACAAATTTGTACCCTTTTGTTAGAAGTGAACATGATATAGAATTTAAACTTTGAAATCACACAAGCAACATTATCAATTCTTAATGGCCAATCAAGACATGGATATAAAATCCTTATTGATTGAATGGATATAAAATCCTTATTGATTGTAGTCTTGTTCAACCATTAAGAAGAGAGACAAGGCTAACTTGGATGAGACATCCTTATTTATTGAATGGACACAAGGTTCTTATTGAGATTAGCCCTGTCAAAACCATTCATACCCATTTGCATAAAAATAACTCATGTATAATATTTTAAGCTTGTCGAAAGCAAGTTCACATGTCATGGAGATAAATTAAAGGTCACTCAAATGTACTTCCCAATCAATTTTTCTAGTCAAAAAAATGCATATTTGAACATAAATGAGACATGGATTGCAAACAAGGTAAAGGCACACTTATTGAATAAAAAGCCATATAATTATGTATATATATATATATATGTTTGTATGTATGTATAACCATGATTCTCAAGCAATTAATTAAAGAGCATAAAATTGATCAATTTTCTGCTTATTTCAACAATGGAAGGTTGCTCTCTTTGCTTGAGCTCCCCATATGGGGATCAATCACAAAGATCATTAAAGCATATGACAAATCCCAATAGACCTACTAAGTGACTTGAACCTAGTTGAGTCTAAGGGCTTTGTAAAAAGATCTGCTAGCTGATCATTTGTACTTACATGCTCATGTGCTATGCATTTGTTTTCAACTAGCTCCCTAATGAAATGAGGCATAATATCTTTATGCTTAGTCTTAGAATGTTGAACATGATTCTTTGAAATATTATTTGCACTCAAGTAATCACAATAAAGGGTAAGAGTACCTTGATCAAAGCCATAATCCACAAGCATTTGCATCATCCACAAGAGTTGTGCGTAAGCACTCTCGGCGGTAATGTATTCCTCTTCAGTTGTGAATAGGAAGATTGAATTTTGCTTCTTGTAAAACCAAGACATTAAGTTGTTTCCTAGAAAGAAGCAACCTCCCGATGTATTCTATCTATCATCACAATTACTTGTTCAGTTTGCATCACTAGAGTCAACTAGATTAGCATTAGTATCAAAAGAGTACCATATCCCATAGTTGGATGTCCTATTCATATATCAAATGATTGGCTTTACAGCAAAGAGATGGGACTCATTGGGATCTGCTTGGTACCTAGCATAAACACCCATACTAAAAGCTATCGTCTACTAGCAGTCAAGTAAATCAAGTTACCAATCATACCATGATAAAGTCTTTGATCCACACTCTTCCTACTAGCATCCTTGTTAAGTTTCAATATGGTACTCATGGGTGTGTCACAATGTT
Organism: Dipteronia dyeriana; assembly: GCA_032871835.1. NCBI lineage: Eukaryota > Viridiplantae > Streptophyta > Magnoliopsida > Sapindales > Sapindaceae > Dipteronia > Dipteronia dyeriana. The sequence continues at coordinate 12,645,522 of CM065299.1, read as the reverse complement.
TGGCATTCTCAAGGCCAAACTTCTTCACTAGGTTCTTAGCATACTAAATCCCATCGTGCAATTGCTTGATTTACTAATCTAGAAAGTAATTCAATTCTCCCACCATACTCATCTCAAACTAATGAGACATGACATCAACAAATTGTTGAACTTTTAACTTGTTGGTGGAACTAAACACAATGTCATCAACATAGATTTGAGCTATGAAAAGCTCATCTTTGTTGCACTTGATGAAAAAAGTCGTGTCAACAAGATAGAGAGTAAGACGCTTATACCAAGCCCTTAGTGCTTGTTTGAACCCATATAAAACCTTTTGGAAGGCACTATTAACATCCATTTGGTGTAATTTGAACTTGTACATACAAGAAATGGACAAGAGAAGCCTAATAGACTCAAGACGGGTAACATGAGCAAAAGTCTCCTCAATGTCAACACCCTCAATTTGAGAGTAACCTTATGCTACAAGTCTAGCCTTATTGTGCATATTGTTGCCATCCTCATCCGACTTGTTTCTATACACCTATTTAATGCCCATGACATTAGAGGTTTTAGGTCTAGGAAGATCGAGTCATGATAACACTAGATTTCGAGTCCCCCTTCCTATGCTTATTGCCCAATTCTCCGGTAAAATCAAGTGTTTAATTGCTCGATTAAGTGTTTTTATAGGATTTTGTATTAGGGGTGTCATATGGGAGATATGAGTGAAATTGGGACCCAAAAGAGCTAGAAATTGGAAACTTGGGAAAAAAAACACAATATGTCACGGTCATGGTGTGTCGTCATGGGAGACCGCGACATATCAGACGACATCAACTTTTCTAACCAGTGTCGCTCGAGATGTCGTTATGGAAGACCGCGACACATCAGGCGATAGTAACTTTTCTTACCAGTGTCGCTTGTGATGTCGTCATGGATGACCTTAACATACAGGGAGGCGACAGTCCACCAACACATGTTTCTAGGTTGATTTCTGACTTATTTTTAGATACATATAAATACTCATCTTAGATTATGGTGATGTAACATTAGCCACACAAACTTTTGGACACCTTTACCCCTCCATCACCATCCTAAGACACTTTCATTCCTTTATCCATCTTGGAAGCTTACAAATCAAGGAACCTTAAATGACCAACTTGGGCTTCTTCTTTAACTCTTCTTTGTTTTATTTCTTTTCCTTGAAGTGTAACTAATCTCTAACTTAGAGGATTAATATAACCGGTTGAACATCTTTTGTAGTCCTATAGTCTAATAGTTTTTAATTAAATTCATTGTTAGTCTCTTTTATTGAAATACTTGCTCTAATTCCTTTACTTATATTCAAATGAGACCTCAATGAATGGTTGTGTTAAGATTATTTTATATATGATGTTAAGGGTTAGATGTGGGTGACCATCCCATTTAATCTTTAAATATAACATTAATAATTGAGAAAATTTCCAGATGCATGACAAAACTATGTGTGATTAGGTTTAGAGTTTTAATTAAAAATTAATTCTAACCATTGCTCATTACATGACCGTGTGTGAGTAATGGGAAGAATTAAGTGCTTCATGAAACAAACCCTATCAATTGGATTTAATTGCTTTAATGAGACTTGCGGATTATATTGAGCATTTCAATTAGGTTGCATTGATTCCCTAGCGTTTCCCTCATATTCATATTTTTGTGTGAGCTTTTGTGTCATTTAGTTTATTATATTCTTGCATATTAGTGATTTAGAATACCAATCCAAGACAAGCATTATGCCTTCTACTTTTATTGTATTTAGTAGGGTTAATCGAGTTAATTAGTTTCAACTACTTTGAATCACCGATCCCAGTGAACAAACAAATCTTTTAAATTGATTAAGATAACAAATACTGCATCAGAACTAGAGTCCAAATCTCTTTCCTTTCAAATTGGTTTAGCTCTTCTTGCATGGCAAGAACCTAAAATTCATCATTCAAGTCTTCATTAACCTTTTTGGGTTCAATGTTAGAGGTGTAACAAGTATAACTAATTTGATTAGCCATTTGTTACCTAGTCCTAACACCCTTATTGACATCTTTAATGATATCACTTTTTTCATGGAGTCTCTTTACCCAAGGAGCGGGTTCATTAGAGTCCAATGGTGGAACTCTATCAAAAGGTTTATCATCCTCTCCACTATGATTTGACTTCACATCACTTGAAGTCTCACCACACTCCTTTAAAGGAGGTCATCATTCACACAAACATCCTCCTCATGGATATCCTTTTTGGGCCTACAATCATCAATGAAACCATTAGATGATTCCATGACACTTTGAGTTTTAAATTGCAAACTCTATAGGCCTTGCTATTGAGTGCATATCCAATGAAAATACCCTCATCACTCTTGGTTTCAAACTTTCCAAGTTGATCACAGTCATTAAGAATATAACACATACTTCTAAAGACTAAAGATGTGGAAATTACTAATATTGGGTTTTCTTCCTTTCCGTAACTCATAAGATGTTTGTTTGGTTCCGGGTCTTCCATTCCCTATATAACAAGCCGTATTGATGGCTTCGGATTAGAGATTCCTAGGAACCTTGTAAGCAATCTCTTGTAAGACCCTATTCTTTCTTTCCACATCCCTATTTTATAGGGTTGGGGGTAGAGGGGGAGAGGGCTTTCAAAGCTACCATTCTCAAAATCTTTCCCATAATCACTCCAATTTCTCTTAATGCTCTTAATATAAGAATTCTTATTATTTGAATTTCGACACATAGCATTTTGAATTTCTCAAAAGCTTCGGACTTCTCTCTAAGAAAGTAGGTCCAAGTGAACCTAGAGAAGTCATCAACCACCACAAAGATATATCTTTTACCACCTAGACTCTCGATTTGCATAGGACCCATAAGGTCCATATGAAGGAGTTCTAAAGGCTCCTTAGTGGAAAGATAATTTCCCTATTTATACACACTCTTAGTTTGCTTCCCTTGTTGTTAAGGTTCACAAACTTCCTCAATCCTCTTACCAAGCTTGGGAAGACCTCCCACATAATCCAATCTCTTAAGGACTTTCATGTCTCTATAATTCATGTGGCCAAGTCCTTGATGCCACAATTCAACTTTCTCACAATTGGACAAGTAACAAGAGATATCATTAGATTCAAGACAATAACAATTGTCACTTGATCTCTTACCTTTCAATAAAACTTGCACATATTCCATTAGATTAGAGAAATCAATTGTTCCAAACATAACCAAAAGCCCTTCATCACTTAAATGTGGTATACTAATAAGATTGGCTTGCAAGCCATATACATAAAGAGCATTGGGCAAGGAGCATAAACCAGGAATGGATATGTTTCCTTTCCTTATAACCTTTTTTCATGAACCATCACCAAATGTGACAAATCCACCGTCCTCCATCACAAGAGTTCCTTAGTCTCAAAGGAACTTTTGTTTCCGGTCATGTGCCTAGAACACCCACTATCAAGATACCAAATATTAAAGGCTTTGGCATTCAAGGCTACTTGAACCACATAGCATAAATAGTTATCTTTTCTAGTCAACTTAGTAGCAACATTTTTATTCCTATGAGCCTTGGGTTCATTGGCTATAAGTTTCCTAGGTGCACGCTTTTTGGCTCTTCTAAGAATATTTATCTCAATCATGCTTTCAATTCTACAGAAATTAATATGAATAAAACATTTTGGCCTTATGTGTCCTTTAATACCACAATAATGACAAATATGAGTGAAGTAAGAGTTCATACCATAGCTTGTGCAACATGGAAGGCTTCATTCTCCTTTGAATTGTTCTTTGATGTTATACTAATTCTCTCTTTTATGGTTGAGCTAAGAGTTCACCTCTTCTTGATTGAGTATAGTGAGTCCTTTGTAGAGTTTGAGGGGTCCTTAGAAGTTGAGGTCTTGTTTGATATGCTCTAGCTTGTTGTGGTTGAGCTTTGGCTTATGCTTTTGTTGGAGCCTTGACTTGAGCTTGTTTTGAGGATTCTCCAAGTTCAATCCTTCTTGAGAGTTGTTATGGGATTTGAACTTCTTTGACCTCTTGACTCTTGACAAATATAGTCTTTTTCAAGAAAGTGGTATCCATATCTTTCACACATCTTAAACCCTTCTTATCACTAGGGCTCTTCCCACTTGATAGCATCTTGTAAAGATTTTTGGTTCTGGAGGTCATCTTAGCAGTCAACTCTTTTACCTTTCCAAGCTCATTCTTCAAGCATTCTTCACTCTTTTTAATCATGACTAGCTCCGACTTCAAGCTTTCTTCCAATTCTCTTCCAATCTTCACTTTCTCACTTAGATGAGTCACCTTGGAAGTCAATTCAAGATTATCTCTTTTCAGCTTTTGAATTTCCTTTTTCTTATTCAATCTAGAACTCTCAAAGAACTTCATGAAGTCTACAGAGTCCATCTCTTCATCAATTTCAAACTTGGACTTAGATGAAGTACTCTCATCATTTGAGTCACTTTCTTCTTTTTGATTGTCCTTTTTTTCATCTTTGTCGCTCATAACTTCCTTGCCATTGTAGGATGATTAGAAGGCAATGAAGTTGGTAACTTGGTAATTATCATCCGAAGATTTTTCTTTCTCTTCTAAGTTTTCACTATCACTCTAAATTGCTGCCATGTCCTTTCTTTTCTTATTCTTTTTCAAATTTCCACACTCAGAAGAAATATGACCTAACCCACTACATTCATATCATTGAATGCTCTTCTTGGAGTTATTCTCTTGTGATTTCTCCAGTTTCTTGAAAAGAGTCTTCTTTTTCACTTCCTTTCCCTTGGACCTAAAACCTCTCTTTTCAATCTTCATGAACTTCTTGAATCTTTTTACCATGAGAGTCATCTCCTCATTTGAGTCCTCATCCTCATTTTCAACCTTGGAGGTCTTCAATGCAATGCTCTTTTGCATCTTTGGAGGTATAGGTGTAGGAGCTCGCCATTGACTTCACTTGGTTATATATTCTTATAGTTACTATTCTCCTTGAGAGCTGTCACTTTGATCCAAACCTTATCGGAAGTCCTCAAAATGTTCTACTTGATTCTCCTATCCGAATATGGGTCACCTAAATGATGACTTCGATTAACAGTTTCCATCAACTTCACCTGAAAATCATTGAAGCACTCATGCTTCTTCATCATAATCATCTCAATTTGCATTTGAAGGACTTGGAGCTTGGAATCCTTATCTACTTCAGTTCATTCATGAGTTATCAATAGAATCTCTCATGCCTCATTTTCATTCCTAATGGTTTGGATCAACTTGTATTGATTGTCGTCCATGGCATAAAGAATGGCATGCATTGTCTTGTTGTTCCACTTGGATGCTTTAAATTCTTATGTACTCCATTGAGACTTAGGCTTGAGAACTTTATCTCCTTCTTCGATGGTAATTGTTGGAGGAGTGTAGCCATCTTCAATTGCCATCCAAGCTCGATCATCTATTTGGCAAAGATAAGACTCCATTTTGCCTTCCCAAGAGGCATAGTTCACTCCCGTGAGTAAAGAAGGTCTTGTGCTTGAAGCACCCACGATTTCCCTACCGTTCCCACTCATAGTGTTTGAGGTTTATGAATGAGATGAGTGCAAATGTAATGCAACAAACAAAATACAAAATGCAAACAAACAAAAATACAAAATGCATGACACACACAAAGCACAGATCACCTAAGTACGTCTAGGCACCGACTCTGATACCAATTGAAATTCCCTTAAGGTGTGTCTATCCTAACTTAGATGGGGGTGAATAGTTTTTAATCAAGTTAATTACAAATTTTTCTTAATTTGGCAATAATACAAGTTTACCACATTAACACACATAAAGAACAAGTAAAAAATGCGGAAATAAAATGTCACACAATTTTTTACGTGGAAACCCTTAAACAAGGAAAAAGACCACGAGCTAACCACTTAGTCACTCTGATCCTCAAATCCACCATTGTAATGATAATTAAAACATAGGTTAACCTCTCATCACACCATACTTAGTCACTAACCCATCACTACTACCCAAGTCTTTATAGTGATTCTAGATCAACAAACTTGTGCACTAATCCACTTAGTCACAACGCTTAACAATCAATGAAGAAAATGTGCAACCTATGTGAATACGTGGAAATATTCTAGATGCAAAAATGCTAGGTCAACATATTTAAGCTTATCTAAGGATTTAAAGATGACAATAAATGCAAATCCTAGATATTAATATCGAAATGCAAATGCAAAGAGATTTAGCTAGAAGGGTAAAATAGTCCTAAATGCTAGCTATCAATAAAACATATTATCAACCAACAAACAACAACCCAAGCATGTTATAAAACCCATTAAACAAAAAACATGCATTAAATCAACAAATAAAACTAAACCTAGGCAAACAAGAACATATGAGATACAATGGAGATTTTGAGCATGTGCTAATTACCTAGTCAATAGAAGCAATATGGATCCATGATGAGATGATGCTTGTGAGATGCTAGATGCTCATCGATTGGCGTTTGGTTGAGTAAAAATGGCTTCTTGCTTTCTTTCCTTGTAAGTCACTCTTGAGCTTTCAAAGGATGGGATGAGATGAAATGGATTGTACAAGATCTAAATAGGCAAGGAAGGGAAAAGAACATATATATATGGTGCCCTAAATAAAATAATGTCGTTTTGAAAAAAGGCATCCAAAACCCGTCATTACCACTGGCTGGACCGTGGATCGGCCAAGTTGTCTAGACCACAGTGAATGCAGCAGTGCACTATCTAGACAACATCGCGGTAGGGACAGTTGTGCATGCTTGTGCACAGGCCGTGGTATAGGCAACATGAGCCTACTGAAGAATACCTTGGTAGGGACCGTTATGCAGACATGTGCATAGACCGCGGTCCCTGAAGCATGCCACTTTTGGAACTAACTATTGTTGGGACCGCAATAGAGGCAGGTGCATAGCCAGCGACCTGTATCGTGGTGAAAAGGAAAATCCTATTTTCCAGGAAAATTCAACACACAATTTAATATGCAAAATGTGCAAATGTAGAGTGTGATGAAAGGCATGAAAAGCATCATACAACAATAAGTAAACAAGCCATAGAAGCTTGATCATGAACAGAATGTGTGTGTATGTAACTAAAGCTCTTCAAAGTGTTAAGCAAAGTGATATACCTTGATGTGCTCTTTGAGAATCACAATGCCATAGAAGCTTGATCACGAACAATGAGGCCCAAAACTATCCTTACAAGTAAATTTCCAATGTGATTTGTCAATGAAATGAGCCAATCAAAATATGAGGAACTTACAGTGATCTTTTGAACTCAAATTTTCATTTTTTTTTGTTCACAACATCTAACCCCATGGCCCCATTACAACCTAAAGGAAAAGACCTTCCCGATCCATGATGAGTCTTGATTGGGAATGTTTTTGATGCTTGATCTTTCATATATGGCATAGTGAATCCTTCTTAGGCTAGTTCAAAGACATTACCGGTTTTTCAAAATACATTGTATGCAATGCATTAGAATTCTATGCATAAATTCCATCTTTGCATACATTGTATGAGTGTGAACTTAGGATTCTGAGCAGAAGAAAGTGAGTGAAACTAGGTGAGGATTAGAGTTGAAGTGAATTATACTCAAGGTGTGGGAGTTAGTAGTTCCTGATATGAGAGCACTCTTAGGTGTGGGATTCATGATAACACGAGTTTCCCTTTAGTGCCTTCGAGTTATTTAAGAACATGTTGCATATGTCTACTTCTCTCTATCACTCATCTTTACATTTCTTCACCGGTTGGACATGCGGTTTGGTGAATTATTTGTTTTGAGTTTAGGAATTTTTAGATCAAGTCATTTGTTTTCATTGTCATATTTTTCTTGTTTATTTTAAGGTTTGCTCGAGGACAAGCAAAGCTTTGGTTTGAAGATATTTGATCGCGTCAAAATTGTTATACATTGTGGCCTTCATGTCCTTATCTTTTGTCTCATTTTTGAGTGTTTTTGTGTGTCTTATGGCTCTATTATTGCAATTACTGGCATTTGGTGCAATCAGGTAATGGAATCGGAAATCGGGATATACATGTCGAAAAGGGACCAATTGGTACAGAAAAAGGAAGAGTTGAAGGCCTTAGTGTTAGGTTTTTGGTTTATATTGGCTTTAATTCCATATCAAAACAATTTTTCACAAATATTCGTTTAGTTGTCTTAGATTGATGATGATTCAAGCTTTAAAGAGGATATGGTAACCTATCAAGCAAGTTCAAGTCTTCAAAGAGAAATGCGATTCATTGTCAGACAAATGTGTATTTTAGACCTCATTTATTTTACAAGGCTTAAGCACACACACATTGCATCCACATGTGTCCCTGTATCATTGTGCTCATTTTGTATAACACATCCACACACATGATATTGAATGTTCATGCATTGGTGCTAAATTGACTATTTTTGTATATTGCATGTATTTGGACTAGGTCTAGAAAATAGCATTCTTGTGTGTTATGTGTTTGTATATTTATGTATCATTGACCTTGAACATGAATTTGGTATTGTATTATTCCTTATTGAGTTTTGATCATTTCGGTTACCCACACATTTGATTTCGAGTTCCGAGTTAAGAGTGACAAAACTTTCCGGTCACTTTACATTCATTGTCTTCGTCTTCGTGTATCAAGTCGAATTTATAATTTCTAGTCCATGTTTCATAGTCATCCATGTGCATGAGGAGCCTCGATTAGTAATCCGTAAACGGATTCAAATTCAGAGTTTGAAGGCTAGAGAACGGTTAAAGAACACAGAGATGCATGAGGGAGGAAGCAAGTGGCCAAAAGGCCACCAAGCCTTCCCTCCCGAGATGGCACGTGATCATCTCGGGGAGGAACCCTCTCTGGTCCCGAGATGCCCACATGCCATCTCGGGCCTAGGAATGGGCATGGAGGCATTTTGGTCTTTGTTCTCTTCCTTTTCCTCTCATTTAAAGATCTCTTCCCGCTCTCATTTTCATTCTAAGAAGAGAATTTGAAAAAAAAAATGTGTGGAAATTTTCTCTAAACTTTCTCATCTCCCAAACATTATATCTTTTTCTTTTGAACTCTGATTCATTCGATTCAAGTTGGAGATTGTTCCTCTATCAATCTTCTATCATTTCTAAGAAGGTTGAGGTTATTTATTCAAGTTTTTATTATGGTTTTCCATCAAAAACCGGGCTGCACTTTTTCATCTTAGGTATTGATAATTTCTTATCATTTGATCTTCAAAGTTTTTCAATTACCTTGGGTTTTCCTCTTCTTTATATGTATGTTTAATGTACATACTTTGATTAGAGTTAAGACTCTATTAAAGCTAGATTGAGCATGATTATAATCTCTCATGTTGAGTTAGATTTTTCTAAAGACTTTGTTTTCACATGATTGGATATTGTATTGTGCTAGCTATTGATTTAGGACTATTTGAGCATCATTTGATTGATTTTTGTTGATAAATGGTATTTACATGTGTTAGGATCATTTGATTGAATATATATTGGATTAAGACATTTGATTGAGTACTTAGAGTCATTTTGACTTTAATTGAATATTGTGAGAAAAATATGCTCTAGGTTTTTCAAGGATTTTGATTTATATCATTTTATAATTCTAGTATATTTTTGTGTATGTTCCTAAAATCTTGAATATGTGCTTAGTGTATATGTTTTGATTCAAGTTTTAGTTTCATGAATGATTCTAGTAATTAAATGTGTTTGTGGTGTTTCACATGTTCTAGAATTCTCATTCATGTTTAGTAACTAGACTACAAATGTTTGGTGAATATTCATCCATACGTCTAGTTCCCATAAGATGTATTGATTATCATATTCTATGTTGAGTGCTTGTTTGTAATTTTACATTCATTGATCACATTTAGGAAGTCCTTGTTAAAGACATGAAATCCTGGCTAGGACATGTGGTCCATATAGCTAAGCAAGGAGTCTTGGTTAGGATATGAGGTCCAAATAATCAAGCAAGAGAGAATTTCTAGAGACAAGGGTGTCAGGATTGAAAGTAGACTTTTTATTGGTAGACCCAAATATTAAGATGCGATGGAGTTCATAGATAGAGTATGTCATTTGTTGATCACTCTTGGGGAATTTCCAACTTCTTAATGATATTAGCTAGAGTGGACTCCAATAGAGAGTGATTCATATGTTGATCACTTTTGAAGAATTTCCAATCTACCAATAAGGATTGAGGAGATGTCGAGTCCAATATAAAGTGTGTCATTTGTTGATCACTTTTGAGGAATGTCTTGTCTACTTTCCAATAATAAAAGTACTCAATGGTTGTATTCAACCTATGGATGATTCCTCTATGGAGGTTTTACCATGCAAACATAATGTGTTAAATATCTCTATCATTCTCTCTTATATACTTGTATGTGTATGTTTGTTTCTTGTTTCACAAGCTTTATTTCTAGATATTCTTGTAAACAAGATTGTTGTAACATGTGACATAAAAGCACTCCAATTGATCAAAGTTGTAAATATCTTTGCATGTGAATTTGGATATATTTGTATATGATAGTCCTTGATCAAATACTTGTACATGTTGAATAATATTGAGAATTCTTGTTATGTTATTTATTTTATAAACTTGTGCACATATTAACATCCTGGATTGCCGGATGTAATCTCGAACTGTGTATATGAGTGTCATATACGGATGGATACAGTAAGAGACGTGCAATCTAGAGAGTCTATAGATAGCAAATAAAGCTGGATACTTTATTTGTGGTTAATCTATGGCTGCGGTCCATTCCGTAATGTAGAGTGATTCTATCCTGAATCATTCATATGTGATATGGGAATGGAGGCACCTTATATGATGTGATCATATAGGACCAGGCCATAATCTATATGAATCTCACATATGAATCTCACACCAAGATCCGTTTGCCGATGAGATTCATATATATCAACTAATGATGGCTATATGTGGGTAATCTTAATCCTGAGTGTCTTATCGACTCCCTCAGGTTAGATCGTGGTCTTTGATATACCATGAGTGAGGTCAGATACATTTTCTGATCAATATACTCCGTATGTTGGGATTGTGGTTTGGCTTGTGGCTGGGAAGGTTTGTACACAATAGTGGAATCCACTCCTTCTTGTGTGAAGTAGATGGCAGTTCCCTTAAGGGTTGATTCAGGGCTTGGACAATATGAGTGCTCTCCTAATTCCGTGAGGAAATAGGATTTATTGTCCATTAGAGAATCAATGGTGCTTAAAGGACTGTGGAGGATCACACCATATGTAATAGCTATATCGATGGACACCGAGTTGTATCGGTCTGTGTAAAAGCGTCTACAGTTGAGAGAGTGCAGCTTCGGGTTTTTAGTGGAAAAACACCGGAGTTAATAATCAAGGAATATTAATTAAAGAGTTTAATTAATGATTCTGAGGATTATTGGAGCTCAAAATACCGTGGGTCCATTAGATCCCCTTGCTAGCCCGATCGATTTAGGTAACAAGGGTCACGGTTAATTAATTGGATTGTCCAATTAATTGTGTTACGAAAGTGACAAGTGTTGGGAGTTGATTGATTAATTAGATTATTCAATTGATTAAAATGAAAATTATGACAATTAAATAATAAGATTATTTAATAGTGTAATTAGTCATAAATGAAGGGTTTCAATTGTTATTTATTTTTGAATGATGAGATAATATGATTATCTCATTTATTAAATAAAATAAATTATATATATTTGAATTTGAATTGTTTAAATTTATATATATATATATATATATATATATATATATATAATATCTTATTTGATAAATAAATATAGATTTCATTTTTTAAATAAAGATATGATCAGTTTTTTTTTAATTTAAATATTATATATATGATATATATTATTAAAAAAAAAACAAATGTGCGTGAAAACGCACAGTACACACACACAAACACACACACACACATATATATATATATATATATATATATTTGACAAAAAGAAAAAAAAAAGTTGGTTTTGGTTTTTGTCAGACGCATAAAAGAAAAAAATACTTACTTGATTGCATTAAGTGGGTGCCGTGAACCAAAGAGCAGTGTGCATTGAATTGTTATTTTTTTTAACTAGAATTGTTCTAGTTGGTTTTGACTTTAAAGAAAGAGTATCTTCATTCATTTTTCTCAATATCCTCCAAAATTCTTGAGTCTGTGACGCACCCATACGCAGTTATCAGTCCCGGGATATAGTAAGGAAGATCGGTGGCACAGATCAAGAGCATTACAATAAGTGAAGGAGCCTCCAAACGTTGGTAAGCTTATCATCTTCTTGATTTTGATTTCAATTTCCTGTATATATACATGTATTTTATTATTGTAATAATTTTGTATATAATAGTTTCGAAAATAATAACGATCCCAAGTTCACTGGTCCCAGATACAGATTATTATCTGTGTAAAAATTTTAAAACCCATTTCCACTGCATGACCGGTGAACGGGGTTCCAACAATTTCAAGGGATAAAAAAAGGTGCTAGAACCAACCCCCCTAGGTTAGCTTAAGGCAATTTAACTGCGTTTGTATAATTTCACTTAGTGGACAGGTACTTTACCCGTGCATTACCCGTACACAAGCCGCACACCGAAAGAAGAAGTCTCTAAAGGTGACTGGGCCGGTAGTATACCCGCACACTATCCACGAATTGTGTGCCTAGATTTTTTCACATCAGCATTTTAAGACCTATAGTATAAATATATCTTCTTCTAATTTTTAGAACACTCTCTTCCAGACACGAATTCAATCTTCCACCTTCCACCAAGAACACTCTTTTCTCTCCCTTACATCACTAACCACTAACCCTAGATCTAGGAATCATATCTCACCAAATCCTAACCATCTTACATCACTTTCATCATCTCTACTCAATAAAGGACACTTGGAGATTGGATCCAAGCTTGAAGGAAGAAGAATCTCTACATGGGTCTTCCCTATCTCTCTTCACCTAGTTATTTGTTTGTATTTGTCATGAGTAGCTAAACACCCGCTAAAGGGTTGATGTGATTCATTTGTGAACCTTGGGCTTGTGCTGAACTTTATCTATTTTATATTAAATATGTTTCATTCATTGTTTTAATTGATTTCAACGATAATTTTTCTTAGATTGTACACTTCTCTCTTTGCAAATTGTTTGAGAAATTACTTGAGTATAGAGTTGGGTATACACTCCATTTGATTCTCTTAAGCTCATTTGAATGGAAGGCTTGAGCAAGAGTACACCTCTTAAGTTAAATCCGGACATATTAATCTCAATTTCTATCTAATCTCAAATGGGTTATCAATCCTATACACTCTAGGTTGGTCGCTTGTGAGACATTAAGCACCAATACTATACACTATAGGTTGGTGATTTTATAAAGAGATTTGTCCCTTATTTTGATAGATGTACATTTATGAACAATCACTTGTGGGTGGCCAATTCTATACTCTCTAGATTGAAAAATCATAAGGGATATACAACCAATACTTTACACTCTAGATCGTTTATAATAGATTAACGTACATTCATGAGAATTATCAATACGCCTATTGTTTGATTGTGGGATCCATATACTACCTAGCCTCAATTATCATATCTTTTCACTTTCGCATTATGATTAACACTAATTGCATGTTAGATTTTACTAGCCTAATTGCAGTTGCATCGTGGTTATTAACTTTTCAAATCAACCATTGATCTTTACTTTATTTATGCTTAGTTTTAGTTTAATAGTAGTTAACTAGTTTTAGTCATTTGATTTCCCTTTCTCTATGGACGACACCCGACTTGCCCTTATGCAAGTTTTATAAACTTTTTTGAGGCATTGTTGTGGTTTTATACATATTTTTGACACATCTTTTCTAACCAAAAAAATTAACACGTCAGTTCACTTCCCTCTCTTGTTATCTTTATTTTCCTTTGTATTGATTTCATGAGTAGCTAACCCAATTTAGGAGTTTATATAATAAATCTATGAATTGTGGGCTTTCCACTACTTTTAGATTTGATTAATATAGTTTTATTCATTGTGCTTAATTTTGTTAAATCTTCTCTTGAATTAAGTAGGCTCTTATTATTGTTGATTGATTGGTCTTATTTGAGTAATTCTTTTTAATTGAAATTCTTTGTGAAATGGGTAGGTTCTCTAACTCCCATATCACTTAGAGGTTGAATTTTAATCCAGATGCATTTAACACTCTTATTTGATTGTGTAGGCTCTCCAACTCTCAATCCATGCTAGATGTTGAATTGTGATGTCTTTATGGGTTAAGTAGGATATCCAACTCTTGATCCATATTTGATGTCAATTTATGTTTTTAACCATCCACACTAAAGGTGTCAAATCAAGTTTACTTGAATCAGAAGGTATATATTGTGAGCTCTCCAATCCAATATTTCCTGACTAGTGTGAAAATGGTGGATTGTGAGTTCTCCAATCCAAGTCATCCCGGTACCTCAAGCTAGGAAGATAAGCCATATATATATTGAATCAGTCTTCAAAGACAGACCGTTCATGCATGAATTGCATCGACTCCTATATTACCCATCATATCTTATCATTTGCATTTTTACTATCTTAATCTAGTTTTAGTCATAGTTTAAATGTACTTGCGTTTAGTTAATGATTTAGCTGTTAATTGCAAAACCAATATCTACAATTTACTTTTATTGCATTTTTAATACTATAGTTTAATTTAGTTATCACTAGCAACAGATCCCTGTGGACGATAACCGATTTGCCACTTTACTTGTTTTCACACATTATGAGCTATTTATTAATTTTGTTTGACAACCTCTTTACATATACAAAATGGTACTTGTCATTTACCACCTCCAAAGGCTATCAAAGATATCAGATCATTCCTCGGGCATTTAGGTATTTATAGACGGTTTATCAAAGATTTTTCTAAGAATTCTAGACCATTGTGTACTCTTCTCTATAAGGAAGTAGAGTTTGAGTTCAGTGCAGAATGCACCAGTGCATTTAACCTTCTAAAGGAAGCCTTGACTATAACTCCAATCATTATGCCACCAAATTGGAACCTCCCATTTAAGCTTATGTGTGATGTCGTTGATTATGCAGTAGAGGCGGTTTTGGGACAGCGGGTAGAGAAGTTACCACATGTGATCTATTACGCATCCCGAACTTTGAATGATGCTCAACTAAATTACTCAACAACAGAGAATGAACTCTTTGCAATAATATTCACACTTTAGAAGTTTAGGTAATACTTGGTGGGAGCAAAGTTTATTGTTTATTGGGATTGCGCAACTATTCAATTCTTGCTTCAAACGAAAGATGCAAAGCCTAGGCTAATCAAGTGGATACTTTTGTTGTAAGAATTTGACCTTGAAATCAGAGACAAAAAAGAGAGTGAGAACGTAGTAGCAGATCAATGATCTGTTCATTTTTATATATGTTTTTCACCCTTGTTTCATATGTAATAAGCTTGTCTCTTGAGTATTTTAGGTTGTTTAATGTGTTTGCTGAGTATGTGTAAGTCACATTCCATAGATGAAGTGTTAGAATTTATTTTTGGAGGGAAAAAAGCAAAAGAAAGGGTAAAATCATCAGTAATCGTGATCTAGGTCGATGCCCATGCAAGAGCCCCAACTACGGTGTAGCACGCGATGAATTCTAGTAGCAATTCTATTATATCCCACGGTTCATACCGCACCTCAAGCAATTACCACAGCTGCGGTCTATACTATGTAAAACTCTAGAAGTGGCAGTGTCAGACAAACCGTGACATAAGCAATGTGTCCACGCTGTGACACAGAGTACGATCGAACAAAACCCTTGTTTCCTCAGGACTTCATGAAACCCTATGTGGAGAACATATAAATACTTCTTATTTTCTTTATCAATGACACAACACACAACCCATAGCTCTCAACCATTAATCCCTCTCTTACAAGGTCATCACAATTCTCTCATTCATCATACATCATTGATTCCACCCATCATTGGAAGAATTGGAAATAAGAAGAATACGATTTTCAAGACAAGGAAGCTCACATGACCAATATGGGTTTTCTCTATAACTCTTCTATGTTTTTATTTTCTTTGTTGATGTGTAATTAAACCTTTAACTAGGGGATTGATGTAACTATATTAGACCACTCTATGTGATTAATTGGTCTACTCTTTCTAATTCAATTCAGTTTTAGTCTTATTTATTATATTAATTGTTCTAATCTCTCTCCTAAGTTATTTTGTGACCTCACTTGAATTGCCTTTGTGATTATTTTATCTATGAGATTGGGGTTTAAATGTGGATGACCCTTTCCATTTAAGTTTTAATCACAAGCTTAGTAAATAAGAAAGTTGATGTATGCATGACCTTGCTATGTTAACTTGACTTAGAGTTTTGTGTTAAAAAGAGTTTTGACTATTGCTTCTCACATGACCTTGAGTGAGTAATGAGAAAATCTCTAATACCAAACTGATTTACCTTAAAACAAGCCCTAAAATTTTACTGAAGAGCTTATTGAGACAATTTGAGTGCATTAAGTGGTCAAAGAATGGTGCATCGATTCTCTAGTGCTCTCTCACATATATCCATTCCTTTTGTGAGTTGTATGTTAGCTTCAGTTTAATTATGTTTGCAATTTAATCAATTTCAAGAGTCCAAGTGCTTTCCAAAAAATTAAGCATTATGTAATTTAATTTTTATGCACTTAGAGTAGAGTTTTCCTAGATTAATTAGCATTCAACCGATAGAATCACTAATCCCAGTGAACAAACTTTCTTTTAAATTTAATAGAATTCACTGCATCAATCACCTTAGCAAATTGACTCAGGGGACCAATGATAAGTGGGATATGCTAACTTTGAGAGAGAGCTTCCTGAATGAGCAATTGTGGGTTATGTACGAGAGAGAGTTGTGGTATGCAGATATAGTAAACTTATTAGCTTTATGTGTGATTCCATCAAACTTAAACTCACATGGCAAGAAGAGATTCATCTCTAATGCTAGGCACTTCTTATGGGATAAGCCATATCTATTCATGCACAGGCCGAATAAGATGATAAGGAGATGTGTGCCAGAAAATGAACAAGAGGACATACAGAAGTTTTGTCATGAGTGTGAGTGTTGAGGGGACTACAGTGCAAGAAAGACTGTGTTAAAGATCCTACGATATGGGTTTTATTGAGAGTCATTAGTAAAAGATGCCTACATGTTTTGTTTTAAATGTGACATGTGCCAATGAATAGCTAATATCGGTAAGAGAGATGATATGCATTTGACTATAAAGCATGTTGTGGAATTATTTGATGTTTAGGGAATTGACTTCATGGACCCTTTGTCACATCTCAATGGTATAACTACATCCTTGTAGTAGTAGATTACGTGTCAAAATGGATAGAAATAATTCCAACAAGAGCAAAGACAACCATGTAGTGGCTAACTTCATAAAGAGAACATTTTCTCAAGGTACGGGACCCCGATGGCAATTATAAGTGGCGGATGGAGTCATTTTTGCAATAAACCTTTAGAACTTTTTTGAAAAAGTTTGGAGTGAGACATAACGTTGCGACTCCCTACCACCCTCAAACATCAGGTCAGGTTGAAGTAGTCATATCAAGCAGATTCTAGAGAAGATAGGCAACATGACTCGAAAGGATTGGGTACTTAAGTTAAGTGACGCATTGTGGGCTTATCAAACTACTTTTATGACTCTTATCAGGATGAACCCATTTAGATTGGTGTTTTAAAAGGCATGTCATCTTCAAGTTGAACTTGAGTATAATGCTTTGTGGGACATTCACAAGTTGAATATGAACCATGATAATTCCGTGAAGAAAGAAAGCTTCAATTTAGTGAGCTTGAAGATTTATGTTTGGAGGCCTATGAGAGTGCAAAGCTTTACAAGGAGAAAACCAAGCTCTATCATTACATGGCACTTAGACAAAAGGATTTCCATCCGGGGATGTTGGTTCTCCTCTTTGAATTAGTTTAGGATTATTTCCAAGAAAGCTCGTGTCAAGATGGAAGGTTTCATACCGGGTGTTCCAAGTTTTTGCATGTTGAGCAATAGAGATTGAGAACTTGAAGAAGGGTGAGAGGTTCGACATGAATGGCCAATGGTTGAAACCTTATAGATGAGGAGATCCGGTATGGGCTCTTATTTCGAGTGTCAACTTAGCCGATCTAATTGGGTAACCATCATTGTTATTCATTTTCATTTATTTATTTTTATTAGTTTTTAGTGTGGTTATTATTTTTTTCGATGCCTTTATTTTCTCTTGTTTAGTACAAGGGTGAGAGTTGTTTATGGTAGTGGAATTAGGATTTGGATGATCACATTAATTTGTCTACTTGGATTGTGATGATGTCTCTAATTAAATTTTCATTGATATATCTTTTGTGTTGATGATGAGCATATAGGATGGCTGTGTCCCTTGATTTTGATCTTTGGGATAAATTTTGTTTGATATAAGACATTGATGTGCTTTGACTCTTTGCTTGTGGATTATGTCTTGCGCCGCTTTTACCGGTTTTTATTCCCCAAAATATTAAGGACATTGTTAAATATAGGTTTAGGGTATGCGCAACACTTTTTCCTTATGCATCGAATGTTTGAGCCGATATTTTTTAAAAAAATTCAAAAATCTTGTGATAATGCCATGCTTGAGCATATTTTGCTTGTTGAGATTGTGCCAATGTGTGTGCGAGTAAGGAATTGTGCATCCTTGCGTTGCTTAGTCTAGATTATTTTCATGCCATATAAGGTTGCATTGCGTAAAGTGCGCTTGTCTTTTTCTCTTAATGTTGGAGTGAATAATCAATTGTACTTGAAGGTTAGGAATTAATATTGGAGACTTCCATGAGTTTTAAAAACATGGCCTAAAAAGCGTATCTTGAAGGAAATTCATTCACTCTTTAAACACTGACTTACAAACACACACACTAAAGATGTAGAGGTCCCATTTGCACTAAAATGTTGTTTGCTATAGAATAATATGGATTGCTTTTGGATGCCTTAATTTACCTTGTGGACAAACCTTTAGAGTTGACTTTAGGCAATGCATGTGAAAACCTCTTAAATTGGCTTAAACACTTCCATAAATTCTAATGTGTGTGCTCCCATGCCAATTTGAAGCCAAACATATATAAGCTTTTCATTCGTAAACCACATCAACATAAACCATATAGCCTATACACTAGAACTACCTTGTACCAAATGGTTTGATAAGGCTTAGGGAATGAATGTAAGCAAAGGGTAGGTGAAATTGTTAAGGCGTGTACCTAGACATGAATGTGCAAATATATACAAGATTGAATTGAAAAGATGAAAGAAAAGCAAAATAAAAAAAAATGAAATGAAAAAATGAAAAGAAAAGAAATGCAAAAGCAAAAGAGAAAGAAAAGAATTGGATGAGAAAGAGAAATAAAGAATTGAATGAGCTATTCAATGCAAAATGAGAGGAGAAATTGTACAAAGTGAATTACAAGCCTAGACACCGAAAAGTATAAATATGAATGTTGTAAAGAGCAAATCGTACTCATAGTAGAATGTATGCCTTGGTGTAATCATTGGGTGATTTGCTATCCTTATTTCCCATTCATTGATTCACCTTTCACCTTAGGCCCTATTACAATCAAATAAAATACCTTTTTTGTCTTTGGGAATGACCACTTTGTAAATTTTTGTTGATGGTTGTTCTTTCCGGTTCATGGCTTTCAATCCCATTCATGGGACTTAATTTTTAGAAACGGCATGTAAAAACTTATCATGTGCAATAAGATTTGGATGTCATATTATAACCTCTTATTGCATATGTTTGAGGAGAGAAGCCTAGGAATCTGTGCAAAAATGAGAGAAATCTAGTGAGTACTACATGTCAAGGTGAATTACATTCTCTACCTGAAACAAATTATGGTGGTGTGTTTAATATCAATCTAGAAGGGGGGGGGGGGGGGGTGAATCGATTTTAATCAAATGTACCCAATTTTCGTTAATGGTCAATTAGATGAAAATACCCCTAACTAATCACAATAATAAAACATGTGTAATAAGTGCGGAATTAAAATGAAACTTGAGATATACGTGAAAACCCTCCAAATAGAAAAAACTACGGGTTGTTAAGTGCGCCACACTCGAACAACGAATCCACTAATGATAGAGGCATTACAACCTACTCCCGGTATATAACCCACTACCACTACCTAATCTCAGTATTAAGTGAACCTAATCCAATTGCTTGTGATTTACACAACCTAATCCTGGAAGCAACACAAGACTTACTTCTCAATGAAGAGATAAAAAGCCTATGTGAACAAATGATGATATTCAAAGAACAAATAAGGTTAGGAACCTTAGATGCTTATCTAGAATGATTAATGACAATTAATGACAACTAATACAATCTTAGATATCAAGAGCTAAATGACATGTCATAAAGCGTAGCTAAAACATAGAACAAACAATCCTATGAAGCTATCACAAATAAGTCATTTCAACACATGTTGTCATTAAGCATGGCATGTTCAATAAATGCAATTATCAAATGCAATCAACATGACCTAATTAGCTAGAGGGCAATAATGACTTATATGCTAGCTATCAATAAATAAACCCAATTATAGACTCATAAATATATGCAATAAAGTAGAGTCTAAGTATTTAATCAAGCAATAAATACCTAATCTAGAGTAAAAAGAACAATAAATGATGTTCACTGAAGTTCTTACGTACCTAGTCATGAAACCAAGAACACCCATGCTCATATGATGAAGAATGATGCAAGATGAAGATGGGTTTTGGGTTTGAAGAGTTAAAGAAATAGTTTTGGTGCTTTCTCTCACCATAGGAACTCTTTCTCTCACTAAGATCTAGAAATTCAGAGTTCTAGGTCTAAATGGGGAAGAAGATAGTATATATATATATATATGCACAAATGAAACTGCATCGTTTAGATAAATTTCTATCCAAAACCACGTAGTGTACGGGTTTGTGCGCGGGTCCATACCCGTACAGTGACTCACACTTTGTCGCGTAATGACCTGAAACCGAGAGATGGAAAGTCCATCACCAAGCCAGTGCACGGGTAGCCTATCCGTGTACTGACCCTCACAATAGAGACTACAAAGGTCTCTCATCGCGCTAAAAAGAGCACACCATAGTATTCCCTTCTGTCACACGGGTGACTCGGGTTCGATCCCCGACAGCAGTGCCAATTTGACGGACACGCCGTTGCAGTGTCATCAAAATAAGAACCTTTAAGTTCGGCCTCGCAAGCATGCAAGTCATAAAGACTAGCACAGTGGCAAGCAAGGATTGTTCCGCAGGGAGGTGGGATTCACCGACCGTCTCTAGTTCTAGCTATTACTACAACACTCCGAGCGGACTCGTGTGTTGCATATGTGAAAGAATATGTTGAAAAGTAAATGCTAAACTAACCTAACAAACTATAGAAATAAACAATATGTACAATGATAGGATGGAATGGAGTGATATGGAATGTAAATTGTTACACTAAGCAAATGACTCCACCATAGCAATCACACAATTTCATACAACATGCATAGTTCAGGATGAATGCCGTGCTCACTTAATCCTCACCAATTTCCCTCACTTCAGTGACAATCGACTATACCGAAATGCACCAATAACCTATCACTCGATGGTTGCCCGAACTGCACTCGATTCATTAAGAACAATGAGACACATGTAGTGACAATACGTTTAAAATCTAACACAGGCTCTACACGTAGTGGTTAATCTACTAAATGCACGTTGAATGTTTCACCTCTTGGTCCATCTCACACAACCTAGGTTCAATTAAGGGGTGGCTAACCACTCAAGGCTTTAAGCATTTCGAAGGGCCACTCAACCAATAACAAGCATATGCAACGAAATAGGCAACAATACTAGGTTTATATCAAATTCCTAATGAATGAAAGTACACATCGAAAAAGAGACAAAGATACAAGGAAAGAAATACAAAATAGATAGAAAGGAGACCCCTCATCCGTAATCGGGAATTGAACACCGGGTCTTCTCGGGTGTCAATCCGAGATGTCCTCACCATTGGACGACTACGGCGTTCTCCAATCTCATGAATGCACAACCCACTCAATAAGAGATAGCTCTCTCCTAATCTCTCTAGACTCCCTAAGATGGATGAATACGAATGGAAAATATGTTCACCTAACACTAATGTGCATCAATGCAATTGCTAAGACGTTAAGTACATTCAATATGAATTAAGGGTTCATCCGCTTGATTTGGGGATTATCCCTAAACCAATTCACCACCCAATCCGGCCAAGGAAGGGTAATTGTGTCCTAAAAAGACCCATTAAGTGCAAGGAAATAAACCAAAGCCAATTTAGCACCTAAATGCATGAACTAGCCTTTTCCAATATTTGGGGAAAAAATCCCCAATCACTCAAATCAATCAATACATGACATTAAGGTCATCCATTAACATACAAACAATCATGGGAAGCTAAATTAATTTACTCCTACATTAAATTACTCTACTCCTAATCCCAATCATGTATACATATCAATTTCAAGTCATTCATACACATACATATCATAATAAGAGCATTAAAACATATAATTCCAAGAGCAAAACAAAACCCAAATGAATTTAAGTACAAAAATACATATATAGCACATGTTAAAGGTTTACAAATTCCCAAATTCGTGATACACAATTAAGAAAACAAGAAATACAAAGAGAATGAGTAAATAAAAACAACCCTTGGAGAAAATTGTTAGGTTTATGAGTTATGTTGACATTATTCTATATCAAAACAACATTTCCTTTGTATTGTTTAGTTGTCTAGGATTCATGATGATCCAAGCTTCAAAGAAGAAATGACAACTATTCAAGCAAGTTCAAGTCTTCAAAAGAAAATGTGCTTCATAATTCTACAAAGGTATATTAAGACCTTTATTTTCTCTTTCAAGGCTAAGGCGCGCACACACACAATTTATACATTTGTGTCCCTGCATCATAGTGCATCATTTGGTATAACACTTTCACACACTTGAAGTTGAATGCTCATGCATTGGTATGAAAGTAACATGTTTTGGAAAATGCATGATTGGAGAATATCTCTATGTAGTTTGCATTCTTGTGTGAAAAGAGTTTGTTTGTTTGTTTATATGTTTGTATAACATGGATATTGAACTTGATTTTAGTTTTAAAACATTCTTGATTGAGTTCCGGTCATTTCGGTTGCTCATACTATTGATTTCAAGTTCCGAGTCAAAAGTTATGATACTTTCCAGTCATATTGCGTACATTGTCTTCGTCTTTGTATATCGAGTTGAATTCTTATTTTCTGGGTTGAGTATCTTATATGTCCATGTCTGTGAGAGAGTTACAGTTTGTAATCCACAAACGGATTTGAATTATTAGTTCAGAGCCCAGAGAACGATCGAAGAACGCGAAGAAGGTCGAGGGAAAAAAAAGACAGCAAAGCTCTTATTTCCCGAGATGGCGCGTGGCCATCTCGGGGCCGAAGGCGTGCTGCCTCGAGATGCCCACGTGCCATCTTAGGCAGCAAGCATGGTTGGCTACTTCTTGTCCCTTTTGGTCATTTCATATGCCCAATTTTCCCTCTCCTTTATATATTCCTTTCTGTAAAGTCCTCATTTGTTGATTGGCTTATTTCGTGAACAAATCACATTTTTTGGGTATTATATAAGGGTAACTTAATCTCTCAAGACCTCAAGAGGAGAAGCATTGAAGGTAAAATTTTGTGCTTACTTACTTTGAAGAGATAGTTCCATACACTCACAAATTCATGCATAACTTTAATTTTTATATGTTGAGTGTTTACTTGTGTGCATTTTGATTTAAATGACTCTTGTTGATTTATTTGCATCTTGTAATTAACTATTTTATTTCATGTTTGGCATTAGAATATGATGCATTTTTCATCACTCTTGAACTTGTTGAATTTGTGTGTTTGAGTGTTGAAAATAGGCATTGTGCTGGTGGTGAGCTACTCGACCAGCGCACCTCACCAGCCTAACATTCCAATAGATTGTTGCATGTGTTGCACCACTGAGTTGCGCTGTTGCACCTGAGCAAAGATAAAAAAATGGGTAGTGCGCTACTTGACTAGCGCAGCCTCACCAGCGCAACATTCCAGTGGATCGTCGCATGTGTTGCCCCACTGAGCTGCACCAGTCGACCAGCGCCTATTATAAAATTAGGTTGTGCGCTACTCGACCAGTGCACGTCACCAGCGCACACAGAGAAAGCTGAAACATTTTTTTCAAAACGACCTCACTTTGTTTGGATCTCATATATATATAACTCTTTGGTTTAAGGTTGTGTAAGAGTTCAGAACTTCATATATTTTTCTCAGAACACATTTCAAAGGAAAAACTCTTCAAAGAACTCATTTTTTGCTTCATCACATCTTGTTTGGTAAGTTCTTCACTATCTTCTTACAAGTTAAGGGTTTTACTTGCTAAGCCATCTCTTTAATCATTTGTATGCTCTTGGAACATTTTCTAGATACAAATTAGAGATTGTTGTGATGACATGATTGAGTGTTGTATTGTGATAGCTTCATAGGATTGATTGATCTATGTTTAGCTAAGCTTTTTGAACATGTCATTTTGCTCATGATATCTAGAATTGCATTAATTGTCATCTCATTATCCTAGATAAGCATATAGGGTTTTCTAGCCTTTTTTGTTCTTGAATATCATCATATATTCACTTAGGACATTTTATCTCTTCATTGAGAAGTAAGACTTGTGTTGCTTCTGGGAGTAGGTAGCTTAAATCACAAGCAAGATGGACTAGGTTCACTTAAACCGGGATTAGGTAGTGGTGGTGGATTAAACCGGGATTAGGTTTTAATTCCTTTGCCATTAGTGGATTCGAGGTTCTAGTGTGGCACACTCATCAACCCGTGGTTTTTTCCATTTGGAGGGTTTCCAAGTATATCTCAAGTGTCTTTACCATTTCCGTATTTATTAAACTTGTGGTATTTCTATAACTAGATATGGGCATTTTTGTCAACTTGAACTTTAACAAAAATTGGGTAAAATTTATTTAAAATCTATTGACCCCCCCCCCCCCCCCTCCTCAAGATTAATATTACACACCATAATATTTGTTTCAATTAGTATCAGAGCAGGTTCCTAGACATACATAAGTGATTCTTGCTCATTTTGGTGTGTGTTGCATTTTGTGTGTGTATTGATCATTCATACACTTGCATTCATAACATTCATTCATTAAACACAATGAGTGGAAATGGTGGCAACGAGGGAGCTTCTAGCACTAGACCTCCACTCCTCACCGGATTGAATTATACCTCTTGGAAAGGCAAGATGGAGTCGTACATTTGCCAAATTCATGATAGGGCATGGATGGCGGTTGAAGATGGCTACACTCCACCCATGATGACTCCTACAGATGGAAGAGATGATGTACTAAAGATAAAGGCACAGTGGAATGCACAAGAGTTTGAGGCATCGAAGTAGAATAGGAAGGCAATGCATGCCATCCTAAGTGCAATGGATGAGAACCAGTACAAGTTGGTTCAAAATACTAGGATAGCCAAAGAGGCATGTGATATCCTAGAAGTTGCACATGAAGGAACCGGTGTGGTTAAGGAATCGAAGCTACAAGTTATCCAAACACAATTTGAATTGCTCAAAATGAATGAGAATGAGTGCTTCAATGACTTTGAAGTGAGGTTGATAGACATTGTGAACCAAAGTCATCAACTTGGTGATCCTTATAAGGATAGGAAGATCTAGCAGAAGATTATAAGATCTTTGCCCGATAGATTTGAGTCTAAGGTGATGGCTTTAGAAGAGAATAGTGGTTACAAGGACATGAAGCCAAGTGAGGTGATTGTGAGGCTTCTAGCTTATGAATCTATGAAATGTCCTAATCCCACACCATCGAAAAAGCAAAAGGATATTGCTTTGAAAGCCTCCAAAGTTGAGAAGGAGGAGAGTGATGACTCGGATGAAGAAATGGCCTTGCTAATGAGGAAGTTCAAGAAATTCTACAAGTCTGAGAGGAAAGGTTTTGGATCCAAGGTTCAAGACTTGAAGAAAAAGGCTTCCTTAAAAATGTTTGAGCCTATACAAGAAAAGACCGAGAAGAAAGGAGTTCAATGCTATGAATGTGGTGGGATAGGTCACTTTGCCCCAGAATGTGCAAATCACAAGGTCAAGAAGAAGGGAAAAGTGATGGCTGCCACATGGAGTGAAAGTGATAACTCCAATGAAGGAGATGAGTCTTCGGATGATGAAGAACTCATGGCTAACTTCATAGCATTTACATCCTCTCTTAGGAGCAAAGATGCTAGTGAAGAAGAGAATGAAATTCAAGAGGAAAACTACTCAAGTGATAATGGATCTTCATCACAATCCACAAATGGAAGTGTGGATAGGATGGATCCAAGGACTACATGGCTAAGTTTGAGAGTTCAAGGTTAAAGAACAAAAATGAAATCAAGAGATTAAAAAAAGAAAACCTAGACCTCTCAACTCAAGTTGACCAACTAAATGAAGAGTTGGTGAGATCTAAGAGGAGTGAAGAAGGGTTGAAGAAAGAGCTTGAAGATGCTAGAGAGTTGTTGGCCAAGATGAACTCTAGCACCAAAAAACTTGACCACATGCTAGATGTTGGAAAGAGGCTAAGTGACAATAAGGGGTTTGAGTTTAAAGATGACAAGGTGTCCTCCACTCCAAGCAAGACCATTTTTGTAAGAAGCATGAACTTCAATGGGTCCTCTTCTCATCAATCACTTAGGAAGAAACTTGACCTAGGAGAGTATTCAAGTAGTGCTCAAGTGAAGGTGGCACCAAGAAGCCTTCCTCAAGCCCATCCTACAAGGGCTCCTCAAGTTAACTTCCCTCAACCGAAAGCTCATAAAGGGAAGACACCTAACAACAAATAAGGAAAGCTCCTTAACAACAATCAAGACAACCACAAAGACATGGGAAGGCTCCAATGCATCCTCAAAGTTATGGTATGATTCATAACTTCATTCCTACATGTCATTTTTATGGTATTGATGGTCACATTAGACCAAATTGCTTTAGATATATTAAATTGTGCAGAATTGAAAGCATGATAGAGAAGAAAAAGACTAAAGCCATGATGCATGTCACTAGGAAAAATGGAACAACTTTACATGATCCTAGGACACTTAGAGCCCATGTACCATTGACCACTAGGAAGAAAAATATTGCACATAGGTGGATTAGAAAGGATGAACACTCTTTTCATGTTGCACAAATTGCCTTGAATGCTCATTCTTGTGATTTTTGGTATTTGGATAGTGGGTGCTCTAGGCACATGACTGGAAATAAGAGTTTCTTTGAGACTCTTGTGATGGAGGAGGAAGGAAATGTCACCTTTGATGATGGATCCAAAAAGAAGGTTAAAGGAAAGGGAACCATTTCTATTCCCGGATTACCCTCCTTGTCTAATGCTTTGTATGTTGATGGTTTAAAAATGAATTTGATAAGCATTTCACATCTTAGTGATGAAGGACTTTCCGTTTTATTTAGGAAAGATGATTGTTCTATCATATTGCCAAATGGACAAACCTTGTTAAAAGGTATGAGATCTAGCGAAAATTGCTATTGTCTTGAAGCTAGATGTGTCTCTTGTAATGTGTCCAAGGATGAACAAATTGAGTGGTGGCACGAAAGACTTGGTCACATGAACTATAGGGATTTACATACCTTAGATAAGTTCAATGTTGTGCGAGGCCTTCCCAAGCTTGGGAAAAAGGTTAATGGTGTTTGTGGACCTTGCCAACAAGGGAAGCAAACCAAAAGTATGCATAAAAAGGGCAAGTATTTATCCACCAAGGAACCTCTAGAGCTTCTCCACATGGATCTTATGGGTCCCATGCAAACCGAGAGTTTAGGCGGAAAGAGATACATTTTTGTGTGTGTAGATGATTTCTTTAGGTACACATGGACTTATTTTCTTAGAGAAAAATTTGAAACATTTGACAAGTTTAAAATGCTTTGTTCCAAAATTCAAAATAAAATGAACTCCAAGATTAAAAGCATTTAAAGGATTAGTAGTGACCATGGGAAGGATTTTGAGAATGCTCATTTTAAAAATTACTGCAATAGTCTAGGCATCTCTCATGAGTTTTCGGCTCCTAGGACACCTCAACAAAATAGAGTTGTTGAGAGGAAAAATAGGGTTCTTCAAGAAATGACCCGTGTGATGTTGCTTAGCAACAATGTCCCTAGGAATCTTTGGGCCGAAGCCGTCAATACGGCATGCTACATAGGAAATAGAGTCTTTCTAAGGCCCCACACTAGGCAAACCTCCTATGAGTTATGAAAAGGTAGAAAGCCAAATGTTAGTTACTTCCACACCTTTGAAAGCAAATGCTATATTTTGAATGACCGTGATCAACTTGGCAAATTTGATGCTAAGAGTGATGAGGGTATCTTCATTGGCTATGCCTTGAATAGTAGAGCCTATAGAGTGTTCAATCTAAGAACTAGGACCATAATGGAATCATCTAATGTTGTTATTGATGATACTAGGCTCAAATCTAATGACCATGAGGATGAGGTAGATCTAGCTGATGACTCCCCTTTAGAGAAGGTCGTTGATGTTTCTAATGTTGAAAAGACTAACCTGGATGATGACATAACACACCCTATTGATATGATTCCTCCCTTGAACTCAAAAGAACCTGCTCCATGGGTTAGGAAACTCTATAACAAAGATGACATCATTGGAGAGGTTAGTGAGGGTGTTAGGACTAGGCATCAAATGGCTAATCTAATTAGCTACACTTGTTACACCTCTCAATTAGAACCCAAGAAGTTTGACAAAGCCTTAAAGAATGAATTTTGGGTTTTTGCTATGCAAGAAGAGCTTAACCGATTTGAAAGGAATGAGGTTTGGAATCTAGTTCCTAGGCCCAAGAACACCAATGTGATAGGTACCAAGTGGGTATATAGGAACAAATCCGATGAGGATGGCAACATTGCCCGAAATAAGGCTAGGCTTGTAGCACAAAGGTACTCTCAATTTGAGGGTATTGATTTTGAGGATACATTTGCTCCCGTTGCTAGGATTGAGTCCATTAGGCTTATTTTATCCATTTCTTATTTGTACAAGTTCAAATTATATCAAATGGATGTTAAGAGTGCCTTCCTCGATGGTTTCTTGCAAGAGGAAGTGTTTGTTGAGCAACCCAAAGGGTTTGTAGATCCTCACCACCCTAATCATGTCTATCATTTCAAGAAAGCTTTATATGGGTTGAAACAAGCACTAAGGGCTTGGTATGAGCGTCTCACCCAATATCTTATAGACAATGGCTACACTAGGGGTAGTGTTGACAAGACTCTATTCATCAAGAAAGACAAAGATGAGCTCTTTATAACTCAAATCTATGTTGATGATATAGTCTTTGGCTCCACCAATGACACCAAAGTCCAACAATTTGTTGATGTTATGTCTTATGAGTTTGAGATGAGTCTTGTTGGTGAGCTAAGTTACTTTCTAGGTTTACAAATTAAGCAAATGGATGATGGGATTTTCATATCCCAAGCTAAGTATGCCAAAAACCTAATGAAGAAATTTGGCATTGAAAGTGCCAAACATTGTGATACACCCATGAGTACCACTTTGAAGCTAAGCAAGGATGCTAGTGGTAAAAGTGTGGACCAAACTTTATATCGTGGCATGATTGGTAGCTTGCTCTATTTAACCGCAAGTAGGCCCGATATCTCTTTTAGTGTGGGTGTATGTGCTGGGTACCAATCGGATCCTAAAGAGTCCAATCTCTCTTCCGTTAAGAGAATCATTTGATATGTGAATGGGACATCTAACTATGGAATTCAGTACTCTTTTGACACTAATGCTAGTCTTGTAGGCTTTAGTGATGCAGATTGGGCAGGAAATTATGATGATAGGAAAAGTACATCGGGCGGTTGCTTTTTCCTTGGGAACAACCTTGTCTCTTGGTTTTGCAAGAAGCAAAATTTGATTTTCTTGTCCACGGCTGAGGCCGAATACATAGCTGCTGGGAGTGGATGCACAAAACTTCTTTGGATGAAGCAAATGCTAGTCGACTATGGATTCAATCAAGGTACTCTTACTCTTTTTTGTGATAACATGAATGCAATTAATATTTTCAAGAATCCGGTTCAGCATTCTAGAACAAAGCATATTGACATCCGTCATCATTTCATTATAGAACTAGTTGAGAACAAATGCATAGTACTTGAGCATGTTGGTACTAATGATCAACTAGCGTATCTATTTACTAAACCCTTAGATGCTACTCAATTCAAGACTCTTAGTAGATCTATTGGGATTTGTTTAATGGAGTGATGTTTTGTTGGCTTTGACCCCATAAGGGGAACTCAAGCAAAGAGAGCTATTGTATACTTGTTGCATCCCATTTTTTTTTAAATGTTTATGCTCCTTTATTGATTGCTTCAGTAGCTTGGTTGCACTTATTATAGTATATTGTATTTTTTTCAATGAGTGTGAACTTTGCTTTGATTACAATCCATGTCATATTTATGTTCAAACATGCATTTTTGGACTAGGAGATCTACATAGAAAGTACATATTGAATGACCTATAATTATCTCCATGACATGATGATTCTTTAATGACATGCTAATGAGAAATGATAAAGCATGAATTATTGAATGCAAAATTTTGTGTGAAAAGAAGCTAATGAGACTAAAATGTTGCATCAATGTCTCTCTTTCTTTATTAGTTGAACATGGCTACTATCATACCGGTATCCTCCCGGAAAAATCAAATAAGGTGCAAAGTTTCTCATGCCATGTTTAGCTTATAAAGTTGGATATAGTGCCATTAAAAATTTGATATCTATCAAAACTCTATATCATTGCTTCTCTCATGACAAATGGTGAAATTGGTTTGAATTATATTGGAAACCTTTGTCATTTGCTTTGCCAAATACCATTGTTTTTGGACTTGAATGCAACATGTCTTGTATGCAAAGCATTTTTGATTCACACATTTTTTAAAAATAAATCTCGTTGTTTATCTCCTATTAATATAGTTGCATAAATGTGGCTTATATAATTATGCAACAATCTTGTATGCTTCTTGCTTTCTTTGCCTTGAGTGACCTAGTTGGGGACTTCTCCTTTGCCTATATCATGATAAAAAGGGGGAGTAGCATTGACCTAGCTTTGTGGTGTTAGGGGAGTATCATGTGGTAGCATGTGTTGGCTTTAAAGGGAGTAGTACTTGTTTGAGGGGGAGATTACATGTAGGGGGAGTAACCCTTTGAGAGGGAGCATTGCATGAGCATTTCACGATGTCATACTCATATTATTGGATGCAATTGCTTTTGTTTTATATTCACTTGATCATCTCACATGCACTTGGTTGGAAAGTGTATTTGTGCTTGCTTTGTGTGTAGGGTTGATAGTTCTACAAGAGATTGAAGATTTGAAGTTTTTTTTTTATGTTTATCTCGTTGTAATGTAGAATATCTTCTCAGTGTTTTATTTTGTTTTGTAAGGATTAATATGAGTGGTGGTTTTGTCACGAAATAGCCAAAGAATGAGATTGTAAAGTCCTCATTTGTTGATTGGCTTATTTCGTGAACAAATCACATTTTTGGTGTATTATATAAGGGTAGCTTAGGCTCTCAAGACCTCAAGAGGAGAAGCACCGAAGGTAAAATTCTTGTGCTTATTTACTTTGAAGAGATAGTTGCACACACTCACAAATTCATGCATAACTTTAATTCTTATTTGTTGAGTGTTTACTTGTGTGCATTTTGATTTAAATGACTCTTGTTAATTTATTTGCATCTTGTAATTAAATGTTTTATGTCATGTTTGGCATTAGAATAGGATGCATTTTTCATCACTCTTAAACTTGTTGAATTTGTGTGTTTGATTGTTGAAAGTAGGCATTGCGCTGGTGGTGCGCTACTCGACCAGCGCACCTCACCAGCGCAACATTCCAGTGGATTGTCGCATGTGTTGCGCTGCTGCACCCGAGCAAAGATGAAAAAATGGGCAGTGAGCTACTCGACTAACGCAGCCTCACCAACGTAACATTCCAGTGGGCCTCACCAGCGTAACATTCCAGTGGATTGTCGCATATGTTGCATCACTGAGTTGCGCCAGTCGACCAGCACCTATTATAAAATTAGGCTTTACGCTGATGGTACGCTACTCGACCAGCGCATGTCACCAACGCACACAGAGGAAGCTGAAACATTTTTTTTCAAAACGACCTCACTTTGTTTGGATCTCATATATATATAACTCTTTGATTTAAGGTTGTGTAAGAGTTCAAAACTTCATATATTTTCCTTAGAACACATTTCAAAGGAAAAACTCTTCCAAGAACTCATTTTTAATCACTCAAAGCATTCCCATGTGCATAAAAACTTCATCTTACACCTTCTAAGTTAATTTAGAGTGCATCAATGGATAGGTTTGCTTCATCACATCTTGTTTGGTAAGTTCTTCACTATCTTCTTACAAGTTAAGTGTTTTACTTGCTAAGCCATCAATTTAATTATTTGTATAGATACAAATTAGAGATTGTTGTGATGACATGATTGAGTGTTGTATTGTGATAGCTTCATAGGATTGATTGATCTATGTTTAGCTAAGCTTTTTGAACATGTCATTTAGCTCATGATATCTAGGATTGCATTAATTTTCATCTCATTATCCTAGATAAGCATATAGGGTTTCCTAACCTTGTGTGTTCTTGAATATCATCATATATTCAATTAGGACATTTTATCTCTTCATTGAGAAGTAAGACTTGTGTTGCTTCCGGGAGTAGGTAGCTTAAATCACAAGTAAGATGGACTAGGTTCACTTATACCGGGATTAGGTTTTAATTCCTTTGCCATTAGTGGATTCGACGTTCTAGTGTGGCGCACTCATCAGCCCGTGGTTTTTTCCATTTGGAGAGTTTCCACGTATATCTCAAGTGTCTTTACCATTTCCGCATTTATTACACTTGTGGTATTTCTGTAACTAGATAGGGGCATTTTTGTCAACTTGAACTTTAACAAAAATTGGGTAAAATTTATTTAAAATCTATTCACCCCTCCTTCAGATTAATATTACACACCAAAATATTTGTTTCGCTTCCCTTTCACATTTCATTCTAAGGAAGAAGAAAATGTAGTGCAGAAAATTTCCAGGTTTTTTCTCTCAACTTTGAATCACCATATCTCTCTCATTTCTTATCCGATTTTAGTGATTAAAGTTGGATAAGTTTCGTATTGAAGTCCTCTATCATCTCCAAGCAACATTGAAGTCATTTGTTCAAGTTTTCTGGTGGATTGCACCATTTTTGTGACTTCACTCAAAATTGTCAAGGTATTTGTTTATCTTTTGATTTCCTAGATTCTAATGTTCAAATACCTTGGTTCTTCTTCCTACTTGGGTGTATTTGACTTGAAAATATGTTGATGAGTGATAGATCTTCAATTAAATGCTAGTTGTGCTTAATTAGAAACTTGATTGTGAGTTAGGTTTCAATCAAACCTATGTTTTTCACATGATTGTGAGTTGTATTGTGCTAGCATCTTATCTAGGATTATTTGTGCTTTGATTGACTTTATTTTCATGATTAATAGTCTTATCATGTGCTAGAACTCATTTGTTGATTAAATTTAGGATTAGCACATTTGATTATATATTTAGAGTTTATTAGAGTTTAATTGGTTATTTTGTGAATATATGCTCTAAATGATTGCTAGAGATTTGATTGATCATATCTTATGTTTCTAGCATTTTTGTGTTAGTACTAAAGTCTTGAATATGTACTTCATGAACATGTTTATTTAAAGCTTTAGTAACATGAATAAAATCTAGGTTTAAAGTGTGTGTCTGGAAATTTGGCATGCTCTAGATTTTTATTCATGCATAAGATCTAGACAATCTTGTTTTGTGAACTTTATTGTCTATGTCTAGATCTTCATGGAATGTACCTAATCCATACATTTCATATGCTTATGCATCATCTTGTGTGGTGTCATTTTTGGATTATAAACAAGAAAAATATACTTTGTGTGCTCATTGATTAATTCTAGTTTCCATAGAATTTGTTGATCATCTTATTCTATGTTGCGTGCTTGTTTGCGTTTTACATTCAGGATCACTTAGATGCCTTGTGAGAAGGATTCTTGATAATAGGTGTGAGACCTATGTTGTTGAGCAAATAAGTCTTGGCAAGAGGTGTGAGACCTTGGCTTGTCAAGCAGGGAAGTCTGGCTAGAGTCCGGAGGACTCTGATTGTCGAGCAAGAAGTCTTGCCTAGGGTCGTGAGGATCCGGAAGGGCGAGTGAGGAAGTCTTGACTAGAGTCTGGAGGACTCGGATATTTGAGCAAGAAGTCTTGCCTTAGGTCGTGAGGATCCGGTAAGGTGAGCAAGAAAGTCTTGACAAGAGGTGTGAGGCCTCAGATTGTTGAGCATGAGGGCGACATCTTCATGAGTAGGATAGGAGGGTAGTTTCTAGGTGATGGGGTCACTTGAAAGATTGTACTTTTCTTATCTACTAGTGGATTTTGTTTGCCGGTGGTAGCTAACCCGTGGATGTTTCCTCTTCGGAGGTTTACAACGTGATATCTTGTGTCAACTTTTCTCTATCCCTATCTCTCTTATATTGGTAATTGTTATTTGAATAATGTGGATAGAACTTTATATGTAAGTTGACTTTCTTATACAATATTGTTTGTGTATGTTAGATATCTTTGTATCTTGTGATATTCCATTTAAGTTGTAAAGTACCACATTGTAATACTCTAAGTACAACTTACGGAATTTTGTCTACATTTAATATATTTGTTCATAAGATACATTGATTCTTATTGTATGTTTTGTAGACTAAGAGTAGAGATTTGAGCATACATTAATATATTGTTTTCTCATAACAATCATGTTAAATGTTAATTTGTATGCTTATCAAGGTTTTGTCACTAGTCTCGAAAGATTTGTTAATAGTGAGAGACAACCTATTCACCCCCCCTCTAGGTTGTTTAGTATAACCTTGTACATATTATTTTCAATTGGTATCAGAGCGGGTCACTTAAAGTAGTTAGTGTGATTCGGGATCTAAAAGGTTATTTACTAATCATGGATATCAACCTCTAGTCTACTATTGTTTATTTTTGGTTGTTCTCCTTCGTTGGTTGTGAAAATGGTTCTTCTTGTTTTATATTTCATTTGTCTACTAACAATTTTGTTGATAACCTTGAAAAGAAAGTTAGTGACAAAAGCAAAGATGAAGAAGCTTTTTCCGGAGGACGATAGATCTAGACATGATTACTTGTCATTGCAACTCAATGAAGAGAATTGCATGTCAAAGACCACCAACTTCTACTTGATGGCAAGAGTTTAAACTCTTGACAAGAAAAGAGATGAAGCGTTAAAGGAAGTTGAAGTGAAGAATGAAGTGATCAAATGTCTAGAAAAGAAGATGGTTGAAGAGGCTCGTATGTTAGATAGATTAACAAATGATTTTGCAAATAATTTGCTTTTATTTCTTGAAGGTAATGATCAAAGGCAAGGAAGAAGAGTTGGCAATCATGAAGGCCAAAGAGTTTGGTAATCTTCATTGAGATTCAAGTGACTTAAGCATTGTAGATGAGCAAGTGGAGTCTCCTACAACTAAAGCCAAGTCACTAAGGAACAAGATAATTTCAAAGGCCAAGTCTTCCAAGGTCAAGTGCAAAATCAAGGAAATTAAGAAGTCTTCACCATCTGTACACTCTCACCTAAATAGTAACATCTTGAAATTTATTTCGGTTTGCTAATTTTTCTATATTGTCGTGAGTATATTAGATGATGCAAACTAGGGAATGTGATGCATGCTAATGAGATGTGAAAATCTTCTATGAATGTTTCTTGCATGATAATACTTTGAATCTTGTGTGTGATAATGATAATCATGTGAAGAAAATAATAGAGAAGATTTGGGTGAAAATGAGTGTTTCACATGATCATATGTATAGTCTTGATGATATTTTTGTTGATGGCAACAATAATGTGTTTTACATGAGTAATATCTTTATAGAGAAGATAGTTGATGATTTATCGTCTAGATATATTTTTGCCAGAGAAATGATCATGATTTTTGTGTGAAATTTCACCTAAGAACAAATGGTTCAAGGAGTGAGTGCTTTTACCTCTAGTGTAAGTAGCACATGTGAGTTAGCATTAAGGCTAAGTGTCAAGTGTGCTGAGAATTCTAGCTAGCTAGCTTGGAATACTCCACATCTAGACATGAACTTAGCTATCTCACTTAACTTTGTTTTGATAGTCGAAATCCATTGATTAACTTTTGAGAAGTTACTCTTATGAAATCTATTTGGTGATTATCTTGTCAAGACTTTTGGAGAAAGTCATTTCTACTCTTGCATTGCATCATATAGCATGTCATATTAGAGAACTAGTATAGCATTCATATGGTCCTTGTTGGCATTTGCTCTTTAAAGATCTTTTAGTGATGTGTTCACAAAGATCTTACTCATGATGCATGAAATGCTTGCTTGAATGATGAGTGACATACTTTTTGAAATTATAAGCTTCATATTCTTTGAAAGCTACTCATTAGAGAAGTAATGATCTTGAATAAGTCTTTACTTATTGCTCTTAGATCATGTGCTTATGGGCCATAAAAACTTGATTTTCAAAAATTGCACTTCGCTTCTCTTATATGTTTAAGTTTGAGTAGTTGAGTTTGAAAATGTGTAGATTATGGATGCATCTAAAAGTTTATTGCTTAGTACATGACAGATGACCTATGGTTAGTATCCATTTTGCTTCAGCAACTACATAGAACTCAACGAGCACCTTCATGGAAAAGGGCTACACACATTGGTGTTGAAGCCGCCCAATGTAGGAAAGGGCTACACCATTTTGATGAGTGAAAGCCGTCATGAAGAATTTATGTTTATGTATGCAAAATCAAAGAAGTGTTGAAAAAGAATCAATAAAAGAAAAAATCTTTCATTCAAAGCCTAAAGAGAAATGGAGGAAGGCTTAAAATGAAGTATAGTTGAAAATTGTGATTGCTCGGGTTGAAAAACAGAAATGAGATGACGATCCACATGCACACACACGCTCATATGTTGAAATCTATTCTATTTAAAGCAAAAATCCAGATGATAATCAGTTTGACCTTGATTGGAAAAGCTTTAGATGGATAGGTGTTGAAGTGGTTTGCATGTTGATATCACAATCACTCCTTTTATATGTGCTTAAAGCAAAAATTCACGCACACACTTTTGCTTATAGAGTATTTTGATATTCTAGCAATTTTTAGAAGAATTATGAGAGAGATCGAAAATCTTGGTGTATCTCTCATAGTTTGTGGAGCTTATTTTGTTGGATATTTTTAATATTGATTGAATGTGTGATTGTGTGGATTTATTGTGAACATTATTCTATCTTGATCTTAGATAGAGCACTTATCAAAGGGGAGCATAGTATGCTAGACTTTGTTCTCTTTTATGATTTGTTCACATGTTTCAAGTTGATATTTGTTGGCATATTTTTTGGTTGATATAATGAATCTTGTAGATGCTATTTCATGTTTCTTGATTTGCATGATGATTCTTTGTATTAACTTATGCCTTTGTATGTGTGATCACAAATAATGCATGAAACAATTTTGTAATAATTGTATGATTGTATTTGCAGTCAACTTCTCCTTATTTGGGGTTGTATAGTAGTTGAGATTGCAATCAATTCCCTCGTTCTTGAAATTGAAATGAGAATAGTTGCAATGAATTCTTCTTTGTTTTGGAGTCGATAGTAATTGTAATTGTAATTAATTCTATTGATTGTAGTTACAGTGAATTCCTCTTTGTTTGAGGTCGATAGTAATTGTAGTTGTAATCAATTCAATTGGTTATAGTTTCAGAAAATTCCTCCTTGCATAGGGTGATAGTAATTGTAGTTTTAATCAATTTAATTGATTGTAATTACAGAAAATTCCTCCTTACTTTGAATGATAGCAGTTGTGGTTGTAATCAAATATTTTCTTGTTTAAGGTTGATATGATTGTCGTTGATACCAATTCCTTCATATTTGGGGCTAATATGATTGTTAATGCAATTGTTGGACTTGGTAGAAATGACCTATATGCTTAAGAGTAAAATTTATGCATTTGTGATTCACTATACCTTGATGAGTTTGTTGTGGTGTATAGATTTGAATAACCTTTGATAGGTTAACATGGAAAAGCAAACTAGAATCAAGGGAGAAGATATGGGAGCTAGATGCTTGAAATAAATCAATGTTTCAAGTAAAGCGT
This sequence comes from Dipteronia dyeriana, assembly GCA_032871835.1. Taxonomy (NCBI): domain Eukaryota; kingdom Viridiplantae; phylum Streptophyta; class Magnoliopsida; order Sapindales; family Sapindaceae; genus Dipteronia; species Dipteronia dyeriana. The sequence goes on along the minus strand of CM065299.1, from coordinate 12,607,264 downwards.
CCATCTCTGAACATTATGTGAGATCACCAATTGTTTCATTATTTGATCTCAAGATATCATTTTTTTTCTTCGACATAATTTTATGTCAAAAAAGGGGGAGAAATATGATATTGTTTTAGCGTATCTTCTTTGAATATTTGTCAAGTATTGAACTTCTTATGGCATGTAATATTGTGATTTCATTTGGTTAAGAATATCTTTGAGATAGCATGTATTAAGGGGAAGATACATGATTCATTTTGGATTTAAATGTTTAATTCTTACCATAATTGTATATTGCCATATGTGTCTTTCTCTTGGATATGCTTTGTGCTTTAAGTTGATTTTAGGTGGCTACAAGAGAAGATCAAGAAGAAGTTCAAGACTTGTTGAAGATTAGTCTTAAGGAACTAACTCATTGTAATGTGAGGGTGTGATTTTGTGACTAATCTTCATGTTGTAAGTTTTAGTATTTTGTATAGGTGTTTTGACATAGAATTTGCCAAAGGGAGAGATTGTTAGGTTTATGAGTTATGTTGGCATTATTCTATATCAAAACAACATTTCCTTTGTATTGTTTAATTGTCTAGGATTCATGATGATCCAAGCTTCAAAGAAAGAAGAAATGACAACTATTCAAGCACGTTCAAGTCTTCAAAAGGAAAAGTGCTTCATGATTCTACAAAGGTATATTAAGACCTTTATTTTCTCTTTCATGGCTAAGGCGCACACACACACAATTCATACATTTGTGTCCCTGCATCGTAGTGCATCATTTGGTATAACACTTTCACACACTTAAAGTTGAATGCTCATGCATTGGTATGAAAGTAACATGTTTTGGAAAATGCATGATTGGAGACTATCTCTATGTAGTTTGTATTCTTGTGTGAAATGTGTTTGTTTGGTTAAATGTTTGTATAACATGGATATTGAACTTGATTTTAGTCTAAAAACATTCTTGATTGTGTTCTGGTCATTTCGGTTACTCATACTATTGATTTCAAGTTCCGAGTCAAAAGTTATGACACTTTTCAGTAATGTTGCGTACATTGTCTTCGTCTTCGTATATTGAGTCGAATTCTTATTTTTTGGGTTGAGTATCTTATATGTTCATGTTCTTGAGAGAGTTACGGTTCATAATCTACAAATGGATTCAATTCCGAGTTCGAAGGCCGGATAACGGTCAAAGAACGTGAAGGAAGATCGAGGGAAAAAGAAAACAGCAAAGCTCTTCTTTCCCGAGATGGCACGTGGCCATCTCGGGGAAGAAGGCTTTCTGCTCTGAGATGCCCACACGCCATCTCGGGTAGCAAGCATGCTTGGCTGCTTCTTGTCCCTTTTGGTCATTTCATATGCCCAATTTTCCCTCTCCTTTATATATTCCTTCTCTCTCACATTTCATTCTAAGAAAGAAGAAAATGTAGTGCAGAAAATTTCCAGGTTTTTTCTCTCAACTTTAAATCATCATAACTCTCTCATTTCTTATCCGATTTGAGTAATTCAAGTTGGAGAAGTTTCGTATTAAAGTCCTCTACCATCTCCAAGCAACTTTGAAGTCATTTATTCAAGTTTTCTAGTGGATTTCACCATTTTCGTGACTGCACTCGAAATTGTCAAGGTATTTGTTTATCCTTTGATTTCCTTGATTCTAATGTTCAAATACCTTGGGTCTTCTTCCTACTTATGTGTAATTGACTTGAACATATGTTGATGAGTGATAGATCTTCAATTAAATGCTAGTTGTGCTTAATTAGAAACTTGATTGTGAGTTAGGTTTCAATCAAACCTATATTTTTCACATGATTGTGAGTTGTATTGTGCTAGCATCTTATCTAGGACTATTTGTGCTTTGATTGACTTTATTTTCATGATTAATAGTCTTATCATGTGCTAGAACTCATTTGTTGATTAAATTTAGGATTAGCACATTTGATTATATATTTAGAGTCTATTAGAGTTTAATTGACTATTTTGTGAATATATGCTCTAAATGATTGCTAGAGATTTGATTGATCATATCTTGTGTTTCTAGCATTTTTGTGTTAGTACTAAAGTCTTGAATATATACTTCATGAACAGTTTATTTCAAGCTTTAGTAACATGAATAAAATCTAGATTTAAAGTGTGTATTTGGAAATTTGACATGCTCTAGATTTTTATTCATGCATAAGATCTAGACAATCTTGTTTTGTGAACTTTATTGTCTATGTCTAGATCTTCATGGAATGTACCTAATCCATACATTTCATATGCTCATGCATCATCTTGTGTGGTGTCATTTTTGGATTATAAACTAGAAAAATATACGTTGTGTGCTCATTGATTAATTCTAGTTTCCATAGAATTTGTTGATCATCTTATTCTTTGTTGCATGCTTTTTTGTGTTTTGCATTCATGATCACTTTGATGCCTTGTGAGAGGGAAGTCTTGACAATAGGTGTGATACCTTTGTTGTTGAGCAAGTAAGTCTTGGCAAGAGGTGTGAGACCTTGGCTTGTCAAGCAAGGAAGTCTTGGCTAGAGTGGGGAGGACTCGGATAGTCGAGCAAGAAGTCTTGCCTAGGGTCGTGAGGATCCGGAAAGGTGAGCGAGGAAGTCTTGACTAGAGTCGGGAGGACTCAGATAGTTGACCAAGAAGTCTTTCCTTGGGTCGCGAGGATCCAGTAAGGTAAGCTAGGAAGTCTTGACAAGAGGTGTGAGGCCTCAGATTATTGAGCATGAGGGCGACATCTTCATGAGTAGGATAAGAGGGTAGTTTCTAGGTGAAGAGGTCACTTGAGAGATTGTACTTTTCTTATCTACTAGTGGATTTTGTTTGTCGGTGGTTGCTAACCAGTGGATGTTTCCTCATCGGAGGTTAACCACGTTATATCTTGTGTCAACTTTTCTCTATCCTTATCTCTCTTATATTGGTAATTGTTATTTGAATAATGTGGATAGAACTTTATATGTAAGTTGACTTTCTTATACAATATTGTTTGTGTATGTTAGATATCTTTGTATCTAGTGATATTCCATTCAAGTTGTAAAGTACCACATTGTAATACTCTAAGTACAACTTATGGAATTTTGTCTACATTGAATATATTTGTTCATAAGATACATTGATTCTTATTGTATGTTTTGTAGACTAAGAGTGGAGATTTGAGCATACATGAATATATTGTTTTCTCATAGCAATCATGTTAAATGTTAATTGTATGCTTATCAAGGTTTTGTCACTAATCTCGAAAGATTTGTTAAAAGTGAGAGACAACCTATTCACCCCCCCTGCCCCCGCCCTCTAGGTTGTTTAGTATAACCTTGTACATATTATTTTCAAAAACTCCTCCTAAAGCTCTTTTCCATGCTTGGCTCATTTTTGGTCAAAGACCACTCCTATATCCTTACAATCTACTCTTAATTGGGTGGATGACATGTATAAAAGGGTGGTGGAGGTGTATGGTGAGCTCCCATAGAGGAAAAACCTCCATGGGAGCTTGAATCACTCACTTATTTGGTGAAGAATATGGATTAGAGTTTGTGTGGGTTGTGGGAGATGTGTGGGAGGTGTGTGTGTGTGTTTATAGTGTTGGGAGGTTAGAGCCAAAATTGGGTGTGAAATAACGAGATACCCTCTCAAATTCGGGTTTAAAATGGCAAAACTAGGCAAATATGTGACCTTGAGCCGACTTGGTGCTCAGGTCGCCTCCAGGTCGCCCAAACAAACAAAGTAAGTTCAGTTTTGTTTTTTGTTTTTTGTTTTTAATATGAAAATCCAAATCTTAATTCTCAAGAATCGATTATGGGTGCCTCTGATACCAATTGTAAGGGATTTCGATTAGACAATTAAAATGCTTAGGCACAAAATTAATCTGGATGTTTAACCTAAACATGTTCCTATACATACTTAATCAAACCCTTAAACAATTATAACATAACCCATATCAATTCAAGAGAAAATAATTAAATCTAGAAAGGGAAAGCGTACCTGAATCTATCGCTGGAGATTTGTGAACGGGTTGTGATCTTCCAAATTATCACGGTCTTTATGAACCCTACTATGTTCTATTTGCTCTGTTGATGAGATACAGAGAAAACTAAAGTATCGTGTAATTTGGGGACCATAACCCTAAATATATATAATAATCAAATTATTATATGTTGGCTATTTCTAGTTCGGCCCCTAAACAAATTAGAAATAGCACTCTGGTATCTACACTTTAATTCCATAACAATTATACCCTTAAGCCTTAATACTTTAAATCTTAATTAGATCACTTTAATTTAAGCTTAACCAAAAGATAGCACAACACATTTAATGTTCACATGTGTGACCGCATATGATGGAGTTTTCCAACATCACCATGAAAGAAAGCTTTGAAGCCAAAGGTAGCAAAATATATTAAAACGAGTGCATCAAGAACACATACGGAATGCGAAAATCTCATCTTTATAAATCGCCCGAACCTCCTTCCACGAGATGCAACACGAAAATATCCTGGATAATCAAAATTACTGCCAGGCTACCTCTTCTCTCTAGTAACAACTCACTATTCTGTTTAACGAAAGTCATTGTGTTGTTTGTTTCTTGGTCCAAATTTTTGGCAATAAAGCAGCTCGTCTGTAAAATAATAAAAATTATTTTCTTCCAAATGAAATTACACATTATTCATTTTCAAATACAAATCATAGACTTCAAGAAGCAATATCAGTATTTGATTCATCTATTGCTGAAAATGATAGTAATAAATTAAAAAAAAACACACAAAACCGCAAGAAAATACACGAGCACAAACACAAACTTGCATCAAATTGTTAGAGACACAAGAGTGGCTGAAATTAAGTATAAAATACAATTAATAGAGTGCTAGCGATTAAAATCAAGAAATTAAGAAATAATGGCGCACCTGATGCAAATATTTCAAATTCTCACCTTCTAATAATCTCATGTTAAACGAAGGATGAAACAGAAGAAGAAAACGAGGCTGGAGATTATTATTACATAATACTGAATGCAAATTTATAATAAAAATACAAAACAGAGCTTATATAGGCAAGAATATGAAGGGCTAATTATAATATAATTTTATTCAAATTTGATGTTCAAATCTAATGTCCAAGTAATATGGATCCTTAATTTATTTACTAAGTGAAGCTACTTTGTCCAAATCTGGTGTCTAATTGATATGGCATCACTATAACCCATTCATTTATATTATGCAAATCTAATATGATTTAAATGAACGGATTATAGTGATGTAACATCATTTGAGCACCAGATCTGGGAACTAGATTTGAACACCAAATTTAGACAAAGTATCATTAATGTTATTTGTATTAAAATTAGATTATTGGAACCATTGGTTTTTAGGTATACCACGTTATTTGGGCAACAAATTTTTATAAACTAGCGCTACATTGGACACCAAATTTAGATAAAATAACATTAATGTTATTTGTATTAAAATTACATTATTGGAACCATTGGTTTTTAGGTATACCACGTTATTTGGACAACAAATTTTATAACGTAGCACTACATTGGACACCAAATTTAAATAAAATAGCATTAATGTTATTTGTATTAAAATTGCATTATTGGAACCATTGGCTTTTAGGTATACCACGTTATTTGGACAGTAAATTTTTATCTTATATAATAATATAAAAATAGGATTCAAATCAGCTGTCCAGATAGCATTTCCCAATTTGTGTCTAACCAACCAAATTTAGATAAATGTCTACATTTAATTTTTTTTTCAACTTCTTCATAAATGTAAACATATGTCCCAATTTGATTGGTTTACACAAATTGGTATATGGGTCCAAAAAAAATAACTTCTTTCAACCAAAAGTTACCACGTGTCATGTCATTTTATTAGTACTCTTATATATAGTTCTTTCATTAATAATATATCATATAAAAAAATAGAACTATACACCATTAATTGGTGGGCAGAGTACCAAAAAAGTCATTCGCTATTTAAATTGTTCAAAAATCACTATTTTGACAAAACATTATTCATTGACAGTCATTCTGTTAAAATCTAACAGAAAGCTACCGTTATCTGTGACATGACACCTATAAAGATTTTTATAGGTAATATTTTATGTATTTTGATTATTTAATTATATATAAAGTAATGATTTAATTTTAAGAATTTTATGGACAATATTTCCTGTTTTAAAAAGTAATCATGATAACAAATAGTTAATATACAAGTAAAAAAGCCAGTTAAAAGCCAGATTAAAAATCGGTGCAAAACATGTTTTACTATTTTTACCCATATTCTAACAGGTTATGACATAAACAAACGAACTTCAAACAATTAATGGACAAAGTGGCAACAATTGATGTTTTCCTTATATGAAATGTCTAATTTGAGTCATTTTGAAAAATTAATAGTCATTTAGGGACTACCTCACCAAATCAGTGGTTTTACATATCATTGACCCTAAAAAAATATAAAAATAGCTTATTTCAACCACAAACTGTCACATCATCTGTCATTTCATTAATAATCTTATATTTATTAGAGTAATGCTACTTTGTCCAAATCTGGTGTCCAAATGATGTGGCAACATTCTAGTCCATTTATTTAAATCATACAAATATAATCCAATTTAAATGAATGAACTAAAGTATTGCCATATCATTTGTGCACCAAATTTGGGTAAAATAACATTACTTTATTTATTATATATATTTCTTTCATTAATTACATATAATCATCATATATCATATATAATATTAAAATAGCTTCTTTCAACCAAACGTTGACACGTGTCATTTCATTAATGTTCTTATAATCATATCATATCATATCATATACAGTTAATATATATTTTTGACAAATGACCAAAGTGAAAATTTTCAACTGCCTAGTACTTGGCAGGATGCATCGCATGGTACCCTGTAGGGCATACTTGGAAGAACCTACCTTGGAACCAGTTTTCCCGTGACCTTGGAACCTTGATATCACCATCTGGGAGAAAGGTCAGTGTTGTTTCACTGATGAAACCATGCTTCAAGTAGGGTCAGCTCCAAGGCACTGTCCACCTGGAATTTAGGTACCATAATATCTGCCTGACACCTAAATATCGCGACACCAATATGTGACCCATCCGAGGTATACCTCCTACCTGGAATCTTGGTGACTGACTGGTACTCGAGTACCTCGACGCAATCTTGTAACCCCTCCAAGGAATGTATCCAGCCTACCAAGCAAAAAGAGGACTACCGGGAAAGAGTCAGCAAGGAAGAACAAACGCCACGCTAACAGACCTGTACATCAGAGTACCAGGCCATTAGGGAAGGAAGACAAAATTCTCCTCCAGTAACAAGGTTGACTTTTTCACCATTAAAGTGCTATAATAAGACCAAATAGGTCAACATATTCGCAATTTATATTCAAACGAAAATGAAAATTCCCTACAATGTGTATGTCTATAAACTTAGAGGGTGAATAGGTTTTAACACAATTGATTGCCAACATTTTGAATTAATCAATGTTAATAAATTCACCTCATTAACAAACATGGAAAACAAGTAAAAGTTACGGAAATAAAAAATGACACACGATTATACATGGAAACCCTTAACAAGGGAAAAACCATAGGCTAACCACTTAGCCACTCCCGATCCTCAAATCCACTATTGTAATGATGCTTACAACCTAAGTTGGCCACCTAGTCACACTTCAAGGTTACTAACCCACCACTACTACCCAACGGGCCTTAATAGTGATTTTTGATCAACAAGCTTGTGCACTAAACAATTAGTCACAAAGCTTAACCTCAATGAAGAGTTAAAAAAACCGAAGTGAATATGATGAAATATTCAAACATGCAAGTAAGGCTAGGCTACACGAAATGCTTATCTAGAAATTTAAAGATGTCAATAAATGCAATTCATAGATATCAATGTCTAAATGCAAGTGCAAAAAGACCTAACTAGATATAGCTATGAAAGTCTAAAATCTAGTTATCAAACAAAAGCTAATCAATTTAAGTTGTCATGAAACATGGCAAAGAATAATCAATGCAATTAACAAATGCAATCAATTAGACCTAAACAATATCTAAATGCAAAGCATAGAGATTTAGCTAGAAGGGTAAAATCGTCTCAAATGCTAGATATCACTAATAAATGTTCTCAACCAACAATCAACATCACAAGCACGTTATAAAAGCTATTAAACACAAAAACATGCATTCAATTAGCAATAGAAGCTAAAACCTAGGCATACATGACATAGTAATGATATAATAAAGTCTAGTACATGTAGAAATCACCTAGTCAAGAAAAAGATGATGCTCCATACATAGATGATCTTAGAATGAAACTAGATGACCATGAGATAAAGTTTGGATGAGTAAAAGTGAGTGTTTGGGAGTCTTTTTACCTCTAGAAAAGCTAGGTCACTCAAAGATGGCTTCTTAGACTCCTTATAACCAAAGAGAAGAGAAGAGAACATATATATAAATGGTGTCATACAAGAAGTGACCTCATTTTGGATAAAAGGCAACCAAACCCTGTTAGGACCGCTGGCTAGACCGCGGTACAGGTAATGTGCCCAGACCGTGGCACAAGGAACTGTGTATCGCCTGGATAACACCGTTTTGTAGACCGTTGTGCATGCAACTGCACAGACCGCGGTATGAACAACATGCAACACCTAAGAACCTTCACTTGGGAAATCGATATGTATGTAAATAACACAGGCCGTGGAACCAGCATTGTGTAGCCTCTGGTAAACACCGTTGTGTAGACCGCGGCGGAGGCACTGCAAGCGGAGCGGTCTAGACCGCAGTTAAGAGGAAAAACCTCTTCTAAGAGCAAACTAAATGCATAAAATAACCAATCAAGAGATATGGCAAATCAAGCACACAAGAAAGCAACTAAGAATTAATGCAAGATGATCAAAACATACATATGAGTGAGTGCGTGCATTATTATCTCTACAATGAAAGTTAAGCAAGTGATATATCTTTGAAGCTTGAGCTTTGTCACAAACAAAGACGACCTAAACTACCCTTACATGTGTAAGGACCTCGATTTTATGATTGACTTATTTCATGAAAAACCACACTACATTGGGGATGATTGTGTAATGGGTAGCTTAGGTCCTCATTGGCAAGCTTCCAAGCATCTCCATGACTTCAAGAGCAAAATATATATTCACTTGACTTTGCCTCTTAAAGAGTTTAGGTGCACACACACACCTCATGCATGCTTTGTTGATCTTGCATTTGTGTTGATATTGTTTATATGTGTGTATCTCTTCACAATCACACTTGAACTTCATTTATAGATTTAAGTGTGGTATTGTGTTGTGTTCAAGCTTGCATGATGGTGTGCTTGTTTTAGCGCGTTGAGTGACCATATGAGAATGCCTCATTCTTCTCTTGGTTTGGTTATATGGAGTAAGGTGTCTAGTTTCAAAAGAGTGTATTTAAATAATTTAAATATTTTTCAAAACTGACCCTTGTATGGTCTTGTGACCATATCTTTTTATAAAATTATTAAAAATGAGTTTTGAAAATTTATATACAAACTAGATGCCCATACCTTTCCAGCGGTATATTATTAGTAATATTTCATAACCGTTTGGATTGGTTTTAAAATCTCCAAAGTGACTACAAAAATAGGGCATCTCTGTTGTTGTTCGTTTCAGACCTTTGGTCACTCAAATAACTATAACCTTTTTTATAGACATTCAAATCATATTCTGTAAATTAAAGTACAAAGTAGACTTCTATACCTTTCCAACGGTATATTATACAAAAGGTTTGGATGTTATTTGGTCACGTTTTGGGTCGCTCGAATCTCAGCCTGTTGAGTTGTTGCGGCTGCGCCAGTCCACAAACGCCCTCACCAGCTCCTCTTGGATAGTAGGTGTGCGCTCGTGTGGCAATTTTCGACCAGCGCACTGAGTAATTTTTGGGCAATTTTCAAAACGATATAGTTTTGCTCTAGGGCTCATATATACATGCCATCTTCTTCCTCACTCGTTTTTCAGAGCTTCAAAACCATTTTTTAGTGTAAGAAAGTATTTTCTTTGAGAGAGAAGTTCCAAGAGTTATTATTTAACTCTCCAAACCCAAAACCCATCATTCGTTCATAAAACAAACATCATCTAGCTACATCTAGGATGTTTCTTAGCATGGGTCTTCATCAACACATGTAACTTGGTAAGTAGAACACCATCTTCATCATTCTTGTGTTCTAGCTTAACAAGATATCTCTTGTATGACTTGTATGTCTCTAGATTAGGATTTTTATTACATGTAGAGATTGTTATTGATGTTTGGGTTGTTGTATTGTGATAGCTTGCATAATTAGGTTGTTTTACCAAAATAGCTAATCTATATATGTTCATGTATGCTTAATTGATGATTAGGATTGCCTTGTGCATCTAGTCTAGTTCATGAACATTTATGTGTATGCCTCATTGATTGCATTTATTGATTGCAAATATATTGCCCTTAGTTATATGTTGTGACAACTTGTGTTGGTTGAACTTTTATTGACAATTAGGTTGCTAGAATCTTTTTGCATCTAATTGAGTCCTTATGTATGGGCATGTAGGCATTGTTTGATAACTAGGTTGTTGTATTGCATTATCTATACCTAGTTAAGCATTGTGTGTTTAGTTTAACATATTTTACATTGAGCATTCATTGATTATTTCACTTAGACCATATATTCTTCATAGAGTCAAAGTCTTGTGGCTTCTAGGTGAAGTTGCACAAGCAATTGAAGTCAAGTCTTGCAACCAAGGGTAGCTTGGCAAGTAATTGGTCGGGTATCCACTGTAAAAGGCCCGAGGGGTAGAGTAGGAGGTGTTCACGCCAAGAGTAGTGTATCATGGGATATCACTAGGGACTGAACCAAGAGTGGTGAGTGGCGGTGTCCATAGCCTGAGGTTGTCGAGAGTGAAAGTCCGAGAATCACTTGAGGGTATAACCTTTTTCTCATATAGTGGATTTCTGTGATCGTGTGTGGCTAGCAGAATAGCCCGTGGTTTTTCCCATTTTGAGGGTTTCCACGTAAACATCAAGTGTTATTTATATTTCTGCACTTTATACTTGATGTTGTATGTTTGTTTTATTGGGTGAATTTTGAATATTGACTAATCAAAAAAAAATGGTAATTAACTTGATTAAAACCTATTCACCTCCCCCCCCCCCCCCCCCCCCCCCTTCCCTCTAGATTATTAGACACACACTTTATAGGGAACTTTCAACATGTTAATCCCTTAATATGGTTTGTTAATCGAAACAAGCCAATCAAAAACCGAGGAACTTACAATCTCCCTCTTTGGCTATTTTGTGACAAAACCACTCACTTACAATTCATCCTCACAAAAACAAACCAAAAGACAAGGATCAACAAAGTTTTTCTTCATTACAAAGATATGCCTAAAAAACTAGATCTTCAAGTCATCCAGCTCTTGTAGAATCAACATCCTTATAAAACAATATAACTACACTTTCCAAGATAAGTGTATGTGAGGTGATCAAGTAAAATAAAAATAACAAGCAAAACATACAAGCAACATGCAACACAATGAAAAAACAAATGCTTCTCCTAAATGGGTTACTCCCCCTCAACAAGTCACTCTCAACACCCCAACTCCCCATTAATCCACACTTCTCCCCCTTTTTGTCACAAGATAGACAAAGAGTTATTCCCTCTGCGGGTCACTTTAGCAAAGAGAGATATTTGCAAGATAAATGCATAATCATATACAACAACTTTATGCAATTTAATTAAGAGAGAGAGAAGAGCAAGGAAGTTATATATGTGTGAAATGAATACCTTGAATGGAAGACATGTAACATTAACTTTCAAAGCATAGTATTTGGCAAAACAAATATCAAAAGAGCTTCCAAAAGAAGTCAAACCAATTTGTACCCTTTTGTCAAAAATGAATAAGATATAGCAAATAAAACTTTCAACACAACACATAAGCAACCTTTTCAATCCTTAATGACCAACCAAGACATGGATGTCGAATCCTTATTGATTGGATGGATATAAAATCATTATTGGTTGTTGTCTTGTTCAACCATTAAGAAGAGAGACAAGGCTAAATTAAATGATACATCCTTATTAGTTAAATGGACACAAGCTTCTTATTGATATTAGCCTTGTCAATTGCATTCACACACATTTGCACACAATTACTTCATGCATAATATTTAACATGTCAAACTCAAGTTCATATATAACATGAATAAAATCTAGATTTAAAGTGTGTATTTGGAAATTTGGCATGCTCTAGATTTTTATTCATGCATAAGATCTAGACAATCTTGTTTTGTGAACTTTATTGTCTATGTCTAGATCTTCATGGAATGTACCTAATCCATACATTTCATATGCTCATGCATCATCTTGTGTGGTGTCATTTTTGGATTATAAACTAGAAAAATATACGTTGTGTGCTCATTGATTAATTCTAGTTGCCATAGAATTTGTTGATCATCTTATTCTATGTTGCATGCTTGTTTGTGTTTTGCATTCATGATCACTTAGATGCCTTGTGAGAGGGAAGTCTTGACAATAGGTGTAAGACCTATGTTGTTGAGCAAGTAAGTCTTTGCAAGAGGTGTGAAACCTTGGCTTGTCAAGCAAGGAAGTCTTGGTTAGAGTCGGGAGGACTCGGATAGTCGAGCAAGAAGTCTTGCCTAGGGTCGTGAGGATCCGGAAAGGTGAGCGAGGAAGTATTGACTAGAGTCGGGAGGACTCGGATAGTTGAGCAAGAAGTCTTGTCTTGGGTCGCGAGGATCCGGTAAGGTAAGCTAGGAAGTCTTGACAAGAGGTGTGAAGCCTCAGATTGTTGAGCATGAGGGCGACATCTTCATGAGTAGGATAGGAGGGTATTTTCTAGGTGAAGAGGTCACTTGAGAGATTGTACTTTTCTTATCTACTAGTGGATTTTGTTTGTCGGTGGTTGCGAACCAGTTGATGTTTCCTCATCGGAGGTTAACCACGTTATATCTTGTGTCAACTTTTCTCTATCCCTATCTCTCTTATATTGGTAATTGTTATTTGAATAATGTGGATAGAACTTTATATGTAAGTTGACTTTCTTATACAATATTGTTTGTGTATGTTAGATATCTTTGTATCTAGTGATATTCCATTCAAGTTGTAAAGTACCACATTGTAATACTCTAAGTACAACTTATGGAATTTTGTCTACATTGAATATATTTGTTCATAAGATACATTGATTCTTATTGTATGTTTTGTAGACTAAGAGTGGAGATTTGAGCATACATGAATATATTGTTTTCTCGTAGCAATCATGTTAAATGTTAATTGTATGCTTATCAAGGTTTTGTCACTAATCTCGAAAGATTTGTTAAAAGTAAGAGACAACCTATTCACCCCCCCCCCCCCCCCCCCCCCCCCTCCGCCCTCTAGGTTGTTTAGTATAACCTTGTACTTATTATTTTCAAAAACTCCTCCTAAAGCTCTTTTCCATGCTTGGCTCATTTTTGGTCAAAGACCTCTCCTATATCCTTACAATCTACTCTTAATTGGGTGGATGACATGTATAAAAGGGTGGTGGAGGTGTATGGTGAGCTCCCATAGAGGAAAAACCTCCATGGGAGCTTGAATCACTCACTTATTTGGTGAAGAATATGGATTAGAGTTTGTGTGGGTTGTGGTAGATGTGTGGGAGGTATGTGTGTGTATTTATAGTGTTGGGAGGTTAGAGCCAAAATTGGGTGTGAAATAACGAGATACCCTCTCAAATTCGGGTTTAAAATGGCAAAACTAGGCAAATATGCGACCTTGAGCCGACTTGGTGCTCAGGTCGCCTCCAGGTCGCTATTCCCCTCGGGTGAAGATTTTCCAACTTCGGGCACCATTACGAAAACGACCATAACTTTCTCTAAAAAGCTCATAATTGTGATCTATAAAAAGCGTTGGAAACTAGAAATCCGAAGCTTTTCGAAAATAGGTAATATGGAATGTAGTTCGATTTGAGGACTGAGATATGGCCCCCAAAAGTTGAGTATTTTGCACAAGCAATTCCATTTCAGCCCATCTAACCTCCAAAACTCTTCAATTAAGCTCAAATACCTTCCGTATGGAACATGCACCTACAAAAGGCTTACAAACACATTAAATACCAAAATATACTCAAAAACGAGAACAAAAACTAAGTAATGGGTACCTAAAATAGGTATGTAAATTGTTCTGATCACCCACGTTATGTCACGTAATAACCTGAAACCGAGAGATAGAAAGTCCATCATCAAGCCAGTGCACGGGTAGTGCGCAGGTAGCCTACCCGCGCACTAACCAGCACAATAGGTACTACAAAGGTCTCTCATCGCGCTAAAAAGAGCACACCATCGTGCACGTGCAAACTATCCGATCAAGCAACAGAATATGAATTAAACACACAACAAACACATTATGAATGCACATAAGACATCAATAGAGCACACATGCATTAACAAATCAAATGCAAGTAAGTTTGTGTGTGTGAGCAACACATAATGCATGTCAATATAAATGCAAAGATGTGATCAATATAAACATGCAAGAAGAGTTATCAAAACATGAATGCATACTCATATAGACACACAACATATACGAATAAGCGATATGTATGAGTTGTGAGTGTGTTCAACTATATCTCTTCAAAGCAAGAGAGCATATAGAAATTTACCTTTGATGCTTATTCTCTTGAGGTCTTCAGAGCCTAAGTTACCCGTATATTATCAAACCCCAAAATGTTGTTTGTTCACGAAATGAGTCAATCAATAATAAGGACTTTACCCTACCAGATGACACTATTGCTTTTGAAGCTTTGGCAATTTAAATGTAGGATCACACTACGTGCAACGTATACTTAGAACGGCATGTCTTTAATCTTCATTCAAGAATCTCTTACATGAGCAGGTCCTCATGAGCATAACATAGACTTAATCTCTTCATTTTTGGTTTTGCAAGTTGAATTTTTACTTTAGATTCTTTTGCATATAGTTGGTGCTTGAACGTTTATTGTTTGATGTTTAACATATGTCTTTGAGTTGTTTTTTATTGTTTTCCTCAAGGACTAGCAAAAGATAGGTTTAGAGGTATTTGATCGAGCCAAAAAGTACATGATTTGGCCATCATTCTTGTCTCTTTTTGCTTGTTCTCGGCCAATACCTTGTGATTTAACTATGCGAATCAAGTGTTTATTGATTTATTTAGGCCACAGGGGCATTGATGAGATATGGAAGAACTTTATTTGCAAAATGTGAAAAAAGGAGAAAAAGGGAATCAAAGCCAAGAAATGTCGTGGCTATGTCACTGGAAAGCAAACAATGACTCAACTTCAAGATATGTGGTTTAAGTGTCGCTAAACGGACACCGTGACATAAGTATCCAGTTTCAGTGAAGACAAGTCTAAAGCAATGTCACGGTCAGGATACCGCAACAGAGAAGAAGGAAATTAGTAAATCAATCAAGTCTTGATATCGTTGCCTAGGTGTCATTAATTGCACATGGCACATGGCAGGTGTAATGGTGTTCATAAAAAATGACCATTTTGAAATTAATTCCCCGTCTAATGGTCATTTTGATAATGTTGACCCAAATTGATGGTCACTGGGGTAGCTATCCCTATAATAAGTTTGATGTCATTACTTGCAAAGAGAGTTGAGAAAGCAGCAAATAGAGAGTGTAAATGATGGACAAGAAACGAGACAAGGAACAACTACAAGTGCGCGCGGTTTTTTTGCATCATAAGGTGGCTACTGTATAAATTGTCAACCTGTCGCAATAGGTCAATGTTTCTTAAATTCCACTCGTCTCTTCTCGTTATCAATATTAAGTAGTGTGTGAGGCAAAGTATGTTCCTAATGATAATATATGTAGGGGTCATTTGACACATTGTGTTGTATTGTATTGTATTAAATTGAATTGGATTGTATTGGATTTGACTATATTATTCTTATACAATTTTGTGTTTTGTGATATTTCATATTAGAATATAGAGTAATGCTAGGCTTCCCAACATGTAAATCGTGTAAATCATGAGTTTATGTGGTGAAAGATGTGATGATGTTGACAACTAACATACTAAAATTATTTGATAAGTTTTTTGGGAAAAGATTTGGCAAGCCTAGCATTGCTCTATATTGTATTAAATATTTTTTTAACAAATAAATTGATATATTTTTAGACTATTAAAACATATTATAATATATATATATATATATTTGTTGTATTTTATTTTTAAAATATTATAAATATATAATTAATATTTTTATTACATAAATTATTATTAATTTAAATACATACTTTAACATTTATACCATTAGAATAAAATTTATTTTATTTACATAAAATTTATTTTATTTTATTTGTTTCTAAATTATTATACATTATTTATTTATATTATATTTTTTATATTGTATTTAAAATCATTATTATTAAAATTTATTATTAATATTGTATCATTACTATTAAAATTTATTGTTAACAATATATTATTATTATTATTATTTTTATTATTATTATTAAAATTTATTATCATTTCTTTCCCCACTAATACAACCCCGACTCACTGTATTACCTAATACAAGATCCATTGTATTAGATCAATTAAAATGTATTAGTTAATAGAGTGCATAGTCCAAAACAAGTCAAACATTATATTTTATTATTCTAACACATTTTAAACTCCTAATACAGTACAATAGACAAAACATACCCTATTTAATGTACTATTTTAGTATTTTATTGCCTAATTTTCTTTTAGATTTACTTGTGGCCTTATGGGTCCCTATTATAGTTGGCCTTGATGTTAATTCCAAACTCCTTCTCTGTTCTCTTTGGGTGTGTTGGTACGAGGACGGGACGGGACAGGACAGAACAGTTGTACCGCATTATGTTTGAATGCATAAGACAGAACTATTAATTGTACTGTTATACGTTTAGTATGGCTAGGACATGAAAGGACAAGAAGTTCAAATGACCAAAGTGCTCATCTTGTATATATATATGTTTGACCTACCCCTGTTATTTTATTTCCTCCCTATAGGCATTTCTTTTTTAGAATTTTTATGTGTTTAGATAGATTTAACAGTTGATATATGACACTAGCATCTGATGACTATCTTTCTTGTTTTGCGGGGCGAAAGGGAAATGCCCCAATAAAGTTATTGAGAAATGGTTTATAGGATTCAATATTTCAATTGCTGGGTAGGTAAAATGGCAATCCTTTCAACAATGTTATGAGGAAGCGTTTCTTTATGTGGCTTGAAAACAACACCTCTACCAAATTGATTTTGAATTTGCACAATTAAGTGAAAATTACTGGCAACTCATTTAATGCAACTACTGAAGAAATTGGTTGTGGTACTTGTTAAGATATATAGGGTTATTTTGTTTTATTATTTATTAAGGGTAGAATAGTCTTTTCTCTTATCTTTATTTAACCTAGATATAGTCTATTTGTGTTTAGGTTTTCTACTCTCTTTTTCTTTTAATCTATGATTGTAGTATACATTGTATTAAGCTTTATCAATAAAGAACCCTAGTTTTCTCTTCTTTTTAGATTGTTTAACATGGTATCAGAGCAGGTTTCATGGGAGAAATTTTAATCTCAAACATAGCTTTCGAAGAAGTTTAATCTCATTTTTTTTTTTTTGCAAAGCAGTTAAAGTGATCGTACAATTCGTCTGTTGATTGTTTGCGTTTCTGGGCTCAGTTTTACATTTGTTCGGTATTTGTTCAGTTTCTACAATCTGGTATTTCGTTCCCCTTTCTTCTGCGTTCCGATTATCTTTATTTTTTATTTTTATTATGGCTACTGCAAAAGACGATTCGCTTCAGTCTGTGAGTGTAAGGTTGGATGGAAAGAATTATTCATATTGGAGTTATGTGATGAGAAATTTTCTTAAGGGTAAACAGATGTTGGGATATGTTAGTGGAACTTCTGTGAAACCTAAAAGTGCTGGTGAGGATTATGCTACATTAGTAGATGCCAAGGAAACAAATAATACAAAAATTATTACTTGGATTAACAATTATATTGAGAATACCATTGGTACACAGTTGGCAAAATATGAGACAGCAAATGAGGTTTGAGATCATCTATAGAGGTTATACAATCAATCAAATTTTGTAAAACAGTATCAATTAGAAAATGACATACGAGCTCTTCAACAAAATAATATGAGTGTTCATAATTTTTATTCTGCTATGATAGATCATTGGGATCAATTTGCTCTTACAGAATCAGATGAATTAAAGGCTTTTGGTTCCTATATTGCTCATAGAGAACAACAACGGTTGGTGCAGTTTTTAATGGCTCTTCGTAGTGATTTTGAAGGTCTTGGAGGTTTAATTTTGCATCGTTCTCCGCTTCCATCTGTTGACTCAATTGTCAGTGAGTTGTTGGCTGAAGAAGTACATCTTAAGTCTCAGTTTGAAACGGAAATTCTTCATGCTCCGAGTTCTTCTGTGTTAGCAGTATCTTCTAAATCACCCTCTAATAATCAGAATAAGCCTTACATAAGGGTTACGTTCGACAAGTGCATTTTCTGTAAGCAGAAAGATAATTGGAAGGCTCAGTGTCCTAAATTGAGACAGCAAAATCAATCGCAACAACAATCTCAAGCTTGAAAGCCTGGCAACCAGTCACAATCTAATGTTAATAAACCACCTTAGGGTTACAAACCACCACAGCCTAATACTGCAGCAGTAGCTTCATTAGGTCCTTCCATCGATCCTAGTAATTGTGTTGAGCAATTTCAGATGTTTCTCTCCTTACAGCCACAAGCTATGTTTGCCTCTTCTTCCGTAAATCAATTGCCTCATAGTTCTTCAGGTAGGTTATCTTCTATATGGGTTTTGGATTCTGGTGCTACACATCATATGTCTCCAGATTCTTTATCTTTTGCTTCTAAGTCTCCTTCGTCTTCTATTTCTGTTATGACTGCTGATGGCGCTCATTTTCTTTTAGCAGGTGTTGGCACTATTGTTACTCCTCACTTGTCTCTCCCTAATGTTTATCATATTCTGAAACTCACATTAAATCTTGCTTATGTCGGTCAGTTATGTGATTCTGGTAATTTAATCACCTTTTCCTCTTTTTCTTGTTACGTGCAGGTTCTACAGTCTAAGAAGCTGATTGGGACTGGCCGTAGGAAAGGAGGACTACATGTTTTGGATGAGTTAAAAGTGCCAATTACTGCTACTACTAGTGTTGATTTGTCTTCTTTTCATTTGAGTCTTCTTCTTCTAGTTTTTATTTATGTCATTCTCGCCTTGGTCATGTTTCGTCTTCTCGTTTGAGATTTTTAGCATCCACAGGGGTTTTAGAAAATTTACAAACTCATGATATTTCTGATTGTAGTGGATGTAAACCAGTTTTACCTTTAAATCGTAGTATTTCTGTTTCTTATTCTCCATTTGATTTAATTCATTCTGATGTGTGAGGACCTTCTCCTGTTCCCACTAAAAGAGGGTCTCGATATTATGTTTCTTTTATTGATGATTATACTTGTTATTGTTGGATTTATTTAATGAGGCATCGTTCTGAATTCTTTGAGATATATAGCATTTCGTGCTCTTGTCAAAACTCAACATTCTGCTGTTATCAAATGGTTTAGCTGTGATTTGAGTGGGGAATACACTTCTAATAAATTTTGTGAGTTGCTTGTCTTAAATGGAACTATTCACCAAACTTCGTATACAGATACTCCTGAGCAAAATGGTGTTGCTGAAAGAAAACATAGAAATATTTGTTGAAACTGCTCGATCTCTCTTATTATTTGCTTCTGTTCCTAGTGTGTTCTGGGGTGAAGCTGTTTTGACTGCTGTAACTTTGATTAATACAATTCCACCTTCTTATATTTTAGGTATTTCTCCTTTTGAAAAATTGTATGTTTATGCCCTAGATTATTCTTTCTTTAGAGTTTTTGGTTGTACTTGTTTCGTTCTTCGTCCTCATGCAGAATGCAGAAAGTTGTCCTCTCGATCTGTTATTTGTGTTTTTCTTGGTTATGATGAAGGTCAAAAGGGGTATCGATGTTTTGATCTGATTACTCAGAAACTTTATGTGTCTCATCATGTTTTTTTTCTTGAACATATATCTTTCTTTTCTATTCCATCCACTACTCATGGCTTGACTAGATCTGATCTTATTCGTATTGATCCCTTTTCTGAGGATTCTAATAGTTTGTCATCTCAGGTTCCTAGTTCTGTAGGTATTGAAGCTCCCTCTGTCCTTCAAGCTCCATGTGAGATTATGGATCCACCTCTACGTCAATCCATAAGCATTTGTAAGTCTACAAAGTTACCAGATTTTGCTTATTCTTATTATTCGTCATCTTTTACTTCCTTTTTAGCTTATATTCATTGTCTATCTAAGTCTTCTTCCTATAAAGAGGCAATTCTAGATCCACATTGGCAGTAAGCTATGGATGAGACAGGTACTTAGGATTTAGTTCCTCTACTTCCTAGTATAAGTGTTGTTGGTTGTCACTGGGTGTATAAGATCAAGACTAATTCTGATGGATCTATTGAGCGATACAAAGGTATGTTGGTTGCAAAAGGGTATTCTCAACAGTATGGTATGGATTATGAGAAGACTTTTGCTCCTGTTGCGAAAATGACTACTATTCGTACTCTTATTGTCGTAGCTTCAACTCGATAGTGGGGTATCTCTCAACTTGATGTTAACAGTGCCTTCATAAATGGAGATCTTCAAGAAGAAGTTTATATGGATCCCCCTCCTAGTGTTTCACATGGTTCTGGGTATGTCAAGAATGCGTTATTTGGTCTCAAACAAGCACCTCGTGCTTGGTTCCGGTTTGCTTCTAGTAGTCATGATTCTACTCTCTTTGTTAAATGCACTGATACAGATCGCAGATTGCAGATTTCTTTAACAAGTCGCATTCTATTTCACGTTTTTGTTTTCTAGTTGGCAAACTCTAGATACTTGTAGCTACCGTATCGTGAGTTTTAGGGGGGATGTTAAGATATATAGGGTTATTTTGTTTTATTATTTATTAAGGGTAGAATAGTCTTTTCTTTTATCTTTATTTAATCTACATATAGTCTATTTTTGTTTAGGTTTTCTACTCTCTTTTTCTTTTAATCTCTGATTGTAGTATACATTGCATTATGTTTTTTCAATAAAAAAACCCTAGTTTTCTCTTCTTTTTAGATTGTTCAACAATACTAACTTCTTTTGGTGTAAAAGTCTTGAAGAAGACGACTAGATTAGGAGACCAGATCTAGCATATAAGACACCACAAGAAGTTAGTACCCTTATAATTGAAAGAAAGCTTCGTAGATCAGAGCAACAAGAGATTCGACACAAAGCACACAAGTGGTGGAAAGTGAGACTGATCCCTAGAGCCAAAACAATAGATACTTAGTCAAGGCTATCACTACCATTCCAGCAGCTTGGAGTAGTAAGTCATTGGACTAGAGAGCTAGAGAGTAAGTCAGTACTATACAGAGTCTGACAGTGTGAACTTAGCTGGGCATTCGCATAAGACCATTTGTGCAGCTTGGGGTCCATGTGTTAGACCATTTGTCCATGTGCTAGTGTGATTTCCAGTTGTAAGAGACTTGATCTACATAATAAAGTGTTTTCGTTGGCTGAGGTCCCATGGTTTTCTTTTAGTGGTTTCCACAAAAAAACCTCTTGTGTCATTTTATTATTGTTCATTATTACTTTATTGCATGCATGCTTGAGTGTAATTGGTAATTAAATGAAGTGTTAATTGAATACATTGTTCTGTTATGTTCAGATCTATATAAGCATCGAATAATATTCGGATGATCTAAATATTGTAGTGGACAATTTGCTTATTAGTTGATTGTTTGTCAAGTATTATTTTGTTAAACAACACTGTGTTAAGTTTAACCGAGTATTAGTCTAATAATACAAGTGTGGGTTAATCATGTTGAAGTGCGTTGTACTTTGTTGTATTTAATAAAAGTTCGATTTAATTCGGTGAATATTTAACAACACCTTTTCACCCCTCTTGGTATGTCTTATCATATACACTAGAATCTTACAAAGCTCCTGTAGATGCTAAGTATTTTAAACAAAAGGCCGAAACATGACCAAAATGAGAATATCCTGAATAAAAACTAGAAAAAGAACACAAACGAAAAAAATGACAAGTCACCACCAGAACCTGCAATAACTAGCACTGTCAGCTCACCCAAAATGTAGAGTTCACCCTTTGAGATTGCGGATCATTTACATGACAAGAAGTAGAAGAATATTTTGCCTTTTATACTAAAATCAATGTTAGTTTGTTGCTGAGAAATTGTTAACAATCCGTTTCACTGTCGAGAAATGTTTGTAATATAAACTGCTACCATTACTTAAATAGGTTTTTTATAGAGATGAAACATATAAATGAATCTCCCAAGGAGATAATTATTAACAATTAATACAATCTAGATAATTATTCACTATTACGCATCACAAAATCAACCTAATCCATCTCTAATAATGAAACTGACCCAAGCTTCATTCTTGTAGAATGGGAAGGAAGCTTCATGTAGATGTAAGGTTACTTATTACAGTTCCGGGCATAAGTCCCTGCAAAGAATGCATGTGGAAGTCCTGTTAGTGAAATGAAAAGTTTTATCCCATTATAGTTGTTACGGTTTAATCAAATAATTATGCAATCTCTAAAGAAGAAAAGAATACATAATCAATTTTACGGGGAACTAGAATCAACCATTATTAGTGAAGAGGAAAATTCCTTTTAAGGTCTGCTTCCGGCTGCCTAGCTAGGCATATAAGATTCAACAACAAAAGGACAAAAAAAATAATAAGGAAGAAGAAAAGACCTATCAAAACGTACTTGATTTATTCATCAATTAAGTCACTGAACCACCGCATGAGGGAGCCGATGACCTAATGGCCTTGCCATTGTTCTACGCTCACAATCCTACATAGAATTAACAACATAAAATGGAAAGAAGAATGATTAAATTTTTTTTTTTTTTTTTGCAGCAGGTAACATATGTTGTTTACCACGTTCAATGTCTGACAATCCAGAGAAAATAAAGCCATTGTAGTGGACTACATCAAAACCAACTAAACCATCACCAATTCTTGCACTAAGAAATACAAGACAATGAGTTATGACATCTGACATATCAGAGACACTAAAATATCCACTACCTTAAACATATGGAGGTAGAATGAGCTATTTGGATTCATTCTCCTCAGTTTCATGTAAGCATATGCATAGCTTAGTTGATCACGGTTGGTGAATCGAACAACTTCATTAAACCAAACACATGAATATAAATTTGACATTGGTGTATGGGCCCGAATAATAAGACAAGATTCAGGATTATCTGCGAAGTCCATGATTCAAGAATTAGCATCCAACATTCATGATATCATAAGATAAAAGATAAAGTCAAAACCCAACATAATAAAAAAGGCAATAAGGCACGCACAACTGGGAAGAAGATTATTTGGGTTTGAAGAATCAAACTTGGTGAGGCCATCAGATTGATACACTTTTAACTGTTCGTTAGCTGCAGTCGAGGTAACCTTTTTAAGAAACACATTTCGAGCTACCTCCTCCCACAAACAGTAACGGACATAATGGTTTGAAATTGCATATTCTGATCTAGTTCTCCATAAAAAACGTTCAATCATCAGCATTGGATCAGCCTCAAGTCGCACCTTCATGTCAATCCAAATTGAATACCTAAAATTAAGTAAGCAAGGAAACAGCTTAGCCAAAAGATTAGTCGGATTAGAAGTAGAGAAATGAGGATTATACAATAGATAACAAATCTTACCTAGCAGAAGGGAAGAGACGATGCCCTAAAAATTTTGCCACTTTTGGATTTTTAGGCATGTTATCAAATGGCAAGTTCCTAACAATGACAATTCTCCACACATCAATATGTCCTCTATCATCAGGATTATTTCCTTCTGAGGACAGTGTTGATAGCGAGTTCTCATCCACAAACAAAACAAAGCAGATATTTTTCCGGGAGAAATCACTGATCTGAGAAACAAATAAAAACATTCGATTACAATAAGAACACAATGTATTTCTCTATGGCTGTTTATCATCTGGTCTCATTCACATGATACACAAAAAATAACTTTGAAAGAAACTTTCATCTACCAGGTTTTTGTTTTCCTTCGCTTTGTCTTTACCTTATTTTTTGCAGGCTTCCTCAAAAAGTCAAAGCTCCCAAAAATGGCAGAATATACTACAATCTTACAGGTACTCATGAATTTCTTGTCTTTTTCATCCAAATCGAATCCAGTGCTTGAAAATCCAGGCGCATTAACAAAACCACAATGAAGAGTGTGATTTTTTGCATAAAAAGATTCTTCTCTTTCCTGGAGGGTTTGATGTCCTCCAAATCTAGGTTTATACATGTTGGTCCCAAAAGAAACATCTTCTTTGTCAATATATTCCAAAGAAAATTGAGTGAAATTCCTGAAATCCGTGAAATCCTTGGGTTCAACAAGATCATTAACTGACTCCAAAAAATCAATTTTGCAAGAAGGATCTGAAAGATGGAAACAGAGAAGAATGATGAAGTCAAATTAACAAAAAAAATCAAGAATTTAGCACCGCAAAATATCATTAACATGAACTAGCAGATTTTGCCGAGAAAGTTTAATCAAAATATTTAACAATAAAGGAAAAAAAAATTGTATACTATTAAACAATATTTATCATTTTAATGGAAATCCTCAACAATACAATAAAATGTTCATTAATTAAAATAAAAACAACAACATAAAAAACGTTACTCTCAATTAAACATTTAAAAAAAACACAGTAAAAAAAAAAACACTCGCACAAAAAAAAAATACAAATACATTATCCAGCTTAAATCTCGACTAGTGACGCTTCAAAGAAGAAAAAACATATATTATGAAATCTGAATTAATTATATCTAGAAGTTCAAAAAAAGCAATGGTAAATGGAGCATGGAGTGAAGAAGCAAGTTTGTTTTAGGGTAAATTCTTAATTTTTTGTTACAAGCAAGTTTGATGAGAAAAATATAAATCGGTTGATATGAAGCATTTTTTTCAAGTTTAATGTGCTGTTTTTGGATTAACATATAGTATTTTAGCCTAAAGTCCCGCATCCACATTTCTCCAATTGCTATCCCTAATTGTGGCATGCTACAAAACAAATTTAACACAACTTGATTTGGTTTTTAAATACAATAACACTGCTCATCTGTGGGGTTTAAACTTTAATTTTAAAGGGTAATGTGAACAATTCCATCCTAGTTCTGAAACAATATGGTGGTGAACCACATGGCCACCTTCATATTTGTCTCTGAAAGAGCAAGAAAATATTTCAAAATCAGGGGGAAGATACAACGGAGAAAAATTGCCTTAATGCTTTCTAACAACACAAAACAAATAAAAGAAACAAAATATGATCAATTAAAATCACATTAGACAATACAAGCAAATTTCACTTACATTCTGGCGGCTTGACAACATTAGAACGTTCTTGTTGCGCTTCTTGTGTAACTGCAAATTGCATACACTAATTATTTATATCTGTTTGTTCTTCAAATACAAATTACCAAGATAATAAAGAAAAGTCTGCAGTCTCACCATGAAAGAAAGCTTTGAAGCCAAAGGTAGCAGAATATATTAAAACGAGTGCTGCAAGAACAAACACGGAATGCGAAAATTTCATCTTTATAAATCGCCCGAACCTCCTTCCACGAGATGCAACACGAAAATAACCTGGATAATCAAAAATTCTGGCAGGGCTACCTCTTCTCTCTAGTAACAACTCACTATTCTGTTTAACGAAAGTCATTGTGTTGTTTGTTTCTTGATCCAAATTTTTGGCAATAAAGCAGCTCGTCTGTAAAATAATAAAACTTATTTTCTTCCCAATGAAAGTACACATTATTCATTTTCAAATACAAATCATAAACTTCAAAAAGCAATATCAGTATTTGAACCATCTGTTGCTGAAACTGATAATAATAAATTAAAAACACACACACACACACACAAAACCGCAAGAAAATACACGAAAATCACAGCACACAAACACAAGCTTGCATCAAATTGTTAGAGACACAAGAGCGGCTGAAATTAAGTATATAAGTAATAGAGAGCTGGAGATTAAAACCGAGAAATTAAGAAAAGGATGGCGCACCTGATGCAAATATTTCAAATTCTCACTGTCTAATAATCTCATGCAAAACAGAGGATGAAACAGAAGAAGAAACGAGCCTAGAGTTTATTATTACATAATGCTGAATGCAAATTTACAATTAAAATACAAAAGAGAGTTTATATAGGCAAGAAATAAAAGGCTAATAATAATATAATTTTTTTTCAAACTTGATGTCAAAATTTAGTGTCCAAATAATATAGATCCTTCCAAATTTATTATCCAAATGATGTGTCATCACTGTAATTTATTCATTTAATTCATACAAATCTAATATAATTTAAATAAATGTATATGTTTTAAATGAATGGACTATACTGATGACACATCATTTGGACAATAGATATTAAATTTGATTTAGATAAAATAATATTAATGTTATTTGTATTAAAATTACATTATTTGAATGATTGATTTTTAGGAATACCACATCATTTAAACTACAAATTTAAATAAAATAGTCCTACAATATCTTATATAAAAATATAACAATAACTTATTTCAACCGAATACTGCCATATGGCATGTCATTTCATCTGTGCTCTTATATATATTCCTCTATTATTAATATATATCATATAAAAAATTAAAAATAGCTTAATTCAACCCCAAGTTGTATATATATTTCTTTCATTTATTACATATGACCATCGTATATCAATAGATTCTTTCAACCGAATACTGTCATTTCATTAATGTTATTTTTAATGAGATTTCATTAATATTTTTATAATTATGATATAGTAATATAAAAATATTTTTTTACACTCATAAATTGCCACATGTTTCATTAACGTTATTTTTAATAGCATTTTATTATTGTCCATGTAATCATATCATATAAATATAAGAGTAAATTGCATTAAACCTCCCTAAGGTTGGTCTTCTTGCATCCAGAAATAAATTTATAATTAATTGACACTCAATCCCCCTCACGTTAGTCAACAGACGTTAGATTTAACATTTGACCGTGTTTAAACAATAAAACGTCTAAAATGTCCCTGATATTATTTAACAGCAGTTTATTTACTTTTATAACCCTAAAAAATGAAAAACAAAATATTTATAAAAGCAACAACACTAATGAGATGCTTTCGTGGGAAAATTTTTACTTTTTGAAAATAAAAAAACTCTCTTTATGTTGAAAACCATTTGTTTATGGCAAATCCGAAAAAAAAATCAAATATTGATTTAACACCCCAACTGGACTTTCATCCAATAATCCATATTCAAGAGCTGGAATCTAATCAAACACCTCACCTAGGTTTTTAGAATATTCAATAGATCTGTAAAAAAATTCAGAAAAAAAAAAACCAAAAAAAGAAAAAAAAAACTCATGCGTTGGATTATTCTTAATCACAACACATGTTTCATTTATAGACTTGTTCATCTGCAAATTCACAAAATCAAAGCATCCCAAGAAAAATATGTACTTCTACAAATTCACCAAGTCAACCCCATCATCATCAACATTGTCTACTTCTTCTTTCGAACCCCATCATCCTTGTTACCATTGGTTCCCTAACCTTACAACGCCACAACTCAACAACAATTCCTTCGATTACAATGGAGACAAATCGTCGAGGAGCAATGGGTCTCCTTCCTCCGCGATTTGCCAATTTATGGAGACCCACATTAGGTGTCCATTCATTTGATATAGACCAATCGTTGGCCCCATTCAATTGCAAATTGCAAAGGAGACCCAGATCTGGTGGAGATCTGATGGTTTTTATTTTTTGCTTTTTAAAAAAAAATGAATTTTTCTCAACCTACGATGGCCTTGAATGTGTTCAAGTTTTGCACGGCCTTGCGTGGTCTGGACTCGATCATGTTATTGTGGGTTCTCGACGTTCATCAGCATCACCTACTATGCCGTCGTTTGGACCAATTACGGCCCAACTTTGTACGATGGTGGGTTTGATTCCGTCATTACAGTTGTTGTCTTGATCTTGTTTCAATTTTTTTTTCCATATTTTTGAGATTTTATTTATTTATTTATTTATTTGGTTTGGATTGAAAAATATGGATTAAGAATGAGATTTGTGGTTTTTTTATTGATTTGATTTGTTTTTTTTATTGTGGAATTTAATTTGGTAGTGATGGGGATGATGGATGGTGGATCGAGAGAGATGAGATTGCGGGAGATGAAGATGACGATCTGGATTTGGTGATGATGGTGTATGATTGAGGTTGATGATTCTGGTTTTGGAAGGAAAGATATTCGATAAGAAAGGAGAGAGTAAAGGGAGCATACTGTGTATGCATCTGATGGTTATGATGGGTGTGAGTGGATATGGTTTGTTGGTATGTTGGTGGATATGGTTTATGGAGAATATTTCAAAGCAGAAAAACTGAGCAACGAATGAAAATTTCTTGGAATCAATTGAGAAAAAAAATTCTGCATTATTTTATGGTTGATAAAATAGTTGAAATTGTGGGATATGTCACCTTTTTTTTTTGTTGCAATGATGTCACCGTTTTAATAACTTAAGTTTAAAAGACACCTATTATGGTGAAGTACCCAAATTGCCTTTAAATAATCTATTTTTTATTCTCATTGTGCTTCCATCTACACATTGAAAATGATAATTCCTCTCTCTCTCCAAAAAACTTGTCTCTCTCCAGATTCTACACAAGAAGATCACATATATTTGTGTTATTCGTTTATATATTTTCATATGTTTCTGTGTGGTTTAACAATGTATTCATTCGTTAAGATTTGTTGTCCAGTCTTTGTATGAAAATGTATAAACATTTTTTTTTCAAAGGATCGAACATTTTATTTTTGAAAATAAGGTTTAGTTAAATCTAATATATTTGTAGCCAAATCGAGTCTTTTTTAAATATGATCAAACTTATTTTTGAAAGAATTGAGCATATTTTTGAAAGAATTGAAAGAATCGAGCATTAGTTAAAGGATCGAGAATATTTATCAAAGAATCGAGATTTTTTTTTAAGGATCGAGAATTTTTTTTAAAATGATCGAGAATTTTTTTCAAAGGATTGAGAATTTTTCAAAATATCGAGAATATTTTTCAAAGGATTGAGAATTTTTTTCAAATGATCAATTTTTTTTCAGAAAATTTGGTTTAGTTAAATCGATTATATTTGTAGCAAAATCGATCATATATTAGAAAGAATCGATGATTTTTTTGAAAGAATCGAGCATATTTTTAAAATGATCGAGAATATTTTTTTTTGAAGTAATGACCAGAAAAAAAAAAGCTCTCGGGGCGCTGCCCCCTGCCCGTCCGCGAGTTGACCGAGCAGCTCGACCCCCGAATGTGTCTGCGTAGCGCCACTTCATCACCGTTCGAGTGATTGTATGGGTTTTAAAGAGACTTTCTCCCTCTACTTTACAACTATCTCATTGTAAAATGAATGAAAAAAATCTGATGTGGAACAACTATTGGGGGTATTTTTATCCGTTCACCATAATAGGTGTCTTTAAAACATAAGTTATTAAAGCAGTGACAGTATTGAAACGTCACCTCCAAAAAATGTTATTTATCTTTTGAGCCCTGATAAAATATTGTCATTTTATAAATAAAATATTGTCATTTTATAAATAAAATATTATTATTTTATTTTTGTCTTTTTATAGGGTTATAAAAGTAAATAAACTGGTGTTAAATAATGCTAATGGCATTTTAGATGTTTTACTGTTCATAGACGGTCAAAGGTTAAATATAACGTCCATTGACTAACATAAGAGGGGTTTAATGTCAATTAATAATAAGGTTGTTTCTAGGTGCAAGAGACTAGTGGAGGTATAATGTTATTTGCTCTAAATATAATCATATAAAAATAGTTCTTTCAACCAGAAGTTGTCACGTGTCATTTCATTAATGATTTTTTTAATAGGATTTTATTAATATCCACGTAATCATATCATATCATATATAATTATATAAAAATAGCCTCTTTCAATCAGAAGTGGTTTATTATCATTTCATTAACATTTTATACTAAAATCAATGTTAGTTTGTTGCCGAGAAATTGTTGACACTCCGTTTTATTGTCAAGAAATGTTTGCAATATAAACTGCTAAAATTACTTGATTAAGTTTTTTTTAAAAGAAACATATAAACGAATCTCCCAAAGAGAAAATTATTAAAAATTAATACAATCTAGATAACTATTCACTATTACGCATCACAAAACCAACCTAATCCATCTCTAATAATGAAACTGACCCAAGCTTCATTCTTGTAGAATGGGAAGGATACTTCATGTAGATGTAAGGTTACTTATTACAGTTCCGGGCATAAGTACCTGTAAAGATTGCATGTGGAAGTCCTGTTAGTGAAATGAAAAGTTATATATATCCCATAATAGTTATTATGGTTTAATCGAATAATTATGCAATCTCTTAAGGAGAAAAGAATACATAATCATTTCAATATTACGTGGAACTAGAATCAACCAATATTAGTGATGAGGAAAATTCCTTTCTAGGTCTGCTTCCTGCTGGCTAGCTAGGCATATAAGATTCAACAACAAAAGGACAAAAAAATGTTAAGGAAGAAGAAAAGAACTATCAAAACGTACTTGATTTACTCGATCAATTAAGTCACTGAACCACTGCATGAGGAAGCCGATGACCTAATAGCTTTGCCATTGTTCTACGCTCACAATCCTGCATAGAATTAACAACACAAAATGGAAAGAAGAATGATTAAATTATTCTTTTTTTAACATATGTTGTTTACCACGTTCAATGTCTAACAATCAGGAGCCGATAAATCCATTATAAGTGGACTACATCAAAACCAACTCAATTATCACCAATTGTAAACGGCTTGCACTAAACAATACAAGACAATGAGTTATGACGTCTGAAATATCACAAACACTAAATATCTCCATTACCTTAAACATACTGAGGTGGAATGTGCTATTTGGATTCATTCTTCTCAGTTTCACGTAAGCATATGCAAAGCTTAGTTGATCACGGTTGGTGAATCAAACAACTTCATTAAACCAAACACATGAATATAAATTTGACATTGGTGTATGGGCCCGAATAATAAGACAAGATTCAGGGTTATCTGCAAAGTCCATGATTCAAGAATCAGCATCCAACATTCATGATGTCGTGAGATAGAAGAAAAAGCCAAAACACAACACAGTAAAAAAGGTAATAAGACACGTACAACTGGGAAGAAGATTATTTGGGTTTGAAGGATCAAACTTGGTGAGGCCATCAAATTGGTACATTTTTAACTGTTTGTCAACGGCAGTTGCAGTAACTTTTTTTAGAAACAGATTTTGAGCTGCCACCCACACACAGTGACGAACATAATGGTTTGAAATTGCATACTCTGATCTAGTTTTCCATAAAAAAACGTTCAATCATCAGCATTGGATCAGCCTCAAGTCGCACCTTACTGTCATTCCAAATTGAATACCTAAAATTAAGTAAGCAAGGGAACAGCTTAGCCAACAGATTAGTCGGATTAGAAGTATAGAAATGAGAATTATATAATAGATAACAAATCTTACCTAGTAGAAGGGAAGAGAGGATGTCCTAAAAATTTTGCCACTTTTGGATTTTTAGGCATGTTATTAAATGGCAAGTTCCCAACAATGACAATTCTCCACACATCAATATATCCTCTATCATCAGGATTATTTCCTTCTGAGGACAGTGTTGATAGCGATTTCTCATCCACAAACAAAACAAAGCAGATATGTTTCAAGGAGAAATCACTGATCTGAGAAACAAATAAAAACATTCAATTACAACAAGAACACAATGTATTTGACTATGGCTGTTTATCATCTGATCTCATTCACATGAGACACAGAAACAAACTTTGAAAGAAACTTTTCTCCACCAGGTTTTTTTTTTCTTCGCTTTTTCTTTACCTTATTTTTTGCAGGCTTCCTCAAAAAGTCAAAGCTCCCAAAAATGGCAGAATATACTACAATCTTACAGGTACTCAAGAATTCCTTGTCCTTTTCATCCAAATCGAATCCAGTGCTTGAAAATCCAGGCGCATTAACAAAACCACAATGAAGAGTGTGATCTTATGCATAAAAAGATTCTTCTCTTTCCTGGAGGGTTTGATGTCCTCCAAATCTAGGTTTATACATGTTGGTCCCAAAAGAAACATCTTCTTTGTCAATATATTCCAAGGAAAATTGAGTGAAATTCCTGAAATCCGTGAAATCCTTGGGCTCAACAAGATCATTAAATTACTCCAAAAAATCAATTTTGCAAGAAGGATTTGAAAGATGGAAAAAGAGAAGAATGATGGAGTCAAATTAACAACAAAAAAAAAATCAAGAATATAGCACCTAAAAATATCATTAACATGAACTAGCTAGCAGATTTTGCATAGAAAGTTCAGTCAAAATATTTAACAATGGAGGAAAAAAAATTGTATTATATATTATTAAACAATATTTATCATTTTAATTGAAATTCTCAACTATACAATAAAATAATTAAAACTACTACAAAAAAACGATACTATCAATTAAACGTTTGAAAAAAAAACATTCACAAAAAAAAAAGCATGCAAATACAGCAATATCCAACTTAAATCTTGACTTGTGCGGCTTCAAAGAAGCAAAAACATATATTATGGAATCTGAACAAATTATATCTAGAAGTTCAAAAAAAGCAATGGCATATGGATCATGGAGTGAAAAAGCAAGTTTGCTTTCGGGTAAATTCTTAATTTTTTGTTACAAGCAAGTTTGATGAGAAAAATATTAATCGGTTGATATGAAGCATTTTTTTGAAGTTTAATGTGCTGTTTTTGGATTAAAATATAGTTTTTTAGGCTAAAGTCTAAAGAAGATTTGGATTATTATATTTAAAAAGACTTTTCTTTTCATTTTTTCAAAATTCTTAGTTGTGCCGTAGGCTAGTCAAGCCAAAGCTGAATCCACCATTGGTGTGGGGCACTTACTGAAATATTGTGGCTACGGATGGTATATTCCCCGGTGTTCTAGAAATCGGTCTAGACGACCGATTAATCGTCCCAATTCCTCTAGGCGGCTGGTTACTGAGGAGAACTGATAAAAATCGGTCACATTCCACAGTCTCTAATTAATCGTGTTAGGCGGCGACTAATCGGCTAAGCGGCTAGACGGGGTCAAAGATGTTGATCAAGACTAGTCGGTTAAAAAAAAAAAACTTGTTTTTAATTTTAAAGTCTTACTTCTTAGTTCTTACAACTTACAAACCTAAACCAATTTGTTCTCTTTATCTTCAATTGGATATTTTGATTGGATAAAATTAAATATTGGCAACAAATAAAATAGCTAGTAGTTGCTAGATGGTGACACCGACACGTCATTCTTCTTCAGTTTGAGTACGTGATCAATGATACATAAATTGAAGTAACAAACCTTGATTTGACAATTACCAAACGTAATGAAAGAAATTTAGAAAGTATTTACTAAAATTGTTTGTTTTTAATGTTTTATCCATTAGCTTATTAACTTGTTGATGTTTATTAGAACTTGCAATTTATCATTTTGATTTGATTGTGTCTTTATGTTTGGATTTGGATTTGTTTGTGATTGCATCTGGATGGGGTGTTTGGGGATTTTTATTGTTTTATGATTGAATTTCGTTGGTAATTTACTAACTAGGAATTTGTAGATTTTGAAAGAATTTTCTTAGGATTTGGTAGATTAATCGCCGACTAATCGGCCGAGACATTAGGCGCTGGATCTCCGCCCTACTAGTGCCTGACACTTAATAGAACACTGATATTCCCCCAATTTACCCAAAATCCCTATCCCCATGTGGGGATGGGATGAATTTTATCCTCAAATGGAAATAGGGATGGGATAGGGATAGGTCCCCCATCCCCATTTTCCCCTAAACGTTTTTTTTAATAATTATTCATTTGTCTCATTTTTCTAATTTTAAACTATAATTATTCTTTTTTTTTTCATTTTTCTAATTTTAACACTAAGTATAAATACTTTTTCATTATTTAAATTTATAACCTACCTAAGTCTTAAATTTATTTGAATGAGTAAGTTTTAATAATTATTTTTAGCTATCAATGAGGAAAATGAGGGAAATTAGAGCAAATGAGAAAAAAAAAAGGACTGGGATTTGGGAAAATGCAAGAAACGGGGAGAGACGGGATACCTCCCTCATCCACATTTCTCCAATTGTCATCCCTATTTGTTGCATGCTACAAAACAAATTTAACACAACTTGATTTTGTTTTTAAACCAATAACACTTTGCTCATATGTGGGGTTCAAACTTTTAAGGGCAGTTACCAATTAGATTCTAAATTTCTTAAAAAAAAATAAAGTTGTTTACGACTTTTATAAAAGTGACCAAATTGGTCATCATATTTTTTTTAAGTGTCAAATTAGTCCCTCTCTTTTTAGAAGTAACCAAATTAGTCCCTCTAACAATTTAACGGTGTTAAATATAACAGTTGACTTTAACAATTTTAGTTAAAGTACGTAGATACCTTTTATTTATCATGTTATAGCAAAGTTATTTTATTTTTTATGCATTAAATTCACAATTATAATTACAAAAAAAAATCCATTTATCTTTTTTAATTAAAATTATCTAAAAAAATCTAAAAGTATCTTAGTAAAACAATGAAACACCAATCTCAAACTCTCCGCATCAACATTTCTCCAATTTTCGTCCCTATTTGTGGCATGCTACAAAACAAATTTAACACAACTTGATTTGGTTTTTAAACACAATAACACTTCGCTCATCTGTGGTTCAAACTTTTAACGGCAATTACCAATTAGATTCTGGATTTAAAAAAAAAAATCAAGCTGTTTACGACTTTTATAAAAGTGACTAAATTGGTCATCATATTTTTTTTAAATGTCAAACTAGCTCCTCTCTTTTTAGAAGTAACCAAATTAATACTTCTAACAATTTAACGGTGTTAAATATAACAGTTGACTTTAACAATTTTAATTAAAGTACTTAAATACCTTTTATTTATCATGTTATAGTAAAGTTATTTTATTTTTTATACATTAAATTCAAAATTATAATTACAAAAAAAAATCCAAAAATATTATTAATGAAACACCATTTTTATCTTTTTTAATTAAAATTATCTAAAAAAATCTAAAAGTATTTTAGTAATACAATGCTAATTATACCCTTATTTTAAAAATAAAGTTATCATTCATTTCCAATTTAGTCTTTTACTATTTTTATATGATTATTATTATTTTTTGTTAATATTATGCAAGTATTGTTTTCAAAAATATTTAAAAATCAATACCAAAAAATAAAATAAACAAAAATATACATGTGTTAAAAAAATGTGCATGTGTCATTATTATATTTTCTGGAATAAATTATAATTTTACTCCTACGCAATTAAAATTGATTGACGAAACTTAATTAGAATGACTAATTTGACAATTGAAAAAAATATAAGGACCAATTTGGTCACTTTTATAAAAGTTGTAAACTATTTGGAATTTTAAAAAAGGTTAATTGCCCAACTTTTAATTTTAAAGGGTAATGTGAACAATTCCATCCAAGTTCTGAAACAATATGATGGTGCACCACATGGCCACCTTCATATCTGTCTCTGAAAGAGCAAGAAAATATTTCAAAATCAGGGGGTAAGATACAACGAAGAAAAATTGCCTTAATACTTTCTAACAACACAAAACTAATAAAAGAAACAAAATATCAATTAAAATCACACTAGACAATACAAGCAAATTACACTTACATTCTGGCGGCTATACAACATTAGAACTTTCTTGTTGCGCTTCTTGTGTAACTGCAAATTGCATACACTAATTATCTATATCTGTTATTTTAAGATAATAAAGAAAAGTCTGCAGTCTCACCTGTAGGGAATTTCGATTAACACAATTAACATGCTTAGGTACAAAATTAATCTGGATGTTTAACCTAAACATGTTCCTATACATACTTAATCAAACTCTAAAACAATTATAATATAACCCATATCAATTCAAGAGAAAATAATTAAATCTAGAAAGCGGAAGCGTACCTGAATCTATCGCTGGAGATTTGTGAACGGGTTGTGATCTTCCAAATTATCACCATCTTTATGAACCCTACTATGTTCTATTTGCTCGGTTGATGGGATACAGAGAAAACTAAAGTATCGTGTAATTTGGGGACCATAACCCTAAATATATATAATAATCAAATTATTATATGTTTGCTATTTCTAATTCGGCCCCTCAACAAATTAGAAATAACACTCTGGTATCTACACATTAATTCCATAACAATTATACCCTTAAGCCTTAATACTTTAAATCTTAATTAGATCACTTTAATTTAGATTTAACCAAAAGATAGCACAACACATTTAATGTTCACATGTGTGGCCCCATGTGATGGAGTTTTCCAACAATCTCCCATTGGGCCACATATGTAACTTTACAAATGTGTATGACTTTATGAGCTCTAAAATTTTGCTATCACAATTTTTGGGTATATCCAAACAATCTCGTCCATTGATTATGCCAACATAGGATCAAAGCGGCTTTCGTCACATTTAGCATGACTAAACCCATCAATGGTCACGTATACCAACATAACCAAATGACATAGATCAATCATGGATGCGTAGCATGGAAATTACATGCAATGTGATCTATACATGTCTATTCCAACTGGTCCTACTTTATTCCTTAGTGAGATCAAAACTTAACACAATGTAACAGAGTGTAATTAACCGAATACTTTATTTCTGATCAGACAAAATATCCAAATACATAAATGCATAAATATATCCAAAATAAAAAAAAATATAGAGCAATACAATACAAAATTATACAAACTCCCACTATAATGTGATATCCTCACACAAAATAACACCCATATGAGCAGTGTGCTCATGAAAGACCTTGGGTGGTAATCCTTTTTGTAAGCGGATCCGCAATCATGGAGTTTGTCCCAATGTGCTCTATGGATATATGTCCACTCTGTATTCTTTCCTTCACAACTAGGAACCTAATGTCAATATGCATTGACTTAGATGAGCTCCTGTTATTGTTAGAATATAGCACTGCTGACTTATAGTCACAATATAGTTTGAGTGGTCTTTCAACACCCTCCAGAATGCGCATCCCAGTGATAAAATTCCGCAGCCATATTCCATGGTTGGATGCCTCATAACATGCTACAAACTCTACTGCCATGGTTGAAGAAGCTATGAGTGTCTGTTTGACACTCTTCCAAGAAATAGCTCCACCAACCAACAGGTATATGTAGCCTGATGTGGATCTCCTACTGTCTTGGCATCCAGCATAATTAGAGTCGGAATACTCTATGGTCTCAAACTGACCCGATCTCCTATATGTGAGCATGTAATATTTTGTTCTCTTCAAATACCTTATAACCCGATTGGTTGCTTTCCAATGATCCATCCTAGAGTTACTTAAATATTTGCTTAACATACCAACAATGTACGCAATATCCAGACGCGTACATACCTGAGCATACATTAGACTCCCTAAAGCTAATGCATAGGGAATCTTCTGCATTTCCTTAGCTTCAAGGTTACTTTTAGGGCACTGATTGAGACTGAACTTGTCTCCCTTAGCTACATGGGTGTCACCTGGTTTGCTATCCTGCATGCCAAACCTTTTGAGCACTGTATCAATATAGCTCATTTGTGATAATCTAAGAATACCCCAAGAGCGATCTCGTTGTATCTGGATCTCTAATACAAAGGAGACGTCACCAAGATCTTTCATCTCAAAATTCTTTGATAGAAATCTCTTGGTTTCATGCAACATGCCTATATCATTTGTGGCAAGCAGTATGTCATTGACATATAAAATCAAGAATATGTGCTTACTCCCACTGAATTTGTGATACACACAATTATCAACAACGTTTATCTCAAAACCAAAAGAGATAATCACTTGATGAAACTTATGGTACCACTGACGGGAAGCTTGCTTGAGTTCATAAATGGATTCTATCAATTTGTAAACCATATTCTTTGGGTCTCCCGACTCAAAGTTTTATGGTTGCACCATATAAAATGTTTCGTCAATGTTACCATTGAGAAACGCAGTCTTGACATCCATCTGATGAAGGTCAAGGTCAAAATATGCAACAAATGCCATGATTGTCCTAAAAGAGTCTTTCGTTGAAAACCGGAGGGAAAGTCTCTTTAGCGTTTCTCCTTTCTCTAGTGGATCACCTTAATGGCACTGGTTCTTGAGGTTGTTGAGTTTGTTCATCAGAAACAATTACCTCATCTTGAATGGGGGTTTGTTCAACATTGTTTGGTTGAGGATCCAAATTCACTTCTTGATCAATGACAGGTATAGAAACCCCGCACATTGTCAAAAGCGATAGTAGGAATCGAAACCGATTCTTCCTCAAAAACAATGTCTCTAACCTTATTTCTCCCCCCAAACTCAACATCCTTAAAAATTGTTGCAGTTCCAGTTTCAAAAATTGACTGAAGTGTGGGATCATAAAACTTATAGCCTCTTGATCGCTCAGAGTAGCCAATGAAGTAGTTGCTCACAGTTTTGGAGTCCAATTTCTTTTCATGTGGCATGTAAGGCATTGCCTCAGCTGGACATCCTCAAATGTGAAAATGCTTTAGATTAGGCTTTTATGCTTGTCCAAAGCTCATAAGGTGTTTAGCAGCTTCATTATTCTTTCTCTATTTGCCCTTATCCTTATAGGTGCTAGCCAAATGAGCACTTTCGGTCATGCCTCGCTTCATTCTCTCTTCCTCTTGCACACAGTAAGAAATGAGCTCATTAAGAGTCCATTTCTCCTTTTGACAGTTGTAACTGACCTTAAACTGACTGTATTGTGCATGAAAAGATATTAATACCAAATTCACGAGCAAGTTTTCAGACAGCTCGAGATTCAGTGCCTTAAGCTTAGAAGCGATATGAGACATTTCCATAATGTACTCCCTAATGTTCCCTTTGCCTTTGTACTTTATAGAAATCAAGCTTTGCAAATGCGTGCTTGTTTCTACCTTATCGTTTTTAACAAAATGCTTTTCAATTTCGGTTAGGAACTCCTTGGCTTTGGTTATCTTTTCAGATACCCCACCCCTAAATGCCTCCGGAATGCCGCGCTTGATGATCATACTCATGCGATTTGAGCGATCCCACTTCTCAAAGTTCTTCCTGTCATTAAGAGAATTTGCATCTGTAAGAGAATTGGGTTGCTCAACCCAAAGTGCAAGGTCTAGATCCATGCAGCCAAGAACAATTTCTATGTTCTCCTTCCAATCTTTAAAGTTAATCCCATTAAGCATGGGTATATAGTTGGTATTAGCAGATATAGTAAAACATTAACTTGAAAGAGAACAAAAAAAACACACAAACATGCTCACATTAATAACCAAATACAATGATCAACAAATTCAAATAATGGTAAGTCTCATCTCAAGATACCTAGAACAACATTAATATCAAGTTTTTGGATAGTAATATTAATTGTAAGTGGTACTCTTGTTGTAGTGATCAAATATTGACAATAATTAATATCAAATAATAAATCT
The DNA here is from genome assembly GCA_032871835.1 of Dipteronia dyeriana. Taxonomy (NCBI): domain Eukaryota; kingdom Viridiplantae; phylum Streptophyta; class Magnoliopsida; order Sapindales; family Sapindaceae; genus Dipteronia; species Dipteronia dyeriana. The sequence continues at coordinate 12,567,598 of CM065299.1, read as the reverse complement.
ATCTTTGGATCGACTTATTATTCACATGTAAAACCTTATAATCGTCACATATTTATCACCACAGGTGTGTATGCAATTCGGCCAAGTATTAACCTTCCTTTGGGCCGACTAATACTCGCATGAATTTACATACTCACAAACATCCAACATCCCTCATGAATAATCTACACAAGAGATGTCACTTTGGCGACATCTTGTTTCAATTAGTCCATTTAGAATGATAGACCACTTTATTTAACCATAAAAGATATACCAAATAATGGTCGGTCCCATCTTAAGATACCTAGTACAACATTAATATCAAGTCTTTAGACAATAATATTAATTGTAAGTGGTATTCTTGTTGTAGTGATCAAACATTGACAATAATTTATGTTAAATAATAAATCTATCTTTGGATCGACTTATTATTCACATGTAAAACCTTATAATCATCACATGTTTACCACCACAGATGTGTGTACAATTCGGCCAAGTATTAACCTTCCTTTGGGCCGGCTAATACCCGCATGAATTTATATACACACACGTGGTACTCCTTTAGTAGTGATTAAACATTGACAGTAATTTATGTTAAATAATAAATCTATCTTTGGATCGACTTATTATTCACACATAAAACCTTATAATCGTCACATGTTTACCATCACAGATGTGTGTACAATTCGGCCAAATATTAACCTTCCTTTGGGCCGGCTAATACCCGCATGAATTTATACACACACGAACATCCAACATCCCTCATAAACAATCTACATAAGAGAGATCACTTTTGTGACATCTTGTTTCAATTAATCCATTTAGAATTATGGACTACTTTATTTAACTATAAAAGGTATACCACCAAATATTTGAATTTAAGTTGATCCTAATAATAAAATAAAAATAAATAAAAAATTATTTTATTTTATCAAAATTACAAAAGTCCCCTAATTTTATAAAATTACAGAAAGCCCCCTCAACTTTTCATAATTAAAATTTGGCCCAAAACTTTTGCAAATTACAATTTGTATCCATAGATTTTCAATATTTACAAATCTTCCCCAAAACTCTTTCGTAATTTCATACAGGCCCTCTAAGTTTTGGAAATTATAAACTGACCCCAAAACTTTATCAAAATCACATAATGGACCAAATAAATTGCAAAACAGTTCCTCAAGAATTTCAAATTTTCAATAGAAGGGCTTGAGCAAAAATTGACTAAAAACCCTAAACTCTTCTTGCTGCCGCCGCCTTAGCCACCAGAATGCCACCAGAAAGCGACGAACGGCGGCCAAGCAGCAGCACACCAATCGATCGGCGATCGAACGAAGCACCGATCTACGAAACGAACGGTGGCCGATCTTGGTTCGATCTGAACCAGATCGTGGCGGTCGCCCGACGATCGCCATCGTCATCGCAAAACGCACGGGTTCTCACCGGAAACCACGCGTTGATCGAGAAGAGGAGAAGTTGGACCTGGTGTGACCACATTGGATCTTGACCCGAGAAGGAAATCGATGGGTATGGGTGGCTGGGCGTAGGTCGGTTTGGGTGTGAAAACCCCGCAGACGAAAACAAACATCAATTCACAACCCATCACCCCAAAACAAAACCAGATCAATTTCCAACACCTTTTTTTTTTGTTTTTTTTTTCTTAATAATTCGAAAATGTGCGGTAGCCGTAAACATAATCTATGTCAAAAATGAAACTCAAAATTCAAAAGATCAAAACCCAAACAAACAAAGTAAGTTCAGTTTTGTTTTTTGTTTTTTGTTTTTAATATGAAAATCCAAATCTTAATTCTCAAGAATCGATTATGGGTGCCTCTGATACCAATTGTAAGGAATTTCGATTACACAATTAACATGCTTAGGCACAAAATTAATCTGGATGTTTAACCTAAACATGTTCCTATACATACTTAATCAAACCCTAAAACAATTATAACATAACCCATATCAATTCAAGAGAAAATAATTAAATCTAGAAAGCGGAAGCATACCTGAATCTATCGCTGGAGATTTGTGAACGGGTTGTGATCTTCCAAATTATCACGATCTTTATGAACCCTACTATGTTCTATTTGCTCTGTTGATGAGATACAGAGAAAACTAAAGTATCGTGTAATTTGGGGACCATAACCCTAAATATATATAATAATCAAATTATTATATGTTGGCTATTTCTAGTTCGGCCCCTAAACAAATTAGAAATAGCACTCTGGTATCTACACATTAATTCCATAACAATTATACCCTTAAGCCTTAATACTTTAAATCTTAATTAGATCACTTTAATTTAAGCTTAACCAAAAGATAGCATAACACATTTAATGTTCACATGTGTGACCGCATATGATGGAGTTTTCCAACATCACCGTGAAAGAAAGCTTTGAAGCCAAAGGTAGCAAAATATATTAAAACGAATGCAGCAAGAACACATACGGAATGCGAAAATCTCATCTTTATAAATCGCCCAAACCTCCTTCCACGAGATGCAACACGAAAATATCCTGAATAATCAAAATTACTGCCAGGGCTACCTCTTCTCTCTAGTAACAACTCACTATTCTGTTTAACGAAAGTCATTGTGTTGTTTGTTTCTTGGTCCAAATTTTTGGCAATAAAGCAGCTCGTCTGTAAAATAATAAAAATTATTTTCTTCCAAATGAAATTACACATTATTCATTTTCAAATACAAATCATAGACTTCAAGAAGCAATATCAGTATTTGATTCATCTATTGCTGAAAATGATAATAATAAATTAAAAAAAAAACACACAAAACCGCAAGAAAATACACGAAAATCACAGCACACAAACACAAACTTGCATCAAATTGTTAGAGACACAAGAGTGGCTGAAATTAAGTATAAAATACAATTAAAAGAGTGCTGGCGATTAAAATCGAGAAATTAAGAAAGAATGGCGCACCTGATGCAAATATTTCAAATTCTCACCTTCTAATAATCTCATGCAAAACGAAGGATGAAACAGAAGAAGAAAACGAGGCTGGAGTTTATTATTACATAATACTGAATGCAAATTTACAATAAAAATACAAAACAGAGCTTATATAGGCAAGAATATGAAAGGCTAATTATAATATAATTTTATTCAAATTTGATGTTCAAATCTAATGTCCAAGTAATATGGATCCTTAATTTATTTACTAAGTGAAGCTACTTTGTCCAAATCTGGTGTCTAAATGATATGGCATCACTATAACCCATTCATTTATATTATGCAAATCTAATATGATTTAAATGAACAGATTGTAGTGATGTAACATCATTTGAGCACCAGATCTGGGAACTAGATTTGAACACCAAATTTACACAGTAGCATTAATGTTATTTGTATTAAAATTAGATTATTGGAACCATTGGTTTTTAGGTATACCACGTTATTTGGACAACAAATTTTTATAAACTAGCGCTACATTGGACACCAAATTTAGATAAAATAACATTAATGTTATTTGTATTAAAATTACATTATTGGAACCATTGGTTTTTAGGTATACCACGTTATTTGGACAACAAATTTTATAACGTAGCACTACATTGGACACCAAATTTAAATAAAATAGCATTAATGTTATTTGTATTAAAATTGCATTATTGGAACCATTGGCTTTTAGGTATACCACGTTATTTGGACAGTAAAATTTTATCTTATATAATAATATAAAAATAGGATTCAAATCAGCTGTCCAGATAGCATTTCCCAATTTGTGTCTAACCAACCAAATTTAGATAAATGTCTACATTTAATTTTTTTTTCAACTTCTTCATAAATGTAAACATATGTCCCAATTTGATTGGTTTACACAAATTGGTATATGGGTCCAAAAAAAATAACTTCTTTCAACCAAAAGTTACCACGTGTCATGTCATTTTATTAGTACTCTTATATATAGTTCTTTCATTAATAATATATCATATAAAAAAATAGAACTATACACCATTAATTGGTGGGTAGAGTCCCAAAAAAGTCATTCGCTATTTAAATTGTTCAAAAATCACTATTTTGACAAAACATTATTCATTGATAGTCATTCTGTTAAAATCTAACAGAAAGCTACCGTTATCTGTGACATGACATCTATAAAGATTTTTATAGGTAATATTTTATGTATTTTGATTATTTAATTATATATAAAGTAATGATTTAATTTTAAGAATTTTATGGACAATATTTCCTGTTTTAAAAAGTAATCATGATAAAAAATAGTTAATATACAAGTAAAAAAGCCAGTTAAAAGCCAGATTAAAAATCGATGCAAAACATGTTTTACTATTTTTACCCATATTCTAACAGGTTATGACATAAACAAACGAACTTCAAACAATTAATAGACAAAGTGGCAACAATTGATGTTTTCCTTATATGAAATGTCTAATTTGAGTCATTTTGAAAAATTAATAGTCATTTAGGGACTACCTCACCAAATCAGTGGTTTTACATATCATTGACCCTAAAAAATATAAAAATAGCTTATTTCAACCACAAACTGTCACATCATCTGTCATTTCATTAATAATCTTATATTTATTAGAGTAATGCTACTTTGTCCAAATCTGGTGTCCAAATGATGTGGCAACACTCTAGTCCATTTATTTAAATCATACAAATATAATCCAATTTAAATGAATGAACTAAAGTATTGCCATATCATTTGTGCACCAAATTTGGGTAAAATAACATTACTTTATTTATTATATATATTTCTTTCATTAATTACATATTATCATCATATATCATATATAATATTAAAATAGCTTCTTTCAACCAAACGTTGACACGTGTCATTTCATTAATGTTCTTATAATCATATCATATCATATCATATACAGTTAATATATATTTTTGACAAATGACCAAAGTGAAAATTTTCAACTGCCTAGTACTTGGCAGGATGCATCGCATGGTACCCTGTAGGGCATACCTGGAAGAACCTACCTTGGAACCAGTTTTCCCGTGACCTTGGAACCTTGATATCACCATATGGGAGAAAGGTCAGTGTTGTTTCACTGATGAAACCATGCTTCAAGTAGGGTCAGCTCCAAGGCACTGTCCACCTGGAATTTAGGTACCATAATATCTGCCTGACACCTAAATATCGCGACACCAGTATGTGACCCATCCGAGGTATACCTCCTACCTGGAATCTTGGTGACTGACTGGTACTCGAGTACCTCGACGCAATCTTGTAACCCCTCCAAGGAATGTATCCAGCCTACCAAGCAAAAAGAGGACTACAGGGAAAGAGTCAGCAAGGAAGAACAAACGCCACGCTAACAGACCTGTACATCAGAGTACCAGGCCATCAGGGAAGGAAAACAGAATTCTCCTCCAGTAACAAGGTTGACTTTTTCACCATTAAAGTGCTATAATAAGACCAAATAGGTCAACATATTCGCAATTTATATTCAAACGAAAATGAAAATTCCCTACAATGTGTATGTCTATAAACTTAGAGGGTGAATAGGTTTTAACACAATTGATTGCCAACATTTGAATTAATCAATGTTAATAAATTCACCTCATTAACAAACATGGAAAACAAGTAAAAGTTACGGAAATAAAAAATGACACACGATTATATGTGGAAACCCTTAACAAGGGAAAAACCACAGGCTAACCACTTAGCCACTCCCGATCCTCAAATCCACTATTGTAATGATGCTTACAACCTAAGTTGGCCACCTAGTCACACTTCAAGGTTACTAACCCACCACTACTACCCAACGGGCCTTAATAGTGATTTTTGATCAACAAGCTTGTGCACTAAACAATTAGTCACAAAGCTTAACCTCAATTAAGAGTCAAAAAAACCTAAGTGAATATGATGAAATATTCAAACATGCAAGTAAGGCTAGGCTACATAAAATGCTTATATAGAAATTTAAAGATGTCAATAAATGCAATTCATAGATATTAATGTCTAAATGCAAGTGCAAAAAGACCTAACTAGATATAGCTATGAAAGTCTAAAATCTAGTTATCAAACAAAAGCTAATCAATTTAAGTTGTCATGAAACATGGCAAAGAATAATCAATGCAATTAACAAATGCAATCAATTAGACCTAAACAATATCTAAATGCAAAGCATAGAGATTTAGCTAGAAGGGTAAAATCGTCCCAAATGCTAGCTTTCACTAATAAATGTTCTCAACCAACAATCAACATCACAAGCACGTTATAAAAGCTATTAAACACAAGAACATGCATTCAATTAGCAATAGAAGCTAAAACCTAGGCATACATGACATAGCAATGATATAAAAAAGTCTAGTACATGTAGAAATCACCTAGTCAAGAAAAAGAAGATGCTCCATACATAGATGATCTTAGAATGAAACTAGATGACCATGAGATAAAGTTTGGATGAGTAAAAGTGAGTGTTTGGGAGTCTTTCTATCTCTAGAAAAGCTAGGTCACTCAAAGATGGCTTCTTAGACTCCTTATAACCAAAGAGAAGAGAAGATAACATATATATAAATGGTGTAATACAAGAAGTGACCTCATTTTGGATAAAAGGCAACCAAACCCTGTTAGGACCGCTGGCTAGACCGCGGTACAGGCAATGTGCCCAGACCGTGGCACAAGGAACTGTGCATCGCCTAGATAACACCGTTTTATAGACCGTTGTGCATGCAACTGCACAGACCGCGGTATGAACAACATGCAACACCTAAGAACCTTCGCTTGGGAAATCGATATGTATGTAAATAACACAGGTCGTGGAACCAGCACTGTGCAGCCTCTGGTAAACACCGTTGTGTAGACCGCGGCGGAGGCACTGCAAGCGGAGCGGTCTAGACCGCGGTTAAGAGGAAAAACCTCTTCTAAGAGCAAACTAAATGCATAAAACAACCAATCAAGAGATATGGCAAATCAAGCACACCAGAAAGAAACAAAGAATTAATGCAAAATGATCAAAACATACATATGAGTGAGTGTGTGCACTATTATCTCTACAATGAAAGTTAAGCAAGTGATATATCTTTGAAGCTTGAGCTTTGTCACAAACAAAGATGACCTAAACTACCCTTACATGTGTAAGGACCTCGATTTTATGATTGGCTTATTTCATGACAAACCACACTACATTGGGGATGATTGTGTAATGGGTAGCTTAGGTCTTCATTGGCAAGCTTCCAAGCATCTCCATGACTTCAAGAGCAAAATGTATATTCACTTGACTTTGCCTCTTAAAGAGTTTCGGTGCACACACACACCTCATGCATGCTTTGTTGATCTTGCATTTGTGTTGATATTGTTTATATGTGTGTATCTCTTCACAATCACACTTGAACTTCATTTATAGATTTAAGTGTGGTATTGTGTTGTGTTCACGCTTGCATGATGGTGTGCTTGTTTTAGCGCGTTGAGTGACCATATGAGAATGCCTCATTCTTCTCTTGGTTTGGTTATATGGAGTAAGGTGTCTAGTTTCAAAAGAGTGTATTTTAATAATTTAAATATTTTTCAAAACTGACCTTTGTATGGTCTTGCGACCATATCTTTTTATAAAATTATTAAAAATGAGTTTTGAAAATTTATATACAAACTAGATGCCCATACCTTTCCAGCGGTATATTATTTGTAATATTTCATAACCGTTTGGATTGGTTTTAAAATCTCCAAAGTGACTACAAAAACAGGGCATCTCTGTTGTTGTTCGTTTCAGACCTTTGGTCACTCAAATAACTATAACCTTTTTTATAGACTTTCAAATCATATTGTGTAAATTAAAGTACAAAGTAGACTTCTATACCTTTCCAACGGTATATTATACAAAAGGTTTGGATGTTGTTTGGTCATGTTTTGGGTCGCTCGAATCTCAGCCTGTTGAGCTGTTGCGGGTGCGCCAGTCCACAAACGCCCTCACCAACGCCTCTTGGATAGTAGGTGTGCGCTAGTGTGGCAATTGTTGACCAGCGCACTGAGTAATTTTTGGGCAATTTTCAAAACGATATAGTTTTGCTCTAGGGTTCATATATACATGCCATCTTCTTCCTCACTCGTTTTTCAGAGCTTCAAAACCATTTTTTAGTGTGATAAAGTATTTTCTTTGAGAGAGAAGTTCCAAGAGTTATTATTTAACACTCCAAACCCAAAACCCATTATTCGTTCATAAAACAAACATCATCTAGCTATATCTAGGATGTTTCTTAGCATGGGTCTTCATCAACACATGTAACTTGGTAAGTAGAACACCATCTTCATCATTCTTGTGTTCTAGCTTAACAAGATATCTCTTGTATGACTTGTATGTCTCTAGATTAGGATTTTTATTACAAGTAGAGATTGTTGTTGATGTTTGGGTTGTTGTATTGTAATAGCTTGCATAATTAGGTTGTTTTACCAATATAGCTAATCTATATATGTTCATGTATGCTTAATTGATGATTAGGATTGCCTTGTGCATCTAGTCTAGTTCATGAACATTTATGTGTATGCCTCATTGATTGCATTTATTGATTGCAAATATATTTCCCTTAGTTATATGTTGTGACAACTTGTGTTGGTTGGACTTTTATTGACGATTAGGTTGCTAGAATCTTTTTGCATCTAATTGAGTCCTTATGTATGGGCATGTAGGCATTGTTTGATAACTAGGTTGTTGTATTGCATTATCTACACCTAGTTAAGCATTGTATGTTTAGTCTAACATATTTTACATTGAGCATTCATTGATTATTTCACTTAGACCATATACTCTTCATAGAGTCAAAGTCTTGTGGCTTCTAGGTGAAGTTGCCACAAGCAATTCAAGTCAAGTCTTGCAACCAAGGGTAGCTTGGCAAGCAATTGGTCTGGTATCCACTGTAAAAGGCCCGAAGGGTAGAGTAGGAGGTGTTCACGCCAAGAGTAGTGTATCAGGGGATATCACTAGGGACTGAACCAAGAGTGGTGAGTGGCGGTGTCCATAGCCTGAGGTTGTCAAGAGTGAAAGTCCGAGAATCACTTGAGGATGTAACCTTTTTCTCATATAGTGGATTTCTGTGATCGTGTGTGGCTAGCAGAATAGCCTGTGGTTTTTCCCATTTTGAGGGTTTCCACGTAAACATCAAGTGTTATTTATATTTCCGTACTTTATACTTGATGTTGTATGTTTGTTTTATTGGGTGAATTTTGAATATTGACTAATAAAAAAAAATGGTAATTAACTTGATTAAAACCTATTCACCTCCCCCCCCCCCCCCCCCCTCCCTCCCTCCCTCCCTCCCTCTAGATTACTAGACACACACTTTATAGGGAACTTTCAACATGTTAATCCCCAAATATGGTTTGTTAATCGAAACAAGCCAATCAAAAACCGAGAAACTTACAATCTCTCCATTTGGCTATTTTGTGACAAAACCACTCACTTACAATTCATCCTCACAAAAACAAACCAAAAGACAAGGATCAACAAAGTTTTTCTTCATTACAAAGATATGCCTAAAAAACTAGATCTTCAAGTCATCCATCTCTTGTAGAATCAACATCCTTATAAAACAATATAACTACACTTTCCAAGATAAGTGTATGTGAGGTGATCAAGTAAAATAAAAATAACAAGCAAAACATACAAGCAACATGCAACACAATGAAAAAAACAAATGCTTCTCCTAAATGGGTTACTCACCCTCAACAAGTCACTCTAAACACCCCAACTCCCCATTAATCCACACTTCTCCCCCTTTTTGTCACAAGATAGGCAAAGAGTTATTCCCTCTGCGGGTCACTTTAGCAAAGAGAGATATTTGCAAGATAAATGCATAATCATATACAACAACTTTATGCAATTTAATTAAGAGAGAGAGAAGAGCAAGGAAGTTATATATGTGTGAAATGATTACCTTGAATGGAAGACATACAACATTAACTTTCAAAGCATGTTATTTGGCAAAACAAATATCAAAAGAGCTTTCAAAAGAAGTCAAACCAATTTGTACCCTTTTGTCAAAAATGAATAAGATATAGCAAATAAAACTTTCAACACAACACATAAGCAACCTATTCAATCCTTAATGACCAACCAAGACATGGATGTCGAATCCTTATTGATTGGATGGATATAAAATCATTATTGGGTGTTCTCTTGTTCAACCATTAATAAGAGAGACAAGGCTAAATTAGATGAGACATCCTTATTAGTTAAATGGACACAAGCTTCTTATTGAGATTAGCCTTGTCAATTGCATTCACACACATTTGCACACAATTACTTCATGCATAATATTTAACATGTCAAACTCAAGTTCATATAAACATGGAGAGAAATTTTGGGTCAATCAAATTTGCTAGTCCAAAAATACATGCTTGAACATAACTGAGACGTGGATTTCAAACAAGGCAAAGACACTTATTGAATAAAAAGTCATATAATAGCATATGCAACCATGATACTTAAGCAATTAATTAAAGAGCACAAAATTGAACAATTCTTTTTTCTTATTGAAATGCAATTTCGCTCTCTTTGCTTGAACTCCCCATATGGGGTCAAACAAACAAGTCAAAAGGGAATATGAGTCTCTATAGGCTTACCAAGTCCATTGGATCTAGTTGAGCCTATAAGTGAACCATTAGCACAATGGCATATGGGTTCATCTTTTCTAATCCACTTAGGTGACACATTGTCATTCCTAGTGGTCAAGGTCATCATATTACTCCTAGGATCATTGACACTAGATTTCCTAGGCACATGCCTATTGGCTCTAGCCCTTTTTATTTCGATCATGCTCTTAGTTCTACACATGCTAATGTACTTAAAGCAATTTGGTCTAATATGACCATCAACACCACAAAAATGAAATGAAGGATTTAAAAAGGGGTCATACCATTCCTTTATAAGAACAAAGGTGTATTCCTATGTCTTTGAGCTTTCCTTTGGTATGGTATTGGTTCTCTTCTCTTTTGTTGTTGAGTTGGAGAAGATTGCTTCCTTGGTTAAGCTTGCATGAATTGCTCATTGGCTTGATGATATTTAGGTTAAGGGAAGGTTGTTTGATGAGCTCTCATTGGTTGAGCATCTTGACTTCTTGGTGTCACCTTGATTTGGACATTATTAGAGAACTCTCCTAGTTCAATTTTCTTCCTAGGATGAAGTGGAGGAAGGAAATCTTTGAAGACCATGCTCTTGAAAAATACTATATTGCTCGGAGTTGAGGTCTCCTTATCATCTTCAAACCCTAGACCTCTCTTGTCACTTGGCTTCTTGTCAACCCCCAACATATGGTTAAGCTTCTCCTTACTCGAAGTCATCTTAGCAATCAACTCTATAGCTTCTCTAAGCTCCTCCTTCAAGATTTCTTCCATTCTTTACTTTCTCACTTAAGTGAGTCACTTCAGTTGATAGCTTGAGGTTCTCTTCTTTTAGCTTTCGAACCTCTTTCTTCATCTTCAACCTTGAGCTTTGAAAATGCTCAATGAACCCTTCAAGGTTCATACTCTCTCATTACTTGAGTCAGCTTCTTTTTGTATTTCCACATCTTCATAACTTGAGGATGTGATGCTTTCATCACTTTTCCTCTTGGTAGCTTCATAAAAATTACTTCAAGCTACCTCTTCCTCTACTCTTTTTTCAAGATCACTACTTAAGGATTTGTTGCCTTTTTCTACATCTTCCACAAAGGAGGCTCCAAAAGCTGTATAGTTAAGAACAACCTCTTCTTCACTTGAGGAATCTTCTTCAATTCCACTGTCACTTGTTGAAGAGGCTACTGCCTTTCCTTTCTTCTTTTTCTTCTTTGAATTAGCACACTCGATGGCTATGTGACCGAATCCACTACACTCATATCATTGAATTCCCTTCTTGGAATCCATATTGTGAGATTTCTCCACTTTCATAAAGAGATTCTTGTGCTTCAATTCCTTTCTTTTGGATCCAAAACCCTTATTGTTAAAATTGATGAACTTCTTGAATTTCTTCACCATAAGGGCTATCTACTCATCTGAGTCATCCTCCTCTTTCTTTTCAACCTTAGAGGCCTTCAATGCAATGCTCTTTTGTTTCATGGAAGATGTAGGTGTAGAGTTCCACTTGGACTCATAGGCTAGAAGCCTTCATATAACTTCACTTGGCTTCATTGACTTGTAACCACTATTTTTTTCGAGTGCCGTCACCTTGGACTCAAATCTCTTAGGAAGTGACCTTATGATCTTTTACTTGATTCTTCTATTTGAGTATGGGTCACCTAGTTGATGACTTTGGTTGACAATATCCATCAACTTCACTTGGAAATCATTGAAGCACTCGTCCTCTTCCATCATAATCGTCTTAAATTGTAATTGAAGGATTTGAAGCTTGGAGTCCTTGACCACTTCGGTTCCTTCATAAGCCATTTGTAGAATCTCCCAAGTCTCATTTGCATTCCTAGTGTTTTGAACCAACTTGTATTGATTGTCGTCCATGGCACACAAGATGGCATGTATAGCCTTGTTGTTCCACTTGGAAGCTTCAAATTCTTGTGTGCTCCATTAAGACTTAAGTTTGAGGACTTCATCTCCATCATCATTAGTCATCTTCAGAAGATTGTACCTATCTTCAACTACCATCCATGCACAGTCATCTATTTGGCTAATATAAGACTCCATCTTGCCTTTCCATGAGGTATAATTATCACCTGTAAGCAAAGGTGGTCTTATACTAGATGATCACTCCTTGCTCATCTCAAGCTCACTCATAGTGTTTGAGTTATAAACGAGATGTAAATGAAATGCAACAAACAAAATCCAAAAACAAAAAGGCAAAATGTAAAGTGCAAGACACTCACAGAGCATGGATCACCTAAGTATATCTATGCACTTGCTCTGATACCAAATGAAAATTCCATACAATGTGTATGTCCATAAACCTAGAAAGGGGGTGAATAGGTTTTAACACAATTGATTACCAACTTTTTGAATTAATCAATGTAAATAAATTCACTCAATTAACAAACATGGAAAACAAGTAAAAGTTACGGAAATAAAAAATGACACGCGATTTTTACGTGGAAAACAGTAACAAAAGAAAAACCACAGGCTAACCACTTAGCCACTCCCGATCCTCAAATCCACTATTGTAATGATGTTTACAACCTAAGTTAACCACCTAGTCACACTTCAAGGTTACTAACCCACCACTACTACCCAAAGTGCCTTAATACTTATTTTTGATCAAAAAGCTTATGCACTAAACACTTAGTCATAAAGCTTAACCTCAATTAAGAGTCAAAACAACCTACGTGAATATGATGAAATATTCAAACATGCAAGTAAGGCTAGGCTACACTAAATGCTTATCTAGGAATTTAAAGATGTCGATAAATGCAATTCATAGATATCAATATCTAAATGTAAGTGTAAGAAGACCTAACTAGATATAGCTAAGAAAGTCTAAAAACAAGTTATCAAACAAAAGCCAATCAACTAACGTTGTCATGAAACATGGCAAATAATAATCAATGCAATTAAAAAATGCAATCAATTAGACCTAAACAATATCTAAATGCAAAGCATAGAGATTTAGCTAAAAGGGTAAAATCATCCTAAATGCTAGTTATCACTAATCAATGTTCTCAACCAACAACCAACATCATAAGCATGTTATAAAAGCTATTAAATACAAGAACATGCATTCAATTATCAATAGAAGCTAAAACCTAGGCATACATGACATAGTAATGATATAATGAAGTCTAGTACATGTAGAAATCACCTAGTCAAGAAAAAGATGATGCTCCATGCTTAGATGATCATAGATTGAAACTAGATGACCATGAGATGAAGTTTGGTTGAGTAAAAGTGAGTGTTTGAGAGTCTTTCTCTCTCTAGAAAAGTTAGGTCACTCAAAGATGGCTTCTTGGACTCCTTGAAACCAAAGAGAAGAGAAGAGAACATATATATATGGTGTCGTACAAGAAGTGACCTCGTTTATGATGAAAGGCTGGACCGCGGTACAGGTAATGTGCCTAGATCGCGGTATAAAGAACGGTGCATCACCTGTACAACACCGCTCTATAGACCGTTGTGCATGCAAGTGCATAGACAACGGTATGAACAGCACGCAACGCCAGGGAACCTCCGCTTGGGAGACCGTTGTGTATGCAAATAGCACAGGCCGCGATACCAGCAGCGTGAAGCCTCTGGTAAACACTGCTGTGTAGACCGCGGTGAAGGCAATGCAAGAGGAGCGGTCTATACCACGGTTAAGAGGAAAAACCTCTTGTAAGAGCAAACCAAATTCATAAATAACCAAGAAAGAGATATGGCAAATAAGGCACATAAGAAAGCAATTAAGCAATGATGCAAGATGATCAAGGCATGCATATGAGTGAGTATGTGCACTATTATCTCTTTAATGAAAGTTAAGCAAGTGATATACCTTTGAAGCTTGAGCTTTGTCATGAACAAAGACGACATAAACTACTCTTACATGTGAATCCCCAAATATGGTTTGTCAATCGAAATAAGTCAATCAAAAATCGAGGAACTTACAGAAAACATGACGTAATCAATGGGAGCAATTCCTATGTAATTTGAAACCCTCCATCAATGCCATTCAATTTCGATAACGCGGCCAATCAATTATTCTAAATTATGGGGATTCGATCAGGGAAAGATAGAGGGTATAAATGCAACATCTCAGTTCAAGGAAAAGCAAGGGAAAATTAGGGAATTAAGAGCAAAGTGTTTCACCATTTTGAGAAAGTTCTTCGCCACAGAGGAAGTAGCCACTTATCTATACGAACGATTTCTCCATCTCCAGCTGTGTCTGAGAGGTTGAGAGGTTGAGAGATTGAGAGAAAATATTGTGGGAGTAGCTTAGAATCACCACTTTCATTGTTGTTTTCCATTGTATTTGTGTTTCTCGAGTTCTTAATAAAGTAATCCCCCAGTTATATTCTCATTATTCTTACCTATCACTCTTTCCCTTATCACTCTACTCACCCAGGTATGGGGTACCTACCCCGACCGCAACCTACCGGATAACGGTCATGAGGGTGTTAACTGAGATTCCTCACCTTGAATGAATTTCCAACTAACATATATAATCATATAAAAATATATTTTTTCAACAAGAAACTGCCACATGTCATTTCATTAATGTTAATTTTAATAGGATTTTATTAATATCCATGTAATCATATCATATCATATATAATCCTATAATAATAGCTTCTTTCAACTAGAAGCTTCCACATGTCATTTCATTAATGTTATTTTAATAAGATTTTATTAATGTCCACATAATCATATCTTATCATATGTAATCATGTAAAAATACCTTCTTTCAACTAGAAGTGGCCACTTGTCATTTCATTAATCTTTCTTTTATTAGGATTTCATTAATGTTCTTAAAATTATAATTATCGTGTGTATATATATATATATATATATATATATATATATATGTGTGTGTGTGTGTGTGTGTGTGTGTGTGTGTGTGTGTGTAGTAAATACACTCACCTCTCCTGAAGTTTGGCATAAATGTAACTAGAGATCAAGTATGCAATAATCTACTCAAACTTACCTTGCCTTTAAAGTTGTACTGATAAAAAAAACTAAATTACCCTTAGTTATTAGATTTTAGAAATGAATATATATTCATTTTATAATAAACAATTAAATTAATTGACTATAATTTTTAAATTAAAAATCAATTTAAAATATAAAAAAAAAACTATTTTTAAAGTTTTAAGTTATTCATTTTTTGTAATATTTTTAAAGGAAAAAATGTTTTTATTTTCATTTTTAATAATTAACATTTAATAATTGTAAAAAAAAGTAAAAAATGAAGATAATTTAATTTTTAAAATTAATTTTTTATTTCTTCATTTTAAAAATGGTTTTTTCATTATATTTCAATGAACTGATTATCTTCAATTAATTTAATTTAATTGTTTTCTATAAAATGAATATCCTTACTTTTTAAAAAATTTAATAACTAAAGGTAATTTGGTAATTTAGTCTTTTTATTAGTTCAATTTTAAGAGTAGTGAAGGTATTAATAGATAAACGCATACTTACTCACTAGCTATATTTATGTCAAACTTTAGAGGAGGTGAGTGTATTTACCGATATATTATCACATATATTATATCATATATCACAATATATTATCTTTTTTAAAGGGAATATTATATCTTATTATTATATATGATATATGATATAATATATGTGATATGAATATATATATATATATATATATATATATATATATATATAATCATGTATATTATGAATTTTAATTTAAATTATATCATTTAAAATGATTACTTTCAATTTAATTTTTGAGCTTTTGTTTAAAATTTGTATTTGATTTTTGTTTTTTTTTTTCAATTTATAAGATTATTTTTAAATGTAATCTAGATAATTATTATACCATCAATTTAATATAACTATTATTATTATTATTATTTTACATTTTCCATCTATTTGTTAAGGCATATCATAATATATAACATTAAATCCCTTTTGAAAATGAAAACATCAATGGCAACCAACTAATGTTATGATAAGTTACATGATGACTTGATTGCCTCGATTTACTTTTCATAATCACACCAATTGATTTTAAGTATTTTCAATAACCCTCATGCAAGACATGTAATGTTCACGTGAGAATACAAATCAATCATGATGTCAACTCTCTATATAAACTCTATCCTTACCCATTCTTTCACACATCCATCCATCAATCAATCTCTACTCTCCTGTCTCAAAAATGTTGCTCTATGGGCTAGGAGTATATTGCATGCATCTACACATATTTACTTTTTTTGTTTCCTTTATTTTAATTTTATATTTTTTATTGTATTTTTTTTTCTTTTTTCTTTTTCGTGTTATGAGAGTTTTGATGGTGATTTTTTGTTATATATTGATTGTTCCACTTCTACACCCTATGTAGCCCCAATTCTTATCACATTGCATTCGTTTTTCAGGGTAAAACCAAGTTTTTAACCATTTAAATTAGTTGTGTTGGTCTTATGTAGTTTTTGAATCCCTTTTGTTCACTTGAAGTTGAAGTGGAGCAGAAAATGCCAAAATTCCTAAAGTTGCAAGAAAAGCACATGAAGGCGACAAGGGATCAAGTCGCATGGAAATCGCTTTCTTCTCAACTCAAGACAGATTCAACCAAATAAAAAGCGATATCAGAGCAGGTCGCTTGAAGGTCTCGTATCTCTCAGATCAAGCCTTACCAGACAACAAAGCGATCTGAAAGTGACCTTCAACTAAGTCGCTTCAAGATCGCAATCCTCTTCCAATCAAGCTAGAGAGCAAAGCGACCTGCATAGTCCTTTTAGCAGGTTGCTTCTAGGTCGCCTTTTGCCTAGATTTTTGTTTCAGCTTCAAAAATTACTTTTTTCCCTTTCCCTAATTGTCACCCTATATAACCATCTCTTATTTTTTGACCTAATCACCACTCACCATTCTCTACCTAAGAATATCCACTAAGATCTTATCTTTACATCTTCCTCTTACATCACCATTCCTCTTCCCAAGAAAACCACCAAGATTCCACCTTTCCCTAAAATCCAACACATCTACCACACCTATTTACCACATCCATCATCACTTCTTACTTTTAGGGGGAAAGGAAGATGAATAAAATCAAAGAAAAAGAAGAAGAAGAACAAAGAAGAAAAGGAAGTACTTCATATAATTTTCTCTACAACTCTTTCTCTTTCATTTTTATTTTAAATCCATGTATTTCCTCTCCTATATATATATTGTATGGCTTTATCTTGTAACATGAGCTTACTTTTTTTATTAAGGCTTGATAAAACCAAACCCTTAAATTTATTAATAAAGACCACCCATTTTATCCAAGTGTGCTTGTGTTTTGTTTGGACATTTTTTAATGTTTAAAGCTTTTACTAGATTGATCAACTTGTGAATGATATTTGGTTGGGTGCTATGAACCGAGGGGTGATGCACTCAACGTGAATGTCATCTATACATGAATAGTATGGCAGAGATACACGAGGCTAGCATCTAAGGCTCTTTTGTGTGTACCAAAGTTCTTAATGAATTTATGCATATCGTCTGGGGTCATCGAGAGATAGACTTTGGATATGTTTGGATATAATTTCTATTACTCGAGGGAGAGTAGAGATTATTGTTGGGTGCACGAATCTACAATTCACATTTGTACAAATTGGGTATTTGGGTGAGTCTAGAGCTTAAATAGCTAGAGGGTTAGGTAGATTCTAGTCTTAGAATATCTCATCTTATTGGTACATTTGATTTTATTGTGTGCTTTTGATTCACGGTTTTAGTAAAATCTAAATTAATTATAGGATTTCGAATACTAGAATTTCTCTTAAATCATCGTTCAAATAGTAAGTTTGCTGATAAAAGCCAATGCTTAACAAACATCAATCTTCATGGGTAAAATTTCCTAAGATGGATATTTAGCAACCTAGAGGAGGGGTAAATAGGTTAAATCTAATTTTCAACAACTTTCTCAAACTTTGATCGTTTCACAAACGAGTTATCAAAGTGCATTTTAAAAACAAACACCAAAAACTTCCCAAAATGGTTAGTGGTTACAAGTTTAACAAATATGGAAATTAAGAGTAACTACTACAATGTAAAGTAATGAATTCAATAAAAGAAAATCAACACAATGATTTTTTTTTTAACGTGGCAAAACGTCAAAACTTAGGAAACATCCACAGATTGATTCTACAATCATCGGCACCACTATCTTTCACTAGTTTGTAAAATGTACACCCTCAAGCAATTAATTCACATGATCCATCCTATTTGATCATCCCACTCTAACCTACCCTCGGGCCTTTTACTAGTAAGAGACATGCCTCTTTCTATCTAAGATAATTCACCTACATTTAAAAATATTCCTTGCTCGACTATCCGGATCTTCATAATTCTAGCCAAGACTTCCTTACTTAACTATTCGGATCTTCATAATTCTAATTAAGACTTCTTACTTAACTAATCGGATCTTCACAATCCTAGTCTAGACTTCTTGCTTAAGTAAGAGCTTTAACCAGACAGTCGTTGATGCTTGTTAAAAAGATATTTATCTATTCTAATTACCTCGTAAATGCTACGAGTCAAAGGATTAGTATAGCAAGTAGGCAAGGGTCGTTCGCACAAGGAGGTGGAATTCGTCAACTATCTCTAGCTCTAGAGTTTATGAAAGCAATGCAAATGGAATGCGGATATGGTGAGAATGGTATGTGTGAAGTGTAAGTGTAAGTATAATGGAGTTGTTGTGTGGGAGTGAGAATGGACATGCAACTAACCTAAAACTAAATGCATAAAACTAAAGATAGAAATGTAACTGGGTGCATACCTTTCTAATTAGTCTACTCCTAACTTAAGTTAATCTACTCCTAAAGGTAGCACACTAAGTTACGAAAACAATAGCAACTTGGAAAGATGCAAGATATGATACACACAAGTGAAATCGGTTCACCAAACATGAGATATACATCATTTAGAGTGTAGAACATATGAGTACCTATCAATTCAAGTAAATGGTTCATTCTTTTGATTACGGAATTACTACAATCAAATCATCACTCGACCAAGGGTACGGAAGAGCAATTAAGTGTCTAGGTTTAGGCCCATTAAGCATAAGAACAATGAACCAAAGCTATCATGGTAAAGTTATGCACAAACAAGCTATTCCCATCAATAAAGCTAGTAGTCAAAATTATGCCCAGAATGTTATCCAAGCACAATCTCAACTCTCACTCACTCTAATCATTCTAAACATAGTATGTTAATCCATTCACCAACATACATACACAAATGAGATATTTGATTACAACGACTCCCACACCATTAGGTTAATCTACTCCTAATCTCATCCATACATACACATCAACTCATAATCTTCCATACACATGAATATCACAATAAGAGATTAATCATACAGATACTAAAGAATGAATCAATACCAAAGTAAATCAAGAACAACTCATACATAAATAGCTCAAGTGTTTGGTTTACAAATAATCCCAAGTGGGGATGAATACATCAAAGATAACAAGAAAAGCAAGAGAAGAGTATGAGAGGTAACCCATAAAGAACAACGTCTATGAACTCACAACTTCTATTGAAGTTCCACGGTGAGGATCATGACTCAAGAGCCTCATTTTCTAAAGCAATCTACTCTAAGATGAGGGTAGGATGTGTAAAAGTTATGGTAGGGAGCTTTCCATAGAGGATGAATCCTGCATGGAAGCTTGAAGGTTTCTCTCTTTAGTGGTAAAGAGATCTAAGAATGAATTCTAGACCTAAGAAGTGATCTTCAGACTATTTGGGAAAGGCAAAGAGGTGTATTTATTGAAGGAAATGTTTATGGCACGAGTTGAGGTGAAAAGACAACATTAACCTTTGAAAATAAGTCATTCTATGGATTTGAACCCTGTGGTTACAAGCTCACGAAACACTTTCGCGAGTTCATATCCTCTGCCCCGTGAGTTCTTTCCAACGGCATAAAGTCTCGGAGTATTTACGATGAGTTTGGACACTCTTGTTCGCGAGCAAAAGGTCATTGTGGTGAGCTTGAACTTGGTTTTGGCCATAGAAGCTTGAAGATTTCGTAGAGAGGTAAAAAAAAATTCTTAACGACTTGAAGTTGGTAGCAAACAGACCGGAGAATATCACAGTGTAATTCTGGGTGGAAAACGACCGTAAAAATGACTAAAAATATGGTTGAAATGTGTCGGGTTGATGTTCGATAGTCGCTGGATCCAGGTCGGGTCACGTAGGTCTGTTCGACCCGGCTGAAGGTTTAAAATTATGAAGTGTCTAGGTCCACAGAGAAATGGATTGCGGTGCACTCGGTGTCCCAAGTTGCTAGGCATGTGGTTTCGATCAGATGTGGGCTAGGGTGTATTCAGAAGCCTAATGCCTACTTATATGAAACACACCGTTTCATTAATGACGTGGCGTGATCTGCATCCTTCACTTGCAAATTACACTCTATACTCTTCCTTAATCACAAAATCTTCATTATATACTTCGGATTTGCACTTTGACCCCTGATACTTCATAATTACATAATTGCCATTGAACTTCCCTATTTCCCTCAGTTTATGAACAAATACCTTCTTTAAGGGATATTTACCTACACATGGCTAAAACACCTATTAAATATATAAAAGTGCTCAGAAACAAACACAAAAGATAGGAAAATGGAGTGCTAAATGTGAACATTTGTAGCGCGATCAACTATGTAACACCCATGTCTTTCAGGCCCAATTGAAAGGCCCAAATATAAAAAATATAAAAAATAATAAAAAAAAGGATAAGCGTGAAGCAGAAAAAGGCATCAGGTGAGTAAGCCAAGTGAAATGCATGGCTGACAGGCAGTTGTGAGCTTGGTTAATTAGCTCACAACTTCAGTTGTGTCCTTCCATGAATACAAATATATGAGGATAAACGTGGTGAGAGCTAGAAAGCAATAGAATTCAGCAGAAGAAAGGAAAGAGAAGAAAGAGAAGAAGTCAGTGAAGCTTTCTCGATCATAGATTTCAGTTGATTCTTCTTTGATATCCAGTTTTTAATTGGATCTTGTGATTGTTAGGGAAAGAAGATGAAGAGAACCTAGCATACCCAGTCTGAATTAAGCTTGACGTCTAAGTTGTGAGTGAATTAAGTTTCTGTTTTGTTTTTAATTCAAAGGTTTCCAGTTTTATGATTAAGATTAATTGTTGCAAATCTTTTAAGCTTTTTATTGCTTTTTATGATTGATGGTGATGATACGGAGAACTGAGTATATATTTTATGCTTATATTAGCATTCAAAATCAGTATATTATTTTATGAATTATCCAGAAGAGATTATGTTTTCTACAAAAGCACCATGTACCATTCCCCAGTTATGATTATGGCTGGCTTTTGGGGTCGTTCTACAAATGTGTATGTCATGAGTCACTCTGCAAATGTATGACCAGAGAAAGAGTAATAGAGTCGCTCTGCACTTGTATGACCAGAGAATCGCTCTGCCCGAGCATGACCAGAGAAAGAGTAATTGAATCCCTCTGCACGGGTATGATCAGAAGTTATTCATGACTCGGCGTTTGCCCGAATGTATTTCGGCTTACGTATGGAGGATATCCCCGGTACGAATTTGGTGAAGATTAAGATTTTATAAAGTATCTTACTCTTGTTAAGAAAAGTGATGCATTCAGTATTCGGTTTATTAAGTATGAAAGTAGATATATTATCTTATACCATGTATTACTGAATGCTTATTGTAAAGTGGTTTAGAAAAGTGTTTTTTAAAAGTTTCCATTCACTCACTGGGCGTTAGCGCTCATCCATTCACTCTTATATATTTATCCAGGTAGTTGTTCGGTTGTGCGGACTCAGAATTTTTAAGGTGGGCCATTCGATGACATCATGAATCATAAAAGTCGTGCATTTTAAATTGTCATGTATATATTTAGAAATATGAAATAGGCATGGTCGGGACGGTAGGCATGGTCGGGACTGTAAAGTGGTCGGGAGGGTAGGTATGGTCAGAACGTGGTCGGAATTCTACTCGGTCTGTTCGGCTTACTCGGCCTACTTGACCTACTCGGCCCACATGGCCTATTCGGTCTACTCGGCCTACTCGGATTTCTTACTCGGCCTGTTCGGTTTCCCACTCGGAATAAAGCTGTCGATTTTTGGTCCGATCAGTCTTTTTGACAAATTTTTGTAACGAACGAATATAAGAAAAGAAATTACAATTATGTACATTTTGCACTTTCCAATATTCTCCTTACATTTTATTTGTTTAATAGCAAGTATTTCCTATGAAAATTTCAGCAGAAAGTCCTTTTATCATGCTAGTAAATGTAGAGCCCATAGGGTTTCCCTCGTACTCAAGAGAGGAGTCGGGGCAGCCCACAGGGCCTCCCTCGTACTCGAGAGAGGAGTCGGGGTGGGTTCTGTCAACTTGGTATCAGAGCCACTGTTTATAATTCCTTAGACCACAGAATAATTGTTTGCATTTAGTTTCATGCATTTAAGCATAACTTTGATTTTGTAACAGCATCATGCGTCGAGTTGGCTGCCCACGCACAAGACCGGTAGCTGACCTTGGAGAGAGGAGTGGTAACCAAGGTGAAAACGAGATAGAATCACATCCTCAACCACCTATAGCTCAGCCACGTGTACCAGAACCTAGGGAGGAACCAATGGATAGAATTGCAGAACTATTAACTGTGATGGTCCGGTACCAAACGCGAGTTCCTGAAAATTCAATTGAGCGTGTACGAAAGTTGGGAGCTACGAATTTTGATGTAACAGGAGATCCAGATAGTGCTAGTTCTTGGTTGAATGAACTAGAACGGGTATTTGAAGTTATGAGGTGCACCGATGAGCAGAAGGTTTCCTTTGCTACATTTTTGCTAAAGGAAAAAGCATATGATTGATGGGTCTCGGCTCAACAAAGAACTCCTGAAGGAATTAATTGGGAGGATTTTAAGAAACAGTTTAATGATCATTATTATCCCCGTTTCTATCAAGATTTGAAAAGAGCTAAATTTTTCAAACTAGTACAGGGATCTATGACAGTAGAAGAGTATGAGAAGAAATTTACGGAACTTTTGAGGGTTGCTCCGTATGTAGTCGCTGATGAAGAAAATAAGTGTAGAAAATTCAAAGATGGACTTCGATTGGAAATTAAGACAATAGTGACTACTTCTGGACATGTTGAGTTTGGTAAGTTGTTTGAAGCTGCATTGAGAGTGGAAAGAGGCCTTAGTGACTCTCGCAGATTTGAACAACAAAAACAAAAGCATAGTAACTAGTCAGTAGGAGGCTCTTATGGCAAAATGCCTAAGGCAATATGCAGTTTTTCATGTCAGACTAGTAATTATCAACAGAGTCGTGGACCTGGTTCTAGCCAAGCCTTAGTCCAGCAGCCAATGGGTAGTCGGCAACCGAGTGTTAGTATGGGTAGAAGTTGGCGTCCTTTATGTTCGACTTGAGGAAAACACCATGATGGTAAGTGTCATTTGGGGAGATCAGGTTGTTATCAATGTGGGCAACCTGGTCATTTAAAAAGAGATTGCCCCGAGTTAGTTCCGAGAGGTAATGAAGAAAGAAAGATAGGTTTTCAACCAATGCAAAGTGGCACTGGTCAGATTCAAGGGCAAAGGGGATCCCTAGTAGGAGGATCTATAACTACAGGGAAACCCCAAGTTAGCACAGCAGGGGTTGGAGGCAACCAACAGAGAGGTCAGTCGGGTAGACCTCGTACTCAGGCAAGGGTTTTTGCTATGACTCAGAAAGATGCCGAGACCACTCCAGATGTCGTTACAGGTATGTTAACAATATTTGGCCACGATGCTCAAATCCTCATTGATCCTGGATCTACTCATTCTTTTATATCTCGATCTTTTATGGAGTATGCGGTTGTAGAATTAAGTCCATTAGATTCTAGTATGGTAGTGGCAACACCTACTGGTGAATCTTTATTGGCTGAGAATATATATAGAAACAGTAAGGTTATAGTCGGTAAGCATGAGCTACACATTGATTTAATTCCGCTTGATATATATGATTTTGATGTTATCTTGGGAATGGATTGGCTGGCTATACACCATGCTACTGTAGATTGTTTTCGAAAAGAGGTAAAATTTATACTTCAAGGAGAGTCGGATATTATTTTCTGTGGTGAACGTCGGATTCTCCCTTCTTGTGTTATTTCGGCTATCACGGTCCGACGGTTACTCAGGAAACAATGTTCAACTTATTTGGCTTATGTAATTGATACTCGGGATAGGGAGGTAAAATTAGAAGATATATCGGTGGTAAAGAAATTTCCAGATGTATTTCCGGAAGATCTTCATGGATTACCACCAGATAGAGACATTGAGTTTGTGATAGATTTGGTCCCAGGCACAACTCCGATTTCTATTCCACCTTATAGAATGGCTCCAACCGAATTGAAAGAGTTGAAGATTCAATTAGAAGAATTGGTGAGCAAGAATTTTATTAAACCTAGTGTGTCACCATGGGGAGCGCCAGTTCTGTTTGTCAAAAAGAAAGATGGAACGTTAGGTTTATGCATCAATTTCTGGCAATTGAATAAAGTAACGGTGCGTAATAAATACCCACTCCCATGTATTGATGACTTATTCGATCAGCTTTAGGGAGCAAAGGTATTCTCCAAGATAGATTTGTGAATAGGTTATCACCAATTGAGGATTAGAAATTGTGATATACCAAAGACCGCTTTCAGAACTCGTTATGGGCATTATGAGTTTCTAGTTATGCCATTTGGATTAACAAATGCTCCAACAACTTTTATGGATTTGATGAATAGGGTATTTCATCCTTATCTAGACAAATTTGTTATCGTGTTCATTGATGACATTTTGATTTATTCTAAGGATGATGTGGAACATACAGAGCATTTAGAGATTATTCTACAAGTCTTTAGAGAGAATCAACTTTATGCCAAATTTAGTAAGTGTCAATTCTGGCTCGATAGAGTTACATTTTTGGGCCATGTGATTTCTGGTGATGGTATTTATGTTGATCCTCAAAAGGTTGAAGCTATAGTGAATTGGGAACGACCAATCAGTGTGACAAAAATTATAAGTTTCTTGGGTTTAACAAGTTGCTATCGAAGATTTGTAGAGGGATTTTCTAAAATAGCTTCACCATTGACAAGATTGACTCAGAAGGATGTGAAGTTTGAGTGGTCAGAAGCTTGTGAAGAGAGTTTTCAAGAACTCAATGAGAGATTGACTTCTGCTCCAATACTTGCTCTTCCAATCGGAAGTGATGGATTTGTTGTGTACAATAATGCATCTAAACATGGTTTGGGTTACGTTTTGATGCAATATGGGAAAGTGATAGCTTATGCATCAAGACAATTAAAGAAGCATGAACAGAATTACCCAACTCATGATCTAGAGCTTGCTGCAGTGGTGTTTGCACTGAAAATTTGGAGACATTACTTAGATAGAGTTACTTGTCAGATTCATACAGATCATAAAAGCTTACAATATCTTTTCACTCAAAAAGAACTGAATTTAAGACAAAGAAGATGGATTGAGTTGATTAAAGATTATGACTGTACGATTGAATATCATCCTAGTAAGGCAAATGTGGTGGCAGATGCACTCAGTAGAAAGTCTTCAAGTTCTATGGCTCATTTAAGGATGTATTGGAAAGTAAATCATCATCAGCTTTCTTTATTAGCTGAATTAAGAATGTTGAGAGTTAAGCTAGAAGCACGAGATTGTGGAGCATTACTGGCCATCTTTCGGGTTAGACCTATTTTGATTGATCGTATACGGGAATTGCAAACTCAAGATTCTTATTTAGTTCAATTGAAGGGAGAAGTGCAGAAAAGTGTACAAGCTGATTTTGTAGTGAGAAGCGATGGTACATTAGTTCTAGGTAACAGACTGTGTGTACCAAACATTAAAGAAATTAAGAATGAAATTTTAGAAGAAGCTCACTCTTCAGCTGATGCAATGCATCCAGGAAGTACTAAGTTGTATCGTACTTTGAAAGAGCATTACTAGTGGCAAGGTATGAAAAGAGAGATAGCAGAATTCGTCTCTAAATGTTTGATTTGTCAGCAAGTCAAGGCAGAACATCAGAAACCAGCAGGACTATCACAACCACTGCCTATTCCCGAATGGAAATGGGAACATGGTACCATGGATTTTGTGGTAGGACTTCCTCGTAGTCAGAATGGTCACGACAGTGTATAGGTGATCATCGACCGACTTACAAAGTCTGCACATTTTCTGTAAATCGGTATTACTTACTCTCTTGACAGATTAGCCAAAATTTATGTGGGTGAAATAGTTCATCTTCATGGTGCACCAGTATCCATAGTGTCAGATAGAGATCCTCGGTTTACATCTAGATTTTGGCCCAGTTTACAAGAAGCTTTGGGAACTAGATTGCATTTTAGTACTGCTTTTCACCCGTAGACTGATGGTCAATCGGAGCGTACTATTCAGACATTGGAGGATATGCTTCGGGCGTGTGTAATGGATTTCAAAGGTAGTTGGGATGAACATATACCTTTGATAGAATTTGCCTACAATAATAGTTATCAAGCTAGCATCGAAATGGCACCTTATGAAGCTCTGTATGGGAGAAAATGTAGAACACCGGTGTGTTGGGATGTAGTAGGCTAGAGAAAGTTGTTCGGTCCAGAACTTGTTCAAGTCACAACAGAAAAGATCAAATAATCAGAGACAGATTAAAGGTTACTCAAGATAGGCAGAAAAGCTATTCAGATAAGCGGAGAAGGGAACTTGAATTTAAAGTAGGTGACTATGTATTCCTACGAATTTCGCCTTGGAAAGGTGTACTTCGATTTGGAAGACGTGGTAAGTTAAGTCCACGATACATTGGTCCATATAAGATCATTGCCCGAGTAGGAGTAGTGGCATACCGTTTAGCGTTGCCTTCAGAACTTTCAAGAATTCATGATGTATTTCATGTTTCTATGCTTCGAAAATATATATTCGACCCTACGCATGTTTTAACCAACCAACCAACCAGTGAAGTTAAGATAAGATTTAACTTATGAAGAGGAACCTATTGAGATTCCAGATAAAAGGGAACAAGTATTACGTACTAAGTTTATTCCTCTTGTAAAAGTGTTATGGAGAAATCATGCAGTGGAATAGGCGACTTGGGAACATGAAGATCAGATGCGGACTCAGTATCCCCATCTGCTTCAGCTAAGTAAATTTTAAGGACAAAATTCTTATATGGAGGGGTGAATTGTAACACACATGTCTTTCAGGCCCAATTGAAAGGCCCAAATATATATATATATATATAAAGGGATAAGCGTGAAGCAGAAAAAGGCATCAGGTGAGTAAGTCAAGTGAAATGCATGGCTGACAGGCAGCTGTGAGCTTGGTTAATTAGCTCACAACTTCAGCTGTGTCCTTCCATGAGTATAAATATATGAGGATAAACTTGGTAAGAGCTAGAAAGGAATAGAATTCAGCAGAAGAAAGGAAAGAGAAGAAAGAGAAGAAGTCAGTGAAGCTCTCTCAATCATAGATTTCAGTTGATTCTTCTTTGATATCCAGTTTTTAATTGGATCTTGTGATTGTTAGGGAAAGAAGACGAAGAGAACCTAGCATACCCAGTCTGAATTAAGCTTGACGTCTAAGTTGTGAGTGAACTAAGTTTCTGTTTTGTTTTTAATTCAAAGGTTTCCAGTTTTATGATTAAGATTAATTGTTGCAAATCTTTTAAGCTTTTTATTGTTTTTTATGATTGATGGTGATGATACGGAGAACTGAGTATATATTTTATGCTTATATTAGCATTCAAAATCAGTATATTATTTTATGAATTATCCAGAAGAGATTATGTTTTCTACAAAAGCACCATGTACCATTCCCCAGTTATGATTATGGTTGGCTTTTGGGGCCGTATACACATGTGTATGTCAAGAGTCGCTCTGCAAGTGTATGACCAGAGAAAGAGTAATAGAGTCGCTCTGCACTTGTATGACCAGAGAGTCGCTCTGCCCGAGCATGACCAGAGAGAGAGTAATTGAGTCGCTCTGCACGAGTATGACCAGAAGTTATTCATGACTCGGCGTTTGTCCAAATGTATTTCGGCTTACGTATGGAGGATATCCCCAGTACAAATTTGGTGAAGATTAAGATTTTATAAAGTATCTTACTCTTGTTCAGAAAAGTGATGCATTCAGTATTCGGTTTATTAAGTATGAAAGTAGATATATTATCTTATACCATGTATTACTGAATGCTTATTGTAAAGTGGTTTAGAAAAGTGTTTTTTAAAAGTTTTCATTCACTCACTGGGCGTTAGCGCTCATCCTTTCACTCTTATATATTTATCCAGGCAGTTGTTCGGTTGTGCGGACTCAGAAGTTTTGAGGTGGGCCACTCGATGACATCATGAAGCATAAAAGTCGTGCATTTTAAATTGTCATGTATATATTTAGAAATATGAAATAGGCATGGTCGAGATGGTAGGCATGGTCGGGACGGTAGGCATGGTCGGGACTGTAAAGTGGTCGAGAGGGTAGGCATGGTCAGAACGTGGTCGGAATTCTACTCGGTCTGTTCGGCCTACTCTGCCTACTTGACCTACTCGGCCCACATGGCCTATTCGGTCTACTCGGCCCACATGGCCTATTCGGTCTACTCGGCCTACTCGGCCTACTCGGATTTCTTACTCGGTCTGTTCGGTTTCCCACTTGGGTTGGACTGGGTACTTAGTTTTTAAAGTGGTCGGTTTTTGGTCCGATCAGTCTTTTTGACAAATTTTTGTAACGAACGAATATAAGAAAAGAAATTGCAATTATGTACATTTTGCACTTTCCAATATTCTCCTTACATTTTATTTGTTTAATAGCAAGTATTTCCTATGGAAATTTCAGCAGAAAGTCCTTTTATCATGCTAGTAAATGTAGAGCCCATAGGGTTTCCCTCGTACTCAAGAGAGGAGTCGAGGCAGCCCACAGGGCCTCCTTAGTACTCGAGAGAGGAGTCGGGGTGGGTTCTGTCAAACTAGCTTAATATCTATGGCTATTTGTATTTGATTTGAATGATTTTTTTGATTTATAGTGTTTTACATGTGCTAGGTATCTTCGATTGAACATATTTAGGAATAACACAATTTATTGATGATTTAGAGCCTATTAAGATTTAATTAAATATTTTGTGAATATGTGCTCTAAATGTTTCCTAGATGTTTGTGTTGATAATATGTATTGATTCTAGCCATTTTTGTTTTAGTTCTAAAGTCTTGAATATGTGCTTCATGAACATGTTTTATTTCAAGTTTTAGTAGTATGAATGAGATCTTGGTCTTAAGGTATGATTTTGGTGTTTTGCATGGTCTAGATTTTTGTTCATGTTTAAAGAACTAGGCTACATTGACTTGTTTGCTTTGATGTTTATGCCTAGTTCTTCGTAGAATGTGATTGATCCATACATTTCATATGTACATGTATCATTTGTATGATCGTAATTTTGTTAAGATCTTAAACTAGAAAAATATACATTGTGTGCTCATTGATCATTTCTAGTTTCCGTAGGATATACAAATCACATATTCTATGTTGCATATGTTTGTACTGGCATAAATTTGATTACATATAATTCCTTACAAAAGGCATGAAGTCTTGGCTAGAACAAAGGTTCGAATAGTCAACCAAGGAAGTCATAACTAGGGCAAAGGTCCGGATATTTAAGCAAGGAGTCTTGGCTAGGGCATAAGTGCAGATAGTCAAGCAAGGGAAACTTTCTAAAGACATTGGATGTGTCTTGGATGGAAAGTTAGCTATGTCTCTTTCTCTAGAAGCCTGAGTGTGCTCAGTTGAGTAGAAGTAGAGTTCCATAGTGCGAGTATATCATTTGTCGATTGGTCACTCTTTTATTATCTAGTGGTAGATAGTTGGCTGATGGTTGTAGAATCAACCAGTGGATGTTTCCTCTTTTGAGGTTTTACCACACAAAAAAAATGACGTGTTAATTCTTTCTTTCCCTATCTCTTATATTTGTGTATATGTATGTATGTGAAAAATATGATATGCAAACACTTGATTGGACCAACATTGTAAATTTCATTCTTGTATATATATATATATATATATATATATATATATATATATATATATATACATATATATATATATATATATATGTTGATTATTTGTACATAATCCTTGATTGAAAAGTACTTGTAAATATTATTAGACATATATATATATATATATATATATATATATATATATATATATATAATTATATAAATACATGTGCTTGTGGATTTGAGTTTTAGTGAAATTCCTTCACTTGCAAATTATAGGTCTTGATTGGTAATATTGATTGAATAAATATTTCAATTGTATACATGTGCTTTTATATACATAATGTGATGTGATACGAGCTATCTAGAGGGAAAAACTTGAGTTTGTTTCAAGGGATTGAAAAAACTTAAAAAACTTAATCCTCCTCCCCCCACACACCCGTCTAGGTTAGCTTTAGGCAAATTAACCGTGTTTGTATATTTTTTAAAATACTTGAGACAAATTTTTTTCCAATGCCCCTTGATCCCATAATGGAAACACTTTCCTTTGTCTTTTCCATCCTTCTTGGTCAACTTTTTAACATGGCTAAGGAGCTTATTCTTTTTTTAGGATTGGGATTAATAGAAGACTTATATTCCTACTTGTCAAAAGTGTGGAGCTCCTTCTCCTTCTTCTTAACAAGAATCTTCTTAGCGCTTTGCAAATCTTGAATCAATCCTTACAAGATGTAATCCTTATTATTCATGGTATAGTCTAACTTGAATTGATCAATGGATTTCGGTAGTGAATTCACGACCATGTCGACCTGTGTTTCACCATCTATCTCATCGCCATGGATCTCTGTTGCATTGAGATGTATTATGACATTAATAATATGATCCTTAACGACATGTCCAAGTTTCTGTCTAAGATTCATAAAAGCCATTGCAGCTTCTCTCTTAGCATTCCTAGACCTCACAACAAATATCTCTCTAAGAGATAGCATAATTTCAACAGCAATAATAGTCCCTTCATATTGTTGTTGTAGCCAAAATATAGCACTTGGCCATTTTATTGTTTCTCTGCTACTTACTATATTCATCTCTATCTACATCAGTAGACTTGTCATCAAGAGTGGGAGGGCATGAAGTGTCTAGCACCCAAGTTAGTCCATTAGCTTGTAGCACAATGCCAATCTTACGTTTTCATTTAAATAGCTATCTTTGAGCAGAGACGTAACCAAGATTAAACACTAGGGTGGGCTAGAATAAAAAAAATCCGATCATTAACATTATGAGAAAATTGTATTAATTAAAAATAAAGACACACTCAGTAAAGAAGTCATAGTGAATATTACTCTGTAAACGTATATTCTAAATAAATAAATTTAAAAATTAATAAAAAAGTCAAAACAAATTATAAAATAAACATGAAATGCAAATACAATAAAATACTAATTAAGTTGTATCCTACTGTTTTTTAAAAGATCAAACTTATCAATTATGAAATCAGAATCAATAGCACATGGAGCATTTGGCCTACTTGATGACTCATCGCCATCTTTTTTATCGAAATAATGGAATAATTTTCTAATTATTGCAATTAGGAAAGCATGTTAGATGTGTGTCTCCAATCAAAGGTTGGCTGAGGGGAATATCCAGATTGTGAGTGATTCTATGGTGGTTGTTTCTTAGGCCAATAGCCTGGTAGATTTTGGGAGCTTTCCTAATCTTCACACAAATCTTAACATTATAGGGTATTTACTGAAAAGATATGGCCTCTCTGTTATTTATAATCTTCTACAAATAAAATGATGGATTCCATGGCTATGAGAAGCTCGAGCGGTGGAGAGGACATGTTAGAATTTAGGGAGTGTTAGTGGGTTGTTGGGATCGTTCTCTTCCAGTCTTCTTATCCCCTTTTTCTGTCCTCTTATCGGTTTTTGTTTGGGGGCTCTTTGTTCTTTCTTTTTGGGTTGAGGTATGGTGGTTTTCATGGTCTTTGTCGTTTGCGTGGTGTGCTTTAGCCTTGAGGCTCTTTTTCTTTTTTATGTTGTGGCTTCAGGCCAGTTGGTGGTGTATTTGGTCTGGTTTTGTGTCTTTTTAGTGTTTAGGTGACTGCTCTGTTTTTTGGTGCTTTTGCTTGTTCTGCGGCCTTTTACCTTTGTGCATGTGTTGTTGTTGCCTTGTTTGGCTCTTGAATAAAATATTTGCGGTTAAAAAAAATATATTCTTTTTTGTATTAGGACCTATATAAATAAACAAAAATACAAAATAGGTCATTAAATTAATTCTTATTTTATTACTTCTATATACGACAAGAAATAAGAAATTATTTACATATACAATGTTCTTATATTATAATATTAGTTGATTTATTTGAAATATACAAATACAATATTAAAGGAAATCTAATTCATTACTTTATAAAAATATATAAATTTATTTAATTTTTAATTTAGTTTAGTTATAATGGAGCATTCATATCACATAGAAAAAATATATATGTACTCTTATGTTACTATTTACTAACAAATCTAAAAACAAAAGAATAATTAAAAGCAAAAAGAAATTAACAAGCATGTATCTAAATTTCAACCAAAAAATAAAGAAATTCATTAAACAATAGTGCTCATATGTAAATTAAAATTAGAATAACTAAGAACTAGATTAATCCTAAAATTTAATAACAAAACAAAATATTTAAATTCACAATATTCATATTCACAATATTCATAAAAACATACCTAGATGGAAGGTGAATTATTGATGTTGATAAAGAAGTTAGACTAAAATTTAAAGAAAGATGAGAGAAAAAAGAATTATTGAAGAAAAAAAATGATATTTATTACCTAGTGAACTGTTAGTTGTTGTGTTGCCTTTATGCATTGTGACTCGTGTATTGATTAGGTAAAAAAAAATAAAAATTGTACCTGGTATATATAGTTGTTCCATATGGCCTACAATCCCATTTCCAACTTCTACACGGTTTTACTCTGATGTCCTTCATTATTATTTCAAAAAAAAAAAAAACTTTTCAATTTTTTTAAAAAAGGCTAGAGCCCTCCACCTTAGGTTCGCCCCTGTCTTTGAGGATGTTAAATATGGATGACTTATTCATTTTGCTAAAAACAAATAAACTACGTATGAGTAAAAACATTCATAACTTTCTTTAGAATAATTAATTTATCTTGTATATATGCCACGGTTTATGATAATTATTATTCAACCGTCATCGAACTTAATAAACAACATGCATGCTAGGGGAGTACACGTGTTGTTTATTAGTTGAAGATTTCATGTCCTTTTTCATAAATAATAGTCGGTAACAGCACATCCGGTAGTTCCTAGGAAAGGGATATGGGACACGACGGTCCACTTAAGAACTAAGTCTTACCTTACCAGAACTATCCTAGACACGTACGTTTTCAACTTCGCATTTATTAGTTGGATTTGAAATCTTTTGTTATTAATATATCTTGAATATCCGATATTCAATATTAACTATCACCGTCAATTTAGCCTTATGGATTTTATTAACAAGAACTCTATGGATGATATTAATAAGTGAAAATTGTAAAAAATAACCAAACCATAGAGCAAATTATTGTTTCTAACCAAATTTTAATTTTTTATTGTTTGTAACCGATCATCATAATACATTATTGTTTTTAGTCAATAAATTACAAAACTACCCTTTTATTCTCTTTTTCTCTTTATTTTTTTTTTCTCTCCATCACTCATCTCTCTCTATCACTCATCTCCATCACTCATCTCTTTATTACTCGTATCTTTATCAAATCTTAATTCTCAACGAAATTTGGTCAAGAGATTAAAATTATTTTGAAGGAAAATCGCAAAGAAACCAAGATTTGGGAAGAGTTTTTTGAAAACTTTGAGTTTGTGGTTGAATCTCTACTAAAAACTTCAAGGTTTGTAAATCTTCAATTTCAATGATATTATTGTGTTTCTTAAATGATATTGTTGATGAGACTTTGTTATTTTGTTTCAATTTTGAAGTTTTTTTGGTGACAATGGAAGAAACTTCGATTGCGGTTTGAAATTATATTTTAGTCAATGTGTCACGATAAAAGTGATATAAGTTGGTTATTTCATGTTCAACGTGACACATCACCTAATATTTTGTAGTCATGTATTTTTGAGGTACATGAGATATTTCATACCCAACATGATATATATGAGATATTTCATACATAAAATGACATATATAGGATATTTCATGCCCAACATGATATACATAGGATATTTCATGTCTTGTATGAAATAATACATAAAGAGGATATTTCATACCAAACATGACATACATAGAATATTTCATGCCCAAGATGACATACATGAGAGATTTCATGCACAACATGATATACATGAGATATTTCATATCTTGTATGAAATGATGCATAAAGAGGATATTTCATACCAAACATGACATACATAGGATATTTCATGCCCAACATGACATACATGGGATATTTCATGCACAACATGATATACATGAGATATTTCATGTCTTGTATGAAATAATGGTATGAAATAATGCATAAAGAGGATATTTCATACAACACATGACATACATAGGATATTTCATGTCCAACATGACATACATGAGATGTTTCATGCACAACATGATATACATGAGATATTTCATGTCTTGTATGAAATAATACTTAAAGGGAATATTTCATACCAAACATGACATATATAGGATATTTCATACCCAACATGACATACATGAGATATTTCATGCACAACATGATATACATGGGTCATTTCATTCATTGTATGAAATAACCCATAAATAGGATATTTCATACCCAACATGAGATACATAGGATATTTCATGTCTAATATGACATACATAATATATTTTATGCACAACATGATATACATGAGATATTTCATGTATTATATGAAATAATGCATAAAGGGGATATTTCATACCAAACATGATATACATAGGTTATTTCATGGCCAACATGACATATATGAGATATTTTATACACAACATGATATACATGAGATATTTCATGCATTATATGAAATACTGCATAAATAGAATATTTCATACCCAATATGACATACATTGGATATTTCATGCCTAACATGACATACATGATATATTTCATGCACAACATAATATACATGAGATATTTCACGTCTTGTATGAAATAATGCATAAAGTTGATATTTCATACCAAATATGACATACATAGGATATGTCATGCACAACATGACATACATATTTCATGCAAAATATGATATACGTGAGATATTTCATGCTTTACGTGATATATCCCAAGAAAATGTGAAATAGTGTTTTTCTTACAATTTTTTTTATGAACTGATTTTTTTTTTCAATTGTTTTTTTCTTTAGGAACTATGCAAAGCTTTATGTTATTAATCAACTATAATGGTCGATGGGATGATTTAGATTGCGTGGATGGGGAACTTATTGAGGAATGGGTGGAAAATAAGTTGTCATATAATGAGTTAGTGGAGATGATATACAGATTGACTGGGATTGACACAAGTATTTATGACATCATTCTTTATAGGGTGATTAAGTTACGATCACGTTGAATAAAATATCGCGTGAAACGTGACAATGATATTTTTTTTTTCATGATGATTCGTCGATCAAGGATATTTATATCGATATGGAGAAGAGAGTGGGTAGAGGTACATGTGCGTGTGGAGATGCACATATACACAAACTTCCACCATCATTTTTCAAGTACGATAATGTTGGGTGTTACACTACATATTCTGATATTGAGGATGAGAAACCGAATGAGCATGATTATCCTAGTAGTTCAGATGATACTTTTATCGGAGTTGAGCAGGGTACCAGCGTTGAGGATACTATTTGAGGAACTAAGAATTATGGTGGTGCTGGAGGGGTTACTTTTGGTGGCCCATCACATGATCATTTCCCTATAGCTCCGTCACGTAGGATCCTCCCTTGTGGAGATATGTACGGGGGACAATTTCAGACTGCTAGTGCCAATGTAATTGGACATTATATGCCCCTAAATTGAGCAATGGTGCTAACATCTATCCGAAAGATATAATGAGAGATTGAGGGAGAAGCATGGTGTGGAACTACTGTACACGAAAACGTGGATGGCTATGCAACATGTGCTGTCAACTGTGTACGTTAAGGTTGATGAATCATACCAATTCCTTCCAGGCTATTTTCACATGTCGGCAGAAGCAAATCCTGGCACAGTTACAGCTATTGAGATGGATGAGCATAATCGATTTCTCTATGCCTTTCTCAGTTTTAGATAATCATTACAGGGTTTTCAATCGGTTATTAGACCCGTTGTTGACATTGATGCCACCCATTTGAAGAGTGATTATGAGGGTGTTATGTTTGTTGCCACATGTAAGGATGGTACATATACGGTCTACCGCTTGCTTTTGGTTTCTAGGATGGCGAGACCGATGAAGCGTGGACTTGGTTTCTGCTTCATTTACGTGAAGTGATTGGCACACCTGCACATTTAGTGGTTATATCTGATCGTCATAATAGCATTGTAAACGGAATGAGAAATGTGTATCCTACACTGCCACATTGTATATGTTACTACCATTTGAAGCAGAATCTGAAGAAGGAGGCTCCAAAACGTGGTGATGTTTTACAGTTATATAAATTGGCTACATATTCATATAGAACCGAAGTATGTGATAAATATTTGACTGACATTTCCAACATTCATCGTCGTGCCTTTGACTATCTTATAGATGTTGGTGTGGAAAGATATTCACTTGCGTATTGTCCTGAGAAGAGATATGGATTTATGACGACGAACATTGCAGAGGCAATTAACTCTGCAGCTAAGGTATTATGGAAGTTACCCATCACAGCATTGGTGGAATTCCTCAGAGACTTGATGCAAAAATGGTTTCATGATCGACGGAAAGCCGCCAATAAAGGATCATCGATTTTGACAGATTTTGCTCAAGAACACATCAAAAGTAATCAGGAGAAATCTCAATTATGTGTAGTACAGCCTATTGACTACACCAAGTATACTGTGAAGGATAATGAAGGCAAAGTGTGGACCGTAGACTTGGAATTGAGGACAAGCACATGCCATAAGTTTGACTTAGATATGTTGCCATGTACTCATGCAATTGCTGTTTGTAGGTATGTTTCTTTCTTATTTATTATGTGTTCATATGCATATTCAAAATGAATGATGGTACTAACTAATTTTCATGTTTTTCAGGCATACAAGAGTTTCAAAAGAACGACTATGCAGTGATTACTTCACAACTCAATGGCTTCAAACAGCATATGCACCTTTGATACACCCAATACCTCATCCTTCTAGTTGGGTCCTTCCAGAACATGTTAGTTCTTGCATTGTACATCCACCTAAAGGTAGAAGACAATCGGACAGACCGAAAAAAATTAGGATATGTTCTTCCTTATAAGGGCCTAAAACAAGGGTATGTACCAATTGTGAAGAGTCTGGACACAATCGCATCACTTGTACTAAGCCTCGTCAAGCATATTCCATTAGCAAATCAAGTTCATCATTATTTGGCCAAAAACCTCCATTCCGTAGACAACGAGCATACGGAAGATGCAGGGTGCTTAGACATAATATTCAAACATGCTCAAACTTGAAAACAGAACCATGGAACTTTCATTTTATAACGTTACAAATTTTGTTGAGTGTTAGATGTTAACTTTAATTTTAACTCTTGGTTGTTAACCGATGAAGCTGTTATCAACTTTTATAACTTTTACCAACTTTTGACTGTTAACCGTTGAAACTTTTATTTTAAACTTTGTTTTAAAGTAATTCATTACAATTTAGATTGTTATTTATTGTGTAAAATGATGAAAATATGTACAACTTTTGTTCAAAAATCATGGACTTGGTTTGAGTTAAATTATTAGGACATTGTACGATCAATTCTTAGTTTTACATTTAAGTATGTGCATTGTGTTTAAAATGAAAGAGATAAGAAACAAAAAACTGTAATATTATTTTGTGATAAAAAACTGACAATTAAGTTTCGCAGATGTTTTTTAAACTTCAAATTTTGTTTGTTAACATTACCAAAAAAATTGGTTTGAATTTCCTCTGTTAACATGGCTACATCTTTCTAATTTCATTGACCTTCGAAGCTTGAAAAAACCATTCAGCAATTTCATTTCTAATGTCTTTCATATCGCCCGTTGTGAAGTCCATTTGGTAATATTTATCTTGAAGAATATTTTCCATGTACTTGATGATGAACACACCACAACTCCTCCTACATTTACCAATAATAGTTGTCAATATCGATAAGTGGAAATAGTAATGAAATGTTGAAAACAAACATTAAATATGCATATGGTATTTCGGCCATCTGCAATTATAAACATATGGCATCTCTAGAAAAAAATTGTAAATAGAAAAAAATGAATTGTCAATAAAGATCTCTAATATATATAGAACGAATTTAATATGATCTTCTAAAGTAGAAATCAAGTAAAGGTATGTTGAAAGGATACAGATACGGCACGATACGTAGATACGGTAAATCTCTAAAACTAGGATACAGATACGGCATGATATGTCAATTAAAATAATATATATTTATATTTATATTTAAAAAAAAAACATAATCCAATAATTCATTCAAAACATGTTCTATATAAACATAATCCAATAATCCATTCCATTCAAAATAAAAACAAAGGAAAACCGAAACAACAAAAATCAACATTATTGGTTCTAATCGGTGAATATGCAAACCCATAGAAATAGTCACAAATCACAATACAAGAGTTTTCAAACAAAAGCACACAAAGATCAACGTTTCTCTCTCACTAAAACAAAACACAACAGTGTTGTTTCTCTATCTAGAACACTTTCATTTACAAGCTTCATTCTTGTACTGCTAGAAACTTTTGTTCTAAGTATATCCTTCTATGTTTGATTATTCTCAAAATCACAACATATATATATATATATATATATATATATATATATTAAAAATGATTTCTCAGAAGCCTTTAAAATCTCTTTATCCAATCAGCTTGATCTTTACATCCAACCTTAGATTTTCAACAAACCTAAAAAGTTAAAACAAATAGAGTATTTTTTTTTCTTCTCCAAACAATTGCTTTAAGGCCAAAACTGAATGTTTCCATCACATAATTGTTGATAGCTGAAAATTTCTTCATTATCTGGTGTAAAATGGATATTCTTGAACTTATTTTAGGTTTGTTTTCACATTTAAACATACAAGTGAGCTTTCCTATTATTAGTGTAAAGCGTGATTTAAGGAATTATAATAATATTTTAATACAAATATCATGCACTTATTGTATGAATTATAATTAAAAGACTTGATCTATGTTTCACTCATTAAGGAAAAAATTTGATGTTTTAAGAAGAAAAAATTAATGCGCGAGTTAAATTTGTAAGATTTTCTAAAACAACATCAGTAATTTGTCAATATCTTATGATTTCCTTATTGAATTGGTGCAATTCTTTTTTTTTTTAAAAAGATAATTCATTAAAGAGTCAGACCACCAAGAAGAACCCAGCAAACAGAGCAACAAACACCAACGCCTAAAAGGCACACAACAAAAGAGAACACAGCTGAAAACAGAGC
Source organism: Dipteronia dyeriana (assembly GCA_032871835.1). Classification (NCBI taxonomy): domain Eukaryota; kingdom Viridiplantae; phylum Streptophyta; class Magnoliopsida; order Sapindales; family Sapindaceae; genus Dipteronia; species Dipteronia dyeriana. The sequence goes on along the minus strand of CM065299.1, from coordinate 12,527,476 downwards.
AAAACAGTTGCATCAACAGAAAACAAAGGCCAATCAAAGCGCCCCTAACACAGCAAAAGCAAAACCACAAGAGACATACCCAAAAACAACAACACCACGAAAAAAAAATCATAAATCTCCCCACTTCACAAAGTCCCCGATCATATTCGATCTCATCTTTGTCAAACTATCCGTAAAAGAGTTGAAGGCAAAACAACCTCCAAGTTACCAAAAGAAACCATATTACTTCGAATGTCATAAATAGAGTTAACATGAGTATTGTTCCCAAGCAATTCGAAATCTGTTGGAAAACTTATTCAGAGACATACAGCTTTGTTTTCCACAGAGATTCCAAAATTCAAACATTCCTGGGTTAAAAACCAGCTAGAAATTGACACACTTTAGGAAATCTCACTTTCCTCTCTTTCTAGGATTCTTATTGTATAGAAAGAACTCAATAGGCCACTGTGAACTCCCTCATCTTCCCCCTACTTTGAAGGTTGGTTCTAGTTTTCTTTGTTATGTCTTTCTAAAATCCAAGCTAAGGCTACAAATGAAACTTTTAATGAAGTTATAGTTTTATTCTTTGATCCTCTCATGTTTTTCATTGCTTAATTCTTATTTAAATATTTGAGAAGATTTTTTATTCTATATTTTTTTTATTCATTGCTAACTTCAGATAGAATGAATGCTTAGCTTTTACATTTTATAATCAATCAATTTTTAAAATAACTTTTTAATCTTTCGATTGTGATGATATTTGTAGTTGATTCTAAACTGAATTTCTTTGAAAAGGATCACCAATGCCTTAGTATTCTTCGTTACTGTTTCCGAACTTCAATTTTCTTTTGTTCTACAAATTATTCCACTTCCAATTAGATATGAAAGCCAATTAGATTTATTCCACTTCCACTCTAGTGGTGTAAAAATGGGCCGGCCGGTGACAGGCAGGTCGGGCTGGCCCAAGAAGTTCACAGGACGTGCTGGGAACGGCCCGTGAAGGAAGAGAGCCAGGCCGCGTGCCTGGCCCGGGAGGAGGCCCGGCAGGCCGGTGTGCCAGGCTTGTCGGACCAGCCTGTTGGACCGGTCCGCCGGTCCGTTCGGCTTATTTATTTATTTATTTATTTATTTATTTATTCAAAAATCCTCCAACGGCTGTAATTTTTTTCTAGCCATTGGAGGAAAAAAAATACCAAACCCCCTCTAAAATCTTTTAAATTACATTTTGACCCACAAATCAAATTTTTCTATAAATACTTCCATCCATTTCATTTTCCATTAACTCTCTCTATCATTCTTTCAATCTCTCATTCTCTCAAATCTCAATCTCTAATATATTCTCCAATTCTCTAAACTTTTTCATTCAATTTGGTTATTACTCTCTCTACAAAATTCTCTACATTTTCCACCAACACACCAAATTTTAAAGGTACAATTTTGTTATTACTTTTGGTCTAACATATTCTCATAGTAAATTTATATGTTTATGTTTAGATTTGAGTTACTTAATGAAAACATTATCTATTTAGTTAGTTAGTTTATCAATTTTTGGGCTTTAATGTTAATATTATTTGTTTAGTTTATTAAGATTTTTAAGTTTAGTAGTAATTTTAATATTTGTTATTAATAAATTTAGAAAGTTAATTTGTATTACTGAAATTAATTTTTGTAATAAGTAAATGATGAATGTTTAGTGTAGTAATTACTTTTGATATTGTTTTTTTCATAAATTAAAATTTTTCATTTGTAGATTATGTTAGTAAATTTAAGAGTAGTGGTTCAAATCATCAATTTTATGTTAGTATATTATGTTAGTAAATTTATCAATTTTATTTGTAGTAGTGAACTAGTGAATTTAAAATTTTTTGTTAGTAGATTATGATTTTTTTTGTTTATTTAATTTGTTTTTTAAGTAAATTAATTATTGTAAGTGTCCTATTAGTTATAGTAATTATTGTTAGTAAATTAAGATTACTGTTAGTAAATATTGATTGTTAATTTGACTATTAACTACTATAGTGCTCATATTTTTATTTAGATAATGGATTCTAACCAGCAGCCTTATTTTCCGGACGGTTTGAATATGCTCAACAATGAATTTGATATTTCAGAACCGACCCATACTCAAGCGGGACCTTCTGGTTCCGGCGTTACAACAACATCACGTCCCAGAAAATTAACATCAGATGTGTGGCAATGTTTCAACATAGTCCAAATGACACTCCCAAACGGGACGTCTGGCTTCAGAGCTAAATGTAAGTTCTGTCATAAGGATTATGCTACAAGTACGGGGGGAACCGGAAATTTGAGACGGCATATGCATAAATGTATGCCTGCACATGGACAGGTAGACACTACAACCCCGGGTCCGTTACGACGTGGCAGTTCGACGCCATGCACACTAGAGAGTGCTTGGCACGATACATTGCACAAACTGATCAACCGATCAGTATTGGTGTGAGTCCATTTTATACAGAATTAATCACATCTGCATATAACCTCCAATATGAACCTGTTTCTAGAACCACCACTAGAAATGATTTGATACGATTGTTTGAAACCCAAAGGGATGACTTAGTTGCTGAAATACAGCATTTTAGTGTCTCTGTTGCATTAACTTCTGATATTTGGAATGCATGTTCCAAACAGGAATATTTATGTGTTACGGGACACTATTTAGATTCTGATTGGAGGATAACAAAAAGAATTTTTGGTTTTCGTCCTATGGATTTTACACATACCGTAGAAAACACTTTTAATGTCATAATGGAAGTTTTAGAAACTTATGAAATCACGCATCGCATTCTTTCAATCACATTTGATAATGCATCTGCAAATACTAGCTCTATTTCATTGTTTGTGGCAAGAAATATCCCGCAAGATGGAGGTTATTTCTTCCATCAACGGTGTGCATGCCATATTATAAATTTAGTTGTACAGGCTGGTTTAAAGCAGGTAAGCGACCAAATATATCGCATCAGAGATGCCATTTCTTGGATTTGCAGTTCTAATCTTAGATTTAGTGAATTCAAGAGACATTGTAAATTAAACGGTCTCAAAATCCGACGATTCCAAACTGATATGCCGGTAAGGTGAAACTCTACTTATTTAATGTTGCAAAATTGTTTGGAATATGATACAAACATTACATGTGTTTATAACATGAAATTGACCGAAACAGGACAACTTAATCCAAAATTACTTACCACAGACGATTGGTATGTGGCAAAGATTTTTGTTCAATTTTTAAAGATTTTTTACAATGCCACTGTAACTCTTTCCGGGGTATATTACCCCACATCTTCCCAGGCAATCCATCAGATAGTGGAAATGTCTAAACTGTTAAACAGCTATAGAAAAGATGAACATCTAGGCGCTGCAGTTGTTGTCATGGAGACAAAGTTGAAAAAATATTGGGCTAACATTCCCTTACTTTATGCCTTATGTGCTATAATAAATCCCAGGGTTAAATTATCTGGTTTAGGAGTTTTGCTTGAGTTTATTGGTATTAATTTATCAATTGATTATTCAGAATAAATTACTGACATTCGAACCAAGTTGTTCGAGATTTTTCGTATTTATGAGACCAGGTTTGGCAACATTGACATCCCCCAATCAACACGACCAGAGACAGAGCCGAAGCAAACAAGTTGGAGCCTTCTGAAACGATGAAAAAAAGACAAATCAACAAGTACTTCTTAAAGGCAAAGATCTAGCCCATCTTCTTATACCGAACTTATTAGGTACCTTAAAGCACAGTTCGATGCTGTTGAAGACGATGAAGAGTTTGATTTGTTGTTATGGTAGAAGACCTATACGTACAGGTATCCAGTTCTATCACACTTAGCACGTGACGTACTGGTTATTCCAGTGTCAACGGTGTCTTCAGAACAAGCTTTCAGCACCAGTGGACGCATAATTGAACCAAGAAGAAGTTGTTTGTCTCCAGAGATGGTGGAGGTATTAACATGTCTTCGGGATTGGGAGCATGCTAAAAAAAGGTTACAAAATCTAACTGTAGATAAAGAACTTAATCTAAATTTCAACAATCTATATATTGATGACCCTTCAGGTAGTGGCCAGAGCCAGAACTAGGTTATACTTTTACATATGTATTTATTATTTACTTGTAAGTTGTAAAACGGTTGCACTCTTTTTTCCTTACCAAGTTTTTATCCCACTGGGTTTTTCTTGGTAAGGTTTTTTATGAGGCAATCATGTAGATATGTATTACTGAATTCCATAAGTGAAAAATAAATAAATAAATAAAAAATTGTTCGTTCTCTTTATTCATTTCAAATCCTAATAATTGTTCGTTCTGTTCATTCATTTTAAATTCTAAACCCTTAACCATAAACTATAAACCCTAAATCCAAAAAAACGTAATTTAGAAAAAAAATTGGACCAAAAAACTAACCCGCCGGACCAGGCCCACCAGAGGGGCCCGGCAGGCCGGCCTGGCATGGCACACAGGCATGGCCCATCTAAGGTAGGTCGACGTGCCGTGCTTGGCCTGCTTCTCCGAAACAGGCCGGGCCAGTCCGCGACACTGTCGCTTGCCAGGCCTAGCCAAACCTGTTTCCACAAATGGACTGGCCAGGCCAGGCCGTGCCTAATGAGCCGGGCCAGTCCATTTTTACACCACTATTCCACTCTGATGGTCTCAATTTAAGTCAATTACATTGGGGTTTGCCTTGAAACAATTCATGGATATATATATATATATATTTCCAATTCCAATAAAGCAAATGTAGCACTCCTTCTCAATGGATAAGCAAATGTAGCACTCTTTCTCAATGGATAAATACTAGATGCTAAGCTAATTTAAATTACTAATGAAAACTTGCTACCTAAGTCAATTGTTACTCATTTAAACAGCATTAAACCATTACCATCACCATCGACCTCAACATATATTGACTTCTACATCTTGGTACCAAAACTTCTTTGCTAAACTAATCATTCCGACAACAAAACCCCCACCATTCAAATTCCATCGTTTCCTTTCATTTTCTTAGCAAGCAAAAAGATTAAATCCTTAAGTTAATACTTTAAAACTACATAAAAGCATAACCACACCAAACCGAAAACAGGGGAGAATAAGGTAGAACAAAGCATCTCTATTATTATACCAGAATATGCCTAGAATAACCAAATAATGATGGAGTGGAAGAAGAATTAACAAAAGCACAAACAAACACTACTTAAATTGTACATTGTTAGTTGAAGACGGATTGATTTGGTTAAAGAAGGGTCAAAGTTGGGTCACAAACGGGTCGAAGTAATCCAAGGTCGTCAGAATGTTCTGCCGTTGAATTTTCACCGGAAACCACATGCTTCTTCTTCGCCGGCGTCACACGATCCGGTCTCTTCCTTTCTTCCTCTTTTTTTCTTCTTCTTCGTAGTTGTCTGATGGCAAAACGTGTTAGGGTTTTTTTAGTTAAATAATGATTTAGGTTTCTATTTGTAAAAGTAAAAAATAAAAAAATAGGTTTACAAAACATAAAACAATTTAGGTTTATGTTTGTAAAAAAAAAATAGGTTCACTTTTACAAAACAAAATTGTTTTCTTTTTAAATGAATGAGTATTTTAGACTTTACAACTTACATTCAGTTAAAAACAATAATCTAAATTTTTTTGAATAAAAACAATCATCTGTTTTTTAACTTGACTACTTTTACAAATACCCCTATTAATAAATCCATAATAAGTGTATAACCAAAAGTTTTGACCCCCAATTTTCTATCACAAGAATTATCTGATCAAGTCAATGTTAAGTCTATCGCTTTACGAGATCTCCTAAGATTCCATTCATATGATCTCCTAAGGGAGTATGAGTGAAACATATTATATGATCAACTTTGGAGGCCAATGTATCTTATACCTTCTCCTACTCGAGTTTTTACGTTTGTGGATTTACACTCAAATGATTTACCAAGTTTTCTAAATGCCTTTTGAAACCTTAACCATTTGATGCATGTCAAAAGAGATATATAATCGGCACTCACTATTCTATATGACATGTTATTTTATGCAAATAATTCATATAATTATCCAAATAATAAATTAAATGCTCTCCTTCATCACCCTCTAGTTTTTGGTTTTTTTAAAAAAAAAACTTGATTGTTTGATTGTTCTCTGGTTTTCTCTTGACTTTGAAAACTTCCAAGTCTCCCTTCCATTTCTTGTACGTTTATTATTATTTTTATTATATGTCTCAGTTTTCTTTCTCCTTCTAAGTTCTAATCATTCCATGACTGTATACAGTTAACTATAATAGTTGCATCATGCATGTTATGTTATATATAGATTATATAGCAAAATACATACAAAAAGAAGGATGAGAGATATTTGTAGAGAGAGAAACTCTGGGGCTAAAGGATAAAGAAGTTTTAAGGATTTTTGAGAGAACCTGGTATCAATATCCGTGGATAACTTAAATCTACAGGTTGACCAGACTTTCTTGTGGAGTTTATTCAAAGTTTTTGGGAGGGTGAGGGACATTTATCTCTCAGCAGTTACAGAGAGAAGAAAGATAGGATATACGTTTGTGAGGTTTTGCATTATAGAGGAGGCAAGAAGAGTGGCTGACAAAACGAATGGTATGCATGTGTTTGGATGGCCGATTCGAGCTAAGGTAGCACAAAATGGATGGAAGTCCAGAAGAATGGTTACCGAAGGTGGGTTTACACACAACTCAAAATTCATGACTGTGGACAAGATGGCGTGTAAGGAAGGTAGTTTTGAGAAAAGCCAGGGTGGATCTTATACTGATGTTGTGAAGGTAAATACAGAGGAAAGGGGCATCTCAGAGGAGATTTACGCCAAGACGACGGAGTTAGTGGTTACAGAGAGTGTGATTTCTGAAGGTCTCTGGCTTCAGAATAGTGTTGTGGGTAGGGGTGGGCATTAAGTTACGATTCGAACCGAATCGAACCGAAAAAAGGGTAATCGAATCGATTCGTAAAGTAATTCGGTTTAAAACTTGAAAATCGAATTGATTTTCGGTTCAAACCGGTTTGAACCTCTCAAAACCGGTTTGAACTGAATAAACCGGGTATATAAGTAAAAAAAACACTAATATTTTCTTCTTTACTCTCCACAGCAGCCAATTCGTGTAGGTGCCCACCCCTATACACGACCAGCAGCCAAGTTCAACTTCTCTCTGGACTCACAACCAGCCTTCTCAACACTTTCGAACTGCTCTGTTTCTTAATTCCTCAACATCCGATCCGCTCCTACAACTACAAGGTTTGTCAATTTCTCTTCTTCTTCTTCTAATTTCTTCTTCTAATTTCTTCTTCTTCTTTTAATTTTGTTCTAATCAGAAAATATTACCGTAATGTTGTTAACCCACGGACCCTAATATTTTGTTTTTGTTTTTGTTTCACTGGTCGTCTTCATCGTCATTCACCAACCTTCCAGCTTCAGCTCATCTGATTTACTCTTCTTCAACTCTTCGATCTGCTTGAACAAGGCAAAGGTAAATTTTGATTTAGTTAGTTTATTCTTCTTAAACTCGTCCTAAACTTATTTGTTGATTTGTTAGTGTTTGATTTGTTGATTTAAGGGTTAACCAAGATTGATTTGTTAGTGTTTGTGGTTTAAAAATCCCTTCTCTGTGTAGCTTTCGATCTGTCTAATTCTGAGTCAGATGGGTTGAATTCGATCAGATTTCTACAATCTGATTTCGATCTTTGTCTTGTTAGTGTTTGTGGTTTAATTCCGTAATGTACACAAAACTGATGCGCTGGGTATGGGTTTTGTTCCTTTGGTTTTTGTTTCAATAATATTACAGGAATACAGGCATACAACCTTTCAAAAACAAAACTGATGCGCTGGGTATGGGTATAATCTATGTATAAGATCAATATGTATTAAACTATATATATAGTTTAATTTGTGTATAATCTGTGTGTAAATTCTTATTATTTCTTTGTATTTGAAATTGTTAATAGATGGAGATTGATCCTAATGTGGGTTCAGTGGAAGGGAGTAGTGAATTGGGTCCGGAAACCTTAAAGAATTCAAGCTTCATTGGAAAAGGGAAGGTATCAGTGAAGGGTAAACGGGTAGGTGGTAGAAAAGGAAAAAAAAATCAGATTGTTGGATTCATTTTGAAGAATATGTCACTAAATTGGAGGATAAAAGAGCTAGATGTAAGTATTGTGGTGATTCTTATACATTTTACTCGAGTAGTAGCACAACAAACATGAACAAACATATTGAAAAACGGTGTAAATAATACCAGCTTGTAGATCCCACACAAAAAGTGTTGGTGAAACAACCAACCATGTCAGGTTTCGGGAGTACTTTAGGTGTGTCAAAATTTGATCAACTAAGATTTAGGAGGGTCTTAGCAGAGATGTTGATACTTGATGAATTACCATTTAAATTTGTGGAGAATCAGGGATTTCAGAGGTTTTGCTTCGAACTTTGTCCTTTATTTGATCTCTCATCTAGGAGAACCATTGTTAGAGATTTGTATCAATTGTACATTGATGAGAAGATTAAGTTGAAAGAGTATTGTAATCGGAGTAAGGTGAGGGTTTGTCTAACCACTGACACATGGACATCAATACAAAATATAAACTATATGGTTGTCACTGCTCATTTTATTGATTATGATTGGCAGCTGCAGAAGAGGATTTTGAGCTTTAGTCAAATAGTTGATCATAAGGGAGATTCAATTGGAAAGTGTATTGAGAATGTCTTGCTTGAGTGGGGTATTGATAAAGTTTTCACAATAACCGTGGATAATGCAACTGCAAACACCACTGCCATTGGTTATGTGATTAGAAAATTAAATAGTTGGCAAGATGATGGAGCTATTTTTGGGGGCAAGTACTTGCATGTAAGGTGTTGTGCACACATCCTAAATCTAATAGTTAGTGATGGGTTGAAAGATTTACATGACTCAATTGTAGTGATTCGCAATGCGGTGAAATATGTGAAATCTTCTCCCAGTAGACTAGATAAATTTAAAAGTTGTTGCACATGAGAAGATTGGGACTAAGGGGTTGGTAGTGCTAGATGTTCCTACAAGGTGGAATTCAACATACTTGATGTTGGAAAGTGCTGTGAAGCTTAAAAAAGCATTTGAGCGAATGGGAGAGGAAGATTTGCATTATGTGAATTATTTCAGGGATGATGATCAAACTGAGCAGAAGCGGATAGGACCTCCTAACTATGATGATTGGGATAATGCCAAGGTATTTATCAATTTCTTAGCTACTTTGTATGATATTACCTTGGATTTTCGTGCATCTTTGCGTGTGACTTCCAACATTTATTTTAAGAGTTGGTGCACCATTCGTAATCAACTAATATCATTATCCACAGAAAGAGATCCGCTTGTGAGTAAAATAACTTGTTGATATTGACAGTTGTTCTTGACCCATGATACAAATTAGGTTATGTGAAGTTTCGGTTTGACTCCATTTATGGTGTGGAAGAATCTCAATCAATGATTTTTAAGTTGAAAGGTGTGTTGTTAGACTTGTATGACTGGTATAACAAATTTTATGGTACTTTGGGTGGGGGTGTAAAGGAAACCGATGATGTGTTTTCATTAGGAGTTGGTAGTGGACCTAGTGATGACATAGAATTCGGGAGGTTAAAGGCAACTGATAAAGAAGATAGTTTGTGGGGAATGAAGCAACAAGAGGAAGATGTTAATAAAGGGAAAAGTGAGGTTGACTTGTATTTGTTAGAGCGTCCCGAGAAATTGAATGAGAGGTTTGATGTTTTGGCTTGGTGGAAGAATTCTTTAGTGAAATTTCCTATATTATCAATGATTGCAAGAGATGTCTTTGCAATACCGGTTTCAACAGTGACTTCTGAGTCCGCATTTAGCACTGGTAGTCGCGTTCTTAATCCATTTAGAAGCTCATTGACTCCTAAAATAGTTGAGGGGTTAATTTTGACCGGAAATTGGTTGTAAGCAACTTGCCCTATTGCTGAACCACGTGTTGTTCAAGAACATGCTCAAAATGAAAATGAATCGGTTCATTTGTTAGAACATTATATCAATATTGAAACTGGTAAGTATTTAATATTTAGGTGGAATTATCAAATTTGTTTTATTTTTAATATTGTTATTTATTACAATGTAAGTTTATTATTAATTTTTTTTGTCTTAGTCTTAATGTAGAGTATGAAAGTGGAGTGGCAAATGTTTCTATGGAGCATTAAAATTAAGAAGGAATGATTGATGAAGCCGTGAAGGTAAGCTTCTAATTGTTGGTATATGCATAATTTTCCACTATAATTGTTTTGTTTATATGGAACATTAAGATTTGAGTGACAAATGCATATATAATTTTTCATTTTTTTTATCTGCAGATAGTTGGTGGAGTGATAAAATGGAATGCATTTTTTCTTGTGGATTGTGGAATGTGGTGTGGAAACTAAAATTGAAATGTTATTTTAGTTGACTACTCGACTAGTTGTAATTTTAATTTCGAGTTGGATTATTTATTTTTGGGGAGATATTATTATGTAATGTATTCTTATTAACTGTATTTTGAACTATTAGTTTGGAGTTTGGAATGAATTTATTATTAACTTATTATTATGTAATATCATTTTAAGTTTTTAACTGATATAATTTTATTTTATTTTAAATTAGGTTTGATTTTTTTTTGGGCTATTCAAATGGTCAAAATAAGTATCAAACAACCAAATAATGTTAAAAATAGGTTGAAAAGACCCATTAAGTTAGCCAGCCCATTAGGCCCAAAACCTAATTGATTCGAACCGAACCGAATCCATCAAATTCAGTTCAATTCGATTCGGTTCACATTCTTATTAGGTTCAATCCGATTCAATTTTGGATGAATAAAAAAAAATTAGGTTCACTTCGGTTTACCCAAAATCGAATCGAATCAAACCGTGCACACCCCTAGCTGTGAGGGTGATGAGGAATTTTGCTAATATCACTAGGGTGAAGAAAAGATTGTGGAATAGAGGTTACTCTTACACAACAAAATTTTTAGGAGGAAAAGCTATACTATGGAGTTTTGAATCGATTCAGGAATGTGAAGGATTCATCAGAAATAGTTTTTTCTAGAAAGATCCGTTCTTATCAATGGAGAAATGGTCAGTCAATCGTAGTTTTGATCAGAAGCTTGTGTGGTTCAACTTCACGGGTGTTGCCTTGGATTATTGGAATGAGGTCTTTTTCAAAAATTTGGGTTAAAGTTCGATGAACTTGCTTTAGTGGAGGAAGGAACGCGTTTGAGAAAAATGTTGGACTCTGCTAGATTGCTTTTGTTGGTTTCTCCAGCAAAGGTGCTACCAAAATTCATCAAGGTTGTCGATGGCCAGAGAAAATTTTCCGTTCGTGTTGAATCAGATGCTATTCAGACGGACTTTCGTTGGATTAATGAGTTCTTAGGATTGAAGGATGAGATTAATGAAGGTAGCCATTCAAATGAAGAAGGAAGTCAGTTGCAAAACCAGGTAGATAGGGTAGATGCAGTGGTCTTGGAGAATATGTCCAATCACAGCTTGGGGAGGAGGAGTCTCGAGCCAAGTGACTGTCACCAAAACAGGGAGGGGGTCGTTGAGACATACATATATAATCCCAAAGTCACTTTTTTGCAGGAAAAAGCCCCTGTCAAATCCAACACTTTGGAAGGGTAAAAGTTGACAAAGGCAAAGCAAGAATGGAGCCTAAATCTCATAGGATAACATATGTCACTCCTATTTCTGATGGAAAGATAATCTTAGAAAGAAACAGGGAAGGTCATATAGGAGAGGAGACGTCACCATCCTCTGATGATTTTTCAAACGAGGGCCATCCTTTCTTTAATGGAATTTCCAGGGGAGAATGCTCGAGGAAAATCTTATCGGTGGATTGGACTACTGGAGATGGGTCGGAAGGGGTGAGGAGCCAAGGCCCAACTAAAGTTCCTGTGGATTCATATGGCATAGGCCTTACAGAAGGGAGAACTGGTTAATTTTTAGAGGAGAGCTCGAATCTTGCTTTAGCCCAATTAGAAGATGGTTTTATTACCCCTCCAATAAGCCCATTAGGCAGGAAAGTTAATGGAAGCAACAACGCTGATTAAGAAAAACAAGTCCAAGACTTTATATCATAGGGATGATTAGCTGATCAGTCCAGTGAAGCTTTTGTTGAGTTGGCTTTAGTGGAAGAAACCAGACGGTTTGAGAAGGATAATGAAGATAATCAGGTTCAAAAAGTGAAATATTTTTCAAAGAGGCAAGGGATGAATACAAGAGGGTCGACTTTGGGTGTTAAGAACAAGACTAGAGAAGAAGCAGATAAGACTATTGGAGTCAAAGTTCCAATAACAGAGGATTGGAATTTGGATGTTGAGGGTGCTAAGGTGGTGAAGAAAGTGGCTAGGAGTGGTGTCAATGCTAAGGGCTGTAGAACGGTTAAATCTAGGTGTGTCAACAGGAAACAGAGTAATGAAGGTGAGGGTCAAATAGGTGAGGCAAAGGTAAAGGTAACAGATATTTTTCACCAAAATCTGGAAGAAGAGATAGCTTTGGTTATTGAAACAGGGGTATCGCTTGGAATCGATTTTAATGGAAAAATCATAGAGATGGAAGAGGTCATTGCTAGGTGCGAAAAAGAATAAAAGGATAGGATCGAAACTACCCGAAAGGGATAAAGATGTCATGTGTCTTTCGTCAGGGGTTTCTGTCACAGTTTTGATGAATCTGTTATCCTGGAATATAAGAGGTTTGGGTAGGGAAGAGAAGAAGAGAGTGATTATGAACTTGGTGTATAGGTTCAAACCGAAGATTTTCTTCATTCATGAGTCAAAATTGAAAGTTTTCGACAGTTCAGTGGTGCGAAAGCTTGGTGGTGCGTGGCTTACGAGAGAAGTGGGGGTTGATTCTAAAGGTGCTTCATGCGGTATTATTACTCTATGGAAAGAAGATAGTTTTCTAGTGAAAGCTTGCATCTCTTCTAGAAGTTGCATTATTTTAGCTAGGGATTTGGTTAATTTAAATAAAGAGGTTGTTTTATGCAACATTTATGCTCCTACTATGGCTAAAGAGCGTCGTGAGTTGTGGGATTTTATTCTTCAGGCTCAGATGTCGTTTCCGGTTCCATGGGTGATAGGTGGAGATTTTAATACGGTGTTGGTTCAGTCGGAAAGAGTGGGGGTTGGGCTCAATTTGGGAGATATGGAAAGCTTCAGAAGATTCATTCTCCAAGCTCAGGTGATCGATATTCCCCTCATTGGTTCAAACTTTACCTGGTCTAATAATAGGGCTCAAGAAGTGTGGGCTAAACTTGATAAATTTTTGGTGTCTCCTGATTTTCTTATTTGGCATCCGAACCTTACTCAGACAGGGCTGGCAAGGAGTCTTTTGGATCACAATCCGATTCTGCTAAGTGATTCGAAAAGGGATTGGGGTCCGATTCCGTTCAAGTTTTATAACAATTGGCTGGAGGAAAAGGATTTGATGAAAAAAACGTTAGCAGGTTGGGTAAATTGTAATGAGAAGGGGTCTAAAGGGGTGGTGCTCCATTCCAAGCTTAAAGCTACTAAAATTAGAATCAAGAATTGGTTGGTTATGCACAAGAAGCCTGAGGTGAGCTCTGAAGATTTAGAATCTCAATTGGGTCTTATAGATTTGTAGGCAGCTCATCATGGTTGGACTGGTCAGTCCAGGGTCCAAAGAAGGTCTATGATGGAGGAGTTATGGAAAGATATCCGTAGGGAGGAGCAATTATGGCGTCAGAAATTGAGAGTGGTTTGGTTGAAAGAGGGGGATAGAAACACCTCTTTTTTCCACTGTATGGCAAATGGAAAAAGGAAAACTAATTTTATTGTTGAAATCTTTTATGAGGGGACTTTGTGTTCAGATCAAGTGTCCATTAGAAGTAGTGTTTATCGTTCTTTTTCTAACCATTTCAAAGCAGAGAATTGGGTCAGACCGACTATGAGAGGGGGAGTGTTCAAAAGGCTTTCTAAGGAAGAAAAGGATTCGCTTGAGGTGCCTTTTTCTTTAGAGGAAGTTTGGTTGGCTCTTTCTAGTTGTGATGGTAACAAGTGCTAGGGGCCAGATGGTTTTAATCTAAATTTTTTCAAAGCTCATTGGGGTGAGGTCCAAAATGATTTCATGAACTTCATGAATGCTTTCCACAGTGATGCGTCGATCGTTAAGGAAGTGAACCACACGTTTATCACTTTAATTCCTAAGATTAGCAATCCGAAAGTAATATCAGATTACAGACCCATTAGCTTGGTGGGGTCGATGTATAAAATCATTGCTAAGGTGTTGGCCAGAAGAATCAAAAAGATTATGGAACCTGTGATAGGTGATTCCCAGTTAGCTTTTGTGAAGAACAGACAGATTGTGGATAGTTTTGTGATAGCGGAAGAAGTGATTCAGAAATGGAAGTCTGAGAAGAAGGATGGGCTAGTGGTGAAGTTAGATTTTGAAAAAGCTTTCGACAGTGTGGATCACAAGTTCCTTGATGATATGTTGGAAAAAATGGGTTTTGGAGAGAAATGGATGGGGTGGATAAAAGAGTGCATTTCTTCCCCGATTATGTCTGTTTTGGTTAACGGTAGTCCTACGCCGGCGTTTGACATAGAGAGAGGCTTGAGACAAGGCGGTCCTTTATCCCCCTTTCTTTTCATCATTATTGCGGAAGGTTTGAATTGCTTGTTCCACATAGCGGTTGATATAGGTTTGGTGGAAGGTGAACGTTTTGGTGGAAATGATGTTCACATATCACACTTACAAATTGCGGATGATACCATAATGTTTATTTAGCCTAGGGTGGATTTTGTGTGTAATGCTAAGAGAATCCTCTGGTGTTTCCAGTTAGTTTCTAGGCTTAAAATTAATTTTCACAAGTCTTGCTTAGTGAGGGTGGGAAAGGACGGTGCTTCGGATTTTTTTCCTAGGGAGTTAGTGTTTAGATGTTTAAAGGAAAAGTTCCCTATAACTTATCTCAGTCTTCCGTTAGGGGTAAGACCTTCGGCAAAGTCTTTTTGGTCTTCTATTATCCGGAATATTGAAAATAGGCTTTCTCCTTGGAAAAAAAAATTGTCCTTAAATGGAAGGTCGGTGCTTATCAAGTCAGTTATCGCTAGTATCCCTACATACTTTCTTTCCATTTTTAAAATGCCGACAGGTGTGGCTCTAGCCGTGGAAAAGCTCCAAAATGGCTTCTTATGGGGTGATGGCGGTTCCAAGAGGAAGATTCATGCAGTTAAGTGGGAGAGGGTCTGTAAGAGTAAACCCGCAAGTGGCTTTGGTATTGAGAGGGTCCAAGTTAAGAATAGTGGTTTGCTTGTCAAGTGGATATGGAGATTTGGGAGGGAGAGGGATGTGTTGTGGCGCAGGGTATTAGTGGCGAATTATGGTATTCAGGAACGACGTCTGTTGTGGAGTTGGTCCAAGTCGTCTAAGGATTCTTTTTTCATTAAGGTTGTGCGCATCATGTTTCAGGAAGGGAGCCCGACTACCAAGATCATAGCGAAAGGTTTTTCTACGATTGCGAGAAAAGGTGATAGAGCAGAGTTTTGGTCTGAGTTAAAATGGGAATCTATGTCCTTAAGTGAGGCTTTCCCTAGAGTTTTTGCTTTGGCTTCTAAGAAAAGTGGACCTATTCAGGATTTTGGGAGGTGGTTGCCGACAGGGTGGGCTCGGAATGTTGAAACTAGACGTCTTTTGTTTGACTGGGAAAAGAAGCAATGGGTTTGTCTAGCATTTCTGTTTTTAATTTTATGACAGATGCTTTGGCTTGGAACCTCAATCGGAATGGGTTGTACACTGTTAGTTCTTTCAGACGTAGTGTTTAGAGGAATTCGGAGGTCTCTTCGTCAATTCATAAGGTTATTTGGAATGGTATTTGCCTTTCTAAGGTTGAAGTTTTCTTGTGGCAATTGTATAGAGGAAGAGTTTTGGTTAGAGAAGTGCTTTCTAGATTTGGGATGGCTCATCTCAGTGTGGTGGTTTATCATTTGTGTTTGCTGGAAATGGAAACAGTTGATCATTTGTTTCTTCTTTGTCCCTGGACTCTCAACCTGTGGAAAGGGTGTATGGATTGGTGGGATGTTAGCTGCTGTAGTAACAAATCGATCCGGGAGTGGCTGGATGGGTGGTTGGGTTTATGACCGTCAACGAAATGTGAAAGAGCCTGGCTCTCCTTACTTAGTGCGGATCTTTGGACTGTTTGGGAGGTGCGTAACCAAATCGTTTCGAAGACAACCGTACTAGTTTAGAAGTGGCTCAAGAGACGGTTAGATTTCGGATAGCATGGTGGTTTAAATTCTTAGGTAAGGGTGTTGTGGATTCTGTTACTGTCTTGATGCTCAATTTGAAAGAGGCTTGTGTGGAGTCTAGGAGGGTGAAGAAGTCGGTGATTAAAATTGGGTTCCGCCTTTGATGAATACTTTCAAATTCAACGTGGACGGTTCGGTTAGGGGCATATCGGGATAAACTGGTATGGGTGGCGTTTTAAGGGACTGGAACGGTAGAGTTGTGTGCCTCTTTTTTTTTGTGGGTTCTATGGACTCAAACGCTGCAGTGGTTATGGCAATTCACAAGGCAATTGAGATTTGCAGCTCCTCTTCCTTCCTTGTTGGTCAAGTGGTTTCCATTGTGAGCTACTCTCAGGTGGTTGTGTCATGGATTCATAATGAGGATTTTGGTAGCTTAGACCAGGTGAGTCAGATTTCTTTTATTCGTTCGCAACTGAAATCTAAGAAAGGGCTTCAGGTTGTTTATGCGTATGTTTAACTCTTTTGCAGATAGTTTGGCCAAGATAGGGTCGGGAGCTTGTGGCGATTTTCTTCATTGGATGTATTTGTTTGAGTTCTTTTCCGCTCTTTTTGTCTTCTTTGTTTGTTCTTTCTCCGCTTTTCGATTGTTGTCTTTTGTCTTTTTGCTGTGTGTTTGTGGTTGTGGCTTGGTTGGCTTGGTGCCTAATAAGTTATTGTTGTTAAAAAAAACCGCTAAATAAACAAATAAATAATAATATTATCTATGGCCATCCTTAAAAAAATAAAATAAAAATTACAAAGATTACAAAAACTTGAATCGTCATGTCTTCGCATTCATCTTCGTCTTGAACTTGTATTTGGATACTCCCTAAATAATTAATAATACAATCTAATCCACGGCACTTGTGAATTAATGAATTATATGAAAGGAAACTGTAATTAGTTAATCAACAACTCTTGTTAATTAAAACTTGTTGGAGAAGAATCCTTATCAAAATAGGTTTCCAACTATTCCACAACTTTTGTGTAATTAGGAAACTGAATTTTATAAAAATAAAACTTTATTTTCAAAATAGATTTCCACCCAATTCACAACTCTTGTGAGTTCAAGAAATCAATTACTTGAAAATTAAGAAAAAACACTTCTTTCTTTGAGGAATCAAACTATCATAAGTAGTTGGAAACCACCTAACAAGTCTTTCCTAAAAAAATATTCTCAAAACAAAAACTTTCACAACAAGAAAGTCAATTCCCCAAATGTTTTCCCATGTCTTCTAGAAGTTCAACGTGCCCAAAATCACATTGAAACCATGTCACACACACCCTTACGCACCCCAACAATTTTGATGTGTAGCAACAAGAAGATGATGCGTAGCAATATTCCAACGGCTTGTACGTTGACGCTCGGGACCGGATTCGTTAACTGTTGGATTCATCTCAGACTCTTCTTTGATTACATCAATAATTGAATACAAAAGCTTAACGATAAAAAAAAAACTTAAATCTATCAAGAAGGAAACATGGTGATGATATACTACCCTTCTTGTTATAATTGATAGCGGAAAAATACACATAAAACTCTAGACCATAGATAAGATCCAAATTGAAATAATAATTAATCTCATGCATCACATACATATTAACTATCACATATATAGAATAAGCCCTAGAGTGTCATCTCTTCTAACATAATATGCTTATCAAAGAAATTTAAGGATTCACTGGAAGATTTAATTCAAGATGCACTAGTTTAGAATATAACGACCAGACTCTGATCCAATTGTAGGGAAAAATAACCGTTTTGAAAATAAATGTATTTACGAAACTTTAAAAATAATTTTAAAACATTGTCAGATCGTATTCTAAACATAATACAAATTGAATTAATTTAGAGATTACATTTGTAGTTTAGTCTCCGCAATTCTTCGGTACTTAGCACTAGATCGAATCATCTAAGAGTGTGGGCTCCTTTTTCTTTGAACCAAGGTATAAATCCATCTACAAGATTTAAAGAAAAAGATTAAAAGTTCAAATCGAATTTGAAACTTACAACTTACTTTCAAGCTTGTGTCAATGTCAATGAGAATAACAAGCTTGGTGTAAAATTTATTCTTTCTCTTAAGCCGCCTATTTATAGGTTTAGAAAAGAATAATTTGTTTTCTCACAGGACATAGGAATCACAAATCCTATTATTACAACTTACTTTCAAGCTTGTGTCAATGTCAATGAGAATGACAAGCTTGGTGTAAAATTTATTCTTTCTCTTAAGCCGCCTATTTATAGGTTTAGAAAAGAATAATTTGTTTTCTCACAGGACATAGGAATCACAAATCCTATTATGATTTAGTAAGTCTAATCTTATTAGAAGTCTTTTCCTTTTTATTTTTTATTTAATTATTTTTCCATCAAAATCCTATTTTGATGTATTTTCTATTCTTAATGGAAAAAAAAATAAAAGAAGTAAGATGAGTTTTTGTCTTGGAACCCAATATTTGAACCTAATTGGTTCCTTTTAGATGATCCAAGTTAACTTGTGAAGTTTGGGGAACCACGGGTTATTTTAATTACAAGATCCAATATATTTGACCCAAGTACCAATTAACTCTTAATTAACTGAACTCAAATATATTAATTTTAGTCTAGTCCACTAAAAAACTATAATTGAATATTTAAGATAAAAATGAGATAAAAAACAGATTAATTTGAGGAAACCTTAAGTCATCCAATGATTGGTGCTTCGAGGAACCAATAACCTTTCAATTACAATACAAAAGTTACAAACAATAATTCTCTACCTTCTTCTTACTGAATTTGCAAATAAATAAATAAATATATATATATATATATATAATACAACCTTTATCCTAAAATTAAGAAACTAATTCACCCATGACTCTTAAATGACCTAAGCCCAGTTTGAGATTACTTTTCAGGCTGCTTTTGGAGCTAAAAGTGCTTCTGAAGTTGGCATGGGGTGTTTGGCAAAATTTCTGAAAAGTACTTTTAGTCTCTTTTGACTTCCCCCACAGCAAAAATTGGTAAGTTACAAGTTGAAGTTTTTAGAAATCAGTTTCTGAGGATGCAGAAATGAAAACACACTCAATTCTCTTATTAATGATTTTTTTTAAACTTGTTATTTTATCCCTTGCCTTTTATGAAATTTACCACGTAACAAAACAGGCACTTAGCATTTATTATTTTATTTATAATTTACTATAACATATACTTTGTTATTTAGGTGTTGTCTATTTCAATTGTGTAATCTTACGAATCCTTGAATCAAATTATGCTAGTTTTCTTGATATATTCACAATATATGTTATAAGAGATAAAAAAATATTAAAGTAAAATTATATATTTTTTAACAAAATTTATTTATTTATTTTATAACAAGTTTATGGTCACACAAAAATAAAATAAATTATTTATTTTATAACATGTGTATGGTTACACAAAAATAAAATAAATTATTTATTTTCAAATCATCTTTGATATTTATTTTTGTCATTTCTAATAATTTTGTACAGTCACAACATTTTTTTACCAAACATATTGAAATTGCTTTTGGTTCTCACAGCACTTTTAAAAATCAGTTTACCAAACACTCAACTGGTTCTTCTCACAGCAAATCTAAAAACAATTCCCCCACAGCAGAATCAAAAGCAATTTTCCTCACAGCACAGCAATACCAAACTGGACCCTAACCACTAAATCCACTAACTTACTATATTACTAGTTCAAACAGATAAAACAACAAAATGAATATTTTATACAAATAATATTAAAATAAATATGCAAATAATATTAATAGGTTTGTATCATTCATTTCCCCATAAAAACATCATTGTTCTTAAAGATAAACCTTTTTTAATGGATTCACTGTCGCTTCCGCATCCAATTTATAATTAAATATAAATATGTATTGAAACTTTCTTGTAGATGCTCTTTTGATTCACTCTAGAATTAATCAATACTAGCGTGCAGGACACTTGAGAATTTCTTGCGATAATGTTTAGGACAACATATACCTTAGGAACTTAGATAATGTTGTGAATAAATTGAGATGATAACAAATAAAGAAGAGAAACTGAGATTGATATAATGCAAATAACAAACAAAGAAAACATAGACGAGAGATGAGAGATATAAGGGAGATATGAATGCACTGTTTTATTAAGTATCAGCTCATCAAAAGAATTACAATTGAAAGCCATATATATAGGCAAACAATCGAAGGGGTTTTTATTGTAAATACCCATCTAAATTGCCACCTATTCTAACTTAAGGATAAAGTAATTGAAGAACACTCTTCCACGCATGTGAATGCACTTCAAGCTGTGGAAATTGGAATTGGCTTATCAAGTGGCATCAATCGGTGGAAATCCATTTATTATTACAACACTTCCCCTTAGAGTTCCACCACTTGTATTTTAATTTGTTAGGAAAACCCCAATGGGATAAAAACCACGGTAACAATATATACAATGATCTTCTAGATCTTACGGTGTTGGACGTTCTCAAAACTATCTCATTTAAAACCTTGTCAAGAAAACTTAGTGGGAAAAAACTTGATCGAAGGGAAAAAGAGTATAGTGCATATATGTACAGAGTTATTGTTTTCTTGAAAACATTTATCACATTTATCACATTTATCACATTTATACTTTGCTAGGAAAAATCCGATTGGATAAAAAAACTGAGCAACGATATTCAATGATTTGTTGGATTAAAGTAATATTTATGATGATCTTCTGGATCAGGGTGACATATATACGATGATTAGCAAGATCAAGGTAATAGTTACAATGATCTTCTTGATCAAAACAACATATATACGATGATCAACTTGATCAATGTAATTTTTTTGATGATCTTTATGGATCAAATGTTTTCTGGGTGTGCTTAGAGAATTGCCTCATTAAAACCTTATCAGGAAAACCCAATGGGACAAAACCTGATTGGAAGGAAAAAGAGTATAATGCACAAATACCCCAATATAATTAATATACTTCATTTGATATACACCCCCTGAAGGGACGCTCCCCCTGATAAAAATTCTTTTGAAGCAATCTTCCTGATTGCTAAGCTGAAACATATGGATGTTTATTTCATAAAATAACATCATAAATGATTGGGGGTGAGCATAAACAAAGACTTGCTTTATGGAGTAATATCCATATGGAATATTTTCAACATATTCTGATTAATAGATAAAGATTCCATTTTATCTATGCTCGATCTTCAGGTCGAGACAATATTTATTTTCTCATTTCTTTATGAAGACACATGAGTATTTAATATGATTTACTATATCCATATCTTATCGGATATTGACTGAGACAGTTATACGAAATCCGTTCGTATTTTTTTTAATCCATATAAGGATTTTTATATGTACATCAAATACAGATTACGAGAACTCGATTTATATACTTCTAGCATTTTCAATCCTTCATGGATTATAAATATCTGCATTGAGTGAATCATATAGATAAATGATTACTACGTCTAGAAGACATATTTCAAGCATTTCAAAGGCAGCCAAATTTATTAAAAATTCGAAACGTAATTGTATTCATCAATAGTGAATACCAAGTTTCTATAAGAAACCTTGTACTACGAGTCGTGTCTCATATCTCACGACCTCGTTTGTCTCATTACGTTTCCGTATAAAGACCCATTAGTATCCAACTAGTTTGACATCTCCAGATGTCTGGAGTACTATTAGTCTAAATACTTTATGTTTGGCTTATGAAGTCAATTCTTCTTGAATTGCTTCTTTTCATTTAGGTCAATCATGTATTTGTCTACAATCATTGATATCTATAAAAATCATAATACTCATTTATAATTTAAGTAGCACTATTGTGTATAACAATACATCATCAATGATTGTTTCATTGTGATCTCACATTTCTCTTTTGTAGAAATTTTCTCAATTTCTATATTCTTGTATCTCTGTTGAGATTCCTTCCATATCAATGGATTTAGTCACTTCATAGACTTGTATAGAAATTTTCTTAATTTCAATATATACTTGTATCTCTGATGAGATTTATTCCATTTCAATGGATTTAGTCATTTCATAGACTTGTGTCTCTCTATATATATCAGACTCTTAAAGAGTTGATTTAGAGAAAGTGGATTTATTCATAACTCGAGTTTTGTTTACTCTTGGGATCCCAATAACAATACCTGTCAAAAGGTTCATAAGTTTATGATATCCATTAGATGATTTATTTGTTGCAATTTGCTTTGATTGTTCTACAAGAACAATTACCCGGTCGGGGTTTATGAGATAGAAAATTATAAAATCCTGTTCGCCTTTAAAATACCAGGTAACAGATTAATAATCATTTGATGATCAATTATCTTCCGTATTTGAGAGATACGGAGATTGAAATGAGACACATATATATAGAGAACCGAATCGGTATCTCTATTTTCTATATAAGTAACTTTTCATTGACTCCTCTTCTAGAGAAATTTTCATATTTGGAAATTAATCAATATGAAAATATTCAGATTGTGCGTAAAATTATAAACTATCAGAAGTTTATATGATCTAATAGAAGATTATTCAAAATCAACATTAATCTCATAATGATATAGAGACCTTATCTTAGATCATGCCAGATATGTGATAAGAAGATATACATTACAATCAAATATCTTAAGAACTGAGTAAGTCCCTTTATAGAATTTAATAACTGTGATTCCTCTAATCCATTTTGATTTTGAGTATATCTGAAAATTAGATGTTGAACATCAATTCTAGCTGCTTTACCATATTCATAAAATATCTTGTAAGTTCAATCAAGTTAATATACCTGAAAAACTAATAATCATTGCAAGTAATATGGAGATGTTTGATAATAAACAAACATGTTATCATCTCGTAGATGTATCAGCTAAAACCATATAATAATGAAAGGGATCATTTGGTGGATGAATATGTCCACATATATTCCTTGAATTCTTTGTAGAAATGATGAGGATCCAAAACCAACTTTTATAATAAGATGGTTTTACTGTTAGTTTCCCATGTGAATATGCAGTACATAAGTTCTCATTGGATAAAGAATCTTCTGGTTCTTTAATCGATATCCATGAGAATTTTCAATGATTCTACGCATCATTGTAGATTCTGGGTAACTGATACCGTCACACCAAAGTATAAACATTTTGGGATCTGGAAACTTTTGATTCATAACTGCATAACCATCTACACTCTTTGTCATAGTATAATATAATTCATATGATAAGAACGCAACTTTTCTATAATGAGTTCCTGATTTGAATCATGATAAGTATTGCATATATATTAATTATTCTCATTACTCATATATTTCAAATTCCTCCATATATCTTTGAAATTAAACAAATTCCGTTATATTCTGTTTGAATAATATAAAATACTATCGATACACAATCAAATACCATCTGGTAATAAGATTATGGCTCTACTAGAGCCTTTAATCAGATCCATTGGATCTGATCTGGTATTAACATTATATACCCTTGAAATAAACATATTTCTTTATGTTCTATTTGAATAATATCAAGTATCATTGATATATAATTTAGTATTGTTTGATAACAATATCGTAGCTCTTCCAGAACTTTTTTTTCAGATCCGTTGGATCTAATACATAATTTAGTATTGTTTGACAACAATATCGTGGCTCCTCCCAATCTTTCTATCAGATCCGTTGGACCTGGAAATAGTAGAGCAAAATCAAATTCATAAAATATATCTGGCTCCGCAGAAACTGTATGAGTCGTTGCACTCTCGGCAATGCATATATTTTCATTCTGAGAATTTTTATATCTTATCTGAAATGATAATAATCTCTATCCCTCATTTTTTTTATAGGTTTTTTCTGTAAACTCTTTTCTCTTATCATTTACAAACATCCACTCTTGGGGTATGTTTTGATATCTCATAAATATAAATATAATCAATTTTACTCTCTTAATATTACAACTTCAAGAGCAAGTATAAAATCGATAAAATATCCTTTACAATCTCAATATACATGATATTAGGATGTTAAATCCCTTTTATGATACTCACAACATCCTGTTGGATGTGAAGATCATTTTCTCAAATGAATGACATGTAAACATATCACTTCATATATATGAGTAACTTCAAATTCTGAACGAGTTTGAAACATCAGGTTCCAAATAATGAAGTATGGCTTTCATGAATATAACACTGGATCCAGAACTCCAGGTTCTCATCGGTTATCAAAACCGTACCGTATGACATTCATGTATATAACACTGGATCCAGAACTCCAGGTTCTTATTGGTTTTGAAAACCGTACCAACTTAAATGTCATAAATCCAGAAACTTTAAGTTCTGGTTAGTTGGTCTAGACGATCTCATATATAAGTAAATAATACGAATATTTAAAAAAGCATAATAATTATACAATTATCTGGAGACACGGTCGAAGCCAGTCCTAAGACACAGCCGAAGCCAGTCCCGAGTCATGACATAAGCCAGTCTCATATATTGTGTACAAATAAATGTTAAATATTTAAACATTTTATTTAAAGACACAACATAAGCCAGTCTGGAGACAACATAAGCCAGTCTCAAGACACAACCGAAGCCAGTCTTATATATCGAGGACATAAGTTCTCCCAATATGATAATAAAATTAAAACATTTTAGGGACATGAGTTCTCCTGATATGAGTATAAATTTAAAACATTTCAATTAAACAAATCTAGAATTATATATATGAGTTCTGTTGACGGCATAAGCCATCTTGTTATACGGAACTATATATACATATCTAGAATATTGAGATATAAGTAAATTACCAATCAGGGGATCCTATACACAATATTGCTAGAGATCTGGATCTTCCATTGCGCCTAAAAAATAAAGTTAATAAAGCTTGAATAAGTGAAAACAATACTTACAAGCAGGATTAGCTGAAATTGATGGCATGGTTGCGTCCGGAACAGTCGAAATAGCTGGAAATAGGTCCAACTCGGTTAAAAACGGGTGAAAATTACACTAAGTTGGGCACAAAATATTTATGGACTGAGTTGACTCGGCTAACGGAATATGCTTGGACAGTAACAGAATATTCCTATATGGTGACATGGCAAATTGCCGACGTGTCACTGACGTGGCACGACTGGGCACTGACATGGTGATGATATGGCGCTGATGTGTCATGACTGGGTACTGACGCGTTGATGATGTATCACTACCGGGCGCTGACGTGTAGATGATGTGGTGCTTGCGTGGCATGACTTGGCGCTACAGTGTCGTCTTCTTCCTTGGGAAATTACAGAAAAAATCTGGATTTTTTTTCTTCTTTGACCAATCTTTGATCGATTCTAGAGAGTTCGTTAGAGCTCCGTTTGAGACGCGGTCAGTAGAGTCGGAATCGTATTTCCGAGAGGAACACAATGGTAATTTCTACACTCAATCTAAAACAAAGCTAAACTCTCAAAAAACTTTCTCTGGAACAAAATTACTATTTGGTTATGCCTAGTCTATACTCGTGCTGATAACGTGTTGTGAATAAATTGAGATGATAATAAATAAAGAAGAGAAACTGAGATTGATATAATGCAAATAACAAACAATGAAAACAGAGACGAGAGACGAGAGATATAAGGGAGATATGAATGCACTGTTTTATTAAGTATCAGCTCATCAAAAGAATTACAATTGAAAGCCATATATGTAGGCAAACAATTGAAGGGAAAATACCTATTTAAATTGCCACCTATTCTAACTTAAGGATGAAGTAATTGAAGAACACTCTTCCACGCATGTGAATGCACTTCAAGCGGTGGAAATTGGAATTGGCTTATCAAGTGGCATCAATTGGTGGAAATCCATTTATTATTACAACAGATAAATCATTTTTAGTCCAGTGTATGGTTTTTCAACCATCATATTTTGCTATTGTTTTCAAGATAAGATTTTAACATCAAAAGTAGGGATACACGTTTGGAGAATGAGGATGGATATAGGTTCCTCCATCCCCATCCCTATCCCCTATCCCCATTTCCTAGGCCTTTCCCCCATCGCCCCCCCCCCCCCCCCCCCCCCCCCCCCCCCCCCATTTGGAGAAAATGGGGATGGAGATATTTGGGGGAGGCCCCCCCATCCCTATCCCTAGTTCTCTATTTTCCCCGTTTTTTCTTGTTTTCTCGTATCATCAGTCCCTCATTTTCCCATTGTCTTATTTAACTGAAAATTATAAATTAAATTAAAAAAAAAACAAATATTTCATTATAAATAAAAAATAACAATACAATACAAATTCAACATAAAATGTTTCAAATAATTCAAATATATATTATAATTATATTTATATACTTTTAGGGGAAATGGGGAAATGGGGATCTCCATCCCCATCCCCATTTCAATTTTATTGTGGGGAAAATGGGGAAATGGGGATGGGGATGGGGAGGGGTCCCCCCATCCCCATCCCCATTTTAATTTGGGGATGAAAATCATCTCCATCCCTCCCCCCCCCCCTCATTTCCCTATTTTTCCCACACACAAAAATCCCCAAATATTGATGGGTGCGAGGATTTGGGACCCGGGGATTAATATGCATCCCTAATCAGAAGTAATTAAACTTACCTTGCAACTTTCTAATATACATTCAGTATTTGCCACGTCGTTGCACTGTTGGAGACCTTGACTTTCAACTAAAGACATAGAACTTTCTTCAGTCTTGCACCAACGTTGATCTAATTTAATAGACATGAATTTCATCATCTTCTTCATATGATCAATATTCAGTAGGATTATTTGCTTCTTAGCCGCTTGCTTTGCTAAGTTGATAGTTTTCCGAGTGAATTGATGGCTGAGTTTCTCTAATTTCGCACTAATTTCTCACTGATTAAGAGCGTCGACTTGGTCTTACAACTCCATATTCTTGGCTTTGATACCGAATGTTACAAATCCGAATATCGGTAATGAAAATCTTACATAAAATAATTCTAGAAAATGAGATAATAAACATGTTAATTCAAGGAAACCTTAAGCCTTCCAATGATTGGTGTTTCAAGGAACCAACAACCTCCCAATTACAATACAAAAGTTGCAGGCAATAATTCTTCCTTCTTTTTACTGACGCAACGCAGTGAAAACGTAAAAGAACTAGACCGACGTCTAAGTTCTATTGAAACTGGAATCCACCAGAAAGAAAATAAGAAACAAGTCTGAAATTTTATTGAATGATAAGCTGAATGAGCCTTTCGGCTTACAGCTTACAAGGCTGTTTAATATGAAAACCCTAACCTGAATCCTTGTTGAACAAGAAACGGGGATTACATATCAAAAGTTGTCTAAAATAGCGAAAACTGCTTAAAATAGCGAAATCACAAAAATTGTGGAAATAAAAGACACTAATAACCCTAAACAAACCGGAATTAACGGTAGACGATTCTGTCTTGCCAAAGTCAATTTACGACTAAAAAGGAAATTTCCCAAAAATGAAAGAATTACGATTTCGGGGTCTAAATGATGGAATTTGGCGGTCGTGTATCAACACCGAAAGTTTTGACTTCTGAAGATCTCATCGATTCCCTTCAATTAAAGTCATTTATTCTCGGATTTAGGGTGGTCTCACAAAGCCATGTAGGATTCAGCCACTTGTTCTACATCACTTACTGAACCATTTTGCTAGGGATGGCAATATGACCCGCACCCGCGGAAACCCATCTGAACCCGACCCTGTAGGGTCGGGTTTAGATGGTGAATTTATGACCCGCGAACCCACAAACCAGTTAATGAAAAACCCGACGGGTTCATGGGAGGTGCGGGTTGGAAAAATGAATCCACGAGTTGGATCTATGAACCCTCATTAATAAAATACTTGTATATGAACATACATAGACATTTGAATTGTTTTTGATCAATTTATTTTTATGGTTATTATTGTTTTGTAATGTATCAAGTAGGGAATTAGAGATGCAATTTTAATTCAATTAAGTATCAAATAGGTGATTGCATGTGGAAATTTACAAATGACAAATCGAGGGATCGCGGGTTCACGAGTTTATGGGTACCCCGCGGGTGAAGCACCCACCCGTGAACCCGTATTGGTTGGCGGGTTCGCTGGAGAGGGTATGGGTGCAGCCGTTACCAGCAGGTTCACACCCGCCCGTGAACCCGCTTACCTACACTGGTTTGGGTTCGGGGGAGGGTGTGGGTGAGGAAAATTTTCACGAGTGAGGGTTTAGATTTTACAAAACTCGTTCAAACCTGACCCATTGTCATCCTTACTTATCGCTAAGTTGATAGTTTTCCATGCAAATTTATGGCTGAGTTTCTCCAATTTCTCACTCATTAGGCACGTGTGCTCTTTATGACTAGTTTAGATAATAGACATGGTTTTCTTAAGAGCGTCGACTCAGTTCTACAACTCCATATTCCCTAGCTCTGATACCAAATGTTACAAATTCTAATATCGGTAATGAAAAAGTTACATAAAATATTTTAAAAAGAGAGATATTAAACAAGTTAATTCAAGGAAACCTTAAGTCTTTCAATGATTGGTGTTTCGAGGAACCTATAACGTCCATAGAGGTTGAGTACATATATTTTGTATATATATATATATATAAATAGAGGTGAATCAATTATTGGCACCATTTGGAGGTGTGTTGTGCAATTATCACAATTTTACTAATGTATGTTTAAAATGCACCATTTAGTGTTATCGGACAAAAATACCCCGAACTGTTGAACATAATAGAAAGTTGTAGTTTTATTAGTGTGAAAAAAGCTAGAGTGAGAAAGGGACCGACGGCAACAGAATCGATGAAGAAGTGATTGGAACGTGAACGAGAATACATCAGATTTGTTGCAATTGACAGAGGTAATTTCTGTTCGTTTTATTTCTGGATTTTGTAGTTGATAACTTGCCATTGCATGTTAAACTTGTGTTTTGTTGATTGAATTCTTAGATTAGGATTGAAAACGAGATCTGTGAATGGTTATGGTTTAGGTTAGGGTTTGAAATTAGGTTGAATATGTGATGAGGAAGATGAAATTCTGGGTATCGATGAATTGTAATTATGAGAATTTTTGAAATTGAGATTTTTTTAGCGAAATCGAGGTTTTTTGGAACTAGATCGAGGATTTTTAAGTAAGAATTGAGAAGATTTTTTAAAGAATCGACCACATTTTTCAAACGATAGAGATTATTTTCAAAAGATCTATAATATTTTTCAAATGATCAAGATTATTTTCAAAAGATCGAGAATACTTTCAAACGATCGAGATTATATTTTAAAAGAACGATAATATTTTCAAATAATCGAGATCATTTTGAAAAGATCAAGAATATTTTTCAAACGATCAAGATTATTTTCAAAAGATCGAGAATATTTTTCAAACGATCGAGAATATTTTTCAGAAGATCGAGAATATTTTCCAAACAATCGAGATTTTTTTCAAAAGATCGAGAATATTTTTCAAACGATCGAGAATATTTTTCAAAAGATCGAGAATATTTTTCAAACGATCGAGATTATTTTTCAAACGATCGAGAATAATTTTCAGACGATAGAGATTATTTTTAAAAGATCGAGATTATTTTTTTAAACGGTCGAGATTATTTTTCAAAAAATTGAGAATATTTTTCATACGATCGAGATTATTTTTCAAACGATCGAGAATTTTTTCCAAACGATAGAGATTATTTTTCAAAAGATCGAGACTAATTTTTCACGATCGAGATTATTTTCAAACGATCGAGAATATTTTTCAAACGATGGAGAATATTTTTCAAAAGATCGAGAATATTTTTCAAACGATCGAGATTTTTTTCAAACGATCGAGAATATATTTCATAGAACCGAGTTTTTTCCAGTTTACTTATGTATTGTTTTTGTGACATTGCAGATGAGGAGCAGTTGAAAGATTTCCTTAAAACTCCAAAGGGAGATTGGTTCAAGGGAAATTTGACTTGACACGATCATTTTGAAGCCCTCGCCCGTATAGACGATGCATTGAACTGGGTCCCAAAAGATTTTTTTGTTAAGGATCGGCTTCGGTTCATGGCGTCCTGTTTCGGGTATTTCATGTCGATGCATAGGGAGATGAAGTTTTCTGGTGGTATTATCCATCAGCTGATGTTGAGGGAGTTGGACCATGATGGGCCAACAGATGAGATGCGGTTCCTATTAGGGAACCACATGATGATGTTTTCGAAGGTGGAATTTTACCTCATCACCGGATTACGTTTTGGAGTTGTACCGGACACTGATCTGTATGCTGTAGTGGAGAATGGCATACATCAGCGGTACTTTCCTAAAGTCGATGAGGTATCGTTGTAGGAGTTTAGGGTTGTTCTTACTCTTGGAGAGTTTCAAGAGGCATACAATGTTGTGAAGTTGTGCCTCATATACATGCTGAACTGGATATTGATGGGGGTGGACGAGAGATTTAAGATTCCAGTATGACAGTTTCAGTTGGTAGAGGACCTCACTACCTTCAATGATTTCCCAAGGGGTGACCACGTATATAGGCATTCTATTTTTTCATTCAAGCATGCGTTACCCCGACGACATGAGGAGATAGGCCAGCAGTCACAGAGCGATGTTGTACATACCATTGAGGGGTACAACATTTACTATCTGTCGCATGCCCTCTTGGTAAGAACTTTGAATTACAAAATGGACTTTATATTTCGTTACCTAAAATTTTTGGATTCTAACTGTACTTATCTTTGATGCAGATATTTGCTTTTGAGGTTCTCCCCCAGTTGGGCGTCGATTTTCTGCCCCCAAAGGGTTACAAAGCTTTCACCTCGTATGTTGAAGTAGGAGTTGACAAAACAACCTAGAGGGAAGAAGCTGACCAAGATTTTCAGTGTTAATCGTTATATTAGTTACTATGTTTACAATGACATTCCTCTAACTAAGTTTTCAGATGTTTGCGATGGAGGAAATCATGCCCATAGCAGTTGAGGAGAGCACTGTACTTCACAGGCCTAAGCGATGGGGGGAGCCTGTATATAAAGGAGGATAGGGTTCACCTTCCATTTGTCCCTGATCAGACTACTGCTTGCGGGAGCCATGAAGATGGTCTGGAAGAGGAGAGTGAGGGAGGGAGGCACTGTGATACGGAGGCTTTTGACCCATCGGGCCCGAGTTTCAGTGCCATGGACACTGACGGATCTGAGCCGTCTCCACGACGAGTGAGGCATAGACGGGTTCGGCTTACCAACCCCGAACCTGGTGCATCTATAGGGGATTCCCGTGCAGGCGTTGGACGTGATGTGGAGGCAAGTTGAGATGATAGTTCTGTTTTTATCAACACGACATGTACAGTGTTTTAGTACTAACAATGTTGACATGAATTCATGCCCCATGAGAACATCATTTCAACAAGTTACGTGAAGCCCTCCGAAAGAGTGAGGATGATCGACAACTGCAGCACCGGGAGTTGCTAGATATGATCAGGAAGAGTGAGGAGAATCGACAGGAGCAACATCTGGAGTTACTCGCATTGATCTGGAGGCTTCAGGGCATCAACACACATACGCACCGGGATGGTCCACATGGTCTTGATCCTAACTTTACTCCCGGAGATAGGATAGGTGAATATACCCGGGGGACAGACAACACTGGTGGTCATCGAAAGGATCAACATACCAGAGGGGCAGTTCTGGATAGTGAGGCTCACCAGCGTATCGGAGATACATGGCCTGTTACACGTACAGCAGCAGGCTCATTGGTCGAGCGACAGCCGGCCGCTCGAATCGAGAAGCAGACTCCCCATCCACCTCCCCTGTCGGTTGAGCAGCAGCCTCCCCCTCCATCTGCCCTATCGGTTGAGCAGCAACCTCCCCCTTAACCACCTCCATCGGTTAAGCAGCAGCCTCTCCCTCCCCTTCCCCTTCCTCCTCTACCTCTTCCTCTACCGCCCCATCGATCGATCGACAGTCGCCCCCTTCACCCCTACATCCATCCAGCCTCAAGGGGACAGACCTCCTCATCGCACCATACCCCAGCAGGGGAAGTTCGACTGGAGAGGCACATATTGAAGCTTGGTTGGCAGTTGCTCAGCCCCTACACAGATCCCTACCGAGGGTAATACTTCAGCCTTCGGACCACATTTTTTATCCCCACGGACTGGTGGACGATGATCAGTTGAAGGCTTGGCTTACCGAGCCTTCAAGAAGAACATAAACAAGGAAAGGTAAGTAATTTTTTTTTCTATTAAGGTGGCAAGTTTTCTTCTGTTCAATTAAATATTTGTGTTGATAATGGGAAATCAATGCAGATGTGATGTGGACGTGCTAGACCCAGTTGATGTTGCATGGTTCCATCTGATGTAGACCAACTTCATAGAGTTGGAGGACGAGGTATGACGAACCAGACATTTTCTATATAATGTTTGTTTTAGATATGATACACTCCTAAAACTTTATTGTGTATATACTCCCAACAGATGGACACGTACCTCCATATTCTTTGGGAGCGTCAGCGAGCATTCCTGACTGCGTACAACCAGATGATCAATATATAGGATACGTAATTTTTTGTAAGTATTCCACAAAAGTCATGATTACGTATGCTTTTATATTAGTTTGTAAAACAGTTCTAATTTTTTGTTGATAAAATGTTTGTACAGTCATATCTGGAGTTCCAAAACAGGAGAATGATGCCTCGTGATGCTCGCGGGGAGATCACCACGGCATGGTGGAATATGCTGAGGTCTTGGTGGACCAATGAGGACCTTACGACGGTGCGTGGTGGTGCCCCGATTGGAAGCTGTCTGTGGCACGAGGTTGACATGGTAAATGCTACTTGTTTAGTAATTTTTTGTTATAAATGGATTTGTACATCCTAACACCTTCTTTTTTACATTTACAAGTCCTGATACCGTGCAACACTGGACGATAACATTGGCTATTGGTGACTGTCGACCTCACATGCAGGGCGATGTTCATTGTTGAATATCCGGAAGCAATAGGTAGCCCCCTTGCGTTGGTTTTTGCTCTCGATGTTGCATAAGGCCGATTTTCATACTACGCGATCCCCTGACCGTGAGACGTTCCTCAAGAAGAATAAGCCCTTCTCAGTCAGCGTGGTGTCCGCAACCAGTGTCCCCCAGCAGAAGAAATCGTAAGACATTTTGTTTTTATTTTTTTCGAGATTAAGTTATTAAAAGATTATTGTTTTATTAATCCATGTTAATGTGTCCAACTGTAGGGGTAACTGTGGTCCCCACACGTTGAGATTGATCGAGAACATTCTGGTGGACATGAAGGATTTCGATTGGTCGAAAGCCGATATGGAGATCATTCAGGAGAAGATGGCAGTTGAGATTTTTTCAGACTCCATACTCGTTTAGTTTTATGTAGTAATTCTTACAAAAATGTTTACATTGAAAATAAATTTTAATTTTTGTTTCCTTTTCAACTATCATAAATCACAAGTGTAACACTAATTGGAAATCCTATTTAACTGAAATTGAAATTCAATTATTGAACAAGTCATACGAGTACAAAATTTCACAATGTTATCATCCTAACGCCTAAAATCATTCCATGGTAGAGTCTCTGGTAGGGCACGTCTGTCTGTTGTGGCCAACTGTATGACATGCTACACTTGTGACTGTATTCCTCAGGAACAACTCTGCTCAGGCCTTCATTAATCAAAGCTAGGTTGGAACATCTCCTGGAATTATGCCCTGGTTGTCCACATCTTCTACAGTTTTGTGTAGTTGTCCTCTCTGAAGACGATATATGTCGACCCGCCCTCTGGCGGCCTGCTTGTTTCCAGGGATTGGATTCAAAACCACCCTCTCAACGATGTCAGATGGCACAACCCAAGTGGAAGAATGTCCGACCGGTATAATAGGAACCGAGTACGAGTCAATAAGTGTCTGTCTCTTGTAGAAGTTCGCACACAGGGATGTGAAATCCATGTTTTGGTCTCTGTAAAAACAATGAAAACAATGAGATTCACGTTGCAGTAATATTAACCGTGTACTAAAATGTATGATGTACCTTACGGCAGCGAGCGCGTGAGAACATGAAAGCCGGTCCATTTAGAATTTGTTGCATGTGTAGGTCTTTCGGGTTAAGTCAACGGTCCACTATTTTCTAGACCGCTTCACAGAGAATATGTTCCAGTCAACTGGATTTACAGTCATAAAATTGAACTTCTCAACGCGTTTTAGGATCACAAGATGTGTTGCGTCGGTCAACGGATAACACATAGACTGTACAGTGCTATGACGATCATGAAACCAATGTTTTAGCATATTCCTAATGAACTCTGCCAAAGTCAACATAGGCAGTTACCGTGTAAATTTTAGGCATGAGTTTATGCATTCTGCAGCATTTGTTGTCATCACCATGTACCTCCTGTTGGGGCAATGTACACGGGACCACTTGTATGGATCGACATCAATTACATAATCATATGCATTCCGGTGTAAGTTTCATAACTCTTCCATGTGCCGGTTATATTCCAACTCGGTGTACGCTCGGGCTGTTTTGTCCATTATTACAGCAACATCCTTTTTGTGATATCGTTTTTTTAATATTTTCAGAAAAGTGCTAGCAACATATGGTACGGGTGGCATAAGGAAACACTTTAGAAATCCCTGCTTCAATGCTTGCATGACGATTAGAAATGAATACCAAATCATCTACATAGTCAAGGGCACATTTCAAGCAATCCAAAAACCACTCCCATGATAGGTTGTTCTCTGAGTCACCGTAGCCAAAAGCAATGGGATAAACCTGTCCATTCCCATCTTGTGTAGTTGCAACAAACATTGTTACCCCGAATCTTCCCTTTAAATGGATACCATCAACGGTAAAAACTGGACGCAGACACCTCTGGAAACCTTTAAGTGAGGCACCAAATGATATGAACAAGTAGAGGAATTTACCATCTTCGGCGCACTGTAAGTCAGTGATTGTTTCGGGATTTTTTTCTTCCAATACGTAACCGAATGATGACAATAGTTGGAAGGTTTCCTCATGCGTTCCATAGGTCAGTGACAACACATAATCGAGAGCTTGATATGTCTTACTGTACATGATTTGAATGTCATACATTGTTTTCATGTCGGTGATTATGTCCTTCGGACGTATTAGGCGACCATCATGTTGTTGCAATCTAGATGCAACCACTTCTCCAATTA
The DNA here is from genome assembly GCA_032871835.1 of Dipteronia dyeriana. Taxonomy (NCBI): domain Eukaryota; kingdom Viridiplantae; phylum Streptophyta; class Magnoliopsida; order Sapindales; family Sapindaceae; genus Dipteronia; species Dipteronia dyeriana. The sequence continues at coordinate 12,492,101 of CM065299.1, read as the reverse complement.
TGACTGCACTAGCTTATCGATGGCGGCGGTGAATCTTCTCTAACGGACAAGTGTGTTCGTTGACAAAACTTCTTACTTGGAAGTATGTCGCTTCATCTCTCCTCACCGCTCTTAACTTCCAAGTACAATTGTCCATCAAACAAACCAGATGTAACGTTGTCTTGTTCGACCTTTTCACCTTCCACTCGAAGTTGTGCCACATTGCAAAATGCCCAACCAATCTCTTCAAATCCTTTTTAGTAGGAAAAAATTGCCCTTTATATAACATTTTTGTAGGTTCATCTTCTACCAAGTTCCTGCTTCCACCCATACCAAAAGAGTACGATTCTGCTCTTGGAATTACCCACGTTATGACATTGTCAGAATCAACTTCAGTTACATTAGGCTGCACCTCAGAGGTCCCAACTATATCTACTGCACTAGAACTACATATGTTTACACGTCTTGCATGTCTTTCTGTTTGGACAGGTTCTTCATCTTCTTCATTGTTCGCTACATTATTTACTGGATGCATATTTGCCTCATTAGCCACTTCATGAATTGGCCCAAAATTCGGTTCATTGTTCTGGTCATTATTCATGTCATTGTACATCTTATTGTATTGGTGGTTGTACAGTCCAGCATTCATTTCAATTTGATGACCAAAGAACTCGTCCAATTGAGGTCTAGCTATATAACCATGGTCGGCTACTTCCTGTAGGACACCACACATGTTTTGATGCTCTTCGTTCCCACTTCTTTCTATGAACAATTGGTTGCTTCTGCCTGACGGTCGAAATTGTTAGGTGTTTTCACGACCAGGGGTATCTTCAGCTATCACATTTGTGGTTGCCCTCTGAATTAGACTAACACATACTTGAGGGATCACCCTATCTTTCCCTAGAATAAACAAAACATCATCGTCGTTTCTTATAAATGTGCGACATGTTGTCCTGGAAATGATTGATATAGATTGTAGATCAGCAATGTATTTGTTTACATCGTACATCACAATGGTTTGCATGATCGATACCAGCTCTTCGTAAGTCATATTCTTTGACACATACATTTCTTGGTTATCGGAACCGAAAAACCTCTGACTTCCATCAGGTAATTGCTCCCATCGACCGTTGTAAGATATAACTATTCTCACCCGATCCATTATCATGTGAAAATCATCATTACAAACCATTATTAACAAATTAAAAAATTAAATTAAGTTTACAATTATTAAGAATTAAAAATATTTATTAAGTGTAGGGGATCGAGAACATTATCAAAGGGATCGAGCTTTTTGGAAACGGATCGAGAACTTATTATAAATGATCGAGCTTTTACCAAAGGGATCGAGACCTTTTTCAAGGGATCGAGAACTTTTTCAAGGGATCGAGAACTTTTCCAATGGATCGAGAACTTACCAAATGGATCAAGACATTTTTCAAGGGATTGAGAACTTTTTCAAGGGATGAAGAACTTTTTCAAGGGATCGAGACCGAGACCTTTTTCAAGGGATCAAGAACTTTTTCAAGAGATCGAGAACTTTTCCAATGGATCAAGAATATTCTTCAAATTATCGAGCATTTTTTCCACTTAATCGAATTTTTTTCAAAATTTATAAAACCTCGGTCTAATAACAAATATGCTTGATTCTTATTTAAATATTCTCAGTCACACATGAAAAATACTCAGATCTATTAAATGTTCATACATGTTTTTACAACACAAATACATGCAAAAAATCGGAAATGCATGAAAACAGAAAAGATAATATACGAGATCATAAATATTAGTTACTTTCTTGTGCAGATTCTAGAACGAGACAATTTTTTTGGAGAGAGATACAAGTTTTCAGACAACTTTTTTGAGGAGATATAGAGGAGTTCAGAAACTTGTCTATTACAAATAAAAGTTTTGGGGTAACTTCGGTACTTCACCATAATAGGTGTCTTTTAAACTTAAGTTATTAAACTAGTAATATCATCACAAAAGACAATAAAAAATGTGACATATTTCACAATTTCCACCGTAAAAATATCCACACTCAACCTCTATCTTAAAATTAAGAAATTAATTCACCCACTAACTCTTAAATAACTGAACCACCCCACTAACTTATTATATTTCACTAGTTCAAACAGATAAAACAATAAAATAAATTATTCAAATAAAATTAAAATAAATATCCAAATAATACTAACAGGTTCATATCATCGTCCGTCAATCTTCAGCCCCTAGTTTGTCTGCATTCTCTTGTGCAAGTTTTGTTATATAATTTACTATATTTAATGGTGTTAAATATGGTGATTGTTGTCTCAAATATATTTTTTGATTGTTGCACTGAATTTATTAACACTGATGATAGATAATATAAAAAGTTAATCTAAATTTTAACATAAATGACGTGGTAAGTGGTTTTTTCATTAATTATGTACTCTCATGCTAGACAATAAAAAAAACATTAACCCAAAAATTTCAACTAAAATGATATGGTAAGTAGTTTTTTCATTAACCATGTACTCTCATATTGTGTGTGGTACAACTCACTTGCCACATCATTTAGATTGAAATTTAGATTAATTATTTGGGTTTCTATAGCATTACTCATTTAGATTAATTAATTTTATAAACACACTAATGCTAGACAACCCAAATATTTAACCTAAATTTCAATATAAATGATATAACAAGTGATTTTTTTCATTAAACACATCATTTTTTATGTTGTGTGCGGTGATGACAACTCATTTGCTATATCATTTGCGTTGAAATTCTGGTTAATTATTTAAGTTGTATAGTATTGTTCTTATAAATAATATAAGAACTGAAACTGAAAAGGCTGAAAACAAAAACTGTTTGAAACGGTTTTGAAATTCAAAAAAGGTTAGAATTAGGGGTATAATACAATTTTTGTGTTCCAATACAGTTGTTGTATTCCAAACGGTGGAAAATAGAGAAATCGATAGTCAGAGAGAGAGAGAGAGAGATATGGGTACAAGAGAAGTGTACGAGGAGAAACTAAGTAATAGGAATCTGCATCACGACCCTACGATCAATCCAGGGTTAGGTTAGGCTCGCTGCCCTCTTGTCTTTCTCTATTAAACCTTAATTATTTAAGTCACTTTCTTTCTGTTAAATTTTATTTTTTTCTTTTATGTTGGAAGTCTTTCTCAATTCTTCTTTTTATATTAGGAAAAAGGTGAGTGGACTATCACTTCCGTTTTACACAACGCTACTGTTGTTGTAGCGTTGTGGTCAGTTTACGATCACTTCTTCCATTCTTAATAATGCATTTGCCTTTTTGTTATCTCGTAAAAAGTCTTCAATATCATTTCTGTTAAATTAATGTAATGTTGGTGTCAAACAAAGAGTGGTTATAACATTCTTGTGGCACATGTTTGGTTACGCTACTGTTAATAATGTTTGTCTAGTATTGATAAATATATTATTTTTCACAGGTTGGCTCTGGTATTGATAATATGCTTGGTGTAATTCATGGTTTCAATACAAGGGATCCCTTTACTTCAAAATCATCTTTTCTGGCAGATTCCTCTACTTCTAGTGGTGCCAGTGTTGCCTTTGGAGGTATGGATGTTTCCTTTTTTAACAAGGGTAATTTAATTAATTATTTAGCTTGACATGTCATGAATAACTACAGTATGAACCAAAATAAAAGAATTTTCTGTGTTACAAAGTTTCTGGTTCTCCAAGTGACCAGTTCTATAATTTCCCAAACAAATCAAGTCATTGAAAATCATGTCTTCTGCTTTTATCCGTTGGCCAACTTAAATACAACAAATTAAAATTGTTATGTTGGAGCATCACGTATCTCATGAATAAAGGAGATAAGAGTGACCCATTAGCTAATAATTTAATTTACATTATCTACTAAAAGGTAAGCAAGAGATAAATAAAATAAAGGGTTTTTTCAATTTTGTCGTAATCTAATTGGAAAATATCATTTTTTTTTACTCATTAATTCAAATTTCATTAATTTAGTTCTTATATAATTGAAAATCAATCAAATTAGTCATACCGTCAAAACCGTCACTTTGACTATCGGTAGGATTATTTTGATTGATTTTCAATTATATAAGAACAAAATTGATGAAATTTGAATTAATGAGTAAAATAGTTATATTTTTCAATTATATTGTGACCAAATTGTAAAAACTCCTTATTATTAGATATGCATACATTAAATGATACAATATTTAAAAAAAAAAAAATCATATAACATAAAAGTGGTTAATTTTGTTGCGGTCGCTTTATTCTTAAGTTTTTTTTTCCATACTCTAATATATCTTATTATACAACATAACATATAATATCAATAATATTTATTAAAAAAATATAATAATAATCTTATATTTTTTATTTATGATATATAAAATAGTCTGAACTTTTAGAGGAGTTCACAAATACACATTAAATGATACAATTAATAATAATTATATATATAATAACAATTTTTTTTTTGAATTTCTCATATTCTAATATATCTAATTATACAATATAACATATAATAATTATTATTATTATTAAAACAAATATTATAATAATCGTATATTCCCAGTTTCTGATATATATAATAGTCACGACGTCTGAAGTTCACAAAGTCTGTAACATACGTATTAAATGATACTATTAATAATAAGCATATATCGTAATAATCATATTAATTTATTTAAAAAAAAAATCTCATATTCTAATATATCTAATTATACAATATAACATATAATAATAATATGACCGGTATTATACGATTGTTATTATTATTATTATTATTATTATTATTATTATTATTATTATTAATATTATATGATTATTAATTCAAAAAAATATATGATTCCTATTATATATCTAATTATTATTACTTGTATAATTTAATGCGTATATTGATGACTTTGTGAACTCTAGAAGTTTCGACTATTATATATATATTATAAATTAGAAATATAAGATTATTATCATATATATTTTTTAATAAATATTATTAGTATTATATGTTATGTTGTATAATTAGATATATTAGAATATGGAAAGAAAAAAAAATCTTAAGAGTAGAGTATCATTTATTGCATATCATGTGTTGCGGCCACAACAAAAGTAACTACTTTTATGTTATATGAATTTTTTTTAAAATATATATAGTATCATTTAATGTATGCATATATAATAATTATGGGTTTTTACAATTTGGTCTCAATCTAATTGGAAAAGTCACATTTTTATTCCTTAATTTAAATTTTATCAATTTAGTCCTTATATAATTGAAAATCAATCAAATTAATCATATCGTTTGTTGTGTTCTAGTGAACGTTAGGCACTAGTCGGACGACGGACCAACGCCTAATGCCTAGATGTTCTAATCTGTACTTAGACGGATTCCTAGGCACCGATTTTTTTAATTGTTTTAATTTATTTTTTACTTTATATTTTTGTATTAGGTGGAACCATACTACCACCAACCCACATTGAAAAAGAAAATAATAAAAAAACCAATGACTTTAATAATATTATCTCAATCTCTTAATTCTCAATTCTCAATTCTCAAGTATATCCCCACCCAGGGTTCACATTTTCAAAGGAAATTACCGCTCCCCAAAAAGCAAAAGCATCTTCTCTGATCTCTCTCCAATCTCGATCCTATCTCTCTCTTTCACTCTTTCATTTCTTCTTCTTTTGTGTGTATCATTGTGTTGCTAACCGAAACTTGTTATACAAAAAAAAAAAAAAATCTTCTTCTTTCCACTTTCCAGTTTCTAGACTTGATTTGATCCCCAACTATAAGGATATGATCTGACCATCTCTCTGTACTCTCGATCTAGTTTTGTTCTTCAACTTTGTTCACTTTCCAGAAATCATCTTTCTAGATCTGGATTTTTTCTCTCGTTTCACCGTTAATGGTGTCGGATCTGGACACCAGGCACATGAGTTTTCTTCTTTGGCGCCTCCTGAAGCTTTTGGTTGGGGTAGTGACCACCCACACGCCGGTGGTGGCAAACTACGGTGACAGTCACGTTTTGAACGACTAGACGGAGTCAGCGACTTTGACTCCGTGTAGCCCAAATTTTCAACCAAATCGGCTAATTTTTTCAACTATATCAGCCAATTTTTGCCCGTCCATCTAATATGGTCGATTTGGACGAAACGGGACGGTATGCGTCCGCCTAGCTTATAGTTGGCCGTTTTTTGCAATTTTTTGAACACCGACTGTTGGTTGACTAACAGTATGACTAGTTTGATTGATTTGTGATTATATAAGGACTAAATTGATGAAATTTTAATTAAGATTTTTTATTTGATTGATTTGCTATTATATAAATACCAAATTGATGAAATTTGAATTAAGAAGTTAAAAATTGATGTTTACTAATTAGATTGGAACCAAATTATAAAAACCTCTAAAATAAAACATATATTAACAAAAAAACAGATCATAACAGAACTTGGTTGTAGTACTTTGATCGTGAGATAGATTCTTCTTCATGTACGGAAATTGCACATGACAAGACATGCCTCCATCTATAAGAACAAGGTTAAATGAAATGCGCAGCTCATGGACTAAGCTTGGAACATTCTTCCCCCATGAGTAATCATTTTCCTCAAGGAGAAAATGAGTGATATCATGACCTTCTCCCCTTGTGTTTTGTTCTCATTGAAGGAACTTTAATATATGACTATTCTTCTAAATACATGTGCAAAATATTGTAGCTAAACCATGCTTTCGATATGATCACTTTTAAATGAGAGAGGTTTCTTATAAAAGAGAGTGAGTAATTTCATGATCATGTTGCTGTGCGAAAGTTGTATGAGTTTCACACTTTCACTTATTTTTGTAATCTAAACTGCATTTAATGATCTTGTACTGTTAAAAGCTTTGATTGGTTTTTGTAAGTTGTAACATAATTATCATGTAATATTATGTAACATAACTACTTTATAACTTTTACATTGCTATTAAAGAAAGTTTACATGAAAACCTAAATACGAATTACTTTGAAATTCACTGATTCGTTGCAATTCCTAGCCCTTGTACGATCTTTATTAAACATGGATTATTTTCTTTATGGTCGGTTTGAAATGAGATGGATTTTTAAGAAAAGAGAGACGGGTGTAATTTTATGACCCTTTTCCCTTGAGATTGTTTTATGAGTTTCTTGCTCACTAAATTACTTTCATTTTAACTTCATTTCATTTGAATTTCAACTTTTTTTAATCATTTTTGTTCTTTTGAAAGTCTTAATTGTTGTTGTTTTGGGCTGCTAGGCCCCTCTTTCACCCAAAAAAAGTCTTGCTTGCAGGGGCGTAGCTGGAAAAAAAAATTGGGGTGGGCTAATCTAATATTTTTTTTCTTATTTAAAAATCCTAAGAAAATATTGTTATTTAAAAATCTTAAAATTTTTCTTTGTAATAATCAAATCAAACGATACAGGAGAAAATTCATAATGAGAAAAAAATCAAGGATATACATAGTGGTAACACACAATAACAAATTTCAATATATATTTTTCTTTTCAAATCCAGTAAAATAAACCTTAGTTTTCGTAGATTTTTCTTCTCTTTCCTAACTTTGCCATCCCGCAAGAAGACACATTAATCTACAAAACCTAAATCTCAATAATCAAATACAATACTTAAATAACAATCATAAAATACAAAACCTAAAATCAAATTCATTATAAGTAAATAAATAAATAAAAAGATTAAAGCTTAGGGAATTTACTATCAAATTGAGAGATTTAAGATAAGAGAAGACTGAGAGAAGTTAGAGTTTGAGATTTGAGAAAGTGGAAAAATATAAATGTGAGAGATTTGGGATTGAATGATGATTGCTGAAACAAGAATAATTATTTTATTTTATTTTATTGTTTTTCATTTAGACCGATATATTTTAACAAAGTTTTTGGATTAGTTAAATATATTTTATAAAATTTTATTTATTGGTCTTTAGTAAATTTAAAATATTTTTTTATAGTTTTATTTATTGAGTTTTAATAAGTTTAACACTAGAAATCAAAAATAAAACTTAATTATTATTTTTTTCAAAAAACTTGGGTGGGCTACAGCCCACCCAAGCCCTTGAAGGGCTCCGCCCCTCCGCCCCTGCTTGCTTGGTTTGTGCGTAATGCGTAAATTTTGTAATCTAATTATCTTGTACCTTGTACTTTACTGTAAAAGAAAGTTCACTGGAAAACGTAAATATGGATTACCTTGAAATACAATGGCCATTTTGTTACTTGTTTGCATAGCTACAAATCATGGCCCATTTACATCTTTAATTGACATGGACAGCAACATGTCTTCTTGATAATGCTGGTGAATTAAAATGAATAATTTGTGTCTGTTCGCTTGCCATGTCGTACAGTTAAGTTATTGATTCCTGGTCTAAAAGGTCTATTGATAGTTTGTTTTTAGCTAATAACGTAGACTTAAGTCCTAATCCATCTGCTTTAAAAGTGGTCTACCTTGTTAAGAGTTGTTGCTAGTTTTCTTGGTTTTACCATTTGAGCTCTTTGCCTCTATGTATAAATTGTGATTTGCCAACGAATTAAATCATCAGACAAGTTTATTCCAAAAGCATTTGCTTCACTGGAAGGATTGGTCTTTTTCAAAATAAACTATTGTTCTTGTTTGTTTTTCTCTGCTTTTTTTTTTCACTCTTACAAAGATATGGACTTTAAAGCAAATGTATTCTGATAGTTCATTGCCAATTTTTAGACTAATTACACATTCAGTCACTGAAGCACTTAACAGACTATGCTTGATCTAGGTTCTAATAAACTCCCATTGTTGCACCTACTCATCTTTATGCACCTTTAGTTTAGCACCTATCAGTTATCGATGAATAACAGAATAAGAAAAGAACAATATATGTGGTATTATAAAATCTATCTTAAACTCAAATCAGTTTTAGTCTGATTTGTATTTTCTTGCTCTTCATGGGTTTTTCTCTGTTTGAGTTTAGAGAGGGGGGATTTTTCTTACTGGATTTGACTCTCTTGCCCAGGTTCCTTACTTTTTTTTCTCCTATTCAAGACTCCTGCAATTTAAGTTTTCGTACCAGTGAACAGAAATTGAGTACCTAAATTTGTTGTAAATTCTTTGGCATTGAAAAAAAGTCCTTGTTTTGTGTAGGACTGGCCTTCGATTTACGAATAATGTTCAAGTTTAGGAAGTTTATCATTTTGTTTTACCCGTTCCTATCACTTCAAGATTGCTCATGCAATAATTGTGGACCATAGATATATTTGGTCGCGCGCTTGTCTCTAGGATAATGTTAGCAGTATGTTCTTGTACGTTGCTTTTTAATGTTTTGCTTACTTCTAAAGGTTCTCGCACAATATTTTGATAATCTGCAATATATGAGTTATTTTCAATTTTCACATGATGCACTTAATTTATAATGTTTCTTGAAATTAGAGTACTTGAAATCAGATACTCTAAGTATTTCAACCCTTTTTAGAATATCTTCTTGGTGTATTCATTATTTTCTAGTTTTAGAAAACGAATTTCTTGTTTGTTAACAAATTGGTGCCATTATATCTTTGAGGGTGTAATGGTTATTTAAGTTGGATTAGGACCGGTTGGTTTCTTGTTATTCATGATAATCTAAGTTTTGCAAATATGGTTTTCTAAAACCATAATCTGTCTAGTGAAGGGTTTTTCTTTCTCTCCTATGTCCTATTGAAAAAATGTAATTGACCATACTCAATATGCCAGAATCGGCTACTCTTTCAATTAGTTGAGCTCCTAGAGGGGGCTTGGTACTGCTCTCTTATGGATTTCAGGCAGATTGTTTGAGACCCATGGCAGAATAGTCGTAAGTTACTACTATTAGAATGTAAGTTTTAGGGGAGTATGCTTGGACAAAAAATTCAAAATGGAAGAAGCGATGCCAGTTAAGACACCAATGGAACCAGGTTTGAAGTTAAACAAAGATGATCAAAGTGAAGATTTTGATGCTACTGTTTATAGAAGTCTTGTGGGAAGTCTCATGTATTTAACCACAACAAGATCAGATTTAATGTTTTCAGTTAGTATGTTAAGCAGGTTCATGGCAGCACCAAAGGAAAGTCGATGGGAAGCTGGGAAAAGAGTTCTCAGATATGTTCGCGGCACCATTGATCATGGAATTTATTACAAGAATGTTCATAAATAAGTTTTGATTGGTTACAATGATAGTGATTGGGGAGGAATGTAGGTGATCACAAAAGCACTTCAGGCTATGCTTTCAACATTGGTTCATGTGTGGTATCTTGGACATCGAAAAAGCAACCTATATTGGCTCTTTCAACTACAGAAGCTGAATATATTGCTCTATCTGCAACTGGTTGTCAAGCACTATGGTTAAGATGGATTTTGAAAGAATTAAAATATTCTCAAGAAAATTGGACAAATTTATTCTGTGACAACAATTCAGCAATTGCACTTAGCAAAAATCTAGTATTTCATGGGAGGAGCAAGCATATACATATCAAGTATCACTTCATCCGGGATTTAGTCAAAGAAGAAGAGATCATCATCAAACATTGTAAGACCCATGAGCAAATAGCAGACATTTTTACGAAAGCCTTGAAGTTTGAAAGTTTTATCAAATTAAAGGAGACTTTTGGAATTGCACAAGTCTAGATTAAGGGGGATGTTGGTACACTTTTACATATTTATTATGGAAAACAAAATAATGCATTTGAAAGAAAGAAAGTCTCATTGAAAGTGAAGTCGTAGAGTTAACGTTAGCTTTAACTTCTTGGATTCTTGTACGTATGCTTGTTAATGCGGTACTCAATAAGTCAACTTTGGAGTAGTATAATAATGTAAGATCTGTATCTGCACCATGGGTTGTAAGAACCGAGTGAAAATATAATAAAAGTGTTAAGATCTGTATAAGAATGTTCTTCCTAAAACTTTTTGTTCACTAGCCCATCAATTACAACAGACTGGATGGAAAAATTCACTAGATGAAGGGGGCGCATGGCAGGTGTTCCTCTGTTCAGGCATAGATATTTTTGTAAAACGTATTTTGCAAACAAACCTGACTGGCATCAATGAAAACAGAAAGTAACGTTAGAAAAAGAGTTTGATCCGAGGTCCGTGTTTCACACGGTGTCCTTAAGACAATTTCGCTGGACAACACCGTATGTGTATTAGGCGATTGTCTCCCAGGATACAACGGTTCAACAGTGGTAGGCCTAAGCACTATCCACTATCAGCGAACTCAAACCGAGTTTTGAACTTACCAAGAAACAGAGAGAAGAAACGAATTCGGCTGCTCAAAAGAAACTTGAATTATTTTTCTGTGTATGTTAAACAAAATATAAGAGGGATTAAATACCCAAACCGAAACCCTAGGGTTTTGGGATTAATTCGGGATTATAATTGGAAAATTCGTTTTGATTTAATAAGGAAATAATTTAATTAGATAATATTCTCCAAAGAGATTTATTTCTAATTAAAACTCGATTCTGTATTCTTAGTGATCAAGTAAGAAATCAGAATCCAAACAATTAAAGCTTTCCTTATTCATCACAATCAAAACGTTGACTTAGGGAAGTGGTAAAAGGTCAACTGTACTCTCACGGTCCAATCGGAGCGGCATTCGAAGGTTCGGGGTCCATGATTTGAATACTAGTGTTTAGGATAATCTTACTGGTTTAGTCAATGTAGGTTTTATATAATTCATGTTAGACCCTAAAGGTGCAGCTGCATTGTCTTAACTCTAAGCAAAAATTTGGAGCAGTGATTTATCAGTACTCTGGAGCGACCTTCACACTGATGCAGTGATTAAGCAAGTGTGTGATACACCAGATGGCAAGTTGGATTGTGTAAATGGAATCCAGTGGCCACATATTTTTGGAAATATGGATACATGGCACATGACATAATATCTATGGTGCATATTCTGTGCTTCTGCTCAGGTATCTAAGCAATTAATTGGGTCTGTAAACTTGTATTGGTATTTTGGTGATTATGTCGAGAGCTATTGGTATCTAACTAGTCTGCTCTAAGTTACTTTTGGAAAAATTGTTGCTTATCGTTGCATGCTTATATATATATATATATATATATATATATATATATATATATATATATATATATATGTTATTTTAATCCTCTAAGGGTTCTTGCCAGCTCCTTTAAAGTGTGTGAATAATTTAAAAGAAAAAGATATATAGAAACTTCATAAAGTTTTAATAATTTGAAGTTCAATGAATAATCACGGGTTTTTACCATGGACTAAATGTTGCAGTCTTCCAAAATTTTGTACACGAATTTTTACTTTCTCTTCAAATTTTTTTTGTTATTGTTTAAATAAAAGACTAATGACCAAGAATTTCCAGAGATTGGCTTTATTATTAATTATTCAGAAAAATTCTAAAGGGACAGATCATGTTCATTCTCATTCAACCAACCATCCCCCCTTTCCATGTCCACAAACTATAGCATGCCAATATTGGCTTCATCAGTTCTTAATAAGCTATGCAGTTTTTAAAAAATTATTAAATAAATAAGTGTCTCAGTCGGGATTTGACACCCAATCTAAATTGCTGTTAACATGTGAACTGGTAGGTTATGGGGCTTCCAAAGTTTGCCCAACTATCTGTGACTTCGTGATTCGTATTATGCTGCTTCAAGCCTTCAAGTGTCTCTCTTTATGGAATTTCACTACTAACACAAAATATTGAAGATGCCCACACTTCCAGGACTTGACAACAGAGGTTAAGATGAATTCTTGCAGGTTCACATGACAGGATCTTTTTTTTTTTTGTTCAGTTTTGTAAGCAATGTTATAAGTATGACAACCTGTAGATGGTTTATAGCTGTAATAATTATTTCATCGGGATAACTTTTAGTTATACGGTGCTTATGCATAGTTGATTGCAAGTAAGTAGTGTTAAAATAAAAATTGAGTATTTACAGTACATCACCTAATATCGTCTCTCACCTTTTATCTTTGCTTGAGAAATTGATACACTTCCGTTCAATCTATTTTGACTGGAAAATTCCTAATAGATTTCTTAATATCTTATCCGAAAGATGACATCTTAGTTGCCATCACTGTTGTTTACTGGATAAGTTAAGGACTGTAGGAACAACATAGAGTTGATAAGTAAACATGTATTAAGAAACAAGCAAAGGTCGTACTACTGAGGGTGTGCATCTTGATTTTATCAGTTATTTAGGTTTTAGGAACTTTTTTGAGGTGAACAAATTAAGTTTGTTGGAAATTATTGTCGCGTAATTGTTATTTTCTGTAAATCGTGTGAACTTTTATTATAGTGTCTTCTGTTATTTCCACTTTGTTTCAGTGATGGGGTTGGGGTTGCAAACAGATTTGCTTCCTAAAGTGAATTCAAGTAGTTGGTTATTTCAATTTCCGCTTGTAATTGAGCTAGAGTCAAGATTTTGATTATATTTTCATTCTACTTTTTTCTGGAAGAGGTACCTGTACGAAAACAATTCTTAGAAATTTGAATCAACAAGGTCATGTAGATGCTCATTTAAGATGTGCATCAGTCCATAATCATATATAAATTATAATGTGGAATTGAACTGTTGCTGTGCAGCTATCAATATGCAAGTCTTACAAGTTCTTAAGGATCGCATAGTGGTCGCCATAAATTTGTGTATCCAGTTCTAGTCCTTACACTTACAGTTTCTCTGGTTCGTGTGTACAAGATATGAAAACTGGAGGGGTGTGAACTGTGAAGTTCCTTTCTAAGCGTGCAGCACATCACTCATCAGCCGTGACTGTTAACCAGATTTTATGAAAGAAAAACTATGCTATTTGCAGGTAAAATCGAGCTCTAGTTTACTCTAACATAGATATATTTATATGATACGGATCGACCATCCATTTGTTAAGAGTTCTCATGCTACCCTCAACAGACATTCCTCACTTATTACTCTTTCTCAATATAATTAAAACATCATATTGTAGAGTCTTCACAGACCAAACCATGAATAAGACCTTATTGCTGCCTGTCTTAGTTATTGTCTGAGATTTCTTGCATATCAGGTTTGCATTGATCAAACTAGGTTATTGGTCCAATCGTCTGGTCCCGACTAAAAATTGATAACCATATGTGTATGTTATCAAAGCTTAGACTTTGGTTGGTTTAGAAATTGAGAAAAAGAAATAAATAGTAGCAAAGGATGGGTGTAGGGCAGTAGATGGTGGATATAATAAGTTTGATGGGCATTAATTGCAAAATGAGTTATGAAAGCAGCCAATATAGAGTGTAAATGATGGAAAGGAGAGCGAGACAAGGAACAACGACAACAAGCACAGTTGCTTAGCATCGTAAGGTGGCTACTGTATAAACTGTCAACCTCGTTTGCAACTTTATAGGGTTGTGGGCCGATGTTTCTTAAATTCCACTGGTCTCTCCTCTTATATCAATATTAAGGAGTGTTGAAGCCAAGTGTGGTCCTAATGATAATGTATGTAATGTACTCTTCTTACGTCTTTTTCATCTTCCTCTTCACATGCACCATGCTTCTTTTCTTCTGCATTTACTTGTGGGTCCTTACATAGTTGGCCTTGATGTTAACACCGGCCGGACTCCCTACTACCGTTTCTTTCTTATAATCTATGTCAGGTATGAAGTGTTTGGAGCTTAAAAGTTAGAACAATGCTAAAGAACAAAATTATCTTCGTCATTAGATAGATCTAACGGTTGAGATATGACACCCCCATCTAAATGTCTATCTTTCTTGTTTTGTGGGGCGAAAGGGAAATGCCCAAATACAGCTAATTGAGAAATGGTGTATAGAATTCAGTACTTCACTTGCTGGGTAGGTACAATTCCAATGTCATTGTACAAATTCCTTTCATCGAAGTTTGCCCTAAATCTCCATTACTTCTTTATTCTTATTATCTGTTGCCTTAGAATACTTGTAATCTCAGGTTGGATAGCTCACAGGGTTTTGCTATTTCCTCCGGGGGTGATCATGTTTTACCGTCAGTAATCCAAGTCATTTTTTATGAGGGTAAATAATGTCCTTTTATAATGTGGTAGGGATAGGATTTAACTTTTTTCATCATTTTTTTTTTGGCAATGTACATCGTACAGTTATTAGATGGAACAAAAAAACCAAAATATAAATGAACACATGTGACCCCTCCCATTATTGTTGTCTTATGTTTGTATATATGTTTGTGCTGGACATAATTAGGTAAAATGTTATGATGACGCGTTTCTTCATATGGTTTGAAAACAACTCCTCTACCAAATTGATTCTGAATTTGCACACTTAAGTGGAAATTACTAGCTGTTCATTTAATGCGACCTGGGCTTTGGATCTTTAAGTATCTATAAAAATTTGGTGTTGGTAGATTGCATTAAAAAAAAAAGGCTAAGTTTGGTGGTGGTAGATTGCTTTAACTTACAATTATTAGCAATAAAGATATAAATGTTGGATATTACGGCGTGAAGAAAAACTAATTTCCATTAGAGGCCATTTATCGTAGGCTTAAACGGGTCATATTAGGAAAGTATTATTCACGGCAAATCATCTCAAGCTTGTGGTTGCTTTGGCCACAAAAAATCGTTTAATTTTCAACCAACATTTATATGCCCATGGTGTATATACACAAAACGACACAACACGATATATGACTCACCATTATTTTATTTTTAAAAACTATTTTAATTTGGCCACAAAAAGTCGTTTAATTTTCAACCAACATTTATATGCTCATGATGTATATACACAAAACGACACAACACGATATATGACACACCATTATTTTATTTTTAAAAACTATTTTAATTTGGATAAAAAAAGTTAGTTTTACCTTACAAAGTAAATAATTTATAAATATAAAGATAAAATAGTTAATAACATGGAACAAATTACATACCAATATGGATCAACAATCTTTTCCTTTCCTTCATAATCTGATTTGATGGATAAATTGTTCATATTATATGTATTGTGGTTTGTAGTGTTGAGAATTAAAACCGATAAACGTGGAAACAACATGTCTAATATTCACTCATAACTCATAGCTAATGTCTATAGCAGAAAAATATGATAAGAGAAAATAAATCAATCACAACACAAGATATACGTGGAAAACCCAAATTAGGTAAAAAAAAAACCACGGACCGTCAGAACGACAGAGAAATTTCTACTATATGATAAATTGTTACAACCATATACTTCAGAAATCTCTCTCACACCTCAACCCTAACCACAGAGCCTTAGCAAGTCTTCAAGCTTACAACCGAGATTTACATCCGAGCTTTACATCATGATTCTTAGCTCACAATGCTCATAAGATCCTCACCAAAAAACCCACAATATCCCCTAGGTCTCCCATGAATATCACCAACGGATCTCTAACTTGATCAATTGATATTCCCTTAGATTTCTCCTCGGATATTCTCATGGGTCTCTCACCCGGATCTCACTACTCTTTGATGTAACATGGTGTTTGTTATTGCTCCACCTAAAATAACATAGTTACAAGGTTTTATTTATACTAGTTACAGGTAGTTTAAGACAAAAGGATATCATACTCCTAAACTTATGAGACTTTCTTGTTCCACAAAAGACTATTTCCTTTTATGCACAAGTCTTCTTATTTATTGCAAAAAGTATTCATTTTCCTTCAAGCATAAGAACTTCCCAAGAAAGAACACATTTCTTTTCCGCTAAATATTTTTGGTTCTATATAAATTTCTGCCAAACCGTTGTGGGTATCGTTGTCTGTAGAACAGCATTTCCCACAGTGTGAATCTCTAGCAATGAACTGTTGTCCTTACCGATGAGCAATGCACAGCCAAAGGCACAACAATTTCTTCATTAAAATAGATCGCTCCCTCGACCGCTCCCTAGACCGCTATCTAAGCCACAATGCTAGTGGCAGAAGTTTTCTTCTTCATGTCTTCGAACCTCCACCAAATCCAACTTCCAAACGTTATCCCATGTCTCTAGAAAGTTTCACCTCTGTTGAGATTCGTTTGGTTCACATTGGGTTCACTTGAAAATACGAGTCAAAACCTAAAAATGCTCCCATTTGACTTGACTTCTCAAGACCTTTGTCCACAGCCACGACTCTTCATACCGAGAATCACCATACCCCACCCCACCCCACCATAAAGTATAACCACTTAGGAATGAACCATCCTAAGAGTGCAACTTCTCATGTCAGATTTACCAGGGAGTTCATCAGCCATCGACATCATCGTTTACCATACACATTGCCTTGTGTACAATTATAGACCACTAGCAGCAACATATCCTCTTCCATGTCTAGTAGAGAAACCTACCAAAAAAAGATAAACGTGTCTTGGCACCCAATCCAGTGAAAGATTTGTTGTTAGTACAGGGAGTGTTTTGCCAGATAAGCTCACACACCACATCAGAGACTTCGAGTGTTCCTCTTGTTTATCGCATTCAAAAGTTTTTTTTTTAATCACCTTATGTAACCTAGATCAGATCTCCATGACTTGTACTTGCCACCATAGGCTAAACTTATTCTCTACCGAATTCTTCCTTTCATCATACCCTACCGAGTTTGAAACTGCTTTCAAGACATATCTCTTTTGCTAAACACATACTAGGCAACCACCATCATCATCCCAATACCACCAAGTCCTCCATACGATCTCCCGTAAAGACTTGACACCATCATCGCCAACCATGAGGCTCTGATACCAATTGTTGAAAATTTTAACATTATTGCAAACAAAAGAAACAAAGAAAAAGGTATAGACTCTTATACTGTGGTTTTGAGTTAGAGTTCCAATTCTGTGACTCTATTTGACTTATGATTCATTCAATTTTCGATCCAAAAAGGTACATTATTTTGTTAACCTTCTTTTCATATTTTTTAATTCAATATATACCATGCAATATACACTTAAGATAAGGTCATGTTCCCCTCCCTCCCAAAAATAAAAAATATATATAATAAAATTTTCTTTAAAAAACATATATTTACTATATAACTTTGGAAAACTTTACTTAGTCCCCTCAAATATTTTACTTTATTGACCCTCTTTAACAAAATTTTCAGGCTCCGCTCATATGGTCGGTTATGATTTGATTAACAACTTTGAGCTCATCTCCAATGGATTTGGGTGGAGTAGATCGAAATTGCTGGGGTTTATGCACTAAAGCTTGTAATTTGTAAACGTGAATGAAACATTAATAAAAGATGTAATTTATTTATTCTATATACTTGTCTCATACATTTATATCATGTATACTTAACATCCAAGATTGCCTGATGTAATCTCTAACTGAGTACATGAGTGTCATATACTGAAGTATTCAGTTTGAGATGAGTAATCTAAAGAGTCTGTGGATAGCAAGTAAAGTTGGGTACTTTATTTGTGGTTAATCTACAGTTTCGGTTCATTACGAAATGTACGGTGGTCTTAACCTAGACTATTCATATGGTGATATAAGAATGTAGGCACCTTATATGATGTGATCATATATGACACGGTCATGATCTATATGAATCTCTCACCAATATATGTTACAAGATGAGATTCATATATATCAACAAATGATGGTTATATATGGGTGATCTTAATCCCGAGTGTCTTATCGACTCCTTCAGGTTAGATCGTGGTTTTTGATATACCATGGGTGAGATCGGAGTTGCATTCCCAGACATTGAATTTGTATGTTAGAATTGCGGTTTGGCATGTGGCTGAGATGATCTGTACACAATAGTGAAGCCAACTCCTTCTTGTAAGAAGCAGATAGTAGTTCCCCTAAGGGTTGATTCGGAGATTGATAATATGAGTGTTCTTCTTCTTTCATAAAGGAAGTTAGGAATTATTATTCATTAGATAATCAATGGTACTTAATGGAAAAGATATAATTAGAGGGATATAACAGACTTTATGACCTAACTCTAAATATGAACTACTTGTAGATGATCATACCGTATGTAATAGCTATATCGATGGACAACTGTAATTTCAGTTTGTGTAATACATCTACAGTTTCAAGAGTGCAACCTCGGGTTTTTAGTAGAATAAATCCGAGATTTAATAATCAATAAATATTAATTAAAGAGTTTAATTAATTATTTCTAAATATTATTGGAGCTCAAAAATATAGGTCCATTAGGTCCCCTTGCTAGCCTGATTGATTAAAGGTTATAAGGGTCGAGATTAATTAATTGAATTGTTCAATTAGTTGTGTTACATAAGTGACACGTATTTATTCAGAGATTAATTGAATAATTAGATTATTTAATTAATATATTATGAATTAGATAATGAGATTATTTAATTAATATATTATGAATTAGATTATTAGATTATTTAATTAATAAATTATTAATTATTAATTAATTATTAATTGGAGGTTGCATGTTCAAATCATGACTGAAACAAAGATAAAATAATTAGATTATTTTATTCTTTAAAAAGTCAAGTGTTTAAGTTCAAGTCAACTAGAGTTATGTGGAGTTAGAATCCTACTCTACCTAGGACACTTAAATACTACTTATCCTTTTAATAGATGGAAATATATTTACATAACATGAATACAAGAGACTAATTGTGATTCTTTGAACCAAAAAACACAAAAAAAGCAAAACCCTAGAAAGTCTAGGAAGATTTCGGCCAAATAAAAAATTTCTTCTTGCTTGATGTGGCCGAATTTGCTAGAGAAGAAAAGAAGGAGTTCTTTCTTCAAGCCAATGCATCCTCTCAGTTCTTGGAAGATCGTGACATGCCCACACACAGTTACCGGATCGAGAGATATAGCGAGGAAGACTACGTGGTTCGTAATCGGAATAAAACTTAAATAAACAAAGGATTTGACATCAAGGGTATGATCTAAATCCAACTTTATATATTCTTATATATTGTATATGGTTTACAAGTTGCATAAAAAAATTTAAACTTCGTTTCCGCTGCTTAATGTAAATTCGGGTTCCTATAGAAACTACTTATTTATATATTCAAACCCCTCTTAATTAATATTCTTGGATCCCACCCATGAGTATTAATTTAGATGGGTTATTAATTTGACAGTTTTCTTGTTTAAAGAAGGTTTCTTTTCGGGATTCCTTGTTTAGTCGGTTTTTTTCTTCATGGAGAGTTTCATTTCTCAGGATTCCTAATCACAATTGCACTGCCCATGGAAAATCGAAATTTTTGCTTCTCCTTGACAATTGCACTGCACATGTACCACAAACAGAGGTACCTACTCACATCCAATTCAGGAACACTATAGTGCAGCAGAAAGCTTAAGAAGCAATCCGATGATCTTTACACCGTAACCTAAAAACGAGGGGAAAGGCTACATGATTTTCTTGGTCGATTCAACACTGAAAATGTATCAATTCCTAACTGTAATCCTGCCACTGTTATTTCTACTTTCACGAAAGGGCTACAGTACAACTCAAACTTGTACAAAGAATTGACAAAGTACCCTTGTCGAACGATTGAGGATGTACTGGTCAAAGCATGGGCGTAAATAAAGCGGGGCACAAACTATTAGGTTTCACGGATGCTTTTTCAGGTTATAACCAGATCTTGAAGCATCAAGACGATTAAGAGAAGAGAGTGTTCATAACAGAGTGGGGTATTTTTTGTTACAAGGTAATGCCTTTTGGACATAAAAATACAGGAGCAACATACCAGCATTCGGTGAACAAAATGTTCACGAAAATGCTCGGGAACACAATAGAGGTCTACACAGACGACATGTTGGTCTAGTCATTAGTAGCGGAACAGCATCTGGAGCACCTCAGGCAGTCATTCGAAGTACTCGACAGGTATCACAAAAAACTTAACACAACTATATGTGCATTTGGAAACGGTGTTTCCTCAAGGAATTTTTTAGGTTATCTCATCACCCATAGGAGGATCAAAGCAAACCCACAATAGATCCAGTCGATCTTGGGAATCGAGTCCCCGAAGTGTGTCAAGATGTACAAAAACTAACAGACTGCATCGCTGCACTTGGTTGATTTATTTCTTGATCTTCGAAAAGATGCCATGGATTCTTCAAGACCCTGTAGAAAAACAAAGGGTTCGAGTGGACTGAGGAGTGCGAGAAGGCACTGAAGGATCTAAAGACTACCTCTTGACACCATATTTGCTCTCAAAATCGGTTGATGGGAAATTGTTAAACGTGTACTTAGTTGTGTCAGCAACAACAGTTAGTTCTGTTTTGGACAGGAAAGACGGTTTGAAGCAGTCACCCATCTATTATGTGAACATGTCCTTGCTCGATGAGGAAACTCGATATACCCAGATGGAAAAGTTGGTGCTCACGCTCATCGTCATAGCCAGGAAGCTTCGACCGTATTTCTAGTGTCATCCATTAGTTGTCCTAACAATGTACCCCGTTGAATAACATTCTCCATAAACCCGAACTGTCTGGTCGCCTGACCAAGTGGGCAGTGGAACTCAACGAACATGACATGACCTATCGACCAAGAAATGATATCAAGGCCCAGGTATTATCCGATTTCTAAACGATTTCTTCCCTAACTTGTCTGAACAGGTCGAGAAAGATGCGATCTTTGTGATCGATAACCCATCCCAGGGATTATGGGAGATATATGTCGACAGAACGAGCAATGCTAGTGGAAGTGGACTTGGGATGGTACCAAAGTCTCCAGAAAGAATACTAATCAAACAGGATGTCAGTTTTGGTTTCAAAGCAACGAACAACGAAGTTGAATACAAGGCAGTCATCACTGGAATGTCCTAGCCATGAGTCTAGCCGTTAAAAGAATAAAGGTCAGCTGTGATTCCCAATTGATTATGCAACAGGTACAGGGGACATACAAAGCAACGAACCCTAAATTGACAGCTTATCTTGGCCTTATACGAGAAATGAAGTCAAACTTTAAAGAATTTGAGATCGAGCAATTCCTCAAATGAAAATTTCTCAAGCAGATTCCTTGGTCAATCTCGGCTCCGCCACCCATACAACGTCTAGCAAGCTGATTCCAATTATACATCTCCAATGGCCTGCAGTCTGGAAGAACAGGTCGACGATGGAGATTTTGAATATTGACAAAAAACCTTGTTGGATGACTCTTATAATCGACTACTTCGAACATGAAAAACTTCCTACGAATAAGAATGAAACAAGGAAGGTTT
The DNA here is from genome assembly GCA_032871835.1 of Dipteronia dyeriana. NCBI lineage: Eukaryota > Viridiplantae > Streptophyta > Magnoliopsida > Sapindales > Sapindaceae > Dipteronia > Dipteronia dyeriana. The sequence continues at coordinate 12,470,022 of CM065299.1, read as the reverse complement.
GAGCAAAAGTAGCCAAATTCAGTATCATCGCAGGTAAACTTTATAAATGATCTTTTTCAGGTCCCTGCCTCTTATGTGTGAGACCATCAGAGGCTCTATTAGTGCTTGAAGAGCTTCATGCATGAATATGTGGATATCATTCTGGTTCAAAAAGCCTGACATATCGAGCGATTAACACTGGTTATTACTGGTCGACAATAAGATTAGATTCACTTGAATTTGTCAGACGATGCGAAAAATGTCAGCGATAAGCGCATGTGTCTCATCTGCACCCCGAAAAGCTGAGTTCAGTCTTATCCCCCTAGCCTTTCATGAAATAGGGGATGGACATTATCGAGAAGTTACCGACTTCGAATAAGGGTGGCAAGGTCTACGTACTCGCAATGACGGATTACCTCACCAAATGGATCGAGGCAAAATCGTACAAAAATATCAAAGACACCGAGGTAAAAGGTTTTCTTTGGAAGAACATAATTTGCAGGTTTGGAGTGCCCAAATAAATCATGACAAATAACGGGTCCCAGTTCATATCGTTCGACTTTTAAGATTTCTACAAAAACTAAAGAATAAAGATCCATTTCTAGACCCCACAGTATCCCCAATCGAATGGCCAAGTCAAGTCAATGAAGAAAACCATAATGGGGACATTAAATAAAAAGCTCAAATCAACAAAGGGTCTATAGGCCGAAAAACTACCAGAAGTATTATGGTCATACAGGACTATTGCTCGAACATCGACCGGGGCAACACCATTTTCTGTCGCAATCAGTTTTGAGACCATTATACCAATCGAGCAACAAGTAGTATCCTTAAGAGTCAAGCATCTTAGTGAAGATCAAAACGATTCCCTCTTGACTCTAGAAGTTGATCTACTCGATGAAAAATGAGATAATGCTCTACTTAGAGTTACGGAATATCACTAACGGGTTGCGCGACATTATATCAAGACGTTCATGTTCATACTTTCACCAAATGCAATTGGGTACTATGCAGAGTTTTTCAAAATACAAGAGAACCGGGTTTAGGAAAATTCTGATGAAACTGGAAAGGGCCTTACCAGATAACAAAAGCTATTGGACGCGGGGCTTGAAAATTCGGGCGCAAGATGGTCGTGAGATCCATAACAACTGGAACGCACTTCACCTAAAATGGTACTACTTCTAGCCTAAGTTAATGTTCGATCTATTCGTTCCTACATTTAAACTAACTTCTTATCGAGAGCAATGATGATCGAAAAAGAGCAATATAGTGTCATTTGAGCTCCAAAATTAGATAAACCTCATTAGCAAAGGTTGTTAATTACAAATAAGCCTAAGGGCATTGTAGACACCATGTTGTGTTTGGAAATTTACTAAATCATGCAGGGAGAATGACAAAATGATCTTGTGTTCAAAAAATCGAGTCAATCCATTTATTTGAGAATCAAGCACAACTCATCTCTATACATTGAGCATATATGTGCTTGGGGGATGGAGCCTAATAATTCAAATTTTATTTTCAATACGAATTGTATATATAGAAAACGCTCTAAGTCGAGCTACAATTAATGTATTCGACATTTTATGAAATAATTCGTTCACACCAAGTCAAGCTTTGAGTAATGTATGTTTGAAAATTGTTTTAATAAATTCATTTGATGTTTTTTTTATTCTAAAGCTAAGTTATGACCAACGCTTATTCTACAGTAATTGTTGCAATACGGTTTAAAAATTCTATGAATCAATTGAGTCTAGAATTAAGATACGATCATCCAAATGAAAAAATACATATACAGACTATCGAGAGATGGAAATTATATCGTCTACATCTCTCGATTGAAATAAGATAAGCAAATAGAGAATCCTGGAAATTGTTGAAATTTGATCGACAAACGACTAACTAACTTTCGTCTTGTTCTTCCCCACCATCTATATTCTTGCCCGACTGACCCGCCGCATCATCTTCATCCTTCTGATCCTCAGCATGCTAGAGCTCATTCAACTTTTTCCATTACTCCCACACCCCAATATCTTTCTTCGATCTCCAGGAATAGAAGATACTGATGCATAAGCTCACCCCTAGTTTGGAAAATGGCTTCATCAGCAGCCTTATCCAGTTTCTCGAGTGCATCCGTGAGCGCATCTTCAGTATTAAATAAATTCTTCTCACTTGCCTCCAGAGCTGCTCTTAGTCGAGTGATTTCCTCTCCAGCTCTAGCAAGTTCCTCAGACGATTCCTTGACAAAACTCTCTGAATCAGACTTCTTCTTTTCTGCTTCGTGTTCGAAGAGGTAAGAGTGGAGACCTTCTTGGACAAGGAATTTATAACCCTCCTAAAACAAGGTTGGGATTAAAGAGCCTACAAATAAAAAATACAAAGCGCTTGATCAAATCTTGGAAAAAATAAATAAAGTTAAGAGTAAATAAATAAACCTGAAAAGTGCCCGTAAGCATTCAACGATTCTAGAAGCCCCTATTTATGAGAAGCATGCATCGTCTTTGGGGAAGAGGAGTTGGTTGACCTCTTTTAGCATTGGGCCAGGATCAGAGTATACAGAGATATCGATTGGAAACATTGCCACTACAACCTCGGTCGATGGATCATCTTTACGGGGTCGCTTCCTTGACTTTTTGGCAGAAAAGATGACAAGCTCTAACTATTTCACTTCCTTAGATTAGTCGACAGAAGGGGACTCTGGTACATTCATTATCTTTTTTCCTTTCTTCTTATCCATCCTACTCAGTTGCATTTTCAAGGCTTCTTCAGGAGAAAGGAGCGGTCTCACCCTCGACATGGTTATAGCGGTGAAAGCTCGTTTGACGTCAGTAATAGGCTCGATAAATTGAGTACCCCATAAAATCTCAAACTCGTGCCTTATCCAAGCATACGTTGTTAAATCTTCTAAGCAAGGATAGGGATTACTTGATTGTTCGAACGTGGTATGTTTCCACAGAAAGCTCTTCCTTAAACTATTCTTCTGCAGAAGGATCTTTCAACTCCTTTCTTTTGGGTCAATCGAGAGGATTCTTTGTGCTCTAGTAACGTCGTCAACTCCCTGGTTTGATTTGGCCTCCCCGTCCAAACCCACTGAAACGAGTAATTAAAAAAAATAGAAAGAGGGGGGTGAGTTCAAAACATTAAAGTATAACATGCGAATTGTAATTCGATTGTACTCCTACTAGCATTATTCCAAATTGACCTAACATTGTCAACCAAAATCCCTCGAGCAAAAAAGTATCTAGGTTTCCAGTCTGGATCCCTAATCGTCAACTCGGAGATAAAATGACCTCGATTATGTCAAGCCGCTATCATATACCTCCCACTGTTCATATCATGCTCTTTCAGTTTGTAGGTATATAAAAAATTCTCAAAAGAAAATTCTAGGTCTCTTCTCTAGATCAACACTTTGAGACCCAGAAGTATCCTCCATCCATTAGGCATCAATTGGATAGGTGTGATGTTTAGAATGTTGAGTAACTGTCGAACGAACAGCGGGATTGGAAACCTAAGACATATCTTGAAAGGTAAAACATAGAAGAACATCTATCATTCGATCGACCAGTCCGTCTGTTTGAATGGTGTCGTTACCCATAACTTCACCGACTCTAGGATCCCAAGTTGATACTCTAAATTCCAGACATCTTGAGGTGATAACCTTGAAATGGGATTCTCGAAAAGAAACCTTCCTATTTTACTCCTAAAGCCCAATGGAGGCTCCATGTTTAATTCGCCAGGTGACTCAAGACGACCTACGACAATGGTTTAAGGTCGATCGATACCACCCTTACCGACTCCCATTTTAGTTTGGGGCCTAGCAAGGGACACCGCATCATGATTACTCGATGATGAATTAGATTGCTCATGAACAATATTGCTAGAGTCGCACCGATAGTCAACACTCATCTTCTCCAAAGACGAGTTTGAAGAGTCATCACTTCGACTCAATATAGCTCCAAACATTGTCGAAAAAAAAAACTAAACTTTAGAGAGAAGAGATCGAGCTACCTTACAAGGGACAAAACCATCCTGACAAAGCAAAAACTATCCTAAAATCCATACGATCATTATAACTACATGACAGTAGTTTGGTTGATCATTTGATTCAACCAATCAAACAAACTACAAACAAGCCTAATACAACCTAGGCACAACAGTGGATTCAGTATCTACAAGTCCATTGGTTGACATTTTCATTAGGATTAAAAGGGCTCTATTTCCTATTATGAAACCACAGACAAGTTTTGGAAACAACACTCAAAAAATTTCAGATCAACAAAAGAAAAAAGGAAAACCTTACACATTATAAGAAGCCAAAGAACATGTATTCTAGAAAATCAACAAATTGCACTTTAAATGAGATCTCAACAGAAAAACAAAAGAGAGGGTTCTAAGAAACTCACCAGAAATCTACAGTTGTTGCTGGAAAATCGATCGGAGATTCATCGAAAATGATTATTACAACAACGACCTCTGAAGAAATCAAGAGACTGTTTTTCTATGCCAAAGAAAAAGTGAAATGTGAAACATGGAGTTAGGTTATATAGAATCCATAAGGGACACGCGTCACCAACCTACAAGACGTGTTGCTTCAAGTGACATCAACTGAAAAGAAGTCTACCTGCCCCATGTGAATTCCAAAAGACGTCGGTTTGAATTTCAAAAACCTCGATAAATATGCACATCAAAAGATCTGTCAGGTCAACTGTAAAAAGAGTTTTTTCTAAACTTGAGGGCTGGGCCTTTACCCCTGAGGATTTCCTTACTCATTGCTCGACGCTCGACGTCGACCAGAACTCCAAACACTCTTAACACCAAAAGAGAATTGCACGATAAAACCAATCAAATCCACTACCCATTGTTCGAATATATATCACTGTGTTTAAAGTCAACCAAATGGATATTTCCATTTGGCTCGACACTAGTAGACAAAATCAACTCGAAAACTTCAATTTTGGAGAGTGAGGGACAAACTGTAGTGGACAAAAATTAGGTCACGAGCCTAATACAGCCTAATACAAGAGCCCATTAGCCACTAAATATCGATTGACAAATAACCCATCAGAAAGCCCAAAACAACTGGTTAAAAAGCCATCAAGGTCAACACATATGGTCAAATCATGTTAAATCAGACAGTTATGATTTGACGTTTCACAAAAATCAAGGAATTCAATTGGCAGATTTTAATGAATCAAAACGACCAATTGAATACATCGTGATCCATGCCTTCGTGTAAATGACATTGACTTCGAGCTGACCCTTGCTCTCACTATGTATATGAGACCATTTTCTAATGGAAAAGGTATGGTTTTCTCTAAGAGTACTCTGGTGAAAGATCTCTCACACATCATCTTCATCTTAATCTCATTTAACCTTTATTACAACCCAGACCGCACGCATTTATTATTGGTCGCCACCATGAGCCAGGTCAACCATATAGCATACAAATTCACAATCAACTCAACCATCGGCGATCCTTGAAGTATATCTATAAGATCCCAACTGGGCTTCGATCGAACAAGCCTAAGTAAGAGCAACATTGACCAAAACGATCGATCATTCAAGTCAACCCAAATCCATTGATAAATAGCTCGATCCTCGACATCGAGTAAAACTGGTTTTTTTTCTTTCTAGTTTTTATTTCACGACAATATCAAACAAACACTCACTTAACCATCGGAGAGTCCCCCAAAGGGAAAGCTTTGTGGCTCGACATACTCTTTATTTTCCTCTTGTTTCATAGGTTGTTAGTACCCACCTTTACTAATCAAAATAATTGTAGAATTGATCGACTATAGTCATCGCTTTAATTGTTTGTTGCTAGAGCGTTTGGAATCCAACACTCTTGATCTTGAAAAGATTGATATTATAGAAGCCATTCGTATGGCTATTGCAGCATGGACATTAGAAGTAACGCCCAAGACCATCACTAATTGTTTTCTTCATTGCAAAATTCATACAGTCCACGAAGAAACCGAGGGAGACAGTAAGGATAGTGGTGTTATGAGTGAATTAGAACAAAAAATTCAAAGCTTCAACTATAGCAATCTTATGGTATCAATCATCTACTTAACCATCCGATGGAAGAAGAAGTGTGTTTACACTCCAACTAAAAAGGATATCATCAATGATATCACAAGGTAGAATAGTGATGGTATCGTTGAGATAGATGATGACGACAACGATAGTCATAATGTATCTAAAATCTTTATAAGTAAAGTTGTTGAAATGCTAAATTTAACTGAAACATTTTGGTTACAACAAGAAGGTGATCACAATAACTTGTTGATGACATTTCAAAAGATGAAGGATGAAGTCAAAAATATCAATCATGGTGGCCTAGTGCAAACTAGCATCTTGAAGTGTTTTTCTAGTTCTTAAATAATATGTAATATATTTTGTACTTTTATGAAATTATTAATTTATGCAACTGTCGAGACCGAAATTTTACAAATTTTACATTAGGTTTTAAAAAGAATTGAATAATTAATTTTTATATTTTTTACACTAGCCTAAGTCGGGAGCTTGCACCGAAATGTTTTATTAATTTAAAAAGGATATTAATTTATAGTAGATTATTTACATGGATTCTACTATATATATATATATATATATATATATATATATATATTACAATAATTTAGGTTGGGAGATGAGAATACTCTCGAATGAGGATAATTTCGAATTTATAACCTTATGGTATATGTGTGGGGGGAATGGGTTGTCTTCGTCTTGTCCTGTAGTAGAGTACTTGATTGTTATTAGATTTGGAAGCTCCATCCAAATTTTGGTAGAAGCTCACGATATCTTTTTGCTTTTTTAAAAAGGAAAAAAAGAAAAAAAAATCTATATATTCTATATTTGACCCATATTTTTCTTTTCTCTTTTCTGCTTTAATTATAAAAAGTTATTACTTATATTTGGATTAATAGCACCAGTGCCCCCTAATCTTATAGCGTAGTTGTATAGTATATCCTTAATTTTTTTCTTGACATTAACCCCTTGAACTTCCATAAATTTGTTAAAACTGACGGATTACTAACTTTCGTCCAATTTCTTATCACGTGGTCTTCACGTGCATCCAGGCTTAGGGGTAATTTGGAATTAAATAATAAGTATTTATATAAATTTAAAAAAATGCATCAGACAAACTTAATTTTTCTTTATCTTCATCAAACATTCACTTTTTCTTCTTCTTCTTCATAGCTGACGATTCTTCATCGGACAATCGCTCTCATCTTCTTCTTCTTCATCTTCAAACTTTTTCATCCCAGGTAAAAACTTCTTCTTCATCTTCAATCATCTTCAATCAAACATCATCTTCGATCGAGATCCCATGGAAACCTAATGATGGGTCATTTTCGTCTGAGTCTCCTTTGTCGGCGATGGTAGGTCTCTTCATCGGCGATGGTGAGTCTCTTTCATCGACGATGGTGGTTCTAGTGGTGGCAACAAAAATGGACCTTCTTCCCAGTGGAGTCCTCCATTGTGATGGAGCTCTTGTTCAAATTTTTTTTTATTAATTTGGAAAACATAATGAAGAGGATTTGGATTGACGATGGTGTGTTTTTTTCCAGATTATTTTGTTTGTTTCAATTGCTTGAATAAGATGATGAAATGAATTGTTAGATAAGATGTGTTGATTTTGTTTTTGGGATTAATTTGTGATTTTATTTTTGTGATTGGAATCTCCATTGATGAAATTGGAGATGGTTTTCGATTTGGTTGATGGATGATGGGTGTGAGGGTTTACGTTTTTGGAGAAGGTTTAAATAGACATGGGTCGGCGGTGGGTTTGGAGTTTCGATTGTGTGGATTTTCAATATGAAGAAGAGGGCTTTAGAAAGAGAAGGGGATTGGCGATCGATTTGGAGTTTGAGTGGTGATTGTTCTTCTGGAAAACCGATGGAGCATGAAGATGGGGATTTGGGTGGTTGGATTTGAATCTGGACGGTGGTAGGGGGTTTTGGGTTTCATTTTGTTTTGAAGATGAGTTTTAATTTTTATTTTTATTTTAGATTAGGTGGATCTAACTGTCCATCTCATGTGATGGACGATGGAGATCCAATATGGGTCTCCACCTAATCAAATAAAAAAATCTGTACTTTTTTTTATTTATCCGTATTAAGAGGATGAAAATACATATTTACCCTCGGTACGACCTCACATGAAGACCACATGACAAAAAATTATACGGAAGTTAATAATCCATCAGTTTTTATAAATTCATGAAAGTTTAGGGGGTTCATGCAAAGAAAAAAAAAATCGTAAGACACTATACAACTGTACTATAATTTTAGGGGATACCGATGTTATTAACCCGTTATATTTTTACTTGAAATGTCCATTTTGAGCTTTCTGTGTTAATCTTCAACAAAATCTTTTGATCAACAGGGGTGATAAAAAAAAAATTAGAATGTGTGCCACGTGTCATTGCCATAAACAACCATTATGCAAATGACCGGAATAACTTTGATTCCATTAATTTTAACTAACATTTAACTGGAAGGGTAATCAAATTGATGTATTTTAAAACATTTAGAGATGACACGAATGGAAATATCAGTAAAAAGTTAAGTACCCAAAATAAAGTCCGCCGTTAAAAAAAATAAAATAAAATAAAGTAGGAGTTTTAAACGGTAATGCAAAGTTGTCTATACAGCCATTACTGTATACATTCCCTAGCTCGCCTGAAGATTTTAGCTTGAAGTTGAAAGTGTGAACATTTTGATGCGTGACCGACTACCCTTAATTCTGCTGAAGAAACAAAAATTTATTTCTCTTAATTTCAAAATATGTAGTTAATCTGTGTTCCTAATTCTGAAAAGAGGTTTATTTGTTTTTGGGAGGGTTTTGTTTTTATTTATATCTTCAATGTTTTAAAAGAGGCTTGTATAAAAGTAAAATAAGTTATATATAATATGAAAATACACAATAATTATATAAACGTACAGAGTCGGTTGTATATGGCAATATACAGAGATATAAAATTTATATACAATCAGTAACGTGTTGTTTTCTGCAACAACCTACCAGAATCTGATCCTTATTTTTATTTTTAAATATATATCGAACTGCATAGTACTCAAAACAGCAAGTTATAAAATAAAATAATAATGTTTGTTTTACCTTAAGATTTAAAACCCTACACAGACAAAATGCAGGACACGGCTAGTTGAATTTTTCCCACTTGAATCAACCAACCAGCCAGTTTGCAATGGGCGGTTGAGACAAAACACAAATCCCAACAAGGAGCTGAGCAGGAACAAAATTTAACGAAACCATATATTGTAAATGATCAGTGCATTCTAGCTTTCTCTGTAGTTTGTTAATAATTCATTGAATGATGTCCATTATCATCACCTGTTATGCTACCAAAATAACAGTTAGATTAGTAGAGAAGAAGACACATGTATCAGTACAATCACTGAATAATTGTTAAGAGAGAAAAAAAAAATGCTTTCTATTCTCACTTTTCTATAGCAGCTAGACATTAATAAAAGCTAAGGTACACATAAAAGGTGAGAAAATTAAGATGGCAGTCTATCTAGTAACTACCACGTTCGTATGTCCCTTCAACTATCTTATATGCCAATACTGCAGGCCATAGTCCGTAATTTCATGGTTGGTAGTCTATGTTAAAGCCACGAAACAACTTTGGTACTTTTCTTTCTTCTTTGTCTGGTCACGCAAATACTTTCGATCATCCTCATATTATATTTTAGCTTAGAAAAGATAACATACATGTGTGGTAATTATTAAGGGCTCGAAAAATAATGTCACTATTTTAGAGGGGTGTTGTGCAAATATCACCAGTTTAGGAATGTAAGTTTAAAAGACACCATTTAACGTAAAGAGACGAGAATACCCCGACAAAATTGAAAAAGAGAGAAAGTTATCGTTTTGTGAGTCTGAGAAAAGCAACAGTGAGAAAGAAACCGACGACAACGAAATCGACGGTGAGGAAATCGACGGCTTATTGACCGAAACGGGAATACAGTATATTTCGCAGCGATTGACAGAGGTAAGTTCAGTTTATTTTATTTATCGATTTGTTGTTGATAACTTATCATTGCATTTTAGACTTGTTCTGTTGATTAAAATTGTAGATTAGGGTTGAGAATGGTTGTGGTTTTGGTTTGGGTTTGAAATGAGGTTGAATATATTATGAGGAAGATGAAATTCTGGTATCGAGCATTTTTTTTTTAAATAATCGAGAATATTTCAAGTAAAATCGAGGAAATTTTATAGAAAGATTCAAGGAAATTTATCATACGATCGAGATTATTTCTTAAAGGATCGAGAACATTTTCAAAGCATCGAGAATATTTTTAAAGGATCGAGAAATTGTTTGAAACGATCGAGAATATTTTAAGATTTTTCAAAGGATCGAGACTATTTTCAAAGGATCGAGAATTTTTTAAAACGATCGAGAATATTTTTCTAACGATCGAGAATGTTTTTCAAATGATCAAGATTTTTTAAAATGATCTAGAAGAGAAGATTTTTCAAAGAATCGAGAGGTTTTTCAAAGTATCTAGACTATTTTCAAAGGATCGAGAATTTTTTTAAACGATCGAGAAAGTTTTTCAAAGGGTCCAGATTTTATAAAATGATCGAGAAGATTTTTCAAAGAAGCGAGAGGTTTTTCAAAGGATCGAGACTATTTTCAAAGGATCGAGAATTTTTTCTAACAATCGAGAATATTTTTCAAAGGGTCGATATTTTTTAAAATGGTCGAGAAGATTTGTCTAAGAATTGAGAGGTTTAAAAAAATGATCGAGACTATTTTTAAAGGATCGAGAATGTTTTCAAACGATCGAGAATATTTGTGTAACTATCGAGAATGTTTTTCGAGATTTTTTAAAATGATCGAGAAGAATTTTCAATGAATCGAGAGGTTTTTCAAAGGATCGAGACTATTTTCAAAGGATCGAGAGGATTTTTAAAAGGATCGAGACTATTTTTAAAGGATCGAGACTATTTGCAAATGATTGAAAACTTTTTCAAAGGATCGATAACTTTTTCAAAGGACCGAGAATATTTTTAAAGTATCGAGAATTTGTTTCAAACGATCGAGAATATTTTCTAATTTTTTTTACAGTTTACTGATGTATTGTTTCTGTGACATTGCAGATGACGAGCAGATTAAAAGAATTGCTTAAAACTTCATATGGAGATTGGTTCAAGGGAAAATTGACCCGACACGACAATTTTAAAGCCCTCGCCCGTATAGACGATGCACTTAACCGGGTCCCTAAAGAGTTTGTTGTTGAGGATCGACGTCGGTCCATGGCCTCCTATTTCAGGCATTTCATGTCGATGCACGGGGAGCTGAAGTTTTCGGGTGGTGTTATTAATCAGCTGCTGTTGCGAGAGTTGGACCATGACGGGCCAACAGATAAGATGTGGTTCTTGTTAGGGAACCATGTGGTCAGGTTTTCGAAGGTAGAATTTAGCCTCATCACCGGATTACGTTTTGGAGTCGTACCGGACACGGGTATGTATGTTGCAGTTGAGAATGGCATACATCAACGGTACTTTCCTGGACACGATGAGGTATCGTTGGATGACTTGAGGGTTGTTCTTACCCGCGGAGAGTTTCAACAGGCGTACGATGCTGTGAAGTTGTGCCTCATTTACATGTTATTCTGGATATTGATGGGGGTGGACGAGAGATTGAAGATTCCAGTTAGGCAGTTTTGGTTGGTAGAGGACCTCAATGCCTTTGATGCATTTCCGTGGGGTGCCCACGTCTATAGGCATTCTATCTTTTCATTCAAGCATGCGTTACCGCGACATCGTGAGGAGAGACGCAAGCAGTCACAGGGCGATGTTGGACATTCTGTGGAAGGGTACAACATCTACGGTCTATCACATGCCCTTTTGGTAAGAAATTTGATTTCCAACATGTATATTAAATTTCATTTCCAAAATTGTTTTGGATTATAACTGTACTTATCTTTGATGCAGATATTTGCTTTCGAGGTGATCTCATAACTGGGCGTCGATTTCGGGACTCGAAGGGTTACAGACCTTTCTCCTCGTATGATGAAATGGGAGTTGACCAAACAACCTAGAGGGAAGAAGTTGGACAAGATTTTTAGTGCTAGGGTAATTATTTAACTTGTTAATCGTTATATTACTTACTATAAGTAACAATGACATTCATCTAACTAAGCTTTCAGATGTCTGTGAGGACGGAAATCGTGCCCACAGCAGCTGAGGCGGTGGCACCGTACTTCGCTGGCCTAAGTGAGCGGGGTAGCCCGTATGTGAAGGACGACAGGGTTCACCTTTCTACTGTCCCTGATCCGACTATTAGTGCAGATCGTCCCGATGAGGAGGGTGGGGTGGGAGGTGTATTAAGACGGAGCCTTCAGACCCAACGGGTGTAGATTTCAGTGGCATGGATATTGTTGGATCTGAGCCGTCTCCTCAGCGAACGAGGCGTGGAAGGGTTCGGTTTACCACCCCAGGACCTGGTGCCGCTACAGAGGATTGATGGTTAAGTTGTTAACAAAAGGAAATATGATATACGGAATTTGAGGTGGGTCGTTTGTAATTAACCTCTCACAACACCCACGTTAATAAAATTGTGAGTTTTGATTTATAAGTTCATCTCTTTTATCCAGTTATATATAAACTCACACCGCACCACACAATATGATATAAATGAGATTTTCTAATCTAATTAATATATATATAACTACTTCCAGACATTTATGTTGTGTTCGGAGAAAAAAGACATGACTAGAATCCATATTTTCATTGATGTGTTTGTAGTGGAAATGGTGAGGATTGTCATCCTTTTTTTCTTGTGTTGTGATGATGTCACCAGTTTAATAAATTATGTTTAAAAGACACATATTATGGTGAACTGCCCAAAAAACCCTTAAAAGTTATCTTTGTATTTCAATCAGCTCTTACTTTGAAATTTTTAAAGATTTTATTCTTTCATCTTTTTCATAGAGGTCTGTATAACAGACCTCCAATGGAGATCAAACATCATAACATTATCAATGCATCATCATTGGATAATTAGTTTAGTAGGGCTACGCAGACGCATTCGGGGGAAATGTAATTACAAAAGAATCTGAAATGTAATTACAAAAGCTCATCTTAAAGCTCCGAGCTTTTATAAAAGCTTTTCGAGCTTGTATAAAAGCTCGGGTAAAAGCATCGAGCTTTTATAAAAGCTCGGATCGAGCTTTTGTATAAAAGCTCAAAGCTTTTATAAAAGCTCAGATCGAGCTTTTGTACAAAAGCTCTGAGCTCTTAAAAGCTCGATCCGAGCTTTTACAAAAGCTCGATTACATATCGAAATCTCAAAAAATAAAAACTCGAATGCAAATAAAAACTCGATTTCATCTTTCTCAACAACTTTCAACAAATACAAAACCTCGAATGCAAGTAAAAGCTCGATTTCACTTTTTATCTCTTCACTTTTTCTCTCTTTCTTCACGACAGTAATGACATGGGTATTTTCATCTCCACACTTTAAATTGTGCCTTTTAAACATGATTTATTAATATGGTGATATTTCCACAAAAGCGTACGTAAAAGGTGCCATTAATTTTTTGAACCCTGTGTTTGTAGAGGCGAATGATTGTAAGGGCTAGACTAGGCTAAAGCCCCACGCATTTTTGAAGAAAAAATTGTATTATTACAATTTAACTTAATACTTTATGTCAAATTACAATTTCACCATAAGTAAACTACAATTCAACCTTTATTTTAATAAATATTATAAATATGGGATTCAAAAAATTAATGGCACATTTTTTGGAGTTGTTGTGTGAATAGCACCACATTAATAATATATGTTTAAAAGGCATCAATTAATGTGTGGAGATCAAAATACCTAGTTTGAATGTACGACTGTTTGAGAGACAAAGTAGAGAGAGAAAATTGAACTTACTTAAAACCAACCGAAAGTGCGTCGACGGCTTGGATTTCGATGGCAAGCAATGAATTTGGAGATTGTAATAGATTATTTACAATCGTTTGAGGTAAGTTGAGCTACATTTGGTATCGGTTTTTATTTACATAAGTTGTTGTGCATGTTTGAATGTTGAATGAAATGGTAGATTAGGTTTGATTTGTCGATCTGAGAATGAATGTGGAATAATTAGGGTTTGAAATAAGGTGGAATAGGTGTTTAGGAAGATGATTTTTTACTGGATTTTTGAAATTTTTTGTTGCAGATCCGAGCTTTTTAGAAAAAGGGTCACACTTTTTTTAAAAAACAAAATAGGTTTAGTTTGAGGAAGATGAGTAATCTAGGTTTCCGAAACTTTTTGGTGGTGACCCGAGCTTTTTGAAAAGGAGTCCGAGCATTTTTTTTTAATTGAAGTTTGGTTTGAGGAAGACGCGTATTCCGGGTTTTCGAGACTTTTTGATAGAGTTCCGAGCCTTTTTTAATGGAGCCCGAGCTTTTTAAAAAATATGTAGGTTTAGTTGTATCGAGCTTTTTTTCCCTGTAACCTGAACTTTGTTTGTACACGTTCGAGATTTTTATATTGAATTTTGAGTTTTTTTGTATACTGTGGCTTTTCCGGTATATACGAGACTTTTTATTGAAACCCAAGCTTTTTAATTGTAGATTCTGTTGTATCGAGCTTTTTTTCTCTTTAACCGAACTTTTTTTATACACGTTCGAAATTTTTCTATTGAATTTCTAGTTTTTTTGTATATTGTGACTTTTTCCAGTTTTTACGAGACTTTTTATTGAAGGTCTGAGCATTTTAATTGTAGGTTTAGCTCGTATCGAGCTTTTTTTCCTTGTAACCGAGTTTTTTCTGTACACGTTCGAGATTTTTGTATTGAATTTTGAGCTTTTTTGTATATTGTGACTTTTTCCAATTTTTACAAGACTTTTTATTGAAGGCCCGAGCTTTTTAATTGTAAGTTTAGCTCGGTATCGAGCTTTTTTTCCCTGTAACTGAGCTTTTTCTGTACACGTTCGAGATTTTTGTAATGAATTTCGAGCTTTTTTGTATATTGTGACTTGTTCCAGTATATACGATACTTTTTATTGAAGGCTCGAGTTTTTTTTGTATATATTCGAGTTTTTTTTTCATCCAATTGTGCTTTTGTTGTATACATTCGAGTTTTTTTTTACTCGATCCGAGATTTTTTATAAAGACTGGACCTTGTTTGTAGATATTTATGAGGCCTTTACAGTAGCTTCATGTATATTTTTTTATGATTTTTCAGATGACGAATCAGTTGAAGGAATTGCTTAAAACTCAGAAGGATGAGTGGTACGAGGATAAAATCACTCGCCATGACCATTTTGACGCCATTGGGGTTATAGACGACGCACTTAACCAGGTCCCTGCAGAAATTATTGTTGAAGACTGTCGTAGGTTCATGGCGTCATGCTTTTGGCATTTCATGACGATGCATAGGCGTATAAAGTTTTCGTATGGTGTCATCCATCGCCTGCTTTTGTGGGAGGTGCATCATACTGGGCCGTCAAATGAGATGCATTTTAAACTAGGGAATCAGAAGGTGAGGTTCTCAAAGGTAGAATTATGCCTGATCACCGGGTTACGGGTTCGGAGAAGTACCAGACACAAGCTGGTATGATAGCGTGGACAATGGCATACATAAGCGTTACTTTGTTGGTAGGGATGAGATTTCGTTCGAGGAGTTGAAAGATGTTTTGAGCCTCGGGTAGTTTCAGTAGGCAAACGATAGTGTAAAGCTCTACCTCCTGTATATATTGAACTGGATACTAATGGGGTTGAACGAGAGAGTGAAGATTCCAGTTTGGCAGTTTCGGTTGGTGGAAGATCTCGATGCTTTCAATGCATTCCTTTGGGGTACTGATCGGACGATAATTATACCTATTTGAGGTCCCCATTACCTATCATTTGTTCTCATTTTCGAGTGTATTTTTGTATATAATGTGTTTGTTGAGCTTTGTGTAAGTACATATTCCCTACATATGATATTTGAGCTTAAATGACAGTTGGGAAGTCAAATTTCGAGTCCATATCTCGCTCTTCAAAGTGAACTGGGTTTCTTACCACCTTTTTTTAGAAATCCCCAGAATTCTTCTTTCCACCGGTTTTTACGGATTGCAATTCCTGGTTTTATAGAGGGAGATATGCATGTTTACGTAACGGTGCATAAGGCTGGAAACAAGGCAGAGAGCTTCATACAGAACACTCAACTTTCTGGCCTCCTCAGATTGAATCACGTTCAGCTCTTCATATATTTATAAATCCTCAGAAGTTTTCTTTCTAGAGGTTTTTACGGATTGCAATTCAAGGTTTTCAAGAGGGAGATATGCACGTTTTTGTAACGGTGCGCGAGGCTGGAAACTGGTGTCGCGACCGCGACAAAGTCGTGAAAATCACTGTCGCCCGGTGTGTCATCTTGCAAGACCGCAACACACCTGATTCCAGACCGCGACATGTTGGTTTTAGGCAATTTTTAGAGGGTTAAATGTGTCCTTTTGCACCCCAATTCAACCCCAAACTTTCCCTACCTATAAATACATCATTTTCTCCTCTTCTCTATACACAACACAACAAAGACAAGAGAGCCATTTATTTTCTTCATCTTCTTCACAAATCAAGAGAGAGAAAAGCTTCCAAAGCTCCCATAGAGGTCCTCCTCCCTGGGAAGCTCACCACCACCCATTTCTACACATCCTCCACCACTTTTGAGAGTTGATTGCAAGGAGATATGAGTCGTCTATGACCAATTTCGAGCTAGGGATTCATGGAGTACTTGAAGGGATTTCTTCAAGGGTTGTCTCCTTTAAACTCATTCTCTTTGTATTTCATGTTTTCTTGATTGTGTAATCCCCACTTGGGAATATTTGTAAACCGAATTTGTGCTCAATATATGTTGGTTGATTTTATATTCATTTGGGTTTTGATTTGTTCTTGCTATTATTGAATAATCTCTTATCTTGATATGCTTGTGTATGGAGATTGGAAATTGATATGTGTTCATGGATGGGATTAGGAGTAGATTAACTTAATTACAGGAGTAGTTGTAATCAAATATCCCATTTGTGTGTATATGTCTTTGGAAAGTCGAAATTAACTTGTATGGATAGGTTTGGGTGTTTGTGGGTTTTTGGTTGTGCCGGGAGGACCAATCCGGGTATAATCTTAACCACTTAGCTCTAAAGAATGAATGAAACTTGTTCTATGCAAGACCTTGCTAGAGTAGGTTTTGGCTTATGTTCATATACTTAATGGTAGGAACTTAAGGCACAATTACTTCACCGAGACCTTGGGGAGTGATTCGTGTCTCAAATCTTTTAGTTGAGATTACAAGCACAATTACTTCACCGAGACCTTGGGGAGTGATTTGAGTTTGTAAATCTCTCAATTGAGAGAACAAGCACGTAGCTTAAATTGAATGTCCTTAATTGAGGGGGGTTGTGTATTCATGAGATTGGAGAAACGTAGTCGTCTAGTGGTAAGGACATCTCGGATTGACACCCGAGAAGACCCAATGTTCGATTCCAGGTTACGGATCCATTTTGTATTATTTCCTTTTATCTTGAATTGGATGTCATTAATGCTTAACAACCACTATTTGTACACTTATGTATGGTGAGCTTTATGAACCTTGTGTGATCATTCTCATGCATCTCTCCTATCCACCCTTTTATTATTTGTCACTTTAATCACCATTCTCACCCCTCCATATTCCTTTGTGTTTATTTGCATTCTTTTTAGGTTCATTTTCTTTGCACACACCCGCAATATGCATACACTTCTCACACACACCATTCTCACCACATCCGTATTCTTATTTACATGCTTTCAATAAACACTAGAACTTGAAACGGTCGATGGATGACACCTCCCTGTGGACGATACCCTCGCTTACCGCTTTATTAGCTTTCAAAACTTTAGAGCACATTGTGTAGGACTTTTTATAAATATTCTTTTGATAATCGCAATTTGGTAACGACATAAAAAGTGAGTATCAGGTACCCACGTGCACAGTCATTCGATATTCTCATTCAAGCATGTGTTTGACGGACGACGGGAGCAGTTCAAGAGAGGCCGACAGGCGAAGGGCGTTGACGTACACATGCTAGAGACCTATAACATTTAGGGTCTATCTAACGCCCTGTTGGTAAGAAATTTGAATTACAATATTTACATTATTTATCGTTTATTAAATTAAGGATTCTTACCATACTTGTATTTTATGCAGATTTTTACTTTTGAGGTGATCCTCCAACTTTGCATCCAGTTCGAGGGGAGGAGGGATACCGACTTGTCTTCCCGTATTCTCAAATGGGAGTTACACAAACAACCGAGGGCATGACAGGACCCACCCCGACTCCTCTCTTGAGTACGAGGAAGGCCCTGTGGGCTGCCCCGACTTCTCTCTTGAGTACGAGAGAAACCCTATGGGCTCTACATTTACTAGCATGATAAAAGGACTTTCTACTGGAATTTCCATAGGAAATACTTGCTATTAAACAAATAAAATGTAAGGAGAGTGCAAAATGTACATAATTTCAATTCCTCTTCATATATTTTCGTTCTTTACAAAAAGTATCAAAATTGACCGATCGGACCAAAAACCGACCACTATAAAAACTAAGTAACCAGTCCATCCCGAGTGGGAAACTGAACAGGCCGAGTAGACCGAATAGGCATGTGGGCCGAGTAGAAATCCGACTATGTTCTGACCATGCCTATCATCCCGACTATGCCTACCGTTCTGACCATGCCTATCGTCCCGACTATGCCTACCGTCCTGACCATGCCGACCTCATATCTCTAAATATGTACATGAAAAATTAAAATGCATGACTTTTATGCTTCATGATGTCATCGAGTGGCCCACCTCAAAAATTTTGAGTCCGCACAACCGAACAGCTACCTGGATAAATATATAAGAGTGAAAGGATGAGCGCTAACGCCCAGTGAGTGAATGAAAACTTTTAAAAACACTTTTCTAAACCACTTTACAATAAGCATTCAGTAATACATGGTATAAAATAATATATCTACTTTCATACTTAATAAACCGAATACTGAATGCATCACTTTTCTGAAAAGAGTAAGATACTTTATAAAATCTTAATCTTCACCAAATTCTTACCGGGGATATCCTCCATACGTAAGCCGAAATACATTCGGGCAAACGCCGAGTCATGAATAACTTCTGGTCATACCCGTGCAGAGCGACTCAATTACTCTTTCTCTGGTCAATACGCGGGCAGAGCGACTCTCTGGTCATACAATTGCAGAGCGACACAATTACTCTTTCTCTGGTCATGCACTTGCAGAGCGACTCATGACATACACATGTGTAGAACGGCCCCAAAAGCCAACCATAATCATAACTAGGGAAGGTACATACATGGTGCTTTTATAGAAATCATAATCTCTTTTTGATAATTCAAAAAAATAATATACTGATTCTGAATGCTAATATAAGCATAAAATATATATACTTTCAGTTCTCTGTATACTCACCATCAATCATAAAAAGCAATAAAAAGCTTAAAATGATTTGCAGCAATTAAAGCATAAAACTGTAAACTTGAGTTAAAAAAAAACTGAAACTTAATTCACTCACAACTTAGACGTCAAGCTTAATTCAGACTGGGTATGTTAGGTTCTCTTCGTCTTCTTTCCCTAACAATCACAAGATCCAATTAAAAACTGGATATCAAAGAAGAATCAACTGAAATCTATGATCGAGAGAGCTTCACTGACTTATTCTCTTTCTTCTACTGGATTCTATTGCTTTCTAGCTCTCACCACGTTTATCCTCATATATTTATACTCATTGAAGGATATAGCAGAAGTTGTGAGCTAATTAACTAAGCTCACAGCTGCCTTTCAGCCATGCAATCACCTAAGCTTACTCACCTTATGCCTTTTTCTGCTTCACGCTTATCCCATTTATTTATTTTTTAAAATTGGGCCTTTCAATTGGGCCTGAAAGACATGGGTGTTACAGGGCGGATAAGCTGTCGATGATATTCACAGCGCGGGTAAGTATCTTAATTGTTAATTAATGTTAATAGTTGTTA
Source organism: Dipteronia dyeriana (assembly GCA_032871835.1). NCBI lineage: Eukaryota > Viridiplantae > Streptophyta > Magnoliopsida > Sapindales > Sapindaceae > Dipteronia > Dipteronia dyeriana. Next base: position 12,450,008 of record CM065299.1, on the reverse strand, counting down.
CAATTACAACGTTATAACAATTTTTTAGATGTTTGTGAGGATGAAATTGGTGCCCACAAAAGCTGAGAAGGGTGAACCGTATAATACGAGCATAGAAGAGGCTATACCGGATTCAGTGAGTGTCCGACCGTGTGATACAGAAGGTTTGGAGCCAGAGCATCGTCATGGGAGTGAACAGATGCATTCGGACATAGAGTTAGCTCGTGGGAGACACCGGAGACAGAGGCGGGTATGATTTAGGATGACTGGACATACTGCTGGAGATACCGGATCACGAGGAGACATTGGAAGGGAGCGCGAGGTTTGTTCAAATTGTTGTTCTACATTTATTTGTTTCAAACGCATTTACATGTGCATGACTGACAATGTGTAATTTTTTTCAGGGTCTTCTGGAGCGTAGAATCTAAGATTTTGAGGCTTCGATCCGTGTTTTACGGGATGATCTCTAGAGAAGTGATACAGAACAAAATAGGCAGCATCAGGAGTTGATGGGCTTAGTCTGAGGGCGGTAGGGTTTGACATCACAGATAGCATGAAAGGGTTCACCTTCCCATGATCGAGACTCTAGTCCTAGATACAGAGACGGGTTATGTAGCCATGTCGAAAGGACAGACCCTGGGAGCGTAGGTCAGATGCAGGGTACCGGATCCAAAACACATGGTACTGGGGCTGGAGTTACAGGACAGCAGTAGGAGACTCACACTGAAGGTACACCTGACTTTCCCATGCTTATAAAGGTCCAGTAAACTTTGTCAGATCAATCACGTCGTCTGAGTGTTTCCTCCACCAAAGTTGACTCCGTGGTTCGATCTCGTGGCACCTCTCCTCCCAGAGACACCTTCAGCCCATTCGATTAGGCCCCTCCACTTAGGGACACCTCTAAACCATCCCATAGGTCCCATCCGTATCCTAAGGACACATCCGAACCATCCCTTCAGGCCCATCCTCATCTTAGGGACACATCCGGATCTACCAGTCGATCTCCTCCTCCTCCTCCTCCTCCTCCTCCTCCTCCTCCTCCTAGGAATTGGTCCTTTCGATCGCGTGGGACCCCGACTCTTCTCAGGGACAGGTATGGTCAATCCCGTTAGTCCTCAACTCCTCCGAGGGATAGCTCCAGACCATCCCGTCAGTCCCTGTACCTATCAAGGGCAGGTCCACACCATCATGTGGGTCCCCTTCAGTTCTCAATGACAGGTCCAGACCATCCTGTGGGACCCTTCTTCCTTCCACTGACACACCTGGTGTTGGGGTTTATGCATAAAAGATGTAATTTGTAAATGGATTTATTAAATAAATAAAAGAAAAAGTTTAATACATTCTTGTTGTGTTGTGTTGTTTATTATATAACTTGTGCATAAATTTAACATCCCAGATTGCTGGATGTAATCTCGAACTGTGTATATGAGTGTCATATACAGATGGATACAGTAAGAGATGTGCAATCTAAAGAGTCCATAGATAGCAAATAAACATGGGTACTTTATTTATGGTTAATCTATAGTTGCGGTTCATTCCGTAATGTACGGTGATTCTATCCTGAATCATTCATATGGAGATATGAGAATGGAGGCACCTTGTATGATGTGATCATATAAGACTGAGCCATGATCTATATGAATCTCTCACCGAGATCCGTTTACCGATGAGATTCATGTATATCAACTAATGATGGCTATATGTGGGTGATCTTAATCCTGAGTGTCTTATCGACTCCTTCAGGTTAGATCGTGGTCTTTGATATACCATGGGTGAGGTCAAATGCATTTCCTGATCAATATACTCCGTATGTTGGGATTGCGGTTTGGTTTGTGGCTGGGAAGGTTTGTACACAATAGTGGAATCCACTCCTTCTTGTGAGAAGTAGATGGTAGTTCCCTTAAGGGTTAATTCGGGGCTTGGACAATATGAGCGCTCTCCTAATTTTGTGAGGAAATAGGATTTATTGTCCATTAGAGAATAAATTATACTTAAAGGATATATGTAATTAGAGGGGTATAACAGACATTATGACCAAGCTCTTATTATGAACTATTGTAGAGGATCACACCATATGTAATAGCTATATCGATGGACATCGAATTGTATCGGTCTGTGTAAAAGCGTCTACAGTTGAGAGTGTGCAGCTTCGGATTTTTAGTGGAATAAGATCGAAGTTAATAATCAAGGAATATTAATTAAAGAGTTTAATTAATGATTCCGATGATTATTGGAGCTCAAAATACTATGGGTCTATTAGGTCCCCTTGCTAACCCGATCAATTTAGGTAACAAGGGTCACGGTTAATTAATTGGATTGTCCAATTAATAGTGTTACAAAAGTGACACGTATATATTCAGGAATTAATTGAATAATGAGATTATTTAATTAATGAATGCTAATAGTTAAATTAATTAAATAATTAGATTATTCAATTATATTGATAATTATGAATTATTAATTAACTATTAATTGGAGGGTGTTAGTTGATATATAAATTTAGGTGAAGATAAAATAATATAATTATTTTATTTTACTAAATCATTTATCTAAGTATTTGAATTTAAGTTTAAATTTAAAATACTTATTATCGCTTTTAATATATTAGATATATTTGAAAAGGATAATTAAAAGATATATATCAATTGATAACATAAGAGATTGTATTGGATGCAAATTGGTGTGTGCACATAAAACATTAGCCAAAAGAAGAATTTGCATATGATGCAAATACATGATACACATAATATATATAAATATATATATATATATATATATATATATATATATATATATATGTGTGTGTGTGTGTGTGTGTGTGTGTGTGTGTGTGTGTGTGTGTGTGTGTGTGTGTGTGTGTGTGTGTGTAAAGATAGAGGTGAGATCAGTTGAAGAAAAAAAAAGGGTTTTTGTTTTTTATTTATTTTCAACATTCAAAAGCAGTTGTTGGCGTAAAGAAAAAAGAGACATAGATATATGACAATATAAGTTTTGCATGAGATGCAATTTATGTGTGCGTGAAATCAATACACCAAACTGAGAAGAAAGAGTTTCTTCAAGTATTTCTCTACATTCTCTATTCAAGTTCCTGAGATCTTGACGCGCCCACACGTAGTTACCAATCCCGGGAGATAGCGAGGATGATCGAGTGGTTCAGACAGGAGCACATAGTATTTCAGACAGGAGCACATCATAAAGTGAAGGAGCCTCCAAACGTTGGTATGTTTTCTTCTCTTTATATCGATTTCAATTTCCTGTGTTTACATATTGTATGCATTAGTTTCAAAAGTAATTATGTTCCAAAGTTCACTGGTCCCAGATACAGATATGATCTGTATATAAAATTTTAAAACCTAGTTTCGCTGCGAAACCGATGAACGGAGTTCCAACACACGGACTATCTCATGGGATCCCCCGTACCCAGCGCGGGTGGCAGCTGATGAGCCCATACACGGACCCTTCTCGCCATAAGAGGCCAATGACAGCGTCAACAACATCAGAGCATGCATTCACTCCTACTTCTTTGGTAGATGTTAGGTAGCTCGAGGCCTACAAATCATATAAGAGAAACGGAGCAGGGGAATTGTAGATATCTGACTTTTTACTTAATTGAAGCACCTTTAGTTTATTTTACATTCACTGTTCTGATGTTTGGAAAAATTAATGCATGCGCGATGTTGATATCATAGAGCCAGTAGACGTGGGTTGGTTCCAGCAATTTCAAAAGAACTACATAGAGTTGTTTGACACGGTACACACCTAACTTTAACAGGGTTTCACTTTCATCGCACACGAATTCTAATGTGGTTTTGTAATAATGTTTCAACATATGGACGCTTACATGAACACCTTACGAAAGCGTCAGCGAGCATACCCCAATGTATACAACCAGAGGATGAACATTATGGGCATCTAGTTCTTTGTAAGTGTTTTTCAGTGTTCGAAACTCCGTTGTATTTTTTAGTGTTCATAACTCCGTTGGATTTTTTTTTTCTATAGTCATTGTTAGAGTACCAATGGGATAGAAAAGTGTCTCGTGATGCTGACAGGGAAGTGAAGATGCTAGGGTGAAAGGTGTTGTAGTACAGGTGGTCTGCTAACGACCTTATGACCGTACGTGGAGTACTCCCCGTAGAAAATAGGTCATGGCATGAGGCTGACATGGAAAGTGTTATTAAATGAAGGCATCAATATGTTTCTCCCATAATTTTGCTGAACAATATGATTTCACCATATGTCTATGTGTTGTACAGGTTCTTATTTCGTGCAACGTCGGACACCAGCATTGGCTTCTGGCCAGCGTGGACCTGAGTACCTGGATGATACACATCCTAGACCCCTTCAGACAGGACGTCCTCGTCAGTATCAAGAAACACCAGGTACAGCCACTGAGATGTTGCATCAGCCCGGGTTTTACGAAGCCAGAAAACCCGGTGAGAAGAAGTTTCAGAGGCGAAATAAGCCCTTTGGGGTGAGCCTGTTGTCGACATCAGTTGTGTCATAACAGCAGAATATGTATACGTGTTCGAACATCAAAATAACTTACTGTATGATTTATTATCAACTTAACTGTTGTGCTTATCGTGCATTGCAGTGGTAGTTGTAGGGCACATATATTGAGGTTGATAGAGTACGTACTGGCAGACAAGGTCCAGTACGACTGGACAAAAGATGATATGCCTACCATACGGGAGAAGATGGTTGTAGAGGTGTTCTGTAACTCCCAGCCATAATTTCGATTGTAGTGACTTTACATAATTATTTTGTATACATTTTTTAAATATTATCATTCTTTGATTATTTAAAATTGTTTACGTTACAAAAAAATAAATTGCATACCGATCTTAAAAAGGAAAATTAAAATTTACATCCCCGTTTAATTTGAAAATGGAAATAAGATACAATCGTACAATTAAAACTAATGAAAATGACTCCCAACTGAACGCGTCCATTCATACTACGGTGGAGTCTTTCTGAGGGCACGTATGTTTGTTATGTCCAACTGAATGATATATGCTACACTTGCACCGGTATTCCAGAGGAACAACTCTACTCGGACCATCATTATTCAAAGGTGGGTTAGGACACCTCCTAGCATTATGACCTAATTGTCCGCATCCTCTACACGATTGAGTGGTTGTCCTCTCCAAAGATGAGGTATGTATGTCGACCCCCCCCCCCCCCCTCTCTGACGTCCTGCTTACCTCTTGGACAATGGATTCAATACAACACGCTCAACGATATCGGCTAGCACTACCCAAAAAGAAGGATGGCCAACACGTATAATAGGAATCGAGTACATATTGATAAGTGTCTGTCTCTTGAAGAAGTCTGCACGCAAAAAAAAAGTGAAATCTAAGTTTCGCTCCCTGGAAGAACATAAAACTTAGATATAAAATCCATTTCCAACAACACAAAGATGTGAAATCCAAGTATTGTACCTTGCTGCTGCAAGCACATGCGAACATGGAAACATGTCCATTTGAAATTTATTGCACATGCAAGTCTTCCGGACTAAGTCAACAGTCCACTGCTTCCCGGACCGTTTGTCAGAGAATATGTTACAGTCAACTGGAATGACGGTCATATAACCACACTTCTCAACACGTTTAAGGATCACAAGATGTGTTGCATCGGTCAACTGATGATGTATGGACTGTGCAGCTCGATGGTGATCATGAAACCACCTTTGTAGCATATTTCTAATGAACTCTGCCAGTGTCAACAAAAGCAGTTGCCGTGCAAATTTTAGGCATGAGTTTATACATTCAGCAACATTAGTTGTCATTACCCTATACCGTCTTTTCGGATAGTGTACACAAGACCACTTGTGGGGACCGGCATCATTGGCATAATCATATGCATTCTGGTGCAGGTTATGTAACTCTTCCATGTTGCGGTTATATTTCAATTCAGTGTATGATCTAGTTGTTTTATTCATTATGGCTGCTATATCCTTTCTGTGAAATCGGTTATTCATATTTTCAGTAAAATGCCAACAACATATCGTTTGGGTTGCATAGGGAAACACTTTGGAAATCCCAGCCTCAACGATTCCATACCAATCGAAAATGAAAACCGGATCATTAATATGACCTTGGGCGCATTCAAGCAATACAAAAACCACTCTCATGAAAGGTTATTTTCTGAGTCGTCGTACCCAAAAGCAATTGGATACACCTGTTCGTTCTCATCTTGTGCAGTAGCAACAAACATTGTATCCCTGAATCTTCCCTTCAAATGGGTACCATTTACTGCAATAACTGGACGTATACACCTCTAAAATACTGTAAGTGAGGCATCTAACGACATGAAAAAATAGAGAAATTTATCATCATCGTCACACTGTAAGTCAATGATTGTGTCAGGATTTTGTTGTTCCAACACGTAACCGAAAGATGGTAGTAGTTGGAAGCTTTCTTCATGCGCTCCATAGGTGCGTGACAATGTATAATGTAGGGCTTGATGTGCCTTATTGTATAGGATTTGGATGCCATACATTGTTTTCATATCCGCGATTATGTCCTTCGGATGCATGAGACGACCATCATGTTGTTGAAGTCTAGATGCTACCACTTCTCCAATTATGACTGTACTAGCTTGTCGGTGGCGATGGTGAATCTCCTCCAATGGACAAGTGTGTTCGTTGACAAAACTTCTCACTTGGAAGTATGTTCATCCATCTCTCCTCACAGCTCCTAACTTCCTTATACAGTTGTCCATCAAACAAACCAGATGTAATGTTGTCTTATTGGACCTTTTTACCTTTCACTCGAAGTTCTGCCACATTACAAAATGACCAACTAGTCTCTTCAAATCCTTTTTAGTAGGAAAAAATTGCCCTTTACGTTCTTCTTCTACCAAGTTTCAGCTTCCACCCATAATAAACGAGTATGAATTTGCTATAGGAATAACTCACGTTGTGACATTATTAGAATCATAAGGAGTTACATTAGGGTGGACCTCAGAGGTCCCAGCTATATCTGGTACCAAGTCATGTGTGTTGATGAAGACCTGTGCAAGAATATAACCTAAAAGATACAAAATGATGCTAGATGCTCATGGAAATGGGTTTGGAATAATGGTGTAAATATGGACCGGGCCAAAACAGTATGTCTGGCATGCGAAGAGAGACAGGTTTTGTGTGGCACGACCCAAGATGGTAGCAGGCCGGACTAAGCCCGGCACGTATGCAAGCCGCGTGCCAGGCCATAGGGACTAAATCTCACGGGTCGACACGCAATAGCACACGGAGCCGGCGTGCTAATCCCAACTTGCGGCATGCCGGTACACCTATTTCGACCGTTTAAATTTTTTTTTTTTTTATTTTTTTTTTAAATCATTCCCTCCAACGGCTAAATTTTGAAATTTAATCGTTGGAGGCAAAAAAAATTACAAAAAGCCCCCATAAAGTCTACTAATTAATATTTTGACCCACAGTTCAAATTTTTCTATAAATACTTCCATCCATTTCACTTTTTTCTATAAATACTTCCATCCATTTCATTTTTTATTCATTCCCTCTCATTCTCTCATTCTCTCATTCTCTCAAATCTTAATCTCTACATTCTCCAATTCTCTACACATTTTCATTCAATTTCATTCTTACTCTCTCTCTCTACAAAATTTGTAATATTGAGTTCCTATTTTATTCTATAAATTTTCCACCAACACACCAAAGTTGAAAGGTACATTTTTCTTACTATTTTTGTTGAAATACTTTTTGTTAGTAAATTTATAACTTTATGTTTAGACTTTAGTTATTAACTGTTATTATTTTTATTTAGTTACTAAGTTTATCATTTTATGTGCATACTTAGTTGTTAATTTTAATATTATTATTTAGTAAATTAAAATTTTTAAATTTAGTATTAATTTTAATATTTTTTGTTGGTAAATTTATCAATTTAATTTGTATTAGTGAATTTTAATATTTTTTGTTAGTAAATTTATCAATTTAATTTGTATTAGTAAATTTTAATATTTTTTGTTAGCAAATTTATCAATTTAAGTTGTATTAGTGAATTTAAATATTTTTTGTTAGTAAATTATGAATTTTAAGCGTATTAGTTAATTTTAATATTTTGTGTTAGTATATTATGAATTTTAAGTGTAGTGGTTAATTTTTATTATGCTTTGTTAGTAAATTATGATTTTTTAGTGTAGTATTAATTTTAATATTTTTTATTAGTAAATTTATCAATTAAAATTGTATTAGTGAATTTTAAAATTTTTTGTTAGTAAATTAAGATTTTGAAGTGTAGTATTTAATTTTAATATTTTTTGTCGTTAAATTTATCAACATAATTCGTGTTAGTGAATTTTAAATTTTTTTTGTTAGTAAATTATGAATTTTAAGTATAGTAGTTAATTTAAACATCTGTTGTTAGTAAATTATGATTTTTAAGTGTAGTAATTAATTTAAATATTTTTTGTTAGTAAATTTTGGTTTTTAATGTGACTATTTATTACTATAGTGTTCATATTTGTATTTCAAGAAATGGATCATGACCAACAGCCTAATTTTTCGGACCGTTTGAACATGATGAACGATGAATTTGATCTTTCTGAGCCGACTCAAACCCAAACGGAACCTTCCGGTTCTGCCGTTACACCAACATCACGTCTCAAAAGATTAACATCAAATGTCTGGTAATGTTTCGACTTAGTCGAAATGACACTCCCAGAAGGGACAACCAAGCCCAGAGCTAAATGTAAATTTTATCCTAAGGACTATACCACAAGTAGGAATGGAAATGGTCATTTGAGAAGGCATATGCTCAAATGTATACCTGCACATGGATAGGTATCAAGTTCATGTTCGTCACTCGGGTAAAACTGCATTTTTAACCCTTTATACAAGTATGCAGGCTTAGTTTGGTTTTAAAGCTTTGAAGTCTTCGATGGAGTTAAAGTGTGGAAGAAAAATGTACAAGTGGCCAACCAGACGCAAAAGCGACCCCAAGGCGATCATGCTCTTAATCGCCTTGAAGTCACAATCCTCTCAGCTTTGGACCCCTGCACCAGGCACAGAAGCGACCCCAAGGCAATCATATTATTCATCGCCTTGAAGTCGTTTTCTTCTCAGGTTTGTGCTTCTCGGACAGACGAAATAGTGACCCTAGGGCGACCATATCCCAAGTCGCTCCTTGGCCCAGAAAAGCTTCAAAATTATGGAAATGCCCTTTTTGCCCAAGAGCCAATTCTTTCCCATATATATACCATTACTATTTTGAGACCTATAGGGACAGAGAGAACCTAGAAATCTTCACAATACCTCATCTTTTGAACTTCCATTACATTACCAAACCAACTTTCAAGAAAACCAACCAAGACACCACTTTTCCATAAATATCCAAACATCAACCATATTCACTACACACATCCATCTTCATTTCATATTTCTGGGGCAAAAAGGGAGCTGAAGATTGCTAGAATGAGAAGAAGAACCAACACTAGAGAAGGCTCCCAATATAGTTTTCTCTAATCTCTTTCTCTTTTATCATTATGTAGAGTTATGTCTTTAATTTCATATATGTTGTGTATGGATCTAATTTGTAGTATAAACTAATTGTCCTTGGCTAAGGCTTGATGAAACCAAACCCCCTAATTTAATGATATAGATTTTCTATTTTATCCATGTATACTTGTATCTTGTATGGATATTTTTAAGTGCTTAATGCTTTCATGAGATTGATCAAGTTGTGATAGATTTATTGTTGGGTGTTATGAACCGAGGGGTGACGCACTCCACGTGTTTGATAAAATGTCCTCTATATATGACTAGTAAGATAAAGATAAGCATGGATAGTGTATAGAACCTCGTTTTGTGTACTAAGCTCTTAATGAATTCTTGTATATATTCTAAAGTCATCGAGAGAAAGGTTTTGGGTATGCTTGTATGTAATTTCTATTGCTCAAGAGAGATAGGGATTATTAGTGGGTGCACGGGTATACAAATCACAATCGCAAAATTTGGGTATCTAAATTAGTCTTGGGTTCGAGATAGAAAGGGGTGTAGTGGATTCTATGCCTTAGCATTCCTCATCATATATTAGCATTCAATATATAATTGCTTGTGTTAATTTTACAATTTTTAGATAAAATTTGCTTAGTAGTTGTTAATAGCAAAATTTGGCTGCTAGGGGCCAAAGAAGAATTTTCCACTTCCCAGCTTTCCCTCAAGGGTCCAAATTAGGGCTTATATGACAGGGTATCAAGGTCCCAGAGGTAGAGCTACCATGCGATCCTACAGGAGCAAGGTGAGGCTACCCATACCATCTGAGCATCTCGTATGTGTCCAGGCTTACCAAATAAAGCCTGACGAGACCGCGTCAAGCTTTTTATACCAGGATAGAAGCCCGAAGCTAGGTCGACGTGAAAGGACCTGAGTCCCTCGACATCAAGGTATCTTGTGACACTCTCCTAGAGCTTGCTACTATCTCTACTTTCACTAGGAGACCTTCAAGGTGCCAAACTTGTCTTATAAAGGCCCTCCTGCCTTGTCGAGGTATAATCTTGACCTGTCCGAACATTAAAGGAAGAAGCCCGTAAAGCCTCATCGTCACCAAATGCGCCAAGATCCACAGTAGATCCTGGCATGGTTAAATCAAGTAGCAAGAGCAGTACTCGAGCGTACCTCTCCACTCTTCCAGAAGCAAGCCAAGGTCGCCTGTTTATGGTGAACACCTTGCCAGGGCTTGCCAACCAAGCTTCGCTACCCCGTCGGATTCCAGCGCGGTCAAATCGAGCTCCACCGAAAGCCTTCTAAGGTCGAATCAAGCTCCATACAACCAGATTGGTACCTTAAGGTATCTCGCCCTCAGATCGATACCCAAGTACTGGGATACCAGCTTCGAGACCCATCCGGGGTACGCCTCCTCCGTAAGGTAGGGAGAATAATATCAGTAAGGTACCTCGCCACTAGAATATTGAACCAGAGTTCTCATTTAAGAGAGAGGGTTGACTTCCATGATTACCATTAATGAGGTCAATCGTATTAATATAGGTAGTCAGCCCTATTTAATGAGGTCAACCGTATTAATGGAGGTAATCAACTATATTAATAGAGGCAGTCAACCCAATTAATGACATGATCAACACCATTAATAAGAGAATATTCAACTCTTTAAAGGTCATCATTAGTAAAAGAGTCCAAAGAGGAAACAAATACCTTTTCCTCCAAGATATCCTCCACAACCGATTATTGGGGGTCAACTATAACAGAAAATCTCGCATATCAAGGAAGGAAGAGTCCGAAGAGGAAACAATCATATCTTCTCCAAGATAATAGCTACAAGCCGATCAACTACATTAAAGGAATAATAGTATTCGATAAGGGAACGAAGACTAATTGAAGAGTCCTGGACTTGCACGCCAAGGTAGTCACCATGTATAAATATGCCTGTAAAAGGCATATTGAAGGGTCTCCGATCGATGACAGAAGACACATGCTTCGTTTAAAGTTCTCTATAGATCATCATTGTATGTGTACCAGGAATGTGCCAGTATCGGTAGACACTCATTGTTGTAAGCTCCCCGGAGCATATACGTTGTACTACTTTGACATCTTTGTAACCTCCTCGGAGCATCGCATGATATATATATATACAAGAAAGGGTATTCCTCCTTCCTTTGGATACTGCCTAGGGTTTTTTCAGCACGTGATCACTCATGATGCTTTTTCCCCCATTGGTCAGTCCACCTTCATCTACATAAGACTTGTGTTTTTCCTATTATCTACTGTATTACGCATGTGTGTATGTGGGCTAGGTACCGACCCCATTGGTCCTAGCTCTCTAATCTTTCTTACATGAGATCGGGAAACAACAACGAAGACCTAAGGAACCGAATCTAGATTCCTACCCCGCTGGACCTAATGTTATTATCCTCTCATCTACACGCCAAATTCGCACATCAAGATGAAGAGAAACCACCCAGACTAGTTCGAAGGGAGTCGAGGAGCTCTCTCTTATCCTGTCTATGGAAGAAATCGAGCTCTCTGACACTGGAGCTAGATAAGCCCCCATTCTTACTTGCTATCGACGTCGAGGTATTACAGGAAGCAATCGGGCTCCAGAACCAGGCTCTGGGTACTAGGACGGGCTCCGACCCCGATCGAGGAACAAGGTCCAGTCGCACCAGTAAGGGAACCTCGAGCTCCCCAGATCTACTTCATAAGCACGAAGCCCGACGGGCTGGATGGCTTGTCTCCTACCTACTGTTTCATCCTCCTTCATATTCATACAAGATCAGGTCATGTATGAACAATACCAACCCCGGCAACCACCTCCGTGGTAGTGGTCTCGAGGGTGTTAATAGGAATTTCTCATCCTAAACAAATTTCCCGTTAACAGTAGTAATTTAGAATAGTTAGGGTCACTAAAATCACATACTCTAATCATTGTTCAAATAGTAGTTAAATCGATCAATTCCAGTAATCAACTCCTCAATCACAGTGGGAACAAACTTTACTTATTATTGTACTATACTTCGGCCTTGTACACTTGTGAGCCCCCATTTTTGGAGCGAGTCAATTTTTGGCACCGCCGCCGGGGATTGAGCGGAAAGTTGATATTGATACTAGTTGGTTTGTTACTACTTTGAACGTTTTCTTTTTCTTCTTAATTTAGTTTTCGTTTGTTCTTCTTTTCAAGCAATCTACTCTTGTATGCATCATAGTACAAGGAGTAACAATTTACAGGATTTGATATTCGATCCGGATATTGAGGGAATGGCCCTGATAAACAGAAGGAATCAAAGACAAGTTATGGATAGAGATCCAGTAAAACAATATCTGAATCTGGTTGCAGCCCAAGAGGGGTAAAATGAGCAGAATGGGGTAGATGTCAGAGCCAAGAGAGATTACATCATGCCTAGGGTGGATCAAAACATGTCTCCAATCCAACTTTTGATGATAGCAGCAAACAACTTCGAAATCAATGGGCATGTATTTCAGATGTTGGCCATGATGGGACAGTTTGGTGGAATGCCCATCGAAGACCCAAATGCACATTTGAGGAATTTCAATCAAATATGTTCCCCATTCAGAATTAATAGAGCTGTTGACAATGCAATCCGTTTGAGGATCTTTCCGTTTTCGTTGAAGGATCGAGCTAAGGCTTGGTATGATTCATTGGCTCCGATTGCATTATGGGATGTCTTGGCTCAAGCTTTTCTCGGCAAACATTTCCAACATATGGGAGCAGCTCAATTAATGAATGAAATACATGAGTTCTCTCAATTCGAGTCGGAGTCATTGTACTAGTCATGGAACAGATACAAGGAGTTGTTGATGAAATGTCCTTGTCTTGGGATGCCGAAATGGACAGTTATACAGAAATTCCACCGGGGTACTTAAACACTCGCCAATTTATTGATGCTTCGACTGGTGGTTCTTTGATGAACAAGCAAATGGAAGAAGCATATGATTTGATTAAAGAAATTTCAGTTGCAAATAACTTTTGGGGGATGACCGGAAGGCACCAAAGAGAGCACCCGGTGTGTTGGCAGTTGACCAAATGACCGCAATACAAGCCCAAATAGAAGTACTGTCTAACAAAGTTAGCAAGATGGCAAGTTCTAGTGCAGCCCAAGTGAATATAGTGAATTGTGATTTATGTTTGGGGTCTCATGAGAGTGTAGATTGCCAAGCGGGAAACCATTTACGTCCGGATCCTCGGAACAAGTTTCCTTTGTTAACTACAACAGAAACTTTCCCTACCACAACTCCAACAACCAAAATCCCAACCCAAACAATAATCTTTATTCCAACACCTACAATGCAGGATAGAGGAATCACCCTAATTTCTCTTGGAAAGACAACCTTCAAACCACTCGGATTTACTCTACCATAACAAGTCATTCCAAACCAATAACCTCACTTCCAAAATCAACCCCACCGAAACCTAACCAAGAGAAAGCCTACAATCAAAGACTTGTTTTCCAAGTACATGGGTAAGCTTGACAATCGGATGGAAACTCAAGATTTGGCATTGAAGAAACCCGATGCAAAGATAGATCAAGTTGCACAACATTCTCAAGCCTCGATCAAGAATTTATTGGCCAAAGCAATCCAAGGGAGGCAACAAGGTGTGTTGCCCAGCAACACGGAAACCAACCCAAAAGATGAATGTATATCAATATCATTAAGGGGTGGTAAACAAGAAGTTACCTGAGAAATTTGGCCAAGAGAAAGAAGTTAAGAAAGAAGTTGAGAAAGAAGGTGGGGGAAAGAGAGATGAAGATTGTACCTCTAAATTCCATGGAGAAGAAGAAAAGAAAGAATATGATCTACCCAACACATCTTTTGATTTACCGCCTCCACCACAAGTTAAGGCATACGTGCCTCCAATCCCATATCCACAATGCCTCAAGAAACATAAGGATGCTCAAAGCTTCATAAAAAATTTAGAGATATTTAGGAAACTTCACATCAACATCCCTTTTGCTGAAGAGTTTGCTCAAATGTCAACATATGTAAAGTTTTTGAGAGAGATCCTATCAAACAAGAAGAAGTTGGAGGATTGTGAGACGGTAGCTCTCACGGAATAATGTAGTGCTATTCTACAAAACAAACTTCCTCCAAAATTGAAAGATCCTGGGAGGTTCACAATTCCATGTGTTATTGGTGATATGGAGTTTGGAGGAGCCTTGATAGACTCGGGGGCAAGTATAAATTTGATGCTCTACTCGGTGTTTGAGAAGCTTGGGGTTGGAGAGGTGAAGCCGACACACATGACACTACAAGTGGCGGATCGATCTATAAAATACCCATACATAGTTATAAAAGATGTCTTGATGAAAGTGGGTAAATTTTTCTTCCCGGTTGACTTTGTGATTTTAGACATGGAAGAAGAAATTGAGATCTTGTTAATTCTCGGGAGGCCATTTTTAAAAAAAAAGTGGAGCCTTAGTTGATTACAAGGAAGATAAGTTGATGCTGAGAGTTGAAAAAGAGAAAGTTGTATTCGACATGTCGAAGGTACCCGAGGAACTTTGGCAAGCTGAAATGTGCATGAGAATAGAGGTGATGAACCCTCATATGGTGAAAATAACAAAGAAAGATGAACCCATGAAACCAATCAAAGCTAAGGCGGTTTATGATGGGATAAGCAAGATATTAGGAGGGAGCAACTTGGTGAACTCACACAAACCAAAAGCGAACGTCTAGAGGAAATTGAATAAACGAGAAAAGAGAATGATGAATGGATACGGAATCGAGCAAACACGAGAGGAAAATGATTTTTGGGTGAGGATGTTTTATGCCTCTCATAAGCCGAGCAAGGAAATGGTTCTTCTCAAAGAACCCACTTGAACTATCATCGTGAAGGGAAGTAACATCTTGTACATATTAGTTAGATTTATCTATTTTTGTTGAGTTAAATTGTAGTTTTCTTTGTTAGAATTATTTTGAATTTGAGTTTTCCTCGCCGAGTTTAAATTATGCATTGTGATTTTCTCTTTGGAAATTTTGGACACCATGCAGACATTGTGCAATTTAGGTTTGGGGGTACGAGGAACTCAAATGTGTCTAGTTTGTTTTTAAACCCATGCAATGATTTTGTTTGTTGAGTTTTCATGATTGTACAGTGTTGTATTTGGCCTTCCTCCTGCTGCTAAGCTTACATTGTCCAATCCGCTATTGTGCAAACATTGGGGACAATATTTCGTTTAGGTTTGGGGGTGCGGCCATCTATTGACCGTTTTGTGTCTTTATGTTTTTGTATGATTGACTTGGCTTGCTTGCATATCCAATTTTTACATGATTATGTGTGTGTAGAGTCATTCTTTGTCCATTCTCCTGCTTTGCCAAATTTTGGAGCATTTTATTGCTTCATGAGATGCTCTTGGGTTGAGCCTTTGGAGGCAATATTTGTATGTTTTATCCCTCTAAGTCTAGGCAAGGGTTGTGCTAGTTAAAGCTACACCACATGGCTTGCATGCACCTTACCAGACTTTAAGGTGTCTTAGTGAAGGGGTATCACGCTTAAGATGTCTAGATTATTAGTGGAGACTACCCATGTAAGGCCATAGCCTAAATAGCATCCTTTTGAGTGCATATTTTTTCTTTTCAAATCTTAAACACTCTTCTTGTAGTTAAATAAGCTTAATTATAAAGGACTTCATTCCATTTCTTTAGGCATTAAAGAATCAAATTTTAAGAGCATCACCGTAGACTGCACCTTTGTTTGCTTGATTGACCTGTGCCTTTAGAAATGACATAGGCCATGTGTGTTAGTCACTATAAATGAACCAAACACTTCCCATGCCATGTGTGTGTGCTTGAATGTCCCGACTATGTAAACCTACACACTAAACCAATCACCGTACCCTCCCATATCATATACACATCTCCACATTATACTTAAACACTAGACCACCCACATAGCTTTGATTATAGCTAGAGAAAATAGAGAAATGAAACTCCAATGAGTCAATTGCAAAGAAGCGTTTACTTAGGCAAATGAATGTAAACTGTGCAATGAGAAAAAGTTTGCCCAAAAAAAAAGGTTCCAAAATGAATAACAACTTCAAATAGCACAAAGTGCTTAAAAGTCAGCGATCAATGCCTAGACGTTCGATTAAGTATGAAGAACACACCACATGTAATTCTTTAGCATAATCATTAGCTTTCCCCGCATTACCATATCCACCTAGCCTCTCCATTACCGACTCAACCACAACATCACTTGAACCTAAAGAAGTCCTACTTGATCTTTAGGAAGGGTTTTGTTTAAGGGCAAAGGTGTTTTATGATGCTTAGCTCTTGTTCTTAATGATCGATTCCGTTGTTATGGTCTTTTTGCATTAAAAATCAGGTGGTTTTTCAAAATTCTTCATATGCGTGTTACAATTGAACATTTATTATGCATAATTTCCAACCGCATATGGCTGTTGAGTGAGCCTAGGTTCGGAGTGGTAAAAAGAGAGATCTGGAGAAGTGTAGAGTCGAGGCGAAATGGTATCATAAGACTCTTGTGTTCGTTGCTCTAGAAGCTGAGTTCACTAAATAGTATGGAATCGCAATCTATCTTGTTGTAGCACCTTAGCTTGCACTTCCTAGAATTTTTTCTTAGGGGTCTTAGCATGCATATGCCTCCAATCCGGTTCACCCATTTCTTGTTGCATCTTTGTCTATAGTTGGCTTAGCATGAAAGACATTTGTGGGTACCGTGCTGTAAACCCTCATGAGAATTCACTCGTCCTCTAGGAATCACCCCTTCAAAAAGGCTTGTGGCACATGATAAGTGTCATCGTGTCACCCATGAAAGTGGTGTTTTGTTTATAATTTTTTGTTTTTTTTTCCTTTCATTATCTTTCTTCTTAGTTTTGCTCAAGGACGATCAACTGATAGGTTTGGGGGTACCGATTTGAAACTGTTTCTAGAACCACCACTAGAAACGATTTGATAAGATTGTTTGAAACTCAAATAGATGAATTGATTACTGATATACAGCATCTAAGTGTCTCTGTTGCATTAACTTCTGATATTTTGAACGGATGTTCCAAACATGACTATTTATGTGTTACATAACACTATTTAGATTCTAAATGGAGGATAACAAAAAGATTTATTGGTTTTCGTCCTATGGATTTTAAAAATACCACAAAAAATATTTTTAATGTCATTTTTCTGTTTTAGAAACTTATGAAATCATGCATCGCATCCTTTCTATCACATTAGATAATGTATCTGCAAATACTAGCTCTATTGCATTGTTTGTTGTAAGAAATATCCAGCAATATAGAGGTATTTCTTCCATTAACAGTGTGCATGTCATATCATAAATTTAGTTGAACAGGCTGGTTTAAAGCAGGTAAGCGACCAAATAGATCACATCAGAGTTGTCATTTCTTGGATTGGCAGTTCTAATCCTAGATTCCAATAATTCAAGAGACTTGTGCATTAAACGGTTTCAAACCCCAACGATTCCAAACTGATATGTAGGTAAAGTGGAACTCTACTTACTTAATGATATAAAATATTTGGATTATGATACAACCATTACATGTTTGTATAACATGAAATTGGCCAAAATTGGTCATCTTGAAGCAAAAGCACTTACCTCAGACGATTGGTATGTCGTAAGGGTTTTTGTTCAATTTTTAAAGATTTTTACAATGCAATTGTAACTCTTTCCGGTGTCTATTACCCCACATCTTCCCAAGCAATCCATCAGATAGTGAAAATGTCTGAAGTGTTAAACAGTTATAGGGAATATGAACATTTAGACCCTGCAGTTGTTACCATAGAGACAAAGTTGAAAAAATATTTAGCTAACATTCCTCTACTTTATGCCTTAAGTGTTATAGTGGATCCTATGGTTAAATTATCTGGTTTAGAAGTTTTGCTTGAGTTTATTGGTACTAATTTGGCAATAGATTATTTTGAACAGGTTACTGACATTCGAAACAAGTTGTTCATAATTTTTTGTATTTATGAGCACAGGTTTGGCAACATTGAGACCCACCAATCATCAAAACAGGAGACAGATCCGAAGCAAACAAGTTAGAGCCTTCTCAAACAACAAAAAAAGGACAAATCAGCAAGTACATCTTCAGGGCAAAGATCTGGATCATCTTCTTGTGCCGAAATGAATAGGTACCTTGAAGCACAATTCGATGTTATCAAAGACAATGAAGAGTTTGATTTGTTGTTATGGTGGAAGACATATACCTACAGGTATTCGGTTCTATCACACCTAGTACGTGACGTATTGGTTATCCCCGTATCCACTGTGTCTTCAGAACAAGCATTCAGCACCGGTAGACGCATAATTGAATTAAGAAGAAGCTGTTTATCTCTAGAGATGGTGGAGGTATTTAACAAAAGGTTGTAAAACGAAACTGTAGATAATGAACTTATTATAAATTTCAACAATCTATATGTTAATGAGCTTTCCGGTAGTGGCCAGGGCCAGAACTAGATACTTTTACATGTACATTTACTTGTAAGTTGTAATACGGTTGCATTCTTTTTCCCTTACCAAGTTTTTATCCCCCTGGCTTTTCTTAGTAAGTTTTTTAATGATACAATCATGTAAATATGTAATACTGAATTTCATATATCAGAAATAAATTAATAATTCTTCGTTTCATATTATCGTAACTTCATCTAATTTTTATTTTTTGTAATAATTTATCTTTATTCAATTTTTTGCATTATTTTAGTATTTTACTATCAAAAATAATAAATCTATATAACTAAAAAAATTGGAAAGAAAAATAAACACTTTATTTTTCATAATAATCAATTAAGAGGATAAACAAATTGCAAAAAAATTATGTTGACATAATTGAATTGTTAATTTGATATATGTATTTTAATTATGTATTTTCCCTGAACCGTAAAGTCTAAACCCAAAAACAATTGGTCAGGCTCGTGGGACCCATCGGTTGCGGTCTGAGAGTCCGGCCAGGACAGCACCGTGGCTCGGACCAAGCCCAGCCCATCCCGTTTTCGCAAACGGGCCGAAACAGGCCAGGCTAGCCCATTTTTACATCATTAGTTTGGAAAAGTACATGTGAGTTCTTGGGAGTCTCTCTCTCTTAAAAATCAGTTTCTCTCTCTTGAAAATTAGTTTCTCTCACTAGGTTTGTATTCTGAACAAACCAAAACGAGCAATGGAGAAGACAATATATATATGAGGTCAAAGTGAAGCTATATAGTTTTGGAAAGAAGCAATTTAAAACACCAGAAATAGCGTAGTACGTAGGTTACTGCACTGGTAAGGGACCCATGCACTACCCGCGTAAAAGACACCCGAGAACACCAGTACTCAGTGTGCGGGTAACTGCACGAGTAGGAACCCGCACACTACCTATGTAAAATTGACCCGAGGCAACCATGTTTCGGTGCACGGGTACTGCATCCCGCACACCACTCGCTCAACAGAGACCTTCAGAGAGGTCAGACAATGTGCTAAGGAAAGCACTCCATTATGTATGTGTGGTCATTTTCGATCAAAAAACGGAAAATGAAATACATAGAACACAACCACACTTAAAACTAATACCAAGGTAAATGTGTGAGAAGTGTAAAGAAGAACACACATATAAAAGATCGAAACACAAATGCAAGATGTGCAAGGCATGCATGAGAGTGTGTGTGTGTGTGTGTGTGTGTGTGTGTGTGTGTGTGTGTGTGTGTGTGTGTGTGTGTGTGTGTGTGTGTGTGTGTGTGTGTATGTGTAACTAGTCTCTTTAAAGAAAGTTAAGCAAGTGATATACCTTTGAAGTGCTCTTGAGCATGTGGATGTCATTGAAGCTTGAACACGAACAAAGATGCTTAATCTACCCTTACAAGCAAATCTCAAATGTGGTTTGTTAACGAAATGAGTCAATCAAAATATGATAAACTTACAATTTATATATTTGAATAGAATGGTAAAATAGTATTTTGGTTAGAAAATTTAACAGAGGTTAACAAAGGAAGGCTTTTGGTATTAAATAAAAAATAAAAAATGAAACTATTGGTTTTCTGCCTAATATGACAAACTAGTAGATGGTATTTTATAATATCCATTTTAAATTTTAGTTAAATTCTACCTGAATAATATAGGGTTTTTTTTTTTTTTGAAAAGGGAACTTATCATTAAAAAAAACTAAAGCATTACATCAGTCTTAGGCAATCGCCCAATAGTAAAGGAACCCTGTTAAGAGGACATTCATCCATCTACACTATAACATTATCAATAGACAAACCTATATTAGCAAGATTATATGCAACCATATTAGAATTTCTAAGAACGAAAGCAATAGAGCAACCTGAAGAACCCTTCAATAGAAGGCAAATGTCTTTAATAACAAGACCCACGTCAGAGAAAAGGAAAGATGAAGACTTAATGAGAATAATAACCATCGGAGCATCTAATTAAATATTGTAAGGAAGAAGCTCATTCTCAAGAGCAAGCTGAAGCCTCTGAACACTGCAATGGCAGACAATATGAGGTTGGCTTGGTGGTTTTCCTATTACACCTACACCATGAGATTGTAGGTTCGAGTTGTCCCCCTACTCCAAATCCTGAATTAATGTAATATTTTAAAAAAAAACATTGTTACGGCAACCTCCACAATCAAAAGAGGATATATAGCCGAATTAGGTTGAACATAAGAAGTCATCACATTACCACCATGATCCCAGACAATGACACCAATCCCTACTTTCCCACCAACCATTTATTCGACCATCTCAATCTCTAGTTTGACCATGTTAATATATTAGTTTTTTTTAAAGAAAATATTGTTTAGATTTTAGATACAAAATAAAAATAAAAATAAAAATATTTATATTTGGGAGAAATTATGGGATGGGGATCGGGGAGGGTCCCCCACCACTTCCTCCATTTATAAAATTGGGGCCAAGTTTGCCCCCCACCCCCACCCCCACCCCCACCTCCAAAACCCCATGGGATGGGGCCCCATAGGGAAACACTGATCTCTAATGTCATCATCATGCAACGAGGAAAACTTATAGACCTAGTTATTCCATAAGAACCAAATTTTCCAAAGGAGTATACACAACAACTCATTTTCAAACAAAGTCTGATTTTTACAAGATAATATAAAGTCAATGATTTGAATAACATCACTACCACAAATCCCCGTCATAAACATAAACCTAAACCAAATCAACTTCAGCAAGGGACAGCACCAGAGAGTGTGCATCATCAATTCCTGCATTATGTTACACAACAGATAAGGATTGTCCACCATTATCCTACATTTGGTCAAATTAACATGAATCGATAACCAGTTATAGCTAGCATTCCACGCAAACATTTTCACCTTAGCTGGAACCTTAATTCTCCACAAGAACTTCCTCCACGAATCCATCACACTCAGCCCTGACGAGCTCAGATTAGACAACAAATCACGCCCAAGTTGATAGCCACTCTTCACCGAATACGACCGTATTGCCAAGTGAGTGAATCACAATACCTAGAATTCAAATACATAATGCTCAAATTAATATTAACATCCTCAGGTAAAAAGGAATCTCGAATCAAATTCTCAATCTTGTTGCTTGAAGAAGATTTCAGATCCGCCATATAAGCAGTCTCACCCAATAATGGTGGTAGAAAAACTTTGAAGGTTGAGGGGCGCAGTAGCCATCAATCATGATAGATGGAAACCGATCTACCATCCCAATGCACCAACGAGAGCCAGCCTCCAACAATTCTTCCCCCCACACGAAAATCTTACAAATAAACTAGCTCGAATAAGAGCACTTGGCATGAAGCAGGGACGAGTCAAGAAAATAACAGTTCTTCAATACCTTAAGAGCTAAAGTCTGCGGTTGATGCACCAGCCTCTAACACGGCTTTGCTAACAAAGCTTGGTTAAAAATTAAAAGGTCCTGAAAACCCAAGCCTCTTACATCATTATCACAGCAAAGCTTATTCCAAAAAAACCCATGAATCCTTCTTATTTCCTCGTCTGAACCCCACTAGAACCTAGCATTTGGTATATAAAGCTCATTCATCAACCCTTTCGGCAACCTGAAGAGCGAAAATGAGTATGTCGAGATTGATTGAACCACGGCCTTCAACAAAACTTCCTTACCACTTGCAAAAAAAAAAAAGCTTGATTTGTCATCCTTTAACTCTGTCCCAAAATCGATAATGAATATTCACAATAATAACATGTTTATTCTTACCATTAACGTTTAGAAGACTTATGTGATTCTCATGATACTCAACCAGTTGAAGCCCTAAGATTCGTGCAAGACCATCTGCCTTACTACGCGAGACCTTCTTGCTCACACATGTACATAGCATATTTTTGGAAATTCACAATCTGCTCTGACCCACCAGCACACGAATCCAATACCAGCCTTAATTATAGCCTCGACAATCCCTCTTAGAAGCTCAAGTAAACATCATGCATACTATCATTACAAAAAATATATGAGAAATTTTTGAGCCCCCTACTACATTGAATACCTGAAATATCTCCACTCCTCTCAGCAGAAAAATTAGCCTGGAAAGGCCCTCTGTACAAATCAGGAACATGCATGGAGACATAGGATCCCCCTACCGCAGATCCCTAGAAGGTTTTAGATAACCACATACTTCACCGTTGACAAGGAATGAGAAATAAACGGATGTGACACACTGCATGATGTGATCAATCCAAGAGATCGAGAACCTGAGTTTGACCATCATACACATAAAAAATCTCATTCAACTCTGTCATAGGCTTTCGACATCTCAAGCTTATGAGCCAGCTCGCCTTTCTTCCCTTTCTTGTGTCTTCTCAACGCATGCATACACTCGAAACCTACTATAGCATAACGCACTTTGCTTCTCTCAAATCACCTCCCCGGCCTTAAACCCCTCTGAACTTGTTAGCAAGAGCCTTAGCTTCTATCTTGTAAGGTCATACACAAAGTTGGAAATAGGAATTTCTCTGTAAGGTCTTACAAAATGTGTTATACAATATAGGCTCAAGGAAGTAGATTTGGACATTCATGAACAACATTAATTACTTATCATATGATTTATGATTCAACATTAATGTTTTTATTTCGAAAAATTTTTAAATTATGTTTTAAGTATATCTCATTTTTCTTAATTCATATAATAAAAAAAAAATTATCAAAATTTATTAAATTTTGTAATAGCGTAGATGGATTAACCTATATTGAATGTGTGAATGGTCTGATTTGTTATTCGGGCATTAGAATGAATTGAATGTTGTCCAACTCCACATCGCGCATTGATAAAAAAATATTCAATCTTTTTTGTTGAAAACCATATGATGAAAATTAATTCGTACGGTCGACCCCAACACTTATAAGTGGCCTTAAAATTGCCACCTTTGTTTCCTGAGGTTCAGGTTTCATGACAGACAGGACCGGTTGGTTCCACCTCAATCTTTTAAGCTCATATATAAGATTCCATTTAAAGTTTAATTGCAACTTATTATTACATACAAAAAAAAAAATGGAGCAAAGAATATACATTAAAGTTTGGCGATGTATGTTGCCTGAAAATGCCATGGAAATATCATTTTCTGTGTCTGCATTTTAAGCAGAAGAGACATCAAAACCTTATCACCTGATCCTGGTTACACCTTCTTTCTTTTTTCCTGATGATCAGTTGCACTGAATCAAAATAATAACTCACCTCCCTCATCAATCCACTTGTCCAGACTCACTCACATATGTGTGTTTCATGTTTGCACACGTGTGTGTATCGACAAATCTCCATGCGCTAGCTCGTCTCCCAACTAAATAGATTACCCGGTTCTATAATTCTACTATATCATCCTCACACGTGTGTACATGTGTGTGTGTGACAAGTCTAAAAAGAGGGACATATCTATAGATTGCACTGATGATGAGCGTGATCTAAGGCTTACCTTATGAATCTAAAACGGAAATCTTTGGTTAACTACTTGTATTGCTTTTGAAAGCACAAGAACAAAAAACTGTTTGCATATAGTGCACTAACATCAAATCATATAAATCTTGGTAAAAAAATGGAAACTTAAAAGAGATTTCTTGACTGTGCATCTAATCAGCTAGCTCAAGCTCACCATGCTGCGCGCTTCACATTCAAGAGCTAAAGTACGTCGTAAATCATCATATCATTTACAATTTTACATATTTAATTAATTAATCATTACTAAAATCCCAGATATGTTAAGAGTACTAGTGTACTAGTAGAATATGGTGCTCTTGGAATGGCCTCATTCTCACTATAAAAAAGATTGCGAGCATGAGAAAAATCTCTTTCATCAATATCATCAAATAATAAAGTTATTACGATCATTAGCTAGATATTACAGATGTAGATCCAAACTTACATGGTCTTGCGTAGTGTTTGGCTTCGGCGACTCTCGATAAACGAACCGACTCTGTGATGATGAGCTTGAGCCACCACCAACCTGTACTGATGGTTTCAATTCCTCAGATGAAAACAACGGTAACGGATTCATCGAACGGTCACGATTGAAATTAGCATGACTTTGAACGGCGGTTGGTATTCGCCACAACCCCAATGGACTACCGTTGATGGGTGGTTGTGAGTACGAGCCATGGCCACCGTAAAACCTACTTGTGTTCGAGGCGCCGTGGCTAGTATTCCATGAAGGGTAAGTCATGGTCGGCGTCGGAGCCGAGCCAAGCCTGTAGTTGACAAGACCGTAGATATGAGCATCGGAGAGAGAATTATGGACCATCGCGGACTGAAGATGCGCGCGCTTGGCGTGTTGTCGCTCCCTCTTGTGAGCGTTTTGGTGACCTCCTAAGGCTTGAGATGTAGGGAAGTTCCTACAGCAATAATGACACTCAAATCTTCTACTGTTATCAACATTATTCTCGTTTTCTTTAATCGAGTCCTCGTTGTTGCTATTAGTCTCGGTGGACTCAGGATACTCATCGGCAGCGGCTGTGGCGGGGGTGTCGCCGCCACCGAATTCGATGCCGAAAAGGCGAATAGGCTTTTCTTTAACAGGGGCTGGACGGATGAAGGGAAGCTGAGAGAAAGATTCAACGTTCATGAAGTCATGAGTCTCGTTTTCAGTCTTTTCCATGGTTTGGTTTAGCTAGCTTTCTAAGAGAGAAAGATGTGTGTTTGTTTGGGGATGAAGAAGGGTTAGAGTTAGGGAGAGGAATGTGGTGTCGTGGGTGGGGCCTATAAAGGAGGAGAAGAGGAGGTGTGATCCATATTCAAGAAATGGGGCTGACCCATATATATGATAAATTTCACAGTGAGGGCTGACAAGGCCACAAGTTCTGCTCAGATGATGAGAGTGGCTTATGCCACTTTCGCTTCTATTCTCAATCTACCATGTTTCATCTTTCTTTCTTTTTTATTTGTTTTTCTTTTGGACACCCACCACATTACATATCTAGATAAATGTGTTACTACCGTTTCATTTAAATATAAAGGTTTTAGGGTTTGAAGAGAGACACATTATTTAGATGCACTATTTAAATGTATCGGTCATAGTATAAATATGAGAAATATACTACTTGTCAAGCTCAACTTGTCTGTCACTGTCCGCATTATTATATGATATATAATTAAATATAATTAATTACTCTTATAATGTGATATGAGTAAATAGAAAAGTTTGCATCAATAATTAAATCGAAAATATCATTTCTTTAGTTAATGTAAGATGCATACATCTAATGTTAATTATATATAATTATAAGAAATGTTTGGATTATCGATGATTCAATTTGTGATGGGTATATTTTCAATATGAACAAAAGGCTCCATATCTTGCATTTACAAAATACATATGGTGCCAGAAATTAAAAGGAAAGATATTAATAAAACATATAAGTGTACTGAGCTATCTAAATATAAATGATGTTACTCTCACACTGTTTTCAAATGATTAATGCGGGCTATTTTCTTCTTTATTACGTGGCACAACACATGTTCCCTTGTTTCAAAAACAAAAAAGAAATAAAAAGAAATACACATGTTCCCTTTAGTTGTTGTGTGATTTTAGGTAAGAGCATCTCTAACGTAACAATAGATTATGAAAAAATTATATATTGTCTATGTTAAATAGATAGTGTTAAAATATGACTCTCCAATGTTGTTGTTGCTACCCAATGTCAAGTTGATGTGGCAAAAAAAGGATAGACACTTTTAAGTTGAATGTCAGCTTTCTAACACTTTTTTAGATAGATATATTGTAAGCTAACTCAGCATTTGAAGATAAATATAAAAAAATGTTAAGAAGAAAGTTGTTTGATTAAAAATAAAAAACAAATAAAATAATAAGACATGTCGATAATATTCAAACAGGAGTATTGGAGATAGATTTTTTATTTGATTATCTATAAGTAGACTTCTATACTGTATAGGAAGCAAGTCTCTTGATATCGTTGACATATAAATAATTATTGAAGGGGAAACTGTATTTTTATATGAGATGCTCAAATAGCTACAGTTATCGTCAAGCTTAATCGCCGGACAATGTCTCATATTTCATGGAAGGGTAATGATACACTTTCCAACAAATTATCTTAAAAATATGTATAATTCAATATGGCAGTCGAGTAAAAGAAATAATAAGAGAAAAAATATGATAATTCATTAAATGAGTTGGACCGTCACACATATTTTTAGAACAAATTTTTAAGAAAAATAATATTTCCCTTCGTGGAATTGGAAAGGCATTATAGTCGACTAATTTATAATGTGAGAGGATTGTTTTGCTTTCGAAAGCTCTCCCTTAGGACTTGATGCATGGTTTTAATTATTATTTGATGTTCCTCACTCAAGTACCCCTATCTCATATACTTTATTATATAACTATTTGACCTTGACTCTACCATTATTGGTACACTCACGTCACATTTTGATTCGTATAATCACTTCCTATCTCATAAATATTGATCTTATTATAAAAAATCTTGAATATATATTTATAATCTAATTAACACAAGTATGTTTTCAAAAACTCCACCCAACTTGTTATATATTGATTGACCCTTAAAAGTTAAAAATGAAAGAGTGAAAATTACAGACCTTCATCTTGAACAAAACGATAGAGAAACAAATTTAATTTGCACTGGTATTCATATATATTCTTTCAAAAATTCAAAACACTACTTCATATTTTTATTTTTATTTTAAATAAAAATTTATAATTGTTTTATTTTTTTCCCGACCCTTTGACACGTGAGTAAAAACATACGTTAACATTTTCCGTATAATTATAATCGAAGGATGGAAAGTGAGCACGATAGGTTTGGAGCAGAGTCACTTATTTTCTGAAAAATCCGAGTCATCCTCTGATAAAGTCTAGGTGGCTAGGCAAGTACTTTTCTCCATCAGTCAACACTAATCACGTCAGTAACTTGTAAAAAGATTTTTCAAAAAAAAAAATTGTAAAAAGATTTGAGAGAAATGACCCTGCTTCGTTGGTAACTCTCTCCCTCTCTCTATCTCTATATATATATATATATATACTCTCTCCAGGACCAGGTACTAATAGTTGGTGTTGCTTCTTTATAGCTGTTGGCTGTTTTATATCTGTTGCAGGGATTCTGCAGCCAAGTGGTCCTCAAATTAACTTAACCAGATTATTGTACCAATCACCAACAAAAATACACATTTGCAAATCATCTCTTCATTATATATGTTTAACAAAACTACACACCTCTTCTCCTTTTCTTTTTTCTTTTTTAATTAATTCCCTTTTATCCCTTACCTATATTAATCTCTTTATTATTGTAATTATAGCATACTTACTTCCCTCTCCGACTCTTCTTCCTTTTTGTTTTATTAATTGTTAAATTTGTAAAGATTTTAATGTGGATAAATCTTATTGCTTCTAAAATAGTACTATCCAAAGCTTCATCTTCATGGGAAAATTAACATGTGTTAGAACTTCAATTTACTTGTGTTTAGACATGTATTTTTCAATTTTCTTGATTGTGATCACCGATAAGATAAGAAACATAAAAATGTTGGGTCGCCATTAGAATAAAATAGAGTACATAATTTATTACTGTTTTTATCACAATTTGTTTTTTAATATAGAAAAACATATTTAAAATTAAATATCTACTTTTACTAAGAAAATATATAATCATTTGTATATAATAATTTTTCCTAAAAGGCCTCAAAGGGGTCCACCCCTGTTCATGTCCCAAAGAATACACGTTAATAAGGTCTTTAATTTTGTGAATATATTTATATTAGTTTTGCATCATTCATGTTATTTTTCTGTGTCTGAATTAGTGTGATATACATGCATGATAGCTCTTAAATATCAAATGGACATGACTGAAAGACAAATTTTAATTTATTGGAGCAGAGAAGAACAAAATTAATACAACTTTTTTTCCATTTCATTTGAAATTAAAGGAGTGACGAAAAATGTAGAACGTTTTAAAATTTCTTGTTGTTTTGGCAAACCTTAATCAAGGAAGAAAATTACAACATATATTTTTTTTAAAGTTTAAATAAATGCGCCACAGACACTTTAATGGATTGCTCCACAAATGATAATTGTAATATGTGGAATTTAGCTAGCTTTTTTTAAAATTTTACTATTTGTAAGTTACACTATAATTTTTGTAAAAAAATCAAAAATCAAAAATCAAAAATCAGAAGCAAATGCCATAATAAATAGAATAGAGTGATAATTTTTATGCCAATATAGGTGTACTCAAAGGTTGAAGGCAACTTTGTAATAAAATGATTAGATGATGAACTAGCTAGAGAAATTGTTAATATATATATATATATATATATATATATATATATATATATATATATATGTATGAAATGGCACTTTTTAACTAAAAAATTAGAGTTTCTATTTTTATCCGAAATTAGTGTTTTCATTGTTTTTACCAAACTTTCCATCAAAGAGATAAATTTACCCCCAGCATTTGCCACACACACAAAAAAAAATGAGTGTTTAATCGGTGGTGTGTTTAATCGAAGAAAAATGGTGGTACATTTAATCGATGAAAACTGATGGTGTATTTAATTAAAGAAGATCGGTGTGCTTAATTGAAGAAGATTGCTGCGTGTTTAATTGAAGGGTATTTTTGTGTCATCAGTGGAAAGTTTGGTAAAAACAATCAAAATATTAATACTTGGTAAAAATAAAAACTTCACTAATTATATAGTTAGTTTCAAATTTTAACCATATATATATATTTTATTATCAGTTCGAACTTATATATGATATATCAGTTCCTTATATGTGGATATTGGATTTAAACACTTGTCAAAACATCTTTTAAATCCAATGATCCACGTACAAGGAATTGTCAGTTCGAGCTGACAATAGAACGACTAATATATATATATATATATATATATATATATATATATATATATATATATATATATATATATATATATATATATATATATATATATAGATAGAGAGAGAGAGAGAGAGAGAGAGCATTTGGCCTCACAATATGATGTACATTTGGAAAGGTTAAACACGTACACTACATAAAGCTTGATGTGAACAGAAAAGGTTGATATTCATATAAGGGCTAATTTATCCAATTGAACTATATTTTTAAGACAATATGTGCGTCTTCATTTATATTCATAGTAAAATAATAATTAAGAAACAATGATAAATTCCATAATTAAAATCATGAAAATGGGAGTTATTTGTGGAAAACAAATTAAACTTGTTTTTAGATAACAAAGAAAAGATTATATTAAAAAAAAAGTAAAAGAAAAATAAAGGGAAGAAGAATAGCTAGCTAGATACATATATCAAAGTATATAATGGAAAGAAAGTAAATTTTTATTGTGATATGTACAAAAGGGGATGGAATATCTGTCAAGCCTTTGTTTCCATCTTTCACTTGTTCCAAGAACTATCCAATCCATCAAAACTTTTTTTTAACCGTTGGTTAGGTTCTATTTGAGGTACGAGAGAAAGAGAGATCTTTATATATGTTTGTTGCCATTCAACTTACAAAGGGAGTTTTAAGGAGTAGTTTCTCTGAGAAGGCCTGTAGATTTGCATGGGGAATTATATAAAATGGTAAATTTATGATTTATTTATTTATTTATTTTTGGACTGTCTCTGCAAACAACAGACTGCTTTATTCGTGCATGCTTGACTCGTTTAGCAATTATTCTTGGCCCCAACAACAGCCTCACTTGTTCATTATAATTCTCCCTTTCTTAATTTGCTGTACAAAGACAAGTCACTATCTTTCTTTCTCTCTCTATCATAATTTCTTGGGCTTTTCATTCGAGAAGAAGATGACTTGGTTCAACTCAGCTGACCCCCATCTGCACGTACATTTTTAAGTTTTTTTTTTTTGAATATTAAGATTTTAGTCCCTCTAGATAGCGTTAATCTGGGTTTAGTCCACTAGTTTTTTGAATTACTAACTTTAGTCCACAAGTTCTCTGACAATACCAATTTCAGTCCCTGCCGTCCAATTCCGTTCATTTTTCGTTGACTTCCGTTAGGTCAACAGGGGCAATATGGGAAATTCAACAAAAGCTTCTTTAGTCCATCAGTTTTCTGACAATACCAATTTTAGTCCCTACCGTCCAATTCCGTTCGTTTTTCGTTGACTTCCGTTAGGTCAACATGGGAAATATGGAAAATTCAACAAAAAATTCTAGAAGCTTTTCTGGAGTAAGGGTAAAAATGGTATTTCATAATATAAAAATTAAAAATTAAAAAGACACAAATGCCCTTAACAAATTTATATAATTACACTTGATAAATTTATATGATTATATATCTACCCAAATACTCAAAGTAATTAAACAATAACCACAAAACTTTACAAAATAATAAATTGACCCCAACTCACCAAACACAACCTTTCATCACATTTCACCAGACCATTCATATCTCTCAATCTCTCTCACTCGTTCACCACCACCACCACCACCACTACAACCACCATCACCACCAGAAACCCGACCAATTACCTTTTTCTTCTCCTCTTCCACCGCTCTCTTCTTCTCTTTCTCTATTACCGTCGATCTCTTCTTCACTTTCTCAAACTATTGGTGGTTTTGATTGATGAGTTTGGATATTTGGTTTCTGGATGGTTTCGGTATGGGTTTATGGGTGAGGTTTGGTGGCTATTTATGGGGGGTTGGTGGTGATTTCTGGGTGGGAGTGATGGGTGGCTGTGGATTTGATGATGGTTTGGTTTCACGGTTGAAATTGTTGATTTTTTTTTTGTGAATCCATGGAAAACGTGCGCGTAAGAGGCTGGAATGGGTGAAAATGGACCGGAGAAGGGTCGTTCGTCGTTCTGGGCAGAAAACGATCAAAAACGACACCGAAAAAACTATATAATAGGCGGGTTTCATGTCGGATCAAGAACCGGGTCCGGGTCGGGCACGCGTAGGTCGGTGGGTCAGCTGGCTGCAGAAGACGATGTGACATCATGCTGATGCAATGGGGTGTGCTCAGCAATTTATGGGGTGCGGTCAGTGGCCCAAGTTGGTTTGCTTCATGGTGTAATTGGATATGGGTTGGGGTGTGTTTAGCAGACCCAACAACCTAATTCATGAAGGGCATAAGGGTCTTTTCACAGATACCAAGGGCAGTATGGTCATTTTACCCTCTGACTTTGATATTTAATGGAAACCGTTACGGAAGGATTAAAGTTAGTAATTCAAAAAACTAGTGGACTAAACCCAATTTAACGCTAACTAGAGGGATTAAAATATTAATATCCTTTTTTTTTTTTTTAGTTTTGTGGGGCGATTTAATGCAAGTACCCTTTGATGGATTGAGAAGCGGGGCCCTTTTCTCACCAGCCAAACATGTCCTAAATAAGATTCACATTTTTTCCTAACCCTAGCTAACAACTACTGCCCTTCATTCATTCATTGATTCATTCATGCAAAGCCCTCTCTTCTGCTCTTTGCCATTAAAGTCATAGTCACAGAGGTTGTCTTGTGGGTTGGATGGGGGACCATATGCCCTTTCAACACTTCAATGCAACTGCACCGCTTTTAAATCTCCTTCATTAATTTACCACAAATACATACATACATACATATATATATATTGACATGTTTTTTCCTTTTTACTGTCGTCCAGTAGTTCTTAGGACCATACCATGGTTAAGATAAGATTTTAGTTGTGCAGAGATAATTTAATAAAAAAAAAAAGTGGATTTCTAATAACTTAATTGCCAAGCTTTCTTAAACTTTCAATCGTGTTCATCGATATGATGTTAATTTTCTGTGGAATGACATCGTGATGATCCTTAATAAGCAATCTTTTAATTACCATATATGAAAGTTACTTCTTTAGTTTAAATCATAAAAATTGCCAAAATGGTTTGACTTTTCATTTGAAAAAAAAAATGTAAATGAAATAAGTGTTAGGTGGTGACAAAAATAGGGTTTTTGGAAGTTGAAAGACATGTGATCTTGGTTACATAAGTCCAAATTAAAAGACAGGCTGAGGATCGCCCACCAACAAAAGGGGTCAGCATCTTAAAAGGAACCCTAATTCTTCAGAGAGAGAGAGAGAGAGAGAGAGTAAGCAGATTAAGTTTAAAATTTTGGTGTGTACTGTGTAACTCTCTTGGTCTGAGTTTCTGGGTTTGGCTGGACGTGGGTTCATGTATGTTGGAGATTAGATTAGATCGTCAACCGCGCATTGATTTGTCCGTAGCGCGCGGCACAAAGAGTTAAGGGTCGCTGTCTCGTAGTTCCTCTTCTGTCTTTCCCATTAGGTGGCTTGAAAGCAACATTGCCTGCCTCTCTCTCTCTCTCTCTCAATATCTTGAGCCTCCCACTTTCCTCTCTAACACTAACACCCACCCTATCTTTCTTTTTCTTTCTTCAAAGTCTCTCTTCCCTTCTGCGGACCTAACATATATCCCTGTATCTCCATATATACCCTCCTCTTTAGTTTAATTTCTAATTAATTTTATTTATTTATAATTCAATGATATGATATTATTATGTTTAATTAATTATCAAGCTGAAATATGAAGCTTCTCAGTCAAATTCAAATTAATAACATATATGTATAATAAGGAATTATCTTGGTAGTTGGAGACTTCAAAATGAAGCTCTATCACTAGAGTTTAAATCCTGATATCATATATATATATAATTTTTCTTAACTGTATATACTTATCAAAACATCTTTTAAATTCAATGGTTTATATATATATATATATATATATATATATATATATAAGAAATTGATATATTTTATATCAGTTCAAACCGACAATAGAAATACTATATTTATATTTATATATACCCATTTTGAGGAGAAATTTATTTAATTAGTTTCAAAAGTATATAATAGAATAGATGAAGGAAATTAAATTTAATATGTAAAAAGGAAACAGATCACAATTTAATTCCATGCTTCTTGATTAAGTATAGATTTCAAAATATGACTCACAATTCAGAGAACAAAATCGTTCTATAAAGAATCAATTGTATAATGATTATCAGAATGTAGCCCAGAGGATGAAATTGTTTCTATTTTTATCATCTGCTTCAAGCGTAAAACCAAACAGCTTCTGCCTCGTGTGGCACATGTTCATGAGTGTCAGAGTGTGTGTAGTAGTTTTCGAGTAATGATGTTTTAGTATAACATGTGTTGGATTCCTATTGGTTATACAGTAGAGCAACTGAGCAAGTCAAGCAATTAGGTTCCAGAAGATAACTGGAACCAAGATGCATGTGGGAAACGGAAGAGGAAAAGATTATATCTATGGATGAGAATTGAGAGTTGAGAGTTGAGACATTCCTGTTGGCCCTTTCATCACATGTGACTTCGCATTCTCATCAGCTTCAAACTCAATTTAATGTTTGAAAGAGAGATATTTTAGCAGATGACAACATAAAGGAAGAATATTGTGGATGCAAGAGATAATTTAACTCAATATTGCAAGTGGAGGTGATGAGGATGAGTCCCACCATTTCTCTTGTTTGAATATGAGCAAGAAAAAGATAAGCTACATCATATGTATTATTGCATCATATCTTATATAATAATGTATTTGATCTAATCAGAATTCAACGTATGAAGTCAAAAAGAAACAAAATTAAAGTTTCGTGTTCTAAAATTTAAATAATTCAAATAGTATATAATACAAATCGTGATTTGAAATTTAAAATAAAGTATCAGTTGGCACCACGTGTTGAAATATAATACGTTCAAATGCACAACATCTGACGATAACACAATGCATCTGCTGCACCCAATAACATTTTCTCGATCGTAAAGACATATACATATATACATATATTAAGAAGCAAACACATGAAAAAACAAACAACAAGATGCATGGGGCAAGATCGATTTGCATTATATATAAGATGTGAAGATGATAGATTTTTAGCATACATGTAAAGAGGCTTAAACTGTCAAATATAAGGGATAGCTCCATGAAAAGTCTTAATTAAAAGTCTTGGTGGGTATGATCATTGTTGTCTGGAACTGAAGAGTTTGGACCACATGAGGCGCTGAGGGCATCTTTTCAGATGTTGCATTAACAATGTGGGGCATCTTGAAATTATGCGGTATCCTTGGTCGCTTTCTCTTCTTTTATTTTGTGTGTTCATATCAATATCAAAGTCTTGATTTTGCTTGTTGAAAGTTAAGTCTCACATCAAATAGATATGAGGTTAATCATCATAGATTTTGAACATGAGTAATAATATAACACTACTTAACAGTTCGCTATTTTAGATTAATTATTGTAAGAGTTTTGAAGGACATTTACATATATTGGATGTAATCCACCATAATATTGAGATTAGAATTAGGGTTCAAATATACCGACAAAATTGCATGCGATTAGACAATTATATGAAGATATATATGGTTTGAAAATTTAATAACACTCTTTAAAGAATGAGTTTTAAGGCTATCACCGACTGAATAACTAAGTTTTAATAGCACTTAAAGTGTCGATCCGATAAAAATACCTTTAAAACATACTCACAAAAATAAGTCTTGTGCTTTTTTTTTCGAGACTTAATTTCGTGTTTCCTAGATTTATTTTGGTATTTCTGAGACTTATTTTATATTTTTCGAGACTTATTAGACATATTTACAATTTTCAAGACTAATTGGTCAAAAATGAAAATTTTCAATTTTTTTTTTATTCATCGAGACTTTTATTGGAGGTCGATTCTGACCTTTGACCTACAATGGAAGTCTAACATAGTTCGGCCTCCATTGTCAATTGGGTCTTTTCCATCTCCGTTGATGGAGGTTTTTGTAAAAAAAACTAAAAAAAAACTAAAAATGATGAAAACATTATAAAAGATGGAGATTAAGGTATTTTAGTCTATTGTTGTCATTTAAACTTAATTTATTAAACTGTGAAAATGATGGAAAATGTCA
Organism: Dipteronia dyeriana; assembly: GCA_032871835.1. Classification (NCBI taxonomy): domain Eukaryota; kingdom Viridiplantae; phylum Streptophyta; class Magnoliopsida; order Sapindales; family Sapindaceae; genus Dipteronia; species Dipteronia dyeriana. Next base: position 12,414,197 of record CM065299.1, on the reverse strand, counting down.
CCTTTTTGAACTGATTTTGCACTCAAGTGAGTGCGTTAATAAGTTATGTTTAAATGGGAAACTGAACAATGGAGCAGCTTGACCTTAGCTTTGAATGAAGTGATCGTTCGGAAACGAATAAAGGATACGATTACTTGGACCTTTAATCCAAAAGGTATTTTTACGGTAAGCTCCTTCCGCAATCGACTGGACAGCCATCCTTCTATGGATCATCTCTCGGCCATGTTTCTGTGGAAGGGCCTTTGCCCCTCTAAAGTTGAGATTTTCTCTTGGAACCTTTCTAAAGGCAGAATTTTGGTAAAGGAAGTGTTATCTCGGTTAGGCATGGACATGATGCCCAATTTAAGTTGTCATCTCTACTTAAAGTCTATAGAGATGGTGGATCATCTCTTTCTCCAATGCGACTGGTCATGGAGACTGTGGAAGGAATGTATGGGTTGGTGGGACGTTCAATGTTGCCATAATAATTGTTTGACCGGTTGGATGGAGGGGTGGCTCGATCTATGTTGCTCCCCAAAAAGTAGGAGGGCGTGGTGTACCATGTTTCTTGTCATTGTTTGGACGATCTGGGAAATCAAAAACCAAGTGATTTTTAATAATGGTACTCCATCCCCAATGAAAACTGTTGATTCGGTTATTTTTAGGGTGGGGTGGTGGTTTAAGTATCATAGCAAATGATCCAATGATCTCATCACTGTGATTCTCTTTAACATCAAAGATCTATGTGTTGACAATCCTTCTATCAAAGTGCCTAAGAAGATAGTGTGGTCTCCGCCCCCTTCCAATGCCTACAAATTTAATGTATATGGGTCTTTAAAAGGGAAACCAGGAAAATCTGGGATTGGTGGTGTGCTAAGGAAGGCAACAGGCAAAATCCTTTGTTATTTTTCTTTCTATGTTGGAATTTAAGACTCTAACATAGCGCAGAAGTTGTGGCCATCCGTAAAGCTTGCAATCTGTGTGCCTCTAAAATTGAGCTCAAAGGTAAGAATATAATAGTGGCTAGTGATTCGAAGGTCGTGATTTCGTGGGTCAACAATTCAAATGAGATTGGCAGTCTGGAACACGTTGAGATTATTTATGACATTCGTAACCTTTTCCAGACTTTCCAAGGTTCGAGCTTGGTGTACAATCCTAGAGAAACGAATTCGGTTGCCCATAATCTAGCAAAAAAGGGTTTGAATATGGAGGGTGACAAACTATACTGGTTTCTGAACTGATTTTCGATCATTTTGGTAATGGCCTGGCTTTGGCTTTGTGTTTGTTTTTTTTGGCTTTGTTTCTCCTAGCTCTCTGTTTTTGAGTTGCCCTGTTTTTATCAGGGTCTCCTTTATGTTTTTGTGATTTTTTCGTACTCTATTGTTGTTCTTGGTTGGCTTGGTTTTGCTTGTATTCCTGGGTTTTGGTTTTTCTAGCTTGCTATTAATAAATTGTCTTTCAAAACAATTGTTTAAAATGCACATATTATAGTGAACTACCAAAATTGTCCATAAATAATCATTTTTTATTTTGTTTTTACTTCCATCTCCACACTTTCAACACTAAACTCAGTAAATAATCTCTCTCTACATTAAAGTTGATTGAAAATTGAAATCCCCTACAGTAAAAAGTTTAAGGTTGCCTACATTTTCTTCTTCAACTTAGAAAGGAGACGATGTTCTTCAGTACAACAATGTAATATATATCTTAAATACTTCTTTTCTATACATCTAAGGTTTCTAAGTCTTGTAACGCTTTATTCGTTCTATTTCATTTATTCTCCGAGTATTTTTAAACATGAAATTGGTTGTGTGAACTTTGAATCTCCGAGCATTTTTAAGATCTGTCCAAGCCTTTATAAATATTGTATGAGCCTTTATGAAGTTGTGTCCGAGCATTTCGGGTTGGTCAATGAAGTAGTGTTCGAATATTTTACATAAGTATTCGAGCATTTTAAAGTAGTGTCTGAGCCTTTTGCATTAGTGTCCGAGCTTTTTGTAAGTGTGCTCAAGCATTTTGTAAGTGTGTCCGAGCCTTTTATAAGTGTTTCGAAGCCTTTGTAATTACATTTGAGCTTTTTTGTAAGTGTTTTCAAACCTTTTGTACTTGTGTTCGAGTCTTTTGTAAGTGTGTATGAGCCTTTTGTAAGTATGTCCGAGCATTTTGTAATTACATTTCGAGTCTTTTTATAAGTGTTTTCGAGCCTTTTGTAAGTGTATCCAAGTCTTTTGTAAGTGTTCCGAACCTTTATAAAATATTTTGTAATATTGTTCATCATCTTCTCCACTCGAAAATCCCAACCCTTAACAACTTTAATAATGGAATATTAAAAACCGAAACTCGGTTTGGGTTTTAAATTGAAAAATAAAAGCTCTGGGGGCACTACCCCTTACCCCCACGCGAGCTGACCGGACAGCTCGACCACCGTGAGCTTAGCGGAGAGCTCGACCCCCGAGTGCGTCAGCGTAGCGCCAATCCGTCGCCGTTCGAGTGATTGTATGGGTTTCAACGAGACTTTCTCTCTCTACTTTACCACTGTCACTATAAACTGAATGAAAGAAATCTGATGCGGAACAATTATTGAGGGTATTTTTATCCATTCAGCATAATAGGTATCTTTTAAACATAAGTTATTAAAGCAGTGACAATGTTAAAAAGTCACCTTTGAAAAGTGTCATTTAATTTTTAAACCCTTATTAAACTAGTGATAGCCTTAAAATTCAACATAAAAATAGCGTTACTTCTCCTTATTTTTACATTATATATATATAAAGAAGATGCTTCGACATTTTCAAGACAAGTCAAAAAGCATACAGTAAACAATCACGTAAAAACTTATCTTATCCTTTGAAAAGTAACTCGACCAAGGTTTACGCTTAACTATAGTTTCATCCTAGTTCTATAAATATTGTAAAGGCTCTCTGCCTTAGCAAGTTCATTTTTAAGCTTATTTGGTTTCCCTTCGAAAAAGCTCTACGAAGCTTTACTATTCCCTCTTCTTTCTTCCTTGTAAATTTCTGAACTTCCACATAAATAAAGTTTGAGACTTATTTTTGTAAATCTACTTTGTTGTCAGGCATATTTTGCTTAAGCACTGTAAGCGACTATCTCTTTATCTTATTTATGATTTATTATACCGCTCTGGTCTAAAGTATATCGGCTGGAATAGCTTGACATATCCGTATCCAGAGTGGTGCTGGCCAGGATAAACTTAGGTTTAACAATGCCCCGTACTCGACCAATACCTGTATTTATACTGTATTATTGAACAGTTAATTGCTTGATTAATTTTTCTCTGATTCTCTGTGTGTTTCTAGAATTACTATATTTTGCCCTGTGTGCTTTATTTTATATTATCGTGCTCCGTTTTGGTATCAGAGCCTTGAGGCTTGTTGAAGGAGATAATAGTGATTATTCCTAGGTGCAAAAGTCAGTAGGTCTGTAGGGTGTTTGTCGTCTGCCAAGTGTGCTTTAGGCTGTTGGCCCGTTTGACCAGGCTGTGAGTTAAAACTTAGGATATTTACTATTTATTTTCTTTACCATGTCTGCAAGTAGTTATAGACCTGGCATTGAGCCTGATGATATGAATAGTTGCACTGGACAATCTGTAGCTAATTATGAGACAAACTGGGATGACAAAGATTTGATTAACAGGCAATTGCCTAACATTCAACAAAGCAGTATTTATAAGAAAAAACTTCTAGACTTCAAAACCCTTTTGGGTCAAAAGACCAAAGAAATTAATGTGAAATTCATAAATAATACTTTTTCAACAAATCTTTTATACAAAAACAGTTTGACTCATTACAACAAAATCGGTTTTAATAATCTACATATTGGCAGTGTCCAAGTAGGCATTAAGTCCCTTTCAAAGATTGGACTAAACAACTCCCTATTAATCGTTTTAAGAGACAAAAGAATTACAAACTATAAGGAATCTGTATTAGGTATGGCAGAAACCTCCCTAACCTATTGCCCTATCTATTTCCAGTGTTATCCGAACTTTACCATAGTTTTAAACACTGACGAACACAAAGAAAATTGTCTAGTCATAGATATCCAGACCCATAAGTACCAATTCCTTGAAAAATCTAGCCCTTATAAACTTGTCTACAGAGTCCATTACAGAGTTTTAACCTCAGGACGTATCCCCAGCTATATACCTCCTACCGTACCCGCTGGCCAGACCATATGCTTTAATGTGTCCCCCTCTGTTAATGTCTTAGTACCTGTTCCAGTCAAATGGGAAAACAATAAGTTTCCAGATGATTGGGTCAAAGAGCAAGTTGACCAACCTACTTATAGGCCACCTATGAGGAACCTCCATGACTGTGTTACTGAACAAGATGGAACCCTTAGGATATCATTCAGAAGAGGCATGTCCCTCAGAGATGATGGCAGTAACCACTCCAGATCACTAAATGACTTCCAGTCGGCTAGGTATTCCCTATCTAGCCTGTCTAGACAAAACATAGCTCGGCAAATAACCAGTCTGTCCCCTAGACAACACAGACAAATAGCCAACCTCATACCAAGCACTGTGACTCCTGGCCCAGTTGCCAATTATGACCCAGAAGATGAGTCCAGCGAACCAGTTATTAACTTGATCCATAGAAGCATGAGGCCCAGACCCAAACCAGAAAACCCAACACATGTGACCCATGTCCAAAAAACCCCAGAACAAGTAGCCCAACCAATACACACTTATGACCAAGGTCAAACCTCACCCACTCCCTCACAAATCCTAACTGAGATTATTGACCCAAAACCACCTGTCCGTTTCATTGACGTTATTGACACCAAATTCAGTATTGATTTTGACATTTTAATCACTGACTACTATTCCCCCCAAAATCAACGATCAAGAGAAAAATACGAAAGAAACTACTCTGAGAACAAAAGAAAACAGTTTTATAAAAGATGGACTGAAAACATTGAGACTCTTGACCAAAAAATACCCTTTTTTGAATGGTACGCAAATAGGAAAAACTTTGAACAAAAATGCTCTGTTATTGACCAATCAAAAATTAGAACATACAAAACTAAGAGGGGAGAAGAAAGACAAACTCATCCTCCTCCAAGACACTTCGAAATTGAAATGCCTAACGAGGACATAGAGGGTGGTACTTACACAACTCTCTGTACACCTTTCATATTATTAGATGAAGAATTGTCCAATACCACACCTTCGTCCTCACATCAAATAGGAGTGGTTATGAGACAAAATAATTATACCAATTTCTTTCTAAATTCTATAGGTGAACAACTAGAAAAAATCGACCTAAATCTTTCCCAAACCACTATTTCCCCTACAGAAGAAAGTCTTCCTCAACAAGTTTTTGTCCCTTTTGAAACATCTACCTCATCCTCTAGAAATTCTAGGAAAGCAAAAGGAAAAATGCCCGAACAAAATGTTGAACCAATCTTGTTCGCAGACCATACTGGCATTGAAAAATGCTTTGACAACCTCGTCGATGAAAAAGAACTCCTAACAGCCCTTGAGGTAAGACTAAGAAACCAACCAAAAGAAGAACCTGTTCATTACCCAACCATCCAAACCCTTGACGAAAAGATCCCAGAATCCTCCAATGAGGAAGATGGAGAAACCATGGACTTTCATGACATGGTCCAAAGAATAACTTCTAGTAACAAAGCTGATAGTTACAACCAGACCAGATATTACCAGAATACCAAACCATATTACCCAAAACCCACTCCTCATAACTTACAATATAAAGAAACTGTTCCCTATCGTGCATATACCGGTAATGCCTGTTATCAGTTCAATATTAATGGCTTATCAGAATACCAAATCATCACTATCCTTAGACAAATGCATACCATTGGATATATCTATATCAAAAAACAAAACATGTCTCATGTTGACGCAGTCACATCCTTGACCACTGGATTTGAAGAACAATTATTTGGATGGTGGACCCATACCCTGAGTCTTAATGCCAGAAGCACTATCATCAGCCATACCAAAACTATAACTACTACACTACCAACCAGGTCCACTACTGACCCAGCCTCTTTTGTACCTTCTTCTTCAACACTAACTACTACTAGTACATCTGAACCTGATGGGATAGATGTCTTATGTTACACTATTTTAATGCATTTCGTTGGAAACCCCAACATCAACCAAGGGAAAGACTTTTCAAAACTTCAAAATTTAAAATGCAAAAAACTTAGCGATTTAAAATGGTATAAAGATTTTTTTTTTTACCAGAGTTTTACAAAGACCTGACAATGTTAACCCTTATTGGAAAGAAAAATTTATTGCTGGTTTACCAAAACTCTTTTCCAATAAAGTAAGAGACGAAATGGTTAGGCAAATGGGGTTGTCTGACTGGTCTCAGATGGACCTAAATGGCTAGACTTATGGTGAAATCATTGCCACCATCAATGTTGTTGCTATGCAACTTTGCAATGATCTTAGACTCAAAATCCAGCTTAAACAACAAAAACTAACAACTAGAAAGGAATTAGGATCATGGTGTGAACAATTCGGTTTTGAAAAAATGCCTGCTCCCAGGAAAAAGAAATTTTCAAAAACTTTTCAAAAGTATAAAAAAAACCCAAAACCCATAAAAAGGGATGGGGAACCTATAGACAGAAAAAAAGGGTTGGAAATTCCTATGAAAAGCAACACCAAGAGAAAATACGACAATTTTAATAAGAATAAACATTATAAAAAATCAAACAGATGTTTTAAGTGTGGTAAGGAATGCCACTATGCCAATAAATTCCCTGACCAAAAGAACAAGATTAAGAGCCTTGACCTTGGAGACGAAATTAAGGAAAAGATTCTCCAAGTTCTATATGCTGATACTGAATCTCTGGACGAATCTTCATCTTCCCCAGATGAAGTTCTAGTCATTGAAGAATCATCCTCTGATGATACTTCCTCAGATTCATCCTCAGAATCAGAACCAGGAACCCAGCCTTGCTTTTGTAAAGAAATTAACGTTCTCGACCAACATGATTATTCCTTAATAATTAGCATGATTGACAATACTGAAGATCATTTACAAAAGGCCAAACACATCAGACAATTGCAACAAAAAATTACCAGTGAGGCTGCCCCTAGCAGCAGTAATCCCCCATCCACTGACACTAAACCTTTCAAAAATGCCCCCTTTCAAACTCCTGATTTTGAACATAATGTTTTGGGAAAATTCCAAACCAAATCTAGGAAAGTAACCGTTTCCGATTTAAAAAAGGAAATTCTTGAGATCAAAGGAGAAATAAATGTTTTGAAAAAACAGATCCAAGAATTGCAAATCAAAGAAAGTTTCAAAGAACAATTTCCCAAAACACCCCTGGGGGATTCCCTTGAAAGACAATCCAATTTTAACAGCTCCGACGAATCCGACAAAGAACAACCCGACCAAGATGACATTAATCAACACCATATAAGAAGTTAGGATCCAAAAATGGTATGTTGAAGTTGACATTAGAGTTACCTCAAACTATAACATAAGAGTCAACGCCCTTGTTGATATCGGAGCTGACTTAAACTGTATAAAAGAATCCCTGGTACCCACCAAGTACCTAGATTCTACTACAGAAACCCTTTACGGTGCTAATAAAACCCAATTAGACATCAAGTATAAACTCACTAATGCTAAAGTTTGTAATAGTTGAGTTTGCTACAATAATGATTTTCTTAATGATTTTCTTATAGTTAAAACTCTTTCACATAATGTGATTCTAGGATTACCATTTCTTTATTTGATTTCTCCCTTTAAAGTCATTGCTGAAGGAATTGTTACTGAATACTTAGGAAAAGAAATTATATTTCCTTTCATCTTTCCTGTTTTAGTAAGAGATTTAAATGTTTTGATAGGCAAAAATATTTGGAATGACCATCTTAGCAATTACATTGCTACCCTTAACCAAAAACAGACCCAATTGAATTTTTTAAAAGATGACTTAGTTTTCCAAAGACAAGAGGCCAGGTTAAAAGACTCCAGCCTTAAAGAAAAAATAAAAAAATTTAAAGAAAAATTAGAAAAAGAAGTTTGCTCAACAATTCCGAATGCTTTCTGAGATAGGAAGAAACACATTGTTACTCTTCCATATACCAAAGATTTTAATGAAAAGGGAATACCAACAAAAGCCAGACCGATTCAAATGTCCGCTGATTTAATTGAGTATTGTAAGAAAGAAATCCAGAACTTGCTTGACAAAAACCTTATCAGGCCATCTAAATCTCCTTGGAGTTGTCCTGCTTTCTACGTTCAAAATAATGCTGAAATAGAAAGAGGAGTTCCTAGACTTGTTATTAATTACAAATCTTTGAACAATGCTTTACAGTGGATTAGGTACCCTATGCCTAATAAGTTTGATTTACTAAAAAGACTTTATGACTCTATCATTTTCTAGAAATTTGACATGAAATCAGGTTTTTGGCAAATCCAAGTTGCCGAACATGACCATTACAAAACTGCTTTCACGGTCCCTTTTGGACAATATGAATGGAATCTTATGTCATTTGGTCTTAAAAATGCTCCTAGTGAGTTCTAATGCATCATGAATAACATTTTTAATTCTTTCACTGAATTTTCTATTGTTTACATTGATGATGTTTTAATATTTTCAAAAAATATTGACCAACATTGAAAACATTTGGAAATATTCCTCAAAACTGTCAAACATTATGCTCCAAAAATTACCCTTTTCCAAACCAATATCAGATTTCTAGACCATAATATCAAAAGAGGGGCTAACAAATTCCAATATGAGATAAAAGATAAAAAACAATTGCAAAGATTTTTAGGGTGTCTGGATTATATTTCAAATTTCTACAAAGAACTCAGCATCATTTGTAAACCCCTTTTTCAAAGATTGAAAGTCAATCCTCTCCCTTGGACAGAAGAACATACTAAGGCAGTTCAACATGTGAAAATAAATGTTAAGAAACTCCCTTGTATGTCTATTTTTCAACCTACGGCCCCCAAAACTGTAGAAACTGATGCTTCAGAAATAGGATTTGGTGGCATTTTGAAACAAACTATTAACAACAGGGAATGTCTTGTTATGTATGTTTCAGGATCCTGGAATGATACCCAACAGAAGTATTCGACTGTTAAGAAAGAAATTTTAGCTATTGTCCTGGCAATTCAAAAGTTACAAGATGATTTGATTAATCAAAAATTTAATTTAAGAGTTGATTGCCAATCGGCAAAAATTATTTTGAAAAAAGATGTAAAAAACCTTGCCTCTAAACAAATCTTTGCTAGATGGTAAGCCCTTTTATCTGATTTTGATTTTGACATTGAATATATTAAATGATCAGAAAATAGTCTCCTAGATTTTCTAACCGAAGAGTTTTTACAGGGTGACAAATGACTAACTCAAATCGAGGTCGTGGTGGTGGCCGAAGTCCTGGTGGCAGAGGCTCCATAAGATCTGACTTATCAGACAAAGGCATGGACTTATCATTATCGACTTATCATACTTCCCCCAAAAGAAGTCATAAAGACAAGTATGCTATTTCACTAATATCATAGCCTAAATCACCCCACACATTACCTATACAGCTTCCACAATTGCCCCCTGTTGGGCCATCATCAGGCAGAAGCTCAAGCCAAAGCCCAGTACACATGACGAATACCTTTTCACCTTTAGTCATAGACAGCAGTTCGTTCAAGACAGTAGCCTCCTCGAAAATAAGCCCGCATTCAAACAAAAAAGAAAAAAATTTAGCTCAAAGCTCACAGGCGGCCCTTCTTAGGGTCAACCAACCGACTTATATATATGTCAATAAACCTTTCTTTGATAGGTTTTTTGCCATGGAACAACATTTTTTGCATGACCATTATTTTAGGAAACCTAAAAAACTAGCGGATGATATCATCAATCCCTTGTTTGGAAGGATCCCAGAAGACTTATTAAAAAGACATATATTATATGAATTTATTCTTGTTGACACATATTCGATTTTCATTTCAGATGTTTTCGACAAAATCGATAAAGAAAAATTGATTTTTAGAAAAATAAAGATTTATAAAATTATTACCCTTGAGCAGTGGGGAGGAGATCCCAACTCAACAAAGAGTTTTAGTAGAATTTTCCACATCTCAGATTTCTCCTACTGGGACTATATTGAAACCTGAACCAAAATTTTATATGGACAAAACCCAAGAAATTCGCTCTCCTGGTTTATTTATTTTGACAAAAAATTCAAAATTGACCTTCCAATCTGGTTCTTGAAATGGTAGGACAAATTTGGTCCCATAATTGATTTTCTCCCCAGTCAGGTCAAGGAAAGGTATTCCTTCTGGATTTCCAACCTAGCCAAACCAGATGATTGGGACATTTGTCCAGACTTATTTTTATTTTTTGTTCATTTCAACTTGACGTGGATTCTAATGCTCGAATATGCTATCCAAGGCAAAATTGCGGGAAATGTTAAAGTTCCCTATTTTGGAAGACAAATCAAGATTAAATGGTGAAGTGACATGAATCTTGCTAATCATGGAAAAGAAAGGTTTCCAAATGGTTCAGTGAGAATCCTACCCTTTGCAATAAAATTTCAGACCAATCAGGTTTCCTCATAGCAAAATCCCAGAATCAGGCTAGAATTGCGGCTGCAACCACTCCTGATGAGCTCATGAAGATTGCCAAAGAAATGAAGAACTCAATGACCAGCATGTCCCAGGCTGGTACTGGTTCAGACAGGAGTGATAAAGACAAAGATAGTGACTCAGAGAACTATGTATATGACAGTGAAGACCCAACTACTTTCTTTGGACATGACCCTTAGTGCTTATCTCTACTAGGAAGACGACAAAATAGTTAAAGTAAAAGAGGCTCGTGGCAGACAATATAAAAAGAAGATGCTTCGACATTTTCAAGACAAGTCAAAAAGCATACAGTAAACAATCACGTAAAAACTTATCTTATCCTTTTAAACACTGCCAATATGTAGATCATTAAAACCGATTTTGTTGTAATGAGTCAAACTGTTTTTGTTTAAAAGATTTGTTGAAAAAGTATTATTTTGGAATTTCACATTAATTTCTTTGGTCTTTTGACCCAAAAGGGTTCTGAAGTCTAGAAGTTTTTTCTTATAAATACTATTTTGTTGAATGTTAGGCAATTGCCAATTAATCAAATCTTTGTCATCCCAGTTTGTCTCATAATTAGGTACAGATTGTCCAGTGCAACTATTCATATCATCAGGCTCAATGCCAGGTCTAGAACTACTTGCAGACATGGTAAAAAAAATAGTAAATATCCTAAGTTTTAACTCACAGTCTGGTCAAACGGGCCAACAGCCTAAAGCACACCTGGCAGACGGCAAACACCCTACAGACTTACTGACTTTTGCACCTAGGAATAATCATTATTATCTCCTTCAACAAGCCCCAAGGCTCTGATACCAAAACGGAGCAAGATAATATAAAATAAAGCACACATGGCAAAATATAGTAATTCTAGAAGCATACAGAGAATCAGAGAAAAATTAATCAAGCAATTAACTGCTCAATAATACAGTATAAATACAGGTATTGGTCGAGTACGAGGCGTTGTTAAACCTAAGTTTATCCTGGCCAGCACCACTCTGGATACGGATACGTCAAGGTATTCCAGCCGATATACTTTAGACCAGAGAAGTATAATAAATCATAAATAAGATAAAGAGATAGTCGCTTACAATGCTTAAGCAAAATATGTCTGACAGCAAAGTAGATTTACATAAATAAGTCTCAAACTTTATTTATGTGGAAGTTCAGAAATTTACAAGGATGAAAGAAAAGGGAATAGTAAAGCTTCTTAGAGCTTTTTTGAAGGGAAACCAAATAAGCGTAAACCTTGGTCGAGTTACTTTTTAAAGGATAAGATAAGTTTTTACGTGATTGTTTACTGTATGCTTTTTGACTTGTCTTGAAAATGTCGAAGCATCTTCTTTTTATCTTGTCCGCCACGAGCCTCTTTTACTTTAACTATTTTTTCTTCTTCCTAGTAGAGATAAGCACTAAGGGTCATATCCAAAGAAAGTAGTTGGGTCCTCACTTTCATATACATAGTTCTCTGAGTCACTATCTTTGTCTTTATCACTCCTGTCTGAACCAGTACTAGCCTGGGACATGCTGGCCATTGAGTTCTTCATTTCTTCGGCAATCTTCATGAGCTCATCAGGAGTGGTTGCAGCCGCAATTCTAGCCTGATTCTGGGATTTTGCTATGAGGAAACCTGATTGGTCCCAATTTTTTTTGCAGAGGGTAGGATTCTCACTGAACCATTTGGAAACCCTTTCTTTTCCATGATTAGCAAGATTCATGTCACTCCACCATTTAATCTTGATTTGTCTTCCAAAATAGGGAACTTTAACATTTTCCACAATTTTGTCTTGGATAGCATATTCGAGCATTAGAATCTACGTCAAGTTGAAATGAACAAAAAATAAAAATAAGTCTGGGTAAATGTCTCAATCATCTGGTTTGGCTAGGTTGGAAATCCAGGAAGAATACCTTTCCTTGACCTGACTGGGGAGAAAATCAATTATGGGACCAAATTTGTCCCACCATTTCAAGAACCAGATTGGAAGGTCAATTTTAAAATTTTTGTCAAAATAAATAAACCAGGAGAGCGAATTTCCTAGGTTTTGTCCATATAAAAATTTGGTCCAAGCTTCAATATAGTCCCAGTAGGAAAAATCTGAAACGTGGAAAATTCTACTTAAACTCCTTGTTGAGTTGGGATCCCCTCCCCACTGCTCAAGGGTAATAATTTTACAAATCTTTATTTTTCTAAATATCAATTTTTCTTTATCGATTTTGTCGAAAACATTTGAAATGAAAATCGAATATGTGTCAACAAGAATAAATTCATAGAATATATGTCTTTTTAATATGTCTTTTTAATAAGTCTTCTGGGATCCTTCCAAACAAGAGATTGATGATATCATCCGCTAGTTTTTCAGGTTCCCTAAAATAATGGTCATGCAAAAAATGTTGTTCCATGGCAAAAAAACTATCAAATAAAGGTTTATTGACATATATATTAGTCGGTTGGTTGACCCTAGGAAGGGCCGCCTGTGAGTTTTGGGCTAAAAGTTTTTCTTGTTTGTTTGAATGCGGGCTTATTTTCGAGGAGGCTACTGTCTTGAATGAACTGCTGTCTACGGCTAAAGGTGAAAAGATATTTGTCATGTGTACTGGGCTTTGGCTTGAGCTTCTGCTTGATGAAGGCCCAGCAGGGGGCAATTGTGGAAGTTGTATAGGTAATGTGTGGGGTGATTTAGGCTGAGATATTAGTGAAATAGCATACTTGTCTTTATGACTTCTTTTGGGGAAGTATGATAAGTCGATAATGATAAGTCCATGCCTTTGTCTGATAAGTCAGATCTTATGGAAGCTCTGCCACCAGAGCTTCGGCCACCACCACGATCTCGGTTTGAGCTTAAAAACTCTCTGGTCTGAAAATCTGGGAGACTATTTTCTGATCCTTTAATATATTCAATGTCAAAATCAAAAGCAGATAAAAGGGATTGTCATCTTGTAAAGATTTGTTTAGAGGTAAGATTTTTTACATCTTTTTTCAAAATAAATTTTACCGATTGGCAATCAACTCTTAAAATAATTTTTTGATTAATCAAACCATCTTGTAACTTTTGAATTGCCAGGATAATAGCTAAAACTTCTTTCTTAATAGTCGAATATTTCTGTTGGGTATCATTCCAGGATCCTGAAACATTCCTAACAAGACATTCCCTAATATTAATAATGGTGAAAATTTAAAATTTAATCAAAAAAGAAAAGAGGAAGACAATATTTAATTCGACTAACTATAAAATAGAATCTTATGCGAAGACATGATGGGACTTGTATTGATTAGAAGTTGTTCTTGTGAAATGACTTAAAAGGGTGCTAAAATCAATTAACAAAAAAGGACTCTAATTTTTTTTCACTTCTATTAAATGATAAAGTGATAAACCACTGGATTTGACATTATTCGTCATAAAATTACCTATTATATTATATAAAAACTATTTTTTAAAATATTTATAGTATCAAATTTATGTTTTAGACTTTCATTTGACATCATTCATCATAAAATTTAATTTGGAGAGGTTTTCAATGTCTAAATAATGTTTTAGATTATAATAAAATACTTGTTTTTACCTGTATTCAATTTATTAACGTAAATATTTAACAATTAATAATTTAAACGATATAAAATGTAAAAATATTTATTTTGATTACTCTATGCCATATTATCCCTAAAGATTTGATATAATTACATACATGTAACTTTTACTTATAATTATTATACAAATATTCTTCACCGTTAGTTGGCTTCACCACTTCTTTAATATAAAATAACTAAAATACCTATATTTACTTATAATAAATATATAGATATATATATATATATATAATTATTCCTATTTTCTTTTGTTTTCCATACGTTCTCTTGCATTTTCTTGACCCTAAATACCATCCATTCCAAGAAAAGAACAAACACCACCTTTCATGAGAATCTTTCATGTGTTTGGAATTACATTCATCAATTTCACCCTTAATCCATGACATTTAAACAAAATATAGATCACGATCTTACACTTTCCCAGCTGGTTCTTACATGGATTTATAATGAAAGATATATATTAGTAGTTTCTGTACATAGATATAGATTGTGCATTATTATTATAGCATAAACTAAATAAATGGAGCAAGATAATTTTAGCACTCAATATGGAGGAGAGGAGGAGTTCTCCCCCGCCACGCATAAATGCATCGAGAAGATTGAGGCCTCCTCCATCCAATAGGTGGCCAAAGACAGTCTTCAATTCGTCATCGTCGGTATTAGAAGTGGTAGCATATTTCTTAAATAAAAAAAATTGTTTTTTACTTGTCATCTTTATATATATATACCCTTATAATTATAGTGCTTTCTATATTTGTCCATCTCCTATGGGTTTTATTGTTTTTATTAAATTTTCCGCAGATAAAAATACTCTGAATGAAATTTTGGAAAACCAAAAAAAAAAGGATTTTTTTTACCGACAATTCTCCATCGGAGGTTCAATAGACATCCAACTATGGAGGTAAAATAAATATAGTTCTTTTTGAGGCTATAAATCTCTAATGGAGGGTCGCAAGTCGATGCGCCTAGACTATCTAGTGGTGGCTTAAATATCAGGCAGATTGTAAATAGTACGAATCCGTATGCCTAGGGATGGGCATTTCCCCCACCCCACGGGTCCCATCGCGACTTGAGGTTAAATTTTACCTTCAAATGAGGTGGGGGTAAGGGTGGGGTAGACATATCCACGGTTTCAATTTCGGTTTAGGTTTGGAACCATCAGTTTCGATTTTAAAAAGAGTTAGAATCGAAATCGAAATCGAAATCGAAACCGAAATCGGAATCGGAATCGGAATCGGAACCGTAGATCGACGGTTTCAGTTCCAGTTCTATCGATTCCGTCGATTCTGTCGATTCGGGATTTTTTTTTTATTTATTATATCTGTATGCTTATTTAAAAAAAAAACATAAGACATGTAATAATGTAATAAATGAATTTTAAGTGTAAGGCCGTAAACCGAAATTAAAATTGAAAAAAAAAATTAATACTAAATACATAAATTGAAATAAATGTATAAAAACTAAAAAATAAAAAAATTGGTCTTGCACTTAATTTGTACCAAAATTAAGTTGCCTACGTATCCTCTTGGGGTTTAGAGGAATCAAAGACGACGTAGTTCTTTTACATTTTATTGTCTTTTACATATGTAATTCTGTAAGTCTGTAACTAATCTCTGCCTCCCGTTCCGGTACCGGTGGTGTGATCATCATCGAATAAATTGTAAATCACTTCTGACTCTATTTCTTGCTGTCTATATTCAGTCTTTGTCCAATCATCAACACACATTTAGACTTGAATTGGTTCTGGACTAAAAAACGACCGTCTTGCGTCCAGAATATTTCCACCCGCGCTAAACTCTTGTTCCACAGCCACTGTAGAAACCGGTGTTGTAAGAATCTGTTTGGCTATTATAGACAAGATTGGGAAGTGCTTTTGATGTTCTTTCCACCAATGTAGAATATCAAATTGATCCACATCACCGTCTCCTATAAACTCAAAATTGGTACTCTGATAAGTTTCAATCTCATGATACGAGACCGAACTTGATGAAGAAGAAAAAGAAGAACCTCGTAATCTTTTGATTTTTTAGGATAAAAGTGCAGACTCTGCCCCGAACACTCCAGAAGATCGAGTTTGGGAGACATTTTCATTTTGTGGAACACTAATGTTCAATGATAGACCATAAATTCTAAGATATTCATCATATAACTGATATAACTGATAAAATAATGTCTTAATTGTAGCACAATAAGTATTAATTTCTAATTCTATACCTAAACAATTATAATAAAGAGTTAAATAATCTGTCAATGCATCTAGTTTACAACGTGGGTCAAAACACAACGCAAGCAGGTAAATAGTTGGAAACTCCCTATAATAGTCTAACCATTTTTTTTTTCATAGCTTCAATGCATGCCTCAAATTGTATATCAGATGAACAGTCAGCAAATGCACCAGCAATATTACAACCCTCAATAATAAATAATTGAGTAGTAGGATAATAAATACCTGACAAATTGTTAGTAGCACTATTAAAAACTTTTAACAAATTACAAATTTTTGTACAAACATCACAATGGTGTGCATAAAGATTGATTTGAGTAACATTATATTGCATAAAAGAAACTAATAAATCCCTATATTCATAACTTTCACAAAGCAATTTATAAATAGAGTTCCAACGTGTTGGAACATCACGAGAAAATCTAATGGGATGTCTGCCTGCATGTTTATAAAATCTCACCCATAATTTCATAACATTAGGATGTTTAAACAAATATGATAGGGTATCCTTAATGGGTTTAATAAAAGCTTGAAGAATTTTCGAACATTTTTGAACGCATAAATTTAAAACATGGCAAGCACATCTCTTGATGAAAAATTTGTTATTAAATTAACGCTTGCATAATTCAATTAAAGCAGGAATAGCTGTCGTATTATTAGAAGCATTATCAAAACCAATTGAAAAAAATTTGCTTTTAATTATATACTTTTCAAAAATGAGTTTCATTTTTTTATAAATATTATCAGCAATATGTGCATTATCAAAAACTCTAAATGCAAGAATTTTTTTTTTGTTTTGTCCATGGTTTGTCCATATAATGACAAGTTACACCCAAATATGAATACATTCGTCAATGGTCAGTCCATATGTCAGCACATACGAAAACACGACATTTATAGTTTGTAAAATATTTTTTTCAAAATCCTTTTTTCCTTTTTATAAATATCATATATTGTACGTGAGAGAGTGGTTCTAGGGACACGACCTGCAGTAGGATTTAATGCTTTATGACAATATTTAATAAAACCAACTTTTTCACCAAAACTAAAAAGTAAATGTTCTACAGCTACCATCCTAGCTAATTCTTCTCTATTAGCTTGATCACTATATTTAAATAATTGAGTGTTAGGAGTAGAAAACCTGGAAATTTGATATTGTGTACTCCCCTTGACAAGTTCTGCTGGATGACGAGTCGGAATATGCTTCCTATATGTGACGTATCCTCCAGATTTAGTCCACTTGAATTCTTTAGGGCAGTAATTGCACACCGCCCAACATGTTCCATCCGGTTTATAGGAAATTAAAGGGAAAAAAAACAGTAGTTGTTAGGTCTAGGGGTGGGCGTTGATTGGATCGGCTCACTTTTGGAGTGAACCGATAAAAAACCGATACTATTCGGTTTTTAAAATAATGATCTGATCTGATCTGATCCAATATACTATTGTCAACCGATTGAACTGAACCAGTCGGTTCGGTTCGATTTTTTCGGTTTTGACAGAAAAAAAATTAGACAAAACAAGCAGCTAAGATTCATTATCTCATACACATATACGTTAATACATACACTAATACACATTTGGTAGAGATGAAAGGGGAAATCAAACTTATGAAAGATTATAAATATTTAATATAATAAATCGATTATTTCTTTTTAAAACCTGTAATTAACTTTCCAAATTCAAATGAAAATTCACTTGAGATTGACCAAAACTTCATACCGATTTCAAATCAAAAATTTATACACATACATGTAACTGAGAGCACAAATTGAGGAGATTCAAGTGAGACTTATTCAATCATCCAAGTGAAGTAAATAAAATCCTCTAATTTATAGGGAACAAAACAAAGAACAATGTGATATATGAAGAATAATATTAACAATGAACAATAAACATATAAACAGGTATACAACTACATAAACAACAAACAATAAACATATCAACACATATACCAATCCACAGAAATTTTCCTATCAACACACAACAAATACATTAGTGAGAGGCAGAGTGTTCTGAATTTTTTTTTAGGTATTTTTATTTATATACTCCGGTTTTCGGTTCGGGTTTCGGTTTAAACCATAGAACCGGAAACCGAACCGAAACTTTTGGTTTTTTAAAAAACAAACCGAACCGAACCGGCACATAAGATAAAACCGAGAAAAAACCGGTTCAACCGGTTCGGCTCAGTTTGGTTATTTTTTGCCCACCCCTAGTTGGGCCCAACGGTCTGTTTAAAACAAAAAATCAAACTTTTTTAAAAAACAAAAAAAAAAAGTAAATGGCCAAGAACCAGCGGTTCGATTCTTAGAAGACATATTGGAACCGAAACTTCACCTCCACGATTTCGGTTTCGGTTTCAAAACTGGTTACGGTTACGGTTACGATTCATTTCACACGGTTACGGTTTGGTTCCACGGTTCGAACCGAACCGTGGTCATGTCTAGGTGTGGGTAAATTTTATCTCCAAAATCTAAATGGAGGTGGGGGTAGGGAACCACCCCACCCCAATTTCTTCCTTCTCCCATTTCTTTTAATAGGGGTGGGGGTGGAATCTCATTTCCCCATATATATTTATATATTTTTACTTTTATTTTCTTAAAAAAAATAATAACTTTAATTTTATTACTCATTTACTCTCTACTGATTTCCCTTATTTCCACACACACACACACACACACACACACACACATATATATATATATATATTCATGTGTAATACTATATTACTATAGTTATTTGTATTAATTTTTAATTAAATTAAATCAATTATATATTTTAGATTATTTATTGGATTGTAAATCGAAATAGGGTGAATCGAATGCTTTGAATAATCGAATTTCGAATCTCAAATTCTAAATTTCGGATTTTAAATTGAAAAATATTAAGGTTAAAAATGGAAAAAAATAGGGGACGGGACGGGACGGGATGGGGGCAGGGGAACCTCCCCCCTAACACCCTGATCCCCACTTCCGAGGGCGGGGTGGGGGAGGTTTTAAGAAGTAGGGTGGGCGTGGAGGGACCCTTCCCCGCCCCAATAGGCCCCACGCCCATCCCTATGTATGCCAACATTATTGTTTAGAAAAATGTTATTGACAATCCATTTGTTACTTGTTTATATTATATTTTATTATTATTATTAATGACAATTTTAACTCGAATTAAAATTACTAAACAAGACAAGGAAGTTCAAAAGACACTTCAAACAATTTTTGTTTTTAGAAAACAAGTTTAAACATGTTTTTTTCAATCTTTAGTTTTTTCTTTTGTAGGTGTCTTATTTTATAATTGGCTTATTTCGTTGAAAATCACAATTGGGTTCCAATATTGTAAATGGTAGATTAGGTCTGCAATGCTTTTGGATTCCAAGTGCTTCAAGGAAGATAGATTACTTGACTCTACTCCTAATTGAAGAGAATTAGTAGCACACACTCACTTGCATGCATTTCTATTGATTGTATATTTTTTGTATGACTTTGAATGATGCATTTTATGTCATTCATCACACTCCACACTTGTACATCTTGCATTTAGGATAGTGTGTTGTGTTTTCCTTGGCAAAGAGATTTTTTCTCTTACCACGGTGCAGGTCGCTGGCTATGCACCTGCCTAAACTGCGGTCCCAACAGCGATTGGTTCCAGAGATTGCATCCTTAGGGAACCGCGGAATGTGCACATGTCTTCACAGCGATTCCTACCACAGTATTCTCCAATAGACACATGTTGCCGACATTACGGCATGTGCCCTTGCATGCACAGCTGTCTCAATCGCAATGTTGTCCAGACGGTGCACTGTTGTGTGTACCGTAGTCTAGACAACTTGTCTGAGCCGCTGTCTACCCAACAATAATGACAGGATTTTGTTACATGTTTTTAAAACGGCTTCATTTCATCTAAGGCTTCATATAATATATATATATATATATATATATATATATATATATAGAGAGAGAGAGAGATCTTTTCCCTTGTTTATCTCTTTAGAGTTTTAGAATTCATTCCAATTTCATCCTTTGAGAGCTCAAAAGTGACTTACAAGAAAAGTAAGCAAGATTGTATTTTTCTTAACCGAAACCCAAGCACCCATCATTCATTCATGAATCAAGCATCATCTAGCTTCATCGAGGATGTATTTAAGCATGGGTCTTCATCAAAATATTTGACTTGGTAAGTAGAACATCATCTTCATTCATTCTTGTGTTCTTGTTTAACAAGAAATCTCTTTTATGACTTATTTGCATCTAGATTAAGATTTTAATTACAAGTTAAGATGTTTGTGTTGATTGTTGGGTTGTTGTATTATGATAGTTATTGCATCTAGGTGTGCTTTTATTTCATATAGCTAAGTTATATGTATGTCATATAGCAACATGATATATAAGATTGTTTGAATCGTTCATTCATGATTAGATAAGCATTAATTGTGTTGACCTAGCATTTGTGCATTTAGAATATTCACATATCTACATTAGGTTGCATATCTCTTCTTTTATGAGTTCAGTCTTATATGTACCGTGGATGGTATACAAACAAGAGCCGATAATCGCTATTAAAGGCATGAGGGTAGCAAAAGTGGATTAGTAACCACATAGGTGTGATGTGGTCAAACCTAGGTTGTAATCGTTTTGTAAATAGTGGATTTCATGGCTTGATTGGCTAGCTTTAGCTAATCCCATGGTTTTTACCTTGTCGAAGGTTTTCTACGTAAATTCAAGTGTTATTTATATGCCGTATTTTTTTACTTGAATTTGCTATATGTTGGTTTTAGGGTGTTAATTTGATATTAATATTGATTAATTGAAAAGGTGGCGATTAATTTGGTTAAAACCTATTCACTCCTCTCCCGTTTAATTAGACACATGTTTAAGTTAATTTCATCTTCCACTTTTGTGTTTTTTTTCCTATTTTACAAACCCTAAAATATCTTCTTCTTTTATTCAAAATATTTTTTTTTTTGCATACAACTTCAAACATCACAAGTTTTTTTATATTAAAAAAGAGTTTTCATATTTTCCAATACAACAAATTTGAAATTAGTTTTTTTTTCTGAATTACCACCCACGTTCAATCTTCACCATGACTAAATAATATATATATAATTCTTTTTTCTAGAAAAATATATTTAGAATTCTTTTTTTACTCAATAGAAATTTTTTTTACTCAACTTAAAATCGAAAAGAGAAAAACAAATATTATTTTTCCTATTTTCACAATTTAATCTCCGAAACAGATTTTTTTTAATTATTATTGTTTCGATATCTTCTCTTTTGCTCAATTTTCTTATTCTCTGTTTTATTTTTATTTAATTACTTCATATCTCATTTCTATTTCCCGTTTCAAATTTTATAAAGAGGGGTATTTAAAATGGATAATATTAAAATAAAATAGGGTGTCTTTAGAAATTTAATTTTTTTAAATGGAGTGTCTTTAGAATATTAGTGTCAAAAGATAAAATAGATAATTTTGAAAAGAAAAAAAAAGCATCTTTAGAATTTTTTTAAATTTTAAAATTTTAGAATGAAATGTCTTTAGAAATGAAGTGTAAAAAGAAAAATATTTGATTGTAAGAAGAAACTCTATTGTTTGTGTCTAATTTTTTGTTTTGTGGGCAAAAATGCCCTTGAATGATTTTTATCACTTAAAAGTTAAAACCGAAAACAGGCAGAAAAATGAAAGAAAAAATAGATATTGAAATAGAGAGAGAAAAAGTTATAAGTTAAAGAGAAAATTAGAGGAGAAAAAGTTATTGGTTTGTATTGAGAAAATTGGAAGAGAGAGAAAATTGGAAGTAAGAGAGAGAAAGTTGTTTTCTAATTATTTATAATAATTTTATTAAAAAGTAATTAATAAATATTAACGGAAGGGCAATTTGTTACTTTCCATCTGAAAGATAATGTCATCGTTAACTTCGATGGTCAAAGCTCAAGTCAATGGTACTTTTTCATAATTTGTGAGAAACTCATCAATGGCTCTGATTTGGGTAAAAGTTAGGGTCCAGAATGTAATTTTCACTTGTTTAATTGGAATGTCCCTTGTACTCATATTTTTCTTTTTATCTTTAGTACAAAATATCTTGCAATTCTTAAAAAAAAAAAAAAAAAAAAAAAAAAAAAAGGTCACCTTGGTGTCCTCTTTAAGGGTTTATATTATTAAAAAAAGAAGTCATTACATTAATTTATTTATAGAAAGATTAAACCAACTTAAATTTATGATATAAAACGTTGACTTCAATATCTAAACCACTCATATTCTATTAATCTAAGAGTTGTAATTGCATTCAAATCTCAAACATAGTATTAAAAGCACATGAGTGATTGAGATGTTGAAGTCAAAATTTTAAATTATAAATTTAAGTTGATATAACTTTACCCATTTATTTAATATATATAATATTCTACTATTCAAGTATCAAAGGTTCAATAAAACCAAATTATTTAATGTGGAAATGGTGAGATATGTCATCTTTTTTAAGGTGTGTTGTGATGATGTCACCCTTATAATAATTTAAGTTTAAAAGGCACCTATTATGGTGAACTACCGAAATTACCCCTAAACTTTAATTTTTAAAAAACAACTTTCTGAACTCGTTGGTATCTCCCAAAAAAACTTGTCTGAAAAACTTGACTCTGTCTCTAAAAAAGTTATCTCTCTCCAGATTCTGCACTAGAAAGTAACAAATATTTATGATCTTCACTTAAATTTCTTTTATGCATTTCAGATATTTTGCATTCATTTCTCTGTGGGTTAACAATGTATTCATTCCTCGATAACAATGTATCTTTTTCAGATTCTACACTAGAATGTATGAAAATGGAAAACATCAGTGTTTTTTTCTTGTATGACCGAGAATATTTAAAGATAAATCGAGCTTATTTTGTATTTGAACGAGGTTTTGTTTAGTTTGAAAAAAGCTCGATTATTGGAAAAAAAAGCTCGACAAAAAAATGCTCGATCCCTTAGGAAAAGTTCTCGATCCCTTAGGAAAAGTTCTCGATCCCTGGACAAAAGTTCTCGAACCGTTATAACTCGATAATTTGACAAATAATATCGTTCCTTTAAAAACGTTCTCGATCCCTTTAAAAATTTCTCGATCCCTTAGAAAAAGTTCTCAGTCACTTAGAAAATGTTCTCGATCCCTTGATAAAAGTTCTCGATAATTTGACAAATATTCTCGATCCCTTAAAAAAGTCCTTGAACCGTTAGAAATGTTTTCGATCCCTTAGAAAAAGTTCTCGTTCCCTTGTTAAAAGTTCTCGATCCCTTGATAAAATTTCTCGATAATTTGACAAATATTCTCGATAAAAGTTCTCGAATCGAACCATTATAAAAGTTCTCGATCCGTTGTAAATTATTCTCGAACCCATGAAAAAGTTCTCGATCCCTTATAAAAAATACTCTATCCATTTGAAAAAAGCTCGATCACTTAGAAAATGTTCTCGATCCCTTTCCAAAAAGTTTGATCCGTTTGCAAATGTTCTTGATCCATTACAAAAAAAGCTCGATTCCAAAGAACATGTTGTCGATCCGTTACAGTTGAGAAATTTTTGTAATTCTTAGTAATCGTAAAAGTAATTTTTTTTTATTTGTTAATAATTGTTTGTGATGATGATTTTCACAGGACAATGGATCGGGTTAGATTAGTAATATCTTACAACGGTCGATGGGAGTAATTAGTTGATGGAAGTCAGAGATTTCTTGGTTCCGATTACCAAGGAATGTATGTGTCCAGAAATATGACTTACGAAGAGCTGGTGTCGATCGTACAAACCGTTGTGAAGTACTATGTGAACAAATACGCTGCTGATCTACAATCTATATCAACCGTTCCCGGGATAACATGTCGCACATTTATAAGAAATTACGATGATGTTTTGTTTATGCTAGGGGAAGATAGGGTGATCCCTCAAGTATATGTCAGTTTAATTGAGAGGGTTGCAGGAGGTGTCATCGGTGAAGAAATCCCTCCTCATGATAGCACCCAACGCTTTAGATCTTCAGGCGGAAGCAACCAGTTTTTCACAGAAAGAAGTGTGATTAACGGTAGGGAAAACCTATGTGGTGTCCCACCGGAAGTAGTCGACCATGGTGATATAGTTGGAGCTCAATTGGACGATGATTTCGGTTGTCATATTGAAATGAATGATGGGTAGTATAACCACCAATACAATGAGATGTAGAATGAAATGAACCTCATAACTTACCAATCCATGAGGTGGCTAATGAGCCAAATTTTCATCTGGTACATAATGTAGCGAATAATGAGGAAGATTAAGAACCGTTCGAAACGAAAAGACGTGCAAGACGTGTACACAGATGTAGTTCCAATGCAGTACATATAGCTGGGACATCTGAGGTCCGGCCTGATGTAACTCCAGCTGATTCTGAGAATGCCAGAACGTGGGTTATTCCAGGAGCAGAATCATACTCGTTTGGTATTGGTGTAAGCAGGAACTTGGTAGAAGATGAACCTACCAGCATAATATATAAAGGTCAATTTTTTTCTACTAAAAAGGATTTGAAGAGATTGGTTGGGCATTTTGCAATGCTGCACAATTTCGAGTGGAAGGTGAAAAGTTCGAATAAGACAACATTACATCTGGTTTGTTTGATGGACAACTGTACGTGGAAGTTAAGAGCGGTTAGGAGAGATGAAGCGACATACTTTCAAGTAAGAAGTTTTATCAACGAACACTTTTGTCAGTTAGAAGAGATTCACCGCCGTCATCGACAAGCTAGTGCAGTCATAATTGGAGAAGTGGTTGCACCTAGATTGCAGCAACAAGATGGTCGACTAATGCGTCCGAAGGATATAATCGCCGACATGAAAACAATGTATGGCATCCAAATAATGTACAGTAAGGCACATCAAGCCCTTGATTATGCATTATCACTGACCTATGGAACGCATGAGGAAAGCTTATAAATGCTGCCATCATTCGGTTACATGTTAGAACAACAAAATCCCGGAGCGATTACTGACTTACAGTGAGATAAAAATGGTAAATTCCTATACTTTTTCATGTAGTTGGGTGCCTCAATCAGAGGATTTAAGAGGTGTATGCGTCCAGTTATTGCCGTTGATGGTACCCATTTAAAGGGTAGATTCGGGGGCACAATGTTTGTTGCAACTGCACAAGATGGAAATGAACAGGTTTATCCAATTGCTTTTGGGTACGGTGACTCGGAAAACAACCTATCATGGGAGTGGTTTTTGGATTGCTTGAAAAGTGCCCTAGGCCATATAGATGATTTGGTTTTAATTTATGATCGACATGCAAGCATTCAAACAGAGATTTCTAAAGTGTTCTCTTATGCCACTCATACCATATGTTGCTGGCACTTTTATGAAAATAGTAAGAAGCGATATCATAGAAAGGATGTTACCGCAATAATGGACAAAGCAGCCAGAGCGTACACCGAGTTGCAATATAACCGGCATATGGAAGAGTTACGAACCTTGCACCCGAATGCATATGAATATGTAATTGATGCCGGTCCACAGAAGTGGTCCCGTGTATACTGCCCCGACAGAAGGTATAGGATCATGACAACAAATGTTGCAGAATGCATAAACTCATGTCTTAAATTTACACGGTAACTGCCTATGTTGACTTTGGTATAGTTCATTACGAATATGCTACAACGTTGGTTTCACGATCGGCATAGGGTTGCACAATCCATGCATCATCAGTTGACCGACGCAGCACATCTTGTGATCCTCAAACGTGTTGATAAGTACAATTTTATGACCGTTAATCCAGTTGACTGGAACATATTCTCGGTGAAGCGGGCTGGAAAACAGTGGACCGTTGACTTAGCCCAAAAAATATGCACATGCAATAAATTCCAAATGAACCTTCTTCCATGTTCTCATGCTCTCGATGCCGCAAGGTACATCATACAATTTTGTGTACGGTTAATATTACTTAAACGTGAATCCTATCGTTTTCAATGTTTTTATAGGGACCGAAACATAGATTTCACATCTCTCTGTGCGGACTACTACAAGCGACAAACACTTATCGATGCGTACTCGGTTCCTATTATGCCGGTTGGACATCCTTCCACTTGGATTGTGCCATCGGACATCGCTGAGAGAGTCGTTTTGAATCCAAGCTCCAGGAGACAAGCAGGCCGACCGAGGTTTCACCCCGTATCTCGTCTCCGGAGAGAACAACTACACAGAATTGTAGACAATGTCGACAACCAGGGCATAATTCGAGGATCCTTTGAAAAAGTTCTCGATCCTTTGCAAAAGTTCTCGATCCTTAGAAAAAGTTCACGATCCTTTGCAAATAGTCTCAATCCTTTCAAATTAGTATTGATCCTTTGAAAAACCTCTCGATTAATTGAAAATTTTTCTCGATCATTTTAAAAAATCTCGACCCTTTGAAAAACATTCTCGATCGTTTAAAAACATTCTCGTTCTTTTAAAAACATTCTCGATCCTTTGAAAAACCTCTCGATTCTTTGAAAAATCTTCTCGATCATTTTAAAAAATCTCGACCCTTTCAAAAACATTCTCAATGGTTAGAAAAAATTCTAGATCCTTTGAAAATAGTTTTGATCCTTTGAAAAATCTATCGATTCTTTGAAAAAATTTCTCGATCATTTTATAAAATCTGGACCCTTTCAAAAACATTCTCGATCGTTACAAAATTATTCTCGATCGTTTGAAAAAATTCTCGATCCTTTAAAAATAGTCTCAATACTTTTAAAAACCTTTCGATTCTTTGAAAAATCTTCTCGATTCGAAAAAAATTCCTCTCTTCTCGATCATTTTGAAAAATCTCGATCCTTTGAAAAACATTCTCGATCGTTAGAAAAATATTCTCGATCGTTTTAAAAAATTCTCGATCCTTTGAAAATAGTCTCGATCCTTTGAAAAACCTCTCGATTATTTGAAAAATCTTCTCGATCATTTAACAAAAACTCGATCACTTTGAAAAACATTATCGATCGTTAGGAAAATATTCTCGATCGTTTCAAACAATTTCTCAATCCCTTAAAAACATTCTCAATGCTTTTAAAATGTTCTCGATCCTTTGAGAAATAATCTCGATCGTATGATAAATTTCCTCAAATCTTTCTATAAAATTTCCTCGATTTCGCTTGAAATATTCTCGATTTATTATTTTTTTTTTAAATGCTCGATACCACAATTTCATCTTCCTCATAACATATTCAACCTCATTTCAAACCCAAACCAAAACCACAACCATTGTCAACCCTAATCTACAATTTCAATCAACAGAACAAGTCTAAAATGCAATGATAAGTTATCAACAACAAATCGATAAATAAAACAAACTGAACTTACCTCTGTCAATCGCTGCGAAATGTACTGTATTCCCGTTCCGATCAATAAGTTGTCGATTCCCTCGCCGTCGATTTCGTTGTCGTCGGTTTCTTTCTCATTGTTGCTTTTCTCATACTCACAAAACGATAACTTTCTCTCTTTTTCAATTTTGTCGGGGTATTCTCGTATCTTTACGTTAAATGGTGTCTTTTAAACTTACATTACTAAACTGGTGATATTTACACAACACCCCTCTGAAATAGTGCTATTTATTTTTCGAGCCCATTATTTAATTCTAAAAAATATAAACAAACAAACTTCACCTCCGTTCCAACTATAAGTTTATAATAAAGTCATGGAGACACAACCAAAAGGTAAAAAGGAAAAAAGGAAAAAATACATATAATAAAAATAAATAAATATCCGTCAAGGAAGCTTAAAGTTTGGTTTGTTTGAGATGTTGAAAATTAAGTTGGATATATATGTCCTAGTTCAACCATTTATGTTGACAAATAAGTTCGTTTGTGGTGATGACACATAATAATTAGAGAGAGAATTTTCATAGTTGTAAGTTGAATGAGTCGAGGCTTGGTATCTGAATTTGGTAGTTGTATGTTAACGACGTTCACATGAATAATGCTCCCCCCACTTATTTCCATCACTGCAAATTTGGTCCACTTCTTTCATTTTTGATGTTGACTTGTCACTCCCTATTTCTCAATTATCTATATCTTACCCTTCAAATTTATTGCACTAATTTTACAATTAATCAACTCTTAGTTTCAATGGTGCCATTAGCACCATTCACTATTGAGTATTGAAATAATGAACACAAAATTGCTGTTTCGAAATTTAATGAAGACTCATTAATACATGTTTTAAAGATATTTAAGTTTATAAATTTATATATGGCTCGTAAGTAGTAAGTGTTAAATATGTTTCAATATTTAAATAAATGATAATAGTACATAATCCCATGAAGAAGAAAATATTTTAAAGTATTTAGGAAATGACAAATTTTCTATTTACAGAGCAGAAATAATGCTCCTCGACAAGCGAATCTTTTTCTCGAATGGCTAAAGATTATTGTTGGGTACGTTCTTCCTTTATTAAGTTACTATTACAACATAAATTGTATTAATTTCTTGTACAGTTTTGTTTTGTCATTTGTGGATCAAATTTACCCCAAATTATTTAGTTACAAGTTAGTTAGTAATATTTATTAGTTTCTGTGGTTTTATTCATATTAAGTGTTGATGTACGTAAGTGGCATTAAGGGGTGACTTGACTTGACATTTCTTTATTGTTTAATTTGCAGCTGTTGTTGTTACTTGTTAGGTTAACCCCACATGTAGATGTCTCACTTTGAGTGGAGTGGGGCTAAGTAGCTAGTTTCCATTGATAGCCAATGTTCTTCATTTTCCAAGTGGTCCTCTTTACTCGTTCAAGTCTCAACAAGAAGTACTCTTCCTCTTTGGCTTTGTTTAAAACAAGTACTCTCCTAGTCTCCTCTCCTAAGTTTTGTGCTTTTATCTTCTTTTTGTAGTACATCCCCTCTTTAAGACTTTTTTTCTATTTTTCAATACTACTAGTCCACTACTACTAGAGAGTAGCTAGAGTAGGACCCTTATTGATGGACATCAAATAAAAGCATTCCCTTGCAATCCCCCACAAATGATATATACTATTCAAATTCTCTCAAATCTAATAATATACTTCACACTAGTTTTAACCAGTTTTAGAAAAACCCAAATCAATAATTTCTTTCTTATTCTAGTTTTTTTTTTTTTTAATGTTTGATGAGAACCCATTTTTGGATATCCTTGTTTGTTTGGAAAAGGTGGGTATGTATGCAACTATATATATCATATGCATGCATGATTATGGCTATCTAGCTACTTGCCTAGCTACTTCAATCATATAACTCAAGTGGGACTTATTTGGTTGATATTGATTTGTTTTGGTTGAGCAATTCCATCATATATAATATTTAGCTTCTGTAGTTCTTTTTAGGCATCTATGAGATTTGTAAGAAAACCTAAATCATGAATTGGATAACCCCACAAAGAATTGTTGTTGCTGTTGGACTCGGTGCCCCAGCAACATAAGCAATTAATCATTCAGGAAATGATTTCCTTTTCAACAAAGATATAGATGGAGTGTCATGTAACTATAACTGGCACTGAATAGCTGGAATTTAAGCAGTCCAATTATTGGTTTGGAAGCATTGCTTTATTTTATTACATCTTTTAACCAAAATTATGGACGATCAATTATTGATTAAGCTTACACGTCTACACTTACAATTGATGCAAATTTATTTAAGAAATGATTGCTAAACTACTATATTCTAATATTATACAATGTCCACCAATCTCCTCTGCCACCGTACAGGAACCTCCACCAACAATTGAAATCTACAGTAAAGGGATCTCCACCGGGCGATGGAGATGGTCTCCACCTTTTTTTTCATTTTTTATCATTGTTAAACAAATTTTATATTTTAAAATTGGAAATATATAAATATAATATTGCAATATTTATTTCTGAATAATATGTAATAGAAATACATTTTATATGTTGGGTTCGAAAAATTAATGGCACCTTTTAGGAGGGATTTTATGAAAATATCATTATATTAATAAATCATGTTTAAAACACAATTTAAAATGTGGAGACGAAAATACATATGTCATCACTATCATTGTGAAGAAAGAGAGAAAAAGTAAAGAGACAAAAGTGAAATCGTGTTTTTTACTTGCATTCGAGGTTTTGTATTTAATGAAAATTGTTGAGGAAAATGAATTCGAGCTTTTATTTGCATTCGAGTTTTTGTTTTTCGAGATTTTAACATGTAATCTTACTTTTATACAGAAACTTCAAACTTTTGTATAAAATCTCTGAGTTTTTGTACAAAAACTCGAAGCTTATATTAAAAAACTCGAACCTTTCATATATAAGTTCGATCCGAGCTTTTATATAAGCTTCGAGCTTTTATACAAAAGCTCGATCCGAAATTTTATAAAAGTTCGGAGGTTGTATAAAAGCTCGGATCGAGCTTTTGTATAAAAGCTCGATCCAAATATACAAAAGCTCGCTTCGAGCTTTATCTTAAAGCTCCGAGCTTTTGTAATTACATTTCAGATTCTTTTGTAATTATATTTCCGGTCTTGTAAGTACTGACCAGGAAAAAAAAAGCTCCGGGGGCGTTCCCCCCCCCCCCCCCGTCTACATAGCCCTACTAAACTAATTATCCAATGAAGATGCATTGATAATGTTATGATATTTCTTAAACAGACATCTATGACGAAGATGAAAGAATAAAATCTTCAAAAATTTCAAAGTAAGTTGATTGAAGTACAAAGACAACTTTTAATGGCATTTTGGACAGTTCATTATAACAGGTGCCTTTTAAACATAAGTTATTAAACTGATGACATCATCACAACACAAGAAAAAAAAAAGGTGACAATCTTCACCATTTCCACTTATATGTTTTGAATTTTTCTTCTTTTCCAATCTTTTAAATAATTTGTAATTTTGTAATTTTTGATATTTGACATTGTCTCAATGAAATAATACAAGGGAAAAATCAGAACCATAAAATAATTACAGGGTCTCTACAACATTTACAACATTTGTCAAATTTTGCTTCTTTCATTAAATTAAATAAATAGTCAATTTTGTAATACTGAATTATTTATAAAGGAATACAAGTATTTTTGGTCATAAGGGAATACAAGTATTTTTGGTCATGGCACAATAGTAGGTATTTAAAAAGTAATCAGTCAAAACAGTGTTTTTTTAGTCAATTTTAAAAAAAAAATCATTACAAGAACTATTACAATAGGACTGTCAAAACTTGTCGAAATCAACAATACATGTACGGTCTGGATATCTACTCCCGTTACGGAAGATAACTACTCCCACAATCCGAGAAAAAAAACTCCCTACACATGTTTATAAAATACGTATCGTGAGATTTGAACTCATCACCACTTATGTGGAAGGGAGGTGACCTATCAGCTCTGCTAAGAGGTAAACCGAGGCAAAACAATATTTTTAAGCAAATATGTTGAGTTCGAGTGTTAACTTTTTGGTCGTTCTGGAAGGACCATTTTGATACAGTTTTAATAAATTGGGGACCAAAAGAATTAATACGCATATATCATGCAACAAAGCAACATTTATTGAAATTTTTGGGGACCAAAAGAATTAATACGCATATATTGTGCAACAAAGCAACATTAATTGAAATTTGTAGGGACCATAGTGCAATTCCCCAAGAAAAAATAAACAACTAATGGTAGGTTTAATAGTGACTTTTTCAAGTTAAATGCTAACCATTGGTCTATCAACTAATGGTAGGTCTAATTTGTGTAATTAACACGAAGGATATGCATGCAATCATAACTCACGGTAAGTCTAGTGCCATATCCCCTTACTAAAATAAAAATGATTTTAAGATCTATAACTTCATGATGTAGCTACAGGTATAGGTTGTATATGCTTGAACTCTTAAGAAGATGCAAATATGAATTAAGTTCTACAGGAATTTATGAGACAAGCATAAATGAAAATATGGATAATTGAAGACAGATAGTTAATCCTTCATTCTTCATCAATAACGTGGTGTTTTGATTGTATAGAATGTCCAGAAAAAATATGAAGTTAATTTGATATTTTCTGCCTATATGTTTAAATAATAAAAGATATCACAACCAAAAACATTTTAAAAAAAATAAAATAAACTAATATAAACAAGTAAATGTACCTCTAACATTCTGTCTGCACTAATGAGTACTTGAAAATCTGGGAGTAATTTTCTGATAAGAAACTCAAGCAGCTATGGATGACTTCATTTCATTGAGAACACGGTAATACGAATTGAAATCTGCAGTGTTATGAAAGTCGGGAATAAAATCTGAAAAAAATCTCAGAACTGCAGCCAGATGTTGCGAGTCATTTGAGGCAAAAGTTGCTTCCAAAAACAACGAGGGCCGGACAGTTGTAACCTGAAAAATGACTTCACTCGTGTTAACAAATTTGTCTTCCTAAACTTACACAAATAGAGGTGCCAGCAAAATACACAACTGATGTAACATTTTGGGGCAGGACTATGATAAGTTAAAGTATTATCCAAATAATGTAACATATATAAAGAGAGAAGTTTCATAAAACAATTGGCAACGTTTATGATTTTAATATCTAAAGTGTTAATTAATTAATTCCTCAATCAGCTTAGTAAGAATTACCTTGTGCTTCCACGCATAACGTAAAGCTTCACGATAATATCCATCTTGCACTAGTAATAACACATAGTCTTGATGTAGAGAGAGTTGTCTTAACATATCAAGACCCAGCTTCCTAGTTTGGATACTCTGCCGACCTGATTCTAGGAGCTGCAATGCAACTTCCTTTGAGGGTTCAAGAATCTACAAAAAAACAGCTTCACAGTCAAATTCAATAACAATTTAACCATTAAACATAGCAGATTAAGAATTCACTGTTTAACAGCCATATGTAAAAAAAGAGATACTTAACAACCTTGTTTATAATGAACAATCCTAGCTCTGCATATCGCTCATAGCGTGACAGCAATTGTACTGTCAACACATAAAGACTTGGATGTATTTTGATCTTTTCCAAATTGGCACTGCATAAAAGAAACAGATAAAAACTCATGGCATCAAATTCAAACCCCAGCATTCCAACCCCAAAAATTACACCAAATGTTTTTGTGCTACCACTTATTCCTCCCATATCCTGAACTATAGAGGTGATACCGAGTATCATTTTAAAACCAAGCATTGATTCACAGGTCCTTTGTGCAAAACCAAGCAAGGTACATTCTGTAAATGCAGGATAATTTTATCTTCATCTTCAATCAGAACTATGGTTTTGTTACATAATTTCTTAGTTCTACTTTATATTACTGACAGTAGTTTAAATTTACAACATTAACTGATTTTTATAATTCCATCACAATAACCTAGTTATTCCAATAGCTCTAGTAACATTAGTAAGCTAACTCCTGATTTTTGTAACCATATAATAACCAGAATTTTGCTTCAGGCTGCCCTTTTTTTTGGTTAAACAGTCGGAAGCAAGCAGTAATCACAGAACCAGACAGCTCATTCAACTTGCAATCTTACTCTGTAAAAAATTAGGTTTCTCGAATTCATACCGGCTATATACATGGACTAAAACGTAGTAATAACTTAATTCAGTAATAAGCTAGCTTTGCATATGGATCCATGCACATCTTCCTTAAACATTACTAACACACCCCTCACGAGTAAGGGGTTTGCCACATGGCTCAAACCCAAATATAAACAGATAACAAATAACAAATCACATGAGTGGACATGAACCCAGGCACTCTTTGGGCCAACAATAATATTTAAATGCTACTAACACACCCCTCAAGTGCAAAATCAATGAGCTTCGCTTGCCACATGGCTATAACCCAAACACAAACAAATAACAGATATCAATAATCACGTGAAAGGACTCGAACCAAGACACTTTTTGGTAAAACAAGGCTCTGATACCATGTTGGAATTCCCTAGACCCAAAGCTTAAGCTAAAAAAAAACGCTAAACAATAGTATCCAAAGACTATGAGTGTTTGGTATGGCTCTATTGGCCAAAGAGTTTATATTAAAGCTTAATATTAAAAAAGGCTCTTTCAAGTCAAATGGTAGAAACTCAAATTTTAAGCCTCTACAAGAAGCTCTTTTTGAGTTTTTTAAAAAGAAAATAATTTTCTTAAATACCCTTATTATATTTCACAAATTCCAACATATCATTTTGAATAGAAAATCTATTTTATTTCTCAAATACATTTTTGTAATTTATTACCATCAAAAGTATTTGTTTTTTATTTCATAAGCAAACGCAAAGTTTTTTGTTAAAAGCTCCACTCCCAAAAGATCTACTCCTAAAAGTTTTACTTGACAAGACATTCCAAACACACCCTAACAGACAGCAAGTGGAAGCATATCACAGTTAAACCATTTCTTTAACAATGATTGGCATAAACCACATAACTATAATTGCATTGTCTGAATCACTACAAATATTAGCTTACCTGCGGAGGAACTCAACGATGATGGAAACTAGGTATGAAGGGTCACCCACCATCTCTTCCTCAACAGAAGCAAACACAAATCTGTACATCTCGTCCGGTGAAATTGCTGGTGAAGTCAGTTGAGAATCCTGCTGCTCAGCGATATTAGCATTAATCGAACTGTCACTTGACCCAGGAAGCTGATATTTTAAAGAAGAACGGTGGACTTCATTAGCACTATCAGCACCTGATAAACTAGCTCTATCCGCTTTACAACCACCAAGTTGAAGATCATTTGAATTTGTTTTCGGTTCAAAACTGGAAATGTCCTCAGATTCTGAAGCTGAAAAAGTAGATGATCTATTGAGAGATTCATTGTCAATTCCAGCAGCAGATTCATGTCTTATGGATTTCCCGAGTCCATCTATTCTACTGGTGGATACATCAGTGCTGGACACAGGGCTGTTAACATTTGGCACATTGGATGGGGAAGTCTTCTCATTCTTTAGTCCCTTAAAATAACTTCCTGTTTTAATTGAGTGGGAGTAAGAGGTAACTAATACATCTATTGCCCTGGCAACCACGGACACAGGTCTGCGTTCCAGAATCACAGTTCTCACTATTCCCAAGCACAATTGTTTAGCCTAAAACAGCAACACAAATATATAATTAACACCACTAATAATTATATATTTTCAAATCTGGAGGACAATAGAACACGGTAAAGAAACAAAACTACTCAATGCGATATACAGAACATCTTATAGATTCAACTTTATATGCATAAAAATTCTTGTTTCATTATTCCAAAACCTGACATCATTCAAATTTTTATCATTCTTAAGATGGTAACTCCAACTTGTTTTACGTGATCGAGATCATTCTCCACTATGACTGAGTCAACAATGCTGTGAAAGGAAATGGGATTTATGTTCATAAGGTGACCAAATCCCTCAAAGAAACATAGAAGACATTTAATCTTAAAATTTATTATTTAACCTTGTACGTTTCCAGCTTTCGACGTTGCAGGAATTCTAAAACTGATGGCACTTCTGAGCTACTGGCAGAAATTGCCTGCAATTATATAAAGGGGCAAGTAGGACAACAATTAACTGGTTATTAATAATTAATTATGAGACAAAGATATGATAAAAACTTACCTCCAGATCTAAATGGATCTTCCACGAACGCTTATTAGAAATGTCACAAATGAGGTCAGGAACAAGAAAAGTCCAGTTATCTCCATAAATGACTGATTCACCAGTATTATTGACCTCTGAATTTTCACTTTCTCTGAATCGAGAGGAAGAATAGGATCTCGGAAAACCCCTCAACAGTAAAGGAAGTGGAGCAGATACGGGAACTCGAGAATCTGCAAATATGTCATACAGTATCACCACTTTCGCATTTACTTGATGAACAAGTAGAACATTATCTACCACACTCACGGCAATCTTGCTTGAGTAAATAGGCAAAGAACCCTGCATTAGGTGAACATTCAAAAATCATATCCAATACCAATGTCAAATTATAGCAGAGGAATTCAATGTGCACATGCATGTGCGTGATGCATCTAACTTATCTTCAGCAAATTTACACCGTTCGAATTTTGATTAAGATGGAAACACACATAAGCACTGATAGAGATCTAAATTAATCAAAAAATAGCCTGTTGAGCCATTTGCGCCATGCATGCTAAGCATAGGCTTTAAGATTGGCTACTAAATTGTTCAAGGTTGTCTTTTATGGTTGGCTAAAAATGATAGCTTCTTCAAATACTTCAGAGTTCAGACTCCAAATGAAATATTAGCCAACAAGTATGTTCTGCCTCTACTTTAGCTAATATCTGATTATATATCCAAAAAGTATTCAGATTGAATAAGAACTATAGACAATAAGTGGAGCTATGGTCCAGAATTCTTGGGTATCCTATGCCAGATTGGTTACATTAGGCATTAAACTTTCTAATGATGCTTCTTCGAAAGTTTTTTTTTTTTTTCCCCGAATGACACTCCTTCTCTTACCCCATAAAGTTGGCTATCTCCCCAAGCAACGCAAGGGTTCAAACTGTTTCTTACCCTCACCTCTAAACGAAAGAAAGAGGAAAAGAGGGGAAGGGGGAGCAGATGTGGTGGTGGAGGAAAGTGTTGATGATGATGATGATTTTTTAGTGTAATTTTTCAAAATAAACTTTTATATACCATGCATTTATAGGTGAGGAAGGGGTAACCCCATAGCCTTCAATTAATTACCCAGTTACAAAGCAGGTGGTTGAGCATCTGGCATTCAGGAAGAAGAGTTTAAAAATTGGATACATCAAATCAAAGAATCAGGCTAATCATATCAACTTTACCAAAACCTAGGAAACTTTCTTTATATTCAAAACTAATGTCAAAGAAGCTAAGAGGGTTATGTGTATCTCAGTTGAAATAATTATTTGCAGGTTACAGGGATAAATAAAATCAACTTATGCAAAGCTAAGAGGATTTTATAAAAAAGTGGGAATGCAGTTCAGCATCAATCTAGTTGCCATTCATGGCTACTGGTTGAAAACTAATAGGTTTTACACTTTTACTAGACAAAATGAGTTACCAAAGACTTCAGACTAGCTTGCTACAAGTCTTTTACGGTTTCTGCTTGGAGTTGAAACCCAGGCTTTAGAATAAATCATAGTCATATTATTTTGTCAAAAAGTAGCATTCGGTGACTGGGAAAATGTAAGAAATTAAAGGAAAGTAGGGAGAAAGCTTTCTACATTTGTGTAGAAAGCCATGAAACTGTTCTCTTTTCAAAAACATCATTACAACTTTTAATTTATAAAAATTGTTCTTTTTAATTTTGTAGGTAAAAAGAACACTCAATAAATTAAATTAAATTTTATTAATATTATTTAATTAGATATGTTAGAGTGCTTAAATATTATTGTTAGGTCATTTTCTAATCGGCTTAAGCTTTTAGGTCTAATAGGTATAACATGGTATCAAAGCTTTGTTGACCCCGGAGTCCTAGATCGAGTCCCCCACGTTAATATTTGAATATGTTATTTGTTGTGTGTTTGTGTTTGGACTCAAACCACGTGGCAAGTCAGTTGGATGCTGGTCTTACACATGAGGGGTGTGTTAGAGTGCTTCAATACTTTTGTTGAGCTATT
This sequence comes from Dipteronia dyeriana, assembly GCA_032871835.1. Lineage (NCBI taxonomy): Eukaryota > Viridiplantae > Streptophyta > Magnoliopsida > Sapindales > Sapindaceae > Dipteronia > Dipteronia dyeriana. The sequence continues at coordinate 12,376,310 of CM065299.1, read as the reverse complement.
TCTTATTGGCTTAAACTTTTAGTTTGATGGTCACTAACAAGGATAAAACAATGAAGAAATAAATTTCAAAAGAGGAAAAAACTAAATAATTTTTTGAAAATAATAGTCTGGATTCAATTTATGTTTAAAGAATGGCTGTTATTTTGGCTTTGTTTATTTATTTATTTTTATGTTTTTGATGATATCAATACTAGACGCATTTTCATAGTTTTTGTTTTTCAAAAAATATTACCAAACACATTTGAGGATTAAAAAAATATCAAATGCAATTCAACATTTCATTTCATAATTTTATCCTCTGAAAACTGAACCAAAAATGATACCAAATGAAATGACAAGACATGCCAAGTGATAGTTTCATAAATATGCATTTTCCATAAGCTGCCTTGCAGTGCCTGAAGGCCATGATTTTCAGAAAAGCATGTCATTGACCAAACTATGTCAAGTCTAGGATAGAGTCCCATCAAATCATAAGATTTTATACAGGACCCCCGAATCTCCAACATCTCAATTTCAAAAGTGTACTAGAGAAAGCTCATCAATTTTGTGTTTTAAGGTTCCAAAATCTAATATATCCATTAAAAATTTGCAGATCAAAATGACAAAAAGCTTAGAAAAGTTGTTAGAATATTTCAATATTGATGTAGAATATATTTGTTATTATTGTATAGTTGACAAATCTTCTAATAGTTGACAAATCTTCTAATTGCGGATTATAGGAGATTGATTAGATTAATTGTAGAGATCGTAGGAGATCAATTACTTGATTCTCACTCTGTATTTTTTCCTATATATTGCCTCCCTATGGAGAAGAATAAAGTAACAAAAACTCTCAATTTGTTCATGGTATCAGAGCCTAAAACAAATTTTTAGGTTTCTTCTCTGTTACTGTTTAAAAAAAAAAAAAAAAAAAAAACTTTTTTCGTCTATTGTACTTTGCTACAGCATTTGTCTACGATACTTTGCTACCGTGTTCGTCTACAGTACTCGTTTACAGTATTTTTACTGTTCCAACTGTCAGTTTTACTATACCGACTGCCGGATTTACTGTTCCGCTGCCAAACTCCGGATTTACTATTCCAACTGCCAGATTTACTGTTCCGCTGTCAAATTCTTCGGGTATTTTTTGTTGTTTTTCTTCCGCTACTACTATGCCCGGCTCAGGTACATGTCATTCTACTTTCAGTACTTCTACAATTTCTAGTAATAATACTTGGATAATTGATTCTGGTACAACAGATCACATGACTTTTGATTCTCGAAAATTTATTCATCGTAGTTCAACCGAAACATATAGTGTGTCATATGCTGATGGTACACCCACTCCAGTTAACGGGGTTGGATCTGTATCATTAACGCCATCTTTACACCTGTCATCTGTTTTACATGTGTCTACCTTATCTAATAACTTATTCTCTATCAATTAGATCACTAAATCTCTTAACTGTACTGTCATCTTCTGGCCAACGCATTGTGTGTTTCAGGACATTCACACCAAGGAGACGATTGGAACTGGTAGGGAAAGAGGGGGGTTGTACTACTTTACAACACATAGTACTCCAGGCTCTTCACGCTCATCTAGCCAACCTCATAGAGTAGTACAAGTCAACTCTGATAAGGAAAGTAATATCTATCTCTGGCATAGACGTTTAGGACATTGTTCATTTGGATACCTTAAGTTTTTATTTCCATCCTCGTTTACCGATCAAAATAATTTTCAATGTGAAACATGTGTTTTGTCAAAACATCATCGCACTGTTTTTCCTTCTAGTAATCATAATAGGAGCTCTATACCATTTTCTCTTATCCATTCTGATATATGGGATCCTTCTAATGTTGTGTCTATATCTGGTATGCATTGGTTTGTTACATTTATTGATGACTGCACACATGACTTGGATTTTCCTTTTAAAAAATAAAAGTGATGTATGTGATATTTTTCAAAAAATTTATCACATGATCTACACACAGTTTCATAATAAAATTCAAGTTTTACGTTCTGATAATGGTGGTGAATATCTCAATCACAATTTCAAAACCTTTTGTTTACAAAACGGTATTCTCCACCAAACATCTTGTGCATATACTTCACAACAAAATGGCATAGCCGATCTCTTAGAGGTTGCACGATCTTTACTACTTGAAATGCATATGCCTAAATCTTTTTGGGGTGATGTTATATTATCTGCTGCATATCTCATTAATCGCATGTCGTCCAGTATTTTGTCTTTTCAAAATCCATTGCAATCCTTCTCATTTCTGTGATGTTAACTCTACCTTACATGTTCTTCCTCGAGTCTTTGGATGTATAGTATATGTACATATCCATACTCCTCATTGAGGAAAGTTAGACCCACGTGCTCTTAAGTGTGTTTTTATAGGGTATTCTAGCTCACAAAAGGGGTACAAGTGCTACCATCCTCCGTCTCGTAGGGTGTTTGTTTCGCAGGATGTTACGTTTTGGGAAAATGAGGCATACTTTGCCTCGGAGACTCCTCTTCAGGGAGGGAACTCAAACCATGAAGAGAAGTGTTCTACGGTAGACAATGGTATATCTATTAGTTTGCCCATTAGTTTACTTGAATCTCCATCTATTAGTTTGCCCATTAGTTTACCTGAGTCTCCTACAGACACTATTAGTTTTTCTGTACGTCAATCTTCTGAAGAAAAAAGAGAGAATCCTGAAATGACAGAACCAACTTGGAAAGTGTATGAAAGGCGAAATAAAGGAAAAGAGAACAAAAGGAGTTGGTTCCCATACAGGTGGCACAACCCCTTACTTCCCCTTCTCCAACACTAGTTCATCAATCAGACTCTGAGGTGGAAAATGCTCCTATGGTAATTCCTGAACTCTTTACTTTATCTAATGACTTGTCTAGTGAAAATCACACAGATCCTAACCCCAGTTTACCCACTCGACGGTATCTCAGTCGAGAACATAGACCACCTATACGTTTTGGCTTCTCCTCTGAGCAACCTCCAGCAGGTAGTAAAGCTCTTTATTCTATTACTGATTATACCCAACTCACAGACTTCTGAGTCCTTCAAAACATTTGAACATCAATTATCCTCTGTATTTATTCCTAGTAAATTGCAGGATGCCCTGACTGACCAGAAATGGATACAAGCCATGAAAGAAGAGATAGAGGCGTTACAGAAAAACCACACATGGGAGGTAGTGGATCTACCAAAAGGAAAAAAGGTTGTTGGGTGTAAATGGGTCTATACCATCAAGCATAAAGCAGATGGCTCAATTGAAAGGTACAAGGCTAGACTGGTTGTTAAAAGGTATACTCAGACTTACGGGGTTGACTATCACGAGACTTTTGCTCCAGTAGCCAAGTTAAATATCGTTAGGGTACTCTTCTCTCTAGCAACTAACTTGGATTGACCATTGAAACAATTCGATGTGAAGAATGTCTTTCTACATGGAGAACTCAGTAAAGAAGTTTATATGGAACTCCCACCTGGTTTTGAGTCTCAGAATGGTAAAGTAGTAAACTGAAGAAGGCTCTCCACGGACTAAAGCAATCACCTAGAGCCTGGTTTGGACGATTCAGTACGTCCATGAGAAGAATTGGCCATTGAAACAATTCGATGTGAAGAATGTCTTTCTACATGGAGAACTCAGTGAAGAAGTTTATATGGAACTCCCACCTGGTTTTGAGTCTCAAAATGGTAAAGTAGTAAACTGAAGAAGGCTCTCCACGGACTAAAGCAATCACCTAGAGCCTGGTTTGGACGATTCAGTACGTCCATGAGAAGATTCGGATATCATCAGAGTAACTCTGATCACACATTATTCTTCAAAAGAAGGGGTGATAAGTTCACTATACTGATCGTTTATGTTGACGACATGATTGTTACAGGGAATGATGATCCGGTGATGACTGTTCTTCAAAGCTACTTGGCTACGAAGTTTGAGATGAAAGATTTGGGATTGCTAAGATAATTTCTGGGAATTGAGGTAGCCCGATCAAAACATGGGATTTTCCTTAGACAAATAAAGTATGTCCTTGATCTGCTTAAAGAAACTGGGATGCTTGCTAGCAAACCAGCAGATACCCCTATGGATCAGAATCACATGTTATGTGAGTGTCCAGGTCACCCTGATCAAACCCCGACAAACAAAGAAAAATATCAGAGACTTGTTAGTAAGCTTATCTACCTTTCACATACCCGTCCGAATATTGCTTATGCAGTAAGTGTGGTGAGCCAGTTTATGCATGCTCCCTCTGAGAGCCACATGAACGCAGTTCTTCGAATCCTAAGGTATCTTAAAGGAGCTTCTGGCAGAGGATTAATGTTCTCTCGACATGAACACTTAGACATCGAAGGGTATACAGATGCTGATTAGGCAGGGAATGCTAGTGACCGAAGATCTACATCCGGTTACTTCACATTTGTAGGAGGAATTTTGGATACTTGGAGAAGTAAGAAACAGACAGTTGTGTCACGATCCAGTGCTGAGGCTGAGTTTCGAGGAATTGCCTAAGCTCTGAACTACTATGGCTAAAGAATTTATTGAGCGATTTGGGATTTCATCAAGACAGTAGTATGAAGTTGTACTGTGATAATAAGGCTTCAATTCAGATTGCTAATAATCCTGTACATCATGATCGTACTAAGCATGTGGAGATCGATCGATTCTTCATCAAAGAAAAAATTTAAGAAAAGATAATCGAACTTCCGTTTATTCCAAGTAAAGACCAGCTTGCTGATATCCTTACAAATGCTATCAATGGAAGGAACTTTCATGACTTAATTAACAAGTTAGGCATGAGTGGCATCTATGCACCAACTTCCGTGGGGGGGGGGGGGGGGGGGGGGGGGGGGGGGTAATGTAGAATATATTTGTTATTATTGTATAGTTGACAAATCTTCTAATTGCGAATTATAGGAGATTGATTAGATTAATTGTAGAGATCAATTACTTGATTCTCACTATGTATTTTTTCCTATATATTACCTCCGTATGGAGAAGAATAAAGTAACAAAAACTCCCACTTTGTTCAAAAGTAAACTACTTGCATAAATAGCTGCCAACATGGTCTCATATGCAACTGAAATATTTATCAAAGTGCCAGGCACTGGAAATCTGAGCAAGAATTTACCTGTTGTACGACTGCATCACGGTAAAATCTATATGAGTGGAGTAGCATTGCAACTCTATCAACTTGCAAGCAGTAAATCCTGCCATACCTGTAAATATCAAGAAGGCTTAAGATTTGGCTTTTGTAAACAAGGGAATTTATTTCGAAATTAGACTTAGCTTAAGTAACACCTACACAGTGACAATATAGACATCTTCAGCATCTAGGACAGGCTTACTGTTAACTTCTGGCTTAGCCATCGCCATTTCAAATTTTGGCAACCGAATCATCCCAGCAGATGAAAGCTGCAGAAGAGAAAGCAACCATCTCAAAGTAATGATAGAACTTGATGAGCATAGGTCATTCTCATAGTAATCGAATAATTCTTTTTCTTTACCATGAGATAGAATATTCAAAAAATTCTAATCAATGACCATATATAACATGCATAAAAAATAATCATGATTTTCTTGACATGGAAATAAGGATTATATACAATTCTTGAAAAGGGGATACATAGTCTGAGGCATACATCTCAAACTCAAATGTTTGCATAATATCGCACCAAGAGTAAGCATGAAAACAGATAAAATGGATATGACATAAACAAAGTTTATAGGACAATGAGATCTAAACAGTTATCGTCATATTCATTTTCTTTTAGGCCATGGCTCAGGTTGTGAAGAGCTAGATGTGGTTGGCAGATGAACTGCAATAATTCCATCACTGTTATAAGGAAAAATTTAAGGGTCCATCTCAAAATGGAATATGTTAGAGCTTAATATATTGTTTGGGCATTTATCTATAAACTTAAGCTTTTGGGTAAAGTGGTTAATTACATGGTATTGAACCCAATTTTACCAATAGTGATTTAGTTTGCATCCTCCCAGGTTTCCTTGTCAAGCAAATTTTACCAATATTTGTGTTTGTTCCTTTGTTCTAAGTTTCGTATTAGCATTTATATTTGGGCTTTGTTCGTTCAGCAAGCACGTTAGTCTTATATATGAAGAGGTGTGTTATTATTATTGTTTGGATATTGACTATAAACTTAAATTTTACATTCAAGTGGTTACGAGATAATTGAATTCTAACCATTTTCAGCATGAATGATATTCCTTTTCATGATACTTCCAATGGTTGACGAGCAATGTATAGACATATCCTAAGTTAGGCTATTTTCATTTTTTCAAATTTTGAGAATGTTAATTGTTAAGTGGCTGTTTAGATGCACTTTCTAAACATGTATTCTTTTTTTCAAAGACAAAACACAGTTAAAAACTTGTTTGGTTAGCAGTTTTCGAAAATGGAAAAAATTGATTTTAAAATTATAATGCAAAAAGTTGAAAACAACATTCACATCATTTTAAAATAGTTTTGTTTCCGAAAATGATGTTTCATGTCATTTTGAACAATATTATTAAAAATGAAAATGATATTTCTAAACATGTTTTAAGAAAATGAAATGTGTTTAGTAGTGTTTGGTAAACGTAGTAAACTAAAACTAAAAACAATGTAAATGTGTTAAGTATTGTCTTCAAAAATGGGTAAAATAGTTGTTTGGAGGAAAATATAATTGTTGTTTTGATACATTTCCAAAAACTGTTTTCCATTTTCAACAACTAAAAACAGCTGTAAAGCTATTTGGCAAAGCGTTTTCAAAAAGTTGTATTTGAAAATGAAAACATTGTTTCAAAACTATGACTAAAAAGTTATATATATATATATATATATACATATTCACAATTTTCAAAACAATCCATTAATTTTCCCCCAAAACAACTATTTTACTCATTTGAAAAAAGCAATACCAAAAACATTTAAATTTTTTCACTTTTTGAAAACTACTTTAACAAACACTACCAAACACATGCATTTTCTACGAACATCATTTTTATAGCACGGTTTTCAATTTTAAAATAGTATTCGAAAACACCATTTTAGAAATGATACCAAACGCGCACTTAATGGGTTTGTTTTGAAAACTTGTTTGAAAACGATGAAAAACAGTAAATTGTTGTTTTAACTTCATAGTTATAATTTTAAAAATATCGTTCTTCATTTTTTTAAATCAACTTTTTGAAAACATGTAAACAAACAACTGTTTTATTATTTTTTATTTTGGAAAACAGAAATTGCTATTAAAAATAGATCCAAACAATTGTTTTCACCATTTTCAAAGCAAATCATTAATCTTTCCATCCAAACAACTATTTTACCCATTTTTAAAAAACAATACCTAACACATGCTTTTCAATTTTAGAAAACTACTTTTAACAAAAGCTATTAAAAACAACATTTTTTAAAACATCAATTTTTTTGTTCAAAAAAAAACATCATTTTCATTTATAAATAATCGTATTCAAAAACACCAGTTTGAAAACGATACCAAATGCACCCTAAGGTGTCTGGCTTTACTACCAAAACATGCTGCAAGTATGATTCTTAACTCCAAATCAAACATCACGATAAGAAAACTTGGATGGAACTAGTATTTGAAATTGAAACTGAAGAAAAAATAATGATAATTGTCCCCTCAATGTCTTTAAGTGAAAGGAAAAGTAGATCTAGTAAATAGTTCAAAAGAATAAATAACCATTCTTAAGTTGGGGGTGGGGGGAGATGAATAAAACATCTTAAGAGTTTGAAATAAGATATCTATTTCTTTAAACATTTTTTTAAAGCCTTTTCCTAGTATATAATCTGCATATACTACCCAGTACGCACACAACAGTTACGACCCCAAACATTAAAGAATTGTGGTATCTCACCCAGTTTTCAGGGCCATTTTATGTGATTCAAAGTTCAAACAACTGTAGCTTTAGAAAATCTTCATCCTAAAGGAGAACAAAATAAAGTTAAAATAATACCAGAGATGGCAGCCATACCTGAAATCCAGTGAAAGTCCTGCACTGCATTCCTGAAGCAAGAAGAACCAACCGACTTTCATGTGTGTAGACGTACCAACTCACATTTGATTTCCTTGTCTCCACCAAGTCAAGTGATTTTGAGACAGAATTGTAAGCAAACAAGTCCAGCCCACTACAAATAAAGTTCATTTTGAAGGAAACTATCAAATCTGGGAAGAAAACCCAAACAGAGAAACTCATGGCAAGGTTGAACACATAGGAGAGAGAGATACTAATTACACATGATCTCCAAAATGTTCGGTTTACCATATCTTTCCAAAAAAGATAAAGGGACAGGAAACTTGTCCATACCTGGTCTTTACAATTACAATATCGCATAGTGGACAGTCTGTCCAAAAGAATCCTAGTATATTCTCTGACTCTGACCGGCACCTTTGGAAGAAAGTTTCCTTTGTTTCTCTATTGTAAAACTCTATCTCAGTGCTGGATCGTTGCACTGCTATAAGCTTTGCATCTAGAGAAAATCGAATACGTAAGATCGGCCCTTCGCTTACTGAATCACAGGTAGGGGTGACAAGAGGATCAAAGGGAACGGTTTTCCATGAAAATATCTGTACAAAAAGTAAGACTAAAGGTTTATGAAACCATCAAGTCAAGCACTTAAATGCTTAATTAATTATCAGCTGAAAAAAATTATTAAGATGGTCCAAATCAGACATGATACCTGATCAGACGTTGATGAGATAAGTAACCTATTTCCATCGTCATAATGTAAACCCCTCAATCCAGGAATGCTGCAATGAAGAGGTGGATACTGTATATAAACATGAGATAGAGCACCTGATCCACCTAAGCCAATGCTAGGCTGTGAACTTGATGCTTTTCCAGACATCTCCCTAACTTATCCGCTTTTCAACTGTACAAACAAGCCAAAACCTATGCTTTTAAAACCAAAGCAGTCGGGACTTGCCCCAACTAATTTGCCTTTCAACCTTAAGAACCCAAAATGGATGAATCAGAATGTAGCGCAGCAGACAGTCCAAAACCAAGCTTATATGTTCCTATAACACATTAACACAGTAACAGAAAATATGCAAAATAAGGAGCATATCAGTGAGACAGCAACCCATGTACTAGAGCTTAAGGTGCATTGCTAATCCAGAAAAAACAAAGGTTTGTTTATTCAAGATTGGTAAAGGGAGACACCTTTTTCTGGAAGCTTCAAAGACGATATTTGCCATATTCAAAATATTGCCGCCGGATATTGACAAAAGCTGGCTAAACATTTAGGCTTTTCCTCGAAGCTATTATGCAAGAGAAAAAAGTAATATGTAAAAGCAGTATCTTCTAGAAAAGAACAAATATCAAGGGTTATGCTTTCTTGCAATGTATGGCAACATTATTTTTTGTTTCAGAGTTCTAGAATACGATACCATATTTTGCATACAGTTCTTTAATGCAAGAAATTGTTTCAAACACATATCATGTTCAACTTCTGGAACTTTAGCAGCAACACAACCCCCGTATTCTTTTGCCTGCAAAAAGAAAATTTTATTTTAAAATAAATTACAATGGCAGTACTCATATTCCAGAATCTTAGCTACTACATGTCTTGCATAATGTAGTCATACATTTTCTTTTAGTATCAAAATTTGGTCACATAATGTAGTCCTTACAAAGAGGTGTTCAAAATATCACATGGCCAACATTGAGTAATATTTAGGTAAAAAGTAGCTTGTTCTACAACTAAGGTTATGCATAAGCTTTCTGATGAAAGAAAAAAAAGGACAGGAGCCACCTCGATCAATTAAAGAGTTAGACAAGCTGACTTACTATGACTTCGGAAAAATACTTACACAAGTATGCCAAGAAAAATCTGTCCAAGTAAATTTAACAAATTTTTTAAAAATCTGTCCTTCCAACCTGACGAAAAATTTCAAGACCCTATATAACAGAGAGAGTTGGGAAGGGGGGGGTAGCCATATTGGCTGACAGAGTAAAGAGAGACGTGCCGCAAGCGATAGAGAAGAAGAGAAAATAGAAAGGAAGAAAAGGAAAGAGGAACAAGATGAAGGGCCATAAAAGATTGCCGTAACACAGAAAGTGTGAAGTAGCAGGTAAAAGTGGAAAAACATAGGGGAAATTCCATCTAAGGATTTATAATATTTCTCAAAAATTGTTCAAATTTTTTATGAAAGGTTTTTCTTGAAACATACTTTGTTAAGTATCTTTAAAAAGTCTTAATGAATCATTTAGTAGTCAAACACCAAGAATTCAAGAAATGCCTCTTAAAAATTGTTTAAGTTTATTAAATGGTTGGCTAATAATGAATAATCTTCAAAGACTTTTAGGCTCTACAAAAAATCGAGGTCAACAATAAGTATTTGCTTCCTCTACTTGTGCTAATATCTAGCTTAAAATTATTATTTAGAAAATTTTTCAGGAATCATCAAACTTATAGGACAATTAGTGATCCAGGTTCCGAAATTCTTCGGTGTTATGTCAAACAGGCTACACTAAACTTTTTTTTATAAAGCTTCTTCAAGAATATCTCTCTTTCTTGAATACACATAAAAGGTATAAGTATGTTAAAGTTTAAAGTAGCCGCATTATATATATAGTAAACTAATATTTATTTATTGGCAAAAAAGTTCAGGAGGATGAAACCAATGTACTTTGTCATTAACATGCAAAAGGTTTTACGATCATTATTTGGACTTCATTGGCTCTAGCAAATGGAATTGATAGCACACAAACTCATGAATTTCCTATCCCAAGTTATACAGCTGCTGCTTGTAGACAGACGGTAATTACTATAAGCTTCTTCTAGTTTATATGAAGTATGCACCTACATTACAACAACTTTGGCACATAATAGACATCTGAATGAAGCATTAAGTTGATGAAAATTAAAAAGTCATATAATGTTCAAACCAAACAACAACTTTGAAATTATTATGTTAAAGCTCAGCGACAGACCTGGACTGAACAATTCACTAAAATGCGCCTGAGTGTAGAGGTAGAATTCTTGTCTTTCATGTCCACAGAACTGCTAAACAAAATGTTGAACATGATAAAATTGTTATGTGAAATCATTACACAGCTGCCAATAATTTTTTATATATATATATATTGGAATTTCTCCAATATGAAACAAATTCCTAAAAATAAAGTTGAATTGGTTCAATATGAGCAGCATTTTACATCCCCAACAATAATTTCAATAAATCAGTTTATAAGAACTTAATAAGCATTCCAATGATGGCAAAGAAAAAGTAATAAACCCTAAATAATCGAACGAGAAAACATCGATTTATTCGTTTAAAAAAAAACACTGTAAAAACAGAATCTTCAATCAAAATTCATATTCGTAGCTCGAGTGAATAAATCGAGCATTAATTAACAGAAAAGGTTGTATACCTGGAGAATCGACCATTTGCATCAGGAAACTAAACGCTAAGCTTTGTTGCTTTTGGATTCTACAATTTTTTTCCTTCTTTGTTTGTTGTCGGTATTTTTGATTTCCCAACTAACCGTCTATTATGTGAAATCGCGTTTGAATTGACTGACTGCTGGCCGGCCTGGTAGACACAGTGTCGGCCTGGTAGACACAGTGTCGGCCTGAGAAACTGCCACGTGACCTCTGTAGGTAATTGTATTTATGGACCAGTAAACGTTGGATAAATGGCCCAATGGGTCGTCAACTAGACCCATATGTCAAGGCCCAAGAAAATAGTATCAGATGCCTGTAGATTGTTTTAACCAAAATTTGCCATAATAGGCTGCTGTTGAACTCAACTTGGTGGGGAATTGTGGCGTTTAATCAAATCAACTGCCTCATCCCAATTCAGTTAGGCTATGGTACTCAGGAAAATGTGTTGGTATGATACCAATATCTTTTTAGGAACAATTTTATGGCTCACTCAAACGTTAAAGTTTAGTTGTTCCTAAAAACTGTTGCTATCATACCCATTGTTGATCCATCCGGACCAAACAAAATAATATCGTTTCCTAATCCGATTCTCCTGTAATCACAAATTTGGAATTAAGTAATTAAAGCATTTCCAATGTTATGCTATATTTGTGTATTAATGTTAAAATTTAGTATGGAGTTTAAAAATCTTCCTCCGATGTAGTGTCAAATACCATGCTAAACTTTGTACTAAATTTGGCACACAGTACAACATACGTTAAATTTGATATAATAATAAATATCTCTTCTTAAATTATAAAAATATCATTATTTATATATTTAAAATATTTAAAATAATTTAAATTTAATGCATATTAATGTTAATTCAATCAAATTTATTTCATCAGATACAATTTTTAAGAAATCCAATAGTTATCCAAAAAAGAAATAATTAATGTATTAATGGTATTAATTAACTTTTATAAGTTTAATAAATAAAATATAATATTTTGGTTTAACTTTTAATATTATACATTGAATCATAATACTAATTTGTTGTGTCAAATATAAATATAGTATTTGACTCTTTTTTATACCAAATTTAACATTGTGAATAACACTTACATTGGAGATGGTCTTAGATTCATTTCTTTCGTTAAGATTTTTTATTAGTAAATACGTCCCGATACTTTATATTTATCATTATATCAAAAATTTGACAATATAATTCCTGATTGTATGGCCCTTAAAAATTATTAGGTAGTGGAAGCTCCATTCCAAAACTGATGATCATTTCAATTTGATGGGATGCGGGTGAAGCAACAACTCAATATTGATTTGACGAAAATAATGTCCGGAAGTGGAATTGGTACCAAGTGAAATGATAATTGATAAAGCAAACACTAGTATTATGCCTTGTTTCTTTTGCTGTCACTTAATAATGATAAAAGAGTTGGTTGTGGAGAGTAGGCCCAAGCATCTCTTCTTATAATGATGTTAGTTGGACCAACTCATTATATATTACATCTTCGCCTCTGTCTTATTCTTCCTCATTCTTTTATAACCCTTGTCATTGCATTTCAAAGCCTAATTACACCTTCAAATATTTTAAAAATCAAACTTTTTTACGGTATCTACCTATTTATATATCTAGCCTAGATATTTTTTAAAGTTTTCATAGGATTTGAATCACTGACTTATAAGTCATTTAATCAAACTTTGAGCTCGTTCATCTACCGGCTATTAAATTACGTCATTGGCTTAGCTACGCCCTTAGGACAACTACACTGATATTTTTAGTTTATCCAATTTCGTTCGAGGAATTAGAGAGGTGCTATTAACATTTAATAAAGAAAAGTAATAAAAAAAAATGAAAATAAAAAAGAATAACTAAGAATGATTGATGATGATTCTCACCTAATCGCATGTTTTGCATATTATTATTATTATTGGGTCATTGAAAGAGATATATCATATACGTTAGGTCACTGATTAAAAAATTGAAGGTAGATGTTGTTTCTTATTATTATGTGTCGTGTTGTTTTAGTGATTAAGTTATCAAATTTAACTTGTTCTTACGTGGGATTGATAGAGACGATATTTGTTCGATGATAAGGATGGTTAGCTTTAAACCAATCATTTTTTTTCTTATGGAAATTTATACTCATGGTACAATGTTTTTATATTAATAAATAATAATAACTTATTATATGAAGAAATAAGGTTGGTCTGATAGTATTAGGGGTGTGTAAAAAACCGTCAAACCGAACCAAACCGATCAACCCAACCCAACCCATAAAGTTTGGGTTTGTTCGATTAAAAATATAAAAAATGGATGGATTGGTTTGTCATTTAGATAAACCGATTAAAGGTGGTTCGACTTTAAGTGAAATAATTCACCAACCCAAACCAAACCACATATTTTAGAAAGTAAAACTAAAATATAAAATTCACCTACGTTTTCTATTCGATCCATATTTTATAACTTTTACCGATTACTTTAAGCTTTTATAGTTTATTTATTTGTTTTGATACAATTTTTCTGATTGATTGATGTATTAAAGTTTTAAAAGCATATATGTTGTCAAACATATCTTTAATTGGTAATTACTCGTTTAATTTTTCTGTACTTCCTTTATATATATAAATATATAATATTTCATGTTAGGATTTTTAAAAAATATATTTTTATAATATAATACCAAAAAACAAATGAATTTTGAGTTCAAATCTAAATCGATAAACAAATCCAAACAAATCCGACCTTTTTGGGTTTTGTTTGAATCGATTTGAAAAAAAACAAATTTGGTTAGGTTGAAATATAGTCAAACTGATCCATATTAGTTTGGTTTGACATTGAGTTTCAACCCAAACCAAACCGAAAATGCACACCCTTAAATAGTATACCCCTCATAGGCTCATACATACACTACAAAGTTGTGGGTTCGAGTTCTCCTCTCACAAAAAAAAACCTAAATTTATTATATGGAAACATTACATATATATATATATATATATTGAAATACAACTACTGTCGGGATTCGATGAGATTAATCAGACTTCACAAGAACGGTCCGGAATATTACTCCTACTATCGGGCGAGGTTACATATGGACTACAACTCTTACATCCGGAGAGAGGGCTGCTCCCACAAACCGGGAGAAAAGTCCATATACATGCTTATAAAATGTGCATGGTGGGACTTGAACCTCTTACTACTAGGGGTGGAAGGAAGATGCATAACCATCTATACTAAAAGGTGATATAGAAAAAAAAACATTTTATATTTGACTACACAACATCCCATCATTCAATAGTAAGTTGTAGATTCTGAATGATATGGTTTAATAAAAGTTAGGGTGCCTCAATGATAAGTCTCTCACACCCAAATTATATCAATGAGAAATGATTCAAGTATATGGTTCAAATTATACCCCTCTAGCCCTAGGGGCGTAGCTCTGCTGTTAGGGTTTGACAAATGACTTCTAGATCATGTTCGAATCCTACTAATAGCAAAAAACTTTTTAAAAATATATTGTTTAGATAAGTGGATAAATAGATACTGTGTGTGTGTGTATATATATATATATATATATATATATATATATATATATATATATATATATAGTATCTATCTATCCAATTATCTAAACCATATATATTTTTAAAGCTTTTTGTTATTGGTGTGCACTGATGGTATTTTTTCTATCAGTGCGCACTGATGGAATCATATAAGGGCATTGAATATGAGTCACTCATTTATGAAAGAGTTTTGACAAGTGCATACATGTCAAGTCAGAGTATGTAAAATGAGTTGCTCACATTCAATGTCCATATATAATTTCATAAGTGCGCACTTATATAAAAAAATTCGTATATATATATATATATATCCTTCCCAAATACTCCAATATGTACATCAAGAAAATAAAAATATAAAAAGTAATCTCTTTTTCTTTTCTCTTTTAACAAAAGGTAGACCTCAACGACTATTAACTTTTCATATTTTAACTTTCTTTTGAAGAAATATTTGTTGACTTAATTACGTGTATTCATAAATATTAAAGGTTTAAGTAATATTAACTTCAAAATTTGACTTTAATTTGTAACTTCAACATTCATCCATTCATTTTCAATAAATCCAATTGTATAAAAAGTAAATGAATTAAAGATTAACGATAACCTTTGGATTGAATGAAAATCTATGGATGAATGTTGAAGTCATAAATTAAAATCAAAATTTGAAGTTGATATAACCTAATTTAATCTTAAATATTAATTATAAAACGTTTTTATTTTTAATTAGAATATTACAATAGTACTGTCAATACCTGCTAAGGTCAAACAATACATGTACGGTTTATATATCTACTCTAATAACGAAAGATAACTATTTCCATAATCCATGAAGAAAACACTCTTACGGTAACTCATTAGGCTCTTATCATTTTAAATAGGATATTGGGTTGTAAAAAACAAACAAATCATATTGAATTCCATGATTGATATTAAAAGGCAAATCTTTTCATATATAAAGAAGACAAAAAAAATAAAAAACATATTCTCTTTATTCTATTTCAAAGGAAAAGACACTCCAAAATATATGATAGCAAGCAACTAACCCATCATCTATTAATTTACAATGTTTTGATGATGACATAATGTTAGTTGTTCCAACATTTTTTTTTTGTAAAATTAAATTTAAATGATGTAGCACGTGACATATAGTAAATATTGAGCGAATATAGTGAGTAATATGATGTTGATAGTTGACACGTCACGTACCACATCATTTATAAAGGAATTTGGAATAAATTTTTTGAAACGTTTTCTCTTTAACGACATCTATGTAAAAACAATAAAGAATGTCTTATGTATTGCATTGTATTAGGCTATTAGCTAATACAAATGGGATAAATAATAATAATAATAATAATAATAATAATAATAATAACATTATTATTATTACTATTATTGGTAATAAAATCTACATAATAAAAATATTAATATTATATTAATTATTAGTTTAAAAAATATAGTACAACAAATATATATTTAATAATATATTTTTTATTCTACAAATATTTCAATTTATTAGTTAACAAACTATTTAGAATAAATAAATCGTATTCTAACATTTTAATACAATCCAATATAAAATATATATCATCAAATACAAGATTGTATAAAAATAATACAACACAATTAAATTCAATCTAACTAATACAACTCAATACAATGCAATATAGGCTCAGTTTGGTATTGTTGTGCTGTGGGGAGAAGTGTTTTTGAAATTGTTGTGGGGGGAATTGCTTTTGGAATTGTTGTGGGAAAAATCGGCTGAGTGTTTGGTAAACTGATTTTCAAAAGTGTTGTGAGAACTAAAAGCAATTTCAATGTGTTTGGTAAACTGAAATAAAAAGTGTTGTGAGTGTGTAAAATTACTAAAAGGACATAGACATCTAAATGGTACTAATGTGATATACTTTATATTTTTCTTGTTTATTTGTATTTAGTGTTATATAATTACGGTACTTTATTGAATTAATTAGCCCCATTTTTTATTCTACTTTATTTAATTAATTAACCTTATTTATTTATTTCCTTATTTCTTTATTTTATTCTACTTTATTTTTTTATTTCATTTTTATTCTACTTTATTGAATTAATTATCCCAATTTTTTTTATACAGTTATGGCAACATTTTTTTTTACAGAAATATAAATCCATTTTTTTTTGTTAAATTTCGTTAAAGGCAAGGACAAAGTTGGAAAGTTAGTAAAATTTCATTTAATATCACTGTAGCACGTTTTCTAAAAGCAGAAACCAAAATTCAAAAGCATGTATTTGTAGATTCTCAAAAACTCAGTTGGGAGAAGCTAAAAGTGACCAAAAACACTTCCCCACGATTTTACCAAACACCCTGTCTTAGGTCCAGAATCAGTTTTGGCCCTAAAAACAGCCGTGGAAACAATGCCAGGGCAACTACGTATGGTAATAATTATGAAATTCATTGTGGTATTCTAGTTGGCATAATAAAATTGCATTATATCATTAAAATAAAATCATTTATTCTAAATGGTGAATTATATAATTGTATTCATTTTTTCATAAGAAGCCGATTCAATGAATCAAATTGAAGTTGTAATAAAAAACGATTGACAGTACTAAATCTTCTTCATAATAGTTGACGTCAAATGTGTTAAATGGGGGCAACAACTCCTACCACTAATATGGAAAAGGATATGCACTCTCATGCGGTGCCAAGAGATTAGGGATGGTAATTTGATCCGCATCTGTGGACATCCGTCCGAATCCGATCTTGCAGGATCGGGTGTGGATAGTGAATTTTCAATATATGGATCCGTGAACCTGTTTAAGGAAAAATCCGGTGGGTTCACTAACGGGTGCGGATTAGAAAAACGAACTCACGAGTTTGATCCGCAAACCCCGTATAAATAAAATACTTGTATATAAACATACATAGATATTTGAATTATTTGTTGTCGTTTTATTTTTATGGTTATTATTGTTTTATAATGTATCAAGTAGATAATTAAATATGAAAATTTAATTCAATTAAGTATCAAATATGTGATTACATATGGAAATTTACAAATTACAAATCGCGAGTTCACGGGTTCGTGGGTTGCGGGTTTGTGGGTATCCTGCAAGTGAAACATCCACCCATAAACCCGTATTGTTTCGCGGGTTCGCGAGTGAGAGTATGGGTGCAGCCATAACCCGCGGTGTTCACACCTGCCCACGAACCCGCGAACCCGCTTACCTACGCGGGTTCGAGGGCTAGCATGGGTGAGAACAAATTTCGCGGGTGAGGGTTTAGATTTGGATTTTACAAAATCCACTTGAACCCGACCCGTTGCCATCCCTACAATGGATGGTGCAATTCTTTTTGTTTTTTTTTTAAGTCTACCTATTTTTCTAAAACACTAAGGCTTTTTTTTGTTGTTGAGAAATCTTAATTATTAGATCGTCATTCATCGGACGGTTCAGACTTCAATTAAATTGTATTTATATACAGAGAGTTTCGTTTGATAATTCAAAATTTTCATTTCACTTTTTTTTTCTAAATACATTCCATTTCAAAAAATATTTTTTTAAAAAAATAAATAAAAACACTACATTTTGTTTGAAGATTATCTTTTTTATCTTTTGACTCTCTTATTCTAAAGACACTCCATTTTAAAAAATAAATTTATAAAGACACTCCATTTTATTTTAGTAATATTTTTTAATTAAATTATTAAAAAGAAATTATCACTCATAAATCATTAAATTAAATATTACATATTAAACACTTTCTCCTAAAATTTTAACTACCATATTAAACTCTCTCTCCTCCATACATATCTCAAATTTTCTATTTACATTATTTCTTAAGCAAGACCAACGATTAAGAGAAAAAAAAACTTAGAGATGAACTTGATTTTCAGGAACTTTATAAATGTATAAAAACTCAAAAAAAACAAGTAACATGTTTTTTTTAATAAAAAAAATCGAAATATGAAAATGTTTTTTGTTACATTTGTAGGTATGCGATTCACTAAAGAAATTTAATTATTTCATTAATTTAAAAATTTATGAGTTTAATCGAATCTAGTTACAATAAATTAAGTTTTCATATATATATTTTTGTTTGAAAATAGGCTTTTTAATATATATATATATATATAATTAGTAAAAAAACAAAATATACATTAATTTTTTTTTCTTTAACTATTAACCAGAGATTGATCAGAAAGTAAGGAAATATGACATTTTAAAAAAATGGAAAGAGATTAATTAGAAGACAATGTTTAATATGATAATAATAGATTTAAGAGAGAGGGTTTAATATATAATATTTAATCTAATGATTTAGAAGAAAGATTTTTTTTATATAATTTAATTAATTTAGAGTGTCTCTAGAATTTTTTTATCTTGTTTTATAATTTTAATTAAAATTAAAATTGTTATTAATAAATAAATATTATAAATAGATAATTTATGGATAGTAAATATATATATATATATATATATATATATATATATATATATATAATCGCGTAACATTTGTTAAGTAGTAAATAAAGTAAAAGAAAATCTATATATATTTTAATCTTTATTTTTCTTACCTTTGTAAAGTTCAGCCGTCAAACGTTAACGGAGATAACGTTAAAATGTAAAATGATTAAAAAGCCCCTGAATAAGACAGGTAGCTTTCTTCTGTTTAGCTGACTGGAAAGAAAAAAAATACATGGGAAAGGTTCATCGGGATACCGTTTGACTCCTGTAAAGCCATTCACTTTTTGAGTGGAAATCATATAATTTATATAAATAGATTTTTATTATTTTTATTTTTTTAAGATTCCGAGCCATCGAAAGGAACCAAAAAGTAAAAAAAATAGACGACTTGCCAGGACAAAAGGAATCCTATTATAGGACAAAAGTAACAATGAGTGGTCGGTAGAAACTAGACACCAGACAACCTTTTCTTCTATTATAGGTTTGGTTATTTACTATTTTATGCAAATATTGGAAGCTCAGATTAAATAATACAACTCTAAAGATTGCCTTCCAAATTCCTACCTTAAACTAATTCCAAACAAAACACTTCTTTTTTATTACTCCCGTTGACAGCAGTGGTGGACCTAGTTAATTTTATTGCTATAGATATTTAAATAAAATAATAATTATATAAAAAAAATTATTAAAAATTTAAAATCATAATAAAATGAGTTTTATTATAAAAATTCATTTTTAATTTTTCATCCTTCCCTCCTCTTATTCATCACTCTTTTATTTTATTTTTTTCTATACTCTTTTTAGACCAAATAACATAATACCTGCCTAAGGTTTTCCATTTTACATATATAAACAATTTTATTAAAAAATCACACTTACATCACGTCGTTAGTCAACTGCTGTATCAACTGGACATTCGTATCAAACCGTCAAAAAGATGAAAATACATTTGATCCCTATTAAATAAAAAATAAAAAGTTTTTAAACAAATTTAACCATAAACCGTATAAAATTTAGATGGACAATCCATAAACAATTTTTTATTTTATTTTAATGGATCTCCACTGTACATTTATTTACCCCGTAAATTCTTTGCTTATATGTTTTTTAAAAATATTTGTGTACATGCACATTTATTGTTGGTTATACTAGTTTTTGAAAGAACACCAAGTTGAGTGTAATCGTCTTCATAATTGATCTTAAAAATATCAAACTGAATTTTTATTTAGTTAGTTTTGGAATTTTATGTAAAATATGTCAATAATATAAGATAGATTGAATTAATGTTGTCACGTTACATTGACACCACATGAGGATGCTATTATTTAAACCCGTATCTGCAGGATGGATAAACCTCTTTCTAGGACTTGTAGTAAATGTGTTACAGTACCTTAATAATAATTTATAGGTTTATACCAGTATAAATCATGACTTAACTCCAAAATTATATAATAATTATATCAAAGCGACAAAGAGGTTTGGAAAAGCGTAGCTAGTGCTGTAATTATGGACCGACTCGAGACAGACCGGTCAGACTGGTCCGTAAAGCGAAACGGGCCGTGTCAAGCAAGGTCCGTGAAGGAGGCAGGCCAGGGCGAGCCTCTGGTACCAGGTCCGGCGGGCAGGCCCGCCTAGCCAGCATACCAGGCCATTGGACCGGCACGTCGGTCCATCAATTCAACAGTTTTTTTTAATATTCCCTCCAACGGCTGAATTTTGAATTCCAGGCGTTGGAGTCTCTGAAAATTACAAAAAACCCCTGAAATCTTTCAAATTAAATTTTGACCCACAAATCAAATTTTTATATAAATACTTACATCCATTTCATTTTCCATTCACTCTCTTTATCATTCTTTCAATCTCTCATTTTCTCAAATCTCAATCTCTACATTCTCCAATTCTCTACACTTTTTCATTCAATTTCATTATTACTCTCTCTACAAAATTCTCTAAATTTTCCACAAACACACCAAATTTTAAAGGTACAATTTTCTTATTACTTTTACTCAAACATTTTTTTATAGTAAATTTATATTTTTATGTTTAAATTGTAGTTACTAAATGAAAACATTTTAATCTAGTTAGTTAGTTTATCAATTTGTAGACTTTAATGTTAATATTATTTGTTTAGTATATTAAGATTTTTAAGTTTAATAGTAATTTTAATATCTATTATTAGTAAATTTAGAAATTTAATTTGTATTATTGAATTTAATTTTTTTAATAAGTAAATTATGAATGTTCAGTGTAGTTATTTGTTTTAATATTTTTTGTGAGTATATTATGAATTTTAAGTGTAATGATTAATTTGAATAAGTTTTATTAGTAAGTTAAGATTTTTATGTGTAGTGTTTTGTTATATGTGAATTTTATCGTACGTACATGTCATCAACAGAGAGAATAAATTGCTAAGTGGACATCAGAATAGGCACTCAGAAAATATCCTACAAGACATCACCGAAGAAGAAAAAAAAAACCGAATAAGCAGATGTTGAACAAAACCTGCTCGGGGTCAATCGACGTCATATACTACTCAGGATCAGTTAATGACACTCGGGGCTAGCTAAATGACATTTCTACATGAGATCAAATAACGTTACTCGGGACCAGCGGGTATTGCCCTTACTCGGGACGAACATGAAGAAAACTGAATAAAAGTCCATCGCATAGCTCACGTGGATCAAGACATTAAAATGCACGAGGATATCCATATCAAAAAGGAATACCAATAAGAACAGAATATTAGACAGGAAAGGTTCCCAATCAGGCAACAACTTTATTTCTTCAAAAAGACTACACTCTTATAAGGAAATAAGTCCTAATTGGGCAACATTATTAGAGTCTCATTCGATCTCAATACAAGACTCCGAAACAGGAAAGAAGACAATCAGCTTCAAGCAAGTAAATAATCATAATTAAATACAAAGATCTTCTATTACTTGTACAAAGCAAATGAGGGATTTATAAACATATAAATAGACCCATAATCTCGTCAAAAAAAGATATACAACATTCATATAAAAATACAGAGAGAAAAAATAGAGATCGAGAGCTTGTAATATTATAATTTCATAGTGGATTTTGGCTTGGTTGATCATTCAACCACCCGTGGACGTTTCTCCGGTCATCGGAGTTTTACCACATAAAAAACTTGTGTCTTGGTTACTTTCTCCTTCTCTTTCTCTTTGAAATTACAGCCGAAATCCAATCCTGGTTGTCTTTTCTGATACAATCCAGAAACCGACATCAACAATTGGTGCTAGAAGGAGGGGTTTGAACCTCCGATTTAATCAAAAGCGATGACAGAAAGCAGAAGCAGTTATGGGGATGTCTAAAAATCTCCAGATAACTTCCATGTTGGCAGTAGCTCACGGGATCTCGCTGCAACAACAGAGAACCTATCTACATTCTTGGCGGGGATCCAGCAAGTTCCTCCGACCAGCGGAGTTTTGACACAACGCTTCCTAGAGGCGTTGCAACAATTAGTGGCAGACACAGCAAATGAAGGAGTAGATCTACTAGCTGCAAAAGCACAAACTCCTAACCTCCCACCTGCGAGGCTTCGTTCGGTTGTAGTAGGGCCATAAATAAATACACCGGAGGCTATAAGGAACTCTATTCCAATTAATCAAGCTGGGCGTGAAACACCTGAAGAGGAACGACCTCGCGAGAAGCAGAACCAAGATCAGACAGCCTGTGCTAGACACCGTAAACATGATCGGCACAGGAATCGGTCATCATCAGAAGATAGCGATCGACACTATCGCAAGTGTCATCATAAAATCATACGTGAAACCCGACATAAAAGTAAAGAACCAGAAAGAGGAATGACAATGACCCAGCGGTTCAACCATCAGGGAAGCCCAGTGGGAGACAGAGACGTTGTGATCCAGAGCCTAACTCGAAAAGTCGAGAATAATAGGCGTCAGATAGACACACTGGTCAGGCGTTATGGGTATAATGATTTATCTGATGACGATTCTGACAGTTCATTCACCAAGGAAATCCTGCGGACCCCATTCCCAAAAATGTTCAGGATGCCGCACGTGGAGCAGTTCAAAAAAGACACAGACCCTAAAGAACATGTCAGACGCTATAAAAGTGTTATGGCCCAGTATGCCCATAGCGATCCCTTACAATGCCTCAATTTTCCACAAACTCTGGGAGACATGGGCTCAAGATGGTTTGGGAGATTACCCCCAGCAAGCATAAGAAGTTTCAGTGAACTGATCAGAAGTTTTTCAAGGCAATTTCTGAGCAATGTTCACAGGAAAAAGTTAGTGGCTTACCTTTCTCAAATAAAGCAAGGGAAAGATGAATCGCTGAAGAAATATCTAGGGAGATTCAGCCAAACAGTATCGAAAATCGATAGTGCAAACGATGAAGCGATAATTTCTGCATTCATCAATAACTTACAGAATTGACGGTTATCTTTCTACCTAAGAAGAGCCCGACTGACCAGATATGCAGACATGATGGATATAGCAGGAGAATATGCAATAGCCGAAGAAGAAGAGATAGCCATTGGAGGATGTTATATGCATAGAGGAAAACCCGAGAAGGACGCTGAGTCCAAGGTACAGAACCAAAAGGGAAAACAGAAAGGAAATAGCAAAGAAACGAGCAAAGACATGGGAAACAGAAGTAATGCCGAACATGCCACAGAAAAATGCCGAGGCAGATACACCAACTACACCCCTCTTCAAAAAAAATAGATGGAAATCATGGTCATTCCGGAAACAAAGAATATGGTACAAGAGCCACGCCGTCAATCTCAGTTTGCTCGGTTAGATACAACCAACTACTGCAGGTTCTATAAGAAAACCGGTTATGAGACTTCTAAGTGTTACCAGCTCAGAGATTACATAGAAACCCTCATTCGGGAAGGACATCTACAGGATGTGATATTGAGAAGAGATGAGAAATCAGAAGCAAAGAAAGAGATCAGGGCCGATCACAGCTCTGGTCGAAATCAAAGAGCCAGTCCAGAGGCCAATCAAGTAATACATATGATCTTTGGAGGACCATCCACTGGAAGAAGTAACCGAGAGCAAACTCAGGAAATCAGAGAAGCAGTAAAATCAAGGAATAACTTTGACATAAACTCGGTCGAGTCAAACCCGAAGAGGGTAAAAGAAGGATTGGACCCAATAACATTCACAGAAGCAAACTCACATGGTGTCGATGTTCGGCCAAATGACGCATTGGTCATAAGTGTCCGGATTGGTCACCGAGAAGTCGGGAGAATCCTGATAGGTAATGGAAGTTCAACAGACATTCTCAATGTAGCCATCTATGATCAACTCAGGTTAGACTGAAAGGACCTACAACCCTTCCATACCCCCCTCGAGACAGTAAAGCTACCTGTGAAGATTGGAGTGGCACCGTGCCTGAGAACTGTATTGCTCGACTTCGTGGTGGTAGACTTGGACAATTGGCCATATAATGCACTATTGGGATGAGCATTCCTGAATAAAACTAAGGTTGTAACAACCACTTATGTCTTAATGATCAAGTTCCTGACCGAACAGGGGGTCGGTATAGTCAAAGGATCCCAAGAGATGGCCCGAAGAGCTAACCTGTCAGTATACAAAGACAAGAATGATGAGCATGTTTGCACTATAACACAACCAAGTCAAAACAAAGAGCCACTGTCATTCGAGTTTGATCCAAGGAAAAAGTCGAATGAATCCAAAACTGAACCGGTCGAAGAAATTATCTTGAAAGAAAATGAACCAGATAAAAAGGTCAAGATCAGGGCTAACTTGGAAGGAAGAGTCAAACAAAGCCTCATTGATCTACTTAAAGAATATAGGGATGTGTTCGCTTGGAGTCATGAAGACATGGTCGGGATAGATGCCTGAATAATATCCCACCATCTCACAGTAGACCCGAGTGTAAAATCGGTGATATAAAAGAGAATATCATTCAATCTCGAGAGAAGTCAGACAATTAAACAGAAGTTGAGAAGCTACTTATTGTAGGATCGATTAGAGAGGTCAATTACCCTTAATGGGTAGCTAATGTAGTCCTCATCCGAAAGAAGAATGGACAATGAAGGATGTGCGTAGATTTTACAGATATGAACAAGGTATGCCCAATAGATAGTTTTCCACTTCCGAGGATAGATCAGTTGGTAAACGCTACATCAGGCCATGAGTTGCTCAGTTTCATAGACGCCTACTCAGGATATAACCAAATCCGGATGAACAAGGCTGCCGAAGAAAAAACAGCGTTCACAACTTATCAGGGTTTGTACTGTTACACAGTAATACCCTTCGGGTTAAAAAATACAGGGGCAACATATCAAAAGCTGGTCAACAGAATCTTCACACGGAAAATTGGAAGGAACATGGAAGTATACATTGATGACATGCTGACCAAAAGCATCATGGCAGACAAGCACACTTCAGACCTGCGAGAAATATTTGATGTCTTAAGGAGATACCAAATTAAGCTAAATCCGAACAATTGTTTATTCAGGGTTTCTTCAGGAAGAATCCTGGGTTTTCAAGTTCACCAAAGAGGAATCGAAGTCAACCCCGAGAAGATCCAGGCCCTGCAGAAAATGACTTCACCGAGGACACTCAAAGAAGTACAACGCCTAACAGGATGCTTAGCTTCCTTGGGTAGATTCATCTCAAAAGCCACAGACAGATGCGCATCATTTTTCAGAGTAATTAGAAAAGAGAAAGGACTCGAATGGAATGAAGAGTGCGAACATGCATTCTTAAAAATTAAAGAATACCTAGGGCAGGCTCTCATCCTCTCAAAACCTCAGATGGGAGAGACACTCCAAGAGTACTTATCAATTACAGAACTAGCAACAAGCTCAGTCCTAGTTAGAATAGAGAATGGAGTACAGAAGCCAGTATACTATACCAGGAAGGCACTTCTACCAGCCGAGACCAGATATTCGCAGGCAGAAAAAATGGCCCTAGCATTGGTTTCAGCAGTAAGGAAGCTAAGGTCATACTTTCAGACTTATGCAATTCAGGTACTCACTGACTGCCCATTAAAGCAAATTCTACAGAAGCCAGAGATTTCACGAAGACTGACCAAATGGGCTATCGAGCTGAGTGAATCCCCAGGACATCCCTCAAAGGGCAACCAGTGGCAAATTTTATAGCAAAGTTCACAGAGCCGAACCTAGAAGCAAAAAGGATGTTGGGAAAAAAATTCCCATGGAAACTGTATGTTGATGGCTCTTCAAACACTCATGGCAGCGGGGCAGGGATCGTAGTATGCACTCCTAAAGGAGATGATGTCGAATGTGCCATGAGGTTTGACTTCAAAGCAACCAACAATTAAGCCGAGTACGAGGAGCTACTAGCTGGACTCAGAGTCTGCATAGCTCTCGGGGCTGATGAAGTCGAGATATTCAGCGATTCACAGGTGGTTGTCAACTAAGTCCTGGACGAGTACCAAGCCAAGAATGAAGGCATGATAGCCTACCGTGACATTGCAAAACAACTCATCCAGAAATTTAAAGAGTATAAGATTGCCCAGATCCCCAGATAGGAGAATGAAAAGGCAGACGCATTGTCCAAACTAGCGTCAGCAACAACCACAATCAGACCAAAGACTATTCTGGTTGCACATCTCCTCAAACCGAGCACAGATGAACTGAAAACCTTAAAAATTTTAGAAATTCGAACACCGCCAGATGGTTGAATGACTCAGCTAAAAAGGTTCATAGAAGAAGACGTGCTCCCGGAAGATCCCTTACAAGCAAAACGTATCAGGTATATATCAGCAAGGTACACACTGGTTGTAGGAGAATTATACAGAAGGGGGTATTCCCGAACACTCCAAATATGTGTGTCAGAGGAAGATGCATATCGGATATTATAGGAAATCCATGTGGAAGTTTGTGAAAACCACACTGGGGGTAAAAGTTTGGCACACAAGGTACTCAGGCAAGGCTATTATTGGCCTACTCTGTTCTCAGATGCACAACAATGTTCGGAGAGTTGCAATATTTGCCAAAGGATTGCTAATGATATCTGACAACCCCCTGAACAGCTCAGAAACCTCACATCCCTATGGTCATTCGCCATGTGGGGGTTGGATTTAATCAGCCCAATGTCAGCTGGGACAAGGGGTGGAGCGAAATATGTTATAGTGGCCGTTGACTATTTCACGAAGTAGGTAGAAGCTGAAGCATTGGTACATATCACAAAAGCAAAAACAACAAATTTCATGAAAAATAATATACTTTATAGGTTTGGAGTTCCAAACACTATAATCACTGACAACGGCACCCAGTTCGATAACCTGAATATCAGACAGTTGTGCAAAGAGTACCAGATTACCAATTACTATGCCACACCTGCTCACCCTCAAACAAATGGGCAGGTTGGAGCAGTAAACAAAATCATCAAGCACACACTCAAAGCAAAGATAGATGCCAAGAAAGGAAGCTGGGTTGAAAATCTTCCCGAAGTATTATGGGCGAATCGGACAACAACGAGAACTTCAACA
The DNA here is from genome assembly GCA_032871835.1 of Dipteronia dyeriana. Classification (NCBI taxonomy): domain Eukaryota; kingdom Viridiplantae; phylum Streptophyta; class Magnoliopsida; order Sapindales; family Sapindaceae; genus Dipteronia; species Dipteronia dyeriana. The sequence continues at coordinate 12,348,429 of CM065299.1, read as the reverse complement.
TGAGACACTTCATACACTTTAGCGTTTGGAACAGAAGCTGTTATCCCCGTAGAAACGTCATATACATCACCCCGAGTCAGGCTATATGATGAAGATCAGAATATTGATATGCTGTTACAAAGTCTATATGAACTAAAAGAGAAAAGGGAGAAGTCCCGAATACGAAATATGGCATATCAGCAAAAAGTAGCCTGCCACTACAACTCTCATGTTCGGGTCAGAAAATTCCAGCTATGAGACCTGGTACTCAGAAAGGTGTCATTGAACACAAAAAATAAAGCTGCATGTTCCCTAGCTGATAAATGGGAAGGCCCGTACAAAGTCGAAGGAGTAGCTGGCCATGGAGCGTATTGGATTGCACGACCCAATGAAGGGGTTTTACCCTGACCATGCAATGCCCAATATCTGAAGATTTTGTATCCTTAATTGTTTTTTGTTCTTTTTTCTAGTAAGGACAATTTTAGTTAGGTTAAATATTAGCTGTGGAATTTAAAACTTTATTGATTTTGCAGTTATGAATAAAAAATCAAACTCGGGATTTCCGAAAGATAAAAGCATTAAAATCCAGATTTCCAAAAGAAAGCATATGATAAAAAGAACATATGGAAGACAAGCATGATAATAAGAACATGCAAATAGAATACTCGGGACCATTAAATCCCGAATGGGCGGAAAAGCTCGAAGGAGCATGCCAGCCGAGCAACAAATGACCTTAGCAAAAAGGCAAACCCGATGCACCAGCTCGGACGCTATCGGGAAAAATTCCGGTGAAATGCGTAGTTGTGTTAAGCGATTCAAAAAGCTTAACGATTCGGCAAACCCTTAAATATAAAAACTGAGGAGACTTCCTCGGTAATGCGTAAGGACTCGAACATATGATCATGGTGAGCCTTGATGTAATGTTCGGGTAGCAACCTTGTATGAATCACAAGTATTGGTACTTGCCTGTTTTAAGATGACTCGGTTAATAATACTAGCCAGTTTAATAAGATACTTGTCATTAAAAATTATTCGGGGAACGAAACCGGTTTAATAAGATACTCGGTTAAGTTACCCGAACATCAGAAATAGCCAGTTTAATAAGATACTTGGCATAAAGATTGTAAAAGCCAGTTTAATAAGATACTTTGCATGAAGACAACAGCCAGGCATTACAAATTATTCAGGAAACAAAACCGGTTTATTAAGATACTCGGTTAAGTTACCCGAACATCAGAAATAGTCAATTTAATAAGATACTTGGTATAAAGATCGCAAAAGCCAATTTAATAAGATACTTGACGTTTAAAGCTATTCGGGTAAACAACCGATTTAATAAGATACTTGGTGAAATTACTCGAACATTAAAGATTTTAATAAGATACTTGGCAACATAGTCAAGTTAAAGAAATTTCGCAAGCAATAAAATCAAACCACTAGGTTCAGAAAAGCTACTCGGAATTTTATTGATCTTTCAAAAGAATGGTTACAAAGTTCATTTACAAGAGTCATTACAAAGAATTCTTTACAAAGAACAGAAGTACAAAAAATCCTATCTACAAAAATCAGGATTGTGAGGATTTGGAACCCTTGCCAATACTCGGGTCACGCACTATCTCATATTCTCGGAGCAGACTCTCATTAGAAGGCCAAGCAATCGTGTCAGCCGAATCATCCATCCGCTGGCTGTAATCTTCTTCTGCGATCAGCCCGACATCGGGCACAACACCCTCTACGACCGACTCCTAATTGGCATAAAAGGTCGAGAGGGAATGCTCATATGGAACCTCCAAATGCATGGAATGGGGCTCTTTTCCTCGGTTGCGGTAGTAAGCCCTCCACTCATTCATCTGAGTCCGGAGAGATTCCAATAACCGATCCATATGATGTTTGATCGACAGTTCCAAGTTGGTTCGGGCCTTCTCAGTCTCCCTATTCTTAACTTTGAAGAACTCGCCAACTGAAATTAGCCCTCGTTGAAACTCCCGAAGAAGAAGGGCATCATAGACAGATGATCTTTTGAAACTATCCACCAATTGGACTTCAAGTTCCAGTATGGCTTCTCGGGATAAGGATTCGACTGTAAGAGCCTAGCGTTCCAAATATTCGATCTTTTGCTCATATGCCGACTTGGACTGCTCTGCTTTCTGCTCAGCCTTAAGCATGGATTATTGGGCAGAGGACAACAAATTCTGAAGTGATGCTGCATTCTCCTCTGCCAAAGAAGCTTTCTCCTTGGCTTCAACCTGTTTCGCCAAGCAGTGGTCGGTAAAAACTTGGGCATAACCAATCTCTTGTTGATAAGCCGTTTCGACCCGAGCATGTTGATCATCACTTTCCTTTAGCTGAGCTTCGAGACGCCTTATTCTATCAGCTTGATGTTGCTACGTCTGTACCAGCTCAGCGAACTCGGCCACCATCTATAAAGAAGTTCGATTAAGAATCTGCCAAACAAACAAAGCAACTGAAGGAAGTTAAGGATAACTTACATAAGATGCACTGTTAAAAAAGTTTTAAAGACGTTCAGTCAGGGAGCCATCCTGAAAACTGCTCCAGCGGTCTTCCCCGATGAAAGTCTGATCGGAGAACATCTCCCGCAACATATCCTGGGGAGAAGGGTATGAAGGAACCCCCGAGGGTTCAGCCCCTTGATCTTCAACCTCGGAGGGAGGGGAACCTCTGTTCGGCTCAGAAGTCTCCGCATCCGCTGATGCTCCCACATCAACGCTTGGGGGAATCTCAGCCCCAGTATCTTCATCGCTGGAGTCAATGAATGAGACCACCCGAGAGACCTTAAGAGGGCGAATGAGAGAGCTGATTACCTTCCGTTTCTCAGCTCGAGAACGGTGGAAGCTGAGATCAGCTGCAGGATCTTTCTGAATATCATCCCGAAAGACTTCAAAAAATTCAGGATTTACAGGTGCTTGTCCCACGGAGGTATTACCTCCATCACCAGCCTCTGACTGTTTGGCAGGCTCCTTACCAGGACCCTCACTTTGCCTCTCCCCATCATTAAGCAGTTGGGAATGATCCGTTGCTCCTCTTCTCCAAAGTGCGAACTGCTGCCCGAGCAAGTCTGGTTAGCTCAGAATCTCTGTAATCAATTTTCTTCTTGTTCCATATCTCAGGGGAACAGAAGAAACAGGGGACTTTTAGCACCGTCTGAGTACCCCCAGTTGAAACAGTAACATCAAGCCCGAGACTCCCTCTGGTGAAAAATCAACTGTTCTTCCAGAACTTGTTGGATGTAGGGAATCCCCATTTAAAACCCATTTTTTTAGGGTCATCAGAGATGTCAGCTTCCCGACTCACCTTTGTCCCCTCGGGGACCCAGTAGTCTGGCGGGTTAGACATGAGGAAGTAAGTCCCTGTCTTACCAGACTGCCTCAGCGTGAAGAAGTGCCTAATTTCACTCGGGGAAGGCGGTGACAAATTCATCCGGCTGTACATATTCCACATGCACATCAAAATTTTATAGTTATTCGGGGCTAATTGAGCCGGAGCGATCCCTGCTTCAGCTAGAAACCAGGCAATAAATGGCTAAAAAGGAAGAGTGACGCCGCAACAAAGCATGGATCCGAAGATTGCCACCATGCCCGAGAGAGGATTCACGCAGCTCTATCACCCATTGGAATCTGAGTGATCGAGTTTGGCAGATCGAATCGAGAACGATAATTTTCTATCTCATATGCCCTGACTACATTCGGCTCGGTATCAAACCCACTCGGGCGAGTAGTAGAGAAAGAAATGCTAGATATTCTGAACGCCTCTTTAACGTCGTTTTCGTTGACAGTCTGCTCCCTGATCCGAATATCGCCAGAGTTGTGCTTACGGATTTCACTTCTGCTTTGATGTTTTCCCATCCTTCGAAGAGGTACTCTGTGATCAGAAATGTTAGAATCAGAACTAGATGAATAACTGGATACAGGACTAAAAGTGACGTAAGGGTGAAGTCCAGAAACATCAGCTTCTAAAAATGGTGGTTCATTAACAGGGATTCCCCCCAGTAATCTTCTAATGCAGGAAACCAACTGGAAATCCCCACGTTCTAATGCATCAAGAGCAATATTAAAAAGATGATGATGGGAAGATGGCTCCATTAAAACTAATCTTGAATAAAATTTGATGCAAGATCTTTAACAGAGAATCGCGACCTTATGCGTAAGGAAATCTTGGTTTGAGAATTTTTCTGCTGAAAATTGTTGAGAATGAACTAACGCTGTCACTCAGTGAAGAATTTAAAGAGATGATGGCATGAAACCCTAGGATTTCAAGGCAGAAAAAAATGATGATGAGGTTTGATGTCATAGGCGGCGCACGGGAAAACGCGTTAGTCATTTCTCATAAATTATATCGAAAAACGAAAAGGCAAGAGACACGTGTCCAAAAGAGAACTGGCTTTCACCGTCAGAACTCCAAAACGTCACCGTCATTACAAATCTTGCGTGGGGAGGTAAATCGAATTTACAGGGTCACCATTAAGACACTTCATTATGACAAGACATTTACTCGGGTACTGAAAAGATATTGAAAAATTGATTAAAATACTTTTGCCCGAAATAAAACCCTATTCAGTAAAAATATTTTAAGAGGGTATTGTCATATGTGAATTTTATCGTACGTACACATCATCAACAAAGAGAATAAATTGCTAGGTGGACATCCGAATAGACACTCAGAAAATATCCTACAAGACATCACCGAAGAAGAGAAAAAAACCGAATAATCAGATGTTAAACAAAACCTGCTCGGGGTCAATCGACGCCATATACTACTCGGGATCAATTAATGACACTCGGGGCTGACTAAATGACATTTCTACTCGGTATCAAATGACGTTACTCGGGACCAACAGGTATTGTCCTTACTCGAGACGAATATGAAGAAATCTGAATAAAAGCCCAGCGCATAGCTCACGTGAATCGAGTCATTAAAATGCACGAGGATATTCATATAAAAAAGGAATCCCAATAAGAACAGAATGTTAGACGGGAAAGGTTCCCAATAAGAACATAATTAAGATCAGATATGTGACAGTGTTTCAACATAAACCAAATGACACTCCTAGACAGGACATCTGAGCCCAGAGCTAAATATAAGTTTTGTCATAAGGATTATGCCACAAGTAGGAGGGGAGCCGGATATTTGAGAAGGCATATGCAGAAATGTATGCCTGCTCATGGACAGGTAGACACTACAACGTAAACATAACTACAACGACACCCAGACGGGTCCGTTACAACGTGGCAGTTCGGCGTCATGCACGCTAAAGAGTGCTTAGCACCATACATTGCACAAACTGATCAACCGATCAGTGTTGATGAGAGTCCATTTTAAAAAGAATTAATCACATCTGCATATAACCCCCAATTTGAACCTGTTTCTAAAACCACCACTAAAAATGATTTGATAAGATTGTTTGAAACCCAAAGAGATGACTTAATTGATGAAATACAACATTTAAGTGTCTCTGTTGCATTAACTTCTGATATTTGGAATGCATGTTCCAAACATGACTATTTATGTGTCACGTGACACTATTTAGATTATGACTGGAGGATAAGAAAAAGAATTATTGGTTTTCATCCTATGGATTTTGCACATACCGCGAGAAATTTTTTTAATGTCATTATTTTTGTTTTAGAAACTTATGAAATCACTTATCGCATCCTTTCTATCACATTAGATAATGCATCTGCAAATACTAGCTCTATTGCATTGTTTGTTGCAAAAAATATCCCGCAAGATGGAGGTTATTTATTCCATCAACTGTGTGCATGTCATATTATATATTTAGTTGAACATGCTGGTTTAAAGCAGGCAAACGACCAAATAGATCACATCAGAGATGTCATTTCTTGGATTTGCAGTTCTAATCCTAGATTCAGTGAATTCAATAGACATTATAAATTAAACAGTCTCAAACCCCGACGATTCCAAAATGATATGCCGGTAAGGTGGAACTCTACTTATTTAATGTTGGAAAATTGTTTGGAATATGATACAACCATTACATGTTTTTTTAACATGAAATTGGCCGAAATATGTCGTCATGAAGCAAAAACACTTACCACAGACGATTGGTATGTGGCAAAGGGTTTTGTTCAATTTTTAAAGATTTTTTACAATACCACTGTAACTCTTTCCGGGGTCTATTACCCCACATCTTCCTAGGCAATCTATCAGATAGTGGAAATATCTGAAGTGTTAAACAATTATAGAGAAGATGAACATCTAGGCACTGCAGTTGTTGTCATGGAGACAAATTTGAAAAAATATTGGGCTACCATTCATCTACTTTATGCCTTAAGTGTTATAGTAGATCCTAGGGTTAAATTATCTGGTTTAGAAGTTTTGCTTGAGTTTATTGGTACTAATTTGTCAATAGATTATTCAGAACAAATTACTGACATTCGAACCAAGTTGTTCGAGATTTTTCGTATTGATGAGAGCATGTTTGGCAACATTGACACCCCTCAATCAACACAACCGGAGACAGAGCCGAAGCAAACAAATTGGAGCCTTTTGAAATGGCGAAAAAAAGACAAATCAACAAGTACTTCTTCAGAGAAAAGATCTGGCCCATCTTTTTGTACCGAACTGATTAGGTACCTTGAAGCACAGTTCGATGCTGTTGAAGACAATGAGGAGTTTGATTTATTGTTATGGTGGAAGACCTATACGTACAAGTATCCAGTTATATCACATTTAACACGTGACGTACTGGTTATTCCCGTGTCAACGGTGTCTTCAGAATGAGCTTACAGCACCAGTGGACGTATAATTGAACCAAGAAGAAGCTGGTTTAGAAGTTTTGCTTGAGTTTATTGGTACTAATTTGTCGATAGATTATTCAGAACAAATTACTGACATTCGAACCAAGTTGTTCGAGATTTTTCGTATTTATGAGAATAGGTTTGGCAACATTGACACCCCCCCCCCCCAATCAACACAACCGGAGACAGAGCCGAAGCAAACAAGTTGGAGCATTCTGAAACGGTGAAAAAAAGACAAATCAGCAAGTATTTCTTCAGAGCAAATATCTGACTCATCTTTTTTGTACTGAACTGATTAGGTACCTTGAAGCACTGTTCGATACTGTTGAAGAAAATGAAGAGTTTGATTTATTGTTATGGTGGAAGACCTATACGTTCAGGTATCCAGTTCTGTCACACTTAGCACGTGATGTACTGGTTATTCCCGTGTCAACGGTGTCTTCAGAATAAGGTTTCAGCACCAATGGACGCATAATTGAACCAAGAAGAAGTTGTTTGTCTCCGGAGATGGTGGAGGTATTAACATGCCTTCGGGATTGGGAGCATGCTAAAAAAAGGTTGCAAAATCTAACTGTAGATAAAGAGCTTATTCTAAATTTCAACAATTTATATATTGATGAACCTGCAGGTAGTGGCCAATGCCATAACTAGGTTATACTTTTACATATGTATTTAGTATTTACTTGTAAGTTGTAATACGATTGAACTCTTTTTCCCTTACCAAGTTTTTATCCCACCGAGTTTTTTTTGGTAAGGTTTTTAATGAGACAATAATGTAAATATGTAATACTGAATTCCATAAGTGAAAAATAATTAAAAAAATAAAAAATTGTTAATTTCATACTTTCATAATTACATCTATTTTTATTATTTTGTATTATTTTATCTTTACTGAATTATTATTTTTCATATTAATTATTTCAAGAGATAAACAAATTAATTTCAAAATTATATTTATATAATTGAATTGTTAAATTGATAGAACAAGTAATTTTTTTATATATTTCTTTATTTTCCGTAAACCCTAAACCTTAAACCCTAAACCCAAATTCTAAAAAAACTTAATTTTAAAAAATTGGTTTCGAAAATGATTATGGATCAGGGCAGTGGACCGCCCCGGCACGTCTCGCCTGAAGCAGGCTATGCTTAGTCCAGAATGGGCCAGACCTGGTCCAGAATTACAACACTAAACGTAGAGAGAGTAAGAAGGATGAATGAATTAAAAGGGAAATAAAGTAGGAAAGATGAAGATGATAACATATATCCTTCACGTTGTTTGGTATTGAAATGGTTGAATGAATGAATTGATATATAATTTATAAATTTACTATATTGACCTTATATAAATTAATGGGTTATAACAAATTGAAGGGTATTATTATCATTTTACTCCAATTTCTCCTCCCCTCTCTCATCCGTCCATCATTGGACGGATTGTTTTTTATGGGCCCAAAAGGAGGAGAGCTCCCTCCTCTTCTCTTCTCCCATCTCTTGTCTCTCCAACCAAACAAGGGATTAAAGCTCTCTTCCCATCCCTCTCCCTCAAACCCTCTCCATCTCTCTATCTTACCAAACAAAGCATAAAGAGATCGTGGAGAACATATTTAAGGAAATGAGTAATTATATATATATATATATATGGGTGTATAGTTCAGTTTTTGGTTTCAAACTATTGGAATTGAACAAAATCGACCATAACCCAAAAACTGAACTATACACCCAAATATATAACTGAACATGAACCGTATCTATTTGGTTTCAACCTACACGAATTGAACAAAATCGACCATAACCCAAAAACTGAACTTTACACCTAAAATATGTTGGATCAACTTAGTTGGGTCGGTTTTATGTAAATAAGGTGAGATTCAAATCTCGAGTTACCACACGACATTTTTTTTATCATTTTAAATATTAAGGTAATGGGTGACATACTAACGCAAAATTGATCCAAGAATTTTTAAAATCTACAAACAAAAAATTATTTTAAAATAAAACTCCACCAGTAGTAGAGATCTTTCTATTGCTAATGGAGTGTCTCCTCTAGCTCGTGGAGGAGATCCACCGAGATCTTCTCCAACGATTGGAGAATATCAGTGTCGGTATCCTCTAACCAATAAGAAGATCTGATACGATCTCTTCTGATTGTAAAAGATTTAAGATCGGATCTCATCTGTTCATTGAGGTCTCCTTCACGAACTAAAAGAGACGCTTCATTGGCAATAAAGATGTTTATACTATCGATGAAGTTGAGTTTTTTTTGAGTAATTCTATACAATCTAAATAATTAACTCAAATGACGTAATAAGTGAGTTGTTATCATTATACATAACATGAGATGAAATGGGTGGATAAAAAAGCCCATACACCGTAAATTGACCCAAACCAAACAGCTCGGTTTGGTCTGGTTTAATACAATTAAAAAAACAGTATGTTTTTATTTTAGTAAAACCGTATGGTCCGGTTCGGTATATGGTCCAAGTATATCAAACCCGGACTGAACCGTAAACCTAATACTTTTAGTATCACTACTATATGTCACACCCAACAAATTAAATTAAAATTTTAAAATAAAACGTTAAAGTCAAAAACCGTAATTTATTATTTCATATTTGTGTTTTTTGGCCATAAACCGAATAAGTTTGTGCAAAGTGAAAACCTCCATTAACAAACAAAATTTCAAACATGAGATGGTAAAAGATTTCAATCCGTTTCCATTATTTTATGAAGTTATTACTAATAATAAAAAATATTAATAATATTAAACTAAATTAGTACTATTGTCATGATTTAGTTGTAATTTTTTTTTGATTTACATACTTTCAATTGCATTGACATGATTATAGCAATAGTAAGTGGTTTTATTTATTAACATTTTTTTTACTTCTAAAATTTTGACACAACACTTTATTTTTATTTTTATTACTCTTTTAGCTTTTTTCTAGTTTGATGAACCGTACGTAACAATAATTTACATGTCTCGTTAATTACTCACCTTATCATGCCATATATATTTTTAAATAGTGAAGCATTTGGATTTCAGGTCAAAAACCGTTAGACCGAACCAGACTGAACCGAATAAATATAATTTGGTTTGGTTTGGTATAAAAAAAATAATTGTCCAAATTGATCCTATTTTTTAAAAGACTGGAATTTTTGGTTTGGTTCGGTTCTAGTCAAAACCGGACCGTGCCCAACCCTATGTGATGATGTGATTAATGAAAAATACACTTGTTATATCTTTTGAATTAAAAATTTGAATTACATTTTTAGATTGTCTATCATTAGTATAAATGATTTATTATCGAAGACTGCAATTTTGCATATATACAAAGAAAGTGCAGTTTTATCAAAAAATAATTTTAATTAATATTATACTAACCTCTCTCACATCATATCAAATATAAGACACATTTTTTTTTTATTTTGAAAAAAGGCATAATTATTTTTATCTGGTCACTTAACATACAATCAAAGGATAATAATATTTTCAGTCCAATCCATTATACACCGTAAATTACAAATTTAAACATTATATTACAATTTTAATTAAGGATAATGTTAATGTAATATGATATAATCAGATTTAATTAAAATATATTATTAATCTGTATCCTAATGGTACATATTAAAAAATTATAAAAGAAAGTCAATTTTATTATAATGAGACCATAAATATAGATTGACTTTCCTTAATTAGTTTTATTATAACGAGAACACAAATATAAATTGACTTTCCTTTAACCGTATCTTAATGCCTTTACACTACCCTTTAATTAAACCCAATCACAGTAAAATAATATAATCCAATCATATTGCCAAATGACATCCAACGCTACAGATAATTTGTTTTTTTTTTTTTTGGAATTGTTAATTTATTGACTTTATTTGACTTGAAATACTTAGATGACTTCTAATTATAGTATATAATTTTTTATATAAATACATACAGATTGAATTATATGGATATTGAATATGAATAACTTATTTTATATATTTTAATTTGATATATATTCTTTTATGAAAACTCTTTTATAAATAAAAATATTCTTATATAATACTATCTACGAACAAGACAATTATTGTATATATATAAAAAAAAAAGTTGGGACAACAGTTAAGTGACAATAGAGTAACAGAGGAATGGTGGAGACTCACTCAGCTGGTGACACGTACCGAACTGAAAATGGGTCCGACCAAACGTAACTCGCTGCTAACACGAAGCTCCTGTGACTCCTGTGAGTGACCGACCGTGTCCGTCTGACACTCTTACTAGATCTTACGTAAGTAAGCTGTAGTTTAGCTGTTAGCCTGCGCGCTCTAAAAAAAACTAAAAAAGAATAATAAAAACAATAAAACAGAAAATTTAGTGAAAAAATATTACACAACCAACCCCTCTCTCTCTCTATCTCTCTGTGTACCATTTTCTCTTTTTCTATCATTCTATGTCTAAAAAGAAAAAAAGGTGGATGGATTGAGAGAGAATGCTGTTTCCCTTCGATTAAGGGCATCGCTTCCAAGGCAAGCCAATAAACTACAACAACACCAAATTATAAATAATTAAATCTCTCTCTACTTATCAGTGTTGTTTTTGATGAAGATGATGATGTTCTTCTTGTAATAGATCTACGCCTCTTTCTCTCTCCTCTCTTTATTATCACGTACGAGCGCCTCCATTTTATCCACAATGTCTCTCTGATTATTCTCTCTCCCTCTCCAGGTGATCTCTTGATTTTGTTTTATCCTTCTTTTCTATTTTTTTTCCTTAAATTTTAACGGAATTATAAATTTCTTTGAATTTGACAAACATGGAACTGGAAAAGAGTTGGTTGTGCGTGTTGAACTCAGTTTAGTGGTGATTTACTGTTATGAGTTTGGTTCTTAATTTTTAATTTTAATTTTGTTGTTAGTTTCATGCATTTTGTCAGCAACCAAACTGAGAATTTTGGAAGATGTTAATTTGTGGAAACACCTTTTTTTTTTTTTTTGGTGATTAGATTTTTTGTTCTCTTTTGTTGTTGTTGCAGTCTTCTTCATCTTATTTTTTTCCTATTTAATTTGAGATTTAATGGCTTAATTTTATTTTTAGTCGCAGACAAATAGAATGAAAGGAAAAATTTTAAAAATTCTAATAATGTGCGAAAGTCAACTCAATTAAGCTTACACTGAATATTTCTTGGTTTTTTCCTTTTCCGAAAATTTTGCTTTAATTGAGTATTGTTGATTTATTGTTCTCCTGGAATTGTTAAACTGATAAATTGAAGTCATAAGTTGTATCATTAATTGAATCACTTAAAAACTAATTACAAGCTTATGATTCTAGTTAAACACTGAAGAATTTAGTGACGTGAAGTAGCAATGTCGTCCAAACACGAATCCAAATCGAAAAGATTAATTTCAAGCAGTTCAAAAGTAGCTAATTCTCCTTCTTCTTCGACCACATCGTCTTCCAAGCAATTTCTGGAAACATCTATTGATGGTCAGAGCTCCCCTGCTTCTTCGTCAGCACGAAGTAAGCCTCAGTGTTATTACACTGAAAATATTTCGTCCAAAGAAAATGTTACGGTGACAGTTCGGTTTCGTCCACTTAGGTACATTTCATATTTTTTTATTGATAACTATAATTTGATGGATTGTTTAAAATTGACTGTGGTTTTTGAATGGTGCAGTCCTAGGGAGATTCGTCAAGGTGAGGAGATTGCTTGGTATGCAGACGGAGAAACTATTTTGCGCAGTGAACATAATACATCTATAGCATATGCTTACGGTAAATTGATGTTATTTATATGCTCAACAGACTTGTATGCCTTGTTCCATTCTTTTTGAAAGAGACTGTTTGTATATAATCTAGAACAATGAAAGCAGCAGCCCATACAACAAATTAGTCAAACTGAAGTCCTGACATTTCTGCCTTTTAAATTGGCTTTAAGTCACCTTTATCGTGTCATTCATATTGAGAGCTCTTGTGGTCCTGCGAATCTGCATTGTAGTTTGGTTGTTTTGAAAACTATTTTCTTTAATGAGATCCTTTAACTCACTGCTTAAGTTGTCTAGTCGAGTGTTGAAGCTTAAGAGCATTCTGTAGTGTAGGTATGCATATGTATTGAGTTTGATAGTACATTGGCCAAAAGTGAAGATTTTAAATTCTTTGATCCATCGTATACTTATCTAGGCTTAACAATAATGATACTTTGTTACATCATGGATATCATGTATTGATTGATTGTTTGTTTATGTTGGCATCATTGTTGGTGATTTTGCTTTATAAGAGTTTGATTGCTATTAGTATGAAATAACAAATTATAATGTTTTACATAACGGGATTAACGGGATATATGTAATCTAGTATGTATGTACCATATAGCATAGAGCTAATGAATTAAAATCTGGGAAGAAAACTTTTTGTGAGTTTCTGTAAGAGCATTTCTTAAATTTGGCTGGTGATTTTGTGACATTTGCATCAATATATATATATGATTCTTTTTGTTCCCTGCTAAATCATATTACTTTAGGTTTCAACCTTATGTCTTGTGTGAATCTGAATATCTGTGTTTATCAAAAGTAATACTCGCTGCATCCTCATGATACATACTCTAATCCTGTTATGAGTGTTAGTGCCTTTCTGTTATTTTCATAGATTATTCTTCTAAACTGATGCAGGAGTTCTCCCCTCATTAGTGTTTATAGGTAATAGCCAGTTCACACTTAATTTTGGTGCAGTACAATCTCTGATATTATGACACAGGTTTAAATTGTATTGTATAGCAATAATTTTAGGTTTAATTTTTCTTAAATTTCAACATGAAATCGAATTAGGGATTGTAGGAAATTTCAACATCGTTTCTGTACATGTAATCATGTGCTCATTCGTGTTCTATATTTATATATTTTAGTATCCCCTTCTCTATTTCTTTGAGGAAAACAATTTGGTAAATGTGTGGAATATCGTATGCATTTTTTGAATGTTAATTATTAGAATCTGTATCTCACTATTGTTTTTCTCTGCATATACTTCTAGACCGGGTATTTGGCCCCACTACCACAACTCGCCATGTCTATGATGTTGCTTCTCAACATGTTGTAAGTGGTGCGATGGAAGGCATCAATGGTAATAAGCAAAGATCCTTATGCTTGGTGAACTTATTTTTTTGCTTAATTTCTAGCTTGTTTGAATCTATTTTTTTGCTTACCTTATGGATGGAGAGTCTTTGTGATGTCAACGCCCTTCTTAGTTATCCACAAAAGAGAAAGGCTCTGGTATCAAACCTTTCTGAAGCATATAGGTCATGGTAATACTATGATAAATATTCCTAGAGCGAATAACCTTATCTCGAATATATAAGGTTTTGCTGCGTTAATTGAACTTGATTTCATCAGGTTATGATATTATTGTATAACAAACTCTTAACTTGGTTGCTTGTAGAAATTTGTTGTTTTTATTTTTCCAAAAAACAAAACCTAAGTAAAGCCAAGAGTTGGGCTGCCACAAGATGAGGCAGCTGGTGGACCTTTCAAAAATAGTCCACCAGAGACAAACACAAAACTAAATACAATTGAAAGTCCTTGATGTACACAAATACCTGCCAAAAGAATAAATTAAAACTGAATTGATTAATTGAAAGATGTGAACAGTCTTCTCACTTCACCATAAGTTCCCAATTTGGCTGAATGAAAGATAACCGAGACTTGGTTAAATTCAGAGGAAACAGAAGCCCAGAAAGAAACCCAGAAACTTACACTCTCCGACAAAGACTAAGAAACATCAGCACTGTAGTCTTAAAATTTCTTCTGTTTCTTTCATTTTGAACAAACCCAAAAGAGGGAATGTACTCCTAGGCATGGTTATAGTGCCAAACTTCCACTTTGCTGCTGAAAAAAACAGTGGCAAGTGAATCACCGGTTCACCATCACCACCACCAAAGGCGCTGATTGGTCCATTTCCTTTAATTTCCAATGCTGCATGTACTAAATGCGTTGCGAAGCTCTCAGGCTCCTTCATTGCTACCAACTGCTGCACTTTAGTACCAATGCACTCCCGAACCTTAGATCTATCAAGTCTGATGTTTGCTAGCCCAGTCTCCCCATCCAATCCAAGCAGTAATACTCATAAGCACCTCACGTGTCAACTTGCTCTAGGTGTTTAATCATTCCAGACAGAGTATGCTTTGTTATGTTATGGTCAATACAGTCCCATATAGACACTTTTGTGTGTATAGTAAGATAATGTGTTCGAGGGTATTTTTGGAATAAAATTGGAAGAAGAGTTTTTGTGAATTTGAAACTACCTGAAGGAGTAAATAGATTTGGATATACTTTTGCTATCATAAGAGAGAATGTAACTAGCTCTCTCTCAACACATTATATTTTAAATCCAGATTTGAAAGGCATTCAATCCGATATTTGTAATCAGATATTTTTATTATTGAGAGGCATCATTAGAAGCCAACTTTTTGGACAAAGGATATAATGTTCATTTTCATGTTGAAGATATTATCAACCTGACAATCTCCATATAAATTCATGCCATATTAACAAGTATAAAAACCAGTATTCTTTAATTGAGCTGGAGAAGCCAGTTTTACTTGCACAAATGAAGTCCCTTTTTACTGGGGAGGATGGTGTCTTAGAATATACTTGGGAAATATTTAGAGATTTTTATTTTAACAATTTTGATATTACTTGTTATTTTTTTGTTATACATTTTTGATATTACATGGTTGGGTATGTTTTTATTTTCATATTTCAAGTAGATTATTATTCTTATTACTATTGTTATTGTTTTTCTATGAAGTAGATTTAGTTTTGTTATTTTTGTCACTTTTGGCCTCTATAAAATTTTATGTTTCTTATTGGACCAAAAAAAAGGAAACTTTTGGTTTCTATTAATAGGCCATGCTCCCTTATGTTAGTCTCTCTTCGCTCTTTGTTCTATCTTTTCTCCATTTCTCTAATCCGTCTTTTTCTCTCCTTTTCTTTCTTTTATCTCTTAGATTCTTTCATCAACATATATGTGGCAATAGTTCATAAAGTGATTTTGTTTTTCTCACCTTCATAGGCACAATTTTTGCATATGGTGTAACCAGCAGTGGAAAGACTCACACAATGCATGTAAGTTTAAATAATTATCCATTATATATATAAGAACTTTCAGGTGCGGGATTCCGCTTATATAATGTTATGAAGCACTGTATAAGTGGGATCCCCACACATGATAAATGTTTTATACAAACACATATAATTGAGTCATTTCTGAATTGTTGTGTTTTAACTTTTTAAGGTTTTATGGTAAACCAATCTCTTTGAATCTTGTCTTAGTGAATTTTAAGTTCCCTTTTAATTCTCAGATTATTGGGAAAAAGATTTTATCAATATTGCATTTATTGAGATAGAGGGAGATGGAACAGGGATATACTAGTTTGCTGTGTTTTTTTTACTTATATCATCCAGAGATATCTAACAAATTAAAAGAGCATGGATAATGAACCTAGTGTTTTGTCTGTAACATATGCATTGAAAACTTTCAGAAGGCATTTTCTAACATAAAATTATAAATCGAAGAAGGCTGCAAAACTTTTTCCTTATTTATTTCATTTTTTGGTAAAGCTGCGCTATTTCTACTTGCACACTTCAGAACAAATAAGATTATGCTAGGGTGTGGATAAGGTTTTTCATGTAACAAATAGGCTATTTAGTTTCAAGAACATAATGATTATGCTGACATTATTAGCACAAAAATGGCAGGGTGATCAGAGGTCCCCTGGAATCATACCACTGGCGGTAAAGGATGCTTTTAGTATTATTCAAGAGGTAATTTACATGGGATACAAAACTGCAGAATTTTTATTTATTAGTTCCTAGATATAATACTAAAGCCTAATATCAATCATTCAATCTATGCTTTAGACTCCTAATCGGGAGTTCCTTCTTCGAGTTTCATACTTGGAAATCTATAATGAGGTATGCTTCTTTCATTCTCTCTTGTTAAGTTGATATGATGCTGCACTCTTTCCCGACTTCTTTATTGTTTACACTGCAATATAAGCTAGATCCACAACTGCTTTCATCTTTTTTTTTTAATGACATTACTATTTGCCAAGTTTTTCTTAATTTTCAGGTTGTTAATGACCTGTTGAATCCAGCAGGACAAAATTTGAGAATTAGAGAGGATTCTCAGGTACCTATTTGTCAGTAAGATATCCACTTTTACTTATCATCTTAGACCTAAAAAGCTGCACTATACATGTCAGTTGCTTCTTTCCATTGCCTCTGGTTTTTTCCTTTAAGGAGTCATGCGTCATTATGAAATTTATCATCAATTATGCACATGAAGCCTTGGGAAGTTTATGGCTATGTAATGCTCCGGCATGAACGCTAGGTATATGTGCTGGTGTTGAGGAAGGTGCCTGGAATACAGTCTCTAAGTAGGTCCTTTTTGTAAGTGTTAACAGAGTGTAACAATTTAAAGAGAAGAAAGAAAGGTTTTAATATCGATGATTGAACCTCTGAATAGTACAAGATTATATAGGATACAAAAACTTGGAGAGAAAGTAAAATAGAATCATAAAAATAAAAGCATAATCAAAGTACCACTAATTGCTAGCTGTAGATTCCTAAAACAACTTCAACACTCCCTGTCAAGCTGGAGCATAGATATTGACGATGCCCAGCTTGGAAAAAAGATATTGAAAAATCCCCTTATGAACTGTTTTTGTAAAGATATCGCCAACTTGATCTTCAGACTTGATATGTGACTTGACAATTTCTCCCACCATCACACTTTCTCTCATAAAGTGACAGTCAACCTCAATGTGCTTGGTTCACTCATGGAAAACAGGAACATAACCGATGGGCTTTTAACCTCCATACTCAACTCTTTTAATAAATTCTTTAACCAAAATAGTTCACATGCAGTATGAGCCATCGCACGATACTCTGCCTCAGCGCTGGATCTTGCTACTACATTTTGCTTCTTACTCCGCCAAGTTACTAAATTACCTCCAAGAAAGGTACGATATCCACTTGTAGATCTTCTGTCACCTTTAGATCCAGCCCAGCCCAGTCAGCATCAGAATAGCTGACAATATCAAGATGAGTACCCTTCTTATAAAGAACTCCCATTCCAGTTGACTGCTTCAAGTATCTGAGAATCCTGCAAACAACTTCCCAATGAACCTTTCTAGGGTTGTGCATATATTGGCTTATTGCACTCACATCGAAGGTGATGTCAGGTCTTGTCATTGTCAAGTAAATTAATTTTCCCGCAAGTCTTCTATATCTTCTCTTATCTTCAAAATCAGGACTGCCTTCATCATCTAGATTGGTGTTTGGATCCATAGGAGAATCAACTGGCTTAGATCCTAGCATACATGTTTCAGACAACAAATCTTGAGTATACTTTCTTTGAGATTGTACCGGACCATCTCCTCCTTTTGCTACTTCAATACCAAGGAAGTATCTCAGTTGTCCCAAATCCTTGGTATGGAAATTCGCCTTTAACTGTCTCTATACTTCTTCAACACGAAGAAGGTCATTACCTGAGGCAATTATATCATCAACATATACAGCCAGGATAACAATACCTGAGGGAGTATGCTTCACAAAAATTGAATGGTCAGACCGACATATTTTGAACTCAAGTGCCAACAAAACACCACTCAATTTGTCATACCAAGCCCTCGGTGACTGTTTTAGTCCATATATCGCTTTCTTTAGTTTACAAACCAAACCAGACTCCCCCTGAGCAACAAATCCAGGAGGTTGCTCCATATACACCTCTTCCTGCAAATCACCATATAAGAAAGCATTTTTCACATCCAATTGAAACAAAGGCCAATCATGAAAAACAACCAAAGAGATAAGGACTCGGGCAGAATTAGGGCGAGCCACTGGAGAAAAAAGTTTCCATATAGTCAACTCCATAGGTCTGAGTATATCCCTTTGCCACTAAACGAACTTTTAGTCTCTCTATAGTGCCATTAGGATGATATTTAATAGCGAACACTCATCTGCATCCAACAATCTCCTTATTTTTTGGAAGTTTCTACAACTCCCATGTACCACGATCACAAAGAGCTGTCATCTCTTCTTCCATAGCCAACCTCTAACCAGGGTGAGTAAGTGCCCCATGATAGTCCCTAGGTAAAGAAAAAATAGACAAGGAGAAGGCAAAATTGTGGAAGGAACTAGATAAAGCATCAAAAGAGACAAAGTTAGCATAAGGATACCTAATATTGGACCGTTGACCTTTCCGAATCGCTATAGGAAGTTTAAGATCAAAAATATCATTTGAAGTAGATGGATCATGATTTGAGTCGGACTCTTGAGTGGAGGGAAAATCCGAAGGAGTAGTATTACCTTGCATATCCGTGTCTGCCGGAGGTTGAGTCTCCCGACGACTATAAACTAACAATGTTTTTTCTGGAGTTGTGACAGGCACAACAAGCGATGGAATAGGAGGACATGTTGTCATTAGATTAGAATCCAAACTCGATCCTTGTTCTGAAAAATACGAAGTTGACTCAAAACAGGTGACACTGGCACTTACCTAAGTTTTTCCAGAGATAGGATCAAGACATTTATACCCTTTTTGTGTTCTAGAATAGCCTAGAAAGACGCATTTTATGGACCTTGGAGACAACTTATTTGGTGTTTGATGAAGATGAACAAAGCACACACACCCAAACACCCTTGGAGGAAATGGAAATAGAATTTTATTAGAAAATAAAATAGAGTGAGGTGTTCTAAAATTAAGCACATACGAAGGTAAGCGGTTTATCAAGTAGCAAGCCGTAAGGACAGCTTCCCCTTAGAATTTTGAGGGAACTTTCATGTGAAAAAGCATTGCTCTTGCCATTTCTAACAGATGCCGATTCTTTCTTTCGGCGACTCCATTATGTTGTGGAGTATATGGACAAGAAGTTTGATGTATAATGCCAAATTTTCTACAAAAATCTGTTAAAGTAGAGTGACAATATTCCAAAGCATTATTAGATCGGAAAACTTGTATTGAAACACCAAACTGTTTTTTTTATTTCATTAAAAAAAGACTCAAACACTTGAGGAACTTCAGATCGTTCTTTCAAAAGATATAACCAAGTAGTTCTAGAACAATCATCAACAAAAGACACAAAGTATCTAAACCCATGACTATTAGACACTCTACACGATCCCCAAACATCAGAATGGACCAAGGAAAAAGGACTACGACTCACTTTATTAACCCTAGATGGAAAAGAAGACCGGTGATGTTTTCCTAACTGACAAGACTCACATTCAAAACCAAAACTTGAGTGGATCGACAATCCCATCTGTTGAAGGAGGCGAGGAGGAGGGTGGCCTAATCTGTAATGCCATTGTTCGGAAGAGACTGTTGTGGTAAGTGCATGATTTGCAGCAGTAGAGACATCAAGGTTATAAACTCCATTCTTCTCATACCCTCCACCAATCATCTTCCTCGTACCAAGATCCTGAAAAACACAACAATGAGTAAAAAATGTAACGGAACAATTAAGGTCTTTAACTAATTGACTAACAGAAAGAAGATTCATAGGAAATTTGGGAACATAAAGCATCGACGGGAGAGATAAAGTGAGAGTAACTCGAATGACTCTTTGACCCTCGACGGGAGTTTTGGAACCATCAGCTAATATAACAGAACCAAAAGTAGCTGCTTACAAGAAGAAAAAAGAGAGCTTTTACCAGTCATATGGGCTGATGCTCCATAATCAATTATCCAAGGTAGGGAATCAGAGTGGGAGAGAAAAGCATTTAGAGTACCTGTATGAGCAAGAGTCGCTGTGGGTAGGGCAGTAGACATACTAGAGGACTGGTTACCTATGGAAGACTGATTACTAGTCCCTTCAGATTATGGCACATGCGTTATGGGAATATTTGCAGGAGGTGCAAGAGTAGATATGTTCTCCCTATGATCATAATAGTTATGATTAGCCCATTTTGGCTTTCCAAATTTTTCCCAACATCTATCAGAGGAATGATTATTGCGCCCACAATGTGTGCAATGAAAACGGCCTCCTCGACCTTTACCACGGCCTCGACCACGTCCAAAAGATTGTCCTCTTCCACGTCCACCGGAAGATAAAGAGCAGAGGTTTCTTGGGAATTAGGAGTACTGAGGGACAGTCTTTTGAGACGTGCATACACTTCCTTCATTGTAGGTAACTCTTTCTCAGTCAAAATACTATTCTTTGCAATTTCATATACAAGATGCAAACCGGACAAGAAGTGAACAACCAACAACTCTTCCCGTTGTTTTCGAAGCTGTTTTTCATCAGTTGTGACGGGATGGTAAGAATTGAGTTCTCCCCACAACCCTTCAAGAATTCTGAAATGCTCACCGAGTGACTTGTCATTCTGCTGACAAGAAAAGATCATAAATCCGAGATATATTTTTAGACTGGCCAAACCGATCTTGGAGAGAGTCCCACAATTCTTTGGTGGTATCTACCCACATGGTTGATGTAGAAATAGGGGGTTCCATACTGTTCTAAGGCCATGTGGTCACCATGGTATCCTCCTGTACCCACTTTTGATATTCCTTTGCATCTTCAGCGGGTTTAGTATCAGTCAAATATTTCTCCTTGGCTTGAGCAGTCAAATGCTTTTTAATAGCTCGAGACCATAACAATTAGTTAGTGTCATTCAACTTTACTGCAATAAGAGAAATTCCAACACCAGGAGGATGAGGTACATTTGACGAAGCCATACCAAATACAACCTAAGAACCCACTACACAATCAACCAATATTCAACCAACATGCACGTTGAAACACAAACAACCAATAGGGGGTTCCATACTGTTCCAAGGCCATGTGGTCACCATGGTATCCTCCTGTACCCACTTTTGATATTCCTTTGCATCTTCAGCGGGTTTAGTATCAATCAAATACTTTTTAATAGCTCGAGACCATAGCAAATAGTTAGTGTCATTTAACTTTACTGCAGTAAGAGAAATTCCAACACCAGGAGGATGAGGTACATTTGACGAAGCCATACCAAATACAACCTAAGAACCCACTACACAATCAGCCAATATTCAACCAACATGCACGTTGAAACACAAACAACCAACACCAAAAACATACAGTCCATGTATAAATTCAATTCACTTCAACATCAACGAGAGAGAGAACAACAACAAACCGTGCAATGGCAAAAAAGAATCGAAGATGAAAGAAACGGCAGCAGCGGAAAATAAGGAATACAGCAACCAGACAGCAAGAATGGCAGGAGAAACAGAACAACCAGAGAGGAGAGATGCCTGACGATGAGAGTTTTCTGGTGGTGGCTGATAGGGTTTAGTTTTACAGTTTGGATGAGTGGCGGCTAGGGTTTAGTTGACAGATTGGATGAGTGGCAGCTAGGGTTTTCCAACAATTTTTTTTTTTTTTTGAAAGGAAAGAAAAAAAAAATTATGTCGGATCGTTACACTCTGATACCATGTTAACATAGTGTAACAATTTAAAGAGAAGAAAGAAAGGTTTTAATATTGATGATTGAACCTCTGAATAGTACAAGATTATATAGGATACAAAAACTTGGAGAGAAAGTAAAATAGAATTATAAAAATAAAAGCATAATCAAATTACAACTAATTGCTAGCTGTAGATTCCTAAAATAACTTTAACGGTAAGCAAGCTGTGTATGCAGTGGGTGTTGCTGTCTGTTCTCCTGCATTTCGATTTCTTACTACTTAGCATATGTTTAATTTTTGGTGTTCGATAATTGACTATTTTGTTCTACAGTGTGGTCATCCTTTATTATAGTAAAATTTTTGTCTATGATTTCACGTTAGTCTGCATGCATCTGATTTCAGTAATAATTCACTGTATATCTACACATACACAGATAAAAATATGTAATATACATGGTGGTAAAGGTTTTTTTTCACAGGCCAAAGTTTTGGCTAAGTTGGGTGGATGCTTATCATGATTAGTTAGGGTAAGATGAATGCAGTATCAGAGTCATGTAGAACCTCTAATGACCTGGTTTAGAAGTTAGTTGAGCTGCCATATTATGCCAGAAATCAGCATGTGCTTTGGAGTAGAACTAATTTTTCTTAATAATTAGGGGTATTGTATTCCCTCCTCAGAAAGGGATAGGTGCTTTGGGGTTATGTCTTTGGTGTAGTGGTTCATCATGGACCTTGTATAGTTGTATCCCAGTTGAGCCACAATAGAGGGTTCATCTGTATGCGGTTTTTGGGGAGCAATCATTGATAGTCTGACAGGCTAGGTTGTGACTAAAACTTGCACAGACTGTCTTTAAGTTGTGTACTATTATTAATTGCATTTGCTGGTTGTAGGGAACCTTTGTTGAAGGTGTGAAGGAAGAAGTTGTACTATCACCTGCTCATGCCCTTTCACTTATAGCAGCTGGAGAAGGTAAATTTGATGTCTGATTTGTTATATCCAGGAGGGTTAGAAAACAATAAAAAAGAAAAAAAAGGTTGGTATCATGGTAAAACTGGATGATTATGAGTGGAGAGTTTTATGTCACTTACCAATTGAATTTAGAATGCCTTATTTTTTTTCAAAACTAATATCAAAACTATTTTTTCCTCAAAAAAAAAATCAAGATTTTGGTTAAAGTAATTTAATGACTTTTGTTTGTCATTAATTAAATTATTTTTTTTTTTATAGAAAAAGTAATTTGATATAAAAAAATAGTTTACATATATCCATTTTTCATATTGTCTAGGTTGTTTGAGAAGCTTGCTAGCTTGTCTTGCCAATTGACTGCGGATTTCATTCCAATTAATGCCTTGTTTTTATGATACTATTCATAAAATATTTTTCATGCTTTGTGATTAGATGTTGGTTTTTTACAACAGAGCACAGACATGTGGGATCCACAAATTTCAATTTACTAAGCAGCCGGAGCCATACTATATTTACACTGGTATTCTTGCACCTTAATAGTGCAAGCAAATTGTAATTTTAGTTAATTCCCGCATTTCAATTGCTTTTTGTTGAAATATGTCAATTCCTAGTTTATAGCTTATTTTTTATTCTGTATCCTCTCATCTATTTATAAGTTTTCTATCTAAGACAGGAGAGTGATTCTCTAATTAAGTTAGGAGTCAACTCCTTGATTGTATATATATTGCTTATTCTGTACAGAACAAAAATACAATTTTCTTCTTCCCAATTTCTTTATGGTATCAAAGCTACCTCTAGTCCTAATCTCTATTGCTTTTCCTGCAATATCTTCTCTGGTTTTTTACCAGCAAAACTCATATTCCTCTTTCACTACCCTTCAACTATGTCGAGATTCGGTATTGCTTCCAATGTTAATTCTGAAGGCTCATTTTCTGGTATTGGTTCTGCCGATCCACCCCAAAATTCTCAAATCATCACAAACCATAAATTGAATGGGCACAATTACTTGCCCTGGTCACAATCTGTTATGCTTTACATCAAAGGGAAAGGTAAAGCTGATTTTGTCACAGGAGATATGGAGATTCCAGAAAAGAAAGACAAGGGTTACAAGCTTTGGGAATCAGAAAATAGCAAAGTCATGTCTTGGCTTATAAACTCAATGACACCAGAGGTTGGAGAGAATTTTTTGTTATATGAAACAGCCAATGAAGTGTAGGAGGCTGCTAAAGAAACCTACTCAAATAAAGACAATATCTCCGAGAGGTTCAGAATTGAAGGAGTCCTATATGAAGTGAAGCAGGGGGATTTAACGGTGATAGAATATTTCAACAAACTATCACGCCTTTGGCAGCAGGTGGACATGCTCAACACGTTAAATTGGAAGTTTTCAGATGATGGAGCTATTTTCAAAACGTACATGGAAGAGATGCGGATCTTTAAATTCCTCATTGAACTGAGTGATAGTTTAGATGAAGTTCGTGGCATAATTCTTAGTGTTAAGCCACTACCGTCTATCCGAGAGGTGGTTTCAGAAGTACGAAGAGAAGAAAGCCGTAAAAAGGTGATGCTCAGGTATGATTCAGTGCTTATCAGTGGAGAAGTATCAGCTCTCGCAGCCAGAGGAAATCCAAACAATCCTCCTGATGGTGGAACCAGAAAAGGTAGACCTTGGTGCGATCACTGTCGACGTCCAGGCCATCACAAGGAAACCTGCTGGAAACTCCATGGGAAACCAGCAGATTGGAAGCCTCGCAGTCAAGTCAAGAAGGGATATGCTGCAAGTGGAAGTAATGCAGGTGACAGTGAGGGAATTCTCTTCAGCAAAGAACAACTTGATCAGCTGCAGAAGTTATTTGGCAGCCCTCAATCAACACCTGTTGGAATCGGTTCCATGGTACAATCAGGTATATTTCCAAGTGCTTTGAGTGTCAAACATGAAGCACAAGGTTCTTGGATTATAGATTCGGGGGCAACTGACCACATGACAGGAGATCCTAAAGTATTCAATACTTTTGAGCCATGTAAAGGTAACTTTAATATTAAGGTAGCAGATGGAAAATTATCAAAATTGACAGGTTGTGGGACTGTTATTCTCTCAAAAACCTTAACATTAAAGTCAGTTTTATTTGTTCCTAATTTGGACTGCAATTTATTATCTATTCCCACTCTCACCTATGACAAAAATTGCCTCACTAAATTCTACCCTACATATTGTGTTTTCCAGGACTTGATCTCGGAGAGGATGATTGGAACTGCTGAATTGCGATCTGGTTTATATATTCTAGATGCCGACTCTTCCTTGAATATGCAATGTCATTCTACAAAGCAGTTAGCTTCCAAAAATAATTCTAGGAATAGTTTAAATAAAGAGAGTACTGTGATGTTGTGGCACTACAGGTTAGGCCACCACAACTTCTTGTACTTGGAAAAGCTTTTTCCTAATTTGTTTATCAATAAAAGTCCTAGAGAATTTTCTTGTGAAATCTGTGAGTTGTCCAAACATACACGTTCTTCATTGTCTCCTAGTATTTATCATGTTTCCAAACCTCTTGTTCTCATTCATAGTGATGTTTGGGGTCCATCTAAGATTCCTAATATTACAGGTGCTAAGTGGTTCATTTCATTCATTGACGATCATATGCGAGTTACTTGGGTATTTCTCATGAAAGGAAAATCTGAAGTTGCCACTATTTTCAAAATTTCAACTCAATGATAAAAAATCAATTTCAAACAAAGGTGCAAGTCTTAAGAACTGATAATGGGAAAGAATTTGTCAATAAAACCTTAGTAGACTACTGTTTAAGTGAGGGAATCATACATCAAACGTCATGTGTTTACACCCCACAGCAGAATGGTGTCTGAGAGAAAAAATAGACATCTGTTAGAGGTTGCTAGATCCTTATTATTCACAATGCATGTGCCTAAACAGTTTTGGGGGGATGCTGTTCTTATAGCAGTTCATCTAATCAATAGGCAACCATCTAGAGTCCTACTTACTGCATATCCTAATAACCATCTATTATCAAATATTCCTCTTAGAGTTTTCGGGTGTACTGTATTTGTACATGATAATTCTCCTCATCGCAGTAAGTTAGATCCTAGATTCTTTAAATGCTTGTTTCTTGGTTATTCCCCAAAACATAAAGGTTATAGGTGTTATCACCCAACTTCTAGGAAAATGTTTACCTCAATTGATGTCACTTTTCTAGAAAAATAACCTTTTTTCAGTAAAACTGCAATTCAAAGGGGGAAAGAGTTGAGTGAATTTCAGTTTCTTGATGACTATGCACCTATTTCCATCTCTAATGATAATGTACCAGTGTCCAGTCCATTTCCAACACCTGTTCCTAGTCCAGCACCAGTCCTTAGTCCATGTCCAGCTGAAACACACTGTCCTAGTCAAGTCTTCACAAATTTTGACATTGAGTTTCTTGAAACACATCAGCTGCCCGGTCCATCTGAAACACCTGTTCAGAAAAGTCCACCAAAAACACCTACCCGAGGAAAACCAATTGTGTATTCAAGGCAACCGAAGCATGATAGAGTTGTGTTTAAACCAGAAGTTATTCAACAGGTACCTGATTTCTCACCATGATCAAACGTCCAACATAATTCAAATACTTCTCCTTGCAATTCAAATGAATCACTACTTGAGTCAGGTGAGGACGAAAACATGAGTGACAATAGTTCAATTAGTGACAGTGGTGATATTCAACCTGAAAATGATTTGCCAATTGCTCAAAGACTGCCTATAAGGAAGTGTAGGGAGAGACCCCTGTATCCTCTTAGCAAATATATGTCTTATGAAGGGTTGTCACCTAGTTACAAATTATTTGCTATGAATGTGTCTTAACGTTTCTGTTCCATCAACAATTCAGGAGGCCTTGGCTATACCTGAATGGAGAAAGGCTGTCCAAGAAGAACTCACTGCATTACAAAAGAACAAAACATGGGAAGTAACAGTTCTACCTGAAGGAAAAAGGGCAGTAGGATGCAAATGGGTCTTTGTAGTGAAATATAGAGCAGATGGAAGTGTTGAACGCTATAAGGCGAGACTTGTAGCCAAGGGTTTCACACAATCATATGGAATAGACTATGAAGAGACGTTTGCACCAGTGGCAAAGTTGAATACAATCAGAGTTCTTTTGTCCATGGCAGTGAATCTAGATTGGCAACTACATCAAATGGATGTGAAAAACGCATTCTTGAATGGTGATTTGTTAGAAGAAGTGTATATGGACAGTCCTCCTGGTTTAGAAGAAGAGTTTGGGAATAAAGTTTGCAGACTAAGGAAATCTCTGTATGGATTAAAACAGTCACCAAGAGCTTGGTTCGAGAGGTTTACAAAGTCTGTAAAAGAGTTTGGTTATGATCAATGCTAAACAGATCATACATTGTTCGTAAATCATACTACAGATGGTATTATCACAGTCCTCATAGTGTATGTGGATGATATCATCATTACGGGCAATAGTGAAGGTGAAATTCAGAAATTGAAGGGGTTTCTTGGCAAACAGTTTGAAATCAAGGATCTTGGTCACCTAAAGTATTTTCTAGGCATGGAAGTAGCAAGATCCAAGAAGGGTATTTGTATTAATCAAAGCAAGTATGTCTTAGTTCTACTTAAGGAGACAAAAATGAATGATTGTAAGCCAGCAGAAACACCTATGGATTCTTCAACAAAGTTGGGGCTACTGGAGGGGAGCTCTCCTGTGGACAAAGTGAGATATCAAAGGTTGGTTGGGAAACTCATTTATCTCTCCCATACCAGACCTGACATTGGCTTTGCTGTTAGCGTTGTGAGCCAATTTATGAATAATCCAAATGAGGAGCATATGGGAGCTGTTCATAGAATACTCAAGTATCTCAAGATGACTCCTGGTCAAGGTATTTGTTTCAAAAAGAGCGAGTGTAGGAAAGTCGGTATTTACACTGATGCAGATTGGGCTGGTTCAACTCTTGATAGGAGATCTACTTCTGGTTATTGTTCATTTGTGTGGGGGAACCTAGTAACTTGGCGCAGCAAGAAACAATCAGTAGTCTCTCGCAGTAGTGCAGAAGCTGAATTCAGAGCTTTAGCCCAAGGAATTTGTGAAGGGATATGGTTGAAAAGGTTGTTAGAAGAACTAAAGGTTACTAATACTACACATATAGAGTTGTTATGTGATAATCAAGCAACTATCAGTATAGCTAAGAATCCAGTTCATCATGATCGGACTAAGCATGTGGAGATAGACAGACACTTTATCAAAGAGAAGATCGAAATGGAGGTTATCAAGTTGAATTATGTTCCTACCAACTCTCAAATTGCAGACATTTTCACCAAGGCTTTACCTAGAACTCAATTTGAAGCTTTGTGTTCCAAGCTTGGCATGATCAATATTTATTGTCCAGCTTGAGGGGGGGTGTTGAAATATGTCAATTCCTGGTTTATAGCTTATTTTTTATTCTGTATCCTCTCATCCATTTATAAGTTTCCTATCTAAGATAGGAGAGTGATTCTCTAATTAAGTTAGGAGTCAACTCCTTGATTGTATATATATTGCTTATTCTGTACAGAACAAAAATACAATTTTCTTCTTCCCAATTTCTTTACTTTTTCATATGGAATATTCCAACTTTCCTTAGTACTTTTTAGGTGAGGTATATTAGACACACACATACACATGAGATGAGGTTGGTCAAGTGGTATACTCCTCTTGTCCTCCTCCAAACCCCGAATTTATGTAATACATCAAAAAAAAAGTGTCAATACGAAGAGTGCAAGACCATACATAGTTACATACATTTTTGAGTCTCTATTGCAGTACATCTTAAAGCCTTCGTAGTTTACTTCCCATTCCCAAGTTGTTATACATTAGATATGCAAGTTATCAAAAATTCTGTCCCTTTTAACCTCAAAGGGATTTTTAGCACTGATAAAGCCAAATCCCAATGTGTTTTAGTTGAATTTTTCATAGAAGAAAACTACTGTAATTTTTTGTTATATATCTTTGATAGAACCCTTAGGCTCTCATCCTTAATGCAACATTATGTAGGACCCTTGATTCCTTTCACTTATCTTGCTGGCTACTCCTTCACCTTCCATGCAATTTCGATGCAGGTGATCCAAAGCCTAAAATTGAACTCCATTAATTTCTTAAATTTTCTTTATCTTCCTTTTCTCTTACCTATAGTGTTTGTTTACTTTATAAGAACGACCATTGCAATCATTGTCATTATAAAATCATCATGGTTTCTCCTGATGCGCTATGCCAGTGCTTTCATCAGATCCAAGTCTATCTTTTCCTTGTTTTTAAATTCCAAACCTAATATTTTGGTGCCCAATGTTTAACATCTCCTTTCATACTTCCATTATTGAGTTCTTGGTATTATTTCGCAAGATGAATGTGTTGATTATGTAACCCTTCTGTTGAGAAATTTACTGTTATTAATCAACTTCTGAGTTCTGAATGTTATTGGAAGTCATCACATCTTTACTTGTGGTTTAGTTTATAATTGTTATAAGACACAATGTTCTTGTGCTATTCCAATTTGTGTTTGTTCACGTGTCAGATATGTTGATCATCTTCTGGTCATTATGTTTTGGGATAATTCACTACATCTACTTTTCACTATGATCAGTATGCATATCCGCTTATTTGTTCTTTTCCCTTTATTAACTAATTTCCTTGCAACCTAACTTTTTACAGACAATAGAGAGCAGCACATGTGGGGAAAATAGTGAAGGGGAAGCTGTCAATCTGTCCCAACTGGTAATTTCCATGGCCTTACTCCTGGGTTATTAACTTCGGAATGTTATTGGAAGTCATCACATCTTTACTTGTGGTTTAGTTTATAATTGTCCCAACTGGTAATTTCTAAGGCCTTACTCCTGTGACTGACTTTAGTTATTTGTTGTTCACTTGAGTGGATTCTAGTTTCAACCTACTGTTAATGTCTAAAACACAATCTCATGTTTATTTCCTTTATGTATTTCTTTTCAGTTGTGATGCATTTTAAAATTTTTGTTTCCTATATAAAAAGACGGTGAATTTCTTTTTAACTTTTCCAATTGTTACTTATACTTGCAGCACCTCATCGATCTGGCAGGTTCAGAGAGCTCTAAGGCTGAAACTACGGGTGTCAGGCGGAAGGAGGGATCTTATATTAATAAAAGCCTGCTAACGCTTGGAACTGTGAGGCCTCTTATACTGTTGTTACCCAAGCCATTGGCAAGAAGTAAATAGATGTTTTACCATATGTACACAAACAAATATAAAACTTGTGTTTGTCTTAGGTTATTTCAAAGTTAACAGATGGGAGGGCCACACATATACCGTATAGGGACTCTAAATTAACCCGGCTCCTACAATCTTCATTAAGTGGTCATGGCCGAGTATCTGTAAGCCCGGTTACATGTTCATTTGTTTTGTTTTCTCTTTAGTTTAGGGTTGCTTTTCTTGGTTCTTTATTTTTTCCATCAAAACACACTTGGCATATATTCTTGGTGCTATATACAGGGCAGCATTATTCCTTTCACAATTTAATCTTTGTTTTCTGAACTTTCAGCTCATTTGCACAGTCACTCCTTCATCAAGTAGTTCAGAGGAGACACATAATACGTTGAAATTTGCCCATCGTGCAAAACACATTGAAATTCAAGCATCTCAAAACAAGGTATGTTATCCTGAATCTATAAATCTTTGAAGTATTCATTCTTGACAGTTATTTTGAGTAATTAGATCTGGCTGCAGATTATCGATGAGAAATCACTTATTAAGAAATACCAAAATGAGATACGCTGTTTAAAGGAAGAGTTAGAACACTTGAAGCGGGGTATTGTAACAGTTCCTCAACTGAAAGATACTGGAGAAGAAGATATTGTTCTCCTAAAGCAGAAGGTACACTTATTCTGAGTTTGGCTTATGCCTTTTGCTATTGTTGAAAATTAACTTGTCAACTTACCTTTCAATCTCACTGCAAGTCTTGCCTATAAATTCTTTGCATGTATTATTTTCTCATTATAACTTTTAGATATTTTATAATGAAGTGGAACCCCTCACTATTTATGAGCTAGGCCTAGAACAAGAAGAAAAAGGCCAAACTGGTGCAAAAAGTTGACATTGTTTATTTGTTTAGTATGCTGATTTTCGATTTCTAGTTCTAGCAGAAATTTGTGCTCTGCCAGTTGTTAGGCCAGCATGCTTGAAAAATAGAAGTTCAATTTCTCCCCTTCTTTAGTTGTTTGAAATATCTTAATTCTCGTAGGTTATTATTGCCAAAAGATCTGGCATAAAGTTAATTGAGGCTCATTGATTACTTGGGTATATGTTATAACTTAAATAGTATTGTCATGCTTTTACCTATAAGCTAAGTTTTGGGATTATTGGATCCTCAACATGGTATGAGAGCCTATTCGATCTAGAGGTCTTTGTGTTCGAATCGTGAAAATCCTCTAATCTGTTAAGTTACAACATAGAGAAATATGGGGAAGGTTTGCATTCATGACAGTTCTGTTGATTAAACCTACCTTTTCACACAATGTTGTGTCTTAGACTTAAATAGTTTTCTTGGGTCCTGACTTAGAAGTTTCTGGGATCATTGATTCTGCAACTATATAGATATAGTTGAGATTGAATGTTTTACCAGAATAAATGTTTTTCTATTACTTTGGTCATGGCCCAATGAACTATGCCATGCATTATTGAGCAGACTGTCTAACACATTCCTTGACTGTAGACCAGCTATTTCTGGAGAAAGACTGCTATAGGGATATGTGACGAGAGTCCCTTGTAGACAAGCGCTTATCGATAACTAGATATCCTTGTTAAGCATTTTTATGTTGCTTACATTTTAAGCAATTGGTTGTTAGAATGTGAAAGGCAGAAAAAATGCATCAAATGCCCAACATGTTTTCTTTAAGTTAAATTTTCAAAATCCTAAAATTCCGCTTTCTCAACATTCATTCATTTTTATTTTTCACTTTTCTTAAAAAGCGTTGATAGTTTTAGCATTTTTGAGAGAAGGAGCCAGATAATTTGATCCTTAATATTTTGATCACCAAGAAGATAGGTACGCAAAGCAGCAATCCTATTTTCTTGTGGTATAAACGCCAATACCTCCCCCGTTGTCCCCCCATGGGCATGACCTTGTTATTGGACACTACTTTTAATTTAATATAGCTAGGCTACTTTTAACTTTATTATTTGTATCTTTAGATGAATTTTCTAAACTGACCATCTTATCCTCTCCTATGAGTATTCTTAAACGATCTAAACATAGATACGGGTTTAGATTTCAACTCAATACAAATTATGATGTGCACTATATTGTGTCATTCATAATCAGAACATAATCGATATCCTCAGTGTTGTGTTGACCTAGTTTTCAAAGATTTGTCTTCTTTCCTATTTCTTTCATTTTCATCTTAACCATGTGATATTGTTTTCATCAGTGGTATTGATTATGTCATCATTTGACAAACTTTATGAATGAAAAACGAATGTTTGTATGACTTTGTACTTAATTTTCTGTACCATAATGCGTAAAGCTAGAAGATGGACAAGTCAAGCTACAATCAAGATTGGAACAAGAGGAAGAGGCTAAAGCGGCTTTATTGAGCAGAATACAACGATTAACAAAGTTAATTTTGGTCTCATCAAAAGCTTCACAATCATCAAGATTTCCCCACCGCCCTGGTCCAAGGAGGAGACATTCCTTTGGAGAAGAAGAGGTGCTATGATTGATTTTCTCAAATTTGTTTGTTAAGTTTTTGCTTACCCCTTTCACTTCAGATCTCAAATTCATGTGTTATACTTTCTTAATTTTATTTTTGCTGTATGCTGAGTGCTTATCTTGAAAAAAAAATAATATTCTCTCAACTTTGTGTGATCTGGTTCTAATTATCTAATGTAAAACATCCAGCTTGCATATCTACCACACAGAAGGCGGGACTTTATCTTGGATGATGAAAACATTGATTTGTATGTTTCTCTGGAAGGGAATGCTGAAACCGCAGATGATACAATTAAAGAGGAGAAGAAGACCCGGAAGCATGGATTGCTAAACTGGTTAAAACTGCGGGTAATATTGATGTTCTTAACATATTTTTTTTATCAGTTTATATCTGTAGGTAGTCATTCACTTACTGAGGCACAGAATGAGGGGTTTTCATCCGGATCTTTCCCCATTAATCTATCGTAGATTGGTAAACACAGATTTTCTTTTTCGATTATTTGCTCTCTGTATCTTCTTCAGCATTGCATCTAATGTTGCAGTATCTTTACTATAAGTTTCTGTAGCTGCACGAAATATGAAAATTGAGAATATAGAACTTTTGAAGACATCAATTTATTATCAAAATGTTTAACATGTAGAGAGACTTTCTAATGCGGAATCCCCCGATACGGTGGGAATCAGTGATCCTACATGAATTTTTCATGTGGGATCCCGCACTTGATAATTGTCCTTAACATGTATATCTTTAACAATATTCTAGCACTAACGTGAGCTCGTTGCATTAATAGTTGGATTATTTGTGGTCTTGTGTATATAATGTTAGAGTTAATTGTGGATAGGCAATTATTTTTTCTGTTTCTGAATCCTACTGGGGCCTCTGCTGGATGTTGAATCACTTCTCACTTGTGATTCCGTTTGAGTTGAATTTCCACGCATTAATGCAGCTCAAACGACTCACAGTATGAATATCTTTAAAGAAGGAATCATTGAGCGTGTTACTGTAATCATTTTTCTACTTGAAACATATCGCTACCTTCTGCAAAAATAATTTTTTTTTTGATGAATCTCTGTTCTAATATTCTATATCATAGCAGTTTTCCGACATTAAATTATATTCTTTTATGTGTGATTAATATTACTTATGGCAACCATCTATTTCATGTCTTCCCATTAACTGTATGTTTGAGAACGCTTTTGGTAGGTACTTAATAGATTCTTCACTAGAAAGCCTTTTTTTGGTTCAGATGTGTTTTCTCAAATAGCATTTTTTTTTAATGTTTTTGTAGAAAACACCTTTTTATTTACTTATTTATTTATTTTTTATTTTTTATTTTTTTTTACAATGGGCTTTCTAACAACACTCCCAAAGCCACCTAAATTTTGGAAAGTACTATATTTTAGTTTGTGGTTGATCTGTTTTCTATTTTCCAGAAGAAAGAAAATAAATTTGATCACTATGTGAAATCAGTAGACAACATCCCAAGTTTGAATTTACCTGATGCCCAAAAAGAAGCATACAAACTAACTTTATCCCACGGAGGATCAATCTCTTCATCCTTAGAATCCTCATAATTCATTTTATTCATTTCTTTCCAATTAGTCAATTACCCAAATGTTCCGTTTGTTTGAATTATCTGCCTTCAATATGATTTTATGTGATAGTTTTGAGAATCTTGTATTCTCCATTTTTGCTATATGTTTGTTTCTCAGTTTCAAAAGCTCACATAATTTAACTTTTTTTTTTTTTTATCAGAAACGAGATAGTGGGTTGGGGCCATTGACAAGCACCAGTGATAAATCAAGTGGAATTAAATCTTGTAGTACACCATCAACCCCTCAAGCTGGGAGCAATAATTTTCATACAGAATCCAGACCTCATTCTGGTCTTACAGAAATCTTTCCATCTGTTGATCTTCTCTCTGAGTCTAGACAGGATAGGGAAATTCCTGAGGACCATTTCTTTGGACAGGAGACACCTCTGGTAAGCAACTTTATTATTTGTTTAATTTTTCCTTCGGTGCTTGAAAATTGTTTTGTGGGGAGTAAAGTCTATCAACTATTCATGCACATTGTGCTAAGACAGTATCATCACTCTCAATAAGCTGACTATAACATACTTTTTGACATGAGTACCTTGATCCCTGTTGCATTGGTATCCTGTTGCTCTTTCTGGCCTGGCCATTTTTGTGTTTTAGTTCCATATATATATATTTTGGAATTCTTTGAGGAAACTTCTGATTCCAAATCCAAGGTGAGCCAAATGTGTTTCTGTACAAAACTATGCTGTTATTTGAGTTTCTATTGAGAAATATAGCACTTAAAGCCCCTTTAATCAATTGGAAGTTTTTTTCTCTACCTTGAAATAGAGCTAGTTTAGGGATTGGGAATATTGTTAAGAAAAACCTAGCATTGCTTCAAAAATGGATGTGGAGATTTCTTTTGGAGCCTAATTCATTGTGGCATAAAGTTATTAAAACTATGGTCTCCAAGAAAATGGGTGGGATTCTAATGTGGCTGTTAGAGGTTTTAGCCGCTGCCCATTGAAATTTATAAGGCAAGGATTTAACGATTTCTCTTGTAATAGGCAAGGATTTAACGATTTCTCTTGTAATTTGAAGTTTGTTATTGGGAACAGTGCTCATATATGTTTTCAGTTTTTGGGAGAACAGTTGGATTTATTCTACACCCTTATGCTTGAGGTTTTTAAGATTATATATTTCTTTATATTCACAAAGTGCTATAATTCAACGTATATTGCAACGGTCCTCTCTATATAGCAAGTGGTGTTTTGATTTTAGGAGAAACTTGACTCATAGAGAGATTCAAGTATTTCCTTCTCTTCTCTCGTTGTTGGACGGTATTTCTTTCAATTTGGGAGGTGAAGATATAAGGGCATGGTCTAAGGGTTCTAAATGAATCTTTTCTTGCAAGACCTTCTGTAAGTGGTTAGTGAATGAAGAGTCTCATCTAAGTCTACCAATGTAATTTGGTAGTCAAAGGTTCCTAACAAAATCAAAATTTAGCGATGGTTTATAGCTCATGATTCATGACAAAATAAATGCTTGTGATATTATTTAGAAGAGATATATCCGAATTCTTGTCTTTTTCCTTTTTGGAGAGTTATATGCAAGAATTTTGAAGAAGATTTGAATCATCTTTTTCTCTGTTGTTTAGTGGTTGTAAAGTTGGAGTAAGTTGTTTTCAGTGGCTGCTCCTTGGTCTGTGGTCTCTTTCTTTTTGGAAGATCTTAACGCTCTTGGGGGAGGAAAGAAAGCTATGGTCCTTTGGTATTGTGGAATTTTTGCTGTTTTGTGGGTTATTTGGTTAGAGAGGAATATAAATTTTTTGAGGAAGCTATAGAGGAAGACAACTTTTCATAGGAATTATTATTTATCTTCTCTATGGGAATATAACTAATGGGGAATAGGGAATAGTTATCTAGATAGTATTAGTTGTCAATAATTGTCTCTTTAAGTCATTAGTTAGGTTTGTTTTATCATTACCGGGAGTTTAGATATTTATCTCTTTAATGTTAGCAACCATAAAAGGCCCATTCAGATTCTTTTGTAATTAGACTTGAAAAATGAATTGAATGAATAGTGTGTTTTACAATCCCATGTTTCTTCTTAGTTTCTTCCCTTTCTGTTCGGTCTCTATTTCCAAACCGTAATTCTCTAATTCTCTCTATTTCCTCTTAATTATGTATCTAGTCTCTCTTTCTACTGTTCATCCTACATCAATGACTAGAGAATTTAGAGACGATTCTCTATTTTTCGTCATGTTCGATTGGAAGGCTGTTGTTTTGGATTAAATTCCTTGTCTTTTTTATTTTATTTATTATTTCTGTTTAATTTGTCGTTTTGTTGGACTACTGGTTCACTTTTGTACTTAACTTTTTCATCATAAAACAAAGTTGTCTATTTCCTATAAAAGAACAAGAGTAA
Source organism: Dipteronia dyeriana (assembly GCA_032871835.1). NCBI lineage: Eukaryota > Viridiplantae > Streptophyta > Magnoliopsida > Sapindales > Sapindaceae > Dipteronia > Dipteronia dyeriana. The sequence goes on along the minus strand of CM065299.1, from coordinate 12,311,613 downwards.
AGATGTCATGGTTTAGGAGGGTTATAGCTTTAGAGTGTAAGGTTTAGCAATTCTTTTATATATATTTTTTCGCATGGCAGAGGTTGCAAGTAACATTTATAAATTAGAAAATGGTAAAACATCCCTAAGTAAAGTTAAAAGCCGTGTGCTGTGCTTCAAACAGTCATCATTTTTAGAGGGGTTAAGTCTACAGGGAACTGAGAGAAGGGAAGAGGGCTTGAGACCTCACTAATAATCCGCTTGAGTCCCCACAAATAACTCATTTGTTCATCCTGAATGACCTGATTCGTCTCCCTAAATGAGTCTGAGCTTTTTGTTTAAAGGTTTGGATTCATTTTTTGTTTTAGTTATTCGATAAGAATGTGTTATGAATGGTCTTTTAGGTCATACATTCTGTTTTGTTGCAGACTAGCATCAAAACAATTGATCAGATTGATCTTCTAAAGGAACAGCAAAAGATCCTGTCTGGAGAAGTGGCACTCCATTCAAGTGCCCTGAAGCGATTGTCCGAGGAGGCTGCAAGGAACCCACAGAAGGAACAACTTCAGGTATATTGTATGTTAGAAGGATTTATATCACCAGTTGGGCCCTTACCTGATAGCTAAGCTTTTGGGTTTAGTGCCTTAGTGGTAACTGACATGGTAAGAGCTTGGCTTGACCTAGGGTTTGACTCCCCCACAGGAATTTGTATTCATTTTGAATCTGTATTTGGGCTTGGTCACGTCCCAGGTCCGGCGGTCTGGTACATGACTGGGTTTGTGGAGGGTTTTATATCATCAGTTGGGTTCTTACCTGATAGCTTAAACTTTTGGGTTTTTAGTGGTAACTGACAAAGCTTGACTTGACATAGGGATCCTGGGTTCAAGTACACCTACATGCATCTGCAACTGCATTTATTCTGAATCTACAGCATGGTCCACGTGCCAAGCTTGATGGTCTTGCACTTGAGGGGGTGTGTTAGAAGGCTTTATATCATTAGTTGGCCCTTAGCTGATAGCTTAAGCTTTTGGGTCTAGTACTAACTGACATTATCTACTTATTGTCTTTCCATAAGCTGCTTTTTATTTGCTCAGAATAATTAATTTTGGGATCCTTGTTTACTTAAGGTGGAGATTAGAATGTTGAGAGATGAAATCAAGGGTAAGAATGTTCAAATTGCTTTGCTTGAAAAGCAAATTGCTGATTCCATCCTGGCTTCACAAAATAAAATGGATAGCTCAAAAGTATCACAAGTAAGTTTAGCATCCTTTATCATCACTATGGTCACTTGGCTCATTCCAGTCCTTTATTCTCTTTGTTGTTTGATGATGCAGTCTATTGCTGAACTAGCGGCACAGTTAAATGAGAAGTCCTTCGAACTTGAGGTGATCAGTCTTCTGTATATTTTGGCCAAGAATATTGTTTCAATAACCTTAAATATTATGTTTGCACAATTTGTGGTGCTCACCAATTGAACTACAATTATATGATTGGAGGAAAAATATGACATGAAACTTTCTTTACTCAGCCTTCATTAATTGTTGTCATCTATGTTTTTAAATCTGACTAAATATGTTTTTCTGTTTCTAGGTTAAAGCTGCTGATAACCGTATAATTCAAGAGCAGTTGAATCAAAAGGTACAAGTCCTATTATCAATCTATGCACAGTCATACATATGGATATAACTTTCTTGGGCTTGTCAATAATTTTACTAGCGAGTAATTCTGGACATTACCATTGTATCAGACATGCGAATGTGAAGGATTGCAAGAAACAATTGCTTCCTTAAAACAGCAGCTCTCAGATGCACTTGAGTTGAGAAATTTCAGCCCTGTAGCCGGTTATTCACAAAGATTCACTGAATTGAAAAGCATCCACGGGGAAAATCGAATGGACAGAGAAATTCCAGTGTTGCATGAAGCAAAAGACAACTTGCTCTATAAAGCGCAGGTATTCATAGCCTCTTGGCCTTCTCATAATGTTTGTAGTTAGTTCTTGAAGCAGTGTCATGTGCCATATCATATGCACTACTTTGTTGATCCCATGCTAAAAGAAGTTGCAGAAAGAAAAAAAAAGGATGCAGATGAAAATAATATGAAATATCCCGCAATTCACAGTTTCAAATTTTCAAATGATTCTGTCTTAAGAAACCAGGTTGTTTTCCTATCTCAACAAGCCAATTAAAACTTTGAGATATTACTGAACTTTCATTTATGGTGTGTGATATTTTTTTTTAAGTGATTCTAATATATAATGGGCAATTTGGTCATCTATGTTCTATTAATTTTTAAATCAAGTGATGAAGCACCTTTCCCATTGCATTCATAGTAAACCTATTATCCGATACTTGGGTGTTCTCTATGATAAATCTTGGTACAACATTTTGTGTGGAGCAGCTTGAAATCATACAATATCAAATTAATATAAACCGTAATGTCCCAAGAAAGCATGATTGAATAAAACAATTCTTCCAAACCTACAGCTTCTCAACCCCCAAAAAATTTGCGTGCTTGTGTATGCTTGTGCACATGAACGTGAATTATGTGAGATTACTTGCATACTGTAGCCACACTGTGTGTTGGAGACTTTCTTGAAAGTTAATGCTGAAGGCAATGTCTTTGGACAAGTTACTTGTGGATAAATTGTAAGCTGTAAACTATATGTGACATCAGTAGTTTGTGTTGGTGCTGTCATAGGTTTATGCTACCATGATCCATGATAGTTGTACTCCGCCCGGGTGTGGAGATATCTTTCTCTCTACTCTTCTTGTCCATGAAAAGTTTAAAATAGTGGGGTTGGAGATTGGGTAGGTGTCTAAGTTATGAATTTTCTACATAGAAGTGATTCCATAAAACCCTGGGCATGTACAGGTACAAATTGGGAGAGCTGTGGGCCTAAATTTCAGTATGTTGCTTTTCAAGTTCTAAGTTGACATGTTGGTCAATATTAGATTATTAGCTAATCTCTTCTTTTTTTTGTTCTCAATCAGACTACTGAGATTGAAGAATTGAAGCAGAAAGTAACTGAATTAACAGAGTCTAAAGAACAGCTAGAACTTCGGAACCAGAAATTAGCGGAGGAGAGCTCATATGCCAAAGGACTAGCCTCAGCTGCTGCTGTTGAGCTTAAGGCATTGTCAGAAGAAGTTGCTAAGCTTATGAATCATAATGAAAGATTAGGTGTGGAACTGGCAGCAGCGAAGAGTCCTCCCACCCAGCGCAGAACAGGCACAGTTCGGAATGGGCGCAGAGATGGTCATATCAAGAGGCTGGACCAAGCTGGGTCACCCTCTGATCTCAAGAGAGAATTGGCTCTAAGCCGGGAGAGAGAACATTCATATGAAGCTGCTTTTTTAGAGAAGGATCAACGAGAGGCCGAGCTTCAAAGGAAGGTTGAGGAATCCAAGAAAAGAGAAGCTTATCTTGAAAATGAACTTGCTAACATGTGGGTTCTTGTGGCGAAGTTGAAGAAGTCCCATGGAACCGATACTGATGCTTCAGAGTTAACAAGAGAAACTCAGTGAGCAGATCATTTTGGGATTTAAAATGATCATAAAAGTTTTGGGGTTTGAAAGATCCGGTCCAATATGATTGGTTTGAGAGTTAGTGGTGTGCATCGAAGATGGGGCTGTTGTGTATTCCTAATCTGAGCTCCTTTTTCTTTCCTTCTTGATTCTTCACTTTGGATATGTTGCAACAATCGAGTTTTCGATTTCCTCTTCTATTCTTTTTGTTGATATATCTGTCGAGGCATTACATAGCAAGCAATGTTAGTCACATGTGCATTAGGGTCAGGTCCACCGAGTTGTCTAACACTGTTTTTGCGTTTTCATTGTTCTTTTCTCCAGTTTTTAGGTGGGATTTTGATTGCGTTATATAAATCACTGGTTATAACTAGTGGTTCTTAGCAACACAAGCTGGAGAAGCAAGTTTGATTTTCCTAGTGCATGGAGATCAGGTTCTCCTTTCCAGGCTTTCCATTCTCGAGTGCCGATAATATTGTGTCGTTTTATGTTGAATGCCTTTTACTTGTGACAAAAAGAACTATGTAAGATAGTTGTGTCTTATGTTGAATGCCTTTTACTTATGTCAAGCAGAACTATGCAGTAGGATAGTTTAGGAGAATTTCCATTCTAGTAGGATTTATCCCTTGCATCTCTGCATAGTGATTCATGCTTAGGTAACTACTTGTCGCTAGTGATCATTCTCCAATTTTGCTATACCCCGTTGAGCTATCGAGGCTACCTCTCAGCTAGGTTTAGCGACAGACCACGGGCCACAATCAACTACCTTAAATGTTATATATTCATCTTCCATAATTCTCCATTAAAATGAAAGAAAGAGTGTGTTTAGAGAATATATAATCAGCCCAGAAACAACGTAAATTGTGGATTAGCCCTGATAGTAGTACAACTTACAATTTGCATAAATTATTTTATCTTGGTGGAAACACTTGCGAAGATTACGACAGTGAAAATGACAAGATTCGAAGATGACACTGCATGAAGAACAAATTGAGAGTTTTTTTTTCCCGCGGATCTCTTCTCAGAATAAAATTACCATCACCTTGTCCAATCCATTACTAAATGTTTAAATGTTCAGTCGTGTAGAATCCTGTAGCAGAAATAGTCATTGTAAGCCATATATATATATATATATATATATATTGTATTATTTAGTGTTTTTAGGATAGAGTTTCATTATTTAAAATAAGAGATAAAAGATTCTTTTATCTCATGATTAGAACTTAGCCGGCCGTTGTACTACATTCAAGGCATTCTGCTGCCTTAAATGATATAAGTTTTGTATCGGTTTATTTACTAAATAAGCTTTTGGAAACTCTCTTTAAAATTCATATGGTATATGAGCCTCCTCAAAAAAACCTAAAATGACAAAATACAGAATGTCTATTCTTCCACCTTCATAGAAGTCTTCAACATCTTCTTCTAAAGAACCAGAACCATCATCTTCAAATAATGGTGGTGGATCTAACTATGGGAATAATGATAACATTCCCCATATGCCAATCATTAAGCATAAACTCAGATAGTCATAGGACATAATTACCTTATGTGGTCTCAGTTTATATCCTGGTTTATTCAAGGAAAAGGAATGGATGATCATATTACCGGTGCCTCTGAACCACCAAACAAGGAGGATTTAGCCTACAAACAGTGGAAAGAAGAGAACAATATGGTAAAATCTTGGCTCATCAATTCAATGACTAATGAAATTGGTGAGAATTTTTTGCTATACGAAACTCCATAGGAGATTTGGAATGCATCAAAGCAGACTTACTCCAGCAGCGACAACATAGTAGAATTGTTTGGTATTGAAAGTGCCCTTTTCGATCTAAGGCAAGGTGAGTTAACTGTTACTCAGTTTTTTAATAAACTAACCTGGAATTGGCAACAACTTGATTTGTATGAGAAATATCAATGGAAAGACCTCGATGACAGCAAATTATTTAAAGATATTGTAGAGAAGAAACAGATATTCCAATTTCTACTTGGTCTAAATACGAATTTAGATACTGCTAGAGGAAGGATTATGGGAATCAAGCCCTTGCCTAGAATTTGTGAGGTTTTTCTGAGATTAGAAGGGAGGAGAGCAGGAAAATTGTCATGATGGGTGCATCAAGTAAGTATGATAGTATAAATTGTGGGGAGTCTATGGATCTGCTTTGACAGTTTGTGGAAGTTAGTTGGTTCAGGAGATAACAAAGCAAACAAATGAAGACCCTGATGTGATTATTGTAAGAAGAATGGTCATTTAAAAAACTATTGTTGGAAATTACATGGAAAGCCTGCTAACTGAAAGCCTAGGTCAAGCAAAGAGAGTCGTGGGAACCATGTAGCAGGTGGTGATTCATACAATCCAACGAATAGAGTCACAAATGGACTTGCTGCAAAAGCTCTTCAATCCGTAGCATTCAATCGTTGGAACTAGGACAGTGGCTCAAAAAGGTAATTTCTTATCTGCTTTATATTCTATATAAAATACACAGAGGTCTTGGATTGTCGACTTAGGAGATACTAATCACATGACTGGAGACAAGTCATTGTTTGAGAGATTATCTCTTAGTCATGCTGAATCAGCTGTGAAAATAGCCAACGGTACATTGTCTAAAGTGGCTGGAATATGTTTGATTGTTATCTCTCCTCGTATTACTTTGCAATCAATTCTTTGCGTACCAGATTTGGATTGTAATCTCCTCTCAATAAGTAAGTTAATTGCTGATATGAACTGTGAGGTTAAATTTTCTACTATCGGTTGTGCTCGGGAAAGACGATTGGCAGTGATAAATTGAATGTTGGACTTTACTTGTTTCAAGTGAAATCCGATCCCAGCAAGCAACCTTATTCAACAAGGAGTGTCTTTCCCTAGGAATCTTGTTAGTAGTGTTTCTTTAAATAAGGATAATGATTCCAATTTGAATAGGTTGGTACCCAGGTTTATATTGCGCAACGGAAATAGGATTTTTTTTAAATTAATGCAATCAAACAACCTTGTACAGTATATAAGAATAAACAAGAAGGATATAATTAATCATACCAGTGTTGATGGCTCATTCTCTTTTAAATTCGTTCCTGATCTGAACCAGTAGATCTTCCTGATTATGTCCCGTGATCCAGCAACTGTGTGTAGGCGCGTTAGCAGAAGGATAAAGAGAAAATGAGAAGAAACTTTTTTCTTCACTACCTGACCGAAAAAAATGACTGGAACTTTTCTAGGGTTTTTTTCTTGTCTTTGTACGATTAACCTCTTATAAGTTACCAAAAGATATATATATAGAGGGAGAGAGAGAGAGAGATTTTCAAGTCAGTGCGCACTGATATAAATATATCAGTGCGTTGGATGTGGACCATTAGATTTATATACTTTGACTCAAAGTGTATACACATGTCAAAATTTCTCTATAATTAATGGTTCACATGCAACACACTGATATAACTTATATAAGTGCGCACTGATTGGAAAACCACTATATATATATCCTCTTTTTTAACTTAACCACGTTTTATTAATCCTTTAAATATATCATATTTATCAATAAGGATAATAAATATTTTGAATTTAAAATTAGATTCAAATTTAGATATTTGATTTAATAAAAATAAAATAATCAAATTATCTTAACTTCATTCAAAAACAAATATCAATCAACACCTCCCATTTAATGATTAATCACATAATTAAATAGTATAATTATTTTATTAATTTAATCATTAATATTCATTAATTAAATAATCTCATTATTTAATTAATTCCCAAATAAATACATATCATTTTCGTAACACAATTAATCGGATAATCCAATTAATTAACCATGACCCTTGTTACCTTTAATCAGTCAGGCTAATAAGGTGACCTAATGGATTCACAATATTTTGAACTTTAATAATCATTAGAAATAATTAATTAAACTCTTTAATTAATATTTCATGATTATTAACTTCGATGTTATTCCACTAAAAACCCGAAACTGCACTCTCTCAACTGTAGATGTTTTTATACAAACCAATAATCTTGGTGTCCATCAATATAGTTATTACATATAATATAATCATCCACAAGTAGTTCATAATTAGAGTTGGGTCATAATATCCGCTATACCCCTCTAATTACCTATTTTTCATTAAGTACCATTGATTCTATAATGACTAATAAATCATACATTCCTTACGGAATTATGAGAGCGCTCATATTGTTCAAGCCCCGAATCAACCCTTAAGGGAATTACTATCTACTTCTCGCAAGAATGAGTAGATTCCACTAGTCTGTACGAGCCTTCCCAACCACAAGTCAAACTGCGATTCCAACATACGGAGCATATTGATCGAGAATGCAACTACGATCTCACCCATGGTATATCAAAAACCACGATCTAACCTGAAGGAGTCGATAAGACACTCAAGATTAAGATCACCCATATATAACCATAATTTGTCGATATATATGAATCTCAATGTGAAACGAATCTTGGTAAGAGATTCATATAGATCGTGACCTAGTCCTATATGATCACATCATACAAGGTGTCTCCATTCTCATATCACCATATGAATGATCCAAGAAAAGATCACCGTACATTACTGAATGGACCGTAGTTATAGATTAACCACAAATAAAGTACACAGCTTTATTTGCTATCTACTGACTCTTTACATTGCTCGTTTCAAACTGAATTCATCTGTATATGACATTCATATACTCAGTTCGAAATTACATCCGACAATCTTGAATGTTAGGTACACATGTTATATAAATGTATGAGACTATTTGAATGAATAAACTACTTCTTTTATTTATGTTCTATTCACATTTACAAATTACAAGATTTATGGTAAAAACCTCAACAGAAAAATGATAGAGAAGTTTTTCTATGGCATTATAGATTAGGACATCCTAACTTTTTATACCTGGAGAAACTATTTCCTGAATTATTCCATAATAAAACGCCTTAATTATTTCATTGTGAAATTTGCAATCTTTCTAAACATACTCGTTCTTTTTATCCAAATCAGAATTATAAAGAATCTCATCCTTTCACAGTAATACATAGTGATGTGCATGGTCCTGCTAGGGTTCCACATATCACTGGAGCTAGATGGCTTGTCACATTTATTGATGACCATATTAGACTCATTTGGGTCTATCTTATGAAAGAGAAAAAGGAAGTGAGTAAAATCTTTCCAAATTTTGTTAGAATGATATAAAATCAATTTGAAACAAAGGTTAAAATTTTCAAAATAGATAATGGGAAGGTGTTTTTTAATATTGTTTTAAACAATTTTTTGCTACAGGATGATAGTGTCCATCAAAGTTTCTGTATTGAGACTCTACATCAAAATTGAGTCTCAGAAAGGAAAAATAGACATATAATGGAAGTAGCTAGGTTATTAATGTTCATTAGTAATGTGTCTAAGTATTTTGGGGGGGAAGCAGTCTTGACAACAACATTTTTAATTAACAGGCTACCGTCTAGAGTTCTTAGTTTTCAAACTCCTTACAATGTTTTTCTGAAAAATTATCCAAATACCAAATTGATTTCAGATCTTCCTATAAAAGTATTTGGAAGTACTATTTTTGTTCACATAAATCAAATTTATAGAAGTAAGTTAGACCCAAAATCTCTTAACTGTGTATTTGTTGGATACTCTCCAATACTAAAAAGGGTTTAAATGTTATTCTACCTCTACACATAAATTTTATTGTTCCAAAGATGTCATTTTTTTAGAAACTTAGCCGTTTTATACCAAAAACAAGTGAGAGAACGATTCTGTATGTTTTTGGGATTCAAGGTTCTACCGTGATTTGGGTAATTCAATATTTGAAGAGTCAATTACTCCTTCTATTTGTAGGTATTCTGGTCAGCCTAAAATTCAGCAAGAAATTGTGTTTTATCTTGTTGATGATTCTCTTAATAGAAAGACTAGGAATCCTACTCAAACTCAAACATTTTATAGTTCACAAACTCAAATACCTCACAGTCTTAGCCAAAGTCATATTCAAGAAGATCAAATTCAGCAAAACACTCATGAACCAATCTTATCTGAACCGAGACAATAAAAAAATAGATTATTTTTGATCAATCTGATTTACATTTAGACACTCAAGAAAGTCTTGTGTGTGATGAAATTTTTCCTAGCCTTAAACACAATCAAATCCATATTGAAAAACCTTTCATTGTCTTTTCACGGAAAGGAAGAAACTTGAAACAAGTAGCAGACCCGCTTCAAGACAGACAGAGTCACGAATCTAATCAGAGCAAAACAGTTCTTGAAAACAATCATGGAGAATAAGCAGAAGAGAAAACAGATAGTAGCCATGATACAGATAAAATTGAGGAACCAATTGCACTCAGAAAGAGGGTTAGAGAATGTCGCAGTAGGCATTTATATCCACTTTGCAAGTATATCTCTACAGTTTCAAGCATTCTTTACAAATATTATGCAGACACAAATACCAAATAGTGTTGAGGAAGCACTGCAGGTACCAGAATGGAAGGTTGCTGTTAATGAGGAACTCAAGGCTTTAGAGAGAAACTGGATTTGGCTTGTAACAGAACCGCCAAAAGGAAAACACCCAGTTGGATGTAAATGGGTGTTCACGATTAAATACAAAGCTGATGGAACGGTGGAAATATATAAGGCAACACTGGTAACGAAAGGTTTTACTCAAACGTACGAAATAGACTATGAGGAGACCTTCGCACCAGTCGCTAAGCTTAATACAATTCAGATTTTACTCTCCTTGGTAGCTAGTTTGGATTGGAAACTTCACCAACTGGATGCCAAAAATGCGTTCCTAAATGGTGACCTTGAGGATGAGGTTTATATGAGTGTTCCACCGGGTTTGAAGAAGAAAAGGGGCAAGAATCTGGTTTACAAACTTCATATGAGTTTGTATGGACTGAAACAGTCCCCGCGTGCTTGGTTTGATCGTTTTACCAAGGCTGTCAAGAAATACAAGATCATACAGTGCCAAACCAACCACACCGTGTTTGTCAAGCATTCAATTGGAGGTAAAATAACCATTGCTATAGTATATGTAGATGATATCATTCTAATAGGTAATTATGAATAAGAGATACAAGCTTTGAAACAAGTTTTGGCAAGATAGTTCAAAATAAAATACCTAGGAAGTCTTAATTACTTTCCATGCATGAAGATAACAGGTTTAAAGAAGAAATAACTGTCTCACAATGTAAATATGTTCTATACTTGTTGAAAGAAACTGGTAGGAAGGATTGTAATCCGGTAGACACTCTAATGGACTACACTGTTAAGTTAGGAAGTGTTGAGGGAAGTGCCCCGGTTGATAAAGGGAGGTATCAAAGATTAGTAGGAAAGCTAATCTACCTTTCACATACACGACCAAACATAGGTTTTCCAGTTAGTGTAGTTAGTCAATTCATGAACAGACCTATTGAGGAGCATATGGAGGCAGTGTACAAGATTTTAAGATACTTGAAAATGACTCCAGGTAGAGGATTAATTATTAAGAAAAATAATTGTGAGGCTGTTGAGATTTTTACAAATGCAGTTTGGACAGGGTCAGTTACTAATAGAAGATCCACATCTCATTACTATACTTTTGAGTGAGCAATCTTGTGATATGGAGAAGCAAGAAACAGTCTGTAGTTTCAAGAAGCAGCGCTGAAGCAGAGTTTAGGGCAATGGCATAAGGAATTTGTGAAAGAGTTTGGCTGAAAAGGGTGTTAACAGAATTGAGGATGTCACAAGATGATGTTGTGGCTATAGTGTGATGACCAATCTACTATTCTAGTTGCTAGGAATCCAATGTTTCATGACATGACGAAGCATGTTGAAATTGACAGACACTTCATCAAAAAGAAACTTGAAGAAGGAAATGTTAATTTGAGCTCTGTTCCATCTACTTCTTCAACATCAGATATTTTAACAAAATTTCTAGCTAGAACAAGATTTGATGAATTATATACCAAGTTGGGATTAAAAAACATATATCAACAGGTTTAAGGGGGTGTGGAATTATCAATATTTATCTTTATTATTTACTGTTTATAGGATAGAGTTTTATTATTTAAAACAAGAGATAAAGACTATTCTTTTTCTCATGTTTAGATCTTAGCCAACCATTGTCCTGCATTCAAGGCAGTACGTTGCCTTGAATGATATAAATTTTGTATTAGTTTATTTACTCAAATAAGATTTTGGAAAGTCTCTCTCTAAAATTCTCTCACACACACAAAATATATATATATATATATATCTATTGTACGGTTCCATTGGAAATAAGAATAAGAGAAAAGTTCTTCATTTTTTCCCATTTTCTCTATTTTGTAATATGGTATCAATGCGTCTTTTTTGCTCTGTTGTTTCTTCTCCTTTGTTCTTCTGATCATGGCTCGTAGTGGAGCTATTGGTAGTATTATTGGTACCGGCAAAGGCGAAACTTGAGCCGATGGTAGCAATGGAGGAAATCGATTTGCGAATCTTGAGGTTTCTAATTCTGATCGCTTCCCGATAAAAGATTCCTATAGCCCTTACTTTCTCAGCAATGGTGATCACCCAGGTCTGAACTTGGTTTCTCCTCGGTTATTGGGAGAAACCTATAATACTTGGAGTCGAGCTATGTCCATGGCCTCACTGCGAAGAATAAACTTTGCTTCATTGATGGTACTCTTTCTCGACCAAGTCTCATTGATCTTCTATACAATTCTTGGTGTCGTTGCACTAGTATGGTTATATCTTGGATTCTCAGTGTTGTGTCTAAAGAAATTGCTGATAGTCTTATGCTTATCGATACTGTTGTTGATGTTTGGATTGATCTTTATGATCGATTTCATCAGAGTAATAGTCTTAGGGTTTTTCAGATCAAACAACAATTAATAGCTTGTCTTAGGGTTCTAATGATGTTACTACCTACCATACTAAGCTTAAGATTCTTTGGGATGAGCTTAAGGATTTTGGATCTGTTCTTGTTTGTAATTGTGTAAATATGAAGGCATAGATGAATTATCAACAATATGAATATTCACTTTAGTTTCTTATGGGTCTTAATGAGTCATATGCTCAGATACATGCTCAGGTTCTTATGATAAATCCTCTTCCTCCTATTAATAAAGTCTTCTCTCTTGTTATTCAAGAAGAAAGACAGAGATGTATAAGGGGCTTCTTCATTCTCTTCTACTGATTCTGTATTTTTTGGTATGAATGCTAGTTCTTTTGGCAGTTTTAAGGGAAATCGTGACATGCCTTCATGTACTCACTGTGGTTGGTCATGTTGTGGACAAATGTTAAAAACTTCATGGTTACCATCTTGGATATAGGTTCAAGAATCAATTCTCACAAAGCAAACCAGCTGCAAATCAGGCCAGTATAGTGTCTGGCAGTTCTGAAGATCCTTCTGCTATGTCCAGCTTGACTCCTAATCAATGTCAACAGCCCATTGCTTTTCTCAATTCTCAATTCTCAGTCTTCTGGTGATCAGTAACCATTGGTTTCTAATATTAATGGTATACATTCTACAATTCCAGATGATGCTTGGATTTTAGATACTAGTGCTAGTCATCATGTTTGTCACACTTTACACTCTTTTGAGTCTTTTGTTTATTCTTCTGTGTCTGCTGTTATCTTACCTAATGGTCAAACTTCACCTATAATGCAAATAGGCACTATTCGACTATTTTCTCACATTATTTTGCATAATGTTCTTTTTGTGCCAAGTTTCAAATATAATCTTTTGTTTTTCAGTTCTCTCACTAAGTCTCTTACTTGCTCTCGCATGTTTTCGGCCAATTCTTGCATGATTTAGGATCTCAATTGGAGAATCAAGATTAGGATGGGTAAAAGACTTGACAATCTCTACTACTTAGATTAGCAAGATTTTTCTGATTCTTCTAATCCTATAAAACCTACATGTAACTCTTATTTTTTATCCAATAATGAGCTTTGACACTATATGTTAGGCCATCCTTCTTATGTAAATTGCAACAATTCAATGAAGATACAAAATTTACTTCTGTAACTGATTCCAATTTCTATTGTTTGGTTTGTCATTTTGCTAGACAAAGAAGATTGCCCTTTGTTTCTCATAATTATATGTCTAAATTTTGACTTAATACATTACGACATTTAGGGGCCTTTTCATACGATGACTGTTAGAGGGTTTCTATATTTCCTAACTATAGTGGATGATTATTCTTGAGCTACTTGGACTTACCTTTTACGTGCCAAGTCTGATGTTCAACAGATTAATCCTGATTTTTTTACGATGGTGCATACTTTGTTTGGGGTTTGTATTAAAACTGTTTGATCAGCTAATGCTAAAGAATTATCTTTCAAGGATTTTTATAAGTAAAAAGAAGTGGTACATTATTATTCTTATGTTGAGAAGCCTGAGCAGAATTCAGTGATTGAAAGGAAACATCAACACCTGTTGAATGTTGCTAGAGCTCTTTTGTTTCAGTCATGCATTCCATTAGTTTACTGGGGAGATTGCATATTGACAGCAGCTTAGTTAATTAATCACATACCTTCTCTTGCACAATAAGTCTCATTTTGAGGTTCTCCATCATAAAGCTCCTTCTTACAACCATCTTAAAACATTTAGTTGCTTATGTTATGCTTCAACTCTCTTAAGTGCTCGAGACAAGTTTTCTCCGGGATCTAGAGCTTGTGTTTTTCTTGGTTATCCGTATGGCATAAAGGGTTACAAGCTTTTTGATCTAGAATCTAATCGTCATCTTTCATGAGAAAATCTTTCCCATCTCTAATGGATTTTTTTCTATTTCTTCTTCCGACATTTTCAATGATAAAGTTTTGCCTCTTTTTGTCCTTGACTGTGCTACATCGTCTCAAACTAAATCTATTTATGTTTCTTCCACTCGTTCTTCTTTTGATTTTTCACCTGCTCTTGTTCAAACTAAATCTTTTAGGATTGTCAAAAGACCTTCCTATAATCCTATCTTCAAGATTATCATTGTTCACTTGTTTCTCATTCATCAGCGCAGCATGATCATGATTCATCCTCATCCACTTATTATCCTCTTTCTCAAGTGATTATCTATAAGCATTTGTCTCCTTATTTTAGAGCTGTGTGATGTGCTTTCCATTTTTACTCATTTTGAACCTAAGTTTTATTCACAAGCTAATGGTATACCTGAGTGAGAACAAACTATGTCTACTGAGCTTAGTGCTTTGGAATCTAATCATACTTGGTCTATTGTTAGTCTTTCTCATGGTAAGCATGTTGTTGGTTATTAGTGGGTTTACAAAGTGAAGCATAGAGCTGATGCTTCGGTTGAGAGGTATAAGGATCGTTTGGTTGCAAAAGGTTACACTCAACAAGAGGGAGTTGATTATACTGACACTTTTGCTCATGTTGAAAAGTTGGTTACTGACAAGCTTTTACTGGCCTTAGCTTCTGTTCATGGTTTGTTTTTACAATAACTTGATGTCAATAATGTTTTTTTTTGTATGGTTACTTGTTTGAAGAGGTGTATATGGTCATACCATAAGGATATAACCATAAGGGGGTGTTTACCTGCCATTTCTGTTTGTAGGTTGCATTAATTTCTCTATGGCATGAAACAAGCTTTGAGGCAATGGTATGCTGAGTTTTCTAGTGCTCTTTTGGAAGAAAGTTTTCATCAATCAACATCAAATCGCTCTTTGTTTATCAAAACTAAAGTCTTTTTTTCTGATTGCTTTACTGGCTTATATGGATGATATCATCCTTGTTAGTATTAATGAAGAAGCGGTGATATGTTTAAAGGATTCATTAGACAAGAGGTTCAAATAAAAAGACTTGGGGAATTTAAGGTATTTTCTTGGATTAGAAGTGGTCAGGTCTGATAAGGGGATTTTTGTATCATAGGGACCTTATGCTTTACAACTTCTTTATGATGTTGGTTACTTAGGTTGTAAGCCTGTCAAAACCCCTATGGAACTAAATTTCAAGTTATGTCAAAGCAGCATAATTTCAAACCAAACAATAAAAAAGTTTTGAATAATAATAAGAATCCCAATTTTAACCCTTCCTTTAAAAAGAAGGGAGATGCTTTGTTTGTGAAAAACCTGGACATTATGCACACCAATGTAGACATGAAAAAGGAGACAAAAATCCTTCCAAGGCCAATTTGGTTGAGGGAGATGATGTTATTGCTGTTGTTGTGGTCTCCCAAGTGAACATGGTTGATGTAGAGAAAATAGCCTGGGTTACTGATTCTGGGGCTACTAAACATATACGTTGTGATAGGAATTCATTTTATGATTATATACCAGTGAGGGAAGGAGAAGAAAGTGTTTATCTTAGTGATTCCCGATCTACATCTGTTATTGGGAAAGAGAATATTCTTCTCAAATTTATTTCAAGAAAAACCCTCGCACTAAATAATGTGCTTCATGTTCCTACCATCAGATATAATTTAGTATCTGCAAATTTACTTGGCAAAGCAGGTGTCAAAATCTCTTTTGAAGGAGATGAAATTGTAATGACATGAAATGAGGTTTTTTGTTAGGAAACAGTATTGTTCTGGTGAACTTTATTTGATGTAATAATGAATAATAAAGCATCTTCTTCTGTTTATATTGTTGATGTTGTTGATTTATGGCATGGTAGATTAGGTCATGTGAATTATTCTTATATCAAGAAAATGAATGATTGTGGTTTACTTTCGAATAATCATGTATCAAATATTGATAAATGTGATATTTGTGTAGAATCGAAATCTACTAAAAAATCTTGTAAACCAGTTTTAATTATAGGATATGAACTTCTTGGATTAATTCACAATGACCTTGGTGATGTAAAACAAACCATGACTAGGGGAGGTAAAAAGTTTTATGTAACTTTTATAGATGATTATTCGAGGTATTTTAGAATTTATCTTTTAAGGAGTAAAGATGAAATTGGTGAGGTGTTCTTAATCTACAAACAAGAAGTTGAAAATCAACTTATCAAGAAAATAAAAAGATTAAGAACCAATAGAGGCGGTGAGTATGAATCCAATGTTTTTAATACCTTTTGTGATAAATAAGGAATCATGCATGAGAGCACACCTCCTTACTCATCAGAATCAAATGGTGTAGTTGAAAGGAAAAACGAACACTTAAAGAAATGATGAATGCTATGCTTATTAGTTCTGGAGCACCACTAAATTTGTGGGGGGAGGCTATTCTATCGGCTCGCCATATTCAAAATAGAATACCCTATAAAATAAGGGGCAGACACCATGAGTTAGGGAAGGGTCATGAGCCTAATTTATCTAATCTTAAAGTGTGGGGGTTTCTTGCAAAGGTTATACTTGAACCTAAAAAAAGTAGGTTGGGACCTAGAACCGTTGATTGTATGTTTATAGAGTATGCACAGAACAGTGCAGCATACAGAATCTTGGTATTAAGATGTCAATAGTGTATAAGATGCAAATACAATTATTGAATCTAAGAATGTTGAATTTTTTGAATGTGTTTTTCCTAAGAAGTCATATTTGGGAACACTTTTACCTCCTAATGAATCGCATGATGATCCTCCTGAGAGTTCAAATAATGAACAAAGGAGAAGTAAAAGAATGAAGAAAGCCACCAATTTTGGTGATGACTTTTATGTCTTTCTTACTGAAAATGATCCACATACATTTCAAGAAGCTATGACTTTTAGAGATGCACCACTCTGGAGAGATGCAGTCAGAAGTGAAATTGACCATATTATCAGTAGTCATACATGGGAGATAGTTGACTTGCCTCCGGGAGCTAAATCAATTGGGTGCAAAATTACATCCATTAGAGTATTGATTGCATTAGCTGCAATAAATGATTTATACGTGCATCAAATAGATGTAAAAACTGTATTTTTAAATAGAGACCTAGATTAGGAAATTTATATGGAACAATCTGAAGGTTTTATTATCCCAGGTAGTGAGCATAAAGTATGCAAATTGGTTAAGTCATTATATGACTTAAAACAAGTTCCTAAACAATGATATGAAAAATTTAATAAAGTGTTAGTATCAAATGGTTATCTGATTAATGATTCAGATAAATGTATTTATTTTAAATCAATTGATACTAATACATATGTCGTTATATGTCTTTATGTTGATGACATGCTGATTTTCAGTTCTAGTATGGAAGAAATAGATGAGACAAAAAAATTTCTAGCGTCCAATTTTGATATGAGAGATATGGGAGAAGCAAATGTTATTTTGGGAATTAAAATTGTGAAACCTGATGATGGTCTCATGTTATCGCAAGAGCATTATGTTGAGAATTTCTTAAGAAACTTAGGGTGTTTTTGATTGTAAACTAGTGTCAACTCCATATGATGCTAATACCCAACTTAAGAAAAATCTAGAACATAGTATTACTCAATCATAGTATGCCCAAATCATTGGTAGCCTTATGTACATATGACATTGCATATGCAGTAGGCAGATTGAGCAGATATACTCAAAACCCTAATAAGGATCACTGGATTGCCTTAGAAAGGGTAGCTACATATTTGAAAGGTACCATTGATTATGGGGTTAAATATGGAAAATCTCCATCACTATTAGAGGGTTACACTGATGCAAATTGGATCTCAGATTCAAAAGATATAAAATCCACTAGTGGTTATATTTTCACCCTAGGTGGAGGTGCTATATCATGGAAGTCATCAAAGTAAACTATTATAGCTCGCTGTACCATAGAGTCCGAATTAATCGCCTTAGAAAAGGCATGTTCTGAAGCTGACTGGTTAAGAAATCTCTTAACAGATCTTCACACTAGTACACATTGTCCTCCTTCAAGTTTTATACATTGTGATTCCTTCAAGTTTTATACATTGTGATTGTCAGGTAGCAATTGCAAGAGCAAAGAATAAAATTTATAATGGGAAAAACAGACATATAAGTCTGAGACATAGTATAATAAATCAGTTGCTTGAGTCAGGTGTTGTGAGCCTCGACTTTGTGAGATCAGAGTCAAATCCTCTGACCAAGCCAGTAAATAGGAGGTTAGTAGATCAAACGTCGAGGGGTATGTGACTCATGCCTTTAACATAAGACAAAGGTGATGGTAACCCTATCTATGTGATTGGAGATCCCATGAAGTAGGTTCATAAGGGTGATAACAAGTCACTTGTTGTTTGAGAGTACTGTCAACTTTATATATGTTGAAATCTATAGCCAAATTATTGTACGGTGGTGTGTAAAAACTGCGGTACATGATAGATATTCACCTATATGAGTGTGGAATTGGGTCAGTTCGAATGAGAGCTTAGACAATCATCTCTAGAGCACTCGTGAAAACCAGGAAGGCATAGGGCCATTAAAGTGTCACATCGCTGAACAACTTAATTAAAGAATTCAATGTGGATAGTTAGTCCTCTAATTCATAAAGTTTTTAAGGAATACGATTAATTATCCAATGTCTGGTTCATAGCCCGAAAGGCACCATCACACATACATTGAACTCCTGATTATTCTTTAGTATATGATTTAATTTATTTCGAAATATGTGGTGGATTGTTGTAATTCTGGAAGATATTTCAAAATAAAGTAATCTTTATTTGACTGAGTAAGCAAATAAGAGCATATATATTGAGTGCTGAAAATAACAGTTAGAAGTTTGACTGTGCTATTTTGAAATTTGTAAAATATCCTAACGAAATATCTACGTGTTATCATTTGAGAAAACACGTTGTGGCTGTTGAGGTTTGGTGGGGATATGGTGCAATGATTTACGGCAACCATCTCAGTAAATTTGTTTTCAAATTATATGATTTGGTGGCAGTAATTTTGATGGATATTTCACTTCATCCAGGACTCTAGAGCATGCCTATAAAAAGAGGTAGCATAGTTGAATCAATTGCACAGATACAAATTTTTTATCACTATCTACTCTTTTTGTTATCTTTCTCAGTTCATTATGTTTTACTGTCATTCGTTTAGCAACAATTTTCATTATTGTTGCAGCAAAACATTTTCACTCCCAATTTGTTTTGTTTCTTTACATACCAGAGATTTTACAAACAATAAAGTTGTTTTTATTATCTGTTAATTATAAAGTGCACCTTTTAACTGATTACTCATTGTATCCTAGAGATAGAATCACTACAAAACCTGGTATTGCACTGGGACACGATCCGAGAGGGGCGAAATTCTATCTTTTAAGTTGGTGTTCATCATGCCTTTGATAGAATTTCCTTCATTATTACATACATTATGGTTCAGTTTGGCATTGATGTGCTGTGCGGAAAAGTGTTTTTGAAATTGCTGTGGGAGGAATTGCTGTGGGAGGAATTGCTTTTAGAATTGTTGTGGGAAGAATCAGCTGAGTGTTTGGTAAACTGATTTTCAAAAGTGTTTGGTAAACTGAAATCAATTTCAATGTGTTTGGTAAATTGAAATGAAAAGTGTTGTGAGTGTAAAATTACTAAAAGAACATAGACATCTAAATGGTACTAATGTGCTATATTTTATATTTTTCTTGTTTATTTGTGTTTAGTGTTAAGTGTCTTGTTTATTTGTGTTTAGTGTTAAGTGTTATAAAATTATGGTACTTTGTTGAATTAATTAGTCTCATTTTTTATTCTACTTTATTTAATTAATTAACCTCATTTCTTTATTTATTTATTTTATTCTATTTTATTTTTTTATTTCATTTTTATTCTATTTTATTGAATTAATTATCCCAATTTTTTTATACAGTTATGACAACATTTTTTTTTACAGAAATATAAGTCCAATTTTTTTTGTTAAATTTCGTTAAAGGTAAGAACAAAGTTGGAAAGTTAGTAAAATTTCATTTAATATCACTGTATCATGTTTTCTAAAAGCAGAAGTCAAAATCCAAAAGCATGTTTGTAGCTTCTCAAAAACTCAGTTGGGAGAAGCTAAAAGTGACCAAAAGCACTTTCCCGTGATTTTACCAAACACTCTGTCTTAGGTCCAGAATTACTTTTAACCCCAAAAGCAGCTGTGGAAGCAATGCTAAACTGAGCCAATGTCTAACTGGAACTTGGTGTGTGGATTTCTCGTTGATGATGATTTGGTTTAGACTTTGGAGAAGAAGAGTAGGAGGGAGAAATGGTAGAAAAAAAAATAAAAAAAGCCATAAAAGCCAAAACTTCCAATTTGGTATCAGAAAGTGATTATTAAGTGGGTCTAGAGAAAACAATTAAGAGAAATCGTTGAGAAAAACAATTTGTTGTTGTCTCCAATTTCCACTTTTAACTTGTTAAATGAAGAAAAAAACAGGTTTTTATGTTTGGATATTGCTTGGGTACTGACTGGTCAGTACCCAGTTATACTGACCAACCAATAGTTGGTTACCACGTAATCCAAAGTAAGGAGAAAATAATAAAAAATTAAAGAGTTTTTACCTTTTAATTTTTTACCATATGGCAACACCTTATTGGGGGGTCAGTATAGATGTTTAGTATCCAAGCTTTTTCCTTTATGTTTTTAAAAAACTTTTTCTTGAAAACTTAACCGAACGCTGTCTTTTTTTTTTTAGACCCAAAAAACAAAAAAATGCTTCTTAAAAACTTAAACGACCCCATAATGTTCTGTTGACTGACTTTTTAGAGAAGTGTAAAATCCGTTAAGTTTTGGGTGCAACAAGCTCCTGACTCATAACCGTCATTCAATAATAGGGTTTGTGGATTACTGCAATACCAAGTTATGTTTCTTTTCCAGTATTTTTTTTGGTATACTACTTGTGGTGCCTACTCCAACATGAGAAATAGTCAGATTTAATGACAACTCTAACCCGAGACAACATCAGACTGAATGAGCGTCTTTCACTACCAATTTCTTAAGAAATGGAATTATCATTTCTTAATCATGAATTAGTTGGTAACTGGTAAGTAATGCATGTAAATGAAAATAGAAGGATGCTATTGTGAAAGAAGACTGTTGTTTGAGGTGACTTCAACCCTACAAAAGCATGTTTTTGAAGACAACTATGAAGTGAGACTGCATATGTCAAACATTCTATTGCAAAGCGTGATTGTAAGGTGTACACTGAAGCAGTGCAAGACTGCAAGGGATTAATGCTGAGGAATCTAATACCGTGAATATATGATTTTCCATCTTCATGGTTCAATTAAGGCTTGATGGGTGCTCAAACTCTTAGACCCTGGTCCACCAAGGCTGCGTTTGGCACGAAGATGGGACAAGACGGGACAGGACTGTGTTTGGAAGACATGAGACAGTACTATTATACGTTTGGTATGATTAGGACATGACCGGATAAGAGATTTAAATGACTAGAATACCCCTATTGTCTTTTTTTTTAAAAGACTTAATTTATCATTTTTATTATTATTTTAAAATCAATTTTGATACTTAATTATTTTAATACTTAATTATACTCAATTTTAATACTTAATTATGCTCAATTTTAATGGATCTGACGATCTCACTTAAAATTGTAGCCATCATGGCATAAAGTACTCCATATTAGGTTCTGTGCTATTTTTAGTCAAATTATAGGGTATGTTTTCTAATGACAAATACAAACCCATTTGATTAATTCCGATATCAAAAAATGAAAACATTTCACAAAATATAACTCTATTGTCAAGTTCACATGTACCAAAAATCAGTACTGCATTAGTAATGGAGATTCACAACTTGTCCCATATGCATACTTCAAATTGCAGATTTTACAAAACAATTGATCAAGTTTTTTTTTTTTTTTTTTTTAATGATAATGGTTTATTAAAGATAAGAACAGCAAACCAACAAGCCAGACGAAAGCAAAAACGCCTGGGAGAATACAAACAAACCAACAAAACGACAACAACAAACATGATTTGTCACATTTGAAAAACGCATACATATGAATCAAATAACTTACCTTAAAAATACGCATATATATGAAATCAAACTTTAAATTACAGTCATACGAGGAAAACATTAGATCTGTCACATTTAATTCATCGAAAATCCAAAAATCATATAAAATCAACATTAAAACGAACAAATCCAGACATGCAGAAACAGAACACATAAATTGATCACAGCAGCTATTGAAAAACAACTCAACCTATGATCCGATCAAGCAAATCGATCAAAAACAAACACTTTTCGAATAAAAAAAATGAAGTATTGCGAACAAAAACGTAAAACTTGAAAATCAAAATTCAACTAAACGCACATTCATCGCATACAAAACACAAACAAATAATTTATTCAAGTGAAATATATGTACATCAATCCACCAGAATACATAGACTTTTTTTTTCCAGGAAATACAAAAATACCAAAATCAATAAAAACCAAATCTCTTTCAATCCTAAAACACAAAAAGAAGCACAAATAAACAAACTAATTCGTAAAAAAAATGGTGAAAGAAATCAAAACCCTAAATCGGGAACCATAAACTGAAATCCCAAAATCCTAAGTCGAGAACCCAAAATAGAATCACAAAACCCAAAATCGAAAACCCAAAATCCTAAATTGAAAACCCAAAATCCTAAATCGAAAACCCATCAGATCGGCTAGAACAAAAAGAGGTGAAACGGAAAGAGAGGGAGAGAGAAAGAAGAGGGTCGCTGAGAGGGTTATCGCAGCTTCTAGTCGGTGGCCAAGCAACGATTGAGTGGGAGAGAGACTGAGTATTGGTTGAGACAAAGAATAGAGAGAGACAAACGGGCGAGAGTGAGTAAGGGAAAGGGCTTGGATTTTAATTTATATCTGACAAATTTGTAATTTTTACAAGTTTTGAAGGCAAAATGTCTTTTCGTGACTTGTCCCATGCATGGGACAAGTCTAGCCGATGGTCTAAGGTGGGACACGTTTTATGGTTTTTATCCCGTCCCGTCCCGTCCCGTCCCGTCCCGTCCCGTCCCGTCCCATACTAATGGCCTGCCAAAGGTAGGATAACAAAAAAATTGTCCCGTCCCGTCCCGCGTACCAAACGCACCTCAAGGGTCCAAGGGTTTGAGCACCCAACAAACCTTAATAGAACCTATTTATTTTGTGTGCAACAAAAGTATTGGCCTGAAGGCCCTAATAGGTTTAAAAATTGGATTGATTGAAATGAAGTACCATGTATTTAACCCTTTAGACAAAATATCCTTAAATTTGAAAAAGACAACACAAACATGCTATACCGTTAAATTCAACCCATGAACTCTAATTAAAAAGTCCAGTGAAATGAAGATAGTGGAATAATAAGTTGCACGTTAATCACATGTATGTGATTGTATGGACATGGTGGTCATTGTTAGGTTGATAAATGTTCGTATTTGAGATCCATAATTCTTATGTTTTATGTTATGTTCTTGAGTATAATTGAATATCTTAACGTGTTTATTGAGATTGTATAGAAAATAACTCTTAAAGTGAGTTTGAAGATAAAATGGTGATTTTTAGTGAAGTTTGAAGATTAAATGGTGATTTTTAGTGAAGTTTGGAGAAATGTCTCTACAGTACGTCTAACTTGTGAAGACCATATCTCATTCCTCAAATCGAACCGGGTGGAGATCCACATATTTTCAGAAAGCCCTGAATGTCTAGTTTCTAACGCACTTTACGGTTTGTCAATCCGAGTTATTTAAAGGAAGTTAAGGCCGATTTAGTAACCGAATGTCTGAGCTGAAATAGCAAACCACTGTGCAATTGCACAATGGTAACCAAGACAGTCCAATATTAGAGAATTCCGCTGTCAAGACCGATTTGACCCCACAACGGTACCCATAACAGTTTGACGTATTTTTGGTGGATTTTCACTCCAAATTGGTCCAAACTCATTCTAAAACTTCTCAAATCAAATCCTAATGACTCTAGAAGATCAAGACATGTTTGGAAACTTCTTAAACTCAATTTAAGAGTCAATCATCAAAAGAGGAAATCCAAGTTAAGAAAAACTTCTCATTCTTTGATTCATTCTACCTTCCTACTTTGTGGATTTCCTAAACATAAGAATTGGGAGCTCACAAGGAAAAATCACTTATAAATACCAAGAGTTTTCTACAAGGGAAAAAGTGTGGAGAGTTGAAGATTGAAGACTCCATTATCATTCACTTCTTCCACCTTTCTTTAGATTAGATTTTTTATTTATTTTTCTAGGTTTTATGTCTAGTTAATTTTCTTGTTAGTTAGGGCTCTCTTGAAGCCATAAACATGATTTCAGTTCCATAGATAAGTTTTGTTTAATAAAGTATTATTTTCTAAATATGATGATTTAATTTTTCCATAAGAATTGTTACTCTATTATTATGTTTCTTTGATTGATTACCTTAGAGGCATGCTTATTTTAATATAGAGTCTATGTTGTAAAATAGAGTTCGAATACCGTACAAAAATATTCTTACATACAACAATTAATTGAATTACGACCCAATTAAGGGAAATTGATTCACGAATAGCCTAGAATAAATACCATATTTTAGGGTTCATGTGATATTTATATTCTCTTGGTTCTTAATAGGTTTCGATTATTAAATCTAGTAAATACCCATGCTCGGTTATAATTTGGAATACAAGTGCTTATATAAATAGCATGCAATCTACATAATAACTAAGAGAGAATCGATACAACTTGTGTGAAATACCCACCGTCTTGTTGCGAATATCTTCATCATGTTTGATATCTTTACCTTCATTATTATCTATTATCTATAGATTGGAGGATTATTTAGTGGTGAATAGGAGGTTCTAACTAGTGTTTTTTTCCATACATTTTTCCTAATTAATTTTCTACTACGTTTTAGTTAGTTTGTTTAATTTTTTTTAGTTTTAATAATCAATTCAAACCCCCCATTCGTATGTATGCATCAAGTGTCTTTGTTTTTTATATTTTTAGTTAGATTAGAGTTCTAGAGTGTCATAGATATAAACTCGATATTTTAGTAGGTAATTAATTCTGTGGAAACGATCTTAGCTTCTTCACTGTACTATCATTTAAGATTTGTATACTAACAAGATTTTTATTATTTTTGTTTGTCTATTTGGCAACCAATAGACATCCACTCAAATAATATATGCAACCATAATTATAACATTAGGAAATTTTGCAAAATTTCAGGACCGTTTTGTAAGCATTTTTCATTGATTGTTTCTTGAAAAGGAAAATGAAACTGAAAATAAAAACGGTGTTTTTTTTTGTTTCAGTTTCAAAATCTGAAACGTGTCTGGTAGCATGTGCTGAAACCTATATTATGAAAATAAAAACAGTAAAAACACGTCTGGTAGATTAACTAAAATATAAAAAAAATGTAATATCAAATTGGCATTTTGTTTGATATTATAACCTAAAATTATAGCACAAATTGGTTACATAATTGATCAATGTGGTTTTTATATTGTAATTTGTAAATTTAAAGAAAAAAACAAGTGAAAATTGTAAAAAATTACCACAACTATTCTGAAAACTTTGTTTTTAACCACATGCGAAAATTTATTCGTTAATAGCCACTTTTTTTAGAAATTACTTGAATGCCCTTATATAAAAACCATCTCCAAACATTTTCTTTTTTTTCTTTTTTTTCTTTTTTCTCTCATTTCCTCTCTCTCCCCGATCTCTCTCTCCCATTGACGGTGTGACGGCGAACCGTCGTCGGCGAACCGTCGCCGGCCTCCTCTCTCTCTCTCACTGAACCTCCCTTTCTCTCTCCCTGTAGCTCTCTCTCTCTTTCACTCACCTCTCTTTCTCTCTCCTTTCCTTTCTCACACGTCGTCGACGGCTTGTCGGAATGCCGTTGCCTAGACTTCACGACTGTCCAGCAACACCGTCGAGCTCCCCATCCGCCGGTGAGTAGATTTGTCGAAAAAAATGGAAGAAAACGAAATACCTAAAAACCCATAACATTTTAAGTTTCAACTTTCAATTTAGACACGATTTTAAGTTTCAACATTTCAATTTATGCACAATTTCAAGTTTCAACATTTCAATTTAGTCAAGATTTCAAGTTTCAACATTTCAATTTAAGCAAGATTTCAAGTTTCAACATTTCATGTTTTTAGACAAGATTTCAAGTTTCTAATTGAGATTTCAAGTTTAGTTCCAGATTTTAGTCATGATTTCAAGTTTGCTTTCAGTTTTAAAGAAAAAAAATCAAATCTAGAGGTATACACTGATTTTTTTTTTAAAAGTGGCTTTTAACAAATAACATTTCAAAATTGGTTACAAACAAAAGTTTATGTTTTCCATAACTATTTTTTATTCTCTCATAAAAGTGAATCAATAAAAATCACAACTAATAAAGCATCCAACACTAATTCATAATTTATAAATAGATATTCTTTTTATTAAATATAAAAAACAGTTGAAAAAAAGAAATAAAAGAAAAGCGTTTACCTGGCATGCGTTAACATTAATAATTAATGTTAAGATAAGATTTAAAATAATGAGTAATGCTACACATGCTACTTGCAATCCTACCATTTTCATCCCAACACATGTGGCAGTCGATGTGTCACTTGATGAGTGTATACACATTAATTGTTGAGTGGATATATGGATAAGTAAGATAAATTACAATTAATGTGTATCTACTCATCAAGTGACACATCAACTACCACATGTGTTGAGATGAAAATTGTGGGATTGTAGGTGAGATGTTTAACATTACTCTTAAAATAATATAAAATGTAAGATAAAATCTGTAATAAAAAAATAATAATAAGATAAAAGATAATGTCTGCATATGCCCATGTAGATTTTTCATTTTTTTTTCTTTATCTAGATTTTTTTACATAAGAGGAAGAAGAAGAATTTTTTAATTTTTTTTTCCTTGACAGCATTTGAAGAACATATTTGTTTTTATTTCTTTGTTCGTTTGTTTATTTTATTGGAAGGTTTTTTTTTTATCTGGTATGTGTTTGAAGAAGAAGAACAAATATGTTTTCCTGATCTAATTTATTAAAATTGAATGAAAAATGAAAGAATTTTTTCTATTCAGTGTTTAAAAAAAGAACGATTGATTTTTTCATGGTCCGTGTTTAAATCAGAAGTAAAAAAAAAAGGAGATTTTCGTGATTAGATCGGCCTTGCCGAGGTGACTTCCTCCGGCATTGGAGGAACAAATTGGCTCCTCCAAATTTCCGTTCATGGAGACATGGTAGGAGGAAGAAGAAGAACATCACGCGAAAAAGAAGTAAAAAAGAAAAAAAAAATTGTTAATTTTTTTGAAAAACAAAAACTAAAGAAAACATGTAATTTGTGTTTTTCAAATATTTCACTGTTAACACTGATTTTGTTTTTCATATTGTTTTTTGTTTTTTAAAAATAAAATAAAAAACGGTTAACGAATACGAATTTGAAATCATTTTTGGAAAACAAAAACGAAAACGGACTAAAATTAGCCGTAGCTAGTAGGACGGGGCCTTTTAGTAGTTATTGTAAAACGAAATCAATTTCGTCATGAGCAAAGCATACGGTCAATCCATAAAACTATTAAGTAAAGTTTCTGAATTGACCGATAAAGATGTCCACAATAGTCGAATGGCACAAGAATAGCTTCTATAGCGAGTACTTGAAGTTTAATAGAATATTTGACTCTGTACATGCCAAGAGGCATTTTTTCCCTACCTTTCCTCCACTGCCATCAGCAATTCCTACCATGGACAAATTCACACAACTTTAACACTCAAATATCATCTTTATCTGCATTACACAAGCTTCCAAAATGCCTAGCATAATGCCCATTTGGCTTAATTTTTGGGCTATGTTTTTGGGTTGTTATTACTCTAATTATATTTAGACGTGTGCATATAGTCCCTAGTGAAGGTCTTTTTTATATTAAATCCGAGACGACCTTGATGAAATTCAAAGAAGTTTGATGAGATTTTTTTCATAGATAATAAGAATAATGAAACGTATTGTAAAAAAAAAACTGGTTGATACACACTAGTGAGACTTTTGATTAATCAAAACTACTAAGCTTTCTTAAGGCAAAACCTTCGACATTTCTGATTGTGGAGTAATATAATTTTTTATGAGATGTAGTAAATTCCACGCATATCAATTCATGACTCATTCATCAATAAACCGAGCCAAATGATGTGAGACAATTGAGAATATACTATTGGACCAATTTAAATACAGCAAATGATAATTTATATGTTCTAATGGCTCTATGCATGTAACATATCATTCCCCTCAACTAAAAAATCCAGCTCCAGTAAACTTAACCTTATTTCTCAATATAGCAAATAGCTAATACTGAATCACAGGTTCACACCATCAAATCAACAACTACTTCACAGAGAGCTCATAATACAAAGCAAAATTGTTCAAATAGAAAACCCAAATCCATTCCAATATTAGACACGAATTGTCATATAAAATCCAAATATCAACAGCAAATCATATCAGATCAATTCTCAATTCTTTATCAATATTCCAATGCTTCACGATTCTGAAAATACTTAGAAATCGACCAATTCAACAACAGAACTTCAATGTCAATTCGGAGCTATCCGAGCTCCAGACCCCAATAATCAGTCATCAAATGCACACACAATAGGATATTAAATTGAACCTATTTGTCGCCAGATAAAACGAGGCCAAGACAAGGCAAGCAAAAGCAACACAATTTTAAATTGAAGGAGACATGCAATTGAAACAGTCATTGTTTCGTACAAAACTAATAATCAAGTGTTAAAATAAATATAATCCTAATTATTAGTGCAAAAGCAAAGCAGAGGAGCTCAATCTTGAAAGAAACCTGATCAATTGGTCTTGGGGTCGGGCATGGGGAACAATCCGCCGGCAGCAGCAGCCCCACGTGGCGGAGAAAACCCTAGAAACTTCTGCAAATTAGTGCGAATACTGATAGAACACAAGAAGTACAAAAACGCCATGGAACAATCCGTGGAATCATCCCCTTGTAACCCTCTGTGACTCATTTTCATCACGATCCCTACCGGTTTAAACGGCAATTTGGCCACGACTTTGCCTTCGAAGAGAGAATTCAAGAGACCAAAGACGACGAACAAGACCAGGGCGACAACGGCTCCAGATTTGAACTTGAAGAGCGAAAGGTCGCGGCTGGATTCTTTGAGGCTGGTCTCGACGCGGTCGATCTTCTTGGTTTTGGACTTCTTGTTAGAGATCTTAGTTGGGTTTTCGGTTTTCATGGTCTCGAGCTTCTTAGAGGCTTTGTCGATTGAGAATTTGAGTGATTTGTAGGAGTTGGTGCGATAGATGAGGATCCAGGAGATGCATTCGCAGACGACGGCGGTGCAGAAGGAGATTCCGACCACCGTGAGGCTGTCTGAATATTTCAGTGATGACAACAATTGGGTAGTGGCCATGCTTTTCTCCCAGCAACTGTTTGGTGTATCCTGGACTCACAGAGTTTTCACTGTTGAACAAAACGAAGACGCAGGCCTATTTGGTTGCCGTTTCCACTCATTTTTGGGAGACATAGGGTCTAAACTGTATATTCCCTTGCTAAAAAATTATAATAATCATAGCATTGGACCTGTACCAAAATTGTACGGTATTGTTAAAATTTAGTATTTATAAGAACCTTACTCCACCACAGTGGGTTAAACACGTTGTTAAATTTAGCATACTGTATATCAAATTTGAAATATAGTATAGTTTATGTCTTGACAGGATGATAAATGGCTCTTTTTAAATTATAAAAATATTATTTTTTATATTTTTTAAATATTTTAAATTATTTAAATTTAATGTACATTAATGTTATTTCAATCCAATTTATTTTGCCGGCATCCAATGGTTATCCATTAATGCATTAATAATATTAATTAAATTTTAAAAATCTAATGAATAAAATATAATATTTTAGTTTAACTTTTACCATTGTGCATTAAAGCACAATGCTAATTTATTGTGTCAAATATAGTATTTGACTCTTATTTATGTCAAATTTAGCATCGTGAATAAAATCAAAATTGAAGATGATTTTACGTAATCAATTAATTAAATCTCAAATGCTATTATGTATTTGGGATTTAGCTGCATAGGATTTAGATAGATAATAGGGTAGAAGAAAACTCATCGATATAATTATTTAACTTTAATATGGAGGACACAATGCGAAGTTGATCCGGTGGTAAATCCATCATACAAAAACCCTAATCTTCCATATGAGAGTTTCTAACTTAAAGCATCTCCAATACAAATATACATTTTTTGGTTTCTAATTAGTGACACATTATATATATATATATAGAATATGACTCCAATTTGTCAAATAAATAAATAAATAAAAGAATTCAATATATGAGTTTTTAACTTAGAACATCTCCGATATAAATATACATTTTTAGGTTTCTCACTAGTGACACACGTGCACACACGCGCGCGCACACACATATATATATAATATGAATCCAATTTGTTAAAAAAAAAATACATATTCTCATCTCCAATATAATTATCTAAAATCAAATATGTATTCATTTTTGACCAATCATCATAAAATATTTATCTTGCTCTTTTTTTTCAGAATAAAATGAGATAACATTATTTGTGATGATTGTTCATAGATTGAATGCATATTTGATTTTAGATAATTATATTGGAGATGATAATATATATTTATTTTATTTATTTATTTTTGACAAATTGGATTCATATTATATATATATATGATCCGTCACCGGTTAGAAAATCAAATATGTATATTTACATTGAAGATGCTCTTAGTCTATTTTTTTTTTCTTTTTTATCTTATAAATACTATTTATAAATGTGACGATTCGAATTTAAGATATTATCACACAGAATGAGCGTTCCACTAAACCATAGTGAATGATAGTATGTATTTTTTGTTCTTAATGACCCAATACTTGTTTTATATATATAAAGTTTCAGAATTTGATCATTGTAAATATTTTCTTATAAAACAACTGAAAAAGTTAAAGGGCAATTATTATAAATCACTTGTTGCTCTCACTTCCAAGAGGAAGGACTCACCCCAAAGTACGTCGATCCAAAGATTATGTTCTAAGCTTAGAAAAAAATTTGGATAAGACGGTTTCATTCCACATAGTAAGATCCCACATAGTAAGATCGTCTAGTGAAATTATGTCATTTATATTGAAAGTATAAAAATATATTTTAAAATTTTAATTTAGTACAATTTCATTGGACGGTTTCACCATATGATAATGAAACCGTCTCCTATAAGTTTTTCTCATAACCTCATAGGGTTTATCCTATCTATAGTTTTTCGATTCCCTAATCAATACTTCATTCAAACACATATTGTCCGATATTTCCTTACACCCTATTTTGTTTATTATTATTATTATTGACAAGTGGCATGTTCCTTATTTAAAAACCAAAAAGACCTTTGAAACCGTTAAATTTGACTACCAATTGACTATTAGAGAGTCAGAGAGACCAAATTAAGTATCTGCGAAAACTTAGGGATTATGAACACTAAAAAAACAAAGACAGTTAAAAAAAAGGGTCAGTGATATCTAAAGTCACTGATTTGGTGAGAAAGTCCCTAAATGACCATAAATTTTTTAAAATAGTTTAAATTAACCATTTTATGGGAAGAATGTATCAATTGTTACCACTTTGCCCATTAATTATTTGAAGTCAGTTTGCTTATGTTATAATAACCTATTAGAATATGAGTAAAAAATTAGTAAAACATGTTTTGCACCAGTTTTTTAACTGATTTTTAACAGGTTTTTAACTGTTTTTTTACCTGTATTTTGAATATATATTTATACATATATATATATATATATATATATATATATATATATATTGTCATATGTGAATTTTATCGGATGAACACATCATCAAACAAAGAGGATAAATCGTCAGGTGGAGATCCAAATAGGCATTTAGAAAATATCCTACAAGACATTGCCGAAGAAGAGAAAACCCGAGTAAGCAGATGTTGAATGAAACCTACTCGGGATCAGTTAACGACACTCGGGACTGGTTAAATGACGCTTCCACTCGGGGTTCAAACGATGTTACTTGGGCCCCGCTGGTATTATCATTGCTTGGGATAAATATGAAGAAAACCGAATAAGAAGCTTAGTGCTTAGTTCACACGGATTAGGTCATTAAATACACGAAGATATCCATATCAAGAAGGAGTCCCAAAGAGAACAGAATACTGAGCTGGAAGGACTTTATTTCCTTAAAAAGACTACGTTTTTATATAAGGAAACAAGTCCAAATTAGACTGCACTACTAGAATCTCATTCGACTTCAATACAAGACTCCGAAACAGGAAAGAAGACAATCAACTCCAAACAAGAAAATAATTGTAATTAAATACAAAGATCTATTACTTGTACAAAGCAGATTAGGGCTTTATAAACATATAAATAGACCCATAATCTCGCCAAAAAAGAGATAGACAACAATCAATAGAAAAATACAAAGAAGAAAGAGAGATCGAGAGCTTGTAACATTCCAAATTCATAGTGGATTTTGGCTAAGTTGATCATTCAATCACCCATGGACGTTTCTCCGGTCATCGGAGTTTTACCACATAAAACTTGTGTCTTGATTACTTTCTCTAATCTTTTTCTCTTTGAATTGATAGCCGAAATCCAATCCTTATTGGCATATCCAGAAATCAACGTCAACAATTGGCACTAGAAGGAAGGGCGTTGAACCTTCGGACTTGAACAAAAGCGATGGCAGAAAGCAGAAGTAACCCCGGGGATGTCCAAAAATCTTCGGATAACTTCCATGTTGGCAGTACCTCCTGGGATCTCACTGCAACAACATAAAACCAACCTACATTCCTGGCGGAGATCTAACAAGTTCCTCGAACTAGTGGAGATCTGACACAACATTTTCGAGAAGCGTTGCAATAACTGGTGGCAGACGCAGCAAAGGAAGGAGTTGATATACTGGCTACAGAAGCACAAACTCCTAACCTCCCACCTGCAAGGCTTCATTCGGTGGTAGTAGGGCGAAATAAACACACCAGAGGTCGGAATGAACCTTACTCCAATCAAACAGGCTGGACGTGAAACATCTGAAGAGGAACAACCATGCTAGAAACAGAACCAAGATCAGACAGTCTGTACTAGACACCGCAAACATGACTGGTACAGGGATCGGTCATCATCAGAAGATAGAGACCGACACCATCGCAAACGTCATCATGGAATCATACAAGAAACCCGGTATCAAAGTGAAGATCCGGACAGAGGAATGACAATCACCCAGCGGTTCAACCATCGGGAAAGTCCGATGGGAAATAGGGACGTCATAATCCAAAGCCTAACCTGAGAAGTCGAGAACAATAGGCGACAGATTGACGCATTGGTCAGACGTTATGGGTATAACGATTTATCTGATAACGATTCTGACAGTCAGTTCACCAGGGAAGTCTTGCGGACCCCATTCCCAGAAAGGTTCAGGATGCCGCACGTGGAACAATTCAAGAAGGACACATACCCAAAGGAGCACGTCAGGCGCTATAAAAGTGCTATGGCCCAGTATGCCCATAGTGATCCCTTACTATGTCTCAACTTCCCACAAACTTTAGGAGATATGGGCTCAAGATGGTTCGGGAGATTGCCCCCAGCAAGCATTGGAAGTTTTGGTGAACTGAGCAGGAGCTTCTCGAGGCAATTCCTAAGCAATGTTCATAGGAAAAAGTCAGTGGCTTACATTTCTCAAATAAAGCAAGGGAAATATGAGTCGCTGAAGAAATACCCGGAGAGATTCGGCCAAGCAGTATCAGAAATTGGCAGTACAAACGATAAAGCAATAATCACTAC
This sequence comes from Dipteronia dyeriana, assembly GCA_032871835.1. Classification (NCBI taxonomy): domain Eukaryota; kingdom Viridiplantae; phylum Streptophyta; class Magnoliopsida; order Sapindales; family Sapindaceae; genus Dipteronia; species Dipteronia dyeriana. The sequence continues at coordinate 12,277,463 of CM065299.1, read as the reverse complement.
ATTCATCAACAACCTACAGAATGGACGGTTATCATTTGATTTAAGAAGAGCCCGACTGACTAGATATGCAGACATGATGGATATGGCAGAAGGATATGCACTGGCCGTGGAAGAAGAGTTAGTCACATGAGGATGCTACATGCATGGGGGAAAGCCCGAACAGAAGGACGCTGAGTCCAAAGTGCAAAACCATAAGGGAAAACAGAAAGGAAAAGACAAAGAAAAGAGCAAGGATGAGGGTAATGGGCGTAACGCCGAACAGACCACGGAAAAATACCGAGGCAGGTACGCCAACTACACCCCTCTTCAGAAAAAACAGGAGGAAATCCTGGCCATTCTGAAAACAAAGAATATGGTACAAGAGCCACGCCGTCAATCTCAGGTTGCTCGGCGAGACACAACCAAATACTGCAGGTTCCACAAAGAAACCGGTCATGAGACGTCCAAGTGTTACCAGTTCAAAGATTACATAGAAACCCTCATTCGGAAAGGACATCTACAAGATGTGATCTTAAAAAGGGATGAAAAATTAGAAACAAAGAAAGAGATCAGGGCCGATCACAGCTCTGGTTGAAAACAAATGGCCAGTCCAGAGGCCAATCAAGTAATACATACGATCTTAGGAGGACCATCCACTAGAAGAAGTAACCGAGAGCGAACTCAAATAATCATAGAAGCAGTAGAAGCAAGAAATAACTTTGATGTAAACTCGATCGAGCCAGACTCAAAGAAGGTAAAGGAAGGATGAGACCCAATGACATTCACAGAAGCAGACTCACATGGCGTCAATGTTCGGCCAAATGACGCCTTGGTCATAAGTGCCCAGATTGGTCACCGGAAAGTCAGGAGAATCTTGATAGATAATGGAAGCTCAACAGACATTCTCAATGTAGCTGTCTACGATCAACTCAGGTTAGACCGAAAGGACCTACAACCCTTTCATACCCCACTCACAGGATTCGGGGGAGTTGAGGTCAGGTCACTCGGGACGGTAAAGCTACCTGTGAAGATTGGAGTGACACCTTGCCAGAGAACCCTATTACTCGACTTTGTGGTGGTAGACTTAGAGAATTGGCCATATAATGCATTGTTGGGACGCCCATTCTTGAATAAAACTAAGGCCGTAACAGCCACTTATGCCTTAATGATGAAATTCCGGACCGAACAGGGGATCGGGATAGTCAATGGATCCCAAGAGATGGTCCGAAGAGCTAACCTATCAATATACAAGGACAAGAATGAACAGGTTTGCACTATAACACAACCGGGTCAGAACGAAAAGCCACTATCATTCGAATTCGATCTAAGAGAAGAGTCGAATGAATTCAAAACTGAACCGGTTGAAGAAATCGCCTTGAAAGAAGATGAACCAGACAAAGAGGTCAAGATCGGGGCCAACCTGGAAGGAAGAGTCAAACAAAGCCTCATTGATCTACTTAAAGAATACATGGATGTGTTCGCTTGGAGTTATGAAGACATGGTCGGGATAGATGCCCGAATAATACCTCACCATCTCACAGTAGACCTGAATGCAAAACCGGTGATATAAAAGAAAAAATCATTCAATCTCGAAAGAAGTCAGGCAATCAAACAGGAAGTAGAGAAGCTACTCGATGTAGGATAGATTAGAGAGGTCAATTACCCTCAATGGGTGGCTAATGTAGTCCTCGTCCAAAAGAAGAATAGACAGTGGAAGATGTGCGTAGATTTCACAGATTTGAACAAGGCATGCCCGAAAGATAGTTTTCCACTTCTAAGGATAGATCAGTTGGTGGACGCTACATCAGGCCATGAGCTACTTAGTTTCATGGATGCTTACTCGGGGTATAACCAGATCAAGATGAACAAGGCTAACGAAGAAAAAACAGCATTCACAACTGATCAGGGTTTATACTGCTATATTGTTATGCCTTTCGGATTGAAAAATGCAGGAGCAACTTATCAAAGGTTGGTCAACAAAAATTTTTCACGGCAAATATGAAGGAATATGGAAGTATACATTGATGACATGTTGACCAAGAGCATCACAACAGACAAGTATACTTCAGATCTGCGGTAAACATTTGATGTCTTGAGGAGATACCAAATGAAGCTAAATCCGAACAAGTGTTTATTCGGGGTTCCTTCAGGAAGATTCCTGGGTTTTCAAGTCCATCAAAGAGGAATCGAAGTCAACCCCGAGAAGATCCAGTCCCTGTAGAAAATGAATTCACCGAGGACACTCAAAGAAGTATAGCGCCTAACAGGATGTCTGGCTTCCTTAGGAAGATTCATCTCAAAAGCCACATACAGATGTGTGCCTTTTTTCAAAGTAATTAGAAAAAAGAAAGGGCTTGAATGGAATGAAGAGTACAAGCATGCATTCTTAAAAATTAAAGAATACTTAGGACACACTCACATCCTTTCAAAACCTCAGATAGGGGAGACACTCCAACTGTACTTGTCAATTACAGAACTGGCAGCAAGCTCAGTTCTAATCAGAACAGAAGATGGAGTACAAAAGTCAGTGTACTACACCAGCAAGGCACTTCTACCAGCTAAGACCAGATATTCACAGGCAGAAAAGATGGCTTTGGCACTAGTTTCAGCAGCAAGAAAGCTAATGTTATACTTCCAGGCTCATATAATCCAGGTTCTCACCGATTGCCCATTGAAGCAGATTTTACAGAAGCCTAGATTTCAGGGAGATTAATCAAATGGGTGATCGAGCTAAGTGAATTCGATATCCACTACATCCCCAGGACATCTCTCAAAGGGCAAGCAGTGGCAGATTTCATAGCAGAATTCACACAACCGAACCTGGAATCAAAAAAGATGTTGGGTAAAAGCTTCATATGGAAATTGTATGTTGATGGCTCTTCAAACACTCATGGCAACGGAGCAGGGATTGTAGTATGCACTCCAGAAGGAGACAATGTTGAGCGTGCCATGAGGTTCGACTTCAAAGCAACCAATAATCAAGCCGAGTACGAGGCGCTACTAGTTGGACTCAGAGTCTGCATAGCTCTTGGGGCAGATGAGGTTGAGATATTCAGTGATTCACAGGTAGTTGTCAACAAAGTTCTTGACGAGTACCAAGCCAAGGATGAAGGCATGATAATCTACCGTGACATTGAAAAACAGCTCCTCCAGAAATTTAAGGAATATAAGATTACCCAGATCCCCAGAGAGGAGAATGAAAAGGCAGACGCACTGTCCAAGCTAGCGTCAGCAACAACCACAATCAGCCCAAAGACTATTCTTGTTGCACATCTCCTTAAACCAAGCATAGCAGAACCAAGAAACTTGGAAATTTTAGAAATCCGAACACCGCCAGACGGTTGGATGACTCAGCTGAAAAGGTTCATAGAAGAAGGCATACTCCCGGAAGATCCCTTACAAGCAAAACACATCAGGTATAGATCAGCCAGGTACACGTTGATTGGAGGAGAACTATACAGAAGGGGGTATTCCCGAACACTCCAAAGATGTGTATTAAAAGAAGATGCATATCGGATATTACAGGAAATCCATGGAGGAGTTTGCGAAAACCACACTGGGGGTAAAAGTTTGGCACACAAGGTACTCAGGCAAGGCTATTATTGGCCTACTCTATTGTCAGATGCACAGCAGTGTTCAGAAAGTTGCAATACTTGCCAAAGGATTGCTAATGACATCCGACAGCCCCCTGAGCAGCTCAGAAACCTCACGTCCCCATGGCCATTTGCCATGTGGGGATTGGATCTAATCGGCCCAATGCCAGCCGGGATAGCGGGTGGAGCGAAGCATGCAATAGTATCCGTTGACTATTTCACGAAGTGGGTAGAAGTTGAAGCATTAGTGCACATCACAGAAGCAAACACCATAAATTTCATGAAAAAGAATATACTTTATAGGTTTGGAGTCCCAAACACTATAATCACTGACAACGGCACCCGGTTCGATAACTTGAAATTCAGACAACTGTGTAAATAGTACCAGATTGCCAATTACCATGCCACACCAGCCCACCCTTAGACAAATGGGCAGGTGGAAGCAGTGAATAAAATCATCAAGTACACAATCAAAACAAAGCTAGATGCCAAGAAAGGAAGCTGGGTTGAAAAGCTTCCTGAAGTGTTATGGGCATATCGGACAACATCGAGAACTTCAACAGGAGAAACTCCATTCACTTTAGCATTTGGAACAGAAGCTGTTATTCCTATAGAAACGTCATACACGTCACCCCGGGTCAGGCTATACAATGAAGATCAGAACGTTGATATGCTATTACAAAGTCTAGATGAGCTAGAAGAGAAAAGTGAGAAATCCCGAATACAAAATATGGCATATCAACGAAGAGTAGCTCGCCACTATAACTCTCACGTTCGAATCAGAAAATTCCAGCTAGGAGACCTGGTACTCAGGAAAGTGTCATTGAACATAAAAAATAAAGCTGCAGGTTCCCTGGCTGACAAATGAGAAGGCTCGTACAAAGTCGAAGGAATAGTTGGCCATGGAGCATACTGGATTGCACGACCCAATGGAGAGGTTTTACCCCGACCATGCAATGCCCAATATCTGAAAATTTTCTATCCTTAAATTATCTGTTCTTTTCTCTAGTCATGACAATGTTAGGATAAATATTAGCTGTGGAATTTTAACTATTGATTTTGCAGTTATAAATAAGAAATCAAACTCGGGATTTCTGAAAGAAAAACATCGAACTCGGGATTTCCAAAAGAAAGCATATGATAATAAGAACATATGGAACACAAGCATGATAATATGAACAAGCAAATAGAATACTCAGGACCATTAAATCCCGAATGGGTGGAGAAGCTCGAAGGAGCATGCCAGCCGAGCAAGGTCAAAATGACCTTCGCAAAAAGGTAAACTCGATGCACCAGCTCGGGACGCTATCGGGAAAAATTCCGGTGAAATGCGTAGCTGTGTTAAGCAATTCAAAAAAACTTAACGATTCGACAAACCCTTGTACATAAAAATCGGGGAGACGTCCTTGGTAATGTGTAAGGACTCGAATATATGATTATGGTGAGCCATGATGTAATGTTCGAGTAGCAACCGTGTATGAAACATAAGTATAAACCTACTTATCTGTTTTAAGATGACACGATTAATAATACAAAGAGCCAGTTTAATAAGATACTTGACATTATTCGGGTGACAACCGGTTTAATAAGATACTCGGTAAAGTTACCCGAACATCAAAGTTGGTCATTTTAATAAGATACTTGGTATGAAGATTATTAAGAGTCAGTTTAATAAGATACTTGGCATTATTCGGGTGGCAACCGGTTTAATAAGATACTCGGTGAAGTTACCCGAACATCAAAGTTAGCCAGTTTAATAAGATACTTGGCAATCAAAGCTATTCGGAAAATAACCGGTTTAATAAGATACTCGATGAAGTTACCCGAACGTTAAAATTGAATAACATACTCAGCAACAGTAAAGAAATTTCGCGAGCGATAGAATCAAAACCCCAGATTCAGAAAAGCTACTTGGAATTTTATTAATCTTTCAAAAGAATTATTACAGTATTCTTTACAAAGAATTATTACAGTATTCTTTACAAAGAATTAAAAAAGTCTACAAAAATCCTATCTATAAAAATCAGGATTGTACAGATTTGGAGCCCTTGCCAATACTCGGGTCTGGCATCATTTCGTATTCGCGAAGCAGACTTTCGTTAGAAGGCCAATCAATTGTGTCGACTAAGTCATCCATCCATTGGCTGTAATCCTCTCCTGGAATCGGCCCGACATCAGGCTCCACACCCTTCACGACTGACTCTTGACTGGCATAGAAGGTCGAGAGGGAGTGTTCAAATGGAATCTCTAAATGCATAGGATGAGGCTCTTTGCCTCGGCTACAGCAGTAAGCTCTTCATTCCTTCATCTGAGTTTGAAGAGACTCCTAGGACAGATCCACATGATGTTTGATTGACAGCTCCCAATTGGTTCTGGCCTTCTCAGTTGTCCGATTCTTAACTTTAAAGAATTCACCAGCTGAAACCAGCTCTCGTTGAAACTCCCGAAGAAGAAGAGCATCGTAAGCAAGGGATCTTTTGAAATGATCCACCCCTTGTATTTCAAGTTCCAGCCTGGCCTCTCGGGACAAGGATTCGGCTGTCAACTTGGCGCTCTAGATCTTCAATTTTCCGTTCATACGCCGACTTAGACTGCACCGCTTCCTGTTCGGCCTTGAGCATTGATTCTTGTGCAAAAGACAATAAATTCTGAAGTAATATTGCTTTTTCTTCTGTCAAAGAAGCTCTTTACTCGGCCTCCATCTGCTTTGCTAGACAGTGGTCGGCAAAAACTTGTGCATAACTAACCTCCTGTTGGTAAGCCGTTTCGACCCAAGCACGTCGATCCTCACTTTCCTTTAGCTGAGCTTTCAGACGTCTTATTCGATCAACTTGATGTTGCTGCGTCTAAACTAGCCCAGCGAATTCGGCCACCATCTACTCAAAAGGTTTAATTAAAAATCTAAAACTCGGCAAACAAGCAAAACAATAAAGGGTAACTTACATAAGTTGCACCGTTGAAAAAATTCTGAAGACGGTCAGTCAGAGAGCCATCTCGAAAACAGATTTAACGGCCGTCTCCGATAAAAGCCCGACCAGATGACATCTCCCGCAGCATATCCTAAGGAGAAGGATATGAATGAACCCCCGAGGATTCAGCCCCTAGATTTCTAACCTCGGGGGTAAGGGAACCTTTGTTCTACTCTGAAGCCGCCGCATCCAGCATCAAGGCTCGGGGGAATCCCATCCACAACATATTCATCGCTGGAGTCAATGAATGAGACCACCAAATGGACCTTAAGTGGGCGAGTCGGGGAGCTGACTGCTTTTCGCTTCTCATCCCGAGAACGGTGGAAGATCATATCAGCTGCGGGGTCTTCTTGAGTATCATCCCGGAAGGACTCAAAGAATTCAGGATCCACAGGTACTTGTCCTGCAGAGGTATTACCTCCATCACTAGTGTCAGTCCGCTCGACAGGCTCCTTACCGAGACCTTCACTCTGCCCATCGCCAGGTAGCTGGGTATCGGTCGGGCCACTTGGACCACTGGTTTCCCCAGTTGTTGGTTGAAAAACATCCTCAGGGACATCTTCGGAAATTTTCTCTTCAACCGCATCAACCTCATCGTCGGACTCAGGAGGGGCGATGCCTTCATTGCTTTGATGAGAAGCTTCTTTATGACTCACCTGAATTATTGACTTCACTTTGCGAGCCTAAAGATCGCAGACGACATCCGTATCAAACACTTAGAAGAAAAAAGGATCCGCGTCATAATGCAAAACAAAAAAAAATATAACAATGAAAGGAAAAGGTTACAAAAATCTCTTACATCGTCTGCGTTGGCCCAAAATCTTTTCAAAAAAGCCGAACTCAATCATCTTCGACTCAAGGAAGAGATAAGTCTTGCTCCTCTTCTCCAAAGTGCGAACCGCTGCCCGAGCAATTCTGGTCAGCTCTGCATCACTGTACTCGATTTTCTTCTTATTCCAAATCTCGAGGGAACAAAAGAAACGAGGGACTTTCAACACTGTCAAAGTATCCCCAGCTAAAACAGTGACTTCTAGCCCGAGACTTTCTCCGGTGAAAAACCAACTGTTCTTCCAGAACTTGTTGGACGTAGGAAATCCCCATATAAAATCCCTCTTTTTAGGGTCATCGGAGATATTAGCTTCCCGACTCACTTTTGTCCCCTTAGGGACCCAACAATCTGGCGAGTTAGACATGAGGAAGTAAGTCCCTGACTTGCCCGATCGCCTCAGCATAAAGAAGTGCCTGATTTCATTCGGGGATGGCGGCGATAAGTTCATCCGGCAGAACATGTTCCACAGGCACATCAAAATTTTGTAACTATTCGGGGCCAATTGAGCTGGAGCAATCCCTGCTTCAGCCAAAAACCAAGTAATGAATGGCTGGAAGGGATGAGTGACGCCACAACAGAGCATGAATCCGTAGATCGCCACAACAGAGCATGGATCCGTAGATCGCCACCATACCCGGGAGAGGATTCCATGCAGCTCTATCACCCGCTGGAATCAGAGTGACCGAATTAGGCAAATCGAATCGGGAGAGATATTTCATTATCTCATCTAACCCGACCACATTCGGCTCGATGTCAAACCCACTCGGGCGTTCAGTAGGAAAAGTAAGACGAGACGCCCTGAACGCCTCTTCAACGTCGTTCTCGTTGACAGTCTGCTCCCTGATCAGAATATTGCCCGAGTTTTGTTTACGGACTGCACTTCTACTTTGATGTTTTCTCATCCTTCGAAGAGGTACCTTGTGGTCAGAAATATCAGAATCAGAACTAGATGAAGAACTCGATACAGGGCTAAAAATGACATCAGGGTGAAGCCCCGAAACATCAACTTCTAAAAATGGAGGTTCATCTACAGGGATTTCCCCCAGTAATCTTCTAATACAAAAAACTAACTGAAAATCCCCACGTCCTAATGCATCAAGAGCGATATTAAAAAGACGATGACGGGAAGATGGCTTCATTAAAGACTAACCTTGAATAAAGTCTGGTGTAAGATCTTCAATGAAAAGTCACGACCTTCTACGTAAAGAAATCTAGCTTCAAGAAATTTTTTCTGCTGAGAAATCTAGGTTTAAGAAATTTCTTCTGCTAAGTGAAGAATTTAAAGAAATAAAAGCACGAAACCCTAGATCTCAAGGTAGGAAAAAACAATGATAAGGATTGATGACGTAGGCAGCGCACGGGGAATCGAGTAGGTCGTTTCTCATAAATGATATCGAAAAACGAAGAGGCAAGAGACATGTGTCAGAAGGAGAACTGACTTTCGCAGTCAGAACTCCAAAACGTCGCCATTATTAGAGATCTAACGTAAGGAGACAAATCGAACTTGCAGGGTCGCTATTAAAACACGTCATTATGACAAGATATTTACTCGGATACTGAAAAGATATTGATAACTAATTAAAATACTTTTGCCCGAACAAACCTTGTTCAGCAAAAATATTTTAAGAGGGTATTGTCATATGTGAATTTTATCGGATGAACACGTCATCAAACAAAGAGGATAAATTTTCAGCTGGACATCCAAATAGGCATTTAGAAAATATCCTACAAGACATTGCCGAAGAAGAGAAAACCCGAGTAAACAGATGTTGAATGAAACCTACTCGGGATCAGTTAACGACACTCGGGACTGGTTAAATGACGCTTCCACTCGGGCTCAAACGATGTTACTCGGGCCCCGCTGGTATTATTCTTGCTCGGGATAAATATGAAGAAAACCGAATAAGAAGCTTAGTGCTTAGTTCACATGGATTAGGTCATTAAATACACGAAAGATATCCATATCAGAAAGGAATCCCAAAGAGAACAGAATACTGAGCTAGAAGGGTTCCCAATCAGGCAACAACTTTATTTCTTTAAAAAGACTACGTTTTTATATAAGGAAACAAGTTCAAATTAGAGTGCACTACTAGAATCCCATTCGACTTCAATACAAGACTCTGAAACAGGAAAGAAGACAATCAACTCCAAACAAGAAAATAATTGTAATTAAATACAAATATCTATTACTTGTACAAAACAAATTAGGGCTCTATAAACATTTAAATAAACCCATAATCTCGCCAAAAAAGAGATAGACAACAATAAATAGAAAAATACAGAGAAGAAAGAGAGATCGAGAGCTTGTAACATTCCAAATTCATAGTGGATTTTGGCTAGGTTGATCATTCAATCACCCATGGACGTTTCTCCGGTCATCGAAGTTTTACCACGTAAAACTTGTGTCTTGATTACTTTCTCTAATCTCTTTCTCTTTGAATTGATAGCCGAAATCCAATCCTTGTTGGCATATCCACACACACACACACACACACACATATATATATATAATTAAATAATAAATTAATCATGAAGTAAATTTGATGTCACCACAAATTAATCAACAAATTAATCAGAGAATAATAATAAGTTTAATGTCATCCACAAACAGGAAATATTACCCATAAAAAATAAATTAATCAAATCATTAATTTTTATATCTAATCAAATAATCAAAAAATATATATAATATTGCCTATAAAAAAAATTGGATATCATATCACAGATAACTGTAACTTTCTGTTAGATTTTAACTGAATTTAGCTATCAATGAATAATTAAATAGTGATTTTGAATCAATATTTTATCAAAATAATAATTTTAAAATAATTTAAATAATTAATAACCTTTTCAAGATACCATCAACTAATTAACAGTGTCCGGTACTATTTTCTCCGAAAAGAATCAGATAACTCGCTAAAACAAAGGGACCGGTATGTAAATCGCTCTTTTTAGAAACAAATCAACAACACACACAAAATGAAAATAACCATTAGTAGCTGAACCAAAATGGGCCAAAAGCCCAAAATGCAGGGCTTTCCTCTCTGTTTGACGGTTTACTAGCGGAGGATGGAGATCAATCAGTCATATACTCATATACTCAAAAACTCTAGCTGCCGAGGTAAGCTTTTCATCTTCTCATTTAATCTTCTAGTTTGCCTTAATTTCTTTCGCTTGCTTTTCTATCTTCAGATTTACACGTACACTAATTTAGTACAACTTTGATTTCATTTGAGTTTCCAACTCTTGCCTGTATATCTGTTGAGAAAACGGTGGAATATAAACAAGGCTTGTTGTTTGTTTCTTAAATGGCTGTGATTATTTTTGGTTGTAACAAAATGAAAAACTTTAGTTAATCTAATCCAGTTTAATTTGCTGGACTAACTGGTTTTTTTGGGTTTTCATTTCCAGGTCATAAATGATTAAAGGATAATGGAAATTAGTATGGGTTTAGGTTTTTAATTGCAATTCTGGTGTTTACAAAAATGTGCTACTCTCCATTTTGGATAATAACACTCCCAAAACATGTAACTGGTTATACATTTAAGTGGGTGTTTTTAATTCTGTTGTTAGCTTTATAGGTAAGTCAATTTGTTTGGGATTTAAGTTTATGATAAGTGAGTGCTGAATTCTAAAGGTGTCTGCCATGGCAATGGGACATTTTGAAGAATTGGTTAGGTTTTTGGCTTGCATGTCAATTTTAGCTGAATGATGTCCAAGAATTGTTATGTTCTTTTTTTGCTTTTTTTTTTCTTAATTTTCTCGGAGATGTTCTGTAAAGTGTATATTGCAAATAGATAGGTGAAGATTTGCAGTAGAGGAAGAGCATAACCTTTGTGTGAGGAATTTAGCTAATATATATGTTTTCTTGCACTATTAAGTACTTGGTGTTATTTTTTAAATTTTTTTATATATCTTTCCTACTACCTAGTAATGAAGTTAACTGCAGTATCTTGGACGTTTGATGTACCCATGTGTCGTGACTCAAGCATATTGTCAAAACACCTTGGTTGCATTCTCCCTTTCCAATTGAGGCTTGGAAGGTTTTTGAGTGTCCTAAGATATGTATGGAGCCTAATAGAATTGCACTTGTATAAACTAGAATATTTTTGGCATTATTCTAGGAATATGTTTGCCACATGTAATACTAACTTGTAAGATCAAATGTCACATGTACATAACCTCTATACATAGGTGAAGCCTTTATTTGGTTAAATTATTTAGAATAGTTGTAATAGTTTGATATGTAGTAAAATCAATTCTCCTCATATTGTGTAAGTTTTCTTCTTTAACTCAAGTTTATTGAGGAACCGAACTCCTGTATCAACTGTCACAAACCTAGCTCTTGAAGTTTGGTTGTCAAATCTAAGTAAGCCTAAATTCACCAAAGAGAAGCTCGTGTTAAAGAAGAAGATAGCACACACAATATGGATATAATAAAACTTTAATATTTATCAAATTTTTACATGTTCTCTAAATTATTTGGCCAAATTAAGGCCTCACCTAGATACAGTGACATTTTTCTAATGAATGGCAATCATATATACATATTGCATTCGATCCTAGAGCTAGTATTAAAGATGCTAAACATATTCATAAAAATGATGCCTAAAATATGCCTCTCCATCCTTGGCTATTTAGACAAATGTGCAATTCTTCCAGATTCCACGCATTTCTAGAACACTCTAGAGTCTAGAACCTTCTAACTCTATATGGAGAAGGGAGATTGCAGCCAGGGTGTTCAACAATATGCTTCATTCGTGACACATGGCTGATCATGCATGTGCTATCGAACCTGTTTTTGGCTCCATTTTTTCTTTTTATTATTTTAATTATTGACAACAACATTTTCTTGTTGACAGGGGTATAGGATAAAGGATATGATTAATCTACAAAGTTATACAGAGAAGATAAGAATACAGGGATAAAACAGTCTTGATTTTTCAAAAGTGCAGTGGCACAAGTGTTTGGTTCATTTTTCATTATCTAGTATACACAAACTGCTGAAATTAGCACATTTTAAACCCTAAATTATCCCCATAAGGGAATATTGTTTTTCTTTCATGAATTCTCTCGTTTTAACTTCTTCTCTCCTTTTACCATCACCATTTCACCATTCTTCACCTTGTCATCGATCAAAAACTCGGTATATTTGCACTTTTCATAACCATTGTGGTCGTGACCCCTCTCTTTCTTGCTCACTCCATCCTAATTGGCCTTTCCCATTACGTAGTCAGCTGACATGTGCAGTTCCTTCAAATGAAGGAGTGGTATCTGTAATGAACTTTGATGATTTAATTGAGAAAGATTGGTCATTTCTTGACTCAGAGGAGTCAAAGTCCATAGAGCATATGCAAAAGATTGACCGCATTGTTTCTGCTGGAGAGATTGATAAGACTTCTAGGGTTTTGGTTTCAATTGGTTCTGAAGGTTTTGTAGATCGAGTGGTTGATTCATTACCTTGCGACCTTTTGCTTATTGTCCATGATTCACTTTTTGTGTTAGCTGGCATTAAAGAGAAATATGACAAGGTTAAGTGTTGGCAAGGGGAGCTGATATATGTACCGGAAAAGTGGGCACCTTTGGATGTTGTGTTTCTCTATTTTCTGCCTGCTTTGCCATTCTCGCTTGACCAGGTTTTCCATTCACTTGCTAACCGTTGTTTGCCAGGTACTTTTTACTTTTTGGATGGGATTTCGCTGTAAATTATTTATCATTTTATAACTACCCTTTTTCAATCACTAGCTTATGGTTGAGTACTGTGTTTTGCCTGTACAGGTGCAAGAGTGGTTATTAGCCACCCCCAAGGGAGGGAAGTTTTGGAGCGGCAACGCCAACAGTTCCCAGATGTTATAATTTCTGACCTGCCTGATGAAATGACTTTACAGAAAGCTGCAAGTAATCATTCTTTTGAGATAGCTCAATTTGTGGATGACCCTGGTTTATATATTGCTGTTTTGAAGTTTTGTAAGGCAAAAAACTTGGATTAGTTTCAGTCTTATGCTAAACTTGTCGTTGTTAAATGGATCTCTCTCTCCCCTTTTTTATAGAGTTCAACAAATTGTTGTTTATGGATTGGATTGATAAAAACTCAGATCATTCAATTGCTTATCATACTGTGTTTAGCAATCTATGTACTATGTTGGTTCTTTCAACTGTTACATAGCAGTTTTCTTCTCTCTTGGACTTGAAACAAATTGTGCATACTGATTTGTATGTAAATGCATGAAAATCCAATCATTATTATGGTCTTCTTTCCGCTGGGACAACTGATATAAAGTGAGATGGAATTTATAGGAAGCAAGCTAATGCCTCAAATTAATAGAAGTGGGAATGGTTGGTCATAATAAACGATGAATTTGTTGAAAAGCAATACTTGGAAACAAGTTCCTATGTGGAGAGCTATCCTCCATATAATTGGGCAATTTCTCCTTGTACCAGCTAATTAGTTTACAACCTAACGCTCCTGATCTGGCCAAGGCAGAAAACTCATCACCTGAGTTACCTGCCTACGAGTATCATTGTATTTTGCATGACCCGGAAATGAAAAGGGATGTTGCCCTGGTTAAGAGGCCAGAACCATTTCCATCAGATGTGGTAAGGCCACATAATGCATATCTTCAAAATGTAGCACAATGTCTTTATATCAATTACCCTATAATTTTCCATGAACAATAAATAAGCAACCAGGTTTCTGAATTCAAAATCCCATCATAAAAGAGTTCAATATGGGATAACTAAGATTACAGCAAGCCAATCCAAGTATAAACCAGACAAAAAAAGGGGGGGGGGGGGGGGGGGGGGGGGGTGGGGGGGGGTGGGTGAGGGGGTTGGGTGAGGGGAGTCATAGCAATCTATGCTTCATTAATAAAAAAACTGACCTCATATAGAAAACTTTCAAACCTTACAGCAATCTCCCAACCTCTCCTTTTCTAAATAAAATAAAGCAATTTGACAAATTGGATAACAATCAACTACAGAAACTATAGGCTAAATTTGGGATACTTCAGAAAGAAAAAAAAATGATTATTGTGTACCAAATTGCTAAGTACTCTCAAACTTCCAAATCACCAAACAAGAAGATAGGGACTGAATTCTAAAACAGCCACCACACCTTACTAACATACTAGAAGAATGAAAAACTTATGCCGTTACTTGCTGCAAACAAGTTGTATTCTTCAATACTGGTCTCTTTCTTATTGCAAGCATGATCATTCTCAACATGATCTGCTGAAAATTGTGACGAAAAATTCCCAACAATCTCATCTTTAGAAGGCACTGGATTCAATTTACATCCTGTTGAGAGAGCTACAGGTCCACCAAAGTGGAACAAGGAAAAGCCATTGTTACCCGTATCCTGTTTGGCGGCATTATCATTAGGCCCACCACCCCGTTTTGCTGGGGCATTAGTTGGATGTGGCCTGGCTGGAACAACCCTCTCTTTATTAGCATCCTGAAATGCATCTTGTGTTGCACTTTGTTTAGAAATGTGAGTTTGCTCCTCTGTGTTCATGCCATTGGCTTTGGCAACAGGCTGATAAACTGGTACTGGGCCAGGATTAAAAAGTGGAGTAGCTACATGCTGCAGAGCACCATACTGCATACACAAGCGTGAATTTCCATTTAAACCATACCCAAGAGGGCCAGCATATAAATAGTTATTGGGATGGGGGAAAGGCATCAATCCATTTGCCGGAGCAGCCGGCCAAGAAACTGGATTTTGATGGTAGTAACCCATTGTTGAAGGAGGTTGAAACATTGGAAATTGTATATTCTGGTTATGTATTGGTGGATATAGGCCTTGATGTTGAGAACCCACACTAACATTGGATATTCCTATATCCGGATTTTGAACAACTTTTGCTGACAGATGTCCTTGAAATTTACTTGCCATACTCTCTGGTAGAAGTCCAACCAGAGGCCTGCTCACCATAGCCTCTCCTCCATTTGCACTCTGTTTCTTCTCCATCCCAACTTCTTGACACTCAGAAAAGCCATTTTGTGTGCATACTGTATCTCTTCCTTCTGATTGTTGGCTGGCATCTTCGGAATCTGATGTGGATGAGGACTCTAGATTTCCATGATTTGAAGAGACTGTATTGCTGTCTCCTTCACTTAGGCATGATGAGCAGTTATCAGAATTGGATGTGCTACTCATGATGGGATCAGAACTCAAGGTAGAGTTTCTAGTATGACATAACCGAGCTTCATTATAAGAAGCTTCCACAGAACATAAAGCGTTCTTTGCTTCCACATGAAGCCCATTCTGGCAGGCTTCATCAGTTAAAAGGCTGGAGTCTTTTGATTTCTTTATATTATCATCCTCGTGATCAACTTCACCCGAATTTCCACTGACCTCGCTAGAATACGTTTCACCAGATGACTTGACACTATAATGCTCAACTCCTTCACCTTTAAAAGTAGTTGACCTCAAAGTAACATCAGAATCTGAGTTGCTCCGCGGACACTTCTTCTTTGACTCCATTGGCTCCCAAACTTTCTTGGAATAAAGAGAATCTCGGCTGGAAGGATTGTTTCCATTCACGGTTTTGGTTTTTGGTCTTCCAGAACCATTGCGAATGCAATCTATTTGATTATACTTGTTACCACGATAGAATTGCTTGGACATATCCAATGCAGTTTCAGACTTACTCACAGATTTGGGCTCTCTACCAACTCTTGTTGCAGAAACATGTGGCTCAACCTTTGCTCTGTATTCATTCTGTTGATTACAGTAACAAGAATGGGAATCAAATCTGTCACTCATCCTGTTGTTAGAACAATGACTCTTCTCGTTGAACTTCACATTGGCACTTCGGGTACCGGACTTCGAAGTGTTTATCCACAAGGGCCTATTCAATCCATTGATACCCTTGGCGGAAGTCTCAAAATTATCACTGTGATATCTGAACTCAGATTTATTGACCACAGAACCTGTTTCTGAAGCAAACACAAATCGGCGCTTGTCAGACCACTTCAATGGTGAATCAAATTGAACTTCTTTTCGAAATTTCAATCTTCGCCGAGAAAATTTTGATTGCTCCATCTGAAAAGAATCATTCCCATCTTTGACATCCGAAACTTCTCCGTCAGGACTATCATAACAGTAGTTTTCAATTCTTGACACAGAACACCCATTTGAGAAATGTTCCTCTTGAATATCAGGAGATCCAGGCCTGGACAGGATAGGGCTATTATCACCTGTTTCACTCACGGAGTCCCCACAGCAAATGGCATTACTTGGCTCCTCATGAACACTTGCTGATGATTCTTCCTTTGAGACATCAGGAAGGATAGGGCTATCGTCCAAGGGAGAGAGTTTTTTTTCTTTATCTCTTTCCTTTCCTTTCAGCCTTTCCTTTCTTCGGAGCTTTTTCTCTCTGTCTTTCATTCTTCTTCTTTCTTTGCGTTCTTCTTCTTCACGCTTTTCCTTCTCTTCCTCTTCAAGAAGTTTCATCTGTAGAAGACAATCGTGAAATTATTAGAAATTGTTCTCGCAAACAGGAGATATCCCCAAATATTCAATACCTTGAAAGTAAATCTTATCATAAAATGCCACAACTATTGAGACCTGCTTTTCTAATGTAATGATCTCCTTGCATGCAACATGAACACGTTCTTCCAGCAGTTTTAGTGCAAGACAAACAAAAATGCTGTGAGCATTTTGGCGTGCCGTTCCTTCTCTAAAGGCCTTTTCAACCTGAAAAAATCACAAGGATTATGTATCAGAACACTAGAATTACTTTTGCATATGCAAATACTGAGAAAATCAACAACATGGTAACCAACATCTTTATGGATTCTGAGCAGACCGCATCACTGAAGATTTTGTTACAGCAACAATACAGTAAGACATAGAAAACAGAAACTACGATATATGAACTTAAATTGCTTTCCCTGCCAAAAAAGTCATCCATGCAACTCTTTAGCTGCTAGTCATACCCAGGTGCATTGTCCAAGTTTATTCAACTAATTTTCCTTAAGCGGCATTGCATCAAAATTACTTATCAATATACCTCCTTACTTTCCTTAGAACTTAATACCTCCTTGTGGAGGTGTAGCGGAATCATTTAGAATTGTTTTCAAGTATTTTCAATAACAGACATAAAGTGGGTAACAGGATATATATATATATATATGAATAAAGATCAATGAAAGACAAATTATGCTAACAAAACACTGGATAATGGAACAAAGATATTGTTATTCAAGCAAGTAATGCCACATAATCATTTAGATAAAAACAACTGCAATTTATGTCGATATAGCCTTAATATTATACACTATTTAGAATGTAAAACTGGATAAGAGCCTTATTCTTTTTACTGCCTACTGCATTATCCAAATACAATGAAACCAGTCCAAAATGATAGACTTCAATGATCTATTGCAAGTCGTTGAAAACAATGGCAAGATAATTGCAAACCAAAAAGCACAGGAGATCAAACATGCCTGCTCTTTAAAAATAACAGTTGCGGCATCTAGAAGAAACTCTCGAGCAAGTTCAGGACTCTTCGCATGTTTTTGAGGACGGGAGCATTCTCCATCCAGTTCATTTCCTTCCTTGTCCATGGAATCATCATCCTGAAAATATATATATCAGAATGATTCAATGATATCATATGACAGTTTACCGTAGTATTAGTAGAGTAGTACGTAAGGTATGTAGTATGTAAATACCCCTCAAGTACCATGACTTTAATTAAAAGCAAAACAGTAAGTTAATCGGCCTTGAATGAACTTAATTACCTCTTCCTCTTCGGCCTCTTCCGCATGCTCAAAAAACCTTCTGATACTTTCCCCTCTAGTAATTGTGACAAAACCATCCCCAACTACAAGCCTGCAATGCACACATTGTTGTCCCTTCAAAGCATGAGCTTTTACAGAAAGTTCAGTGCAGCGGCCATCTAATTTCCAAGCCCTTAGGGTTATAAAACATGCACTCAGACCACTAAGATCCAAACCTTCGCCTTGAACGGTTCCATTCATGCCCACATTTTCAAATTCAAGAATATCAGATTTTCCCTCTCCAGTTCCAACTGCCCATTCAAAGTGATGGTATGTTCCAACTGTGTCAGAAAAATTTTGGCGCCAATCAGCTTGTACCGTGTCATCAGATACCTGAGAAATCAAACAATAATGAGATATTGCAGTCAACTATATACAGCATTCGCAAAGACACCTTTTCAAATATAAGGATTTTTCTGCTTCAAAAAGGTGGTCAAGTGGTCGTTTTTAACTCAAGGACGACTAATTCTTTCACTAATAGGCTTGCGAAGTTGGGTTCGAGTGGTAATGGGGACAGAATTGAGTGGGGAGATTTTTGATGCCTTCAATCTTGATGTGTTCTTCGTCCAGCTGCAGCTTGCTCTTGTACCAGTTTTTCGATCTCTCAGGGTTAGAGTTGAGGATCGATGGGTGGCGTTGATGGTGGCTTGCTGCTTTTGTTTTTGTAGTTTTTTGGGTTGTCTTTCCAGGGGGTTTTGGTGTTTTCGGCCACCTTTGTTTGGATTTCTCAGTTATAGCTGTTTGTTGCCTTGGTTAGTTGGCCTGTCCAGGCCTCTCTTGTAATCTTGGCTTTTTGGTTTTTTCTCTTTGTTTTCCGATATAATTGCCGTTCAAAAAAAAAAATATATGACCTGTTGATCAAGACGGACACAAAGGTCCTCACTCCTCAACTTAGTCACACTTTAATTTTAATAAAGCTTCAGAGATTTTAATCAAGTCAGTTACAAAAGGAGAGTTGGAAGATATTTAAAGACTGAATTTAGGGCCCGTATCAAAATTATAATACTGGTCCTTTGTTGTTGAAATGATTAGGTAGGAAGTCACTAGAAACCCACGGCATTAGACCAGAGTTCAGAGGAATAAAGGAATAAAGGAATAAAGGAATAAAGAAATGGGTGAAAGACCTCATATTGAAAGGCTGTATCAGCAACACAAAACCAACTAGTGCAGCGAGTTTCTCTCCGCATACGCTTCAACTCCTTTAGTTCCTTGAACTCACGGATCACATTCCTTCTACAGTCTCTGCAAAACCTCTTGCTGTCAAACCTGTGACATGAACATCATTTTCTCAGAAATAGTAGAGCAATCTAATACGACAACCTTATATAGCAGAAGCATAAATAGCACATGTAAAAGCACAAAAAGCTATGACAGCTATATAAAGAAATACCATGCAATGAGATTCTCTGAAAGTAAATCACATTAGACAACATAACTAGCTGTCATTAACTAGAACTAGTAGCTATAATACCCTAAAAAACTTACATGATTTACAATGAGAACTATATGAAAAATAACATATATAGCACGATATACTTTTCTGGAAGAATACAAAGAAGACAGAAAAGGAGAAAGAAGATAGTAAACAACAGGTTAACAACAGTAAACAGATCATGAAATTTGCCTGCTAGACATCCACTGTGGATTAACTATCATGTTAGATGTCAAAACAAGTGTTGCAATTTGCAATGTGAATGGAGAAGTTTTTAATTATAACTTTTTATGCTCCTGTACATCGAATGTCACGTTTTCAAATAGCAAGTTACGATTTCAAGTTTCAATCCCTCCTAAATAAAGCTGTTGATTGCACATTCAGTAAGAATATTTTCATTATATCTTTGTTAGGTTACCAATAACACCTTTTCATGCAAGTCATATAAGTACTATGTATCTAAATCCTTTTATGTAACCTACTTATGTATAACTGTATAAGGCAGCATTCATTCTTCTCAATATGCTAGACACTAACATGCTTGTCTTCATGGAGAATTGCAAAACCCCTTGAGGTTTTACCTCTATTCATATATAACTCTCCGGTGTCTTCTTTCTTTTTCTTTTTGAACTCTGACACCAGAAGGGTCAGAGGGCTGCTGGGACCTACCGAAATCAAACACTGAAACGCAATCAGGACATGTATTTCCATAATTGGACGAAGTAAGCTCCCCACACCGGGAGATGTCTCCCCACACTTATTGTGGTTTTATGGGCAATGGCGGAACAATATATACAAGGTGTTAAGGTTTGATCATTGGTGGGTTGATAGATATTCAAGATTGTGAAGTCTCCCGCTACCAAGGCAAGGGGACTTTGACTATAACTCTCTGGTTTCAGATTAGATAAAACCCCCTAGTTATTGGGGTGGTTTTGATACACAGCCAAAGGGGTTAGTGATAAGGGAGTTTTCATCTAAATTCAAAACTAAAGGGTTGCATTTTAGAAAGGGTGAAAAGGACATTTTGCATTCTCTCGTGTTATGACAATGTCAACATTCTGGCCCATCCTAAGGCCATCCTAATATTAGAAATCGTAAGGAATCAACTACAATAATTATTAAATTGAGCAAAAACTGTGATTTTGATGGTTGATAGTTTGATACTAGACAGTTTCAAAGATTGAGCAAAAACAAGCACCTCATTAGCTTCAGAATGATCAATGCATGTCTTCTATCTGTATTCAGAAATCAGAACTTTGAACTTCCTTTTCCTACCACTAGTTCCGATATTAGTTATATATTCAAAGTAACGCTCTCTAACTTTCTCCACTATGTTTCCTCACAACTTCTTGATTTCCACAATTACATAGTATAGTGAATGCTTGTTGAGAGAAAGGGAAAGGTGAAATTAACTTCATCAACCTTTTGCATTTTTTCCCTACATATAGTCTATTATATAATAAAATAAAAATCTGTCTAAATTATTCCTAAGTGTAGCTCGGTATTAGAATTAAAGGAATGTATAAATATCTAACTGAATGCGAAAACAAAGAGATAATCCTTACTAATAATAAGCAATATATGATTATATGTGCACTAAGCTTGTAACATCCAAATGAGTTCAAGATTTGAAGGGGCCTCAATTTTATCTAACCACTCTCCAATAAAATAATAGATGTGACCTAACCTTCACTCCTTCCTCATCATGTTCCATTAAAAGCCTTTAATATAGGCCATGCTCTAATGAACAACTGTCCTCTAGGGAACTGTCCCTTATATTCTTGCAGGTTTCTTAGTTACATGTGCCTTCTAAAAGTCAGAGATGGTGTTTTAAAAAGCCTGATGCTCTTTTCTACGTGGCTTAATAAAACTCAAAAACTTTAACAAGCCTATATCTACACCGCTAGGGTTAAGTTCTCATTACAAGTAGTACTTGATATATCTTCTAGTGAGTAAACTCTGTAAACATCAGCACGGATCATGCACAATTTGGTACATCCAACACCAAGCTTCAAGACCAGGACAACAAATAGATGATAGGAAATGGATTCTGTCAAGATGAATGGAGAATTAATGTTACCTTCATTAACAGGCATTTCAGACCAGCTGTTTTATAAGTTTGTATTTCAATGAGATTATATCAATCCAATCATAAAAACACAAATTCTGTGGAGATAAATGGAGCACTATTTTTGCCTACATTAAATATATTTGGGATGTCACACCATGTAGCTTTCAAATATATTATTTCAATCAGAATATATCAGTCCTTTTATGTTGATTAATTTCATCTATCCAACTGAGTGCATACAATAACACTAAACGAATTTTGACACCTAGAGCACATAACTCCACAATATTTCTGTCTGATCTGAGTGTGCCGTGTGCGGTTATTCACTCTCTCATTGCATGCCTAACCCTTAATGTTCAACAATGAGGTTGCCCGTCTAATAAACTGCCAACCCTCTTGCAATTCAGCTGTATATTTGCAGCTACAAACATTTGATGCTTGATAACTAATTAGCTTCACAAGCTTGTAACAAGGAGACATCTATAATTACCAGAGTAAACAGCATGCCATAATAGTTGAACCCTTCAGAGCCACACTAATGTAAAATGGATGTATTTGATGCAATCAAATATAGTTTATGGACTCTTCTTTATCAGCTTTAACAAGATGACATCTTCCATAATCAGCATTCATCTTGGCATTCCGTTAAAAACAGTATTCTAACTCCCCATCAGTTCTCACTTCTCATATTTCATCCACTGAATACTACTACATAATAAACAAGTAGCTGAAAACACACCTGTACATGAGCCTCTCAATAAAATCCTCTTCCTTCATCCTTAAAAGAGATAGCCGAGTTTCTTCTCCAAGAGCAGACCAGAAATCCACTAATGTATCACAAGAAAGCCTGGCGGTGTGCAATGCGCATGTTTCTCTTGTTCCATGTCCTCTACCAAAACTAGCCATCCCTTGGCTTATCCAACCCCGGCCTCCCCCGCCACAGGCATCAGGATAAAGGAGTTCCCGCTCCCTTTCCCTTGCACGTGCACTGTCGAACACCTGATTAGAGCAAAACATTAGCTACTAAAAAACCCACACAAGCATATAAGCAAAATAACCACATGCATGCACACACATGGATACAAAAATTGCATGTTAAAAATTAGAACTAACATTTTGAAGCCCTTTCAGAGACTTTGAGTACAAATAGCAATCCAGAAGCGTCAACGACCCATCACGTGTTGTGGTCAGACCACCCCAAGGATGAACAGATGGATCTTGAATGTCATCTTGGAAACCGTTTGTCATAGTTGATCCACCGTCACTTTGATTTTTTGAGACCACAGGTGCATTGCCAGAAAGGTGCCCAACCACTCCATCCTGCTGCAATGACTTTCCATACATGACAATCTGCAAAAAGCCTTCGAGCAGCAGCCCATTGCATCTGGAACAATACATGTTCTTACGGGCTTGCTCAAAGAGTGCCTGCTTATCAATTCTAAGGAGCTCCTGCCGAGCTTGTGGTGGCAGCTCACTCCAGAACTAAGCCATGAGTACATAGCACTGTGTTAGGGACTATCACACCATTTCAAAAGTTTCATTAAAAATTAAAGCCCATAAGTAAAATATTTCCAATGCTAGATAATTCTATCGTCACTGAAGCCATTACATTGTCTAAAGAACTAGCAAACTCTTTTAATGATTTTTTTGAAAGAATGATGTAGAGTCGAACATGCAATCATTTTGTGGGTCAGCAATATCAAATTCCATAATCAGAATTCTTCAGCAACTAGACAGCACATGGAAATGGCATTACATTGACAACATAGAGAAACGGTAGACAGATAGTGTCCTCACCGTCAACCACAAACGTAATATCACATATACCATATTAAGTAGATAAGTTTCAAGAAGTTCCACATCCTCTACTTCCATTAGTGCACCGCATAGAATAAGATAACAGAAAATCCTACACTGTAAAGAGCATAGAAATACATAAAGCGGATCTAAGAATGAAAACACTCGAATTCAATAAAAACAAGACCCCTCGCTAATAACAGCACACATACAATGCCAAAACGACCATCATCAAATAACTTGCAACACAAGATCCAATCCAAATTGAATCTACCCATTTCAATTCACAAAAAAACAGTGATCCAATCAATAATTTCAATGAAAAAACAAATAATAAGAATCACACAAAATAAATGAAACCAAACAATCCAGTACCTTCTGTAGCTGATTGTAGCTAACATCATCTCTATGTTTTGACCAGAACCCATTCGCCGAAACCGAGTACGCATTACTATATTGCTCAATTCTCTGCGCTAATCCTGGCATTTTTTGTTTTCGTTCCTTTTTATTCAATTTCAACACATAAATTCATTCACCGATATTTTATCATTTCTGCTCATGCCCCTCCGATTCCAATGCTTATACGATTTAATAATAATAAAAAAGGATCGAAATCGTTCGCCGGAATCAAATTGCAATAAATCGTCCGCAATTAAATCGGAGAAAATAGTGGTTTGAGATCGGGTTTGAAGTGAGAGGTGGTTTCGGATCGAAATGGGTTGGTTTTTCTTTTCTTTTGGGTGTTGAATCTAATCGTACGGAATTGCAGAGAAGAAAATCGGAGGACAGAGAGAGAGGAGAGGGGTTTTTGTTTGGTTTGGTTGATGACGATGAGATTTGGAAGCTGCGTTTACATTTGTAGGGAGACAACAGAGGATTTGAGAGAACAACGTTACCAATTTTACTATGGAGGATTTTGACATTATCGTTTTACATACATTACCATTTTAACCGTGTCGGGTTAATTAATATATGGAATTACACGAAACGATGTTAGCACATCGTGGTTAGTATGTCCTCCATATTACCGTGTTGTCGACACCGATATCTATTTGCTGAATTATAAAGTTGGTTCAGTAGTATATTTTTAATACCTATATCTATATTATATAAATTTAGGGTTCGAAGAAAAATGAGGATTTGAACCAACGACTTTATAATATCAATATGAGACATATGTCATTGGATCAACATCATCTCGT
This sequence comes from Dipteronia dyeriana, assembly GCA_032871835.1. NCBI lineage: Eukaryota > Viridiplantae > Streptophyta > Magnoliopsida > Sapindales > Sapindaceae > Dipteronia > Dipteronia dyeriana. The sequence continues at coordinate 12,252,803 of CM065299.1, read as the reverse complement.
CATCTCATCTTCACACCTATGCTATTGAAATTGTGGATTTAAATGTATCCTCCTCTCTTAAATCTTGAATTTATAGAAGTGTTTATGTATATTTTTTTACGATATGAAATTGGTTCAATGGTATGTCGTTTACACCTACATTAAAGATGACAATTGGGATTGGGCCTAGCATGCCCGACCCATTGAGGCCCTTCAAGGAGGTGGGCCGTGCTTGGCACAACATGTTACTGTAATGTGCTTGGGCTAGCACGACATGGTGCCAGACCGAGAGTGTCGGCATGCCGTGCCGACACGGCACGCTACGCTAGGCCCCCGTGCTAGACCCATCAGCCCGGAATGGCGAGTCTGCCAATTTTTTTTTTTTAAAAAAAAAATGAATCAGGGTCTTGGGGGCCCGGCCCCATGAAGAAAACAAATTTTAGTTTATGAAATTATACATTCTAAATACAAATCAACTTACAAATAGGGATTATTTGTCCAATGAATGATTACAACTAGGGATGACAACGGGTCGGGTTCGGGTGGGTTTTGTAAAATCCAAACCCTCACCCGTGAAAATTTTTCTGCCCTCGAACCCGCGTAGGTAAGCGGGTTCGCGAGCGGATTTGAACCTATGGGTTATGGTTGCACCCATACCCTCACCCATGAACCCGCGAAACAATAGGGGTTCACTGGTGGATGCTTCACCCGTGGGATACCCATAAACCCGCAACTTGCGAACCCGCGATTTGTCATTTGTAAATTTCCACATGTAATCACCTTTTTGATACTTAATTGAATTAAATTTTCATTTCTAATTCCCTATTTGATATATTACAAAACAATAACCATAAAAATAAAACAATAAAAAATAATTCAAATATCTATGTATGTTTATATACAAGTATTTTATTTATACGGGTTCGCATGTTTGTTTTTCCAATCCGCACTCGCTCGTGAACCCAACGAGTTTTTCATTAAACGGGTTCGCAGGACCACGAGTCATAAATTCACCATCCACACCCGACCCTACTGGGTCGGGTTCGGGCGGGTGCCCGCGGTTGCAGGTCAAATTGTCATCCCTAATTAAAACATATAATCAACTTTAAGTGCATATTACCTTGCGTTATCAATTCGACAAGGCATTTTATTTAACATAAGGTTTAAACCAATAGGTGAATTGTGATTTTTTTATATATACATATTTTTCTAGATTTTGTATCTTGAAAAAATGAATGAAGGAATTTACAATCCAATAATGTCTCTTGTTCTATTTTATTAGAATTCCTGTATCTTTTTTGTATTATAAATTTAAAATATAAATTATATTTTCCGTAAAGTAAATAAAAAGTATTTACTAGGATTTGAAGGATAAGACCGACCAATAAGCTAGAACAAACTTTGTTGAATATTGGTAGCGGAAGCTCTAAGAGAAAAACCTGCAAGAAACAATGAGAAACAATGAGAAACAATGATTTGGATCTGTTGATTCGCGCACGAATACCGGAAACAAACCCTACTAATATTCTGTTAATCCGTGCACGGATGCCAGAATACCAGGCTTCAAATACAACAATCGACTTCGCGCACGAAGGATATGTAATTGGATAGTTGAGAAACAATTCTCTATATTTTTTATTAATCAAAAACTACCTTTCAAACCCTAATACAATCTACTTAAATAGAATTGTAAAACTTGACTAACAAGAAAACCCTAAACAAATGGGAAAGAATCCTAAATGAAAAATATACAAAATCTCCTAAAATCAAAATAATCCTAAAACATTAAAAACCTATCTAAAAAGAAAATTGGATTTGATTTAATAAAATTAAATCACAAAATAATTAATAACCTAATTACATGTAAACTAAAAGGAGATAAAATAAACGTACGGAATTATGACAACAATTAAAAACCATGAAACAAGAAACTGATGTCATGACGCGCCAGAAACTTAGGCCCCTCCTGCAGCTGTTTTTCAATCCGTTTTCGTTTTTATTTTTCAAAAATGATTTCGAAAACGAGTTTGTTAACCGTTTTTCATTTTATTTTCGAAAAAAAAACCAATGTTAAAAGTGAAAGATTTGAAAAACACAAAATATTTGTTTTTCGTTTTTCGTTTTTCGTTTTTGTTTTTCACTTTTTTTATATTAAAAAAAATCTTAAACTATTAATTGTACTGTTATACGTTTGATTTGACTAGGACAAGACGGAATAAGATTTTTAAATTACTAAAGTGCCCATCTTAGATATATATTATTAAAATATATATTATAATAGAATATTATAATATTAATATATAATATATATTATATATAATATTATACAAAATATTATTTATTATAAAATTTACATAATTAGTAAATTAATAATATATATATATTAATATATATTGTAAAATATATTAATATATATTATATATCTAATATATAATATATAAAAACTATAAATAATATATAATATATATTATATATATAATAATATATAATAAAAATATTATATAAAATATTATATATTATAATATAGAATATTTTATAATTATGTAAATATTATGAATATAGGATATAATGTCATATATTAAGTATTATTATATATAAAAATATAATATAATAATATAATAATATTTCATATATAAAAAATATAATAATTTTTAATATATAAAATATATATTATATAATAAAATTATAATTATTTATTTATAATTTAAGAGTTTAGTTTTGATTAATTCATTTTTTTGATATGTTTTTTTGAATTAATTTTTGATGTGTTAATTTTGTTTAATTTAAAAATTACAATACAAAAATTATATTGGTTAATTATTTAATCAATTTGTTTATAGTTGTAATAATATTAAACAAAATACTAAAATTGATATTTCAATTTTTGATAGTTTTCGGTTAACCTATCATACTCGTTTTTTCCGTTTTCGTTTTCAAAATACAGTTTTCAGTATTTACTACCAGACGCGTTTTCAAAATTCGAAAATGAAACCGAAAATGAAAACAAAATGAAACCAAAAATACTGTTTTCATTTTCGAAAAACAGTAACTGAAAAACGCTTACAAGACGAGCTCTTAATGGTCAAATTCGGGTATTCTGCAGTCCATTATAGAAGACAGTCTTCATAATATTTGTAGGGATCGTCTTGGGCTTTTCGGAAAATATTATAATGTTGATTTTGAGTTCGTTTGCCCTCTTAAAAGACCTTCGAAATTTGCCCATTCTGACTGTTCCGACCATTCCGAGTTTTTGCTTCCTTCTTTCCGTACCCTTCGTCTTTGAGTCGATTCCTCCCCTCCATGAAATCCAAACCTTTGTTTGCCGTATCGTCTTTGCTTGTTGCATCAAATACAAAAACGGAAAGGTTATTACTTATTACTTATGACCGAAAATTTGTAGAATTAGTATAAATTTTGTTTATCATGGGAAACCCTAATTATTTCATTATAAAACTATCCAAAATGGGGTGACAAATTACTTGGTAAAATAACGATTAAGACATTTTAAATTAAATTAAATTTAAATATTAATGAAGTGAAAAAACAATATAAAGATTATGGAAAGGGTTTGAGAATTTGAGTCCACATGCGACTGAAATAACAAGGACATATTGGTAAATAATGAAGGATGTGAAATAGTGAGGAATTATGTTATAAAAGTGTGCTGTCACTTGATAGACCAAGTGCGGTACTGTTGCAGCAGTGCGTACGGTACATGCCATTTATAGAATAGAATAGTCAATAGAGGAGTCTAGTCTCTAGTCTCGAATAATGTTTTTAGCTAGCAGATAGTTACCACAAAATGGGCCTGCGCGTGGGTTTTTGGTGCACACGCTCTCCTTGTATATCACAAGTAGGGTAATCTTCTCTAACCTTCTGATTTCAACGCCACGTGTCTCCCATATCATTTAATTCCCAGAGTCCCCACGTGGACGGCTCCTCCGGCTTTTTTTCTTTTCTTTACTTTTCACTTTGCATTTTGCACTCATTTTCTTTTTTCTTTTTTGACAATTATCGCTTTCGTCCCTATATTATTTCATTTAAAAAAGTTCTTATCAAAATTTTCATTTTTACTCACGGCCACCGTGTCCAGAAGGACACCATAGAGTTGACGATATGGGTCAAAACTTGAAAACCCGAAATGAACTCGAGACAAATAAATGGGTCTAGGTTGGTAATCGGGTAAGCCTGTTACCTGTTCGACCCATTTAAATAAATAGATCGTGTAATGTTTCATTAACGGGTTGACCGGTAACCCATGTAACTCATTTATAAAAGGGTAAAGTTATAATTATAAATTACTTAGTGATATAATTAAAATTTTAGTCGGGCTATATAATAGAAAATAGAACCCTAAACCTAAACTAACCCATTCTCACATTTTTCACTCCCTCCCTCTTGGCATTATGGTGGCACAACTTATAGCACCAACACTACCTTTAGTTCGTGTTGTTTCGATCTTCAAGGAGAATTGCTACTTTCTAAGCAAGTGTGTCTTCAGGAGGTTACATCATCTTCGAATATTTAAGCATTGAGATGTTACCTCTTACAAGGTTTAGGATACACACACACATATCATGCATTTATGTTTATGCATTGTTGTGTAAATTTTGTTTAGCACACACATTCACTTTGTGTGTACTTGCATTTGTTCGTAATTTGATTAAATTCCTAGTTGAAAAATATTTTAGGATTTAGTATTAGAAAAAAAAACATACTTGAATGTGTTGTGCATTTTAATTTGAAATTTTATGTTTGTTTGATTTTATTTTGTGGCTGGTGATCTTATTTTGGAAATTGCATTTCTGAGATTTTCTGTTAATTACGGATCCTACCATGTGTGCATTTGTCCCTAAATGAGTTCAAAACAATTCAAAGAATTGTTTAAGTATTTTCAGATGTTTCCGAGGCTTTCCAAGTTAACTTATAGGATTCAGGGGTATTTTTAAAAAATCGAATGTGTTTCCAAATATTTTCGAGACATTTAGAACATTATTGGTTTTGGTCGGAAACCAAATTTGATTTCGGTCGGAAACCAAATTTGATTTCGGTCGGAAACCAAATTTGATTTCGGTCGGAAACCAAATTTGATTTCTAAGTCGCGGGGGTGTCAAAGTTTGCATTTTGATAGAATCAAAAATAGGTGCATCGAGCCGACGTAGGCTGGCTGCCCATGCAGCCAAAGCCCTATTGGTGTAGCCATCGATGTGCCAAAGAGGTCCCTCATGCCATGCAACTAGAGAGCATTGCATGCAACAATTGTTGCACACTTGCTTTGCCTCTAGCCAGGCAGCCAGATGCAAGGCACACAACTCATGTTGCACACATTTAGTGCGCAACATGTGCGCATTGGCGTAGCTGTTGCTGCATGCAAATAGCGCGCACCAACGCTGACCTTAGTGCATCGTGGACTGGAACAACCAAAGAGGGGGACTATTAGGTTTATAGCTTCTGTTGGCTTGATTTCATATCAAAACGCTCATTGTCTGTAATGGTTTAGTTGCCTAATTAATTCATGTAATTTCGAGCTTCAAGGAAAATGGCGACTTTCCGAGCAAGCATGTCTTCAAGTGGTTGCATCGTCTTCGAATATTTAGATATCGAGACGTTACATCTTGCAAGGTTTAGGATGCACACATACACATCATGAATTTATGTCGCTGCATCGTTGTGCAAAATTTGTTTAGCACACACGTTCACACACACACACACACACACACATCATGCATTTGTGTCACTGCATCGTTATACAAAATTTGTTTAGCATACCCGTTCACTTTGTGTGTACTTGCATTTGTTTGTAATTGGTTTAAATTCCTAATTGAAAAATAGTCTAGGATTTAGGGCTAGTTTGGTATTGTTGTAGCTTTTAAAATAATCACTGTTAGTTGTGTTGAATAAATAACCTGCTGTGAAGTTAATCAGACAACTGTTTGGTTAATATTGCTGTTGAAATTGCTGTGGATTTAAAAACAATATCCATGCGTTTGATAAACTTTACCTTTAATTGCTGTGGATTTAAAAACAATATTCATGCGTTTGGTAAACTTTACCTTTAATTGCTATGATTTTACGTAATGACTAAAACAGACATGAAATTGAATTATCAAGCAAAACAATTTTTTTTCTCTCATATCTCTCAATCTCAAACTCTTAGGGCAACCGAAAAATCTAGGGTTCTAGATTTGACAGCACCAAGTCTAAAAAAATAAAAAATAAAAAATAAAAAATTGGATGTTTGTTCCTTTACTCCTTTATTTTCTTTTCACTATAATATACTTCGATTTCTTTTACTTGACAAGTGGATACCTGTATTATAACTCTTCAATCTTTATCACATTTTTTATATAATTTTTATTGATTGTATTTCTGGATGAGTTGGTGATGGTAAAGAAGAAGAAATAGACAGTGACAAAGATGAGTTTCAGGGTTTGTTCTAAGTTCTAAGTTTGAGCGTTTGTTTCGGAATTGGGTTGAGAAGATGAACAAATTATTTTTAAAAATCTTTAATTAATCTTATATTTAATCAATGATGAACAAATAAAATTGAAAGATATGAAATTAAACATAATATATATTTATATTTATGTTAAGTCAATATGGATATTTTAGTCTTTAAAAAGATTCATTAAATCAAACAACAGATTTTATCATAACCACTTTGCAAAAGTAACCCCTACCAGCTTCTTAAAATTATTGTCAAATCAACATAGATTCTCAAATAATCACATTTGAAAATTTTACCAAACATATTTTTTATATCAAAATTATTAATTAATTAGATTTTAGCTTCTTAAAAGCAATACCAAACGGAACCTTAATTTTAGAAAAATGCATACTTAAATATGTTGTGCATATTTGTATGAGTTTTTATGTTTGTTTGATTTTATGTTTTTATTTTATTTTATTTTGTGGTTGGTGATCTCATTGTGGAAATTGCATTTCCGAGGTTTTCCATTAATTATGAGTCCAACAGTGTGTGCATTTGTCCCTAGATGAGTTGCGAATGATTTGGAAACTTGTCTAAGACTTTCAGATGTTTCTGAGGCTTTCTGGGTTCACTTGTGGGATTCGGGGGTATTTCGAGACATTCGAATGTGTTTTAAAATATTTTCGAGACATTTGGGATATTCCAAGTTTTGGTCTGAAACTAGATTTGGTTTTTAAGTCGTGTGGATCTCAGATTTTACGTTTCAATCGAAATCGACACATCGAGCCGAGGTGGGACGGCTACCCACACATCCAAAGTCCTCTTGGCACAGCCATCACTACGCCAAAAAGGTCCATATGGCCATGCAACCTGAGGGCGTTGCACACAACAATTGTTGCGTGCTTGCCTTGCCTCTGGCCACACAACTAGATGCAAGGCAAGCAACTCATGCTGTGCTCAACAGATGCGCATTGGCGCAACTCATGTTGTGCATAAATAGTGTTGCCCACGCTGCATCATGCTTATTGTTGTTGCCACGCTTTTTCTATTAAACACTAAGCCCACACATTGATTTGAAATTGATCACGTCTCATTTGTTTGAGTTTCGATTTTGATGATTTAAAAAGTGATAGTTTTTTATATCAAATTAGATTCAAGACCAATAACTTTCAGAGATTAATTTCTATGTTTTAGAGTACTTTTACTCTATTTTGTGTGGAGTTTTGTCCATTAATCAAGGTATGATTTGTTCTTTATTTCTATTGATTTGATTTTAATAAAACCCTGAGTTGTGTTGTATGTTGACCTAGAATACATTGATTGGTGATTCTACTGTTATTAAACGTACTAGATTAACATGATTTATGAGCTTAATTGCATCTAATTTCCATAGGATGATGCTTGCATTTTATGTTGTGTTTTTCATGAACACTTAGATCAAACCTTGTTAAGGTGTAAAATCTCAATAAGATCTTGTAGAGATCTAGGTTGAGTGTTGATAAGCGTTCACTAGTAAGGGCCTGAGGGTAGAGTTAGTGGTTGTATTTTACAATAGTAGTGTGTGATCACTTGAGTGTATGCTTATTTTCTCAACTAGTGGATTGGTTTATCATGGTCGTGGATTCTACCCGTGAATATTTTATCTTTAGAAGTTTTACCACGTAAAAAAAAATTTGTGTTCATTTTCTCTATCTCAATCTCTTAATTGTACATTTGTAACTTTTTGAATATATTTTGTAATTAAGTACAATTGAGAGTCAAATAAAGAATTGAATAAAGAATAGTGACAAACATTACAGATCTTAATTACTTATATACTTTACTTTTTAGTGTTTATATATGTGTTGTTCATTTGTAGTTCTACCCTAAGGTCTTATTTGATTTTTCCACTTAATACTTAACGACACTTAGGTCCCGTTTGATTTTTTGTCTAAAGGTTGAGTAATGCTGAATGTTACTGATGACTGGAAACTGAAAAACATATTTGTTTTTTTTTTTTCACTGAAACCTGAATGTAAGTGATAAGCTGTTTGTTTTTTAAGTTATAAATATCTGAAAATTAATACTTTTACATCTATGTCATTCTAACTATATGTTATATATTTATATTTTAATATATTAAGGATACCTATAACAAATAATTTAATAATTGTAAAACAAAATTATTCAGTTATTAATACTATTTTAAATTTATTTTAATAATATTGTTTAGATACAACCAAACTCTAAAATAAAACTAATAAAACTAATTATCAAATTATGACTCCTTACCGAAAACCGAAATATGGTAGGAAAACAAGTATCTCATTGTTTGAGTTTTGAAGCAATTAAGTTTTGTGATGTTGTAGTTATTTATGGTGAGAAGGAAAAAAAATATTATGAATAACAGTTTGACAGAAAACAAAATTGAAAATTAGTTAGATTAGTGAGGATAGTTTTAAAATTTCATTAAATTTCATGGACTTTTTGTTAAGTGAAAAGTAAAAAATTTTCACTTTTCTAAACAAGTGGTTTTAAGGGTTCTTTAAGTGATATTATCACTTAAAATTAGGGGTGGCAATATGGGCAATCGTGTTGTGTCTGTATAAACCAAAACACAGCTCGTTAATTTTTTTCTCAGGCCAAACACGATATGTTAAGCGCATCGTGTCATAGGTCGAAACCCATACACGGCCCATTAATTAACGGGTTACCCAATAAAACCCATTTAACCCATTAATTTATAGGTTATTTTTTTGAAACGGGAATTAATTCATAGATTATGAATCTTATGATAAATTACAATTCCATTGATTCATTTCCGATTTAAAATGTTAATGTAATTTAAATATTTTAATTTTTTAAAATAATTCAATCCAATAAAACTCATTTAATAAATGAAATTAATCAAGAATAACAAAAATGTTGATTCAAATTCCATAAAAAACATGCAAATGTTATAAACATATTAGTTAAGTGGATGTCCATATCCATAAAATTTTTCCAAGTAAATTGTAAATTCTTCATCTCCCCACAATCTCTTTAACTCTTAGATTTACACTATGTTTGGATTGGTAGAAAATGAGATAAAGGAAAGAAAAGGTAAATAAGGAAAGAAAGAAACGAAAGTATTTATAATGATTATTGTTTGAATGATTATAAATATAAAAGAAAGGAAAAGAAATCAATTTTATTTGGAAGGGAGAAATAAATGAATTCATTTCATTTTATTTACAAAAATATCATTATTTCAACGCCATGAATACCTAATATTAAGTATCCATTTTTGCTCACCCACCTTGAGGGTGGGTGAGTGTGGGTGAGCATTACCCTCCTCCTACATGGATGATATGTGTCTATGGAGGGGGTAAATATGTCCAAACACTGTCATCTTTTGGGATAAATTTACCCCTCCCTGGACACATGTCATTCATGCAGGAGGGGGTAATGTTCACCCACCCTCAAGGGGGTGAGCAAAAATGAACTCCAATATTAATAGGGTTAGTTTTGAAATATTGAAAAAAAATCATGAATTTTGGATTTCGTTATTTCATTTTCCTCCCAAATTTGGGTGGAAACCAATTTGGGTGAAACAAGAAAAAATTTATTCTCTCATTTTCCTTCCATTTCCTTCCATTTCCTTCCTTTTTTCATTTCCTTTCTTTCTCATTTAACAATCCAAATAAAATATTACAAATTCATTTAAATCATTTCCTTTCCTTTCTCTCACATTCCATCAAACCAAACGCATGTTAATGATTCAACTTATGATCATTATGGATTGTTATGATATTGCATTTTCATTTTGTAACCATTTTATTCTCTCCTATCTTGGGCTGTTCTTTCTCTTTCTACTTTCCGTTTATGTTTTATGTTTTATGGTTTTTTTGTTATGAAGCATCAAATTTTTGTTCTTGTTTTTTTTTATCACGTACTCATATCCAGGGTCGTCTCCAGGCATTTTGGGACCCGAGCGTTTTTTTGATATTAACAGAAATCGGGGCCCTATATAATAAATAAATAAATAAATATTCATTTACCAAATACATTTTATTCCATATAAATTAAAACAAAAAAGATTTATCATATCTAAAAACATAAAAACAAAATATTGTTTACGTTTCTATTTTTCTTGCTTTCTGAAGTGCAAATTTACTAATTATACTACTAACATCGAGACTTTTTTCTCGATAGATAATATAGCCAATCAATTCAACATATCTTGTGACATTGTTGACAGAAGATAATTTTTAATAACTTCAGCTTTAAAAAGCTTCTCACTGTAGTAGCAATTGTAACTAGAACAATAAAGGTTAAAATAGACTTTGGAACAATATTCTTCAGCTTACTAAAGAGACCTAAGACTCTATACAAAAAGATTAAAAGAATCAAAGCTAGAAGATTCAAAATAGCACCCGTAAGGCCGTAATCTACATGACTATATTACAGGATGAATTATTTCAAAGCAAAACATGGTAGTATTTAGAAGAACTAGGGAAAAAAATTAAACCAAAATTAATTTAAACCAATTCAACCATTACATAGAATACTACACACACTATTCTACTATTGTAAATAAAATAAATAATTAAAAGATGAATCAAAATCAACATGTAGAAATTAATTGAAAACAAAAATCATACCTTTAAATCTTTAATTCTTCAATTCTTCAATATTGACAAAGAACAACACACTAACACAAGCAGAAAGGAGTAAGTCAGAATCAAAACAAAACAAACCATATATATGAAAGACCGAAAAATAGAAGAGTAAGTAAAGTGAGTAAAGAAATTTGTTTTTGTTTTGAATAAATTAGTGGTGTTTAGAAATCAGAATCAGTGAATCACAATGACTAAGTTTATTGGGTATTTGGATTGTCGGCCTGAATTTTTGTTTTTAATTGAACTGATTCATTACCATAATGGGTCGAACCAAGTCTTTATTTTAGGTACTGTTTATATATAAATATATTGGGTTCTGAGACCCCAAAGAAAAAGAAGAAAATTGAGTCAGTTGGGAGCCCTAACAAAATGCTAGGTTTGCTGGGCCCATAGTTCGTCCCTGCTCATATCTTAGGCTATTCTTTCTCTGTTATGGTTTCTATTCTTGTTTTTTTTAAGAAATAACAATTTTTTGTTCTTGTTTATTTTAATTATTTTATAACAGCATGTAATGATATATTATGACTTTTTTTTTTAAAGTTTTTTACTCTCATTCTTTTATATATATATAGTCTTTCTATTGTCAGTTCGAACCGATATTATTCTTCGTACGTGGATTATTAGATTTAAAATATGTTTTGACAAGTGCATGCAACCAAATCAAAATATTTAAATCTAACGAGTTACATGCAAGGAACTAAATTTCTTTACACAACATACATGAAGTAAATATATTAAATTTCTAAACAATATGAGATTGGTCTAGTGGTACGTCTATCACGCCCATATCACGAAATTGTGGGTTTGAGTTAGTTCCACTCCTCAAACCCCGAATTATTTTAATATTTTAAAAAAAATACTAAATTTCTAAGCAAAAGCCATACAAGGGTGCGACACAAATATAAAGTATAAATAGAAAAAAAAATAAAAAAAATAATAATAGAAAAATAGCTTTTCTTTGGAGACTTGATTTTGAAGACTTGTAATCTTTGATAAGTAATTGTAAGTGTACCATAAAAAGATAATGAATAATTTAAAGTATTTAGGGTTTATTTGTTAAAACAATATTTAGGGTTAATCTAAATATTTATAAATTATATATTTATCCTTGATATTTAATCGTGTTAAATGGGTTAACAGTTTGGGTAAATACGATCCGTTTACTTAACGGTTTTAATGTTTTGACCAATTATTATCCCGAACCCAATAAGACCTAACCCAAACCCTTAAATATCGTGTCGTATCACCGGGTCGTAGCCCATATTGCCACCATTACCTAAAATCACTTGTTTATAAAATGATTTTTTTTTCACTTTTCACTTAACAAAGAAGAACCGAAATTTAAAACAAAATTTTACTCCTAAAACCATCATCACTGATTTAACTTATTTTCAATTTTTTCCTTTATCAAAACTCTAGCCTTATTAATACAGTTTTTTTCTTCTCATCGTAATAAACTTTATCATCATAAAAGCTATTTACTTCAAAACTCAAACAACTACTGTTTTTGGTTCACTAGCATATTCCGGTAATGATTTTTTTTTCCTTTATAATTTGATAATTAGTTTTATTAATTTTAATTTAAAATTTGAGTAAATCTCTTTTACTTGTTCTAAAAATTACATTGATTTATTTTAGAACCACACAATGGAGAAAATGAAGATCGAGTAGCTTAACGGCCCTTTATGTGAAATTAAATATGAAGCTATCAAAGGCCCCCATGAATTGATGATGTGCTCTGCAACTCAAAATTGATTGTTGCATGTAAGTGAATTCCAATTCATTTGTTTAAATTATTTGATTTTTTTTAACTATATAAATTTGAAATATTATTAATAACTATATAATTTTGTTTTATAAATATTAAATTACTTGTTATAATAATCCTTAATATATTAAAGAGTAATGTTAGGCTTTCCAATTTTTTTTTCCAAATTCCTTCCCAAATGGTATTGGCACATGAGGTGTCAACATCACATCACTCACCATATAATTTCAAGCTTTATAAGGTGTTGACACCTCACATGCCAACACCATTTTGGAAAGAATTTGGAAAAAAAATTGGAAAGCTTAACATTACTCTATATTAAAATGTAAATATATAATAAATAATAGATAGAAGGACATAGATGTAAAATTATTTATTTTCATATAGTTGGAATATAAAACAAACAAATAAACAACTTAACACTTATATTCATTTTTCGATTAAAAAACAAACAAACATGTTTTTTATTTTTCAATCATTATTCGGTCTTCAATAACATTCAGCAACAAACATGTTTTTCAGTTTTCAGTAATTATTAAGTCTGCAGTAGTATTCAACACTGTTCAGTTTTCGGATAAAAAATCAAACGAGGCCTAAGAGTGGTTTGAATGTGATTTTAATTTTGCTTTGGCTATGATATTGTGTTGTTTCTAGGCAATCTAGAGGGTTCAACACTTGCACGCCAAGTGTTCGACAAAAAAAGCGAACGTAGGCTATAACCTATTTTCATGCACCTCACTGAGCAGTGGATTCGCATGGATGGGAAGGCATGGGGAGAGCTGAATTCCTCTAAAAAATATATGATCATCATCTTCATTACTCACACAAAAAAAAGTGTGATGAAGCTAAAATCACAAAAAGAGTGGCAAAACATGATCTTGCAGTATCCGATTCAAGATAAAAGTTGAAGTAATCAAAGTTTAGAAATCTTCTTTAACCAGCCGATCGGGGAAAATGTGAGTGGTATACACTACAAGTTTATAACTTTCCCACAACTTTATAAGCCAAAATCAAATACATTTCAGAGGTTTTCAAACTGATACTGTGATACATGATCCTTCCTTGTTTGATATGAAAAAAAAATTGTTATACAATCTATTGTGGATTAAATTTACTAGCACCATAGATCGGTATTTCAAGAATTACAATATCACATTAATGAGAATCCCACTAAAAAAATATATGATCATAACATCTTCATTAATCACTTCAGAGTCATGAAGCTAAAATCACAACAACATAAAAGGAGAAAAACTTTGATATTACATGAGTCAAGTTTGCTCAGGAAAGACAAGTTAATTATGCATTAGATTCTGGGCCTGCTGGTTTTGAGTTAAGTAGTGGCTGAAGAGCTTTGACAACTATTGTCATGTTGGGTCGAAAATCAGCCTCGTACTGGACACAAAGCGCTGCAACTGCTGCTAGCTGTGCCAATATTAACAATCATACACCATAGAAAAGATGTAAATCATCAAAATGGTTTCATAAAATTTAATCATTCTTGAATTCCATAACAATATACATTGCATTAATCACCAAAAAATTAGTAAATAGAAAATACCTTGGCAATTGCCTTTGGTGGGTAGTCATTATTTAACTTAGGATCAACACACTGCTTGACTTTATCTTCACTTAATCTTGGAGTTGCCTGCATTAATATTCAAATGAATAGATGAATTACCAATGAAGAAATGGAAACAACAGCCATACTGCTAATTGATTGATGAAAACATAGGTACGTACCCAAGTAACAAGACTTTGTTGTCCTTTGGGCATTGTATGATCTACTGGCTTTCTTCCTGTCAACAATTCTAGAAGAACAACTCCGAAACTATAAACATCGCTTTTCTGAGTTATCTGTCCCGTCATAGCATACCTGCTCAGGAAAACATTAATTTTAGATATTTAACACATGAAGAGCTAATAAGTACACATGAATGAAGCTTACTCTGGAGCATGATAGCCAAACGTTCCCAAGACTCGAGTTGAATGCAGTCGGGCTGCTGTGTCGGAAGATTGATTGGTCAAGTTGAAATCAGCAATTTTAGACATAAAGTCATCAAAAAGTAAGACATTGCTGGATCTGACGTCTCGATGAACAATGGGAGGTTGAACCTTTTCATGCAGATATTCAAGCCCTCTGGCTGCACCATATGCAACCTTAACTCTCTGATTCCAGCTTAAAACCGGACCAGGTTCAGCCCCTTGTACGCCTTTCCTCCCTGAACCATAAAACAACTATAAATAAGTAAATCAAAAACTTGATCAACCCAGGATTGCTGGAACAGCCAAGGCTCGATCTGATACAATAAGAAAGTGCCCAACAATAGTATTTAGGTATATCCTAACAGATATAATTTAGTGAGGCATACCATGTAATACGTCGTGCAAAGACCCCATTGTTGCAAACTCGTATACCAAAATTTGGTTATTTGCCTCCAAACAATACCCCATCAACTCAACAAAATGGTCATGCTTAAGTCTTGAAACTATTGATAGCTGCATATATAATCAGTGAGAAGAAGTGATTGCATAAAAATTCAAAATTAAGGCCGATTAAATAACGTTGATTTATTTACCTGTGTTGCAAAATCGTTGTCAGGCTCTTGTGAAGAACCGGTATCTAGTTTCTTAATTGCTACAGGCTGACCATTACTTAACTTGGCAGAGAAAACGCGACCGTAAGATCCTTCTCCAACCAGAGCCTTAGAACCAAAGTTACTTGTTAACCTATTTAACTCATCCAATGGCATTACTGGAATCTCAATGGGCAAAACTTTTTGAGGGGCTCCACTTTTCACCACATTCGAACTCCTTGGCTCACCTCTCTCGCTCCCTGCGTATCATTGCATCACAAACACATAGTATATCAGATACTAAATTTCTAGAGCACAATATATATAGACCCTGATGACTATTTTATATTGACATCACATAATTGTATCAAAACAAACAACCCCAGCTTAATTTGCATTGGTGTGACATGAAGAAGAAGAAAGAGTAGGTACCTGCGCCGTGGGTGGGATTACCGCCTTTTGGTGGGGCTGTGTATTGGTTAGCGGGCGGGCCTGATTGCTCCTCCTCTGCACCTCCGCAACAGAACATACTTATATTCACCTCCTTTGCCGAAACTATCTCAATTCAAATCACATATACCAAATCGATGCTCTCTTATATATATATATGTCTTCTTTACAAGCAATTCCCCTGCAACAAATCATACATTTATTTATATATTCATGTTCATTGATTGAACCCGAATTGAATGAATGTGATTTTGCATATATTGAAGTATATATACATGAAAGAGCAAAGACAAAAAAAAAGATTGAGACTGTAGACAGAGGAAAATATAGGGGAGAGAGAGAGGGGGAGGGAGGGAGGCTTGAGAGATCGAAGAGAGAAACAAATGTGAAAATGGGAAGAAAAAGAAAGAAAGGAAGAAAGGAGAAGACGACGAAGAGAGAAGGGAAAAATGGTGGTGAAGTTTGAAAGCTGGTAAAAAATGGGTCATTGGTACATGTTCTTCTGTTTCGCGGGAAATTCGGTTTGCTCACTTTAACCGCTAAAAACATACCTACTTCTGCGTGCTCTACACGTTTGTTTGAATTGCACGTCTCCATCTTCACATTCATTCCTCTTTCTTTCTATTTTATGTATTCATTTCATGTGTTTGTTATTTCCTCCTATTTTTGCATGAAAACAGAAACACTTAAATCTTTTTCATAACATAGTATTAATAATAATAATAATAAAATAATAATAATAAAAAACATATGTTTATGTATACGAATACTATATATATATATATATATATATATATATATATATATATATAATCAACTTATATGGTCATGATCTCATAATTATACGTATTCTGTATTGGTATATAGTTTTCTATAATTTTCTAGTAAGACTCGATATCTTTGGTGGTTTATGTAATCTTCCAACTCTTCATTAATGCTTTTTTATATCTAATCAAAATAGGCACGTCTTTCCACTTCCTTGTGTCAAAATCCCATTGTTAATAAAGAGAGGATTAAAAAAAATGATAGATGTTTGATGTTAATTGTACTAAAATAATAAAACCTCCCCTAGTATATAGATTTCTTTTATCTTATTTAAAAAAAAAAAACCCTCCCCTAGTAGAGTTGTTTTGGGATGTTCTTAAAATATAACACAATTTTGAGAGTTTTTTTTGTGAGCCTGTTAGTTACCATTTTATTAAGTTGAGTTTAAATAGTGTTGAAATTTGTTTTGATCCAACAATACCCTTCATACACAAATACATGTTAATTTTTTTTTCTTATAGATAAAATAACCAGAAGATAAATTAGATTTTTATTTTTTTGAAGAAAAGACCATATCATTAACACAAAACCTGAGAGCCCCATCACAAATGGAGCTACACTAGGAGGGCACTCCTCCGGCCAAAAACAATCACTCAACATTCAACCCAAGCTCGGCAATAGAAATGGGCAACCCTATTGGCTTCCCTCGGCACAAAACCAACATTACAAGAAGGAAGACAACAATGCCAACGTCAGATCAAGGAGCAGCGGGGGAATTGACAAGGTTCACAACAACTTGAGCATCAAACTCCATAATGCAAGGCCACAGACCCACCACCCTTGTCAACGTCAGACCACGCAACATCGCCACAGCTACAACAACCTTCAGCGAATAATTTGCATCCATTCCTTGGGCACTTAATGCCAAAACATCGCCAGCTCGATCCCGGCATTATAATAATTCGCCAGCTCTATTTTTGCTCGAAGAAAATCACATTTCACCTTATTGTAAGCCTTGGACATATCAAGTTTGAGAGCCATAGCCCCTGTCTCACCTTCTCTCTTTTTTCCGCCTCAACGCATGCATACATTCAAATCCTATAATTTCGTTATCGGAAATCAAGCGACCATGAATAAAGACACTTTGGGCTTCCAAAATAACATCGCTTTAAACCATCTGAAACCGGCTAACGAGTGCATTAGCTACTATCTTGTACAAAACATTACATAGGCTGATGAGACGGAAATTAATAATCCTCTATGCTCTGCTGACTTTCAGAATTAGGGTAATAAGAGTCTCATTAACCTCCTCCAAACTGTTCTCATCATTAAGAACACCAAGACAGGCTTTTGTCACCTTCTCCCCCGCAATGGATTAATACTTCTGATAAAATAACGTCGGAAGACCATCCAAACCTGGGGCTTTATTAGGATGCATATCGAACATCGCTTTCCTGATCTCCTCCGCTGTAAAATTAGCATCTAAGAGAGATCGTCGACCCAACGGAAGACAAGGCTACACACTTTGAATTTTTTTATCCATATCATGTTGAGTAGGGTGACTGGACCTAAAGATGTTGCTAAAGTACTGCTCGACAACATCACATATACCCTCATGATCTTCCCTCCAAGAGCCAGAACTGTCATACAAACCTTTAATCAAATTTCGAGCTCTCCTTGACGACGCCCGTGCATGAAAATACTTAGAGTTTTAATCCCCATACTTTAGCCAACTTTCGCAAGACCGTTGTCGCCAATATAAATCTTCTTTATCCAGGAGATTACCTAACTCACCCTCGATTTGACGAATCTCAGTCCACGAACCAAGCTGAATTTGTCTGGGGGTAGCTTGCTTCCCCTATTCACCTCATACCAGTGGCGTAGCCTGGATTTCTGACTTGGGGGGTTAGACTAAAAACCAATGTTCGCTAGACTGACGACGGCCGTTTCGTTTATGTCAAATTGGCCATATTAGGCGGTCAAAAGAAAGTCGGCCGATTAGGCCGAAAAATCAGCTAATTTGACTGGAAAAATCAAGCTAAGTGGAGTCGTTGTAAGGACTCGCCGTCGACGGAAATTGCTTAACCGGTAAACCGTCACCGTCATTCGCTGCCGTCGGTGAGTGGGTTGTCACTGCCCCAACTAGAAGCTTCAAGAAACACAAAAGAACAAAACCCAAGTGCAGAGAAACAAAAAAATGAAGAAGATGAAAAGAGAGTTGGAGAACGAGATAGAGTTGGAGTTGAAAATTTGAAATGTGTTGTACAGAATAAATGAATTGAAAAGATGAAGAGAGTTGGAGAAATAGCGTTGAAAATTTGAAATGTGTTGCACAGAATAAATGAATTGAAAAGATGAATAGAGTGTTAAAGAAAGTGCGTTGATTGTGGTATATGAAAAAATAAAATGGCATAATAAAAATAAGATAAATAACGAAGATGGAAAAGACAAAAGTAAAAAATAAAAATAATAAATAAAAAAAAAAAAATCACACGTGAGGTATAATGTAATAATGGTGTTGAGATGTATAATCTATCGAACTATATTAATATATATAAAAGATAATACATATAATATATATATATATATATATATATATATTTTTTTGAAAAATTTAGACCGGGCTACAGCCCGGTCTAGCTTATAGCTGCCTCCGCCCTTGCCTCATACCATCTCTAAAGATTATCAATGCAGCGTTGTATGTCATCCACCACACCTGTCAATCCCCGACGAAGACCATCGACACCCCTCAACCGGTTGACAATCACCACACATCCTGCCTCCTCCGCCCAACACTCCTCAAAGTGAAACTGGCTTAGCTTCTGATTCACACGATAACAAGAACCCTGATTTCGTACCCTAACCTCTAGTAACACGGACCTATGATCGGATTTTCATTACTCTAAGTAACTCACCTTTGATCCCTCAAAAGTCAAAAATGTATATCCATTTATAAACACATATATAATGATCTAACCTATCTTGCACCTCTCAACCCCTCTTGTTTATTACAATTGATAAGTCTAAAAGAAGAAGAAGAATTAGATATTAAAAATAAAATGAGAAGATGAAATATAAAAGAGATTTAGAAACTGAAAAAAAAAAAAAAAAATACATAGACCTAGAAAAATAAATCACATCTAAAACGAAAAAAAGGGAGATATTGTTGAGACTTATTGTATCACAATTGATAAGTCTCGATAAGTCTAGACAATTGTGAGACGGACATTGATGAGACTTAGGGGTTATTATTTTTTTTACTTAAACTTAATGGGTCTAAGTCATAATTATTAAGTTGTTTTGTTTATTTTTTAAATAGTCAAACAACTAATAAAAAAAAAAGGTAAAAAATCATGAGTCTTCACTTAATTGTAAATCCCTTAATTGCATTAAATGCAATCAAAAATCTTTTCTTCCAATAGTATCCTCATATATAACATATTTCCAATTTTATCATAATTTTATGTGGTATGAAAATCTTTATTTTAATATATTACTTATTTCAAATAGTTTTGAAAATAAAGAAGAATCTTAATCACTTATTATATTAGTGTTTAATATCAATACTTTATTATGATAGTATGGTGATATAATTATATATATATTTAGAGCGTTTTGTGAGTTTTCATACGGTCCCTTGTCAAAAAAAAAAAACATTTTCTTTTCGTAGTAAAAATAAAGTCTATTTGTAATCAAAGAAGAAGATCATGATCATATGTGTTCATATATAATTATTATTATTGGATTGTTTTTATTCCATATTATATATATAATTGTTTAACATAGGTATAAATATAAAATTACTTATTTTCAAACGATGTTACTTTTTAAAAACAAACGTGTTGATAATACATTCAGATGTCAGGAAAAAAAAACAGACAAAAACGTCATTCAAATTCAAATTTCAGTCTCTATTCAGTTTTCAAAAAAAATTAAAATCATTCAATAATTAGACAAAAAAATAAACGACCATTTATTATTCCTTTGTGAAATAGCCGAGACTTGACAATTGTGCTTACACTCGGGTCTCGTGGCTTTGGCCAAGAGATTTGGTAAGTCTCAACAATTTTGAGATTTATTGGCCAAATTTGATTTTTTTTTTCAAATAATTTTTTAAACTTTTTTTTTTCAAATTTTTATTTACCAAACCAATAAATATACATTTGAGATTTTGATTTCATTTTAACAAATAAATTTTTAATTCACAAAAATGTAAACAATTATAATAATTCAATCTCAAAACTAATCAAAATGCAACTTCAAAAAATTATATTCATGGAATTTTCACTACAAATAATAAATTAAATTTTTGTTTCGAACAATAAAGATGTTTTTTCTTTAAGAAAAATGACATTTGTAGAAAGAGAATTTGAGAATCAAGAAAGCTTGAGGAGAAATGATAAAAGAAAGATGAAAGATAAAAATGTTAGAGAAAGAGGAATTGAGTTTTTAAGTCAAGTCAAAAGGTATTTTAGTTGGTTTTGCTATTAAAACTCAAGTTAATAATTGAGTGACAATTGCACAATTTCAGCCTAAAAGAGTGCTAATTATGCATAATTTCACTTTTGGTATAAAAACATAAAGGCAAATAGGCAATAGGGCTTTCTAACGAATTTGAAATTATAGGGCTGTTTTGCAAATTTGATCAAATCTCAACCTCTTTTTTTTTTTTTTTAAATTGTTTTACTTCAACAAATTAGTTGTTTAGACCTTTTACAAATTAGTTTCATCTTAATTAAGTATCAGGTTCAAGTTATTGGTGTGGTGTTTCGTTACTTGTTTGATTGAGCTTTTGAAAAATATTTTTTTTTTTATAAAGGGTTTACTTGCAGTAGATCTATTAAAGATATAGTTTTTAAAAAATAAAATAAAAATTGCTTGGTTTGGTAGATTTTTTTTTCTTTTATTCGATAGAGGTTTAAACTCTATTAATCTCTACTGGAATTAAAATAGTCAATCTCAAAAGCTCAACCAAACAACTCTAAAAAACTCAAATAAAGATGTGTAAAGCTTTTGAGGCAATAGAAAGCCCAACCAAACAAGCTATAATTTAGTTTGTTTGTGAAAATGATCAACCCTACAAGGATGGTATAATTTACAAGTTGTATTTACATAAAGGCATGGAAGACTAATTAACATAAAGTAACAACATTGACATTAGGAAGGGCAATGGGTCGGGTTCGGGCGGATTTGGAAAAAACCAAACCCAAACGCACGAAAGAAAATGACATCCAGACCCACCCACAGACCCACGAAATGTAGAGGGAACTCGGTCCGAGTCAAACCCAATTACCGGTAGCCATCCATGTTAGTTTTCTTCTTTCAGACTTCAGAGAAAATGAAAAAAAAAAAGTAAGAGCAAAAAAAGTCTTAAAAATATTTGAGAAGAAGAAGATTTTTAATTTTGAAGAGAAAAAGAAAAAAATAAAATAAGTTGTAAAGAAAATATACGGAGAAGATGAGTTTTAATTTTGAGGAGAGTGTGAGGGTTGAAGATCGGGAAGAAAAGAAAATGAAGACTAAAGATAAAAAAAGAAAAAGAAAAAGAAAAATAATAATAGAAGATATTTTAAAATCTGAAAAGACAAATAATGGAATCCAACTGTATGTGATGTAAGACAAAAACAAAATATAAAAGTAATTATTATAATATTATTTGTTAAATAATTATTAAATTAAGCGGGGTCTGGTTTGTTTTTTTTTTTTCAACACCCCAAACCCAAACCCGAACCCGAACCCGAACCCGAACCCGAACCCGAACTCATGACGGGTTGAGATTTCAAATCCAAACCTGTGTACGGGTTCTATTTTCATATACCAAACCCTCTTCAAACGGATTGAATCGGATCTCATGGATTCGGGTTTAATTGCCCTCCCAAATTGGCACATAGAGGGTCTAGGATCAAGACACTCATTTTTTCATGTATTCTAACTCTTTATTTATTATTATTATTATTATTATTATTATTATTATTATTTGGATCAATACCTTTTAATTTGATGATAGAAAGATGCATCATATGTTGAATCCAATATACATGGAATATGAATGTCTTTTTTTTATTATTCAAAATTTGTTGGGATGGGTTCAACACTTCAACTACGGCCGGGATAGCAACCGAGTCTTTCCAAATATTATGATTTTATAAAATGGATACTGATATTTGTACCCCTCTAAATATATTCAAAATATATACAACAGTGTGTAATCGCACCCTATTATTTTTTTTACACCCTATCATTTTTAAAAAAATTAAAGAAAATTCTGATTTATGATAATAACCCACTTAATTTAAAATTTAAAGAATATTATCACTTCAATTTTATTATATTTTGTAAATCAACTCCACTTAAAACTATGATCATTCAATTTTTTCCCTTTAATTTACTAAAATTGAAAAGGTTATTTAAATTTATAGCACTCTTTGAAGAGACACTTTTAGAACTAGCATCGACAAATTTAAATGGCACTAAAGTATAGTGATAGATAAAAATACCCCCATTTTTACTTTTATCTTTTGTTTATCATTTTTTTCATTGAATTTTTTTTCCAAAAAACCTCCATTGATGGAGGTAGAAAAGACCTCAAATTGAGGTATGTTGGAGGTTAAAAAGTTCTCCATTGGAGGTCAAATGGAACTCGACTTCACGATGATATAAAAAAAATTATAAAAAATCTAGTGGCATTATGTCTTGGGTGACGTACCAGAAACTAAATACGACTAAAAAATTTATTATTATTATTATTTGCATTACACTTAGTAAGTCTCAGAAATATTAAAATAAGTCTTGAAAATACTAAAATAAGTCTCACAAATATTAGAAAAAAAATATTGGAGAATTATTTCCTTGAATCCGAGACTTGTTTTCTGAAAAAAAAAATTCAGATCCATTTTTTTCGTTTTTTTCTTTTGATCTATGTTCTTTCTCGATTTTTTTGTTCCCTTTCCTCTTTGATTCTATATCTTTATCTCAAACAATTACAAAAGAGATAAAATCACAATTTCTCAGCAACTTTCTTGAGGGATTTTTTTTTTCTTGAAAAAAAAAGTGAAGTAAAAAGTTATTTTCTTAAGAGAAAGAGAAAGAAGAAAGAAAAGTGAAGTCAATGGCATTTTTATCTCATTACATACTTTGATGCTAAAAAACATAAAATTTTAAACTTATTGTAGGAAAAAACACACGGCGGAAGCGAAAATTTGATTGGTATATTTCAAAAAAAAAAAATCTTTAAAAGAGAGAACATTAATCATTGATTAATTAACATATAAATAAAAGGTATCGTACATTTTTCATGTGACGATTGATGTTATGCCTAATTGAATCCGCAAGATCTTTCAATCAAATCACGAACGTGAATCACCTAAGAGTATGAATTCTCTTTCTTTGAATTGTATACATAATGATGGAAAATAATAAAAAATTTCTTTTGTTAGTTACATTAACCCTCCTAGAGAAAAACAAAAAATGTTTGGTCACTTATGAATTCTCAATCTTTTGATCAAAAACTTGTGTGAACCTAATTCGATATTGTGCACAAAGCCTTTTGATGTAAAAACTACTAATGCATTATCGAAAATAAAACGCTATTTCTTTCTTTTCCTCTTGGTCGAATTCTCACACACATTTCTTAGAGTTAGACGAATTCTCTCTCTAATGCATTAGTGGTTGGCCGAAATCCATGATGGAAATATGTATATAGGTGGTCGAATCCTCACACAAGGAGGATTCTTGTGTGGTGGCCAAAATCCTCTCATAAGGAAGATTTGTGTGTTAGCCGAAAATCCTCCCACAAGGAGGATTTGTTTTACCAAAACTCCTATCAACTTTCAAAATTCAACCATATTCCAACTCATTAGTGTATTATCCAATAATAAATTATTGAATATAATTTAATTGTGACTCCATTAAAAACTTCATAATTTGATCAATTGTCAATTAGAGTTTTGATATATATAAAAGACTTCCTAATTTGACTAGATAAATAAATTCTTTTTATTTATCTACTTATCAAATAAAGTTTTTTATTCTTATCATACTACCATCAATAGTATGACACTAGAAGACCTTCTTCTATTTAGAAAAAGATTTTGATTTTTAATTAAATAAATAAATAAATAAATAAATAAATAATTAACTTCTATTTAATTAAATAATTAAATAAAAAAATATACTAGGATAATAACCTTAGCCTTGCCGCCCAAGCATAATGTATGAACAATATATTGTTTTTCTATTTTATTAAATCTATTAGACTTTAATAAAAAGTCAACATGTGAATTATACTCATTCTTATATAAAAAGAAACAAGTCAACATACCTTAAATTAATACATTAATAAAATTTAAATAGTTCATTTAATTAAAATGTGCAAATTATATTCTTAATGTATTAATGGAAAGCTAATCGCACCCCATTCGAGCAACCCAAGGATTCCCACACCCTTGGCCGTCCATACCAAGTATTTGAAGAGTTATTGTGTGTCTTGATCACACATGACCACACCTCTCCAAAACTTTTGGATTCCAAAATCCTAAAACAATTCTAGATAGACGAGAAATTAGTCCGGTAGAATATATCAAGTGATTCATGCAATTTCTTGTGGATTGAGGATCTTAGTGAGCTATCTAAATTTAAGCTCCAATAGATATAATCTAATCACAATTAATAAATGATTCACTTATGTTCGATCTATTAAATTTTGTTCATTCCACTAAAGAACTAAAATTGAACTCTTAAATAAAGATAGAATAAATTAATATTCCTCATTCGTACCCTAGACAACTTTATATCCTCGTGAAAAATACAAGTAATTGTCAATAGCTCATAAACTGCCTATAGCTTTCCCAGTTACCATTTTTACTCATATGACCACATTTTGAACTTGGATATTTTGACTTGTTCAGAAACCATATTTCAATAGACACTATTGAAAACTTAACGTTAAGATTTAATATCCAGTACCTCAAAATATCCATATGATGATATTCTACCCACATTTAATAAATGGAGTCACGATATCCATATATATAAATGAAGTCCTCTGTCGACTAATAAGTGTATATCACTAAACCACCGAGGATAGACTATGCTATATAATCGTACTCATTGATAGCTCAAATGATAACACATATAACCATAAGTCCATCATTTATCTCATGATTGAGATAGACTCTCCGATTGTCCTTAAGTAAAATCTTTTATCCACTAACGGTTTTGGATAAAGTATTTCATTGTGATCTTATTCAATGCACTTAATGCACTATATTCTTTTACTAAAAGACACCACACTTTGATGATTTTAGACTCATCATAACACACTTGATTCCACTCAAATGCTAGCAAAATAATCTACAACTTTAATAAGGTAAAGACGTCCAACATTTTTCTTAAGTTATGAATATTATTCAAGACTAACTAAATGATGTGGCTACCTCATATATATCCAGATGTACGAACAATTCTTCATTTCTCATAGTTTTTTGACCTTATGATTATTTACTTTTGACAATTATAATACTTAAACTATAAATGCTATAAGATTTGTTAAACTAGAAATCACTTAATTAATATGAAAATATTATCAAATACATTATTACACTCTTACTATTGAGCATAATCCTAACACTTAGTACTATCCCCAAAAAGCTAAACTCATTTGTAATATTTACCTTTATTTCCTTTTTATTTAAAACCTTGCATTTTTATAAGTTTATTTTTATGTATATAATTTTTCATATCTTTCAATGTTGTTGCTTTTTCTTCTTATTTTTCATTCATTCTTTATTTTATAAAAAAACTAATAGCAATTTTTTTTTAAATATTAATAATAAATGTTGGGTGAATAACATAATAGAATGTGAGTAATGAGTGTGGTTTATTTCCAAAAGTGTAAAACAATAAAATTACAATTTTTTTTAGTATTATGAGGGTTTTAACTATTTTTTTTTTCCAAAATAAAATATATGAGATGCACTTAAAAAGAGGTGCACTTCCAGCTTTGAAGGGAATGGATATCACTTGCTTAATAGAAAAGCCAAAACTTCCACACTTTATGATTTTACAAACGAAGCTTGGATAACAACTCTCACTAAAATGCACTCATAGATTTTAGGGAATATATCAAACTGTAGTGGTGATTTTAATAATTTCCTATTTAAAAATTTAACTTGTGTTAATACCCAATACCCAAGCAGATATCATTAATACCTTTATGAAAATGAATTTTATTAACCGTAAATACAGTGTTCGAAAAATCGGCTTAGACGACTGATTAATCGCCGCCTATGCGCTAGGCAACATCTAGCCATGGCAAAAACAGCCTAATCAGTTGTATTAGTCGGTGCTAGTCACCTTAGACGACCTCGACAAAGTCAAAACTGCTGACTTCACCATTACCTTTTTTTTAAAAAAAAAGTTTTAAAACGGTGTCGTTTTAGGGGATTTTACAACCCAAAACGGTGTTATTTTTGGCTTCACTTTAATGAAGCCAAATAGCTTCAGTCCCCCATCTCGATCATGACCAAACCAGCAAACCTCTCGAAGTTTCAATCACCCATCTCGACGTCTAAAGTCGTTGTTCGTCGTTGCAACCATTGTCACTCATCTGCTCTTCATCCATCTAGGGTTTGTGTCCTTGTGATTGGATTTGGATTTTGGATAGATATTTGTGAATTTGGATTAGTTTATGATTGCATTTTGGATAAGTGTTTGTGGATTTGGATTGGTTTGTGATTGAATTTTGTCATTTTGATTGGTATTTATGGATGTAGAAAGGATTTTGTTTGAATTTGATCATTGGATTTTGTTTGTGATTGGATTTTTATGTAGGAAAACAAATCGCCGACCGATTAACAACTAATCGGCCTAGACGTTGGGTCTTCGTATGACTAGCGCCTAACACCTACTAGAACACTGCATATACCTATTTAAATTCTTGGAAAAATTGTTAATAATACTATGACTTCTAAAGAAATGCCAAATCAAACCCTTTGATTTGATTTGAAAAATCAACAACATATTTTCTAGGAGTTGACATTAATTAAATCTAACAAAATATGACTATTTATATATATTTTATTATATAACTAATTTTAAAAAAAATCTCACAAAATTATAAAATATATTATGAATAAAAAATAAAAGTAAATCTATAAAAATAAAAACCAAATTAATGAGTAATGCTACTTTGTTCAAATTTGGTGTCTGAATCTGATGTCTAAATGATGTGGCAACACTTCAGTCCATTCATTTAAATTGGATTAGATTTGCTTGAATTTAATTAATAGACTAGATTGTTGCCACATCATTTGAACATCAAATTTGGATAAAGTAGAATTACTCATATTTAATATAAAAACAAAAACTATGGAGAAAACATTCACATTATCAGGATATATATATATGTCTATGAGCTTCTCCTCCATTTTTTTTTAAATTGTTTTTATTTTAAATTTTGATGATTATATTGTTTAGTTATAAATTATAATAAATAAACCTATATATTTTTTGTTTTATTTGTTTTTAATTTTTTTTAGTTCGGTTATATAGAAAATGAGTATTATCACTAAAGTCCATACTTTTTAACGAATTGTCACATTTTTAAACGTCTTTATCATATTAGTGAGTTTAGTCCCTTGTTTTTTTTAAAATACAACACTTTAGTCCATTTGATAAAAAACTAACGGTCAACTATAACAGAATGAATAAAAAAAATAAAAAAAATACAATTTTAACCTTATTGTTATTTTTTTTAGGCGACACAAAGACACAAGTTCTAGCCAGCTGAGCTATATTAACTCATTATTGAAGATTTGTTGATTTATATATATATATAGTTATATAGTTATATAGTTATATAATTTGTTTAAACTAATTAAATATATTTATGTAATTGAAAATAAACTCATATATATATATATATATATATATATATATATATTAAAATAAACTCATATTTAATAATAATAGATAAAAACTTATTTATGAAAGTGAAAAAGAAAATAACAAAACAAAAGGAAATCCAAAAATTCAAAGCCCTTAAATTTTATTCTTTTTTTTTTGGATTTTTTTCGTTTTCAAAAAAAAAAATAATTTCAATTTGATAAAAAAAAACCCAGAAAATCAATGCTCATAAATTGAAAAGGGAAAAAAAATCAACCAAAATAATAATAATAATAATAATAATAACAAACTCATATTCATACAATTTAAAATAAACTCATATATAATAATAATATATAAAAACATTTATGAAAATGAAAAAGAAAATAACAAAACAAAAGGTGTTGACGGTGATTTTTGGATCATGTAGGATTGATCACGCGTCTAATAGGTTTTTGTAGATTGTTGAAGATGTTTTGGAGAAAATAGAAAAAAGAGAAGAAAACATGCACACATGAGTTTACGTGGTAAAACCCCAAGGTGGGGAAACATCCACGGTTGCCGGTGACATCGAGAAGAAATCACTATGATAATACGATTACACGCTCAATCTCTCATTTTTGGCGTATCTTTTTCTTTATGGTATATTTTCTTTGTGTTCTCGTGTATGTCTCGTTATGTATATCTTTATTTTTGTCTATCTCCCCTTTCTATAATGAGATTATGGGTTTATTTATATTTGCATAGAACCCTAATCATTGTTTATACAAATAAGGAAATGTGATAGAATTTAATTAGAACTAGTTACTTATTGAAGTCGTCATTGTCTTCTTTCTTGTTTTGGAGTTTATCTTTCTGGAAGTTTTGAGTTCTTTCCTGAATATAATTCTCTAACACTGAAGAGGAAATAATGATATTTCCTTATTGAAGTACGACTCTAGATCCCTTGTTTAAGTAAGAAAATTCCTCTTTGTATTTGAGGCGTAGTTGCCTTTAATATCTCCCACACGTTATTTAACTGACCAATTGTCTGATCCCGATCAAACTTCTTTTGTCCCGATCGGATAGTCCCTACCAAGTCGTCTCTACCCGATCGACTAGTTTCCCCGACAAGGTTATTTGTGGCCGATTGGTTAGCATCCCCGACCATCTTGGGTAATCTCGACTTGGCCTTGATATCATCTATTAATTGCCTTAGATTAATCTTCCCTGATTGACTTTTATGACTTGGCATATCTAACCACCATGTTTTCAGGTGATCATGCTGACTATTCATGCTATCAAAAAATCCCTATAACAATACCCCCTCAAATCCGCGAGATGAAATTTTGACGGCTCAACGAAGGGGATTTGAATAGTTTTGATTTTTTTTTTGACACTCCTGATCTTGCTTGTTGCTTTAACTTGATCAACTATCTTATTAAACTGATCAGTCTTGGACTCCTTTTTGCTCCCTTGTAGTTGGACCAATTGGTGTCCTGGCTCTCTGCTCAGGATAATTCTCTACCGTTTTTTTGGACTAGTCGGTGTCCCGGCTCTTTACTCAGGATAATCTCCGACTGTCTTGATTCGGTCGGTGTCCTGACATTTTACTCAGGATAATTCCCAAACTATCTTGGTTGGGTCGGTGTCCTGGCTTTTCGCTCAGGATAATTCCCAACCGTCTTTGTTTTTCGATCGGTGTCCTGGTTTTTCACTCAGGATAATTCCCGACCATCTTCATTTTTCGGTTGGTGTTCTGGCTTTTTGCTCAGGATAATTCTCAATCGTCTTGAGTCTTCTGCCAAAAGGTGTTCTGGAAACCTTGTCCCATTTTTCCCTGTTTTTCCCATGTAAACAAGTCACCAAGGACGTCTCCCGGTTTTATCTGTTTACAAGGGTTTGACCGAATCGTTAGTGCGATACTAACACAACCGGACGTATTTCACAAGGTTTTCCCCGATAACATACCCGAATGTTTTTTTCCGGTAAAACCGGTAGCTCGGGGTGGCTGGATTGCTGACAGTGTTTTATATGCACCCAATCAGTTCGGTAGGTGCGTCAGGTCTCTAACCCCCGACTTCTCAGCCTCTCTGGCACCCTTATCTACCATGGCAGATGTCTGCACTACGAGTTTATATTTGATAACAAAGATGATTATTAAAAGATTCGAACACCATCCTTGATTTTTTATTAATTGATCTGAAAATTAACAATATCAAAATGAAGAATAATTAGAAAAGCTAGAAATATAAAACAGACTAAAAATATCTCAAAAATTGAAAGCAGCTAAGTTATTTCTCTCAAGAGAAGTTTTTTTTTTTGAAGACTAAGTTCCGTCATCCATAAGCTTGTGTAGGGTCTTTAAAAGATAATTTTGACAGTCCCTTCACCGCTGTCTCGGCTCGGGCTTTGCTTCTTTTCATGATTTCCCATTGGCTGATCGCCCCAGCGAGGGTCCTTCTGCTGATCGTTAGTCCTTTTAAAAATTAAATCTTTGAGGTGACCCTCCCTGATGAGTGTCTCGATATAGTCTCTTAATTGGTAGCACTTTGATGTGTCATGACCAGTTTCCTTGTGGAACCTATAATATTTTATCATGTCTCTTCGGGCGTAGGTTGACAATCTATGAGGATATTTGACTAACTTTTGATCTTCTATGATCAACATGATTTCTTCTTGTCTCTTAATGAGGGGAGTATAGTTGGTATACCGACCCTGAAACTTTTTGTCATTCCGATTGTTTCTACGATTGCTCATGTCACTCTCCGGATGATCACCCTTCTGGCTCTTTATATAGCCATAATTTGTTTTGGCGTTCTCCCCGAGGTGACCCCCATGTATATAACTAACCCCCTGAGTTAGCTCATCTTCTTCAGCCATTGCATAATTGCCTGCCACATTCATCAGGTCAGCGTACGTATCTGGGCACTTCCTCCTCAAATCGAA
This sequence comes from Dipteronia dyeriana, assembly GCA_032871835.1. Classification (NCBI taxonomy): domain Eukaryota; kingdom Viridiplantae; phylum Streptophyta; class Magnoliopsida; order Sapindales; family Sapindaceae; genus Dipteronia; species Dipteronia dyeriana. Next base: position 12,221,384 of record CM065299.1, on the reverse strand, counting down.
GGAAAGTCGACCATTTTGTAGGTTGTTGGTGAAGGTGGCCACCACAACCTCATCATTGGGATTACGGATCCCTGACACTTCCCGAGAGAACCTTTTCATGTAATCTTTTAGTGATTCGTTCTTTCCCTGTTTGAGGGTGGCGATGTGAGCTATTGATTTTCTCCTTTGTATATTTCCCAAGAATTATCGTGAAAAAGCCCGCGTCAACTCTGGAAAATTCTTGATTTTTCCTTAAGGGAGTCTTCCAAACTACCTAGACCCTAAGCCCCTAAGCGTTTGTGAGAACATCAGGCACAATAATGGGTCATTGTAAGCGTATTGCGCCATCACATTTCGGAAACATCTCACATGTTCTTTTGGATCTGTGTTTACTTTAAATTGTTCGACCTGAGACATTCTGAATATTTTCAGGAACTGGGTTTGGAGAATGTTGTTCATGAATGGGCTTTCAGAATCATCGTCTAGTAAATCTTTAAGCCCCTGACGACGTTCTAATGTTTCCACCATCTGGGTTAATTTCTGTATCAGGATATCTCGCTTATCTCCTGGTTCGTTATCCATTCCCGATCGCTGATGGTCGGTGTGCCCATGTTGGAATCTAAGCTGGGACTTGCCCCTTCGACATGTTCTGCGGGGTGGTTGGTCGCTGTCGTCTGATGAGCTAGATCAGTCCCGCCTCTGAACACCTCTGTGGATTTCATCTAACTCAAAGTCCACTTGATACCGACTTTGCCTCCCCTGTCCGATAATTCCCTCATCTCCCCTTCGGGGCCCTCCCCCTTTCCATGGTGGTCCGCTCTTTCTCTGCTAGACTTGTGGGGCACGCCTGGGTCATGTCCATTATTTCATAACTTATCTTAGGGTCTCGGGCCACCATAGGTGTGGACAATTGATATGGCGATGTCAGATTAGCAGTTGCTGTTATATTGATTCTCTGTCTAGCGGCGTCTTCAATGACTCTCCGCAGGGACTCTTGGACCTATTGGAATGCATCTGGGGAAATTATTGGGGGAGTTTTTATGGAGGTTATTACAGCTTGTCCAGTTGAAGTTGGAGTCACTGAAGGCAGACTTCCTTCAACAGTGTTGACATATATCGTGTCAGGATTATTATCAGCATGTGGGGTATCAACATTATTTGAATACCGGCTTCCATCCCTGCCGTTTGTTATGTTGTTGCTTCATGAGTTCTTTTTTTAAAAAAAAAAAAACTCTTGTTCGTGAATTTGCTCACTTGCGTATATTCTGATGTTGATAAAACATATAATCCACCCCATAACACCCTTTTTTTTTTGCTTGCTAGAGTATCTTGATGTTTCGTCTATTTATATTGGTTCCTCGAAGTTGAGTTATGCCCCCCTCCTTCCAGCGCTAGTTGTTGACAGTGATTTTTAGATCATGTAGGATTGATCACGGGTCTAATAGGTTTTGGTAGATTGTTAAAGATGTTAGGGAGAAAAAAAGAGAGAGAAGGGAACATGCACACATGAGTTTACGTGGTAAAACCCTAAGGTGGGGAAACATCCATGGTTGCCGGTGACGGCGAGAAGAAATCACTATGATAATACGATTAAACGCTTAATCTCTCCTTTTTGGCGTATCTCTCTATTTCTTGTATATTTTCTATGTGTTCTTGTGTATGTCTCGTTATGTATATCTTTATTTTTGTTTATCTCCCATTTTCTACAATAAGATTATGGGTCTATTTATATGTGCATAGAACCCTAATCATTGGTTATACAAGTAAGGAAAAGCGATAATATTTAATTAGAACTGGTTACTTGTTGAAGTCGTCTTTGTCTTCTTTCTTGTTTTGGAGTTTATCCTTCTTGAAGATTTGAGTTCTTTCCTGAATAGAATTCTCTAACACTGAAGAGAAAATAAGGATATTACCTTATTGAAGTACGACTCTAGATTCATTGTTTAAGTAAAACAATTCCTCTTTGTATTTGAGTCGTAGTTGCGTTTAATATCTTCCACGCGTTATTTAACTGATCAATTGTCTAACCCCAACCAAACTTCTTTTTTCCCGATCGGATGGTCCAGAGCAAGTCGTCTCTACCCAATCGGCTAGTTTCCCGAACTAGGTTATTTGTGCCCGATCGGTTAGCTTCCCCAACCATCTTGGGTAATCTCGACTTGGCTTTGGAATCATATATTAATTGCCTTGGATTAATCTTCACTGATTGACTTTTATGACTTGGCATATCTAATCGCCATGTTTTCAGGTGATCATACTGACTTGTCATGCTATCAAAAAATCCATATAACAAAAGGAAATAAAGGAAACAGACGTAATTTTTTTCATTATTATTATTTTTTTTTTGGTTGATTTTTTCCTTTTTCGATTTATGGGCTTTGATTTTCTTGATTTTTTTTTATCAAATTGAAATAATATTTTTTTTAAAAGAAAAAAAATCCAAAAAAAAGGAATAAAATTTAAGAGCTTTGGCTTTTTAGATTTTCTGGGTTTCCTTTTGTTTTGTTATTTTCATTTTCATTTTCATTAATATGTTTTTATATATTATTATTAAATATGAGTTTATTTTAATATATATATATATACACACACACAAACACATTTAAATCAACAAATCTTCAACAATGAGTTAATATAGTTCAGCTGCTTAGAGCTTGTGTTTTTGTGGTTGAAAGCATTTTAATTTTTTTTAAGAGTTGACCAACTATTATTGAAACTAGAGGGATTAAAAGAAACAATAAAGGTAAATTTTTATTTTCACTCATTCTATTATAGTTGACCGTTAGTTTTTGGTCAAATTGACTAAAGTGATGTATTTTGAAAAAACAACGGATTAAAGTGACTAATATGACAAAAATGTTTAAAAAGGTTACAATTCGTTAAAAAGTAGGGACTTTAGTGATAATACCCCTATAGAAAATCACTTACATAATTATATTTCATTACATTTAATCAAAGTCAACTAATGATCAACTAATAATAGGGGTTTTTCATCCATTTTTTAAACTAAGGGTTTGATTTAGCATTTCATTAAAAGTTGGGGAGTTATTTACAATTCTGCCAAAGAGCAAGTCTTTTTGTCGGAATGTTGACAGCTAGATAAAGGTTACTCACCAAGTGTTTGTTAAAATGAGAGTTCTAGAATTTCCATTCTAATGCATAATCGATATAGTTGACGATTGACGAACAACAAATCTGAATCCAACGGTCCAAAAAAAAACTCGAGAAACCAAGAAAGTATATGGAGTCATGAACAGGTCGACATTTGTTTTATGCCAAGCCATGCCAGAGCCCAGGTGTTAGATGAGTTTCACTCCATTACCATATCATTCAACTAGTCCCATAGTCGAAGGAGATCCAAAGTTTTTATTTAATCAACCAGAGCTAGATAAGCCTAACAATGAGCTGTTACCTAATTACATAGTGTAAAAAGTGTTTTGATATTATTTTTAATCTAATTATTTTGGCCTTATTAATCATTTTGTAATAAAAAAGATAGGTGTAAAAATTAATTTTTTGGTTGTCAGTACTCATCATCTGCACCAAAAAGTAATTATTTGTCAAACTACACCACCTCCAAGCACTCTATATAAAACAGAGCTGCAGATAGAGATTCGATTTCATCAGTAAGAGGAAAATACTTTTGTCATTCATTGCTTAATCAAGCCGGGAAAATGAATACAACGCGTCGTTAACCTTTCAATCAAGAACCTTTTTTCATATAGAGCAAGAACAATCCAGTATAAATTTCTCATTTTAAAGCAAACACTAAACACCAGTTGTCTAACTATTTTGACTGCAAACCTTTAGGAGAGCCAATGTATCAGTACTTCATGGTCCTTTAGCTACATCTCCTACCACTCTTTGTTTAAGCCACAATCTGTAAAACGCTTCAAAAGAAAGTATAACAATGATTGGGAAAGATAAAAACAATGGCAGTTCACCGATTACCGTTACTAGTCGGAAAAAAAAAATTGTGGCGAAGTTGTATTTGATCTTGTGTCTTCCAATTTCAATTCTAGCAACATGTATAAAGGCCACCACAAGACAAAAGATGGCGAATTATACAAGATAACAAATTGGTAAACTACACATGGATTTTGCTGCTGGGATGAAATAAACACTATCAATTTCAGTTCCTTTCAACCAGAATCTGTACCAAGTGATGATGTGAGCTGAAGAGAGTTTGTATATGTCCTAGCTCAAATCGTAAGACTCCATGCGACAAAGAAACATCTAATCAGAATAATTCACTCTTCATCTTTCACACTTGGAGCAATATGCTGGTAACATAGAAATATTTGTACTGTACAAAAGCTGTAACACCTGCAACCATCCATCATCTCTCATTCTTCTTTCCATATACGGCCAGTAACCCTCAACTTCAGCTCTTGTCTATCTCCACCGGAAAAGTAGAGAGCCATGTTCCTCTGAATAATAAGTCCATCTTGGCTGTCACGGACTTTCTTATGGCTGTCACGGATGCTCCTTGGGATTCCTTGCCATATTAACTTACGTCCATTGGCACCAACTTCCAAACTGTAGCTGAATTTCTTTGACTCATCATCATCACCCATAAACCGTAAGAAGGCCATATAGACCAATGCCATGCCCAGCTGAAAAGCCTCAAAATGCAAGCAAAATTGTCTTCCAAAACAGTTAAACACCTGCACAGGTAGCAGAATCAAGCTGTAGGTTGGAGTTTTATATCAACGGTAGAAACTGAGCTTTCTTTTCTTTTCTTTTTTTAAAGCAAACTAGTCTGAAAATAAGCATGGGTTAAAGTAGAATCATATTCACTATCCCATGTTAAATAACCAGCTTTATCATGTATTATAACATAAAAGAACTTACAGTGAGCATCCATGTGGCATTTTCGACTTCATGTGGATTAGATTTAACGTAGCGGTGGTTGAATGTACACCCATCATGCATATCAACCTTGTGATCATCCTTGAGATGTGCAACAAGGGTTGGGATATCACCTGTGACAGAGCACTCGGACCCAGCATAAGGGCAATTGTATGGGCGAAATCGACAATGTTGCTCATGCTTAAGCTTGCTGTAATAAGGGAAAACATCGTGACAGCCTAAATTCTGGTATCTGCAAGGGAGCTCCAATGATTCTGCAACTTTCTCTAAAGCCAAACATCTGATGTTTCCAAGATCATAGCGGCACGTCGGGCAACAGTTGCGCACTCTGTTCTTGCAGTTTGAGCATAAAGTGTGTCCATTAGGGCACTGTAATAAAAATTCAGAAGAAAAGAGAGCAATTAAGGACTTGACTTAAATCATGACAGTATAATTTGAACGAGAAGAAAGGTATAGACTCTAATAAATTTAAGGATGAGAAAACAATAAGGTTAAACCAAGAAGTATCCGCAAGGCTTCTTTGCCTACTACTATTTACTCCTTTTGACAAAATAGAGTCAATAATTATACAAATTCAATAACCTACAAGGCTACAACCACCACCAACTGAAGGAAATTAATTATAAAAAATAACTAAATTTATCTTAAATCCACAAAAACCCCTTTACATAAATTTTCATGTTAGTTCTCTTTAAGCAACTATCTGCCACAACAACCGATCTTCCATGACATCTCTCGATGCTTCCCTCTATAGTAAACCATATAGCTATTTGCCTATTTCCTTGTAACGCTCTATTACTAGAACCCCTTGACGTAAATTTTCATGTCAATGCTCTTTAACTAACTATCTGCCGCAACGACCAGTCTTTCATGACATCTGTCAATGCTTAATGCTTCCCTCTATAGTAAACCATATAGCTATTTGCCTATTTCCTTGTAGCACTCTATTACTGGATACCTATGCTGGCATTAGCAGCAGTCCAAGCCGAAACCCAGTCCACCAAACTGCCCCACCTCCTCTCTCCCTACCCCCCTGCCCCACCCCACCCAAAGAAAAAAATAAATAAATAAATAAATCAATGATAAGAGGAAATAAGAAATAAAATATAGAAAAAGCATTCTCATGAATTAGAAACCACTCTGGTATAATGTCACTTAAATTAAGATCGTGCAGATAAAGATCAATAAATCAAGTAACTGCATAAGTATAGATTTCCTTACAGGATCATCTTCAGGTAAAAAAATACATGTAAGCTGATATCTGCTCATAATATACATTACAAAACCATTACTGTTTGATATGTATTTCCATCGATAATCAATTTACAAACTGCAAAAGAAATGGCTTTTTCTCCTATAAGATTTAGTTAATTCAAGGGTTATTCCATTGTCTCACACTAAGGTGCAATTTGGTATTGTTGTGCTGTGGGGAAAATTGCTTTTGATTCTGCTATGGGAAACTTGCTTTTGGATTTGCTGTGAGAAGAAACAGTTGAGTGTTCGGTAAACTGATTTTTAAAAGTGCTGTGAGAACCAAAAGCAATTTCAATGTGTTTGGTAAAAAGTGTTGTGACCGTACAAAATTACTAGAAAGTTCAAAAATAAATATTTAAGATGATTTGAAAATAAATAATTTATTTTATTTTTGTGTAACCATACACATGTTATAAAATAAATAATTTATTTTATTTTTGTGTGACCATAAACTTGTTATAAAATAAATAAATAAATTTTGTTAAAAAATATATAATTTTACTTTAATATTTTTTTTAATCTATTACCACATATATTGCGAATATATCAAGAAAACTAGCATAATTTGATTCAAGGATTCATAAGATTACACAATTGAAATAGACAACACCTAAATAACAAAGTATATGTTATAGTAAATTGTAAATAAAATAATAAATGCTAAGTGCGTTGCGTGTTTTGTTATGTGGTAAATTTCATAAAAGGAAAAAAAAATCATTAATACGAGTATTGAGGAAGCTGATTTCTAAAAGCATCAATTTGTAACTTCCCAATTTCTGCTAGAGGTGGGCGTTTTCGGGTTGGTTGGGTTGAAAATTTTTCGACCCAATCCAACCCAACGTAAATTTTAACCAAACCCAACCCAACCCAACCCAATATTTATCGGGTTGGGTTGGGTTGATCGGATTGGGCTTTTTAATCCCAATAGAAAAAATATATTTGAATTCGAATTTTGTTATATCAAAATTCAAATTTAAAATAATTTTTCACCCAAATATCACACCACATTGAGTTTAGATTTCTTAAAAACATCAAAATCAAATCACCACATATAATACAAATTGTTTAAATATTTGTTGCATAATTAAAAAAAATAAAAATATAACAATTTACCCAACTTGGAAAACCTCCATCTAAGTCTCCCATCAATTTTACAATGATAATCACTTCGTCAAATAACTCGTAGTTGGATAATCTATTATTTATTTCAACCAACATAATAGTTTGAGTTTATATACAATTATTATACCCTTTTCTATTAAATTCTTAATCAAATCCTAAGAAAAAAATGCATTTTAAAGTATAACTAAGGATGAGTCAATTAATACAAAAGACGAAGATAATATAATTGCATGTTTTTAATAAATGTATTATATATTTATGGTATAAAATACAATTATGTATTTATATTTATCATTTATAATATTATAAATGGTGTATGAGTAAAAATTTTAAATATTTTTTAAAAATGAGATTTTATAATAGATATAATATTAAATAAATTATTTAATTTATTTTTTATTATTAATGTCGGGTTGTCGGGTTGGGTTGGGTTATATTTTGTCAACCCAACCCAACCCAATCTTAAATGCAACCCAACCCAATCAAGTCGGATTGGATCGGGTTGGTCGGGTCGGGTTGGGTTGGCGGATTGGTGCCCACCCCTAATTTCTGCTGTGGGAAAGTCAAAAGAGACCAAAAGCACTTTTCAGAAATTTTACCAAACACCCCAGGCCAACTTCAAAAGCACTTTTAACTCCAAAATCAACCTGTGAAGCAATCCCAAACTGGGCATAAGCATAGCATCGTTGAAAAAAACTAAGAAAGGTAATTCATTAGTAATCTATTTGAATTAATATTCAAGATAATCTTAAAATTGTATTTTCTCTTTTTCTTAAGTTCTATTCTAAGCAATTCAAGAATTTCATTGGCATTTGGCCCATTCATAAAGAGCAGTCACACCTGACACAACATAACAACATGAATGTAGAGAAGGTACAATTCAAATTAAAAACAAAATGATAAAGAGAAAGAGAATGCACAAGAACTAAAAGCAGACCTGGTGAATTGGTGGGTACATTAAATTGGCACAGACCGGGCATTCAAGGAGCTCATACACACCATTGTTCGAGTAAATTCCATGTTTTCCACCCAAAACAATACTAGTCTTTACAGACGCACAATTACCCTCTGCTGTAGAATCATAGTCTGAAACTATGGAATTAGATTCGATAACTTCTGTGCAAATGCTCCCTCCAGAAGCCATTGCTATTCCAGATTGGGTTATACTTTAACAACAAAATTTATGCACGCTTGTCCAGGCCTCAAAAGACTTCACTCCTGTTCATCTGTAGCACCTAATGATCATTGATTTGTGAATAAATCACACATAGAAAGCAAAATGTACAGAATGCAAAATCTATTTTCATATTTAATATGACTTGCAGAAAAGAGGAGATAGCAGCAATACAGCATGACATGAAAAATGTGTTTATAGAGAAAAGATAAAATATTGTTCCGTCAACTCTGAATATGACTTGAGAGTTAAAGGCTTAGGATTTTAGGCAGGTAGCGTTAAAGAAGCTTATATTAGTTTTCTGGTATAGAAACGCATAAAACTTGAACAAGATTCTTATTGGCTAATTGCATATTTTACTTTCCTGAAGAAAATTCGTAAACATATTCTATCTATGATAATGAAGAAGTATTTGGAACCATTTTTGGCATTTTGAATGCACTGTTTTCCAACTAAAAGCCCATACAGCAGATTAGCCAAAGAATTGGACCTCTAAACAAGGAGCGGGTTAAGACTATTAAGTGTTATTCTAAGGTTTTAATCACAAAACAGCAGCTCAACTTTGGGCATTTCCAATCGAAATCTCCTTTATCTTTTATCCCCCCTCATATTTCCTTGTAATATTGTCCAAGAGGAAAAAATGTGGGGGGAAGGGGGGTTAAAATGCAACAGCATGTAACTGTTCATTACATTCAAAACTATGAAATAAGCTCCCTTTGAAACATGTTCAATAACCAAAAATTGAAAATACGAAGGAACAAAAAAATTACTGCATCTACCAAACAATTGACACAACCAGCTGTAGAATGACAGCCTATGATAAAAACACAAGATAAACAGCAAAAAATGAACACAAACATGGCAAACCAGAACAAAAAATCATGCCCCATTATTCATACAATTTGTTCACCTACATCTAGAGCCAATACAAAATGAGGTGAGTCAAGAGGAAATTGATATTAGATACTCCTTTGAAGCAAAAATATAAGCCCAGTTCATTTCTTCAACCAAAATTACCATTTATATCATATATGAACCTAAATTTTGCAAACAAATAAAATAAAACAAACTGTGCTTACCAAACATAATAAACAATCAAAATCAGAGACAATAACAGCGAACAAAACAAAACCCCATTCCAAATTTCGAAAAAGCTGAGTTTTCCAAATAAGTTAATCTACGTTTTAAGACAAATTCATCGAGACAACCGAAATTTGAGAAAAAACAGTAACAGAAAATCAAAAAATTCCTCAATTCAATAAAACATGTCAAACTAGGTTAAAGCCAAAAACTACCTTTCCCATTAGAATAATCAGTCAAAGCAATCAAAACGAAACTATACAAAAACAAACCCCATTTTGAGTTTCCAACAAAAATTCAAAAACGTTGCCAATCAAGAAGGGGGGGAAAAAAACAAAACCAGACAACATAAACAACAAAAGAAGAAACAAAAAAACACAGATACCCACCCAGTCTACACTCCATAACTATCAATTTACAATTTTATATCTGGATTTTGATACAGACTTTTAAAACAAAAACAAACGTCAATCCGAAAGAAGGGAAAAAAGAAGAAGAAGACAGCAACAAGAACCAGAACAACTTACCCCGGAACTTACGCGAATTACCCGAATATATAAAATAAAAAGACCAAGAAGAGTAAAGGTGTGTGGTTTGTTTCAATGGTGGTCATGAAATAATGGTCTTTGTTGTCTTGTCTCCATGCCTCGCACAATCAACAATGAGCCAACGTGCGTGTTTTGTTTCTTATTAAATAAAACATATAAAGGGAAAAATACATTAAATAGCCATGACATTTGCTAATATTTCAACCAGGTCGCATATTTGTAAAAAGGACAGATCCATACACTTGACCAAACGGTTGACCGTAAGAGTTAACTAGGTCTTTTATTTAAGAAGGGTAAGCTCTTTTTTGCCTTAAAAGAAATTAAATAAATTAAATTCTTTAAAAAAATAAAAAGAAAAAATCAATGTTTTTAGGGGCACACTTTTAGGTGGAAAGTAAAATCTAAATCTGATATCCAAATCCGGTGTTCAAATAATGTCACTCTAATCCATTAATTTAAATGTTACAAATCTAATATAATTTAAATAGATGGATTATAGTGATACCACAACATCAAATTTGGACAAAGTAACATTATTAAATTAACAATGAAATTTAATTGAATGTAACATAATAATTTATATATATCGGAGGATAGCTTCACATAGATCGCTAGAAAAATTGCATAGATCTAAACCTAGATCTCCCGGTATTTTATTTTATTATTATAATAATTCTTTAAAAAATTATCAAAACTATTCCAAAAAAAGAAGAAATATATAGGAACCAAATCGTCCCTCTCTCATATCCCCACTGACAGGTATACATGACCACGGTTCGGTTCGAACCGTGGAACCGAACCGTAACCGTAACCCGAACCGTGGAACCAGTTCCAGAAACGTAACCGGTTCCAGAAACGTAACCGGAACCGTGGGGGAGGCGGTTCGGTTCCGGTTCCTCCTCTGAAAAAATCGCCCTGGAACAGGCGGTTCTGTTCCGGTTCAGAACCGTCGGTTCCAGAAAAAATATTTTTGGTTTTCTTATGCTAAATTGTAAAAAAAAAAAAAAAGGAACCGAACCGACCGAATCGATGGAACCGGAACTGCTGTTCCACGGTTCCGGTTCCGGTTCCGGCTCCTTCTAAAACCGGAACCAACGGTTCCGATCCGGAACTGGAACCGACCGAAACCGTGCCCATGTCTACTGACAGGTCTCTTCGCTGCAACTTCACAACCAAGTCCCACATCACAATCTCCTCCAACTAGCGGATACCAGGAGAAGAATATTGCTCTAATGAATTTTTTTGGTTAGTGATAACCGATAAGATAAACCTTTTTCTTTGTTTTATGTTGCTATGGAGTGCATATGTGTCTAATGTGGTCTCTCTATTGTGAAGATCCAATGTTGTTTTTTATGATTCTTTTACAGGTTTGCAGGTAAGAAAAAAATGAAAAACAAATTGTAATTCTATTCTCTCTTGAAATATTATATTAAAAAGGTGAAAAGAACAAAATCCATAAATTGATTTTACCCTTCAAAGAAAAAAATAAAGAAATGAAGTAAAATTAATGTTGTACGATTAGATATTGTCAGAGACTTTGTTTGGTGAAGAAGAAGGGAAGTGCCATTGTTTTTTCTAAAAATTTGATTTTATTATTAATGAAAAATAATATATATATATTGTTTTTTTAATTATTGTAATCGCTGATAAAATTGGTTGCTTAGGGGTAATTTGGATATTTCACAAACTTTGACCGGTCAACAGTTAACTCTAACGGTCAACTATTGGGTCAAGGGTACTAATTTGTTATTTTAGTAAAAGTGTAATCTACTTGCAATATTAGTAAATGACATACTGCTTTAGTGCAAATTGCCCATAAATAAAATAAATCTCAACTGTATATTTATCAAGGAAAATATCAAAAAAGAAAAAAAAAACCTATCGTTTTTTTTTATGAAAATATAATAGGCTTAAATTTATGGAAATATTGAAAATATTACGACTATATTAGTAATAGTATCGATATTTACCATCTTACAACTGACTCAAACAATCTTATTTGCCAAAATATATATTTTTTTTTCCTAAAAAAATAAATAAGTAAATTTTGTTTTGAAATAAAATAAAATTAATAAAGTTGTAGTGCTACACCTACAAAAAAGTCACCGCTCACAACACAAAGCTGTAATTTTACACCGAAATTTAGATTAATATTCTAAAAAGAGTAGATATCATACCACACGTCAATTGTTTAATCTCTATATTATCATAATATCGTAAAAAAAAAATACAATATACATATATATAAGAAATTTGTATGTTTTCTTTTCTCTGTGTAGTAGTCTAGTGGATCAGTGCTTCTAAATTCCCGCACGCAACCTTTGAAATAGAAAAAAAAAAAAAGAAAAAAAAAAAATATATATATATATATATCAATTTTTCTTGTTTTACGGTCAGTTGACTCTTTTCTTTCTTGGTCGGGGCATTGTTCTCTACCCTCTCTTACACGGTAAGAATATGCACACCGCGTATGCACCGTTCGATCACCTAGTTGATAGACTAATCAATTTTGAGATATAGAATAGAATCGTGATAATTTCTTTTCCATATGTAAGCATTCCAAATTTAGAAAAAGATAAATTTAGTCTTGACTCACAACAGCATTGTATAAATTTAAATTTAAAAATAGTAAAGTTACTTTATTTAAATTTAGTATTTAAATTTATATCTAAATAATATGATAACAGTCAAATTCATTCATTTAAATTGTATTAAATTTACATGATTTAAATGAATAGAATATAGTATTGTTACATCATTTAATCATTGGATTTAGATATTAAATTTAGATAAAATAGTATTATAAATTTAAAAAAATGAATTATAGTATAATTATTGTTTTATTAAAATACATTAGCTATTAGTATTTTTTTCGGATTATCATAGATTTAGTATGACTGTCCTGATAATATCTTAAGTTTGAGTCGTTGTCAACAGCCCATCATAGTTTGTACATAAAAAACAACAAATTATTTGGACACATTCACTTCTAGTTCAAGCAATGTATGTATTTTCTTTTACATTTGTAATGGATGTGTGGGTTCAAGTCCTACCATACACTATATCCTTCTATAAATGTCCATAATATTTGTATTTATATTTTATTTAGGATAGTATTAACCCGTATTACTTTATTCCCATAAATGAAATTAAAAACACTATATTTATTGTAACAATATAATTAATACAATAATTAATATGTTCTCTTATTTCTTTTTATGAAAATAAAGTAATTGTGGTTAAGACATATATTAACACGTCCTTTATTTTATATAGATATCAATAGAACTCTTACATGTTTAGTACGAAATTTCAAGATACATATAGTTTAATCGGTGTAACATCTCCCGCTGGTATATAAAATATATGTAATCAAGAATCTGGCTTACATCAAATTCAACCCAATGATTGACATTGAGGCATAGTTGAATAGTCAAGTGTATAATGATGGTTCAACTGATCTATCTAAGTCGAGATAATTAATACTCAATTATAGGCTATATAGGACATTATCACCATTGTTTATTAAAATATATATATATCCATTAAATATTTTATTTTTAAAGACGAACAAAAAAATCATGCATTATTGTCTACACCAACAAAAGACCTTTTTTTTTTTTAAGGAAAACTCTTTAGGTTATTTTAATGACTTTTAGAACACATCTACATTTTAAGTTAAAAAAATTGTTAAGTCCATCTTTTCGATTTCTATAAATTTTATACCAATATAAAAAGTGAATTTGTATTAATATATAAAAATATAAATAGTATTTTTTCTATCGATTCGATCTGATATAAAAAACATCATAACCTTAAATGTGTGTTATTGAACTCAAATACTTTAATTTAATATGTATATATTTATCGGTATTTATCTATAATCTATAACCCACGTATAATATATTGATATATTTTATATCAAATCAAAATGATATAAGAACTATATATATATATATATATATATATATATATATATAACTTGTGTATTATTTCTTTTTTACATTTATTTTTAGTATTATCGGTACGATCATTCAATTTTAAAGAGATTAATTGTTTTTAGTGTTATTAGTACGTCATTTGTAGCTCTACAAGGTTGATTCTCGCTAATTTGGACCACCTTCTATCTAGAAATCTCTTTGTTTTTTATCAAGATCAATTGCTATAAACTATTGAAATAAACATTCAATTTCTATAATTGGTTGGTTCTACAATAAATGAATATTATTTCAATTAAAAGTGTACTAAACTTATAACTTTTATTTAAATAAAAATAATAGATTTGTCAATATAATTTTCCCCAACAGATATTTATATTCTTTTTGTTTACATTCTATCCAACCTTAAACGTATTTTTGTTCTCTTTTAGGTGTACCTAGAACAAATGTGCCATATGTTATGCAGTGGTGTAAAAATGGACTGGTCCGATCCATTAAGGACGGCCCGGCCCGGCCTGTTTTTAGAGAAGCAGGCCCAGCACGGCACGCCGGTCTGCCTCAGGCGGGCCGTGCCTGCGTGCCGTGCCAGGCCGGCCCGTCGGGTCCCTCTGACGGGCCGGGGGGGCCGGGCCTAATGGGCCTGGTCCGGCGGGTTAGTTTTTTGGTCCAATTTTTTTTTCAAATTACGTTTTTTTGGATTTAGGGTATAAGGTTTAGGATTTATAGTTTATGGTTAAGGGTTTAGAATTTAAAATGAATGAAGAGAACGAACAATTATTAGGATTTGAAATGAATAAAGAGAACGAACAATTTTTTAATTATTTATTTATTTTTCACTCATGGAATTCAGTAATACATATCTACATGATTGCCTCATTACAAACCTTACCAAGAAAAATCCAGTGGAATAAAAACTTGGTAAGGGAAAAAGAGTGCAACCGTTTTACAACTTACAAGTAAATAATAAATACATATGTAAAAGTATAACCTAGTTCTGGCCCTGGCCACTACCTGAATGGTCATCAATATATAGATTGTTGAAATTTAGATTAAGTTCTTTATCTACAGTTAGATTTTGTAACCTTTTTTTAGCATGCTCCCAATCCCGAAGGCATGTTAATACCTCCACCATCTCTGGAGACAAACAGCTTCTTCTTGGTTCAATTATGCGTCCACTGGTGCTGAAAGCTTGTTCTGAAGACACCGTTGACACTGGAATAACCAGTACGTCACGTGCTAAGTGTGACAGAACTGGATACCTGTACGTATAGGTCTTCCACCATAACAACAAATCAAACTCTTCCTTGTCTTCAACAGCATCGAACTGTGCTTCAAGGTACCTAATAAGTTCGGTACAAGAAGATGGGCTAGATCTTTGCCCTGAAGAAGTACTTGCTGATTTGTCTTTTTTTCTTCGTTTCAGAAGGCTCCAACTTGTTTGCTTCGGCTCTGTCTCCGGTCGTGTTGATTGAGGGATGTCAATGTTGCCAAACCTGGTCTCATAAATATGAAAAATCTCGAACAACTTGGTTCGAATGTCAGTAACTTGTTCTGAATAATCTATTGACAAATTAATACCAATAAACTCAAGCAAAACTTCTAAACCAGATAATTTAACCCCGGGATCTATTATAGCACTTAAGGCATAAAGTAGGGGAATGTTAGCCCAATATTTTTTCAACTTTGTCTCCATGACAACAACTGCAGCGCCTAGATGTTCATCTTCTATATAACTGTTTAACAGTTCAAACATTTCCACTATCTGATGGATTGCATGGGAAGATGTGGGGTAATATACCCCGGAAAGAGTTACAGTGGCATTGTAAAAAATCTTTAAAAATTGAACAAAAATCTTTGCCACATACCAATCGTCTGTGGAAAGTAATTTTGGACTAAGTTGTCCTGTTTCGGTCAATTTCATGTTATAAAAACATGTAATGGTTGTATCATATTCCAAACAATTTTGCAACATTAAATAAGTAGAGTTTCACCTTACCGGCATATCAGTTTGGAATCGTCGGGGTTTGAGACCGTTTAATTTACAATGTCTATTGAATTCACTGAATCTAGGATTAGAACTGCAAATCCAAGAAATGACATCTTTGATACGATCTATTTGGTCGCTTACCTGCTTTAAACCAGCCTGTACAACTAAATTTATAATATGGCATGCACACCGTTGATAGAAGAAATAACCTCCATCTTGCGGGATATTTCTTGCAACAAACAATGCAATAGAGCTAGTATTTGCAGATGCATTATCAAATGTGATTGAAAGAATGCGATGCGTGATTTCATAAGTTTCTAAAACTTCCATTATGACATTAAAAATGTTTTCTGCGGTATGTGCAAAATCCATAGGACGAAAACCAAAAATTCTTTTTGTTATCCTCCAATCAGAATCTAAATAGTGTCCCGTGACACATAAATAGTCCTGTTTGGAACATGCATTCCAAATATCAGAAGTTAATGCAACAAAGACACTTAAATGTTGTATTTCAGCAACTAAGTCATCCCTTTCGGTTTTAAACAATCGTATCAAATCATTTCTAGTGGTGGTTCTAGAAACAGGTTCATATTGGGGGTTATATGCAGATGTGATTAATTCTTTATAAAATGGACTCTCACCAATATTGATCGGTTGATCAGTTTGTGCAATGTATCGTGCCAAGCACTCTCTAGCGTGCATGGCGTCGAACTGCCACGACTTAACGGACCCGTCTGGGTGTCGTTGAAGCTGTGTCTTGGTTGTAGTATCTACCTGTCCATGTGCAGGCATACATTTGTGCGTATGCCGTCTCAAATGTCCGGTTCCCCCCGTACTTGTAGCAGAATTCTTATGGCAAAACTTACATTTAGCTCTGAGGCCAGACGCCCCGTTTGGGAGTGTCATTTGGACTATGTTGAAACATTGCCACACATCTGATGTTAATTTTCTGGGACGTGACGTTGGTGTAATGCCGGAACCAGAAGGTCCCGCTTGAGTATGGGTCGGTTCTGAAATATCAAATTCATCGTTGAGCATATTCAAACCGTCCGGAAAATAAGGCTGCTGGTTAGGATCCATTATCTGAATAAAAATATGAGCACTATAGTAGTTAATAGTCAAATTAAAAATCAATATTTACTAACAATAATCTTAATTTACTAACAATAATTACTATAACTAATACGACACTTACAATAATTTATTTACTTAAAAAACAAATTAAATAAACAAAAAAAATCATAATCTACTAACATAAAATTTTAAATTCACTAGTTCACTACTACAAATAAAATTGATAAATTTACTAACATAATATACTAACATAAAATTAATGATTTGAACCACTACTCTTAAATTTACTATCATAATCTACAAATGAAAAAAATTTAATTTATGAAAAAAACAATATCAAACGTAATTACTACACTTAACATTTATCATTTACTTATTACAAAAAGTAATTTCAGTAATACAAATTAACTTTCTAAATTTATTAATAACAAATATTAAAATTACTACTAAACTTAAAAATCTTAATAAACTAAACAAATAATATTAACATTAAAGCCCAAAAATTGATAAACTAACTAACTAAATAGATAATGCTTTCATTAAGTAACTCAAATCTAAATATAAACATATAAATTTACTATGAGAATATGTTAGACCAAAAGTAATAACAAAATTGTACCTTTAAAATTTGGTGTGTTGGTGGAAAACGTAGAGAATTTTGTAGAGAGAGTAATAACCAAAATGAATGAAAAAGTTTAGAGAATTGGAGAATATATTAGAGATTGAGATTTGAGAGAATGAGAGATTGAAAGAATGATAGAGAGAGTTAATGGAAAATGAAATGGATGGAAGTATTTATAGAAAAATTTGATTTGTGGGTCAAAATATAATTTAAAAGATTGTAGGGGGGGTTTTGGTAATTTTAATTTCCTCCAACGGCTAGAAATCAATTCCAGCCGTTGGAGATTTTTTGAAAAAATAAAATAAAAAATATTTGGGCCGAACGGACCGGCTGACCGGTCCGCCTGGCCGGTCCGACAGGCCTGGCACGCCAGATTGACGTGCTAGGCGGGCCGGCCTGTCGGACCTCCTCCCAGCGGCCCAGCACGCGGCCTGACCCTCTTCCTTCACGGGCCGGCCGGCCCATTTTTACACCACTAATGTTATGTAAAATATTTATCTAATGTATCTATTGTATAATAATATTTGTGAGTATGAACATAAAGTTGAAGTATTCTTGTTTTATATAGTCCTTAGTCCGTAGACTTCACTGTTACTCACATGACTTCATTTTCCTTATGTAGCATCCGTTAATTAATGTCTAATTGTTTTGAATTTCCTTCACCGATCACCATGCACGTGAGTGTAAATTAATATCCTTCAAGTGATCCGCGTTTCTCAGGTGTGAAACTGTGAAAGTATCAATTGATCGAGAGCCTTATAAAGTTATAATACTTACCAGGAACCGAGCGTAATAACATTTGAGATGAATAGTTACGACTAAAAGCGGCTCACTCATTGATATTTATGAGTATTTTTTATTGGGTAGTATTACGGCATAAGATAACAATCAATTTATTATTATTAAAGAAAAATAGTAACTGCATTTATTGTAATAAGACAATAAATATAATTATTGATATATGTTTTTCATGAAAATAGTGAGATATACCATTTTTTTTATTGTGTGTTGTGATTATGTCACCGGTTTAATAACTTAAGTTTAAAATGTACCTATTATGGTGAACTACTCAAGTTGCTCATAAACTTAAATTTGTAAAAGTTAACTTTCTGAACTCGTTTGTATCTCTCCAAAAAAATTGTATGAAAAACTCATCCCTCTCTCACTCCAAAAAAGTTTATCTTTTCAGATTCTGCATAAGAAGGTAATAAATATTTATGATCTGGTGTACACTCTTTTCTGTTTTCATGCATTTTAGATATTTTACATTTTGTGTCGGTTAACAATGTATACATTCCTTATTATATGTTGTTTCAGTCTTTGTAAGAACATGTATGAACATTTAATATATCCGAACTTTTTTCATGCGTACTGAGAATATATAAAGAAGAATCGAGCTTAATTTATATTGGACTGAGCTTTTTTATATTTGAAAAAAAGCTCGATTATTTGAAAAAAAATACTCGATAATTTGGACAATATTCTCGATCCATTACAAGAGTTCTCGATCCCTTACAAAATTTATCGATCCTTTACAAAAAAGCTCGACCCCTTACAAAAAGTTCTGGATCCCTTTAAAAAAAGTTCGATCCCTTAGAAAATGTTCTCGATCCCTTAGAAAAGTTCTCGATCCCTTAGAAAAGTTCTCGATCCTTTACAAAAAAGCTCGACCCATTACAAAATAGCTCGATTATGTACAAAAAAGCTCGATCAATTACAAAAAAGCTCGAGCCATTTAAAAAAGCTCGATTCTTGTTTAAATAAGCTCAGCCACACTAAAAAAAAGGATCTATCCCTTACAAAAAATATTCTATCCCTTACAAAAAATGTCTTATCCCTTACAATTAAGAAATATTTTTAATTCTTAATAATTGTAAATGTAATATATATTTTTAATTTGTTAATAATGGTTTGTGATGATGATTTTCACAGGACAATGGATCGGGTGAGAATAGTCTTATTTTACAACGGTCGATGGAAGCAATTACCTGATGGAAGTCAGAGGTTTTTTGGTTCCGATAACCAAGGAATGTATGTGTCAAAGAATATGACTTACGAAGAACTGGTGTCGATCATGCAAACCATTGTGAAGTACGATGTGAACAAATACATTGCTAATCTACAATCTATATCAATCGTTCCCGAGACAATATGTCGCACATTTATAAGAAACAACAATAATGTTTTGTTTATGCTAGGGGAAGATAGGGTGATCCCTCAAGTATGTGTTAGTCTAATTGAGAGGGCATCAAAAGATGTGATAGCTGAAGATATCTCTGCTCGTGAAAACACCCAACAATTTCGATCGTTTAGTGGAAGCAACCAGTTGTTCAGTGAAAGAAGTGGGATCGAAGGGCAACAAAACATGTGTGGTGGCCCACCGGAAGTAGCCGACCATGGTAATATAACTGGACCTCAATTCAACGATATCTTTGGTTGTCAAATTGAGATGAATGATAGGCAGTACAACTACCAATACAATGATATGTACAATGACATTAACAATGATCAGAACAATGAACCGAATGTTGGGCCAATCCATGAGGTGGATAATGAGGTAAATTTGCTTCTGGTAGATAATGTAGCGAATAATGAGGAAGATAAAGAACCTGTTCAAACGGAAAAATGAATTGTAAGACGTTTACACATATGTAGTTCTAGTGCAACAGATATAGCTGGGACCTAATGTAACTGCAGCTGATTCTGATAATGCCACAACGTGGGTTATTCCAGAAGCAGAATCATACTCGTTTGGTATGAGTGGAAGCAGGAACTTGGTAGAAGATGAACATATATGCATGATATACAAAGGGCAATTTTTTCCTGCTAAAAAGGATTTAAAGAGACTGGTTGGGCATTTTGCAATGCGACACAACTTCGAGTGGAAAGTGAAAAGGTCGAATAAGACAACGTTACATCTAGTTTGTTTGATGGACAACTGTACGTGGAAGTTAAGAGCGGTGAGGAGAGATGAATCGATATACTTCCAAGTAAGAAGTTTTGTCAACAAACACACTTGTCCGTTGGAGGAGATTCACATCGACAAACTAGTGCAGTCATAATTGGAGAAGTGGTTACACCTAGATTGCAACAACATGATGGTCGACTAATGCTTCTAAAGGACATAATCATCGACATGAAAACAATGTATGGAATCCAAATCATGTATAATAAGGCACATCAAGCACTCAATTATGCATTGTCACTAACCTATGGAACACATGAGAAAACCTTCCAATTGCTGCCAACATTTGGTTACGTGTTGGAACAAAAAAATCCCTGAACAATCACTGACTTATAGTGCGACGGAGATGGTAAATTCCTGTACTTTTTCATATCGTTGGGTGTCTCACTTAGAGGATTTCGGAGGTGTATGTGTCCAGTTATTGCCATTGATGATACCCATTTAAAAGGAAGATTCGGGGGTACAATGTTTATTGCAACTGCACAAGATGAGAATGAACAGGTTTATCCAATTGCTTTTGAGTACGGTGACTTAGAAAACAACCTATCATGGGAGTGATTTTTGGATTGCTTGAAATGTGTTCTTAGCCATATAGATGATTTGGTATTCATTTCTGATCGACTTGCAAGCATTGAAGTAGAGATTTCTAAAATATTTCCTTATGCCACCCAAACCATATGTTGCTGGCACTTTTCAGAAAATATTAAGAAGCGATATCACAGAAAGGATGTTGCCGCAATAATGGATAAAGCAGTCCGATCGTACACCGAATTAAAATATAACAAGCACATGAAAGAGTTACGAAACTTGCACCCGAATGCATATGATTATGTAATTGATGATGGTCCATATAAGTGGTCTGGTGTACACTGCCTCGACAGAAGGTACAGGGTGATAACAACAAATGTTGCAGAATGTATAAACTCATGCCTAAAATTTGCACGACAACTGCCTATATTGACTTTGACAGAGTTCATTAGGAATATACCGGTTGGACAAACACTTACTGACGCGTACTCGGTTCCTATTATGTCGGTTGGACATCCTTCCACTTGGATTGTGCCATCTGACATCGCTGAGATGGTGGTTTTGAATCCAATCTCTAAGAGACAAGCAAGCCGATTGATGGCGGGTCGACATATCTCTTCTTCAGAGAGGACAAATACACAGAACTGTCAGAGATGTGGACAATCAGAGCATAATTTCAGGAGATGTTCTAACCCAACTTTGATTAATGAAGATCCGAATAGATTGTTCATGAGGAATACAGGCACATGTGTAGCATCTATCATACAGTTGGCCACAACAGACAGACGTGCCCTACTAGAGACTCCACTATGGAATGATTTGAGGCGTTATGATGATGACATTGTGATAATTTGTACTCGTATGACTTGTTCATTAACTTAAATTCAATTTTAATTAAATAGGATTTCCAATTTGTGTTATACTTGTGATTTATGACAGTTGAAAAGGAAACAAAAATTAAAATTTAATTTAATTTCCTTTGAATTGTTTATTTACACGAAAATTAGTACATATAAATAAGAATTACTACATAAATCTAAACGGGTCGGGGAGTTAGAAAAATCTCAACTGTCATCTTCTCCTGAATGATCTCCATATCGTCTTCCTACCAATCGAACTCCTTCCTGTCTGCCAGTAAGTACTCGATCAATCTCAATATGTGGGGACCACAGTTACCCCTACAGTTGGACAGATTAACATGCATTAATAAAACAATAGATTTTTAATAACACAATCTCAAAGTTGATGTAAACAAAATGTCTTACGATTTTTTCTATTGGGGGTGTTTCGAACACCACGCTGACTGAGAAGGGTTTATTCTTCTTGGCAAAGGTCTCACGGGCAGCCGGTCACGCAGTATGAAACCCGACCTAATGCAATATCGAGGGCAAAAACCAACGCAAGGGGACTACCTACTGCTTCCGGATATTCACTGCAACATCCTGTCTCCAGGGGTCGAGTATAAACATCTTTCAGGAGGTGAGGTCGACGGTCGCCAAGAGCCAATGTTGGCGCCCAATGTTGCATGGTATCATGACCTGTAAACGTAACAATAAGGTGTTAGTATGTACAAAGACATTTATAATATAAAATTACAAACCAAGTAACACTTACCATGTCAACCTCGTGCCACAGACGGCTTCCAATCAGAGCACCACCGCGCACCGTCATAAGGTCGTCATCGGTCCACCAGGACCTGAGCACATTCCACAGCGCCATGGTGATCTCCCCGCGAGCATCACAAGGCATCATTCTCCTGTACTGGTGCTCAAGTAATGATTGTAGAAACATTTGATCGACAAAAAAATATTAATGTTTTACAAATTAATTTACAAACATGTGTAATCATTCCTTTTTAAATACTTAAAAAAACCACGTATTCAATATGTTGATCATTTGGTTGTACGCCCCCGAGAATGCTCGTTGACGCTTCCAAAGAATATGGAGGACGCTTCCATATACTGGGAATATATACACGTAATAAAGTGTTAGGAATGTATCATTACTAAAACAAACATAAAATAGAAAATTCCCGCTCGTACGTACCTCGTCCTTAAAGTCCATGAAGTTGGTCTGCATCCGATGGAACCATGCATTATCAACTGGGTCTAGCACGTCCACATCACGTCTGCATTAATTTTCCATTAGCTATACAATTATTTAATTGAACAAAAAAACCTGCCACCTAAATAGAAAAAAAAATTACTTACCATTCCCCGTTTATGTTCTTCTTGAAGTCTTGGTAAGCCTTCAACTGGTCACTATCCACCAGTCCGTGGGGATCAAAACGTGCTCCACCGGCTGAAGTATTACCCTCACCCTCTTCGACCGGCAGGGATCTGTGTACGGGTTGAGCACCTGCCAACCGCTCTTCAGTATGTGCCTCTCCAATCGAACTCCTCCCGTTGGGGTGTGTGGCGATGAGGAGCTCTATTCCCTCTACGGTTGGATCGATGTAGGGGTGGATAAAGGAGGGGTAAGTGCCGCTCAATCAATAGGAGAGGTAGAGGGGAGGCTGCTGCTTGATCGAAGGGGGTGGTTATCGGTCGATCAATGAGGGAAGTAGAGGGAGGCGACGGCTGCTCTATCAGAGGGGGCGACTGTTGCTCGATCGGAGTGGATGGCTACCGCTCGATCGATGGGAGGTCCAACAGATCTGTTGTACGTGTAACATGCCCTTTATCTCCATTACGCTGGTGAGACTCATTCTCCGAAACTGCCCCTCCAGTACGTGGATCCTCCCGATGTCCACTAGTCCTGGCTGTCCCCCCGGTATACCCACATGTCCTGTCTCCGGGAGTAAAGTTTAGATCAGGACCAAGTGGACCATCCCGGTGCATATGTGTCCTGAAGCCCTGAAGCCCTCTGATCAATGCGAGCAACTTCCAATATTGTTGCTATCGATCCTCCTCGCTCTTCTGGATCATATCCATCAACTCCAGGTGCAGCAGCTGTCGATCATTCTCACTCTTCCAGAGGGCTTTACATAACTCGTTGAACTGATGTTTCCATGGGGCCTGAAATCATGTTAACATTGTTAGTACTAAAACAATCAAATAGGTCATGTTAATAAAAACAAAACTATCATCTCAACTTACCTCCCCATCACGTCCAACGCCTTCATGGGAATCCCCTTTAGATGCAGCAGGTTCGGGGGTGGTAAATCGAACCCTTTTATGCCTCACTCATCGATGAGACGGCTCAGATCCGTCAATGTCCATGGCACTAGAACCCGGACCAGATGGGTCAGAAGCCTCTATCTCACTGTGCCTCTTACCCTCACCCTCCTTCTCGAAACCCTCTCCATTGCTCCAGCCAGTGGTAGTCTGATCAGGGACAGTCGAAAGGTGAACTCTGTCCTTTACATACAGGCTCCTCCCTCGCTATGGCCTGCAAAGTACGGTGCCTCCATCTCAGGTGGGCACGGTTTCCTTCCTCGCAAACATCTGAAAGCTTAGTTAAAGGAATGTCATTGTAAACATAGTAACAAATATAACGATTAACAAATTATATAAATACCTTAGCACTGAAAATCTTGACTAGCTACTTCTCTCTAGGTTATTTGGTCAACTCTCACTTCAACATACGAGGAGAAAACTTCGTAACCCTCCTGGTGCTGAACTGGACTCCTAGTTCAGAGATCACCTCGAAAGCAAATATCTGCATCAAAGATAAGTACGATTAGAATCCAAAAAATTTAGGCAACGAAATATAAAGTACACGTTGTAATTCAAAGTTCTTACCAAGAGGGCATGCGACAGATCGTAGATGTTGTACCCCTCCACGGTATGTACAACAGTGCCTTGTGATTGCTGGCGTCTCTCCTCACGTCGCCGGGGTAACACATACTTGAATGACAAAATAGAATGCCTATAGACATGACACCACCAACCGAAACTGTCCAAATGGAATCTTGAATCTCTCATCCACCCCCATCAGTATCCAGTTCAACATGTAGATGAGGCACAACTTCACAGCATCGTACGCCTCCTGAAACTCTCTGATGGTAAGAACAACCCTCAACTCTTCCAACGATACATCATTGGCTCTAGGAAAGTACCTCTGATATATGTCATTCTCCACTGCAGCATACAGGCTCGAGTCCGGTACAACTCCAAAACGTAATCCGGTAATGAGGTAAAATTCCACATTCGAAAACCTCACCACATGGTTCCTTAACAAGAACTGCAACTCATTTGTTGGCCCGTTATAGTCCAACTTTCGCAACAACAGCTGATGGATAACACCACTCGAAAACTTCATCTCCCAGTGTATCGACATGAAATGCTCGAAACAGGACGCCCTGAACCGACGCCGATCCTCAACAGTAAAATCTTCAGGGACCCGGTTCAGTGCATCGTCTATACGGGTGAGGGTTTCAAAATGGTCGTGTCGAGCCAATTTTCCCTTAAACCAATCTCCCTCTAGGGTTTTAAGGAAATCCTTCAACATGCTCACCATCTGCAATGTCATAGAAACAATACATAAGTAAACTGGAAAAAACTCGGTTCTATGAAATATATTCTCGATCATTTGTTAATATTCTCGATCATTTGATAATATTCTCGATCGTTTGAAAAATATTCTCGATTATTTGAAAAAAATTCTCGATCCTTTGATAAAATTCTCGATCCTTTGAAAAATTTCTACATCCTTTGAAATATATTCTCGATCCTTTTAAAAAATCTCGACCCTTTGATAAAATTCTCTATCGTTTGAAAAATATTCTCGATCCCTTTTAAAAATCTCGATCATTATAAAATATTCTCGATCGTTTGAAAAATAATCTCGACCCCTTTAACAAATTCTCGATCCCTTCAAAATTATTTTCGATCCTTTAAAAAAATTATAGATCCTTTGACAAATATGTTCGATTCTTTGAAAAATTTTCTCGATTCTTTGTAAAAAAACCTCGATTTCGCTTAAAATTTTCTCGATTTAGATAATTTTCAAAATAAAAAATCCTCAATACCCAGAATTTCATTTTCCTCGTCACACATTCAACCTCATTTCAAACTCTAACCTAAACCACAACTATTCTCAGATCTCTTTTTCAACCCTAATCTACAATTTCAATCAACAAAACACAAGTCTAATATGCAATGACAAGTTATCAACAACAGAATCGAGAAAAAAAAACAATATGAACTTACCTCTGTCAATCGCAAGAAATCTTGTGTATTCTCTCGTTCTGGTCACTTCGCCTTCGATTTCATTGCCGTCGATTAGCTTCTCGTCGATCTCTTTCTCACTCTTGCTTTTTTCACACTTTGAAAACGACAACTTTCTCTCTTTTTCAATAATTCGGGGTATTTTTATCCGATCACGTTAAATGGTGTCTTTTAAACATACATTAGTAAAGTGGTGATATTTGCACAACACCCCACCAAATAGTGCCATTAATTTTTCGAGCCTTATGTTTTTATTTCTCTTTTTAGTAATAAAGTGGTTATAGGGTATAGGTTAACACTATCCTTCTTTATTTTACATGGTTCTTGATGTTTTATATTAAAAAATATATGATAATATATCCAAACGGAAGTGTTGAATATTATTTTTAAGTTTGCATGGGGCATTCAATAAAAGCATTACATCTAAGAGAGCCATCACCCAAAGGAGATAGGTTATTTAAAAGTCATATGTTTTTACCGTTTGACTTGATTTAAGGTTTTAAGTTAATGTTACATTATCCGCCCGAAGGTGATTTTGTTGTATTATATTTCAAAATCTTAAAAGAGTAAAGTCATGAATAGTTTTGACTTATTCTTGGTTTTATTTATTTATACCTATTGTTTTATGATTGTTTTGATGTTATGTTATTTTACATCATATTGCTCACTTCACTTTTAATATAAGTGTTCGTTTGGTTGAGCTTTCTACTGGCTTAAAAGATTTACGAACGTCTATTTGGATTTTTTAGAATTGTTTGGTTGAGCTTTTAAGAATGTCAATTTTTAATTGAGTAGAGGCTAATAGAGTTTAATACTGATGAGCAAAATGGCAAGTATGAAAAATGGAAGAGGACAAATAACTTGAGTTTGAAAATTATAAGAAGATCAATTTTTGAGTCTATGAAGGATGTCAAAGTTCGTAATTCTGTTTGAAATTTCCAAACCCTGTTTGGAAATTCTAAACTCGGTTAGGAATTCCTAACTTTGTTAGGCATTCACGCTAAAATTGAGATTTCAAACTACACAACCTAGTCAAGACCCAAATATTGTCATCACTAAACCACACACACAATCATAACAATCAGAATGCATAAAGCCAAAAACACCAACCAGTAAACTGCATATAATTTCACGAACTATGAACCCAACAATATCAAAAATCTATAATTGTAGTATTGTTTCTCATAAATCTTCAACTATTAGTGTTCTAAAATTACTATTAGGATTCAGTTAATTTAAATATCGACCCAACTTCTATCCAAACAAAAATTATATCCAAAATCTCTATCTGAATTCTCTATATAAACCTCAACCTCTACATTGAAACTATTCATAAATATCCTTTCCATTCCATCACTTTCTTTCTCCTCTAATCTTCTCTGCTATTTTTTTCAATACTTTTATGTGTTTCTAGATAAGCCATGGCTGGAGGTTTCGATATTGTCCATGGCAACAAGGGTGTTGGGAAACAGTACCCTGGAAAGTTAACTTGGTACGTTAAAATTACTTACATTATTGCTATATAATCGAGGATAAACTGTGCTATATAATCGGACTCATTAATAGCTCAAATGATAACACTTGCAACCATAAGTCCATCATTTATCTTAGGACTGAGATAGATTCTCTGATTGTTTTCAAGTGAAAACTTTTATCCATTGACGGTTCTGGATAAAGTATCTCATTGTGATCCTATTCAATGCACCCAATGCACTAGATTGTTTTGTCCAAAGACATCACACTTTGATGATTTTAGACTCATCACAACACATTTGATCTCACTCAAATGTAAGTAATTTTAACGTACCAAGTTAACTTTCCAGGGTACTGTTTCCCAACACCCTTGTTGCCATGGACAATATCGAAACCTCCATCCATGGCTTATCTAGAAACACACAAAAGTACTGAAAAAATACCAGAGAAGATTAGAGGATAAAGAAAGTGATGGAATGGAAAGGATATTTATGAATAGTTTCAATGCAGAGGTTGAGGTTTATATAGAGAATTCAGATAGAGATTTTGGATATAATTTTTGTTGGATAGAAGTTGGGTTGATATTTAAATTAACTGAATCCTAATAGTAATTTTAGAACACTAATAGTTGAAGATTTATGAGAAACAATACTTACAATTATAGATTTTTGATATTGTTGGGTTCATAGTTCGTGAAATTATATGCAGTTTACTAGTTGGTGTTTTTGGCTTTAGGCATTCTGATTGTTATGATTGTGTGTGTTGTTTGGTGATGACAATATTTGGGTCTTGACTAGGTTGTGTAGTTTGAAATTTCTATTTTAATGTGAATGCCTAACAGAGTTAGGAATTCCTAACCGAGTTTAGAATTTCCAAACAGGTTTGGAAATTCCAAACAGATATAGGATTTCCTAACTCTGTTTGGAATGCCTAACTCCTGCTTGGAATGCTCAACTATAATGAGGTGTTTTTTAATTAGGAAGACTTCAGTTATAACATGTGTATTGATTTGAATTTTTTTAATGGTTTTATGTAATATTTCAGGATAATAAAATGAGAGAAGAGATTGATTAAAACTATTGCAGTAAAAATGTAGTTGTTGCAGGAATTTTTCAATGTAACTGACAGGAATATATTTCATCTAGTGATAATGAATATATGTAGATTTTGAATGTAACAAACTGCAGAATTTTGTATGCAGATTTTTATTTTCTTAAAAACTATTTAGACATCAAAGCAACTATTTTTGTATGCATATGCTAAAGTGTTACCAATGTAACTGGCAATTTGATAAGAATACACTTCTACTTTTATCTGTCATACCAGACATGTAATTTTTCAAGATGTAATTTATCTACATGTACTTTGACAATTTTTTTCAATGTCATTTTGATGGCAGACCAGGAAATTTGAATAATTTTGATTGCAAAAAAGAGTATGTAAACCTTACAGCAACCAAGCTTCACAACAATGTAATTAAGAATGAAATCAATCAAATGTGCCAAGCAACACTACTTTACATTACATAACACTGTCAACATTATACAATGCTGTCAAACAACATTTGCATTACACAATAATTGATCAACACTTTCATTATGTTTTTTCTACTCTTTAAACATTGATCAACATTTGTTTTTCTTGCGAGTCTCCGTTGTGACACATAATGAGGTTCTCGTATTCACAACTTCAGATGGTGCTAAAACCTTTGGTGCATTAAACAAGAACTTTATTTTGATGGAGAATTCATTTGGATTAACAATAACAAGACAATATATGATGTCTTGTAATGATTCATACGAGGTTTCCCTTGAAACTGAAATTACTCTTGACTTTCCAGATTGATACTTGAACTTTCCACCACTTTCACTTCATTCCTCATCGTATCAAACAACAAACCAAACTTTATCCATGTAACCCACCTTTCAAATGAATAAGAAATTAATGATTAAATTCCAAAAACAAATATTTTAAACTCATGGTACAATGAATTTATAAAATATTCTAAATCCAAACTTTGTTTAATCTGAATGCTGCTGGGAATTCCTAACTGCGTTGAGAATTTCTAATTTTGTTGGGAATCCCTAACTGCGTTGGGAATTCCCATCTCAGTTAGGAAATCTTAATGTTGTTTGAAATTCTCAACGCAGTTAGGAAAACTGTACTGAACGCTTTTTTTTATTTAAAAAAAACTACCAATTATCTAGATTTAATACAACAATGAAAAATTAACCACTCCAATATCAAATTCACACAAGACTCATGCTCTTTATCATTCATGTCAACTATTTTGATAAAAAAAAAGCAACCATAATGCTCAAATTAAACTAAAAAAGATATTCAGACAAGAAAGAAACTTTAAATTTATGTATTAAATTTAAATTGATCACACAAATATCAAATTCAAACAAGACCCATGCTCTATTATATTCATGAAAACTATTTTCATAAAAATAAACAACTCTAATGCACAAATCAGAGTAAATAAGAGATTCAAAATAGAAATAAACTTTAGAGTTATGTTTAAACTTTAAATTGGTCAAAACAACATCAAATACACACAAAACCCATGCTTTATTATGTAAATGTAAACTATTTCCACAAAAATAATACACACATTCAATTAAATCTGAGATTGAAGATATGTGTAAAGTATAAAAGTTTAAAAAAAAACCCACCTCAAAGCTTGAATAGAAGGAACCCTGGTGGTGCATGGATGAATAATTTCGAGTTGTTCAATGGTGGAGAATGTAAATAATTACTACAAATTCGAAATGAAGGAAGAGAGAACAAATATATATATATATATATATATATATATATATATATATATATATATATATTGGAGAGGAGAATGGGAGCGAAACTGAGATGGTGGTGTGTTGTGGTGGAGAGAGGTGGAAATAAGAGGAAAAGAATGAGAATGATAGGTATAGATTAATGGGTAGGTTAAGTAGAAATGAAAAAGTGAGTAAACAAGGGTATAATAGTACTTACGTATCAAAAAAGAGTTAGAGTTATAAGTTTTTAAAAGAGTGGTGCTATTGACCCCCACTACTGAACTATTTATGTCCCAATTTCTAAAATTTTAATTTAATTATATAAAATTAAA
Source organism: Dipteronia dyeriana (assembly GCA_032871835.1). Classification (NCBI taxonomy): domain Eukaryota; kingdom Viridiplantae; phylum Streptophyta; class Magnoliopsida; order Sapindales; family Sapindaceae; genus Dipteronia; species Dipteronia dyeriana. The sequence goes on along the minus strand of CM065299.1, from coordinate 12,190,485 downwards.
TGGTTTCATTAAATTTTTTAATTTATTTCCTGAATTACCCTTTTACATATTTTCAAACTTAATGCATCACATATCTTTAAAAAAAAATTACACTTTTCTAATATTTATATACAGCTTTCTCACATCCATATTTATTTATTTTTTCTTATTATCATGGTGAAGCCATCCTCATTAGATGAAGTTTTTTTTCCTGTAATCAATTGAATTGTTGGTGGTAGATTGTGAGTGTGATATTGATCATTTCATGATTTTTTTTAGCGATTGAATTAGAATTTTGGTGTGGTTTCGTTTCGTTAGAGATTATGTTTTCTTGGTGTGAATACAGATCACTGAATGCATAAAAACTCAATCAAATGAAAAAAATACTAAACATAGGAAATATGAGATTGAGATTTGAAGAAAAAAAACAAAATTAGTAAACATTCAATGATTTAAAATAATCTATGTTATTAGAGTTTTGAAATAAGGAAAGTGATACTAAATATAGAAAATATAAGATTGAGATCTGAAAAAAAATATAAACAAAAATAGTAAACATTCAATGATTTGAAATAATATATGTTATTAGGGTTTTGAAAATAAGAAAAGTGGGGGGTTTTATTAGTTTTATTTTGTACAGTATTGTTTTTAATAAAAATTGTATGTCTATTTAAGTATTTTAATAAAGAAAAAAATGAATACTAAATATTTAAAAATGGGGTGTTAATAGTTAGTTCTCAATAAAACCTAAGTATAAAATGGGAAGTGGGCAACCACTATATTAAAAGTGGATGTGCATTAATATATTGAAAATTTCAATATATATATTATTCAAAAAATGGTATGTTTTTTTTTTTTTTGCATTTGTTTTTAGTGTCACCAATATAGTCATTCAATTTTAGCAAGATCAATTGTTAGTCTTATTAGTACACCATTTGCAACCATATAAGGTTGATTCTCGCTAATTTGGACCACCTTCTATCTAGAATCTCTTTGTTTTTTTAGCAAGATCAATTGCTATAAACTATTAAACTAAACATTCAATTTCTATAATTGGTTGGTTCTACAATAAATGAATATTTCAACTAAAACTGTACTAAACTTCTAACTTTTATTTAAATAAAAAAAATAAATTTGTTATAATTTTCCCCAACAGACATTTATATTCTTTTTGTTTATATTCGATCCAACCTTATTTAGACGGATTTTTGTTTTCTTTTAGGTATACCTAGCACAAATGTGCCATATGTCATGTACAATAGTCATCTAATGAATATTTTGTATATTAATATTTGTGAGTATGAACATAAAGTTGAAGTATTCTTGTAATATATATTGTATTTAAGTCATTAATTAGTCATATGATTTCATTGTCCTTATCTACCATTCGTTTATGTCTAATTGTTTGGAATTTCCTTCACCCATCACCATGCATGTGAGTCTAAATTAATATCCTTCAAGTGATACATCTTTCTCATGTGTGAGAACTGTGAAAGCATTAAGTATCACTTGAGAGCCTTATAAAGTTATAATACTCTGTCGAGGTTTTTTTTTTATTTGTTTGAATTTATTTGAAAATGACTTGCTTAAACGTTGTGATCGTTTTTCAAGTCATCTAAGATATGAAAAAGAGGTAAAAACTGATAGAATTTTATGTAATTATGTGATGTTATGGAATGAGTTTTTTAGTTTTCTAAAACGAATTAAACAGTAATTTAACTGAATTATCTGAACGTCCAATATGTTAATGTAATGGTAACAAAGAAAGAATGGTATTATTCATATCAAAAGGCAAAGAGGTTACAAAAATGGTGATCAAAGATTACATAAACAAAGCAGGCATGAGATAGGATAGCAGATTAAACACTAGACATGCTCGAGGGACCTCCATGCCCGGATCTAGTAGGATGGGCATTGTCACCTCCATACCCTTTGGTTAGAACCTCAAAATCTAGCCAATTGATGTCATCTTTAGGATTATTGGTCATGAAGGGAGAGTAATCTGTATCAGGCTAGGGGCCAACATCAGTCCCCTTAGTTAGGGTGCCGCTCTCCTCTCCAGCATGGAAGGCCACCATAGAGGACTTGGAAGGAAGCTCCTGGTGCATGGGATAAGGATCTTTCCCGATTGATTTGCAATAAGCCCCCTCACCTGACCCTTTGGTTTTTTATGGCTTACAGAGACTCATCTTTATGGTTTTTGATATTCATGTCCCATTTTCAGGAAGCCTCCCCTGAAGATCGCTTTTTACCACCGAAGAACATTCGAGCTGTGGCTAGCCCTCTCTCGAACTCCCTCAGAATGACAGCCTCGAAAGCTGGGGATCTCTTGTAACGATCCTGTAAAGTCCTCATTTGTTGATTGACTTATTTCGTAAACAAATCACATTTTTGGGGTATTATGTAAGGGTAGCTTAGGCTCTCAAGACCTCAAGAGGAGAAGCACCGAAGGTAAAATTCTTGTACTTACTTACTTTGAAGAGATAGTTGCACACACTCACAAATTCATGCATAACTTTAATTCTTATATGTTGAGTGTTTTCTTGTGTGCATTTTGATGACTATTATTGATTTATTTGTATCTTGTAATTAAATGTTTTATGTCATGTTTGGCATTAGAATAGGATGCATGTTTCATCACTCTTGAACTTGTTGAAATTGTATGTTTGAGTGTTGAAATCAGGTTGTGCGCTGGTGGTGCACTACTCGACCAGCGCACCTCACCAGCGCAACATTCCAGTGGAACGCCGCTAGTCATGCGCCACTGAGCTGACCATTGCACCCGCGCAAAGTTGAAAAAAGTGGGTGTGCGCTGGTGGTGCACTACTCGTCCAGCGCAAACACTCTAGTGGATTTGCACATGTGTTGCGCCACTGGGATACGCCACTCGTCCAGCGCTTGTTGTAAAAATAGGTTGTGCGCTGGTGGTGCGCTACTCGACCAGCGCACACAGAGTAAGCTGGAACGTTTTTTCCAAAATGACCTCACTTTGTTTGGATCTTATATATATAACTCAGTGCTTTAAGGTCGTGTAAGAGTTCATAATATCATATATTTTCCTTAGAACACATTTCAAAGAAAAAACTCTTCCAAGAACTCATTTTTAATCACTCAAAGCACTCCCATGTGCATCAAAACTTCATCTTGCATCATCTAAGTTCATTTAGAGTGCATCAATGGATAGGGTTGCTTCATCACATCTTGTTTGGTAAGTTCTTCACTATTTTCTTACAAGTTAAGTGTTTTACTTGCTAAACCTTCTCTTCAATTGTTTGTATGCTCTTAGAAAATTTTGTAGATACAAATTAGAGATTGTTGTGGTGCCATGATTGAGTGTTGTATTGTGATAGCTTTATATGATTGTTTGATCAATATTTAGCTAAGCTTCTTGAACATGTCATTTAGCTTTTGATATCTAGGATTGCATTAATTGTCATCTCATTATCCTAGATAAGCATATAGGGTTTCCTAGCCTTGTTTGTTCATTGAATATCATCATATATTCACTTAGGACATTTTATCTCTTCATTGAGAAGTAAGACTTGTGTTGCTTCCTGAAGTAGGTAGCTTAAATCACAAGCAAGATGAGCTAGGTTCACTTATACCGGGATTAGGTAGTGGTGGTGAATTTAAACCGGGATTAGGTTGTAATTCTCTTGCCATTAGTGGATTCGAGGTTCTAAGTGTGGCGCACTCATCAACCTGTGGTTTTTCCCATTTGGAGGGTTTCCACGTATATCTCAAGTGTCGTTTATATTTTCACATTTTTACACTTGTGATTTTATTGTAACTAGATAGGGGCATTTTTGTAATCTTGACCTTTAACGAAAATTGGGTAAATTTGTTTAAAATATATTCACCCCTCTTTAGATTAATATTAAACACACCATAATATTTGTTTCAGATCCACATTCCGGACTTCAAGGGTTGATCTAACCTCTTGAGAGAGCACCTCCATGCTGACTTCCTGCTGCTACTTCAGATCTTTAGCCAGTTGCTCATAATAGAGGCGAGCTTCCTCAGATGCCTGTTGCGACTCAAGCATGGCCCGTTGGGCAGAGGTAAGGGTGTCTCTGACAACTTGGGCCTCATCTTTAAGTTTGGCTACCGCCGATTCAGCCAGGATGGCCCTTGATTCGAGCTCAACGCTTCGTAACTCTGCCATCGCAATTCTTCCCTTCAGTTCAACATTATTCGTGGTGAGCTCCCTAAGAGTCACCTCAGCCACGAAGGCCCTACTCTAAGTGTTAGCTATAGTCCTCTTCAAGGCAACCTCAATGGTAGCATAATTCTTCAATTTCTTTTCATACTATTTGACTCTGGACGAACTGGCCGATGAGGACTTCAGGGCTTCATCTTTTTCAGCATATCAACTGAGATATCTCTGTAGCCTGCTTCTTCTAATAGGTCAGGACTAGGGATGACAATGGATCGGGTTCAGGTTAGGTCCTATCAGATCCAGACCCAGACCTAGACCTATAAAAAATATTTGGACCCAAACCCAGACCCATGAAATATTTTGGGTTCGGGGTTCGGGGTTCGGGGTTCGAGTTCAGGTCTGGACCCACGGGTCTTAAGCACACCTAGACCCGTCCCGAGGACCCATAAAATTTCCTGGGTCTGGATCTAGACCCACGAATCCACGAACCCACAAAACCTTTAATATACTATAAAACTCATTTTTTTTCGTTTTTCCTTTCTATTTTTATTTTTACCTATTCAATTTTTAACCCCTAAAACCTGTTCAATACATGAATAATTATAACTAATTTGATACAAATCGAATCAATAATCCATAAAGTCATAAACCAACATTAAACACATAGCATCCTAAAATAAACACAACTAGTTTAAAATCAACAATCTATAAAGTCATAAACAAACATTAAACATTACACACAATAGCATCCTAAAATAAACTAAACTAGTTTAAAATCAAGGACATAACAAATAAGCCATTAATCATCAATGAATCAATGATATTCATTCTTCATTTCCTCTCCACTTCCAATTTCCAAAGTTTCATTCCATCACTCAAGTTTTTCATAAAATGGTTGTTGATTCCTACAACATTAAATTTAAAATCAATTTAGTATATATTCAAATAATATCAAATAGTAATAAAAAATTCATGAAAACAAAATGAGTTTACCTCATCATCATTATTCATCGTCATCTTCCCCAAAATTAGAAACTTCAAATTTTCTTTCCAACTTTGAATCTAGTAAGAAGTAAAATATATGAATTAGAATAAAATAAGAAATAAAATTTATAATATAAAAATTTCAAAGAACAATGTAATAATTTTTATACCACTAAATTTGAACCATAACCAACTTTGAGCACACATTAATGCCTCAACTGTCTTTGGATGTAACCTGCTACGATAAGGACTCACAGATCTACCCCCAGTGTTGAAAGCCGACTCGGATGCAACTGTAGATACATGAATAGCCAAAATATCTCTAGCTAGGCAATGCAAAGTAGGATATTTAGATGCATTTACTTTCCACCATGTCAATATATCAAAATTCTCAACTCTTGGAATGACAGGTTCTTCCAAATAATATTCTAACTCTATCCTCACATGAATGGTAGTACAAGGAACCTCAATAATATACTGACCGAATCGAGATTTTTTTTTGGAGGACCTATTGTTAATTGAGATGGTGACACATGTGTAGGGTTACTTGATGAAGCTTGACTTGCTTTAGACTTTTGCTCATACTCTCCAACCATCCTGAACAAAACTTCTTGAATCTTGTTAATCTTATATGAAGATCCATCTCCATAGAGCGAAGGAAAGTAACATTCCACGACTTTCATTTTATATCTAGGATCCAAAATTATTGTCACAACCATAATACCATAAAATTTACTCCAATAGCTATCAAACTTGTGTGCTATAGATTATGCCATTAGTTTTATTTGTTCAAATGTGGATGTGCTCTATTCATTAATGGCATCCCTAATGTCACACACAGTTGGTAGATAATTATTGGCCGTAGGATATATGGTTCCTGAGAATTCTTTAGTGGCTTGATAGAACACATCAAGTTTATCACTTATCTCTTTTGCCAACATCCAATCATCTTTAGTTGGGACATTTTTATAATGTGAATCTTTATGTTTCAAACGAGGAAAAACAGTTTTGTACATTATAGCAGATCGAAGTGTGTAGAATTCCACCTCGTTTTGCAATCAAGTACCAACTTCCTAGTGCTCTCAATCTCTAATTGGTTTACAGTCTCAAAAAAAAATTCCTCTCTTTTAGGTGATGATGTCCAATAAGAAACACTAAAACGAATCCTTTCAACACTGTCACTAATCACATATAACCGATCTCTCACTATCAATTTCAATATATATGCAGAACAACGCATATGGAATATCTCTCCATTCAACACAAGTGAGACATCATAAATCATCTCTAAGAAAATACGAATCATAGCATTATTGGTGCTACAATTATCCACAGTTACAGTAGATAACTTATCGTGTCAAACTACACTTGTTGACTCTCGCAATAGTACGAGGTTGAAGTGGTAGTATAATGGCAATGTAAGGATCGTTCCCACAGGGATAAAGGTTATGATTACTCGAAATCAAAGGCTTGCAAACTATTTGAACAATTTAAAAACATGAGTTTTTAAGAGTTACAATAAAGTAAATTATCTCAAACACAAACTATATTCTCCAACACAACACTTAGAGAAACTTAATGAAAATGTGTTAGAACTCGAATCAGCTCAACCTTTCCCAATAACACACTTGACTCTTATGACTTCTAATTCGTTCGTTTAAATACTACAGGTTCATATTCCCTAAACAAACTTTAACCTCTCTCGATGTATTTAGAGATAGTACCCATATATACCCGAAATCTTTCTCAAGCAATCCGGACAATATATATATATCCATTAAGCACTTGGAACACAAATTGAACCCTATACGCTAGCCTAGTGGTTATAGCACTTTCTAGTCAAGCATAGTGAATGTTTATCTAAGCATTGTCAAATGCGTATCCTCTAGATACTTAGCATCTAACTATGGATCAATTACAAAGTGATCGATTAAGCAAAATCCTTAAGCATTCAAAACATTCATATAGCTTCACAAGCACAAATAGAGAAATCAAAGAGACAACCATAAATAAATCAAGGGTTAAGCATCATCTTGTTCTAACACAAGAATATTTAGCTTATACTATACAAAAAGGCCATAGATGAGCTAACATCAATACACTCCATGAACAATACAAAGAAACTAAAGATGAGAAAAGTTAAAGAGATAAAACTAACTTATAGACTCCTTCTCTTGAAGCTTGAGCTTCAATAGCTTCCTTTGATCAACCAAACCTTGCCCTAGCTGCTCCAAACCTTGAAGAACTCAGGCCAAAACCTAGAGAGGATCTCCAAGAACGTGGAGAGAAAAATCTGGTCTAGTGTGTGTCTAATTTTCAAATCCCCTTTCTCTCTCATCTATCTTTTTCTTTTACAGACTTTCAAGAAGCTCCCCACTTGTGTAGGAGGGTCCCAAAGACATCCCTTTAGCTTTTAGGAACATCTCCTTACCTTACCCAATCAGAGACAAGAGAGGGGGCCCCACAATGAAACACTTACTATGTTCGTGAAACAAAGTATTCATAATCTGCCTTGAAACATGGTTCGTCGTGTGGTTCGCTTTGACACGGCGTACTGCATAACAATATGATTTGAACTACTGCCAAGAGATGTGGTCCGTCGTGCGGTTCACATGTTCTTCTGATGTACCGCATATGGAGCTTCTTGCACCTACTGCTCTATGATGTGGTACGGGATACAGTTCGCATCAACACGGTGTAACACACTTCACTCCAGTGCATCTGTTGTCCTATGATAAGGTACGGGATGCGGTTCGTATCAACTTGGCGTACCGTATGTCTCACTCATTTTCAAGCATGAATCTTTGTTTTAGCCCCGAATTCTCCCGGTTTCGTATAAAGACAACTCCTAAATAAAGGGGACCTGTTTAAGCAATTAGGAACATCAAAAGATGGAATTTGTAAAGAAAAAGAGTGTAGAATTATACAAAATGCCGGGTACGTAAAGCATAAAAACAAGCTTATTAATAACTTGTGTTCGATATTCCAATCATGTAAGCACTCCATCATAACATCAACAAGCATCTCAGAAGTGTATGGACATGGAACATATATAAACCTATGAAAGCGAATAGCACAATAAACATTAAAACTATCAATCTAATATACTACCACTAAGTCACTAACCTTACTAATTTTCACATATTAAACTACTAAATTCACATAATAAAATAGTTAAAAAGATTAATGTGTGATATCGTACCTTATGATTCGACTTTGTAAAGTCCAAGAATTATCAACAAAATGTGTCGTGATAGCCATGAACCCTTTCCTTTGATTATGAGATGTCCACATATCGATAGTAAGTGCAATCCTACCCTTATTTTTCTCCAATAAACCTTTTAATTTAACCCTCTCATAATCATAAATTTGTAGTATATCACTCTTAAATGTATTCCTAGATGGTATTTTGAATAATGGTTTAGCCCTTCCCATGAACCTACGTCCCCATGAACCTATGAAACCCTGAATGTTCCACCATACTAAGAGGGTACTCATGCAAAATCACCATATTTGCAAGCTCTCTTCAGGTAGTGTCTTGATCAAATTTAAATGTCCTAATTTCAACGTCTCCTTCCTTTGTTTTTGTAGCTTTCAGCATTTGTCCCACATCACGAAATTGCATTCGAGGACAGTTATCCATATGTTTTTTTAAATATGATGTTCTGGCAGTCCCTTTTCCCGATAAATTCTTATTACAGCCTTTGCAAATAGCTGTCCAATCCCCATTAATTTTTCTCTTCTAAAAGACTCCCACAACTTAGATATCAATTTTCTTTTCTCATCTTCATTCGCTCAAGAATCAATCTCAATGTCACCGGATTCAGCATCAATATTAGTAATTTCATTATGACTTGAATGAATAGGAATCAGAGTCGATTGGTCTTGGCCTTGGCCTTGGCCTTGGGTAATACTTTTTGATGTTGACATTTGGTGACAAAGTGACAATAACTAGAAAAGAAAAAAAAATGTTAATAAAAGAAACATTAATTAATAATTAATTAATTGTAAAGTCAATGAGGAATTGAAAATTGAAAACTGTGGGCAGATATAATAAAGAAAACAACTCTTAAAATAAACCATGGGCAACGATAAAATCAATATAAATGGTGGTGCCACATGCCACAGCTAGGGATGACAATTAGATCCAATTGATTATGGACATCTACAGAATTAAACATATGTCGAGTGCAATATGCAACTACAAAACTCAAAATGATTCATTTTTTATTTTAATCTTAGAAGTGTCTGTGCCTCTTCTATCAAGGCTCATTACAATCCATGTCTGCAAAAATTCAGAGGTTAGTTTCACTTCTACAAGATCATTCCAAAACAAACAACTAAAAAATAAAATAAAATCTACAATTTATGATTTTCTAGATCTAAGCCCTCCAGAAGTTTGAATAAATAGTTTACAACATCCTGAATTATGGGTGTGACTTGTTAATTGTTATCCCAACAATACGGAACATACCATTTGAATATCCCAACCTGATCGATTCTCTGATTCGTAATTTCAAAATCAAAAGGAGTAAAAGCAACACACATACTAATCTATATTCTATACTTATCAATTATCAATCTGGTTTAAAAATCAACTGAATTGCCATCAATTGGAAAACTTTCAAAAGGAGTCACAACTCACAAGTCACAACAAACATTAATCAATGCAAATTAGAATTCAACACCATGAGTCTATGACCCTAATAAACAAAAAAATAATCAACTATTTAGGCATCCTACATCTATAGAGCAACAAAGTCCAAATATCAAAAGACAAAATTCATAATTAAGTGAGAGTATTTTTTTTTGAAGCAACAAGAATGACAGCTGAGCTACCAACAAACAAACAACCATAAACAAAACAAGAAAACCAAGGGAACCCAACAAATAGGAAGGAAAACCAAAGCAAAGCAACAAGAGAAAAATATGGGAAAATAGAAACTCAAGCAAAACTATCCAAGCATCTCAGCCTCAATAATGCTTCTAATGCAAGCCGGGTAGTCTTCCATCCAATAATTGTCATCGACAATTAACAGCACATTCTTTGCAAGCCTCAAAGCTGTATATGTTTCCAGATCTTAATTATATTATTCACATATTCATTATAGATATATCGGAGTTTCTCTACGGGCGAGACATAATTTATGCAAAAGCTTTATTAAAGCAACATAAGTTACATAACAAGGCAACAAAACACAAAGAAACATGAAACAAGAACCAGAAATAGGGCACCACAACAAGCTGAGCCCCGGCGAGCACAAAAGAGAAACAGTTACCTGGATTCAGATTTCAGAGAGACTCGTGTGAAATGACGAGGAATGGAGCTTTCGACAGTCGAAAGTTGTATGTGACTTGTGGCTTGTGGCTTGTGGCTTGTGGCTTGTGACTTATGAGTTGTTAGCTTTCGGCACTGAAGAAGAACAAAAGAAGCAAGGAAGAAAGTTGCGATAGAGATTGAGCTGAGAAGAAAGCTGCGACAGAGATTGGTAACTGGTAAGGTTTGACTGAGAAGTGAGAAGACTAAGAGTTGTTTAGTGATTGAGTTGTGACAGTAAAAAGAAAAGAAGAAATTAGGTTTAGGAATTTAAATACTGTGTCAAATAAATCAGGTCATCGGGTTATCGGGTTCGGGTGTAAATTTTTGGCCAAAGCCAGACCCGACCTGGACCCGTATCGGGTCCTATATATTTAGACCTATACCCAACCCGTAACCCAAAATTGAAGACCCAGACCCAGACCCGACCCACGTAGTTCTGATTCGGGTCGGTATTAGCAGGTCTGGGTCCAATTGTCATCCTTAATCAAGACCCAGGTCAGCTCTTCCATCACCTGATAGAAAGATAAAAGGAAGAATAAGATCATTAATGCAAACATGCAGAAGATAAAAGTAGAAGCTACTTACTAAAAATCCATTATTAAACAGCATGTGGATCCGTTCAGAAATTTTGGGGGTTCTTGTTTGCCTTTAATACCCATCACTGATCTACCCCTCACCAGCTGACATGGAATGAAGCGTGGAAAGGGGGTCTACACGAGAAGTGCTCGAACTAGGAGGCAGAGAAGTCCTAGGAGCAGATATGGTCGCTAGCATTGGGAGAGTGGACCCACCGTGACCAGGTATAGAAATGGTTAGGTCTGCAACATCTGACGACCTTGAAATTCCATCGTCTTCTCCAGCTTGAAGGACGGTTGCAGGGGTCGGGGTTCTTATCCTTCAGAGGCTTGAATTTTACTCACACCATCATACCGAAGAGGCGTAAGAGGTATACAGATGGTAGCATCCCCAGCTTGGCTGGTCCCAGCAGCCCTAACCAAATTGGCAATCGCAGCATCGAAAGAGATCCCAGACTTATCCAATCGAAGAGATGCATGCTCTTTGGTACCTTCAAACACATCATCATCGATAAAAATTTCCTCCGAATTGGGTCTACCATCATTAGAGTCAGAGTCAGTGAAGACTATCTGACGCCTAATAGAAAACCGTACGGTGGCCTTGCCAGAAAGTTGTACAGACGGATCAGAATGAACCCGATCAATAAGACGGTTAGCTCTAGTCTAAATGGCTCAGGGTGAGAAGAAGGTGTTGTTGCTGGTTGTGGTGCAGCCATATCACCAGTCCTAGCCAGGGCTAGGTCGACTGTCTCGGTGGGGTCGGAAGAAAGGGAAACAGATATGGTAGACATTTGGTCACCCCTTCTCTTCGGCCACTGCATCTAAAAAATTAGGTCGGTCAAGGTCTCTTGATAATTCTCATCATTTCCATCAAGGATGATATGGTCAACCCTGACTGGAAAACCACTGGATCACCAGCAAGTAGGCTCTCCATTCAGTTACAGATGGCCTCGGGGGCGGATGACCCCTCTACAATTTTGACCACTTTTCCACCAGGAACCTCTCTACCAGACTCCCCTCTATTAGGCCTCTCTTTACTTGGCCTGTCCATGTAAGACCTTTTTGGGCCAAGCCTATCAAGGTCAAATCTCTCCCGAGCTGACCTATCCCTAGACGATCTTCTTCCATTATCTCTGGGAGGAACAACATGTTCACTCCCCTCAGCCTACCCAATAGGAACCGTTGTGGTGTCTGGGCAGGCTCATATATATGTTCTACTAAATCGTGTTGGGGGTGCAATTCCCTAAGCCACTTGATCAACAGCCTCTCTCCGGCTAGCCCGATCAAGGCTCTTAGCCTGTTCGGCCTGCTCACCAGCAATAACGTCCATCTCGTACACTGAAAAGGGAATCCAACGAACAGTGACAAGGACAAACATAAAAAATAGAAAATCAAGCAACAAGGTAGTTAGGACTTACAGTGCTTGCATTTAGCAGAGATGGTTGGGAAAAGCCTTTACTCGACCAGGTCTTTCTCCACGTATAAATCACGGTGATCTCTGACCTCTCAGAAAGTTTGTGTTGCCTTAACAACCGTGGTGGCCTGGCTCCGAGACATCACATGTACAGTTTTGTTCCATGACTCAAGGTTACAGAAGTATCCAGGGACACAATTTATGTCTAGCCGTTGGTTAGAATCAGCCACCATAGTTTCGCTCCAATCACACATGACAGAACTAGTTGTTCTTCCAATACTTTTTCGAGGAAGGGAAACCCTAGATGAAACCCTTGTGGTCTTTATGGGTGGGAGGGGTGAGCTTATCCTCAAAACCATAAGGAATCCAGTTGTTTGTAGAAGTTGACTGCAGTTAGAAAGTGCCTCCAGCGTTTGAGTGACCGACGGTATAAATGTTTTGTATCTCCTATAGGGTTGAGGGTACCTAGCCCCGACCTTCCCCCACAAGTGCCACAAGCTGATCAGCACCCGATACTACTTTGAAGTCAGTTGTGCAGAGGCAATGCCTGCATCAGCCAAAAACTGAGCAATGAAAGGCTGAATGGGGATAGTGACCCTGGAAGACAATATAGCCCCATAAAAGGCGACATCATTAGAAGGAATGTTCCATACCGCACACTTATTGCTAGAAACCAGTTACACCGAGTGAGCAATGTCAAACCTATCCCTGAAGTTCCCAAGTTCATGATCGATCACCATATTTATTTTGTATTCAAAGGCACACGTCTGATCAGCAGAGAACTTTAATATACGCTCTCCTCTCGGAACCTCCTCCATCATCTATTTTTGTGAGGTGATCTTAAAATCACTAGCGAGATGAGTGGTTTCTCTAGGCGTGGCTTTAGCAGTTTTCCTAGAACTCATTGACCTGGACATATCTGGATAAGCATCAACAGAAGTAGAAGCAGAATGGTTAACATGTGAAGGAACAAACTCAGGGCGAGCAACGAAATAATCTACATTTAAAGCAATGGGTTGAGACACAAGAGTGTACATGTGAAAGTGACCCTCGAGTATGGATTCAAGCCTAGCGACATTCTCTTTATCACTCACCTCAAGGGCACGCATGAGAAGTTCAAAATATTGATGACGGAGAGTAGGATCTACCTGAAAGATTGATGAGAGCAACGAAGCACGAACTGTTGATGGAGAAAAAGTGGAACAAAGAGAAAGCCGAAGATTTGAAGAGAAGAAAAAAGTTAGGGTTTTACAGAAAAAACTATAAAGTCATGAGAGAGAAATGGAAAAGTCTCAAATTATATATATAAATGGATGACGTCATCAAAGCATGTAAATGTCACCAAATACAACAAGCAAGAGTGTAGGTAGGTGCACAAACCCCGAAGCTTACGCGTCGTTCAAAATTAAAAAAGTTGCCAATGATTTTGTCAGCCGAAATAGATATGGTTGGAGTTAATGCTTAGCTGTTAAGCATTTAAACGTGCATTTAAATGTGCATTAACGAGCTACGAGACAAAAAAAAGAACAAGTTAAACACACTCGTCAATCAAGTTCCTTTTTGGAATGAGATGCTCAGTCTTGTGTGTTTAAAGGTGTATTGTTGTTGGTGTAATTCATATAGTATGACACGTCAGCAATAGACAAGAGTCGAGAGTGCCGCATCACCAAAGGTCAACCAGATTGAACTAACCCAAGTTGACCAAAGAAGGCCTATCAACCCCCGATCGAAGTAACATAGACGATCGGATGAAGAAGACCCGATCAAAACCATTAAGATGGTCGGGCCAAAGCCTACGATCGGATGGAACCATCGATCAAGGGAAGAAATCTCGGTCGGGTTTGGCAGAGGGTCGATTGACTGACACATGAACAACATTCAGATTTAATGAAGTCACAACTCAAATACGCAGAACAAGAATCTGACTTAAACAAGGTTTCATGAAACACACTTTGGTAAGGAAACAAACTTCCTTATAGATTAAAAGAGAGAATTAGGCAAGAAATCTAATGCAACCAAAATACAATCAATACATAACGAGAAAGAAGGATAATACAATTACAATAAGTCATAATTTCATTCCATTATGAGAACTTTCCTTACTTGTACACCAAGAATTAAGGTTCTATACATGTATAAATAGACCCTAGCAACCCCCATATAAGGGTGAACGCTAATTTAGCTTACAAGAGTGCAAGAGAGATTAAGGGTGTAATCATCTTTGACACAGTAAATTTTCCTTGATGTCACGGTAATCGTGGACGTTTCCCCGTCTTAGGGTTTTACCAAGTAAAATATTATGTCAATTCTTACTTTCTCTCTCTCTATCTTGTGATTTATTGTTCATCTTTATTTACGTCTACTTGTGTGACACGTGGTGAACTATAATTGATCCAAAAATCACCGCCAACATTAATAGTTCCGTGTAATTTCAAGGTGGGTCGTCTGGTGGGTCATCCGGTTATTTTAGTGGTTTTTGACTTATCGTAATACTAGTGTTAACTTTTAAATTTCAATAATTTTTTTTGTTATTTTCCGATTGTAATATTTTAATTTGAAGATGTTAATTTTATTATTTATTTTACTGAATTATTTGGAATTAATTATTATGATATATTTTAATTACATATAAAACTTGATGATTTGAAAACATTTTCTTTGAATTAAAATACTTATTACTTCGTTGATTAATAAAATGTTGAATAAAAAAATAAAAAAATAATTAAAATACAGTCAACATTATACTCGGTTGAAAGATCTCAACAAAATATTTCCAATGACATAATTTATATACTAATTTCATTTACGAATAAAAAATTATAAAAAAGTATTTGAGTTTAGTTAAAATGTAAAAATGATATAGGAGTGTTATATTTAAATCTAGTCAAAAGCAAACATCATCACAAAACCACGTAAGCAAGACACTTCATCAGAAAGAATCGTCAAGTCAGTGTCTTGGATGTTGTCGAAGTCCCTATCGTAGGAATATTCAGTGGAAGTCTTAGTATGTCCAAGTAAGGATGAGCCAAGTGTTACCGCGTACTTAGATCTACTTGGGACAACAAAGAAGATACCATAAATGTTTGCCTTTCTAGTTTAAGCCACGAGACTCCCAGGATAGTAACAACACAACATATTTAATGCAAACACGAGGAGTTTCAGAAGGAAACATATATATTCTCCTCAAGCAAACATAAGGAGGAGTTCCAAAAGGAAACAAATATATTCTTCTCAAGTTATACATCGTCATAAAGAATATATACAATCAATGTCATTAACCAGACAAACACAAATAGGAAAGATCTCTCTTCTATCAATCTATGGCTTGCACGCCAATAAACAAAACCCAAGCTAAACATGTATAAATACATCTTTAAATCATGTTGTAAACAACATAATAACAATAAGAGAGGCAAGAGAGATCGAGTGTTGTAATTCAAATATTTCTTTACTAGATTCGACTTGGTTGCATATGCAACCGTCCATGGATGTTTCTCCGGTCATCGAAGTTTTACCACGTATTTTTTGAGTTGCGTTACATTTATTTTTTATGATCCTTTTATTATTACAGATTGTAGAAGTTCATACTGTTGACCTTTCTTGACCATCATTTTTTTTTGTTAACAATTGACGCTAGAAGGAGGGGCAAACTCAACTGCAGATTAAATTCGTTTAAAAAACATCCTTGAGATGATAGCCAGCAACGGAAACGAAGATGGTTTCAGAAACATCCGAGACTCGCCGGATGATATACATTGAGTTGTTGCCTCCTAAGGTTCTACAAGAATTACGATTGGGAATCAGTCAACGCCTATAGCAGGCGTCCAAAAGGTCCCTCCAACTAGTGAGGACATCATGCAGCGATTCAGAGAGGCGCAGCAGCAACTACTAGCAGATGCAGCCAAGGAAGGAGTAGACCTGTCCACCACAGAAGGGTTGATTCTACCAAGCCAACCGTCTCTCTTAAATCACCCACCAGGTAGGCTCCGGTCGATCATAGTCAAACCAGAGTCAGACACACTAAGAATAGACACGAATCTGGACCATGCCTTCTAGTTAAAGGATAATCTACGAGAGAAAACCCAAACTTGTGAAGCACCTACATATCAGAGGCGTAGTCATGATCAACCTGGGAATGACCGACATCATAAATATACCCGGCGAAAGGACCGGTCATTATCATCAGATGGTGACTACCACCACCGAAAGCGCCACAGGGGAACTATACACCTACAGGGTTTGACTCGAGAAAACCAAAGGCAAGCCAAGGAAGAGCCCATAACAGGTTTAACAGCCACCCTGGAATTTAACCGTTAGGGGGAGCCATTAGGTGAGAGAGATATCTTAATACAAAGTTTAAATCGAGAGGTTCAAAATAACAGGCGTCAAATGGACGTATTGGTTAGGCGTTATTGACACAATGGGTTGTCAGACGATGACTTCGATAGCCCTTTTACAAACTAAATCCTCCGAACATTGTTCCTAGAGAGATTTCGGATGCCGTATTTGAAGTAGTTCAAGAAAGACACGAATCCCAAAGAACACATCAGGCGATACAGGAGTGTCATGGCCCAATACGCCTATAGCGATGCCTTGTTGTGCCTCAACTTCCCTCAGGCCTTGGGAGATGTATGGTCTTGATGGTTTGGCAGACTACCTACCGCAAGCATTGGAAACTTTGGCAAATTAAACAGAGTCTTCTCAAGTCAATTCCTCAAAAATGTACATAGAAGGAAATCAGTAGCTCATCTCTCCCAATTAAAGTAAGGAAATGATGAGTCATTGAAAAAATACCTGAGGAGATTCAGGCCCAGTTTGGCGTTGTTGTGCTGTGGGGAGAAATACTTTTGAAATTGCTATGGGGGGAATTGTTGTGGGAAGAATCAGCTGAGTGTTTAATAAACTGATTTTCAAAAGTGCTGTGAGAACTAAAAGCAATTTCAATATATTTAGTAAACTGAAATAAAAAGTGTTGTGAGTGTGTAAAATTACTAAAAGGACATAGACATCTACATGGTACTAATGTGCTATACTTTACATTTTTCTTGTTTATTTGTGTTTAGTGTTAAGTGTTATATAATTATGGTACTTTATTGAATTAATTAGCCCCATTTTTTATTATACTTTATTTAATTAATTAGTCCAATTTCTTTATTTCTTTATTTTATTCTACTTTATTTTTTAATTTCATTTTTATTCTACTTTATTGAATTAATTATCCCAATTTTTTTATACAGTTATGGCAACATTTTTTTTTGTACAAAAATATAAGTCCAATTTTTTTTGTTAAATTTCATTAAAGCTAAGGACAAAATTGGAAAGTTAGTAAAATTTCATTTAATATCACTGTAGCGCGTTTTCTAAAAGCAGAAGCCAAAATCCAAAAGCATGTATTTGTAGCTTCTCAAAAACTCAGTTGGGAGAAGCTAAAAGTGACCAAAAGCACTTCCCAGCGATTTTACCAAACACTCTGTCTTAGGTCCAGAATCACTTTTGGCCCCAAAAGCAACTGGGTAAGCATTGCCAAACTGGGCCTCAGTCAGGCAGTGCTGAAGATCGAAAGCACGAACGATGAAGCAATCATCAGTACATTTGTAAACAATTTACAAAATAGCAGATTATCCTTTGACTTGAGGGGATCCCACCTGACCAGGTATGCAGATTTGATTGACATGGCAGGTGGATATGCATTGGCCAAGGAAGAAGAAATTGCAACCTGAGGTCACTTCATGCATGGAGGGTGCCCCAAAGAACCAAAGCCCAAGGATGTTGATTCTCGATCCTAGAGCCAAAAAGGAGGTAAGCTGAAGGGTAACAATAAAGATGATAGGAACAAGGATGAGAATAATGGGCGTAGAGGCACCGACCAAGAGAAGGATAAGTTTCAGGGAAAACACCCAAACTATACTCCCTCAGGAAAAGACAAGCCGAGATCTTGGCTATTTTGGAAGAGAAAAACTTGGTTAAGGAACCCCGGAGACATTCTCAATTCGCCCGAAGAGACACCACGAAATATTGTTGTTTTCATAAAGAGAATGGGCATGAAACTTTCAAGTGTTACCACCTCAAAGACCACATTGAGACACTCATCCAAGAAGGGCATTTACAAGACATTGTTTTAAAGAAGAATGAGAAGGTGGAAGCCCTTCGGGACAGTAAGTCAAAGGATCATAATAGATAAAAGAGTCCAAAAAGAACCGAAGAATGGGCAATAAATACCATTTTTGGAGGACCTTTGACTGGTAAAAGCAACAGACAACGAGCCCAAGAAATTCAAGAAGAAATAGAGGTGAGGAAAAACCTCGATGTAAACTCTATTGAACCTGACCCAAAAAGGATCAATGAATGATAGGATCCAATAGTGTTCACTGAAGCCTATTATCATGGGGTGGACGTTTGGCCAAATGACGCATTAGTTAAAAGTGCTCGAATTGGCCACTAAGAGGTCCACCGGGTACTGATTGACAACGGGAGTTCAACGGATATTTTGAGTGCAGGGGTGTTCGACCAGCTAAGGTTGGACCGAAAGGATTTGCAACCCTTTCATATGTCGCTTTGAGGATTTGGATGGGTTGAGGTCAGATCGCTAGGAACCGTGAAGTTACCGGTAAAGATCGGACAATCCCTTTGTCAGAAAACAGTGTTACTCAATTTTATGGTGGTAGACATTGAAAATTGGCCCTACAACGCTTTGTTGGGCTGACCATTCCTGAACAAGACCAAGACAATGACAACAACTTATGCTTTAATGATCAAATTCCCGACTGAATGGGGGGGGGGGTATGATCTGTCAAAGGATCGTAAGAAATGGTAAAAGGGTAAACCTCTTAGTTTACAGAGACATGGAGAATGACAGACATCAAGTATGCACTGTCTCCATACTCGACCAAGCAGTAACATGGATGCCCTTGGAATTTGAGCTCGACCTAAAGGAATAACCAGAGAAGTAAAAAGATGAGCCAACATAGGAGATTACTTTAAAGGAAGATAAGTCAACCAAGAAGTCAGGATTTGGGCTAAATTAGATGAAGGTGTCAAGACAAATCTCATCAACCTGCTTAAAGAATACAAGGATGTATTTTCTTGGAGCAATGAAGACATGGTAGTGATAGATGCACAGGTAATGTCACACCATCTGGCCATTGACCCGGGAGTTAAACCTGTTATCTAGAAAAGAATATTGTGAAACCTTGAGAGAAACCAAGCAATCAAAAAAGAGGTGGAAAAGTTGTTTCATGCAGGATCCTTTAGAGAAGTTTAATATCCAGTGGGTAGCCAATGTTGTGTTGGTTAAAAAAAAGAACAGCTAGTGGAATAATGTGCATGGATTTTACAAATCCGAACAAAGCTTGCTTTAAAGATAGTTTTCCCCTACCAAGGATATATCAGCTGGTGGATGCCACATCATGTCATGAGTTTCTAAGTTTTATAGATACCTATACGAGATACAACCAAATCCGAATGAACAAAGCAGATGAGGATAAGACAGTGTTCACAACCAACCAAGGATTATACTGTTACATATTGATGCCTTTCGAGCTAATAAACGTTTGGGCAACATACCAAAGTTTTGTCAACAAGATATTTGCTCGACAGATAGGAAGAAACATGGAAGTTTATATAGAGACGACACGCTGATAAAAAGCATCACGGCGACAAGGCATGCAACAGACCTAAGAGAGACTTTCAATGTATTACGACGGTACCAGATAAAGCTTAATCCAAGTAAATGTGTATTTGGGGTACCATCAAGGAGATTTCTGGGTTTTTAGGTTCATCAAAGAGGAATCGAAGTGAATCTAGATATGATTAAGGCCCACTTGGAAATGGACTCCCCGAGAACATTGAAAGAAGTGAAATGATTGACGGGATGTCTTGCTTCACTCGGCAGGTTTATTTCTAAATCAACTGACAAATGTGCACCATTATTTAAAGCAATCAAAAAGGGCAAAAGACTTGAATGGAACACAGAATGTAAGCAAACATTTCAAAAGATAAAAAAATACCTAAGCTGTTCACCAATTCTCTCCAAACCTATGACGGGAGAAGTTCTCTATATGTATCTATCCCTTATGGAACTGGCAGCAAGTTCAGTGTTGGTTAGGATGGAAGATTGGATACAAAAGCCAATTTATTATACTAGTAAAGCCTTGCTCCCAACAAAGACGAGGTACTCACGGGCAGAAAAGATGTCCCTAGCATTAGTTTCAGCCGCCGAAAAGTTAAGGCCCTATTTCCAGGCACATGTTGTAGAGGTGCTTACCGACTGTCCGCTCAAATAGATTCTGTAGAAGCTAGAGTTGTTGAGAAGACTGACAAAGTTGACGATCGAGTTAAGTGAGTTCGACATAAAATATGTACCTAGAGCATCATTCAAAGGACAAGTTATGGTGGATTTCGTAACTTAATTCTTTGAGCCCAACATGGAGGTCAGGAGGATATTAGAAGGAAAGAACTTTTCATGGAAATTGCACATCGAATACTCATGGATATGGGGCAGGGATTGTAGTATCCACTCCAGAAAAAGACGACATTGAGTGTGTTATGAGATTCGAGCTCAAAGTAACGAATAATCAAGCGGAATACGAGGCACTACTGGCAGACCTCAGGGTGTGCATTACACTCGGAGCAGATGAAGTAGATATATTTAGCGACTCTCGGGTTATCGTCAATCAAATTCTAAATGAATACTAAGCTAGGGATGGAAGCATGGCCGATTATTTGGACATCACTAAGCAACTCCTTAGGCGATTCAAGGACTTTAAGATCACTCAGATCTCGCATAACGAGAATGAAAAAGCCGACGCTTTGTCTAAATTGGCGTCAGACACAACTTACATCAGATCTAAAAATGTTCCAGTGGCACACCTACCTAGACCGAGCATATCATAGTTAGAAGATCTCGGTGTAGCATAAATTTAAGCTTAACCAAGTGGTTAGATGACCTAACCGAGGAAATATTTATTAGAGGATGTGCTCCCAGAAGATCCCCTAGAGGTAAAACACATCAGGTACAGGTCAACCAGGTATACCATGATCTGAGGGGAGCTGTGCATGAGAGGATTTTCCAAAGCACTCCAAAGATGTGTAGCAGAAGAGGAAGCCAAACAGATACTAAAGGAAGTCCACAATGGTGTGTGTGGGAATCATACAAGGGGTAAGAGCCTAGCACACAAGGTACTCAGGTAAATATTTTACTGGCCTACCTTGTTTTTTGATGCACAACAATTCTCGGATAGTTGCAATACCTGTTAGAGAATTGCCAATGATATCTGGCATCCCTCCAAATACCTGAGAAGCCTCACTTCACCCTGGCCATTCACCGTGCGGGGTTTGGATTTGATCGGACCAATGCCAGTAGAAACGAAAGAAGGTGCGAAACACGCGAGCGTAGCAGTTGACTATTTCAC
This sequence comes from Dipteronia dyeriana, assembly GCA_032871835.1. Classification (NCBI taxonomy): domain Eukaryota; kingdom Viridiplantae; phylum Streptophyta; class Magnoliopsida; order Sapindales; family Sapindaceae; genus Dipteronia; species Dipteronia dyeriana. The sequence continues at coordinate 12,168,644 of CM065299.1, read as the reverse complement.
AAAGTGGGTAGAGGCAGAAGCATTAGTGCATATCACAAAAGCAAACACCACAAACTTTATGAAGAAGAACATACTCTATCGATTTGGAGTCTCAAACACCATAATCACTGACAACGATACTCAATTTGATAATCAAAAATTCAGACAACTTTGTGCTAAATACAAGATCTTCAACTACTACGCCACACCTGCTCATCCCCAAACGAATGGGCAGACAGAAGCAGTAAACAAGGTAATCAAACATACCCTCAAAGAAAAACAGAATGCGAAAAATGGCAGTTGGGCAGAGAAACTACATGAGATTTTATGGGTATATCGAACAACTGCAAGAACCCTTATAAGGGAAACACCATTCTCTTTAGCATATGAAACGGAGGCTGTGATCCTGACAGAAACATCTTACATATCCCCTAGGGTCCAGCTATATGACAAAGGGCACAATGTTGACGCACTGTTACAGAGCCTGGATGAGTTGGAAGAAGCAAGAGAGAGGTTCCAAGTACGAAACACGGCCTACCAATAAAGGGCAACTAGATATTATAACTTGAATGTTCGGGTTAGAAAATTTTAACTGGGAGACCTTGTGCTCAGGAGAGTATCCCTGAACACCAAAGATAAAACAGTGGGATCCCTCACCGATAAATAGGAAGGACCATATTTAATTGACGGGATAGCTGGACACGGAGCATATTGGATCGCCCGACCAAGAGGAAGAGTCTTACCACGGTCATGCAATGACCAATACTTGTAGATCTTTTTTCATTGAGGGATTCTTAAACGTTAAATCAACGTAGTTTGTTTTAGTTTTAGTTTCAATTCCTTTCAGATTTCTTTTTAGATGCTGAGTTTTGAACTAAGTTTATTTCTATTCAGTTTAGTTTTTATAGAAAATGAATAAAATTCATACGCAAAATTTTTATAAAAAAAATATCAGAAATAATGACAACATGAAATGACAAAAATAAAATACTCGGGTACCATTAATTTGGTAAAATTATACCCGAATGGGCGGAGAAGCTTAAGATAGCACGCTAGTCGAGCAAGGTTAAAATCTAAACCTTAGCAAAAAGGTAAACCCGAAGCACCAGCACGCCTGGAAAATGGATCAGGGGGCCGCCAGGGCAGACATGGTGAGTTACGTAGCTGTGTTGGATAAATCACTATCCAACGATTAGGCAAACCCTTGCACATACAAAACCAGGAGACGTCCTCAGTGACTTGTGCAAGGACCCAAGTGTATGATCGTGGTGAGCTTCGATGTAACACTCAGGTAGAAACTGGGTAAGGCATAATTACTAGTTTATAAGACTACTCGGTTTAATTATGAAGCTACTCAGTTAAACGTACTAGCCAGTTAAATGAAATACTTGACATTAAAAAAATAAACTTGGTAAACAAAAAGGGCTTAGATGTACTACTCAGCCAAGCTTATATCTCGAATCATGAAGTCATGCAAGACAATTCGAAAATAAAAATAGTATATTGAGTTTCAGTATATACAAGATACGAAATAAAAAAAATAAAAAAGTGAACAGTTAAGGTAGTGCCGAGGATTTCAAGGTACTACCACCTACGTCCGGGTCAGGTACCATCTCGTATTCATTCAGGAGACTTTCATTAGAATGCCAAGTAATCTCATCCACTTCGTTGTCCATCCAAGCGTTATAGTCCTTCCTGACTATGGGACCAACGTCTGGTTCTTCCCCGTCCATCCTACCCTTCTAACTCATATGGAAAGTTGAAAAGACATGCTCAGTAGGGATTTCCATATGCATGGGGTGAGGGTCCTTGCCTCGGCTACTGCAGTAGGCTCGCAATTCCTTCATCTGAATCTGAAGGGCTTCTAAGGAACGATCGACATGATTCTTTATCGATAATTCCCAATTTGATAGTGCCTTGTCAGTTGCTCGGTTTTTCACTTTAAAGAATTCATCGGCTGAGACCACCCTACGTTGAAACTCCCTAAAGAGCAGGGCATCATAAGCTAAAGACCTCTTAAAATGATCAACTCCTTACACCTCCAATTCCCATTTAGCCTCTTTGAAAAGGGATTCAATGGTTAAAACTTGGCACTTAAGATATTCCATTTTGCGCTCATAGGACGACTTAACCTCTTTAGTTTTCTGATCAGTATGAAGCATCGATTCTTGAGCAGCAGACAGTACACAACAGACTTTCAAAGGATTTTGCTTTTTCCTTAGTAGATGAGAGGGAAATGAAGCCCTCTCATCTGCCTCTAATTGTCTTGCCAAGCACCTATCTGTGTGTTCTTGGTTTGTGTTGATTTCCTTCTGGTATACAGCCTCACCCAGAGCACGGTTGTCCTCGCTCTCTTTTAATTGAGCTTTCGGACGCCTTTTTCGATCAGCCTGTAACTGTTTGGTCTGGAAAGCCTCAGAAACTTCTGCCATCATTACAAAAGAAATCAAGTTATTATGAACTGAAAGGCAAAGAAATGTTCAATAATGTACAACAAAGAATACGTACGTAGGCAGCACTGTTAATTTTTTTTTGAAGGTGCACGGACGCAATTCCACTCCTGAAATGGCTCCAATGGTCATTTTTGATGTAAGCACGACCCAAAGACGTGGCTTTCAGCATATCATGAAGGGGAAGATCTATAGATCGACTTGATGACCCTACACCGGTAGCATTAGCAATAGGAATATGGGGGTCTTCGTTGCCTGAGTGGTCGAGCGAGTGTCCCCGAGTAAACAAACCAGATAAATCTATAGCAATTTTCTCAGGCTGGACACCCGTAGGATCTCTTGCACCAATATCTTCATCACTAGAAGATTCAACAAATGCCATGACCCTAGGAATTTTTCAAAGAGGTCGGATTGGCAAAAATGATGCTTTTCTCTTCCCAGTTTGCCTGAAGCGAGTGTCAATATCAGCAACAGGATCTTCATCACCAACCTCCTCAACCACAGTTGGGAAAGATTCAAAAACAGTGGGACATGAGGGATTAATTGGCTCGACAGGAGATTCCCCGATCTGCTTTCCCTTTATAGAAGGTTGCTTGGCAGCTACCTCAACAGCCTGACTCTGCTCCGCAGATCCCTCGATAGAGTGACTAACCCTCACAATTGCCTCACATGCAACATAGTCCCTCTCTTTATCCCAGTCATCAGGTATTTTTTCCTTGTTGTCAGAACCAGTTAGGCTCATTCGCTTACTCGATTCACCTGAGGTCTGTTGGGGAATTTCCTCAGGAATATACTCAGGTGTCTGTTCGTCAACTTCAACACCTTCAGAATCCTCATCTGACTCATCGTTAGGTAGAGAAATTCTCGTCGCTTTCTGGCAAACTGCTTCTTTATGACTCACCCGATAATGGATTTTACCTGGCAAGCTTGAGCCTCATAGATAATATCCGAGTTATACACTGGAAATTTGAGATTAGTCAAACAAAAAAAAAGGAAAATAAAGGAAAATAAAATGCCAACTTACAGCGTTTGCGGCAGGCAGAAATATGAGCAAAAAGGCTGACTTTGATCACCTTCTTTCCATTAAAAAGATATGACCTACTTCGATTTTTCAGAGGTCGCACAACAGCTCTGGCTAGGTTGGCTAACTCCCTAGTTGTAAAATTAATGGTTGTGTGGTTCCAGGCATTGGGTGAGCAAAAGTAGCGAGAGACCTTCTGAGTCGCTCGAACACCATCTAGGTCAAAGTCAATCGAGCATCCCCAATACCCTCCAACAAAAAACCAACTGTTCTTCCAGTATTTGTTGGAGGTGGGAAAACCCCATATGATGCTTTTTTTCTTGTTTTCAGTAGACGCTTCGACCGTCCCATTAATATCTACCCCATATGGGATCCAACTGTCAGGCTGACTAGAAAGGAGAAAGTTGGTCTCCGTCCGACTAGATTGCCTCAGAGTACAGAAGTACCTAATTTCATGAGGGGTAGGCGGGGGTAAACCCATTCTATTTCACATGTGCCACATGCACATTAAAATCCTGTAGCTATTTGAGGCAAGTTGGGCCGGAGCAATTCATTCTTCTGTCAGGAATAGAGTGATAAAAGGTTGAAGATGGAGTGTTATGCCACAGCAGACCATTGCTCCATAAATAGCCACCATCCCGGATGGAGGATTCCACATAGATCTATCCTATACCATTTCCAGTTGAATAAGATCCGTATCTAAGTCAAATCGGTAGAAATACTTCTCAATCTCAGCTTCGCCAACCCATTTGGCTCGATGTCATAAACGCATACGTGCTCATTGGAAAAATGTATATGAAATGCTCGATGCTCTTTATCTAGATCATTCTCATTCAACACCTGAACCCCAACCCGAGCATCGTGACGTTGGCTTGTACGCTTTCCCATTCTCTTTCAAGAACGAAAATTGTTGCCAGCAGAAACAGATGGGTCAGATTGGGCCTGAGTGTGGGAAGATTCAGAATCAAAGGCGAGGGAAACTTCATGATGATTCCCCAAAACATCAACGTTCAAAAAAATAAGGCTGGTTAGGGGGTGTATCCCCCATCAACCTATAAATGCGGGAAGTCGTAAAAGTATCGCCTTTCTCAAGAGCCTTCATTACAATAACAAAAAGATGATGTATAGCAACCTTATCCATGAAAACTAACCTTGAGTTGTTTATTGAGAGACAGGCGAATCCAGGTAAACCTTCAACGTATGATGAATATAAAGAGATCTACAAAATAAAACTGAAGGAAGCAGGAAAAGAGAGCAACCTGAAATTTTCTAGGGTTTTCTCTCTTAAACCTAAAGGAGACAAATGACCCAAAAAATTGTTTTGTGTTGGTTTGAATAGAAAAATTAGTGGTTTCGAAATTTGAAACCATGGGTTAAAGTCGTGGAAAAATGGGAAACGAAAGGGCGTAAGAAGTGATGCGGATGACGCATTAGAAAATAGAAAGTTGTGTCTCATTAATGCCATTAATGCCTTCAGGAACACCAAATTGAGAGAGAAAAAATGGCATAAGGAAGGGGCTTTATGCCGCCAGAACATCTAAATGTCACAATCAGTGGGATTTCGCGTGAAAGACAAAACATGCGTACATGGATGCTATTAAGACACGTCATTAATATTTCAAAGTAACGAGGAATAATAATTTCTTGATTTATGAAATATTTATGAGGGAAAAGACAACCAGCGAAGCCATCATAGTCGGGCAAACGTGTGTTAAAAAACTTTGCTAAGTGAAGAGTAAGTTGTAATCAGTAAAAGTATTTTAAAGGTGTACTGTTATATGTAAATCTAGTCGAAAGCACACATCATCACAAAACCACGTAAGCAAGACACTTCATCAGAGAGAATCGTTATGTCAGTGTCCTGGATGCTGTCCAAGTCTCCATCGTAGGAATATTCAGTGGAAGTCTGATGAGGTCTGAGTAAGGAAGAGCCAAGTGTTACCGCGTACTCAATTCTATTCAGGACAACAAAGAAGATCCCATAAAGTTTTGCCTTTCTAGTTTAAGCCACGAGACTCCCAATATAGTAACAACACTACATATTTAATGCAAACACGAGGAGTTTCAGATGGAAACAACTATATTCTCCTCAAGCGAACACAAAGAGGAGTTCCAGAAGGAAACAAATATATTCTCCTAAAGTTATACGTCGTCATAAAGGATCTATACAATTAATGTCATTAAGCAGACAAACCCAAATAGGAAAGATCTATCTTTTGTCAATCTTTGGCTTGCACACCAAGAAACGAAACCCTAGCTAAACATGTATATATACATCTGTAAATCATGTCGTAAACACACATAATAACAACAAGAGAGGAAAGAGAGATCGAGTGTAGTAATTCAAATATTTCTCATCGGAGTTTTACCACGTATTTTCTGAGTTGTGTTACAGTTATTTTTTGTGATCCTTTTATTATTACAGATTGTAGAAGTTCATATTGTTGACCTTTCTTGACCATTAAGAAACTGCCGTCAACAAGGAGGAATTTAATTTGTTTGAAAATTGAATATAAGGGTAAAATAAGATTATATAAAAATGAATAGAAAAATGGAGATTGAAATTTGGATCTCCAAATTTAGAGTTTAAAATTGGATCTCTAAACTGATGCATCTCGATCTTCGTGATTTGGAGAACGATTGGAGGGTCATGGGTCTCCATTTTGACAAAATTGAGACCCATTAAGATATTATCATTTTGGTTCCTATGTGTTCACATGTAATGACTTTTTAAATGTCTTTCTATTTTTCATTGGTGTGGTCCTTATGTTTTAGAAATCTCATTAATTTGGTCTCTCTATGAGTCAACCGCTAGTCAAATTTAACCGATCCAAATGTATTTTTATCTTTAAACTATAAATACTCCACGTGTCAACGTAAAAAAATTATAAAATAAAAATTATAAAAATTGAAAAAAAAAACTTTTAAAATTAATATATAAATAAAAATTATAAATTATAAAAAAAGAAAAATTAAAAATTCCATAAAATTAGAATTTTAATACAAAAAAATTCATAAAAAATAAAGAAAAAATCTTCAAATCAAATATGGAATTTTTTACGAGTAAAATAACTAAATAGAGTAAGTAAAAGACTAACTCTATACTAAAATAATATGATATTTAAAAAAATGAAAATGAAAAAAAAACACAAATAAATAAATTTAAAAAAAAAACAAAAAAGAAATGAAGAAGATATTGAGGGTTCCATGGAGATCCAGATGGATCTCATTGGAGATTCTTCATCGATTCCATCAATGATAAGCGGTGGAGATTGATCTCCTTTAAGGATTAATTTCTCAATTTGTTATCTTCTCTCTCTCAAGCAACTTTCAAGAAAAGGCTTCAATCAATCTTGTTTTTTCCCAAGAATAATCAATTGATTCTCAATAATCGCTTTTAGCTAGAAAATAAAAATGAGTGTTCTTCAATACCTATATAAGTTCAACTGCCAAACCTAGAATCGTCAACTTCAAACACCACCATCTAAACCAAACCAGATCCATCAACCCCAAATCACAATCATCTACCACCATCATCAAACCCAGATTATCTCTCTTAATCTCATCTCTCTCGATCCACCTTACACTATCAACCATCATCACCAAATCACCATTATTATCTTTCCCGAACTCATCTCTCTCTCGCGCGATCTCGTTGCCGGTGGCCACCTATAGATGGGTTTGAAGAAATTCACCTTAAATCATCTCTTCTCTCATCTCTCATCTCTCATCTCTCATCTTTCTCGATATGGTTCCTAAAATGAATGAGCTAATTTCAAAGAAGGATGATTATTGGAGAAAAAAAGGTAAAGATATGGAGGAATAGGCTGATTATTGGATTAGGAAAACAAAGTTGAAATTCGGGGTTGAAACTTGAAAACGAAGTTGAAATTCTAGTTGAAATTGATTGAACTGGAAAATTGAAAATTAAATGCAAGAAAACTGGAAATTAAAAAAAATTGTCAGGGTGGAGATCCACACCAACCATTTCCATCTATCCAAGCACAAAAATAAAAATATATATTATTAATTGAATTATGCATTAAAGATCCATGAACAACTTGAATTGTGTTGTATGAAATTTTGTTGTATTGTTGTGGATAGAATTTGTTAGGTGAGAAGTTGGATTTGGATTTGGATGAAAACGAGGGATGAACTGTGAAGACGACGAAGAAAAAAAAAATGTTTTTTAATATTTTATTTTATTAATCCATTAATTTTTTTTTATATATATATATATTTAAAAAATCAAAATAAGGTTATTTTTTCTTTTATTTGATTTTATTTGTAAAAGAAAATAAATAGTCAAGGTTAAAATAGTCATTCACCATTTTCTGTTAGGATTGACTGTTAAAAATTTGGTCAGATGGACCAAATTGATGGGTTTTCAAAAATATAGGGACGACATCAGTAAAAAATAAAAAAACATTTAAAAAATCATTTTACATGAAAATATAGGGACCAAAATAATAATAATCCTAAAAAAATCATTCCATATGGACTTCAACTTACCTGAATGCATTATGAGTAAGTGGGTTGAATAGAAACGGGGGTGGACAATAATGGAGGGCTGGCCTGTCTGTAGTCGGGTCATTTTATATATATCTCACATCAGTTCCAAAGTCCTAACAAATCAAAACCGAACACAAGTTCGTAGACTAGCAACTATTAAATTTGTCCAAAGGCTTAACACATCACAACTCTCAACTCTCACGTCAACTTCCACTTTCTCTCTCTCTCACGTCATCTCACCTCTCACATCAACATCTATTCTCTCTCAACACCTAACTCTTAAGGTCTCAACTCTCACTCTCCTATAGTTCTCTCTTACTCTCAAATCCTAAGACCCCATCCTGCAACTATTTTTCAGTCCATTTTTGTTTTATTTTTTAAAAACGATTTCGAATTGGTGTTAGTTAATCGTTTTTCATTTTATTTTCAAAAAAACAAAATCATTGTTAACAGTGAAAATTTTGAAAAACACAAAATACATGTTTTTTTTTGTTTTTGTTTTTATTTTTCACTTTTTTTTTTTACTTTTTTTCTTCTTCTTTTCCGATCCTCTTCTCTGATTCTTTTCTTCTTCTTCTCTGAACCTTCTTCTTCTCCAATCCTCTTATTCTTCTTCTCTGAACCTTTTTCTTCTCCGATCCTCTATTTCTCCTTCTCTGATCCTCTTCTTTTCCTTATCAGATGCTTCTTCTTCTCCGATCCTTTTGTTATTCGATCCTCTTCCTCCTCTTCTTCTTCGATCTTCTTCCTTTCATTTTCTTCTTTTCTCCTTTTCAATCGATCTGGTTTCCTTTCTTTTTTTTTTCTTTTTTCTTTTTTATTTTTATTTTTTATTACTATTATTTATTTTTATAAAATAATACTTAATTATAATTTAAGAATTTAATTTTGACTAACTGATTTATTTATTTATTTTTTAGTAATTTGTGATGTGTTACTTTTGTTTGATTTAAAAATTACAATTCAAAAATTATATTGGTTAATTATTTAATCAATTTGTTTATAATTGTAATAAGGGGTTAATTCATAAGTAACCACAAAATTTATCAGTTGATTATTTTTAGCCACCATTATATTTTTTATTGTTTTTATCAATATTTACCACGTATGGACATTATTACCCTTAGATTTGAAATGTACGGTGAAAAATACAATTCCAAAATTTATATTTTCTTACATCTAGTGAAAAATGATAAGGGTTTTTACATGAAGTAAAAAAAAACGGAACTGTCGCCGATTACAGTTGTTCTCTATCGCTGTCGTTATGTGTTGTCGCTGCCGCTCCCAGTTACCGTGTGACTATTACTAGCCCTCCTGGTCGCCGTTGTTGTGTCACTGTCATTGCCGTTCGCCTCGCGCCTCCCTCTCATCGTCGTCGCAATCTTCTTTTTCATCTGACCAGCTTTTTCAAAACTGATACCCAAATCCTTGGCTGAGGTAATTATAATATTTGTTGATTTGCGATTTGCGACTTACCATTGATTAATATTCGTCGATTCAAATTTTCGTCGATGTAGATGTTGTAGGGTTATTATTAGGAGACTTAGTAGAGATGCAGATGGTAGGTAGGCTAGAGATTGGGTAGACTGTTTGACTGGTTTCTCTTCCAGTTAATGGAAAATTTGGTGGGTGAGTGGATTTATGAATGTGTAAACATCTTTTTTGGTGGAAGATTTTTGCAGAGTGGACTGGAGATGATATGACGATGGCTTTGAGAAATTTTGATACTTAAAAATTATAATTAATCAATGGAGAGTTGATGATGATTGATGCTTTTGTTCTTGGGATTTTGTGTTGGACCGAAAAAGCTAGTTTCTAGTTTTTGGGTTTTAGATTATTTGTTTGTTCAAATTTCAATTGAGATTTTCTTGTTTTCTTTCTTTTATATTATCGATAAGAACACTACACGCAACATTTTTGTTGTTGTGAAGCACTTGTATAGTTCCCGTTTTATCCTTTTTGCTTTTGTTTACATGGTTTGATTTCTTAATAGTTTAATAATTTGATAGTGACATATTAAAGATTTTAAACAGTGATATGAATTGATTAACCTAATCAAACTTATGTGTGCTATATAGATCTATTTCAGTGACTATAAGTAACTTAATTTGTTGTGATTTTGTAGATGGAGAATATAAATTATGATTATTTCCTCATTAAACCAAGGAACGCATGGTTAAAAAAGTTCACAACTAATTTGTACTACAATCTAAATGGGCTGGCGAATATTGCTAAGGTTCTTAAAAAAGTAGGACAGTTGGGTCAGTTATGGAAGACATGTTTTGGGCACCTACTTGTTATCCCGAAAGAGGTGACTTTTTCTGCGAACGTACTACATAACTTAAAGTTTAGGTAAATATCTTTACCTGGAGTGACCCGTGAGGATGAATTCCATTTCTTAGTAGGAGGAAAAGTGGCCAAATTCAAGAAAAGGGAATTTTGTTCGGTCACATGCCTAAGATTTTGGGTGATGTCAGACATTTTTTTGAAGCCTTAACATGTCATTCCTGATGGGATCCACGATAGTTATTTTGAAAGGGATGAGAATATACAGTTGAAACAAGTATGGGAAAAGTTTATGGGTGGTCAATTTGAACAACCAAAGGATGGTTTGAAAATGGCCCCGGTATTGATTGTCAATAATGTTTTTTTTTTTGGACAAGATTTGAGGAGGAAAGTGTCATTATGGATGTTAGCATTGATGGAGGATCTAGAATCCTTCGATTCTTTTCCTTGGGGAAGTTATGTGTATATGATAACAACACACTACCTACGCCAAGGTTTCCGGTCTGTAAATGCATCAAGGATGGTCGTCACACACTATAACTTATATGGCTTCCATTAGGCAGTATTGGTGAGCTTTCAAATCTTATTTATAAGCATTTGTCCATAATTTTATTTTTGAAGCTCAATTGTTAATAATTTTGTTCAAATTGTAGATATTGATTGTCATGTAACTTCATTATTAACTAACATGTAATTTTATTTTGCACTGGCATGTAACTTGTAGCATGTAACATTACTGGAATTATGCATTAGATTAGTCTTCCAAATTTTGTGATTAAATGAACTAGCATGTAACTTCATTTTCAACTAGCATGTAACTTCATTCAGAACTAACATGTAACTTGTAGCATGTAAAACTAATGGAATTGTGCATGAGATTAGTCTTCCAATAGCATTTTTAAGCTCATTTAAAAATCATGTCCATGACATTTCATATTTAACGTCGCCAAAGCCATATGATAAAGGAAAAAGCTGGCTGTTTGCATCCAAACATATAGCTACAAACATAATACCATAAAATTTACCCTTCAAATGAGTACCGTTAATGGCAATAAAAGGTCGAATCTACGAAATCCATGAAGTGAAGCGGCATGAGCGATGAACATATATTCAAATGGATTTGCAACAATTGTTTTCAACGCCGTAATAGTCCCTAGATTTACTTCTTCCAATCGATGACAGTAAGCAGGCAATAGTTTGAATGATTCTTCGGGAGGACCAAAAACAGATGCGTATGCATGATCCTTTGCCCTTCATGCCTTTGAATACAACAAATGCAGTCCATGTTCAACTTACATTTCAACCATGATGTCTTTGGGTTTTAGAGAGTGCCCGTGTACTTGTAACTTTGGTGCTAATAGTTCACTGACAGTCTAGGAATTTGCTTGTCGAAGACATGCGTGGAAACCATCTATTGCACGTATGATCCTTTACGAACATTCAAACCACCCAATATTCTTTTTTTTTACATCTTAATTCCACGTAAATGGAATTCACACTCGTCATCATTACATCCAGCCTCATAACATGTCTTGCTAGACCTTTTAATCCGGACTTCAAATCCCTCCTTCAAAGCATACATATTCAACGTTTGCTTCAGATCTTTCTTACATTGAAATATTCTACCCTTGTATAACCGGCCATCATCTGAAAAAGCTTCCTCCGTGCTAATGGGTTCAAAAGAATACCTTTCAGCTCCAGAAATAATCCAAGCTTGTGGGGAAGCATGTTCAAAAGTTTGATCAACATCGTCACCCAACCATTCTCTTGAAAGGAAACACCACTAAATGTAGCAAAACCCGATGGACCAGCACAACCATCCTCCAACACTTCCAGAACCATAACCCACTCCATCATGGCAATCTTCATCATCGTGATTACCTCTGTCAACGTCGGGTATCGAGTTATCATCACTGTTATCGGCGTCCGACCACTGAATGCTCTCTTTATCGTTAATGGTGTCCTCGTTACATACACTTGGGTCTACAATTGGAATGGACCCATATCCTGCTAGTTGTCGAAGAAACCTGCCATACACGGGTTGTGAAGTAGGTAGGTTACGTAGGTTTTCATCTTGCACACAATCTGTTGTTTCCTTCGTAGAAACAGAGACAGAACCTCAGGTAATAGCTTATCTACATTCATCACACATGACATGTCATTGTCATTCTCAATTCTAGAACGAGCAGTACCACTAATTGTAAACGCCAATGACTATAATTGTAAGTTGTACCTAGCAACATCAACTTTGGCAACAGCTTCTACCAACTTTACCAAGTCATCATAACTCACATATCCGAGAATATTACCCACTTTGTCATACCACCCTCGTAACAATTACCCATCCAACTTCCACCATGATGGATAACCAATTTCGTTGCATCTATATTCCTACAAGTCAAGTAATTGACATTTAAAATATTTGACATGTAACTTTAAAATGAACTTACATGTAAAAAATAGGACTTGGATGGAATGTAACTTCACAAATCACCTAGCATGTAACTTCATAAATAATAGACCATGTAACTTCATAAATAACCAAGCATGTGACTTAAAAAATAACCTAGCATGTAACTTCAAAAATAATCTAGCATATAACTTCAAAAATAACCTAGCATGTAACTTTAAAAAATATTGTCATGTAACTTGGGTACAAAACTTACAATAGTTGGGTTTCACTCCAAATCGAAATTACAGACACATGATACTTACGAATAAACTGACATGTAACATTAAATAGAACTGGCAAGTAACATTAAATTGAACTAACATGTAACATTAAAATGGCCTATCATATAACCTGGGAACAAAAATTGACAGTACATGGGTTTCAATCAAAATCGAAACCATCCTCTTTTTCTTCAAATTAAACTTGTTCATTCTTATAAAAAAACAAGTAGGAAAGGGATAACTACTTCAAGACAGAGCTGAATGCCAGGTTTCGAATATGGATTTACCTTCAAGAATGTGGTCACCGAAATCATTTTAGAGACACGATTTACCTGCAGAGACGAAGACCCACGAGTTTCAGACCCGAATTGCAGACTCGGTTTTCAGAGAGAAGAAGCTTGGATTTTAAAGAGAGAGAGCACACGGTTTGAGAGAGAAAAAACAAAAAAGAACACGGTTTGAGAGAGAAGAAGCAAATCGGTTTTCAGAGAGATCACGATTTGAGAAAGAAGAAACCAAAAATCAGAGAATAAACAGAGAGAGAGAGCGTGAGAAATTTGGATTTCAAAATAATTGGAGGTGAAGCCACTGATAAGTGAAAAATTTTGGTGGGAAAAATTGGGTCACATAAAACAAAAATGAGGGCATATTTGAAAGTACATAGTTAAAGATGTTAATTATAAGCAAAAATAAAGTTTTGGCTAAAAACAATAACTCAATAAAAAATTTGACCATTTCCTGCAATTCCCTATATAATATATATATATATATATATTCATAATATATATTCATTTATTAATATATATATATATATATATTATAATATTATATATATTATTGCATATAAATTATATAATATATATAATATATAATATATATATATATTAAATTATAATATATAATATATAATATATATAAAAGTAATAATTATAATATTATATATATATATATATATATATATATATATATATATATTATTATATGAATGCTTTTAGTTCTAATTGGAAATAAATTATTCTGAAATGTGTATATATATATAAGGGGTACTTTGGTCATTTGAATATATATATATATATATATATATATATATATAAGAGGGGCACTTTGGTCATTTGAAACTCTTACATCGTTCTGTCATGTCCTAGTCATACCAAACGTATAACAATATATTTAATAGATTAAAAAAATATATATATTTTTTAAAAAAGTGAAAAACAAAAACAAAAACAAGTATTTTGTGTTTTTCAATTATTTCACTTTTAACACTGATTTTGTTTTTCATTTTGTTTTTCATTTTTTTAAAATAAAATAAAAAACAGTTAACGAACGTAAATTTGAAATTATTTTTGAAAAACAAAAACGTAAACGGATTGAAAAACAGCTGCATGACGGGATCAAAGAGTCTCAATATCTTTTCAAAACTTATTAAATTTGTAATTGAAATTGAAGAAAAAGTACTAGGTTACCGTTATCATATTTGTGTCATCTGTTACGAGTTCATTGCATTTTTCTGCTTGTTTTATTAATCTTTGTAGCATCTTCTTGTAGATTGGTCAATGAACTATTAATTTAACCAAGCAACAACAACAATATATAAACAATTCATATTTATTGTTGTATTTTTCTCTATATTGGATGTAATTTATAAGAAAGATACATTTAGAAAATAGAGATACAATAGGAAACAAATACCTATAAATAAGCTAACTGATTCTAAACTAATCAAACCAGGTCAATCAACTTATACAATGTCAACTATACAATCTTCCTAATTAATGACAATATTCTAACATTCCCCCTCAAGTTGGTGCATAGATGTCACTCATGCCCAACCTGTTAATTGAGTCATAAAAATTCCTTCTATCAATGACCTTTGTATGGATATCTGCAAGTTGATCCTTACTTGGTACATGCGGAAACTCAATTATTTTTTCTTCTAATTTATCTTTGATGAATAATAGATCAATCTCCACATGTTTGGTACGATCATGTTAGACAAGATTATTGGCAATATATACTGAAGTTTTATTATCACAATATAGCTTCATGCTATCCTTTGGGTGAAATCCCAAATCCCTTAGGGGCCGTTTGGTATGGGGGCATCTTTGTATGGGAGTGGGAATCTCAACGCATTCCCTTGTTTGGTAACGGGTTTGGGTTTTTGGTTTTTCGGGAATGTGATTCCCATCAAAATAGGTGGGTTTCAGATTACCTCCATCTGATTCCCACCATGGGACCCACCATCATTAAAAATATATATATTTATTTTATTTTCTTCACCATTGTTCTTCAACGATGCTTCAGTCAATCAATACCCAAAAATCCCCAATTTCATTTCAAAACCTACTTTCATCAATCAAACAATACCCAATTTCATCTTCATTTTCATAAAATACAATATCTGGGTTTGTTCAAACAACATTAAACACCACCATCAATAGTAAAAGAAAAAAAATTACAGCAAGTAGCAACAACACAAGATCTGTGTTTGCCCGATGACGACGATGACGATGACGATGACGACGATGATGACGATGACGACGACGAGGAGCTGGGATGATGAAGACGATGACAAACCCAGTCAGATGAAGGCGACGACGATGAGGAGCTGAGACGAAGAACCCAACCAGACGAAGGCGACGACGACGACAAACAAGATCCCGACCAGAGTCGACGACGGCGACGATGTGGAGGCAAGGAGACGACGGCGACAACGATGTTGACGGCAACGAAGACAAGACCGGCCAGAGGCGGCGACAACGACGACGTGGAGATGATTTGGAGAGAAAGACAGAGAGAGATGGAAAGAAAGGGATGAAAATGAATGAATGGGTTGGTGATTTGAGAAATGGATCTGGTTAATCTTTTCACCATTTAAGTTGATTTTTTTATTTTTTTTATTTTTTTAGTTTTTAATAATAATAAAACAAATTCCCATGTACAACCAAACATGGTTACTTGATATTCTCAGGAATCCTACGTAATATTCCCATACACAACCAAACACACGTGTACAAGTTTCCCGAGAATCACATTCCTGTGTTTAACTTTCCCATGAATCATATTATTTTGATTACCCCATACCAAACGGCCCCTAATAAGTTCTTCAACCACAATAATTCAGTGATTCCTTGGGCAATCAATCCTTTGGAATTCTGCTTCAACATTGGATCGTGACACCACAGTCTGTTTCTTACTTCGCCAAGTGACTAGGTTACCTACTATAAAGGTAACATAACCAGAAGTAGATCTCTGATCACTAGCATTCCCAGCCCAATCAGTATCTGTGTATCCCTCGATGTCCAATTTTAGAAAACATTACTCTGTCAGAAGCTCCTTTTAAGAATTTTAGAATCCAAAGGACTGCATCCATGTGACTCTCAATGGGAGCAAGCAAAAATTGGCTTACCACACTCACTGCATATGCAATATCATGATGAGTATGTGATAAGTAGATAAGCTTACCAACAATCCTTTAATATCTTTCTTTGTTTGTTGAGGTTTGATCAGGGTGAGCTAGACTTTCACATAACTTGTGATTTGATCCATAGGAGTTGTTAACGGAAAATTCATTCGAGGTGAGGAATTTCAGCTAACACCCTCGAGACCACTACCACAGTGGTGATGGTCGGGGTAGGTACCTTTGGTACCTGGATTGATTGAACGATGGAGGATGTTAAAAGCAAATGCTAGTATGGTGTGGAAACAAACAACGAGATGGTGTTATGGTACTTAATTATAAATCATGTATGTCGTACAAAAAATCTATCAAATACTCTCAATCTCACTAGGGTACAGTAGGATGACAACATCGGGCTTGTCAAATAATAAAATACAGCGATAGTCGTATTCTGATTACAGAATTTAGGCTAAACTCAACTCTCTCCCTCTCTATTTTTTTTTTCTCTTTTTTCCTCTGGTCCTCCTTTTTTTCATGCATACTTGGACGCATTTATACACCGTCCAACATGGTCAACTCCTGATTCTCCCACCATTATTTCTTAATCAAATCCAATCCCCCTTTATCGGGTGGGATCCTTTGTTTATATGTTATTGACTTTGGTTTAATTATGGAATCGAGAATATCTGGAAAAGGGATAAGTTTGTTTCCTCTTTGGACTTTATCACTTGCCCTACACGTACACAGTGATTTAATGTTTGTTGGAGTGTAGATATGATCCTATGTACCTTCAAGGTGTGACGCCTCATAGAGGTCATCGAGCACGGTGTTTGCTCCCTCAAAGTGTTCTGGTTTTGATGCTATGAGCTTGATCTGGCCTTTCCAAGTCCATTGGAGCTTGAGATGACCCCATGTAGGTGCTCTTTGGTGATAGCGGAGCTTCGACGAGCTTTCTCTTACCTACCCAAATAGGTCCGGATCTTCCTTCGATAAAGTGGAGCAAAGTTGTAGTGCGAGTTTGGTGCTTGATAGGTCTCTTATTGACCTTAGAGAGAATGACAGGCTTCTGGGGAAGTTACGAGACAATCTTGACCTTAGGGAGCCTGATCGTCTACGTTTGGCTTTTCCTAAATTCTTATTTCGGTGTTAGGAGCTCGATCCGATCGTTTCAGGCTTCACCCTGGATGTTTCCAAAGCTTGGCGATCTTTCCTTGTAACTACGGGATGGCTCCACAGCTCATCCCCAGGGTCCACGGTTCCATGGTAGGTAATCTCGGGCTTGGATTCGGGCTAGGAGAGTGGAGAATTTCCCTTGGATCCCTAGCTAAATTTAGCTATTAACAAGAGTATCTGCTGGTTTGCTAGCAAGCATTCTAATTTCTATAAGTAGATCAAGAACATACTTCATCTGACTGAGGAAAATCCTATATTTTGATCGGGATACCTCAATTCCCAGAAAGTACCTTAATACCATCAAGTCTTTCATTTCAAACTCTGTGGCCAAGTGACTTTGGAAATTAGTCATCTCCAAATCATCGTTTCATATAACAATCATATCGTCAACATAGACGATCAGTATAGTGATCTTGTCACCCTTACGTTTGAAGAATAATGTATGATCGGAGTTACTCTGGTGATATCTGAATTTCCTCAAGGAAATGTTGAGTCGTTCAAACCAGGCTCTAGGTGATTGTTTTAGTCCGTAGAAAGCCTTTTTTATTTTACAAACTTTACCAGTTTGAGGATCAAAATCGGGGGAAAGATCCATATAAACTTCTTCACTGAGTTCCCCATATAGAAAAGCATTCTTTACATCAGACTATTTCAAATGCCACTTGAGATTAGTTGCTAGTAAGAGAAGTACCCTAACCGTGTTTAACTTTGCTACCAGGGCAAAGGTATCTTGGTAGTCAACTCTGTAAGTCTGAGTGTACCCTTTGGTAACTAAATTGGCCTTGTAACTTTTTATTGAGCCATCTGCCTTGCGTTTGATGGTATAGACCCAATGACATCCAACAACCTCTTTCCTTTAGGCTGATCCACTATCTCCAGGTACAATTTTTCTATAAAACATTCATCCCTCATCAATGGCTCAAACCCAATTCTGACCTGTCAGTGCATCATGTAATTTACTAGGAATAGATACAGAGGACAAGTTATGTGTAAAAGCTTTAAAGGTTTCAGATAGTTAGTGAGTTGAAGTGTAATTAGTAATAAAGTAAAAGGCATTACTATCAGTTGGAGGTCGCCTAAGGAAAATATAAAACCGTACTGGTGGTTTATATTCTCGACTAGGATACTATCTAGTAGATATACTGGGGTGGTCAGGATCTGTGTGATTTTCACTAGATAAGTCATTAGATAAAATGGAGGGTTCAAGAGTTACCTCAGAAGCATTTTCAACCTCAAAGTCCAATTGGCGAACCGATGATGGAGAAGAGGAAGGTTGTACTACCTGTATGAGAACTGACTCCCCCTGTTTCTTTTTTCCTTTATTCCATCTTTCATACACTCTTAATGTTGGTTCTGTATTTTCTGTGAGACTATCAGAAATCTCACTTTCAGAAGATAGATTTTCTTCCTCGAAAGATTGACTTCTCAGACTAATGGGTATCCTATTGTCAGTTTTAAGAGACTTCTCTTCATAGTTTAGATTCACCCCCTAAAGAAAAGTCTTTGAGGTAAAGTATGCCTCTTCTTCCCATAACGTAACATCATGTGACACAAATACCCTATGGGATGGAGGATGATAACATTTGTACCCTTTTTATGAGTTAGAATACCCTATAAAAACACACTTAAGAGAACGTGGGTCTAACTTTCCTCGATGAGGAGTATGGACATGTACATATACCACACATCTAAAAACCCAAGGAAGAATATGCAATGTAGAGTTAATATCACATTAATGAGACAAGGATTGCAGTGGGGTTTGAAAAGACAACACTAGATGACATACGATTAATGAGATATGCAGCCGAGAGTATTGCATCACCCTAGAAAGATTTAGGCATATGCATTTCGAGTAGTAAAGATCGTGCAACCTCTAAGAGATAACGATTTTTACGCTCTACGGTACCATTTTGTTGTAGGGTATGTGCACAAGATGTTTGGTGGAGAATAGCATTTTTCAAACAAAAAGCTTGTCATTATGGTTTAAATATTCACCACCATTATCTAGCATAAAACTTGAATTTTCTTATGAAATTGTGTGAGAATCATATGATAATTTTTTTGAAAAACATCACATACATCACTTTTGTTTTTTAAAATAAATATCCAAGTCATGTGAGTACAATCATCAATAAATGTAACAAACCAGCACATACCAGATATAGACACAATGTTAGATGGACCCTAAACATCAGAATGACCGAGAGAGAAATGCAAAGATCTTTTATTATCATTACTAAGAACAAACAGTGTGATGATGTTTAGTTAAAACACATGTCTCACACTGCATATTATTGTGCCCAATAGTTTTAAACAAAGAAGGAAATAAAAATTTGAGATATCAAAAAGAACAATGACCTAGACGCTTATGCCAAAGGAAAATATTACTCTTGTTGTCGGTTCTAACTTGTACTAATCTATAAGGATGATTGGAAACATTGTCTGTTGTAAAGTAGTACAACCCTAATTTTTCCCTACCAGTTCTAATATGCTCCTTGGTTATGATGTCCTGAAACACACAATGAGAAGGCCAGAATGTAACAACACAATTTAGAGATTTAGTGATTTGACTGATCGAGAGTAAGTTGTTAGATAAAGTGGACACATGCAAAACAGATGATAAATTTAAGGATGGAGTTAGAGATACAGATCTAGCCCCATGAAATGGGGTAGGTGTACCATCAGCATATGACACATTATTGGTTTTAGTTGGACTACGATGGCTGAAGTTTTGAGAATTAAAAGTCATGCGGTCCGTTGCACTAGAATCAAATATCCAAGTATTATTACTAGAAATTGTAGAAACATTGAAAGAAGAATGAAAAGTACCTGAGTTAGAGAATTGAATTTGAGATCACATATATTACCCTGTGAAGTGGAAGACGAGTTACCAAAGGATGATGCGAGAGAGGCGATTCCAGCCTTCAGAGGCCCCTTTTTCCTTTTTTCCTTTTTTCCAAGTACCACTCAAGGTAGCCATTCAATCTCCAGCAGGCATCTCGGATATAATTCTTTTATCCACAGTGAGTACATTTCTTGTCCCTTGAATTCCCTTTATTGAATAATACAACAAAGCTGTCACTTACTTGTGGTGAAGCTAGAATAGTGGCTTAACATTGTGCCTCACGAAAAATATAGGCAAATGCCCTTTCAACAACAGGAAATGGATCCATACGTAAAACATTAGCTCACACCATGTCAAATTCAGGGTCTAGTCCCTCCAGGAACATGTACACTCTTTGTTTCTCAATACGATCATTAAGTCGAACCACATCTATAGGATCAATCATATCATTTGGACATCATTGGTCTAACTCTTGCTAGATTGTGTTAAATTCCCAGTAGTATTCAGAAATATGATGCCTAGATTGACGCATATGGAATGTTTTGCTATTGAGTTCATAGATGATGGACGGATCAGTACCATCATAGTAAGTATGAGCAACTACGTCCCAAATGGCATAAGCTGTAAGTAACCATATAAACATTCCCATAATCTTGGGGGGTCGAAGAACCAATGAGAAATCCTTGTACGAGATGAGCATTATCTGTCAACCATCGTCTATAGGTGGGACTGGTGGTTGCCTGTTTAATGCTTTCCCCCGTGAGAAATCCATACTTGCCTTTCCCAGCCACAAATATCTCTACAAACTTATACCACAACGGGCAGTTTGATCCGTCCAATTTAATCCCGATTTTCTAAGAATTGTCATTAGAGTAAACTGGAGGGAAAATCGTAGGTGGAACCATAAGAATAGATAATTATGACTCATCTTCACTATTAGGGGTGGGCACCAACCCGCCGACCCAACCCGACCCAACCCGACCCAACCTGACCCAACCCGACTAAATTGGGTTGGGTTGGGTTGGGTTGGGTTGGGTTGCTTTTAAGATTGGGTTGGGTTGGGTTAATAAAATATAACCCAACCCAACCCGACAACCCGATATAAATAATAAAAAATAAATTAAATAATTTTATTTACTATAAGATTTATTATGAAATCTTTTTTAAAAAAATAATTAAAAAGTTTACTCATGCATAATTTAAAATATTTTAAATGACAAATATAAATACATAATTTTAAATATTGTATACCGTAATATATAATACATTTATTAAAAATATGCGATTATATTAATATATTATCTTCATCTTTTGTATTAAATGGCACATCATTGATTATACTTTAAAATGTCATTTTTTTTCCTTAGTATTTGATTAAGAATTTAGTAGAAAAAGTCTAATAATTGTATATAAACTCAAACTATTATGTTGGTTAAAATAAATAATAGATTATCCAACTGTGGGATATTTGATGAACTGATTATAATTGTAAAATGGATGGGAAACTTAGATGGAGACTTTCCAAGTTGGATAAATTGCTATATTTTAATTTTTTAATTATGTAAAAGATATTTAAACAATTTATATTATATGTTATGATTTGATTTTGATGCTTTTAAGTAATCTAAACTCAACGTGATATGATATTATGGTGAAAAATTATTTTAAATTTAAATTTTGATATAACAAAATTTGAATTTAAATATATTTTTTCTATTGGGCTTAAAAAGCCCAACCCGATCAACCTAACCCGACAAATATTAGGTTGGGTTGGGTTGGGTTCAAATTTATGTTGGGTTGGATTGGGCTGACAAATTTTCAACCCAACCCAACCGAACCTGAAAATGCCCACCCCTATTCACTATGATTTGCCATAGGATAGTAAGCAACGGAAGTAAAAAAAAAGTTAAAGAGAAATCAATGCAGATAGTAGACAAAACCAGATCACAAACGAAGACAAATCAATGAAGACAAAAAAGACGACATGGTTTGCTGTTGAAGGAGAAAATCGATGTAAGTCGGGTCAAATTTATGAAGAAGAGCAACCAGAACAAAGGTGACATGGGTTGCTAGGTTAGGTAGGACATACGTCATTCGATGAACGTTGTTGTTGAGGGAACAATCGGTGACAAGGGTCGCTATCGGAGGAAGAACTAACGTGGGTCAGGTCAGGTCGTGATAGATTATGAGCAGATGCATCTAGTAGGGCTGAAGATGATCGACAATGAGTTGAGGACTATCGATGAGATTGGTACAATGCCAAAGATAGTTATTCCGGTAAGACTCACCAGAATAAAAATAATAGGTAGCGGTCTTATTGCTTTAGAAAAATAAAATATAAAATATAAAAAAGGTAGAAGAATTTTAGAATAGTAGAATCAAAAAACTTAAATCCTTAGTTTAGGCTCTAATACTGTTAACCGAGAAGTTAATCGAGAATTCTCTTAAGGTGAGAAATTTCGATCAACACCCGTAAGACCTTTACCCAGTAGGTTGTAGTCGTTGTAGATATCTTGTATCTAGGTGATAAAGTGGTCATAGGAAAATGGATATATAAATGGCTTGTAAACAGGACAAATATGGAGGAATATAATCTAAGAAAACTGTTTTATTGAAGGACTTATACAATGATCTTAAAAATCACTTGAACTCTCTCGATTACAAAGATTGGAGGTGGCGAACTCGTTCTTGTTGATAAGTGGCTAAATTCTTTGAGGTGAGAAAAATAACGAATAAGCTCTGCTCTTTTTCTCCCAATTTTTTGATACCTTGTCTAGATCATGACATCCACTTTTAACCCCTCTTCATCATCAATCAAATCCCTGTAATATAGACCAATTGATTGGTCATGTTACCGAAAATGATTGGCATTGGTGGGGGGAGTCAAATTACACGGTAATTGCTCTTGTTGGATACGTTAGACTTCTTTCAAGTTTAAATACGATTGAAACGCAATTTCGATGATCTATATGGTCATATTATGACGCTTTAATAGCGAAGAAGTCAACTCTATAGCTTGAAGGAGAATCGTGAGTCTGCATGCCGATGATGAGGTACCTCGAGGTACCAGTCTGGCGGCGTGATGCTTGACCATTTATTTTGGAGCTTTCCAGCTGTAAGTTCTTCGGTGTTTGATAGGCTTATTTTGTTGACAACCACATTTGAGAATTAATATGTAAGGGTAGTTTAGGCCATCATTGTTCGTGACCAAGATCAAGCTTCAAAGGTAAAATCACTTGCATAACTTTCATTGAAGAGGTATTAGTGCACACACACTCTCATACATGTTTTGATCATCTTGCATGCTTGCTTTTTTACCTTCTTGTGTGTCTTTTGTGCCTTAACTCTTGCTTGGGTGTTTGATGCATCATGTGTGCCTTAAAAGAGGAATTTTCCTCTGTACCGTGATTCACACCGCTCCATGTGCATTACCTCCACCGCGGTCTGCACAACGTGTTCTCCAGTGGTTGCACGCTGCTGCTACCGCGGCCTGTGCTATTTGCATGCACAGCGGTCTCCCAAGTGAAGTTTCCCAGGCGTCGCATGTTATCCAAACTGCGATCTGTGCACTTGCTTGCACATCGGTCTACAGAGCGGTGTTGTCCAAACGATGCACCACTCTCTGTGCCGCTGTCTGGACACTTACCTATACCACGGTCCTGACGGGATTTGGTTACCTTTTGAGAATCTTCAAGACAAGTTCAAGTCAAGTCTCCAACAAAATTTCAAGTCAAAACTCAATCATAACAAGCTAGAATACATCTAACAAGGCCTCAACCTCAAATGATCCCCCAATCTTAACAAAAGACCTTTCATGCCCAATCAAAAAGGGATGCAATTTTGGCTCAATCACAAAGAAGAGAGTTGGCTCAACACCAAATATCAACTCAAAGGAGAAGAAAGTCATCCATATTTGTACAAGGCTATGGTATGAATTCTTGTTTCACTTCTATTTGTCATTATTGTGGTGTTGAGGGTCATATTAGGCCAAATTGTTTTAAGTATATTAATTTGTGTCGTATTGAAAGTGTGATTGAGAAAAATATGTTTAGAAGAGCCAAAATGCATGCACCTAGGAATTTTAGAGCCAATGAACCCAAGGCTCCTAGAAATGACAATGTTAGGTAGACTAGAAAAAAATGAGTATGTTTGCCATGTGGCTCAAGTGGCCTTGAAGCCTAAAGCCTCTAACACTTGGTATTTTAATAGTGGGTATTCTAGGCATGTGACCGGAAACAAGAGTTTCTTTGAGACTTTTGTTATGGAGGATGGTGGATTTGTCACCTTTGGTGATGGTTCACGGAAGAAGGTTTTAGGAAAAGGAAACATATATATCCCAGGTTTGCCATCATTGCCCAATGCTCTTTATGTAGATGGCTTGCAAGCCAATCTCATTAGCATATCACATTTGAGTGATAAAGGGCTTTCAGTTATGTTTGGAAAAATTGATTGCTCTATTTTAAAAGAAGATGGACAAATTTTATTGAAAGGCAAGAGATCAAGTGACAATTGTTATTGTCTTGATTCCAATGACATCTATTGTAATTTGTCTAGTTGTGATCAAGTTGAATTGTGGCATCAAAGGCTAGGTCATATGAATTTCAAAGATTTGAAAGTTCTTGAGAAGTTTAATGTTGTGAGAGGTCTTCCTAAGTTTGGTAATAGAGTTGAAGGAGTGTGGACCTTGTCAACTAGGGAAGCAAACTAAGAGTGCGCATAAAAAGGGTAAGTATCTTACCACCAAAGAGCCACTAGAGCTTCTTCACATGGATCTTATGGGTCCCATGCAAACCGAGAGTCTCAGTGGTATGAGATACATTTTTGTATGTGTTGATGATTTTTCTAGATTTACATGGACTTATTTTCTTAGAGAAAAATCTGAAACTTTTGAAAAATTTAAATTGCTTTGCACTGAAATTCAAAATGAAAAGAATTTTCACATTAAAAACATTAAAAGAATTAGGAGTGATTATGGTAAAGAATTTGAAAATGCTTGTTTTGAAAATTATTGTAATAGTGTTGGTATTTCACATGAGTTTTTAACTCCTCGAACTCCTCAACAAAATGGGGTTGTATAGAGGAAGAACAGGGTCCTCCAAGAGATAGCTCGTGTAATGTTGCTCAGCAACAATGTTCCTACGAATCTTTAGGCTGAGGCCGTGAATACAACTTGTTATATAGGAAATGGAGTGTTAAGGTTCGGTACTAGGCAAACCTCCTATGAATTATAGAAGGGTAAGAAGCTAAATGTTAGCTACTTCCATTCATTTGGAAGCAAATGCTACATTCTCAATGACCAAGATCAACTTGGCAAGTTTGATGCTCAGAGTGATGAGGGGATTTTCATTAGTTATGCTCTAACTAGTAAGGCCTATAGAGTGTTTAACTTAAAAACTAAAAGAGTCATGGAATCATACAATGTTGTCACAGATGATTATAGGCCAAAATTGAGTAACCATGATGAGGAGGTTAGTATGTCTCATGATTTACCTTTGAAGGATTGTGGTGAGACTTCAAGTGATGTGAAGTTGGATCATAGTGAAGAGAATGATAAATCTCTTGATAGGGATCCATCTTTGGACTCTAATGAACCCGTTCCTTGGGTTAGGAGACTTTATGATAAAAGTAATATCATTGGAGATGTTAATGAGGGTGTTAGGATTAGACAACAAATGGCTAATCAAATTAGCTATTCTTGTTACACCTCTCAAATTAAACCCAAAAAGATTGATGAAGCCTTAAATGATGAATTTTGGGTTCTTGTCATGCAAGAAGAGTTGAATCAATTTGAAAGAAATGAGGTTTGGACTCTAGTTCCTAGACCTAAGAACTCTAATGTCATAGGCACCAAGTGGGTGTTTAGAAACAAGTCGGATGAAAATGGAAACATTGTGCGTAACAAAGCTAGCACAAGGATACTCTCAAATTGAGGGTATCGACTTTGAGGAGACTTTTGCACCGGTTGCCCATCTTGAGTCTATTAGGCTTCTTTTGTCCATATCATGTGTGCATAAATTTAAATTACATCAGATGGATTTTAAGAGTGCTTTCTTAAAAGTTTTTTTTGCAAGAGTAAGTGTTTGTTGAGCAACCCAAGGGTTGTGGTTCCACACCACCCTAATAATGTCTATCGCCTCAAGAAGGCTTTGTATGGGTTGAAACAAGCTCCAAGGGCTTGGTATGAACGCCTTGCCTTTTATCTTGTTGACAATGGCTACTCAAGAGGTAGTGTTGACAAGACCTTGTTCATCAAAGGTAACAAAGATGAGTTTTTCATAGCTCAAATCTATGTTGATGACATTGTGTTTGGTTCCACTAATAAATCCAAAGTCCAACAGTTTGTTGAGGTCATGTCTAATGAATTTGAGATGAGTCTTATTGGTGAGCTTAATTACTTTCTAGGTTTGCAAATTATACAATTGAATGATAGGGTCTTCATATCCCAAACTAAATATGTGAAGAACCTAGTGAAGAAATTTGACCTTGAGAATGCCAAACATTGTGACACGCCTATGAGTACCACATTGAAACTTGGCAAGGATGATAGTGGGAAAAGTGTGATCAAAGCCTATATCGTGGCATGATAGGTAGCTTGCTTTACTTAACTACAAGTAGGACCGATATAGCCTTTAGTATTGGTGTGTGTGCTAGGTACCAAGCAAGTCCCAAGGAGTCCTATCTCTCCTCCGTGAAGAGAATCATTCGTTATATGAATGGAACATCCAACTATGAGATATGGTACTCTTTTGATACTAATGCTAGTCTAGTTGGCTCTAGTGATGCAGATTTGGCAGGTAATTATAATGATAGGAAGAGTACATCGGGCGGTTGCTTCTTCCTAGGAAACAACTTGGTGTCTTGGTTTTGTAAGAAGTAAAAATCCATTTCCTTATCCACAGTCGAGACCGAGTATATAGCAGCTGAGAATGCTTGCACACAACTCCTATGGATGAAGTAAATGCTTATGGACTACGATTTTGATGAAGGTACTCTAACCCTCGATTGTGATAACATGAGTGTTATAACATTACAAAGAATCATGTCCAACATTCTAGAACCAAGCATATAGACATTAGAAACCATTTCATTAGAGAACTAGTTGAGAGAAAATGCATTGCACTTGAACATGTTGTCACTAATGATCAACTAGCGGATTTGTTCACTAAACCCTTTGACTCAACTAGGTTTAAATAACTTAGTAAGTCTATTGGGATTTGTCATATGTCTTGATGAGTTTTGGTGTTCGACCCCACATAGGGAGCTCAAGCAAAGAGAGTGAACTTGCATTTTAATAAGCGAAAATAATTGTTCAATTTTAGGCTCTTTAATTAATTGCTTGAGTATCATGGTTGCATATGCTAGTATATGACTTTTTATTCAATAAGTGTTTATTTGCCTTGTTTAAAATTCATGTCTCAATTATGTTCAAACATGCATTTTTGGACTATCAAATTTGATTAGGAAGTACATTTGAATGACCCAAAATTTATCTCCATGTTTATATGAACTTGAGTTTGACATGCTTAAATATTATGCATGAAGTAACTGTGTGAAATTATGTGTGAATGCAATTGACAAGGCTAAACTCAATAAGGACCTTGTGTCCATTCAACTAATAAGGATGTCTCATCCAATTTAGCTTTGTCTCTCTTCTTAATGGTTGAACAAGACAATAATCAATAAGGATTTTATATCCATTCCATCAATAAGGATTTTATATCCATGTCTTGATTTGCCATTGAGAATTGATAATATTGCTTGTGTGATTCAAATGCTTAATTTCCTTATCTTGTTCTACAATGAGCAAATTGGTTTGACTTCTATTGGAACCTTTTTTGATATTTGCTTTGCCAAATACTATATTTTTGGAAGTTGATGTTGTATGTCTTTTATCCAAGGCAATACCTTCACACATTTTCTTGAAATTAAACTTCCTTGCTTTTCTCTCTCACCTAATTAAATTGCATAAAGTTGTTGTATATGATTATACATTTAATGTGCAAATATCTCTCTTTGCTAAGTGACCCACTTAGGGTATACCCCTTTTTCTATCTTGTGACAAAAAGGGGGAGTAGTACGGATTTAGAGGGAGTTGAGAGTGGCATGATTTAGGGGGAGTTGGGAGTTGCATATGAAGGGATATGAAGGGAGACTGACTCGTTGATGGGGAGTTAACCATTTTGGGGGAAGCATTTGCATGTGCATTATTGATGCATGTTGTTTGTTTAATTCTAAGCAAATTGCTCTTGTTTTTTATTTTCTCTTGATCACCTCATATACACTTGTCTTGGAAAGTGTAGTTATATGGTTTTGTAGGAATGTTGATTCTACAAGAGATGGATGTCTTGAAGATTGATCGGTCTATTTCTATACATGTTTTAGGTCCCCATTTCCTATTATTTGTGCTTTTTTCTTGGGTGAAATTAGGTATTTTATGTGTTTGTTGAGCATGTATAAGTCATATTCCATTCAAGAGGTGTTAGATGCTATTTTGGAGAAAAAGAGCAAAAAGTTAAATTTTGGAGCAATGCAAAACACTAGATGGTGGGGCCTATATCTCTCATCTCAGATCAAATTGTGTGTCCTACTACCTATGGATTGAAATCCCCGAAATTCTAGTTTTCGGCGCACTTTAAGGATCGCAATTCCTATATTCCTAGAAGAAGTTATGGGCAATTTAGTAACCGAAGGTCAGTGTTGGAAAGTCAACTGCGGGCTAGACCGCCATCCAGGCATGAGACCTAGCCAACAGTCTGCTGAGCGGTACATGGCAGAGGAATTCCGCGATCTGGACCGTGGTGACCTCCGGAGCGACCTAGACTGCGGTTTGACAGATTTTTGGCAAAGAACCACTCTAAATTGGTCCATAATTGTTCCAAAACTTCCCAAATCAAATTCTAATGATTTTTAGAAGACCAAAACATGTTTGAGAAACTTCCTAAACTCATATTATGAGTCAAACATCAAAAGAGAAAATTCAATTTAGGAAAGAATTCTCAATCCTTATTTCATTCTACTTTCCCACTTGATGGATTTCCTAAACCTAAGAAGAATTAGGGGTTCACAAGGAAAAATCACCTATAAATACTTCCTATTCTTTGCAATTCAAAGAGGAGATACAAGCCAAGGGAGGTCCCAAGCCACCAAGGGGGCCGTCCCCTACCACTCCATCACCACATATCACCATACAACTTTCTATTCATCTTTACACATCGAATATTCAAAGACGAAGAAGAATTCATCATTGAAGATTTGAAGAACTCATTGAAGGCCAATATGGGTTTTATCTTTTCTTTCTCTTCTCTTATTTTCATCATGTGTAACTAAATCATATTAGGGAATCAATGTGAACCTCTATGAATGCTCTTTATTAGAACTGACGATATTTTCATTAATTCGAGTTTCGATTTATTCAATTCATCCTATGTCTTAATTCTTTATTCTTGTTAATGCATGATCATATGTTGGCATGAATCTAGGGTTTTGATAATTTAATGATGAGGTTAGAGTATTGATCTATATGTAATCTTAATTAATATTCAATTGAATGGATAAAACTGATCTTAGCATTGATCTTAGCATTGATCTATGCAAGTAGGTTTTGGTTCATTGTTCTTGCACTTAATGGGTTCTCGATTGTAGTTTGTGCCATTGATCTATGTGTAAATTGTAATTGAGAACACTGGATTCATCCTAGGATCATACGGTAACAATCATACTTATGATAAGAACGAACCCTTAATTTGATTAATATCTTTCAAAGTCAATTCGAAACATTGAGTAGACATAGTAAAGGAGCGTTGATGACCTAGTTTTCCATCTCTTGATCACAACACCAATTCTTTGTTAAATTGCTTTCATAGGATAATTTAGTTTTAGTTTTAATTCAATCTTCAAACAATCTCTTCACAACAAATCTCTCGGTTACTTTTGATTTAATTAGAATTAGAATTAGTTATACTCAGTAAATCACTTTTCCTCGTGGGAACAATCCTTACTTGCCAATGTGCTTATCTTCACGATTCGTGCACTTGCGAATATTGTTTTTATAACACGATTTACACACATCAAAGATCTAGTGTTTAAGCATCTCTTTGTATTGTAGAAACATCTTTTGTTGACCCCTCGTTTTTTATTTTGTTTATTTGTAAGGATGAAATGTGAGTGGTAGTTTTATCATGAAATAGTCAAAGGGGGAGATTGTAAGTTCTTCGGTGTTTGATTGGCTTATTTCGTTGACAACCACATTTGGGGATTAATATGTAAGGTAGTTTAGGCCATCATTTTTCATGACCAAGCTCAAGCTTCAAAGGTAAAATCACTTGCTTAACTTTCATTAAAGAGGTATTAGTGCACACACACACTCTCATGCATGTTTTGATCATCTTGCATGCTTGCTTATTTGCCTTCTTGTGTGCCTTTTGTGCCTTAACTCTTGCTTGTGTGTTTGATGCATCTTGTGTGCCTTAAAAGAGGATTTTTCCTCTGTACCGCGGTTCAGACCGCTCCATGTGCATTACCTCTGATGCGGTATGCACAACTGTGTTCTCCAGTGGTTGCACGTTGATGCTACCGCGGCCTGTGTTATTTGCATGCACAGCGGTCTCCCAAGTGAAGTTTCCTAGGAGTCGCATGATGTCCAGACCGCGGTCTATGCACTTGCATGCACAGTGGTCTACAGAGTAGTGTTGTCCAGGCGATGCACCGCTCTCTGTGCCGCGGTCTAAACACTTACCTGTGCCGTGGTCCAACCAGAGGTCCTGACGAGATTTGGTTGCCTTTCATCCAAAACGACGTCACTTTGTGTAGGGCACCATATATATATATGTTCTCTTCTCTTCTATTCGGTTTTAAGGAGTCCAAGAAGCCATCTTTGAGTAACCTAGCTTTTCTAGAGAGAGAAAGACTCCCAAACACTCATTTTTACTCAACCTAACTTCATCTCATGGTCATCTAGTTTCATTCTAGGATCATCTAAGCATGGAGCATCATTTTCTTCTTGACTAGGTAATTTCTACAAGCTCTAGATTTTATAGTTCCATTACTAAGACATGTATACCTAGGTTTTAGTCTTTATTGCAAATTAAATGCATACTTGTATGTTTAATAGCTTTTATGGCATGCTTGTGATATTGATTGTTGGTTGAGAGTATTGATTAGTGATAGCTAGAATTTAGGACGGTTTTACCATTCTAGCTAATTCTTCTTACCTTTGCATTTAGAACATTTATATCTAGGATTTGCTTCTCTTGTCATTAATTATCCTAGATAAGCATGAATGTTTTTAACTTAGCATTTTTGCATATAGAATATTTTTGCATATTCACTTAGGTTGTCATTATCTCTTCATTGTTAATTAAGCATGTGGCTAAGTGGTTAGTGCATAAGGTTGGTGATCCAAAATCACTATAAAAGGCCCGTCGGGTAGAGTGAAAGGGTTAGTAACCATATTGGGTGTGACGAGAGGTCAACCTAGGTTGTAAACTTTCATTCAATAGTGGATTTTGAGGATCGAGTGTGGCGCAATGAACAACCCGTGGTTTTTCCCATTTGGAGGGTTTCCACATATATATCGTGTGTTGTTATTACTTTATGTTTATTGTCATTTTATTTGAATACTTGGTAGAATAGGGTAGTTTTGCAAGTATTGATTAACTCCGAAAATTGGTAATCAATTGAATTAAAAATAAAAACCTATTCACCCCCCCCCCCCCCACCTCTAGGTTTATATTCTAGGGAATTTCACCAGCTAACTTCCTTCTTGCTTGATGGGTAAGACACGTACTTGGAAGAGATGGTGAGATAGCATCGAGGTACTCAGGTACCAAGCAAACGTCCTAGTGTTAGGGTACTATACAGAAGGTACCTTGCTGCTAACTGGTTCCGGTCCTTAGGTGGTGTAGAGACTGGTATCTCAAGGTAGGTAGTATTGGGTAGACCTTAACCGGTATCAGGTGGTACATCCTACCCGGTGAGAACAAGCAAAAAAATTCTCATTGGTCCCTTTGTCAAAAATAGCTATTAACAGATACCATGAACAATTCATATTTTTTTGTTGTATTCTTCTCTGTATTTGAGGTAATTTATAGGAAAAATACAATTAGGAAATATAGATACAATTGGAAACAAATACCTACAAATAAGCTACTTAACTCTAAGCTAATCAAATCAAATCAAATCAGTCAACTTATACAAGGTCAACTATAAAATCTTCCTAATTAATGACAATATTCTAACAATATATGCATTCCAAGCTAAATTGGGAGATAGTGAATGTAATCTTATTTAATGGTTATTATATTGCTTTTTTTTTTCTCGGGTGGTTTAATTTTTACAATGTCTCATTCTAACATGCATGAAGATGATGTTGAAGAAGAAGAATGGGAGATTGAAGAAGAATTGTAATAAGTAAGGAAATGCATATGATATTTTGTTTATCTATATATCTAACTGAGGTGAATTATATATATATATTTTCATACTTATTTATGATTACTTATATATAGAGATTCGATTGGGATGACATACAATTAACATGGTTTTGATCTCTAGTTAAACATAAGACTTTGTCTCTTTAACTCATTTATTAAATAAAATATGTTCCCCGAACATAATGAAGCATGTCCAATGAAAAAGTTTTTCACAATATCAAATCTGAAAATATTATCAATACTTTCGTCCATTTTCATAGACCTTGATGATGATTCGTTTTTTCTTCTTTTAAGAAAATATTTTTATTGATGATCGGTAAGTTTGTCTACCACTTCATCACATGTCCTTAATGAAGCTGGAGGTAGGGTCATTAGCCATGTCTTCGCATTATCCTTCAAAGCACGCGGAAAACACCTCATGCACAGCAGGTCTTCTGTTACCCTAGTATTCGGAAAAGATTTTATTGTTGTGTATAATTATCAAATGAATTGCAGTACATCTTCTTTGGGTTGACTGTGCAAATTGTAGTGAAAATTTTGAGCTCATAATTCCTTGTTGCATCCAACACAATGCACAAGGGTTGATTGCCAACTATCAGCCTGCTATAATCCTTCATGGTCTTCATTGACTCAATTGGTCCTGCTGGATCCTGTTGGATAACGCGATTTTCATCGTCTTCCATTGCTACTCGTCTGATGCGATAAGTGTTGTCGTTCAAAGGTACTAGTTCTCCTTGAAGAGATCTTTTACCTTTCATCCACCCTTAAGACCTGAAACAAAAAGACAGATACACGGTAAACTACGAAAAAAAAAAACTAAAGATCTAAAAATTAATGACTTGACTACCTAAACTAGACAAAATCTATAAACTAAAACTAGAAATAACCAATAAAATCAACTAATTCTCGATAATGGCGTAAAAAACTTGATGTGAAAATTTTGTTTTAAAACAACTCGCAAATGTATGAATCGTGAAGATAAGTGCAACAACAAGTAGGGATCGTTCTCATGAGGAAAAGTTATTTACTGATTATAACTAATTCTAATTCTAGTTAAAGTAACACTATGTTTGGATTGGTGGAATTGGAAAGAAAGGAATGGAAAAGTAAATAAAGAAAGGAAAGGAAAGAAGAGAAAAAGAAAGTGTTTTTAATGATTGTTGTTTGGATGGTTATAAATATAAAATAAAATAAAAGAAATCAATCTTATTTAGAGGGGGGAAATAAATAAATTCATTTTATTTTGTTTACGAAAATATCATTCTTTCAACAATATGAATATCAAATATTAATAAGGTTAGTTTTGAGATATTGAAAAAATCATTAATTATGAATTTATTTTCCTCATTTTCCTTCCAAATTTGGGTGGAAACCAAAAATCTTTTATTACTTGTACAAAGAGGATTAGGGTTCTATGAACATATAAATAGACCCATAATCTTGTCACAAAAGATATATAGAAAACATATAGAAAAATACAGAGAGAAAAAGAGAGATCGAGAGTTATAAATCTTTTCAATAGTGGATTTTGGCTCGGTTGATTATTAAGCCAACCATAGACGTTTCTCCAGTCATCGAAGTTTTACGACGTAAAACTTGCGCCCGATTACTTTCTCCTTCTCTTTCTCTTTGAAATCACAGCTAAAATCCAATCTTGTTGACTTTTTTCCATACATCCAGAAATCGACGTCAACAATTGGCGCTAGAAGGAGGGGGGTCGGTGAACCTTCGATTTAATTAAAAGTAATGGCGGGAAGCAGAAACAGTCTTGAGGATGTCTAAAAATCTCCAGATAATGTCCATGTTGGCAGTAGTTCACGAGATCTCGTCGTGACTAACCAACCAACATCCCTGGCAGGGATTCAACAAATCCCTTCGACCAGCGAAGACCTAACACGCTTCCGTGAGACGCTACAACAACTGGTGGCAGACGCAGCAAAGGAAAGAGTTGATTTACTGGTTGTAGAAGAAGCGTAACCTCCTAACCTCCCACATACAAGGCTTCGTTCGGTTGTAGTAGGGCTAGATCTAAATGCACCAGAAGCCGGAAGGAACTCTGTTCCAATTAATCAGGCTGAACGTGAAACACCCGAAGAGGAGCAACCACGCCAGAGGCAGAGCCATGATCAGATAACCCGTACTAGACACCGCAAGCACGACCGACACAGGGATCAATCATCATCAGAAGATAACGATCGGCATCATTGTAAGTTTCATCGCAGAACCATACGCCTGTAAGAATCAACATGTGAGACTCGGCATCAAAGCGAAGAGCCAGAGAGAGGAATGACAGTCACCCGACGGTTTAACCATCATGGAAGTCCGGTGGGAGATAGAGATATCGTAATTCAGAGCCTAACCCGAGAAGTTAAAAACAATAGGCGTCAGATGGACGCACTAGTCAGACGTTATAGGTACAACGACTTATCTGACGAAGATTCTGACAGTCCATTCACTAAGGACATCATGCGGACTTCATTCCCAGAAAGATTCAGGATGTCGCACATGGAGCAGTTCAAGAAGGATACGGATCCTAAAGAACACGTCAGGTGGTATAAAAGTGCTATGGCTCAGTATGCCCACAGTGATCCCTTACTATGCCTCAACTTTCCACCAACTCTAGGAGACACGGGGTCAATATGGTTCGGGAGATTGCCCCCAGTGAGCATCGGAAGCTTTAGTGAACTAAGCAGGAGTTTCTCAAGACAATTTCTGAGCAACGTTCACAGGAAAAAATCAGTGGCTTACCTTTCTCATATCAAACAAGGAAAAGATGAGTCGTTGAAGAAATACCTGGGGAGATTCGGCCAAGCGGTATCAGAAATCGGCAGTGCAAATGACGAAGCGATAATTGCTGCATTCATCAACAATCTACAGAATGGACTGCTATCTTTTGACCTAAGAAGAGCCTGTCTAACCAGATATTCAGATATGATGGACATGGCGGGAGGATATGCACTAGCCGAATAAGAAGAGTTAGCCACGGGAGGATGCTACATGCATGGAGGAAAACCCAAAAAGGACGTCGAGTCCAAGGTACAGAACCAAAAGGGAAAATAGAAAGGAAACAACAAAGAAAAAAGCAAGAACAGGGGAAACGGGCGTAATGCTGAACAGACCACGGAGAAATTCTGAGATAGATACGCCAACTACACCCCTCTTAGAAAAAAGCTGGAGGAAATCCTGGCCATACTGGAAGAGAAAAATCTGGTAAAAGAGCCACGCCGACAATCTCAGTTTGCTCGACGAGATACAACCAAATACTGCAGATTCCACAAGGAAACCGGTCATGAGACTTCCAAATGTTACCAACTCAGAGATTACATAGAAACCCTCATTCGGGAGGGACACCTTCAGGATGTAATCTTGAAAATGGAAAAGAAGTCAGAGACAAAGAAAGAGATCAGGACCGATCACAACTCCGATCGAAATCAAAGGGCCAGCCTAGAGACCAATGAAGTAATACAAACAATCTTTGGAGGACCGTCCATTGGGAGAAGTAACCGAAAGCAAACGCAGGAAATCAGAGAAACAGTGGAGGCAAGACAGAACTTTGACGTGAACTTGGTCGAGCCAGACCTGGAGAGGGTAAAGGAAGGATGGGACCCAATAATATTAACACAAGCTGACTCACATGGGGTCGATATTCGACCAAATGACACCCTGATCATAAGTGTTCGGATTGGTCACCGGAAAGTCAGGAGTATCCTGATAGATAATGGAAGTTCGACAGACATTCTTAATGTAACCGTCTACGTTCAACTCAGGTTTGACCGAAAGGATTTACAGTCTTTCCATACCTCACTCAGAGGATTCGAAGGAATTGAGGTCAGGTCTCTCGAGACGGTAAAAATACCTGTAAAAATAAGAGTGGAACCTTGTCAGAGAACAGTATTGCTCGATTTCACAGTGGTAGACTTAAACAATTGGACGTATAATGCATTGTTGGGTCGGCCATTCTTGAATAAAACTAAGGCCGTAACAGCCACTTATGCATTGATGATCAAATTCCCGACAGAACAGGGGGTCGGTGTAGTCAAGAGGTCTCAAGAGATGGCCCGAAGAGCTAACCTGTCAGTATACAAAGACAAAAATGATGGTGAACAAGTATGCACTATAACGCAGCCGAGTCGGAATAAAAAGTCACTGTCATTCGAATTTGATCCAAAGGAAGAGTCGAAGGAATCAAAAAATGAACCGGTCGAAGAAATTATCTTGAAAGAAGATGAACCAGATAAAAAGATCAAGATCAGGGCCAATTTGGAAGGAAAAGTCAAACAAAGCCTCACTAATCTGCTTAAAGAATACAAGGATGTGTTCGCCTGGAGTTATGAAGACATGGTCGGGATAGACGCCCGAATAGTATCTCATCATCTCGCAGTAGACCCGAATGCAAAACCAGTGATATAAAAGAGAAGGTCATTCAATCTCGAGAGAAGTCAGGCAATCAAATAGGAAGTGGAGAAGCTACTCGTTGTAGGGTCGATTAGAGAGATCAACAACCCTCAATGGGTAGCTAATGTAGTCCTCGTCCAAAAGAAAAATGGATAATGAAGAATGTACGTAGATTTCACATATTTGAATAAAGCATGCCCAAAAGACAGTTTTCCACTCCCAAGGATAGACCAACTGGTGGATGCTACATCAGGCCATGAATTGCTCAGTTTCATGGACGTCTACTCGGGATATAACCAAATTCGGATGAACAAGGCTGACGAAGAAAAAACAACATTCACAACCGATCAGGGCTTATACTGTTACAAAGTGTTGCCCTTCGGATTAAAAAATACAGGGGCAACATATCAAATGTTGGTCAACAGAATCTTCGCACGACAAATAAGAAGAAACATGGAAGTATACATTGATGACATGCTGACCAAGAGCATCTCGGCAGACAAGCATACCTCAGACCTGCAAGAGACATTTGATGTTTTGAAGAGATCCCAAATGAAGCTGAATCCAAACAAGTGTTTATTCGAAGTTCCTTCAGGAAGGTTCATGGGTTTCCAAGTTCACCAAAGGGGAATCGAAGTCAATCCTGAAAAGATCCAAGCCCTACAGAAAATGACTTCACCAAGGACACTAAAAGAAGTACAATGCTTAACAGGATGTTTAGCTTCCATGGGTAGATTCATCTCAAATGCCACAGACGGATGCACACCCTGTTTCAAAGTAATTAAAAAAGGAAAAGGACTCGAATGGAACGAAGAGTGCTAGCAAGCATTCTTAAAAATCAAATAGTACCTAGGGCAGGCTCCCATCCTTTCGAAACCACAAATGGGAGAGATACTCCATTTATACTTGTCAATTACAGAACTAACAGCAAGCTTAGTCCTAGTCAGAACAGAAGATGGAGTATAGAAGCCAGTGTGTTATACCAACAGGGCACTTTTACCAGCCGAGACCAGGTATTCATAGGCAGAAAAAATGGCCCTAGCATTGGTATCAGCGGAAAGGAAGCTAAGACCATACTTTCAGGCTCATACAATCCAGGTTCTCACCGACTGCCCATTGAAGCAAATTTTACAGAAGCCAGAGATTTCAGGAAGACTAACCAAATGGGAAATCGAGCTAAGTGAATTCGATATCCACTACGTTCCTAGGAAATCTCACAAGCAGTTGTAGATTTTATAGCAAAGTTCACAGAACAGAACCTGGAAGCAAAAAAGATGTTGGGTAAAAATTTCCCATGGAAATCATATGGTGATGGCTCTTCAAACACTCATGGTAGCGGGGCAGGGATCGTAGTATGCACTCCAGAAGGAGATGATGTCGAATGTGCCATGAGGTTTGACTTCAAAGCAACCAATAATCAAGCCGAGTACGAGGCACTACTAGCTGGATTGAGAGTCTGTATAGCTCTTGGGGCAGATGAAGTTAAGATATTTAGCGATTCACAGGTAGTTGTCAACCAAGTCTTGGACGAATACCAAGCCAGGGATGAATGCATGATAGCCTATCGTGACATTGCAAAACAACTCCTCCAGAAATTCAAAGAATATAGGATTGCCCAGATCCCCATGGAAGAGAATGAAAAGGCAGACGCTTTGTCCAAACTAGCATCAACAACAACCACAATCTAGTCAAAAACTATCCCGGTTGCACATCTCCTCAAACCGAGCACAGCTGAACCAAAAAACTTTGAAATTTCAAAATTCGAACACTGTCAGACGGTTGGATGACCCAACTAAAAAAGTTTCTTGAAGAAGGCGTGCTCCAGGAAGATCCCCTATAAGCAAAACGTATCAGGTATCGATCAGTAAGGTACACGTTGGTTGGAGGAGAATTATACAGAAAGGGGTTTTTCCGAACACTTCAAATATGTGTGTCAGAGGAAGATACATGTCAGATATTACAGGAAATCCATGGGGGAGTTTGTGGAAACCATACTGGGGGTAAAAGTTTAGCATACAAGGTACTCAGACAAGGTTATTCTCAGATGTACATCGATGTTTGGAGAGTTGCAATACTTGCCAAAGGATTGCTAATGATATCTGACAACCCCCTGAACAACTCAGAAACCTCACATCCCCATGGCCATTTGCCATGTGGGGTTTGGATTTAATTGGCCCGATGCCAGCTGGGACAGGGGGTGGAGCGAAGCATGCCATAGTAGATGTTGACTATTTCATGAAGTAGGTAGAAGCTGAAGCATTGGTGCATATCACATAAGCAAATACCATAAATTTTGTGAAAAAAAATATACTTTATAGGTTTGGAGTTCCAAATACTATAATCACTAACAACGGTACCCAGTTCGATAACCTGAAATTCAAACAGTTGTGCAAAGAGTACCAGATTGCCAATTACTATGCCACACCTGCCCACCCTCACACAAATGGGCAGGTTGAAGCAGTGAATAAAATCATCAAGCACACACTCAAAGCAAAGTTGGATGCCAAGAAAGGAAGTTTTATTGAAAAGCTTCCCGAAGTATTATGTGTGTATCGAACGATAGCAAGAACTTCAACCGGAGAAACTCCATTCACTTTAGCGTTTGAAACAGAAACTGTTATCCCCATAGAAACGTTATATGCATCACCCCTGGTCAGGCTATATAATGAAGATCAGAACGTTGATATGCTGTTACAAAGTCTAGATGAGCTAGAAGAGAAAATGGAGAAGTCCCGAGTACGAAATATGGCATATCAGCAAAGAGTAGCTCGCCACTACAACTCTCATGTTCGGGTAAGGAAATTCCAACTAGGAGACCTGGTACTCAGGAAGGTGTCATTGAATACAAAAAGTAAAGTCGCAGGTTCCCTGGCTGATAAGTGGGAAGATCCGTACAAAATTGAAGGAATAGCTGGCCATTGAGCATATTAGATTGCACGACCCAATGGAGGGGTCTTACCCCGACCATGCAATGCCCAATATCTGAAGATTTTCTATCCTTAAATTATTTTTTGCTTCCTTTAGTTAAGACAGCTTTAGTTTTGGAATTTAAATTTTTGTTGGTTTTGCAGTTATAAATAAAAATCAAACTCGGGATTTTAAAAAAAAAAAAAACATATGATAATAAGAACATATGAAAGACGAGCATGATGATAAGAACATGCAAATAGAATACTCAGGACCATTGATCCCTGAATGTGTGGAGAAGCTCGAAAGAGCATGCCAGCCGAGCAAGGTCAATTGACCTTAGTAAAAAGGCAAACTCGATGCACTAGATTCTGGAGAAATGCTTGGGACGCTATCGGAAAAAATTCCGGTGAAATGCGTAGCTGTGTTAAGCGGTTCGAAAAGCTTAACGATTCGATAAAACCTTGCACTGAAAAACTGGGGAGACGTCCTCGGTAATGTGTAAGGACTCACCGTTTGGGTAATAACCCGAGTATGAAACACGTAAATCTATTCGTTTGTTTCAAGATGACTCTGTTAATAGCCAGGTTAATAAGATACTTGGCATAAAGATTGCAATAGTCAGTTTAATAAGATACTTGGCATAAAGATTGCAATAGCCAGTTTAATAAGATACTTTGCATAAAGATTACAACAGTCGGTTTAATAAGATACTTGGCATAAAGATTACAACAGTCGGTTTAATAAGATACTTGGCATAAAAATTACAACAGCCAGTTAATAAGACACTTGGCACAAAAGATTGCGGTAGCCAGTTCAGAAAGATACTCGGCAATTTAATCAAGTTAAAGAAAATAATCGACAAAATTCCTTGAGCAATGAATCAGATCAAACCACT
Organism: Dipteronia dyeriana; assembly: GCA_032871835.1. Taxonomy (NCBI): domain Eukaryota; kingdom Viridiplantae; phylum Streptophyta; class Magnoliopsida; order Sapindales; family Sapindaceae; genus Dipteronia; species Dipteronia dyeriana. The sequence continues at coordinate 12,127,674 of CM065299.1, read as the reverse complement.
CAGTTTTCAGAATTACAGTAAACTCAGAATTTCATTAATAATCTTTACAAAGAATCGTTACAAAAAATCTTTACAAAAATGAAATCTCTACAAAATAAATCAAGGTTATGAGGATTTAGAACTCTTATCGATGCTCAGATCGGGCACCATTTCTTATTCACGGAGGAGACTTTCATTGGAAGGCCAAGCAATCGTATCGACCGAATCATCCATCCATTTGTTATAATCTTCTATCGGGATCGGTCCGACATCAGGCACCAAACCTTCTACGCCCAACTCCTGACTGACATAAAAGGTCAAGATGGAGTGCTCTGATGGAACCTCCAAATGCATGGGATGGGGCTCCTTGCCTCGACTACGGCAATAAGCTCTACACTCCTTCATCTGAGTCTGAAGAGATTCCAGGGAAACTAGCCCTCGCTGAAATTCTCGAAGGAGAAGGGCATCATAAGCAGGAGATCTTTTAAAATGGTCGACTCTTTGGACTTCGAGTTCCAGCCTGGCTTCTTTGGATAGGGACTCAACAGTCAAAGCTTGGCGCTCCAGGTCTTCATTCTTATTTTCATACTCCAACTTGGACTGCTCCGCTTTCTGTTCGACTTTAAGCATTGATTCCTGGACAGAAGACAACAAGTTTTGTAGTGACATAGCCTTCTCCTCTACCGAAGAAGCTCTTTCCTCGGCCGCCACTTGCTTCATCAAATAGTGGTCAGCAAACACTTGGGCGGACCCAACTTCCTTTTGATAAGCCGATTCGACCCGAGCACTGTTATCCTCACTTTCTTTCAGCTGAGCCTCAAGACGTCTTATTCTATCTGTTTGATGTTACTGCGTCTGAACCAGCTCAGCAAACTCGGCCACCATCTACAAAGGAGTTTAATTAAAAATCTAGCAAGCAAGCAAGACAATTGAGAATTGGGAATAAAACTTATATAAGATGCACCGTTAAAAATATTCTGAAAATGACTTGTCAAATACGCGTCCCTTAGAAGGCTCCAATGATCATCCCCGATGAAAGCCCGACCATATGACATCGCCATGAGAATATCCTAAGGAGAAGGATAGGAAGGACCTCTGGAAGATTCAGCCCTTAGATCTTCAACCTCAGGGGGAGGGAGGGGGGGAGAGCCTCTGTTCGGGTCAGAAGTCTCCGCACCCGCCAATGCTTCAACATCAACGCTCGGGGGAATCTCAGCCAACTGGAGTCGATGAATGAAACCACCCGAGGAACCTTATGAGGAAGAACAAGAGAATCGACTGTCTTCCTTTCCTTGGCTCGAGATTCATGAAAGCCGAGATCAACTGAGTGAGCTTTCTGAACCTCATCCCGAAAGGATTCAAAAAAGTCGGGATCTGTATTTACTTGCCCCTCAGAGGTTTTACCTCCATCACCGGTGTCCATCCACTCTGTAAAAACCACAACCATGGAGTTCGATTCACCAGGGCCCTCACTAAGACCGTCACTCTGCCTCTTTCCGTCTTCAGGCAACTCCTGAGTATGGCCACTCGAACCACTAGACTCCCCTACGGTTGGCCAGATGACTTCCTCCGGGACACTTTTGGGAATCTGCTCGTCAGCCTCATCAGAGTCCTCATCTGACTCAGGTGGGGCAATGCCCTCTTTGCTCTGACGAGAAACTTCTTTTTAGCTCGCTTGGAGGATTGACTTCACCTGACGAGCTTGAATGTCTCAGACGATGTCCGAGTCATACACTTAGAAGAAAAAGGGGAATCGCGTCAGAATATAAAAAGTAAAAAAAAAATGTACGGGTACAAAGATCACTTACATCGCCTGCGGTGGCCTAAAATCTGGCTAAAAAAGCCGAGTTCTATCATTTTCTTCTCATTGAAAAGATAAGTCTTGCTCCTCTTCTCTAGAATGCGAACTGTTGCCCAAACAAGTCTGGTCAACTCAGTATCGCTGAATTCAAGTTTTTTCTTGTTCCATACCTAGGGGAACAGAGGGGAACAGAAAAAATGGAAAACTTTCAGCACCGTCAGAGTTTCCCTAGCCGAAAGAGTGACTTCAAGACCTAGGCTTCCTCCGATAAAAAACCAACTGTTCTTTCAGTACTTGTTGGATGAAGGAAATCCCCATACAAAGCCCCTCTTTTTGGCGTCGTCAACTCCCCGATTCACCTTTGTCCCATCGGGAACTCAACAATCTGGCGGATTAGACATGAGGAAATAAGTCCATGTCTTACCACACTGCCTTAGCGTGTAGAAGTGCTTGATTTCACTCAGGGAAGGCGGCGACAGGTTCATTCGGCTTCACATGTGCCACATGCACAACAAGATCTTGTAGCTATTCGGGGCGAATTGAGCTGGAGGGATCCCTGTTTCAGCCAAAAACCAGGCAATGAACAGCTGAAGAGGAAGAGTAACGCCGCAACAAAGCATGGACCCATATATTGCCACCATGCCCGGGGGAGGATTCCACGCAGCTCTATCACCAGCAGAAATCAGAGTAACTGAATTATCCAAGTCGAATCGGGCACGATATTTCCCGATCTCATCTACCCCGACCACATTCGGTTCGGTGTCAAACCCACTCGGGCGATCAACAGAAAAAGGGAGACGAGATTTTCTACACTCCTCTTCAACGTCCTTCTCATTAATAATCTGCTTTCTAATCTGGACGTTGCTCGAGTTGTGCTTGTGGACTTCACTTTTACTTTGATGATTTCCCATCCTTGATCGTAGTGGTACCCTGTGATTAGAAACGACATATTCAGAACTAGATGAATCAAAATCAGAACTGGATACAGAACTAAAACGGACGTTAGGGTAAAGCCCAGAAACGTCGACTTCTAAAAAAGGAGGTTCATCCGGAGGGATTTCCCCCAATAATCTTCGAGCGTAAGATACTAGTTAAAAATCCCTACGATTAAGTGCTTCGAGAGCTATAGTAAAAAGTCGATGACGGGAAGTCAGATTCATTAAAACTAACATTGAATGAAGAAACCTGATGTAAAATCTTCAAAGGAGAATATGGATTTTCTAAGTAAAGAAATATGGGCTAGAAAATTTCTGGTTTGAGTCTGAGAATGAACCAACGCAACTCCTTTCATTGGAGAATTTAAAGGGGTAATAGCACGAAACCCTAGGATCTCATGGCGGGAAAAATCAAAGACAGATCTAATGACGTAGGCGGCGCACTAAGAGACGCGTAGGTCGTTTCTCATAAATGGCATCGAGAAATGAAGCGGCATAGGACACGTGTTAATAGAAGAACTGGCCAAGGCCGTAAAAACTCCAAAACGTCATAATCATTGAGATCTCACGTGAGGAGGCAAATTGAATTTACATGGTCACCATTAAGACACGTCATTATGACAAGACATTTACCCTGGCAATAAAGAGACGAAGAAATTAGAGTTGATTAAAATACTTTTGCCCGGAACGAAACCATGTTCGGTAAAAATATTTTAAGGGGGTATTGTTGTATATAAATTTTATTAGACGTACAAGTCGTTGACAAAGATGATAAGATTGCCAGATGGACATCCAAATAAGCATTCAGAAAGTATCCTGCAAGACATCACCAAATAAGAGAAGCCCGAGTAAACAAGTATTGAACAAAACCTACTCGGGGTCAGTTAACGATGCTCGGGGTTAGCTGATGACATGTTCTACTCGGGATCAGATGACGTCATTCGGGACAAGCTAATATCATGTTCTACTAGGGACAAACATGAAGAAAACCGAATAAAGAAGCCCAGAGCGTAACTCACAAGTCAAGAGCAGTTCAAATATGCGAAGGTATCCATATCAAAGAAGAGTTCCAAGAAGAATATAATACCAAACAGAAAGGGTTCCAAATCAGGCAACAATTTTATTTCTTCAAAAAAACTACGCTTTTATAAGGAAATAAGTCCTAACTGGACTATATCACTAGAGTCTCATTCGATCTCAATACAAGTCTCCGAAATAGGAAAGAAGACAGACTACTTCGAACAAGTAACCAATCATAGTTAAATACAAAAATCTTTTATTACTTGTACAAAGAAGATTAGGGTTCTATGAACATATAAATAGACCAATAATCTCGTCACAAAAGATATATAGAAAACATATAGAAAAATACAGAGAGAAAAAGAGAGATCGAGAGTTGTAAATCTTTTCAAAAGTGGATTTTGGCTCGATTGATTATTCAGCCACCCGTGGACGTTTCTCCGGACATCGGAGTTTTACCACATAAAACCTGCGTCCGATTACTTTATCCTTCTTTTTCTCTTTGAAATCACAACTAAAATCCGATCTTATTGACTTTTTCTCATACATCCAGAAATCGACGTCAACATATATATATATATATATACATATATAGGGCTCGATAAAAAAATGGCATTATTTGAGAGGGGTGTTGTGCAAATGTCATAAGTTTAGTAATGTAAGTTTAAAAGGCACCATTTAAACTAAACAGACGAGAATACCCCCACAAAATTGAAAAAGAGAGAAAAGTTATCGTTTTGTGTTTTTGAGAAAAGCAACAGTGAGAAAGAAACCGAGAAAGAAACCAACGACAACCAAATCGACGGCGAGAAAATCCACAGCTTATTGACCGGAATGGCAATACAGTACATTTCGCAGCGATGACAGAGGTAAGTTCAGTTTACTTTATTTATCGATTTGTTGTTCATAACTTAAAATTGCATTTCAGACTTGTTATGTTGAAAGAAATTGTAGATTAGGGTTGACAGTAGTTGTGGTTTTGGTTTGAGTTTGAAATGAGGTTCAATATTCTGGTATCGAGGAATTTTTGTTTTGAAATAAAAATAAATCGAGAATATTTCAAGCGAGATCGAGGATATTTTTTAGAAAGAATCGAGAGGTTTTTCAAAGTGATCGAGCTTTTGTTAAATGATCGAGAATATTTTTCATAAAATCGAGAGGTTTTTCTAAGGATCGAGACTATTATGAAAGGATCAAGAATATTTGTCAAAGGATCGAGAATATTATGATAATGATCGAGATTGTTTTTCAAAGGATCGATATTTTTTTAATTGATCGAATCGAGAAGATTTTTCTAATAATTGAGAAGATTTTTAAAAGAATCGAGAGGTTTATGAAAGTGTCGAGAATATTTTAAAACGATCGAGAATGTTTTAAAACGATCGATAATGTTTTTCAAATGGTCCAGCTTTTTGAAAATGATCGAGAATATTTTTCAAAGAATCGAGAGGTTTTTCAAAGGCACGAGACAATTTTCAAAGCTTCGTGAATATTTTCAAAGGGTCGAAATTTTATAAATTGATCGAGAACATTTTTCAAAGAATCTAGAGGTTTTTCAAATGATAGAGAGTTTTTTTAAATGATCGAGAATATTTTCTACCGATCGAGAATGTTTTTCAAAGGGTCGAGATTTTATAAATTGATCGAGATCATTTTTCAAAGGATCGAGAGTTTTTTGAAAGGATCGAGAATATTTTCTATCGATCGAGAATTTTTTTCAAAGGGTCGAGATTTTTTAAATTGATCGAGAATATTTTTCAAAGGATCGAGAGGTTTTTCAAAGGATCGAGAGTTTTTTGAAAGGATCGAGAATGTTTTTCAAAGGTCGAGAACATTTTCAAATGATCGTGAAATTTTTTCAATGAATCGAGATGTTTTACAAAGGATCGAGACTAATTTGAAAGGATGGAGCCTATTTGCAAAGGATCGAGAACTTTTGAAACAAATCGAGAACTTTTTTCAATGAATCGAGAGGTTTTAGAAAGGATCGAGACTATTTACAAATGATCAAGCCTATTTGCAAAGGATCGAGAACTTTTAAAAAAATTCGAGATCTTTTTCAAAGTATCGAGAATATTTTAAAAGTATCGAGAATTTGTTTCAAACGATCGAGAATTTTTTCTATTTTTTCTATTTTTTGTGCAGTTTACTGATGTACTATTTCTGTGACATTGCAGATGATGAGCAGTATGAAGGAAATGCTTAAAACTGCAGAGGGAGATTGGTTCAAGGGAAAATTGACCCGACACGACCATTTTGAAGCCCTCGCCCGTACAGACGATGCACTGAATCGGGTCTGTGAAGAGTTTTTTGTTCAGGATCGGCGTCGGTTCATGGCCTCCTATTTTGGGCATTTCATGTCGATGCACCGGGAGCTGAAGTTTTCTGGTGGTGTTATTCATCAGCTGTTGTTACGGGAGTTGGACCATGACGGGTCGACAGATGAGATACGGTTCTTGTTAGGGAACTATGTGGTGAGGTTTTCGAAGGAGGAATTTAGCCTCATCACCGGATTATGTTTTGGAGTCGTACCGGACACGAGTATGCAGATTGCAGTTGAGAATGGCATACATGAACGGTACTTTCCTGCACATGATAAGGTATCGTTGGATGACTTGAGGGTTGTTCTTACCCAGGAAGAGTTTGAAATGGCGTACGATGTTGTGAAGTTGTGCCTCATTTACATGTTGAACTGGATACTGATGGGGGTGGACTAGAGATTGAAGATTCCAGTTTGGCAGTTTTGGTTGGTAGAAGACCTCAATGCCTTCGATGCGTTCCCGTGGGGTGCCCACATCTATAGTCATTCTATATTTTCATTCAAGCATGCCTTACCACAATGTCGTGAGGAGAGACGGCAACAGTCCCAGGGTGATGTTGGACATTTCGTTGAGGGGTACAACATCTACGGTCTATCACACGCCCTTTTGGTAAGAAATTTTAATTCCAACATGTACATTTAATTTTTAATCCAAAATTAGTTTGGATTATAAATGCAGATATTTGCTTTTGAGGTGATCCCCCAATTGGGCGAGGTTTTCGGGACTCGGAGGGTTACAGACCTTTCCCCTTGGTTATTGAAGTGGGAGTTGACCAAACAACCTAGAGGGAAGAAGCTGGAGAAGATTTTTAGTTCAAGGGTAATTTATTTTTTTGTTTAGTCAGTAATTTACATTACTTACGATAAGTAACAATGAAATTCATCTAACTACTGTTTCAGATGTAGACGAGGATGGAAATCGTGCCCACAGCAGCTGAGGTGATGGCCCCGTACTTTGCAGGCCTAAGTGAGGGGGGAGCCCGTATGTGCAGGACGACAGGGTTCACCTTCCTACTGTCCATGAGGGGACTACAAGTGCAGTTCATCCCGAAGAGGAGGGTGAGGGTGAGAGGTGTACTGAGACGGAGGCTTCAGACCGTGCAGGTCCAGATTTCAGAGGCATGGACACTGGCGAATCTGGGCCGTCTCCTCGGTGAATGAGGCAGGTTCGGTTAACCACCTGAGGAATTGGTTTCGCCACTGAGGATTCCCGTGCTGGTGTTCAACTTGATGGGGAGGTAAGTTGAGAAAGAGAGTTTTATTTTCATTAACAAGAGTTGTTGATTTATTTCGTATTAACAAAGTTGCATGATTTCAAGCCCGTTTAGAACATAACTTCAAGGAGTTGCGTGAAGCCCTCCGGAAGAGTGAGGAGGATCGACAACAACAGCACCGGGATTTCCTCGATTTGTTCCGAAAGAGCGAGGAGGATCGATAGCAACAATATAGGGAGTTGCTTGCATTGATCGGGGGCCTTCAGGGCTTCAGGACCCATACAGAGGATCCACATACCGGAGGGGCATTTCTGGATTGTGGGGCTCAGTCTCCCCATCCCCTTACCTCTCCCCCTCCCCCTCTGAGAGAGCAGCCGGCCCCCCTCCAGTTCAGAGCGAGCAGCCGGCCCCCCTTCAGCTTAGAGCCATTCTCAGGCTCCCCCGCCACTTTTTAACGAAAAGCAGGGTCCCCCTCCACCCATGTCAGAGCAGAAGGCTCCCCCGCCACCTCTTAGCGAAAAGTAAGGTCCCCCTCCATCGACGTCCGAGCAGCAGGTTCCCCCGCCACCTTCTAGCGAGCAGCAGGCTCCCCCGTCACCTTCTAGAGAGCAGTAGGCTCCACCGATGTCCGAGCAGTAGGCTCCCCCGCCACCTCCTAACTAGCAACAGGCTCCCCCGCCACCTCCTAGAGAGCAGCATGTTCCCCTTCCATCTCCCCTAGAGCAGCAGGCTCCCCCTCCATCGTCCTCATCTCAGCAAACCCTTGCGGAGGGAGTTTGACAGCACAGAAGTGTACTGAAGCATGGTTGGCAGTTGGTTAGCCCGTGCACAGATTCGTGCCGACCTAAGAGGGCGAGGGTAATACTAGAGGGACCTGAGCACGTATTTAATCTCCAGGAACTGGTGGACGATACCCAGTTGAAGGCGTACCGAGCCTACAAGAGGAACGTAAACGGGGAACTGTAAGTAAATTTCATTGTTATTTAGGTGGCCGAATTTCTTGTAATGCATTATATGAAAGTGTAGATGTTGGAACATTAATGCAGACGTGATGTTGATTTGCTGGAGCCGGTTGATGCTGCATGGTTCCATCGGTTGCAGACCAACTTCATGGATGTTGATGATCAGGTTTGTGGTACCGTAAATCCTGATTTCAGTATTTGCTTTAAAAGTGTAAATATTCTAACATTTCTTAACGTGTTTATATTCCCAACATATGGACGCGTACCTCCATATTCTATGAAAGCATCAACGGGCATTTCCGAATATGTATAGTCAAATGGTTAACATATTGGACTCGCAATTCTTTGTAAGTACTGAAATTAATAATGATAACGCGTTGTTTTATGTGTGTATGGAAAACAAAAATTAATTTGTGTTATTGTTTCTGCAGTCCTTTCTGGAGCACCAGTACAGGAAAATGAAGTCGTGCAATTCTCGCGGACAGATCACCCCAAGCCGTTGGAATGTGTTGAGGTCTTGGTGGAAGGATGCCGACCTTACAACTGTCCTTGGGGGTGCCCCGATTGGATGTCGTCTGTGGCACGAGGTTGACATGGTAAGTGTTACTTGACATGGTTTTCAATTATATATATAAATGGCTTTGTACATCCTAACACCTGTTGTTGACGTTTCCAGGTCCTGATACCGTACAACATTGGGTGCCAACATTGGCTGCTTGTGACTGTGGACCTCACATGCTGGAAGCTGTTCATAGTCGACTCATGAAGATAGGAGGTCGAATCTCGTATCCGAAAGCAGCAGGTAGCACCGTTGCGCTACTTTGTACCCTCGATGTTGCATCAGGCCGGGTTTTATACTAAACGAGCGGCCGGACTGTTGAAATTTGAGAAGACAAATAAGCCCTTTGATGTCAGCGTCGTGTCGGGACAACATATCCCCCAGCAGAAGCAATCGTAAGACATTACGTAATAGTCACTTTAAGATTGTATTAGTATAAACCTAATATTTTATTGACGCTTGTTAATGTATCCAACTTCAGGTGTAATTGTGGTCCCCACAAGTTGAGATTGATGGAGTACATACTGGCGAACAAAAAAGATTTTGATTGGTCTGAAGACGATATGGGGGTCATTCGGGAAAGATGGCGGTTGAAATATTTGCAAACTCCAGGGCTGTATAGATTGTTGTAGTAATTCCTGTGTATACGTACCAATTTTGTTTTATATTACTTTGTATATTTACAAACTCTTTTGTATACTTGCAAACTCTTTTGTATATGTACCAACAGTTTTGCGGCAGTTTACCAATTCTTTTGCATATTTAGAAATTCTTTTGTACAACATTTTTTACATTTTTATATATACCGAGAATATTTAAATACAATTGCATTTCAGTTACTTAACAAGTCATACGAGTTCAAATTATAACAATGTCATCATGATAACGCCTAAATTCATTCCACGGTCCCACCGTCTCTAGTAAGGCACGTCTGTCTATTGTGACCAACAGTATGACAGATACTACACTTGCGTATGTATTCCTCATTAATGACTCTGCTCGGATCTTCATAAGTAAAAGCTGGGTTAGAACATCTCCTCAAATTATGCCCCGGTTGTCGACATCGCCTACAATTCTGTGTGGATGTTCTCTCCGAAGACGAGATATGGCGTGAAGCCCTCAGGCGGCCTGCTTGTCTCCTGGAGCTTGGATTCAAAACTACTCTCTCACCGATGTCAGATGGCACAATCCAAGTGGAAGGATGTCCAACCGGCATAATAGGAACCGAGTACGCTTCAATAAGTGTTTGTCGCTTGTAGTAGTCGGCACAGAGGGATGTGAAATCCATGTTTCGGTCCCTGTAAAAACATTGAAAACAATGATAAAATTGTATGATGTTTAAGTAATATTAACCGTACACAAAATTGTATGATGTACCTTGCGGCAGCGAGAGCGTGAGAACATGGAAGAAAGTCCATTTGGAATTTGTTACATGTGCATGTCTTCCTGGCTAAGTCAACGGTCCACTGTTTTTCAGCCCGTTTCACCAAAAATATGTTCCAGTCAACTGGATTAACGGTTTTAAAATTATACTTTTCTACACGTTTCAGGATCACAAGATGTGTTGCGTCGGTCAACTAATGAAGCATGGATTGTGCAGCCCTATGACGATCGTGAAACCAACGTTGTAGCATATTCCTAATAAACTCTGCCAAGGTCAACATAGGCAGTTGTCGTGCAAATTTGAGGCATGAGTTTATGCATTCTGCAGCATTTGTTGTCATGACCCTATACCTTCTGTCGGGGCAGCAAACACAGGACCACTTGTGTGGACCGGCATCAATTACATATTCATATGCATTCGGGTGCAAGTTGCGTAACTCTTCCATATGCCGGTTATATTGTAACTCGGTGTACGCTCGGGCTGCTTTATCCAATATTACGGCAACATCCTTTATACGATATCTCTTCTTAATATTTTCATAAAAGTGATAGCAATATATGGTATGGGTGGCATAAGGGATCACTTTAGAAATCCCTGCTTCAATGCTTGCATGTCGATCAGAAATGAAAACCAAATCATATATATGGCCAAGGGCACCTTTCAAGCAATCCAAAAACCAATCCCATGATAGGTTGTTTTCTGAGTCACCGTACCCAAAAGCAATTGGATAAACCTGTTCATTCCCGTCTTGTGCAGTTGCAACAAACATTGTGCCCCCGAATCTACCCTTTAAATGGGTACCATCAACGGCAATGACTGGACACATATACCTCTGGAATCCTCTGAATGAGGCACCCAACGACATGAAAAAGGATAGAATTTACCATTTTCATCGCACTATAAGTCAGTTATCGTTCCGGGATTTTGTTGTTCCAACACGTAACCGAATGATGGCAGCAGTTGGAAGCTTTCCTCATGCGTTCCATAGGTGAGTGACAAAGCATAATCAAGGGCTTGATGTGCCTTACTGTATATTATTCGGATGCCATACATTATTTTCATGTCTGCGATTATGTCCTTCAGACGCATTAATCGACCATCATGTTGCTGCAATCTAGGTGCAACCACTTATCCAATTATGACTGCACTAGCTTGTCGATGGCGGCAGTGAATCTCCTCCAACGGAAAAGTGTGTTCGTTGATAAAACTACGTACTTGAAAGTATGTTGCTTCATCTCTCCTAACCGCTCTTAACTTCCATGTATAGTTGTCCATCAAACAAACCAGATGTAATGTTGTCTTATTCGATCTTTTCACCTTCCACTCAAAGTTGTGCCGCATTGCAAAATGGCCAGCCAATCTCTTCAAATCCTTTTTAGTAGGAAAAAATTGACCTTTATATATCATGTTGGTAGGTTCATCTTCTACCTAGTTCCTACTTCCACCCATACCAAACGAGTATGAGTCTGCTCCTGGAATAACCCACATTCTGGCATTCTCAGAATCAGCTGGAGTTACATCAGATCTGACCTCAGATGTTCCAGCTATATCTACTACAGTGGAACTACATCTGTGGAGACGTCTTGCACGTTTTTCTGTTTCGAACCGTTCTTCATCTTCCTCATTGTTCGATACATTATGTATCGGATGTAAATTTACCTCATTAGCCACCTCATGGATTGGTAGGTTATGAGGTAAATTGTTCAGCTCATTGTTCATGTCATTATACATCTCATTGTATTGGTGGTTGTACTGCCCAGCATTCAATTCAATTTGACAACCGAAATCATCGTCCAATTGAACTCCAACTATATCACCATGGTCGGCTACTTCCGGTGGGACACTACATAGGTTTTCCCTACCGTCAATCCCACTTCTTTCTGTGAACAATTGGTTGCTTCCGCCTGAAGATCGAAAATGTTAGGTGTTATCATTAGGAGGGATTTCTTCACTGATGACACCTCCTGCAGCCCTCTCAATTAAATTGATACATACTTGAGGGATTACCCTATATTCCCCTAGCATAAACAAAACATCGTCGTCATTTCTTATAAATGTGCGACATGTGGTCCCGGGAACGATTGATATAGATTGTAGATCAGCAATGTATTTGTTCACATCGTACTTCACAACGGTTTATACAATCGACACCAGCTCTTCGTAAGTCATATTTCTGGACACATACATTCCTTGGTTATCGAAACCAACAAACCTTTAACTTCCATCAGGTAATTGCTCTCATCGACCGTTGTAAGATATTATTAATCTAACCCGATCCATTGTCCTGTGAAAATCATCATCACAAACAATTATTAACAGATTAAAAAAAAAACTTTTACAATTACTAACAATTACAAAAAATTCAAATGGATCGAGTACTTTATATAAGAGATCGAAACTTTTTCAAGGGTTCGAGAATAATTTTCAAAGGATCGAGAACTTATAAAAAGGTTCGATTCGAGAACTTTTATCGAGAATATTTGTCAAACTATCGAGAACTTTTTATAACTGTTCGAAAACTTTTAACAAGGGAACGAGAACTTTTTGTAAGGAATCGAGAACTTTTTGTAAGGGATCGAGAACATTTCAAACGGTTCGAGAACTTTTTAAAGGGATCGAGAACATTTGTAACGGTTTGAGATCTTTTTAAAGGGATCGAGAACATTTATAACGGTTCGAGATCTTTTTAAACCCTATAACGGTTCGAGATCTTTTCCTAAGGGATCGAGAACTTTTATAACGGTTCGAGAACTTTTCAGAAGGGATCGAGAACTTTTATAACGGTTCGAGACCTTTTCCTAAGGGATCGAGAACTTTTCCTAAACAAGCATTTTTTTCAAATAATCGAGCTTTTTTCAAACTAAACAAGAGCTCGTTCCAATATAAAATAAGCTCGATTCATCTTAAAATTTTCTCGGTCACATAAGAAAAAAGCATTCTAGTGCAGATTCTGAAATGGATATATTGATATCGATGAATGGATACATTGTAAACCCACACATAAATGAATGTAAAATATCTGAAATACATAAAAGAAATAAAAGAAATTTAAGTGAAGATCATAAATATTTGTTACCTTCTACTGCAGAATCTGGAGAGAGAGACAAGTTTTTCAGACAACTTTTTTGGGGAGATACCAAAGAGTTCAGAAAGGGCGTTTTAAAAAAATTAAGTTTAGGGGTAATTTGGGCAGTTCACTATAATATGTGTCTTTTAAACTTAAGTTATTAAAATGATGACATCATCACAACACACTTTTAAAAATGTAATATATTTCACCATTTCTTCTATATATATATTACAAAAATATCCCTAAAGAAAATGACTAATAAGGAAAAAATAAGATAATTAAAAATAAATCAAAATATTTTGCACACATTTCAAATCTGCACCAATTATATGTTAAACCTTAATTCCCTTTCAAGTACTCAATTCACCATCAAAGATGACCCTAATCAAATAAAAAAATTCTAAACATCTTTTGACTTTTCTTTCGGGTAGAGTAAGAGGGTGGCTCTTCAAATGAAAAAAAAAAGGTTGGGAGAATCGTGAGAGTGGAGGAGTTTGTTTGGCCATGAAGAAGAAGAAAGATGTGAAAGTGAAACTGTGAGTGTGTATCTCGGTCCTTTAGCGATCAACTTCAAGAGTTTCAGAGAAAATATTAGTTATTTGTTTTTATTATTATGGTTTTTTAATAGCAGGAGTTGCAGTTAAATTTATAACTAGGAAAGAAGATTAAGTGAGAATTAGGGTTTTAATGAAAAATAAAAGTTTTGGTCAAAAATAAAAATGAAAAATAAAAGTTCAAGATAGAAAATTACGTGTATTTAAATTTCGGTATTTAAATTTCGGTGTATTTGTATTTGAGTGGATTATAATCAAATACAATTTAAAAGTAACGCTATACAACTCAAATAGTTAACCTAAATTTCAACTAACTTTATACGGTAAGTAAGTTGTCATCACCACGTATAACTATGGATGATATGGTTAATGAAAACAATAATGTTACTTTGCCTAAATCGATACCGATTATAACAAAATCGTATGTATTTGACGACGGGTAAAATAACGGGTGATTTGGCCAATTTGTCAGTCTATTTTGCCGATTAATCGTTTAGGAGGAGTCAAAATCATTTTTATATCCTAGTTACACCGTTTAAAATTTGAATATTGATTTTTTTAAAAAAAGATTGTTGGTTTTGTATGTAGGAAACATGTTGTCCAACTAACGCTTAACATTTATTAGAATATTGATTACTCTAATGAAAAAAAAACATTTGTCATCTTATTTAAGTTGAAATTTACAGAATTGCATTAATGATAAATTAAATAATTTATTTATTAATAAGGTTATTATTGGCATATAATTGGGTGTTTATACTGAAAATTAAAAATTTAAATTTTAATGATGGATGTGCTCATAAATTGGGTGTGTAAATAAGATTTTCCGGAGGCAATATCTGATATTATATAAATTAATGAAAATATATAAATGTCTATGAAAGTCTTTTAAATTGATAGTTTATGATAGTCTTTCATAATTTTATAATATCCGATATTATATAAGTTAATGAAAATTTATAAATGTCTATAAAAGTCTTTTAAATTGATAGTTTATGAGAGTCTTTTGTAATTTTATAAAGTATGTAAAATTAGAAATTTATAAACTCTACAAAATCACACTCAAAAAATAAATCTATAAAATTCTCTTGAAATTCAAATTGATTATACATTCCTTTTTTTTTTTTTGAAAAAAACTTCAAAACTTATTTTATTTAATTTTTTATAAACAAAACCTTCAAAATTCTTATTTTCCTTCTTCATGAGTTATGATTCACTATATATATATTAGAATACTAATTTGACAACGAATAAATGTCATTAGTTAATATCTTAAATTCAAATAGTTTGTTTATTATTTAAAAATATAAAAATTAAAAACCTCTCAAATTATTATTTCTTTGTTAATAACAGTATTTAAATAGTTTCTGAAATAACAATTTATTTTGTTAATTGTATATTTGTATTCCTTTTTCACCCATTTGAATGGAACAGGTGAGTTCAAATTTTATAAAAAAATCTATTTATTTATTTATAAAAAGGAAAATTTTGGCAAGATCTGTCTAGTTCCTCACCTTGGATGTACAGTTACAGTTGCAACTTGCAAGTAGTATTATCCAATTTGAAAAAACCCAAAAATCTGGAGATCTGCATTTGGCCCGCCCATATAAAATCAAAGAAAGAGAAACTTGTATTTGTCGGAGCCCAAAAATGGACGAGGAAGAGCAGAAGAAGGTGATAGATCTAGTGAAAGAGCTGGTGCATCGATTGGTCTCCCAAAACCCTCAAAACCCTAATTTCGAAAACTCTCTACGCTACGCTCTCCGTATTCTCTCCAGTCGTTTAACTCCTTCAATAGCCCCTGATGCCTCTGCCATCGCTGAGTCCATCAAGCGCCGCCTTGCTACCCAAGGTAACTCCTCCGACGCCCTCACTTTCTCCGATCTTTTCTCTATGTTTTCCTCCAAAACCGGTCCTGGTAGCGTCAATAACAAATGGGCTCTTCTTTATTCGCTTAAAATCATCTCTGATGATCGTAAAGGCTCTAAAGCTGTTGTCAATTCCTCTACTTTATTACCTAATTTGCCTCTAAATGGCTCCCACCTCACTAACCATTTAAACGGGAAGGAGAACAGAAAACTCGGATGTAGAAATAATGGGGTTTTGTTGGTTAATAAAGATCCTGAAAATTTACGTGAAATCGCCTTTAGGGAGTTCAAGAATTTAGTCAAGGAGGAGAATGAGGTGAGTGAAGAGGTTTTGGTGAGAGATGTGTTGTACTGTTGTCAAGGAATTGATGGGAAATATGTGAAATTTGATGCTACTGCTGATGGTTATGTTTTGCCTGATTTAGTTAAGGTCCCTAGAGCCACTCGTGTTATGGTAAGGAAGCTTTGTGAATTGGGCTGGTTGTTTAGGAAGGTTAAAGGCTATATTTCGGATTGCATGGATGGGTTTCCAGCTGAAGATTCGGGTACTGTTGGGCAGGCATTTTGTGCTGCTTTACAAGATGAGTTATCTGAGTATTATAAGTTGTTGGCTGTGCTTGAAGCGCAGGCAATGAATCCAATTCCACTGGTTTCAGAGAGTGCTAACTCGGGGAATTATTTGTCGTTGAGGAGATTGTCAGTTTGGTTTGCGGAACCGATGGTGAAAATGAGGTTAATGGCTGTATTGGTTGATAAGTGTCGGATTTTGAGGGGTGGAGCAATGGCTGGAGCTATTCATTTGCATGCTCAACACGGCGATCCGCTTGTTCATGAGTTCATGACACGTTTACTCAAGCGGGTATGTTCTCCACTTTTTGAAATGGTGAGGAGTTGGGTTTTGGAAGGAGAGTTGGAAGATATATTTGCAGAATTCTTTGTTGTAAGTCAGCCTGTTAAAGCTGAGTCACTTTGGAGGGAAGGTTACCGGCTCCATGCTGGAATGCTTCCTTCTTTTATTTCCCAATCTCTTGCTCAGCGCATTTTGAGGACAGGGAAATCTATCAACTTTTTACGTGTTTGTTGTGATGACCGTGGCTGGGCTGATGCTGCGACAGAGGCTGCAACTGCAGCTGGGACAACAACTAGAAGAGGAGGTCTCGGATATGGAGAAACAAATGCACTGGAATCCCTGGTCATTGAAGCAGCAAAAAGAATTGATAAACATTTACTGGATGTTATGTACACGAGGTATAAGTTCAAAGAACATTGTCTTGCAATCAAGCGATATTTACTGCTCGGGCAAGGTGATTTTGTTCAGTATCTAATGGATATTGTGGGGCTGGAACTTTCCGAGCCTGCTAATACTATTAGCTCATTCAAGCTAGCTGGATTGCTGGAAAGTGCAATTCGGTCATCTAATGCCCAGTATGATGATCCTGATATATTGGATAGATTGAGAGTTAAGCTGATGCCTCATGGCACTGGGGATAGAGGCTGGGATGTATTCTCTTTGGAATATGACGCAAATGCTCCGCTAGATACATTGTTTACGGAGTCAGTTATGGCAAGATATTTAAGAATTTTTAATTTTCTGTGGAAACTCAGACGGGTGGAGCATGCTCTTATTGGTGCTTGGAAGACTATGAAACCAAACTGCATTACTTCTCATTCGTTCAATAAACTGCAACAAGCGGTTAAACTTCAGTTGCTTTCTACATTGAGGCGATGCCAGGTCCTTTGGGATGAGATGAATCATTTCGTTACAAATTTGCAATACTATATTATGTTTGAAGTGCTGGAGGTTTCGTGGTCTAATTTTTCAAATGAAATGGAAGTTGCCAGAGATCTTGATGATCTACTTGCAGCACATGAAAAATACCTCTATTCGATTTTTGAAAAATCTCTCCTCGGTGAACGGTCCCAATCCCTTTGCAAGTCTCTCTTTAATTTGTTTGACCTCATATTGCAATTTAGAAGTCATGCGGATCGATTATATGAAGGAATTCATGAGTTGCAAGCCAGGTAATTATCCTACAAGTGATTTTTATCTGTGAAAAGTATATTTATAAAATGTTACAGTGTATTGTTTCTTTAGTAATTGTATATTCTGTGCCTGCGTGTTTGCCATCTAATGCAGAACCATGGAAACATCTTTATCCTCACGAGACAAGAGCAAAGCACGGAGACAAACAAATGATACATCTTCAGAGCCTGGGTCATGGCTAAGTGATGGCAGGAAGGCTCTAACACAACGTGCTAGTGAATTTTTTAGAAATATGGGACAGGAGCTGGATGCAATAGCTAGTGAATATACATCATTGCTTGAGGGTTTCTTAACTCAGTTGCCTGTGCAGCAACACGTTGACTTAAAATTCCTCCTCTTCCGTCTTGACTTCACTGAATTTTACAGTCGGTTGCATCCCAATGTGTAGGAAAGCTGTCTATACATTTGAGTTCAAGGATCTACATTTACAATTTAAGGCAAGAACAACGTGGTTCTCATCTCTAATTGCTTGCCACTATGCAGCTGAACATTCACGTGGTACCTTGCTGACATCCCGGTCAACCAGTTTGTTTTTCATTGGTTCATTTTAGGTATGGGAAAAATTTTACTCTCCTCATGTCCCGGCAATTTAATATACATATATGTTTAATTTTCTTTGTGGCGTTTGACACCTATGTCTTACTTTTCAGATGGTGTTTGCCTTTTTCTGATGCCTTGTGTGAAGATTATTGTTGACTTGAAGGTATTTTGTATCATTTAATCAGGGTGTTAAATGTAGTGATGTACACGTTTGAATATGATAGGCTAGTGATTTGTTGGTGTTTCTTACGGCTCTTGGTTATTGCATGCGGCTATTGCAAGCTGTCAATCCACAAGCTTGTATATCTGTATTATAGTTGTGTATTGGTTATATGATAAGCAAAGCTTTCTAAATGTTCTTATATTTTCATCTGCTTTTTTGTTTCCTTGTTTGTTTATTGATCTATTCTTTTCCCTGTTGTCCAATTAATGGAAGAAACTCGTTGGTTGCTTTTATTATCTATATAACTTTATTGCAATGTGAAGTTGTATTTTTAGCATATAGCTTCTAGGACTGTTAGATGATACTGAATCCCTTTTACGACAGAACTTATGAATACACATGGTTTTTCTTATACTTGTCATCAAATTGTTAGGGAGCGTAAGGAGTTAAAGCATTATTCAGGGTAAAAATAACGATGTAGAAAGCTTTTGCAAAATCCTTAGCGGATACTTTTACCATGTGGGAAGATATTAAACAATTGAGTTAAAATTTCCTGTACATTTGATATCCTTTAAATAGAGAATGGGAAATAAATTTTGAATGCGGAGGAGTTCAGAGAGTTGAAAAGTGTTTTCCAAATTACAGGAAGTCTCAAGCTCTCGAGCGTATTCTGCTGCTTTCATGATTAAATAATATATCATGCTTCAATTGTGTTTCCCGTTAAACTTCCATAATTTGGATTTTTATGTTTATGAAAAGTGTATTTATTGGTGGATAGTCTTAAAACCCACTCTTACTTTTTATTTTTTCAACGTGGGATTAATCCCATATTCTTGAGCTTCATATGTTGGTTCTTTAACAGTTCCAAAGTTATGACGGTTTAAAACCCTTCTATAATCTGAAGTTTTAAATCTGTGTCAATTCAATTAATAAATGAACTTGTCAATAAGTTAATTTTACAAGAAATCAAGGATCTATGAGTGTACCCTGCATGTAGAATTTGTTGACCAATAAAAGTAATGGGATGCTGAAGCAAAATTTAGCAATAGAAATCATGAATCACAGGAGTTTTAGTACAATGCTAGTTTGCCTGACGGTAATTCTTATGAGCATATGAGTGTTCTCTTATGTGACAGTTTCTGTGCTGTTGAATTTTCCTTGTTGGTCCAGGATGTCTATTTTCCTTGTGTAGTAATTAGTAAACTAATATTAAGTTGATCTGGCATCCCAACTACTGGCTAGCGCTAATTGAATTTCCCTTTTGTTCGTGTATTATGTATGTTATCCTTTGTTATGTGTGTCAACTTGAGTTAACAATGTTGATGATATAGGGGATCACAACTAGATCATTTCGACATTAGCGTTTTTAAGATATTAAAGATAATTAAAGTCGTACCAAGTTTGATGAAAATGTGAAAGACTTATTGGTCTGTCTTCAAGTTTTATGTACAACTGAATATAAGATCTTAAAACTTTTTTGTATGGTCGACACTGGTCTCATGTTCAAAGGTGGATGTTTTGCAGCCAAGAGTTGTTGAAATTGCTGAGTTTGATTTTTGTTATGCTGCTCTTTTCATTTTTTTTTAGTCTAGTGCCGAGCCACTGCTAATCTCTGGTGGTGGTTTTAACTTTTTAGTATTGTTACCAAAAACAGCTTCGTCTCTTATGCTCTTTCTGCTCTTTCTGCTCTACCGGCATGTGGTGGTTAATTTACTCGGGCACATCGATGTATCTTTTTTTTTACTACCCAAATTATGATGTCGGTTTGTTGTTGGTGAGAACTGAGAAGCTGTTTTAGGAGGAGCCTTCTCTGATTTTTATTTCACTGGCATTTGAAGCAGCTGCCAAGGCATTCTGGTAATTATGGGGTCTGTCATAAGGTGTCTAAATGTTTATTTGATTGCGAAAAAGCTCAAAATTGTAGTGTCTAGCTGTCCTGGATTTTCGTTTCATCTACCAAGTAAATTAAGAGTAAATATCTGCCTATCTCCAGTTTTGCCAATTTGTTGTTTAAGGCGTTACGTAGCTGCTGAAGTGTTGTAACATTTTTCACATTGATATTTCAATTATTGTATAAATTTTTCCCCTGATCTGCTAGTTTGCTTGCAGAATCAGATTTTCTTGGGTGTATTGTTTTTCCCTTCCTTTTTAATGCTTCTACATCCTCCCTAAAACAATTGGACAAAAAGGACTTGTATTAATTTGAACTTATTTTGTTTTCTTTCGAGCATTCTCTGCTCAAATGATATACCTGTACTTGGAAATTTGATTGAAACTACAACAGGAATCTTCTCATTTACAAACAAGAATGTAATATGTAACAACAGGCAGGATCTTTTCAGTAGAAATGCAATAAATGATAAATAAAACACCATGCTCAGGTAGCCTATGTGTATTCTTCCCTGTGATTTGTGAATGGTTGAATGGTTGAAACTCTTCGATTATCTTCCATTGAAATGTATTTGATTTGTTTCAAGACTTTTCTTAAACATTTATATTGGATAAGGAACGTGGCATTGATGACATGATAGGCTTACGAGATATGATAGGCTTACGATGGAATTCAATTACAGAATACAAGTATACGTCGGAGAAAGTCCAGCAGCAATGTCTGCAACCCGACTTGTGTGGGATCAAAAGTCCAGTAGCAGTGTCTGCAACCTGACCTGTGTGGGTTGATCCGTGGCCAATCCGGATTGCAGTCCTCGACCATATCCAAAAGAAGTAGACATGATTTGAGCACCAAAGATTTTGAGTTGTTGAATAAGCACATATTACATATTGTTATTTACAATATAAATCATCATCATAGAGTAATTAAGTTTAAAACAAAAGCATAATAGCCCCAGAAACAAACAACAAAAGTTGCTGCTAATGCAAGGAGAGAGTATTTCACCTTCGTCTATATTTACATTTTCTGTTCTGGGGGGGAAATAAATTATTTATCTAATCACAATTCAAGTTCCTTCTTCACCTCACTCCCATATGATTAGTCAAAAATCAGAAATCATAGTGGTCTGAGTGTGTTTTTAGGAGCACTTATCCAGGGTGTGCCGCCAATAGCAAATCTCCACAAGGCATTGACATGCTCAGGTAAAGCATATTCAATGCCGACACGTGGACCAATCAATATCTTATCAGGTTCTGGACCATCTAAGAGTTCTAAACCACCTGGGCCAAACACAATTTTTGAATTTCATATCTGAGAACAATATCACTGAAATAAGAATCACAGACTAATATGAATGGATGTTTACTTTACCAGGAGTATAAAGAGAGTGGTTAGACCAATCCGTTGAAATTCCTAGAGCTTGACCAACCTAGAAAGGAAATTACATTAGCAAGAAGTTGAGCAAATCCCCTATATTCAACAAGTGAAAATATAGACAACATAAAGCTTTATGTGAACAAAATCAAATGGAGATTATATAACACAGCCCAAATATTCCCTTCCACTTACCTAGTTCAACCTTCATTATTGACAATGAGAGGGAACAGGACAAACAACAGTGTCAAGGTACATTATTTTCTTCGAAACTATTTTATATATGGCATAACATGTGGGCAATGGATATTGACATGTAAAAACTGTGATTTTGCTTCATTTTAATGCAAGAGGTTGTGGGGTGGGTTTTTCAACTGAAAATGGGTCTAAGCTGAAAATATATTGGGGGAGAGTTAGGGTTTTTACATTTAATATGTGCGGATTTTTTACTTGTGAGTTGTGAACATTAAAAATCCTTGATGTAAACATTCTTTTCATCATATCATAACGGTTCTTTTCAAACATTCATCGTCTACTTGCCTGCTTGTACAGTATTCCAACAATGTTGACATGTTAAGCATGAAATCTGAGTTTGAGAATGGAGTTATATGGAGAAAAAGAAAAAAGAAAAAGTCTCTCCAAGCTAAATTACTACAAACTTTTGGAGGAAAAAAAAGAAGAAGCTGAATTATAGAATGGCTTGCTTGGCCATCTTAACTAAACTGAAATATTGACAGTGCGATTATATAAATTACGGAAATATTTAGATTTAAAAGAAATGGTATGAAATCAAATGATCGAAAAGGAAATAGTCACTGACCTTGCCAGGGCCAGTGAGAAGAACAGGTTTCTCAGTTATTTGACACCGTCGCTGCTGAATGGTTTTCAACCCTGAAATTTAAGAAAATGCTCTTTATTAAAAACTATGCCCTTGTCTTCACCAAATCTTAAGTAGCAGCATATCAGAATAGGATTTATCAGACAAGTACACCATAATCAAGAACTGGAAACTATGAACTCCTTTCTTTTCCATTCTTTCAAAGTTATGTCAAGTTCCAATCCTCTTATATTAAGCTTAGTTGGTACAAACATAACTCTAATCAAAGATAAAATGGTGTAACTGTAACTGATAAATAGATAGATTATTAAGGTAAGAAGAATTACCGGTGACTGGAGCACAAGATCGTATGAGGACGGCAGCCCCAACTCCTTGTTTATCAGCAACAACATTAAGCATTGTATGGAGACCGTAGCAGAGATAAACATAAGCGTGCCCTCCTTGTCCGAACTACAAGTACAACAATTGCAACTAAAACATGATAATAAGTTGAAAAAATTCGGACAAGAGGAGGTTGCCCAGTAGTTTATCCCTCGTGCCTACACCGCAAGGTTGTGTCTCCAAATCCCGAATTATTGTAATATTTCAAAAAAAAAAAAGGAAAATCTTTGAATGCAGCAACAAATAATAAGAATTAAGACTTACAACAGGGGCAGTTCTTGGAGTAATTCCAAATCTAGCATGACAAGCTGAATCATTCGGTCTATAAGCTTCAACCTATAAAAAATTATCATCCTCTATTACAATTTACACATTAAACATTAATTGTAATTTGTAAGAAACAAACAAACAAGAATTAGTGAGAAGATTGTTACCTCCGTAATCTGAAGAACAACATCGTCTCTCCTCAGCAATTTTCCAAGCAAACGCGGGGCAAGATCAAGAGCATCCATTTGGAAGAACTCGCGAGGCATGATTTTGATTTCGTCAAGAGATGGAACCGAATGGGTTTCCGGTTTGGTGGCGGCTGATTTGGAGCGTTGACAAACCCCAGTTGCAGAGTCGTAGTCGTTGGGTTTTGAAATCTTTTTAATGGGTTTTGCGATTGAGACTCGTTTGATTCGCCGATTTTGCTTCATTTGTTCACAGAAGGAGAGGTTTTTTGGGATTTTGGCGGGTATTTCTTAGCTTTTTACAGACCAAAATAATCTTTCCCACTGCTTCTAAAAAATACAAGGGTCAAGAGTCGAGCAAATTATCAAAAATTCAATAAAAAAAATCAAGTAATTATAAAGTATTTTCGTCTTTTTGACCTTTTTCTTTTGATATTTTACTAAAAAGTTCAATAAAAAATGGAAAATTTAAAATCGGTAAACAGAAAACTATATATATAAAAAAATTGAAACAAAATACGAAATCAAATATTGCATTTTTCACGTATTTATATCAAATCTCGGGTATTTTACTACAATTTGCCCTAAAAAAAATATAGCATTCATGTTTCGGTAAATTTCACAAACTTAACTTGTCTTATGACAGTAAGGCAAAATATGTTAGATATAAGCTTAATTATACTCAGAACCCCTACAATTAATGGTGAACGATTATATTATATCTTAAAAAAATAAATAAAACGAAATTAGATCGATCTCCTCACTTCGCGGGAGATAATTAAAATAGTCATATTTTGCTTTTTTATCTGTATTGATGTTAATGAATTTGAAACAAACCACATAACAATCTATAACTATAATTTATGAAATCATGTTTGTTGTATTCAATTTTACCAAGCATATACGTCAATGATAGGAAAGAGAAAATAGCTAGGTGGACGTCCAAATGGGCACTCAGGAAATATCCTACGAGACATCATTAAAGAGAATAAAAGCCCGAGTACGCATATGTAGAATGAAACCTACTCGGGATTAGTTAACAACACTTGAGACTGGTTAAACAACGCTTCCACTCGGTCTCAAACGGCACTACTCGGGACCATCAGGTATTATTCTTACTCGGGAATAAATACAACTCGAGTAAGAACTTGGTGCTTATTTCACACGGATTAAGTCATTAAATACGCGAAGATATCCATCATGAAGGAATCCCAAATAATGGAACTTTAAGTTAGAAGAGTCCCCCAATCAGGAAATAACTTGATTTCTTTACGAAGACTACATTCTTATAAGGATACAAGTCCAAATTGAACTACACTACTAGAATCCCACTCAATTTCCGTAAAAAACTCCGAAACAGGAAACAAGACAAATCAACCTCAAGCAAGTAACCAAATCACAATTAAATACAAATATCTTGTATTACTTGTACAAAGCAGATTAGGGTTCTATAAGCAAATAAATAGACGCATAATCTTGCTCCAAAAGATATAAGCAATATAAGCAATATAGCATACAACAATCATAGCAAATACAGAGGGAAAAAAGAGATCGAGAGCTTGTAAACATCATATTTTCATAGTGGATTTTGGCTTGGTTGATCCTTCAACCACCCGTGGACGTTTCTCCGATCATCGGAGTTTTTCCACGTAAAACTTTTGTCTTCGTTACTCTCTCTGAATCTCTTTCTCTTTGAATTAATAGCCAAAATCCAATCCTTGTTGGCTTTTCTGACGTAATCCAGAAATCGACGTCAACAATTGGAGCTAGAAGGAGGGGTCGAACCTCCAAACTTGTTAAAAGCGATGGCAGGAAGCAGAAGTAGTTCAGGGAATGGCCAAAAATCACCAGGCGATTTCCATGTTGGAAATACGTCACAATATCCGGCATCAAATACAGAAAACTAGTCTGCGCACCTGGCGGGGATCCAGCAAGTTTCTCCAACCAGTAGAGATCTTACGTTGCGTTTCCAAGAGGACTTGCAGCAATTGGTGACGGACGCAGCAAGGGAAGGGATTGATCTACTGGCTGCAGGAGCACATACTCTCAATCCTCCACCCGCAAGGCTCCGTTCGATGGTGGTTGGGCCAGGAATAACTATGCCAGAAACCAGAAGGAACTCTTCCCCAATCAACCCTGCTGGACAGAAAACACTTGAAGAGGAACATCACTAGAGGCTGGACCACAATCAAACTGTACGTGCCAGGCATCGTAAAAACAACAGGCGCAGAGGTAGGTCATCATCAGAAGACAGTGATCAACACCATCGCAAACGTCATCATGGAGTCACACGAGAGGACCGGCATCAGAGTGAAGAGTCTGAGGAAAGAATGACGATAACCCAACGGTTTAACCGTCGGGGAAGTCCGATGGGGGACAGAGATGTCATGATCCAGAGCCTAACTCGAGAAATTGAGAATAACAGGCGACAGATGGAAGCACTGGTTAGACGTTATGGCTGTAACGATCTATCTGACGATGACTCTGACAGTCCATTCACCAAGGAAATTTTGCGGACCCCTTTCTCAGAAAGATTCAGGATGCCGCATGTGGAGCAATTCAAAAAAGATACAGATCCAAAGGAGCACGTTAGACAATATAAAAGTGCCATGGCTTAATATGCCCGCAATGACCCCCTATTGTGTCTCAACTTTCCGCAAACACTGGGGGACACAGGATCAAGATGGTTCAGAAGACTACCACAGGCGAGCATCGAAAATTTCAGCGAACTGAGCAGGAGCTTCTCAAGGCAATTTCTGAGCAATGTTCACAGGAATAAGTCGGTGGCCTACCTCTCTCAAATAAAGCAAGGGAATGACGAATCATTAAAAAAGTACTTGGGCCGGTTCGGCCAAGCAGTATCAGAAATTGACAGTGCTAATGATGAAGCAATTATTGATGTTTTCACCAATAATTTACAGAATGGACGACTATCCTTTGATTTGAGAAGAGCACGGCTGACTAAGTATGCTGACATGATGGATATGGCAGGAGGATACGCTCTGGCCGAGGAGGATGAGTTAGCTACAGGAGAAAGCTATATGCATGGAGGAAAGCCCGAACAGAAGAATACCGAATCCAATGGGCAGAATCAAAAGGAAAAAGGGAAAGGGAAAGGGAACGGCAAGGAGAAAAACAAGGATGGGGGTAATGGGCTCAACGCCGAACGGTCCACAGATAAATACCGAGGCAGATATACCAATTACACCCCTCTTCGGAAAAAACAATAAGAAATTTTAGCCATCTTAGAAGAGAAAAATATGGTGCAAGAGCCGCGGCGACAATCACAGTTCACCCGGAGAGATACAACCAAGTATTGCAGGTTTCACAAAGAAACCGGGCATGAGACTTCAAAGTGTTTTCAGCTCAGAGATTACATAGAGACTCTTATTCGGGAAGGGCACCTGCGGGATGTAATCTTGAAAAAAGATGAGAGATCAGAAACTAAGAAAGAAGTCAAGGTTAATCACAACGATTCGGCAAACCCTTGCGCATAAAACTAGGGAGACGTCCTTGGTATTGCGTAAGGACTCGAACGTATGATCATGGTGAGCCTTGATGTAACGTTCGGGTAGCAACCGGGTATGAAACACGTGTAAACTTCTGTTTCAAGATGACTCGGTTAATAATAAAGAGTCAGTTTAATAAGATACTTGGCAATTGAAGTTATTCGGGAAACAACCGGTTTAATAAGATACTCGGTTAAGTTATCCGAACATCGAAGAAGCCAGTTTAATAAGATACTTGGCAATTGAAGTCATTCGGGGTAACAACCGGTTTAATAAGATACTCGGCTAAGTTACCCGAACATCGAAGAAGCCAGTTTAATAAGATACTTGGCAATTAAAGTCATTCGGGTAACAACCGGTTTAATAAGATACTCGGTTAAGTTACCCGAACATCGAAGAAGCCAGTTTAATAAGATACTTGGCAATTGAAGTTATTCGGGTAACAACCGGCTTAATAAGATACTCAGTTAAGTTACCCGAACACCAGCCAGTTTAATACAGCACTCGGTAACAATCAGCAATGAACAGATCAAGAACATTCAATTCAGAATAAAATAAGATTTTATTGCTCCTAAAAGAATGGTTACAGTTCAAAAAATGGTTATGTTCAAGTAAAAAATAATCAGAAATTTCTACAATTCTACAAAATCAAGGTTGCGAGGATTTCGAGCCTTTGCCAATACTCGGATCTGGCACCATCTCATACTCATGAAGCAGGCTCTCATTAGACGGCCAAGTGATATTGTCGACAGTGTCATCCATCCACTGGCTGTAATCTTCACCCGGGACTGGCCCGACATCGGAGACTGCACCCTCAACCGACTCTTGACTTGCATAAAAAGTCGAGAGAGAATGCTCGGACGGAATCTCTAAATGCATAGGATAGGGCTCTTTGCCTTGACTACGATAGTAGGCTCTCCATTCCTTCATCTGAATCTGAAGAGATTCCAAGGACCGGTCCACATGGTGTTTGATTGACAACTCCCAATTAGTACGGGCTTTCTCGGTAGCCCTATTCTTAACTTTGAAGAACTCGCCGGCCGAAACTAGCCCACGTTGAAATTCCCAAAGAAGTAGGGCATCATAAGCAGGGGATCTTTTAAAACGATCCACCCCTTGGAATTCTAGTTCTAACCTGGCCTCTCGGGAAAGGGATTCAACTGTCAGCACTTGGCGCTCCAGATCTTCAATTTTTTGGTCATACGCCGACTTAGCCTGCTCCGCCTCCTGCTCTGCCTTGAGCATGAATTCTTTAGCATAAGATAGAAGATTTTGAAGTGATACAACCTTCTCCTCTGCTAGAGATGCCTTGTCCTCGGCTTCAACCTGCTTCGCCAGACAATAGTCGGCAAATATTTGTACAGAACCGACCTCCTACTGGTAAGCTTTCTCAGCTCGAGCACGACCCTCCTCACTCGCCTTCAGCTGAGCCTCTAGACGCCTTATTCGATCGGCTTGATGTTGCTGCGTCTGAATAAGCTCAGCAAATTCGGCCACCATCTGCAAAGGGATATACTTAGAAATATGGCAGAAGCAGAACAATAAAGGAGTCAGATTTAACTTACATAAGATGCGCCGTTGAAAACGTTTTGGAGACGTTCGAACAGTGAACCATCTCTAAAACCGCTCCAGTGGTCCTCCTAGATAAAAGCCCGACCGGAGGACATCTCCCGTAGCATATCCTTGGGAGAAAGAAATAAAGGAACCCCCGAAGGTTCAGCTCCCAGATTTCCAAACTCGGGGGCAGCAGAATCCATGTTCGGTTCTAAGGATGGAGAAGGAACCCCCGAAGGTTCGGCCCCCATATCTCCAACTTCAGGGGTAAAAGAAGCCCTACTCGGTTCTGAAGCGGCTGCATCTACTGATGCTTCAACGCAAACACTCGGGGCAATCTCATCCGCAACGTCTTCATCACTGGAGTCAATAAATGAGACTACCCGAGGAACTTTGAGTGAATGAGACGGCGAACTAACTGTCTTTCGGTTCTCACCCCGAGAACGGTGGAAGTTAAGATCAGTAGTAGGATCTTTTTGCGGATCATCCCGAAAAGACTCAAAGAATTCGGCACCTGCAGGCACTTGATCCGTCAAGACGTTACCACCGTCGCCAGCTTCAAATCGTCCAACAGGCTCTTCACCCGCACCTTCATATTGCCTCTCCCTATTTTCAGTCAGTTGGGTGTCAATTGGCTCACCTTGGCCACTTGGACCAGCAAAATCCTGAGTAGAAGGCTGAGCACCCCGATTAACGCACTCTGGAATTCGCTCAACAATCAGTTTCCTCATCAGGCTCAGGTGGAGCAATACCCTCATCGCCCTGACGGGAAGCTTCCTTTCTACTCGCTTGTAGAATCGCATTCACCTGGCGAGCCTGAAGATCGCTGACAACGTCTGTATCGAACACTAAAAAAAAAATGTTAGACAAGAAAATGAAAAGCAGAGAAATACAACAGAAAAGGCGTTGGGTTACTTACATCGCAAGCGATGGCCCGAAACCTGTCTGAAGAAGCCGAGCTTTATCAAGTCATCCTCTTTGAAAATATAGGTCTTGCTCCTCTTTGAAAATATAGGTCTTGCTCCTCTTTTCCAGAGTACGAACAGTTGCCCGAGTCAGCCTCTTCAACTCAGAATCACTATAATCAATTATTTTCTTATTCCACACTTCGAGGGAACAGAAGAAACGGGGAACACTCAGCACCGTTCAGGAATCCCCAGATCGAACAGTGACGTCGAGCCCGAGAGTCTCTCCAGTAAAAAACCAACTGTTCTTCCAAAACTTGTTGGATGTGGGGAATCCCCATATAAAGCCCTTCTTTTTTGGGTCATCAGAAGCATCGACCCCCGATTCACCTTTGCTTCTTTGGGGACCCAACCGTCCGAAGGAGTAGACGCAAGAAAATAGGTCCCCGTTTTGCTAACCTGCCTCAGCGTAAAGAAATGTCTGATTTCATTCGGGGAAGGCGGCGAAAGGTTCATTCGACTGAACTTGTGCCACATGCACATCAAGACTTTGTAACTATTCGGGGCCAACTGAGTTAGGGCTATCCCTGCTTCAACCAAAAACCAGGCAATAAAAGGCTGAAGGGGAAGTGTGACGCCGCAGCAAACCATGGATCCATAAATCGTGACCATGCCATCGGGAGGATTCCATACGGCTCTATCCCCCGCAGGAACCAAAGTGACCAAGTCGGGCAAGTCGAATCGGGAGAGGTATTTTTCTATCTCAGGTGGCCCGACCACTTTCTGTTCAGTATTAAAGCCACTCAGGCGAGTATCAGAAAACGAAAGACGAAACGCCCTGTAAACTTCATCAACGTCACCCTCGTTAACAGTCTGTTCCCTGATCTGAACGTTGCTCGAGCAATGCTTGTATACCTTACTTCTGCTCTGATGTTTACCCATCCTTCTAAAAGATACCCTGTGATTAGAAATATCAGAATCAGAATCAGAACTAGATGGAGAACTCGATACAGGGCTGAAAGTGACGTCAGGGTGAAGCCCAGAAACATCAACCTCTAAGAATGGAGGTTCATCTATTGGGATATCCTCCAGTAATCGTTTAATGAAAGATACTAACTGAAAATCCCCACGTTCTAATGCATCAAAAGCGATTTTAAAGAGACGATGGCGGGAAGATGACCCCATTAAAACTAACATTGAATTGAGATTGATGCAAGATATTCAAACGGAGAATCACGAACTTCTAGATAAAGAAATCTGCGTTTAAAGAAATTTCTGATGAAATTTTTTGAGAATAAACCAACAATGTCTCTCAGCGAAGAATTTAAAGACGAGACGGCACGAAACCATAGGATTTCAAAGCGGAAAAAAACTTATGACGAAACTCGATGAAGTAGGCGGAGTTTGGGGAAATGCAAAAATCATTTCTCATAAATGATATTGAAAAACGAAGAGACGATGGACGCGTGTCAAAACATGAAGTAGCCCTCAACCGTCAGAACTTCAAAACGTCGCCATCATTTAAGATCTCGCGTGATGAAGCGAATCGAAATTACAGAGTCACCATTAAGACACGTCATTATGACAAGACGGCTATTCTGACAAGTGAAAATTAAGACGATTAAAATACTCTTGCCCGAAATAAAATTTACTCGGCAAAAATATTTTAAAGGGGTATTGTTGTAAGTGAATTTTACCAAGCATACACGTCATTGATATGAAGGAGAAAATAGCCAGGTGGATGCCCAAATGGGCACTCAGGAAATATCCTACGAGGCATCATTAAAGAGAAGAAAAGCCCAAGTACGCATATGTAGAATGAAACCTACTCGAGATCAGTTAACAACACTCGGGACTGGTTAAACAACGCTTCCACTCGGGCTCAAACGGCGCTACTCGGGACCATCAGGTATTATTCTTACTCGGGAATAAACACAACTCGAGTAAGAACTTGGTGCTTATTTCACAGGGATTAAGTCATTAAATACGCGAAGATATCCATCAGGAAGGAATCCCAAATAATGGAACTTTAAGTTAGAAGAGTCTCCCAATCAGGAAATAACTTGATTTCTTTATAAGAATGATTTCTTTACGAAGACTACATTCTTATAAAGAAACAAGTCCAAATTGAACTACACTACTAGAATCCCACTCGATTTCCGTAAAAAACTCCGAAACAGAAAAGAAGACAAATCAACCTCAAGCAAGTAACCAAATCACAATTAAATACAAATATCTTGTATTACTTGTACAAAGCAGATTAAGGTTCTATAAGCAAATAAATAGACCCATAATCTGGCTTCAAAAGATATAGGCAATATAGCATACAACAATCATAGCAAATACAGAGAGAAAAAGAGATCGAGAGCTTGTAAACATGATATTTTCATAGTGGATTTTAGCTTGGTTGATCCTTCAACCACCCGTGGACGTTTCTCCGATCATCGGAGTTTTACCGCGTAAACTTTTGTCTTCGTTACTCTCTCTGAATCTCTTTCTCTTTGAATTAATAGCCAAAATCCAATATTTGTTGGCTTTTCTGACATAATCCAGAAATCGACGTCAACAATGTTACTTCTTTTTTATTATTTTTCATCAAGAATCTCATTATCAACTTTTATTTTTCAAATAAGATTATCATAAGCTTTTTCTTTTTCTTTTTTCACTTTTAGAAAATATCATAAAAAAAATTTCGTTTTTTTCTACAATAATCTAATAATTATTTTTTATCATTTTAAAGTACATACCATCATCAAATGAAAATAATCTTCAATCAGTTTTGAATAGTTTTGAAATCTCTAATTATCATTCTACACAATTTCCTCTATATGCAAAGATGGTGGGAATAAAATCAAGAAGCTTAGGTGTAACAGATTCATCATAACATTGGAAATTATTCAAACTGTATGTCATGGTACTGATATTGTATGATTCAAGACGGTAGGGACACTATGTTTAAACCATCTAGGTATTCGTTTTTACATTTAAAATTATATGACTCGTATTAAGCAAATTATTAAAACCGGAAGTTTTAATGAAAGATTTTTAATTTTTATATAGCTCATATTAATTGTTTGATATTACATGTATTTGAAAAACAAATGTGTTTTTTTTTGTTAGATTATTGATTGTTTTATCTTTCTTAAAAGTTTCATTAAATTTTGTATATTATTAACTTAATTTCCATACTGTTCATAAATTTCCCTTGGAGTTTTACACATGTAATAATATACAGTCAAGTCCCCAAAGAGTTAGGAAACCCTAAAACAACAACAATGTTCTAGAGAGTTCCCAACACTAAAATAAATTCCAGACCCTTCTTCTATGTAAAGTCTCCAGACCCTCCTCTTGAGTCTTGACACCTTTTTTTATAACTCCAGTGATCCGGACCTTGATTCTCACACCCATTAATTCTATCAAGCAAATTCATCAGCTCGTCAATGGCCAAGTACGGTGAAGGAGACAAACGCTGGATCGTTGAAGACAGAGTCGACGGCGCCAACGTCCATAACTGGCACTGGGCCGAGACCAACTGTCTCGAATGGTCCAGAAACTTCTTCAACAAAATCTTATCAAACCTAACGATCCTGGACGGCGAATCCAATCTCTTCATCAAAACTAAGAAAATCGACAAAGTGGAAGGCGAGGCCTATGTTAATGTCCGCAAGGGTAAGATTATTCCAGGTTATGAACTCAGCGTTTCGATTTCTTGGGAAGGCGAAGCCAAGGACTCCGACGGTGTCAGTTTGTTGAAGGTCGATGGAACGGTGGAGATTCCATATATCGCCGACGAGAATGCCGACGAAGACCCCGAAATTAGGGTTACTGTGAAGGACGAGGGACCGATCGGTAAGCAATTGAAGGAAGCAATGCTGGCGAAAGGCAAGCCTTTGATTTTGGAGAGAGTCACAACTTTTGTGCAGAGTATGGCCAAAGGCGGTCCTTGTAAGGACGAATTGGAGGCGAAGAAGGTAGCCCCTAAGACTAATAACAATAGCAGTGCTAGTAGTGCTGTTAAGGAAGTCAAGAAAGATACTGTTGCGGTGTCGGAGAAGAAGAAGAAGGAAGCAAAGAAGAAGGAAGGGTTTAAAACCATCACGTTGACGGAGAAGTTTAGTTGCAGAGCTGTGCATCTGTATGAAATTTTGATGGATGAGAATAGATGGAAAGGTTTTACTCAGAGTAATGCTAAGATTAGTAAAGAGGTTGGTGGAGAGTTTAGTATTTTTGATGGCTCTGTTACAGGGAAGAATTTGGAGTTGGAGGATGGAAAATTGATTGTGCAGAAGTGGAGGTTTGGGAGCTGGCCTGATGGCATTGATTCAACGGTTAGTTTAGTTTGTTGGTTTTCTTGATTTTAATTTATCATGGATTGTTGGTTCTTGACTCTGTTTTTCTGTTTATATTTTGCAGGTGAGACTGACTTTTGATGAGCCTGAACCCGGGGTTACCGTTGTTAAGTTGATTCATACTGATATTCCTGAGGAAGACAGGTTAGTTTTACTTAATGGGGCTGTTTTTGTTTTGCTGCAGCTTTATCTAGATTGAATCATTGAATTGTGTGGTCCTATGGTTCTGAATTAGTTATGTGATGATTGATCCTATTGGGATCTTTTTATTATAATCGCAGATATGGTAATGCAACTGTGGTGGAGAACACGGAGAGAGGATGGCGGGATCTTATTCTTCACAAGATACGGGCAGTTTTCGGTTTTGGAATATGATTTTTTGTTTTTCCAAAGCAGGTTATACTGCCCTTATGAAGTGTAGAATTTTATCAAATTTAACTTTATTTTGAGTTGTGATCAAGAGTTGTGAACTACAAGTTGATCGTCAAAATTATGAGAACAATGAGAGTCTTGTATGGTCTCATTTGGTTTGCTGTTGCCCTTTACACTGGAACAATCACACCAATCTCTTGTTTTCCAATAACAAAATTCTCCGTTGAATTTCTAATGGTGATGAGATATATGTGTGTCTTAAATCCTAATGAATCATGTCTCTTTATGTTTAACTTATTTCATGTATTAATAACCTATTGGAATCCAAATGTTACACTTAACATATTTGTTCTTGCCGTGCCCACATGATCTCCATGGGTGATCTTTCTTCTTTTATAGTTTACACATGTCGGGTTTATTGTCCATTGATGACTTTATTCAATTCAATTTTTTTCTGAAAATTCACTTTGACTTTATACTGAGTTGTTATTACTTGATTAAGAATATGCCCTTTGAGGTTTAATGTTGTCAGGTCAAGCCATCTTTGAACTAAACTCGTCATTTGGTAATTCATATTTGCTAGCCTTTTGTATCTGGACATGATGCCAACCTGTCAATTCTTTTGTATTGACTTGTTTCATTCTTGTTGAACAATAACAAACGATGCAAATAGTTGTAGCATGTTTGGATAGGAGTTGTTTCTATTTTTCCTTTCTTTAAAAGAGAAACAGAATTTGGAATTTATAAAGATGGCTTTGGAGGGGGCACCACTGCTAGCCATAATATGTGTGCCGTACAATGCTCCTTTTTGTTCTACGGTTAGATACTAAAGTTTGATAAACTTGGTATAGGGCTGACTTGGTTAATAGGCTGGTTGTCATTTTGATTATACTGAAGGACTTTGAAAGCAATTTATTTCCTTGTTTCGTCTTGGTGTGCAGTATAAAACATTTGGTTAAGGGAGTTATTTGAAGGGTTTGTTAAGGATAAGAAGGGCACTCAAAATTGTGTTTGGTTTGGTTGAATTGTAGTGTTTGCAGTTTTCATGGTTATAGGGCAAGGAGGGCTAGGTGTTGTGATGGAGAATATGCTCTTTGTGTTGGATGAAGCTATTACTTCTAAGATTTTATTGTTTGTCTTGGATTTTTATAAGAGTAACCTTGGTATTCCGACTTGAAACATTAAGGTGCCTGAGAGTTTCTAAATTCTGTAGTGGATGTTTTATTAGCTTCCTCAAGCAATTTAACATACCTTTTACTTTTTGCTCTGAAATTTAAACTCCTTAACTTGTGTTGTAGCTGTGTGCATTTAGTAATTAATATGGTTAAGGTGGAAAAGTTGTTGAGTGAAAACCATGTGAATGATTTGCTCTCAGTGGTACCGGACTTGATTTAGAATTGTCTAAATATAGTTTGAATATGGTAAAGCCGTAAAAGTGGAGAAGTAGATATGAATGATTTGAGCTTAGTGGTACTGGACAATGTGGAAAATTGTCTATATAGTTTGGGGTTGATGAAAATTCATTATTTAAGGAGTAATGAAATAATGGAAACATTAAATAGTGTTGTGTAGTTTGAAGACATTGACCCGAAGACGTTGGCATGCTTATAGTTGGTTACACATTGAGATTGAATTATTGAGTTGTTCAGACTGATGAAAGTCGGGTACTTAGATACATTGTGAATACAAGTAAAATAAAATTAGTTGTCCAGGTTGAAACAAGTTACAGAATAACCGAGACAAATACTCGGTGTTTTATGCGGATAAGAGTGTCAAGTAGGTTCAATGATTGTATAGCTACATAGTTTGATGAACGGCGAGCTAAGAGTGTCAAGTAGAGGTTCAATGATTGTACAGCTACATAGTTTGATGAACGGCGAGTTAAGAATGCGTATTTTGTAGTTGTAACAATAGTTTGATGTGTGTAGATGGTGTGTTGTTCTGTGGTGAAGACTTGCATGGGTTGGGCATAATCTGGAAAATGAGAATCCGAGTCAATAGTGTATACCTGAATTAATCAACTAAGAAAGCTATGGGTGTATGTATGAAACAAAGGAAATGCATAATCGACAGAAATTCGCTAGGCATACGTTGTCAGCTTTGTTGGGGTCATGGGATTGATTTCAGGCGAAAGAAATAGAGCTTTGCGTACACTTGCTATTGGTGGTAGGCATGCATAAATTCTTGGAGCCTAACCAAACAATTTGTGGGAGCTGGTCAATGGTGGTAATAGTATGAATTAATGCTAATTTTGACAGTGTTCACAGGATTGCATAGGGGTCATGATCTGCCAGAAATCAACTCTTAGAAGTTAAAAGTTTTATTCAATAATGATAATCGATCTTTCCATAGGGTGGTGAATGGTGATCTGTGTTTAAGATATTTTTTGCTGTGATATGTAAACTAGATCTCCTAACTGATCTAGGTTAAGGTGTTATATTGAAAGTAATCTATTCAAGTTTTTAGAAACAAAGAAGTCTAGCTAGATTAACGAAAGCTAGAATAAATTATTAAATTTCTATAGTAACGAGGTCTTTGAAGTTTTGTTAAGAGTTCGTGTGCTGATTATTTTAGAATAGTATCTAGTAAAGTTCCTGTTTTTATCTGAAACAAAATTTATAGTTTTATGTGAAAAACTCTATGGTGGCCTTGTGTAGCCTTGTGTAGCCTTGTGTAGGTCCTGTCGATAATAAAACTAATAATAATATTACAGAATTAGTAAAGTTTTTTTTCAAAATAGCAAAGTTAAAACATTACAATCAAACTTAGATTACATAAGACAATTGTTAAAAGAATTCAGTAGTCAAATCAAAAGATTCCTAAGCACATCAGAAATAGCGGAATTAAATAGAATAATTGAGTTAAAAACCCTAAACATGTAGAGCTAGAAATAAAGAAAATAGTTGAGAAACTTCATATAGAAGTAGAAAGTGTAAAAGAATCCTAAAAGGAATTAAAGGAGCAACTCAAAATCATAACAAATATAGTAATTGAATGAGTAGTACGTTACAAAGTGGTGGAAATGGTGAGGAATGCCACATTCTTGTTGGTCAATTGCAGTGATGTCACCTTTATAATAAGTTAAGTTTAAAAGGCACCTATTATGGTGATGTATCGAAATTGCCCTTAAATAATCGATATTTTATTCTTTAAACGTTGTCGTCTAATAAAGTTGTCTGTAAATCAATCACCTACTCCATTTCTTCTTCACAAAACGAGCTCCATTCCAGATTTATTGTATTCCAGATATTGCACATATTCCATATTTTGCACAAGAAGGTAAAATAATATTTCTGATCTTCATTTCCATTTTTTATTGTATTTCTGTGTGGTATAACACTGTATGAACATTTATGAACATGTCTGAATTTTTTTATGTTGATGTCCTGGAGTTGTAAACTTTTTATAAAGAATGAATGAATATGTATGCATATTTTTTTGTATATATATTTGGGCGAGTTGAGTTGTAGTGGTGCAAACAAGTTTATAATCTTGGGCATACAAGGTGAAAATGTTTTAAAAATAGGTCGAAACATTTGTAAAAAAACTCGGAAATGTGAAACTAAGTCTCGAACAAATTCTAAAAAAGCTCGATTCCAAAAATAGATGCTGGATACGCAAAAAGAAAAGGCTCGATCCCTGCAAAAAAGGTCGATCCTTGGCTAAAAATGCTCGAACCTTCTGAAAAAAAGCTCGATCCCTGCCAAAAAAAACTCGATCACTCACACAAATAGCTCGATCCCTTTTGAAAAAGGCTCGATACCGCAAAAAAAAAAAAAAGATCCCTCACAAAAAAGCTCGATTCCTCAAAAAAACTCGATTCCTCAAAAAAGAGCTCGATCCCTTTCAAATAGGCTCGAGGCATATGAAAAAATGCTTGAGCCATATATTAAAAAGCTCGATTATGTAGAAAAAGAGTTCGGTCTTGAACAAAAAAAGCTCGATCCCGTTAGAAATAGCTCGGTCATGTAAAAAAAGGCTCGATCATGTACAAAAAAACCTCGATCCGTTATTTAAAAAAGCTTCATATCTTACACTTTTGATTTTTGTTTAATCCTTTATAATTGTAAATTTAATATGAAATATTTTTTTCCTTATTAATGTTTTTTGATGTTGGTTTTGACAGGACAATGGATAGGGTGAGAATAGTCATATCTTACAACGGTCGATGGGAGCAATTACCAGACGGAAATCAGAGGTATTTAGGTTCCGATAACCAAGGTTTGTATGTGTCAAAGATTTTGAGTTACGACGAACTGGTGTCGATCGTGCAAACCATTGTGAAGTTTGATGAGAACAAATACAGTGTTGAGCTACAGTCTCTATCGATTGTTCCTAGGACTACATGTCGTACATTTATAAGAAACATGACGATGTTCAGTTTATGCTAGGGGAAGATAGGGTGATCCCTCAAGTATGTGTTAGTCTAATCGAGAGGCCAGTGAGAGGTGTCATTGGTGAAGATATCCCTCATCCTGATAACACCCAACAATTTCGATCGTCAAGCGGAAGCAACCAGTTGTTCACAGAAAGAAGTGGGATTGATGGTCGGGAAAACATATGTGTTGTCCCACCGGAAGTAGTCGCCCATGATAATAGACCGGAACCTCAATTCGAAATTGTATTTGGTTGTCATATTGAGATGAATGGTAGAGAGTACAACCACCAATACAATGAGATCTACAATGACATCAACAATGAGGAGAATACAACACTGAATGTTGGGGTGAATCATGAGGTGGATAATGAGGGCAATTTAAATTCTGTAGAAAATATAGAGGACAATCAGGAAGATGCAGAACCTGTCGAAACGGAAAGACGTGTAAGACATGTACACAGATTTAGTTCCAGTGCACCAGATATAGTTGGGACCTCCGAGGGGAGGGCTAATGGAACTGCAGATGATTCAAATAATGCAAGAACATGGGTTATTCCAGGAGCAGAATCATACTCGTTTGGTATTGGTGAAAGCAGGAACTTGTTTGAAGATGAACCTACAAGCATGATATATAAAGGCTAGTTTTTTGCAACGAAAAAGGATTTGAAGAGACTAGTAGGCCATTTTGCAATGCGGTAGAACTTCGAGTGGAAGGTAAAAAGGTCGAATAAGACAACATTACATCTAGTTTGTTTGATGGGAAATTGTACGTGGAAGTTAAGAGCAGTGAGGAGAGATGAAGGCACATACTTTCAAGTAAGAAGTTTTGTCAACGAACACACTTGTCCGTTAGAGGAAATTCACCGCCGGCACCGACAAGCTAGTGCCGTCACAATTGGAGAAGTTATTGCATCTAGACTTCAACAACAAGATGGTCGACTAATGCATCCGAAGGACATAATCGCCGACATGAAATCAATGTATGGAATCCAAATCATGTACAGTAAGACACACGCCGCCCTCGAATATGCGTTGTCACTGACATATGGAACACATGAGGAAACCTTCCAACTGCTTCCATCATTTGGTTACGTTTTGGAACAACAAAATCCCGGCACAATCACTGACTTACAGTGCAACGAAGATGATACATTTCTATACTTCTTCATGTCGATTGGTGCCCCACTTAGAGGATTCCGAACGTTTATGCGTCCAGTCATTGCCGTTGATGGTACCCATTTGAAGGGACGATTCCGGGGTACAATGTTTGTTGCAACAACACAAGATGGGAACGAACAGGTGTATCCAATTGCTTTTGGGTACGGCGACTCAGAAAACAACATTTCATGGGAATGGTTTTTGGATTGCTTGAAGGGTGTCCTAGGTCATATTGATGAGCTAGTTTTCATTTCCGATAGGCATGCAAGCATTGAAGCAGGGATTTCTAAAGTGTTCCCTTATGCCACCCATACC
Organism: Dipteronia dyeriana; assembly: GCA_032871835.1. Classification (NCBI taxonomy): domain Eukaryota; kingdom Viridiplantae; phylum Streptophyta; class Magnoliopsida; order Sapindales; family Sapindaceae; genus Dipteronia; species Dipteronia dyeriana. The sequence goes on along the minus strand of CM065299.1, from coordinate 12,087,785 downwards.
ATATGTTGTTGGCACTTTGCTGAAAATGTCAAAAAGCGATTTCATAGGAAGGATGTTGCCGTAATAATGGACAAAGCAGCACGCGCATACACCAAGTTTGAATATAGCCAGCATATGAAAGAGTTAAGAAACTTGCACCAGAATGCATATGATTATGTCATTGATGCCGGTCCGCACAAGTGGTCCCGTGTACACTGCCCGGAAAGAATGTATAGGGTGATGACGACTAATGCTGCAGAATGCATAAACTCATGCCTCAAATTTGCACGTCAACTGCCTATGTTGACTCTGGCTGAGTTCATTAGGAATATGCTGCAACGGTGGTTTCATGATTGCTATAGAGCTGCACAAATCATGTGTCATCAGTTGACCGACGCAGCACATCTTGTGCTCTTAAAACGTGTGGAGAAGTGTGGTTATTTGACCGTTAATCCAGTCGATTGGAAAAAATTTTTGGTCAGACGGTTTGGAAAACAGTGGACTGTAGACTTAGCTCGGAAGACTTGTACTTGTAACAAATTTCAAATGGATCATTTTCCATGTTCTCACGCCCTTGCAGCGGCACGGTAGATTACTGTAACTTGGACTTCACAACTTTGAAAACCTACTGATCATTTTCTTGGTGAAGCTGATCGTTTTCAATTTTTTTTACAGGGAGCGAAACTTGGACTTCACAACTTTGTGTGCGGACTACTACAAGACACATACACTTATTAACGCGTACTCGGTTCCTATTATACCGGTGGGCCATCCTTCCACTTGGGTTGTGCCATCTGACATTGCTTAGAGGGTGATTTTGAATCCAAACTCCAGGAGACAAGCAGGACGCCCGAGGGCGGGTCGCCATGTCTCGTCTTCGGAGAGGATAACTACACAATCCTGTAGGAGATGTGGACAACCAGGGCATAATTCCAGGAGTTGTTCTAATCCACCGATGATTAATGAAGGTACAAGAAGAGCTGTTCCCGATGAATACCGCCGCAAGTGTAGCATCTGCCATTCAATTGGACACAACAAACAAACGTGCCCTAACATTGACTCTAATAGGGAATGAATGACAATTTTTTGATCACATTGAAAACTTTTGGAAGTGTATCATATTGTAATAATTTTGAATTGCAATAATTACTTATTATTGAATGAATTAATATTAATAAATGAAATAATATTAATGAATGAATAATGAACGAATTAATGTTCACGAAATAATGACATGTCTGTGTACAACTACAATGATAATATACAAAAAATCACTTGGCGGGCTTGGAGTTAGCAAAAATCTCCACAGCCATTTTTTCCTGAATCATCCCCATGTCGTCCTCCGACCAATCAAAAGGCCTTCGGTTCGCCACTATGTACTCGATAATTCTCAAAGTATGGGGACCATAGTTACCTCTACAATTCGAGATATAAAACACCATTAGAAATCGTTCATAAAGAATATGTAAACACGTGAATGAAATAGAATGTCTTACGATTTCTTTTGTTGGGGGACTGTAGAAGGATGCACCAGACTGACCGAGAAGGGCTTATTTTCCCGAGTGAACGCCCGATGCCCAGGACGTCGTTCTGTGTGGAACCCTGTGTCACTCAACATGGAGGGTAAAATCCACCGTAATGGCCGGACCTGTTGGTGCCTGATCTGATACAGGACTTCCTATCTCCAGGGGTCATAAATATCAATCTTATCGCGACTAAGGTCGACGCTCACCACCAGCCAATGTTGGGCCCCAACGTTGCACGGAATCAGCACCTGTAATTGTTTGCATGTTGTGTTAGCTGAGGATATACTTACAATTTTTTTTTAAATCATCTCAATCATGTAACACTTACCTGGTCAACCTCGTGCCATGGGCGGTTTCCACTCGTGGTTGCTCCACTGACCGTGAGAAGGTCCTCTTCCAACCATCGGGACTGTAACACATTCCACCTTGCCCTGCCCACAGCACCGTGGGAATCACGAGGCATCATCCGCTCCCACATGTACAACATAAGTGGTTGTACAAGCATTGACAAGATCGTATTATTAATACAGAAGCATAAAATCCGATGTGATTCTCAAATGTTATAACTACTTACATAAAATTGTGTATCCAACACGTTGATCCTCTGGTTGTACACATTGTGGAATCCTCGTTGACGCTTGCGTAGAATATTTAGGTATGCATCCATATGCTGACAAACAATAAAACCACCGTACTTGTTAACAATTCAACAATACTTACACAAAAGTTAATATGAAATATAATAAGTACGTATCGTGTCCTCCAAGTCCATGAAGTTGGACTGCATACGCAAGAACCATCCCGCGTTAACTGGTGACAACACGTCCACATCACGGTTGTATAATGATTGAATTACCTTAGCTATACATAAATTAGAATAAACAAGAAATGTACATCCATTTGTATTATAAAAAGTTATACTCATTGTTCCCCGTTGATGTTCCTCTTGAAGGCCTTGTATGCTGCTAGGTGGTCACCGTCCAATAGTCCGTGGGGGTCAAAAATGTGTTCCACGGACTCGGGCCGTGTCTTTAACCTCTTTGGACGGCATGGATCTGTGTAAGGGCTCACCAACTGACATCCGCGCTTACCTAAACGCTTCACCGGGGGAGGGGACCGCTCCGACGCCACGGACGTGCTGGGTGGGGGAGGGGACCGCTCCCATGGTACGGTCGTGCTAGGTGGGGGAGGGGACCATTCCAAAGGGACAGACGTGCTGGGTGGAGGAGGGAACCGCTCCGACGCCATGGACTTGCTGGGTTGGGGAGGGGACAACTCCGACGGGATTGACGTGCTGGGTGGGGGAGGGGACCGTGGTGGTTGAATCGATATGCTAGGAGGTGAGGGGAATGATGTGCTGCGAGGTGGGGGGATCGATGTCATTGGAGGTGGGGGGGACCCCTGAGCCTGGGTGTCTGTCCCCCTGTAAACCTATCAGTCGACCCTCCAGGACTAAATAATTGATCAGGAGGTGGGGGGTCATCCCGGTGTGTACTTAAGGTCGAACCTTGAAGCCCCCGGATCATATCAAGTAACAATCGGTATTGCTGTTGACGATCCCCATCACTCTTTCGGATCATATCCAACAACTTCAAGTGTTGACGTTGTCGATCCTCGTCACTCTTTCGGAGGGCTTCAAGCACATCGTTCAACATTTCAGTCCACGTAGCCTGAAATCATGTCTACAATGTTAGGACAAAACTATGAACACGTGTTACTAAAAAACACTTAACTTTGTTTTCAGCTTACCTTTCCATCACGTCCAACGCCCCCACGGGAATCCTCTGCAGATGTACCATGTCCGGGGGTGGAAAACCGAACCCGCATATGCCTATGCCTTTCTCGTTGAGGGTCTGTCTGATATCCCTCACTGTTACTGGGCCTCAAACCCCCCAGCAGCGGGCTCAGATCCCTCACTGTCAATGGTCCTGTTTGTACCACTGATCCCGCCTAAGGTGGTCTAATCAGGGACTTTAGGCGGCATATCATCCATGTCAACTTCTACATACATGGTCCCCCCCTCGTCTAGGCAGGCATAGTACGGTGCTTGTCTCTCAGCTGGTGTCGGCACCAGTTCCTTGAGCGCAAACATCTGAAATATTAGTTAGAACAATGTCATTGTACAATTACTAACTAATAAAAACATTAACAAAATAAATACATACCCTGGCTTTGAAAATCTTTGCTAGTTTCTTCCCTTTCGGTTGTTTGGTCAACTCCCACTTCAAAATACGGGGAGTCAGATCAGTAACCCTCCGGACACCGACCTCTTTGGCCAACTCAGGGATCACCTCCAAAGCAAATATCTGCATCATGGATAAGTATGATAAGTATTCATACAATTTTGGGCACCAACAATAAAGTACAATTTGTTGTTCGAACTTCTTACCAACAGGGCATAAGAAAGACCGTATATATTGTAGGTCTCCACCCTGTGTACATCAGCGCCCTTTTCCTGCAAGCGTCGCTCGAACCCGTCTTTTCGCCCGTCAAGCGTATGCTTGAATGAGTGAATAGAATGCATGTACACGTAGGCACCCCACGGGAACGCATCGAATGCATCTAGGTCCTCAACCATCCGAAACTGCCAAACTGAAATCTTGAATCTCTCATCCACCCCCATCAGTATCCAGTTCAGCATATATAAGAGGCAGAGCTTGACAACATCGTACTCCTGTCCGAAATCTGTGCCGGTGACAACACCCCTAATCTGCTCCAGCGACACCTCCTCGGCTCCAGGAAAGTACCGCTCATGTATGCCATTCTCCACTGCTGCATACATTGTGGTTTCTGGTACAACTCCAAACCGTAGTCCGATGATCAGGCAAAATTCCACCTTCGAAAACCTCACCGACAGGGTTCCTAACATGAAGTGCATCTCATCTGTGGGGCCGTTATGATGGAGCTCCCTCAAAAGCAACCGATGGATAATACCACCGGAAAACTTCATATCCCTATGCATCGTCAGGAAATGCCCAAAACAAGACGCCATGAACCGCTGACGGTCTTCATCTACAAAATATATAGGGACACGGTTCAGCGCGTCGTCTATATGGGCGAGGGCATCAAAATGGTTGTGTCGTGTCAGTTTTCCCTCGTACCAGTATTCTTCCGGAGTTTTAAGTGAATCCCTCAACCTAATTCTCATCTGCAATGTAACAGAAATACAACATCATTAGACAGAATTTTATTAAAAAGCTCGATCCCTATCAAAACAGCTCGATTGCTTTACAAAAAGTCTCGATTCCTTTTCAAAAAGGCTCGATCCCTTTCAAAAAGTCTCGATCCCTTTCAAATAGGCTCGATCCAATTCAAAAACAGCTCGAAACATATTCAAAAAAGCTCGATTCCTTTTTAAAAAGGCTCGATCCCTTTCAAAAAGGCTCGATCCCTTTTCAAAAAAGCTCGATTCCTTATCAAAAAGGCTCGATCCCTTTCAAAAAGCCTCGATCCCTTTCAAAAAGCCTCGATCCTTTTCAAAATAACCTCCACCCCTTTTTAAAAAAGCTCGATCCCTCTTAAAAAAGTCTCGATCCCTTTTTAAAAAAACTCGATCCCTTTCAAATAGGCTAGATCCAATTCAAAAACAGCTCGAACCTATTCAAAAAAGTTCGAAACATTTTCAAAAAGGCTCGATCCCTTTTCAAAAAGGCTCGATCCCTTTCAAAAAGGCTCGATCCCTTTCAAAAAGGCTCGATCCCTTTTCAAAAAAGCTTGATTCCTTATCAAAAAGGCTCGATCCCTTTCAAAAATGCTCGATCCCTTTAAAAAAAGCTAGATCATTTTCACAATAACCTCCACCCCTTTTTAAAAAAGCTCGATCCCTCATAAAAAAGTCTCGATCCCTTTTCAAAAAAGCTAGATCCTTTTCAAAATGGCTCGATTCTTTTTTTTTTAAAGTTCGATTCCTTTTCCAAAAACCTAGATCTACCAAAACCTGTTTTTCACGACAAAAATAGCTCGACTAATCAAATAAACTCAATTTTCTTGAAAATGGTCTCAAAAATCCAGATTTCATCTTCCTCAACTGATATTCAACCAAATTATAAACCCTAACCTAGACCACAACCATTCACAATTCTCTATTTTAACCGGTTTCTACAATTCCTATCAACAAAACTCAATTCTAACATGTAAGGCAAGTTAACAACAACAAAAACGAGGAAAAATAACCAATCTTACCTTTGTCAATCGCAGCTCTTCCGGTCACTTCACCGTCGATTAGTTTTCTGTAGGTTTGACTGTTGCTTCTCTCTGACTTTGAAAATGAAAACTTCCTCACTGTTAAAATATTTCGGGGTATTTTTGTCTCAAACGCTCTTTTGATGCCTTTTAAACATACATTAGTAAAGTGGTGATATTTGCACAACATATCCCTCAAATAGTGCCAATAATTTTTTGACCCCTACAAAGTGTCGGTAGAATCTTTATTGCTTGTCATCAACGTTATCAAGAATAGTAAAAAGAATGCATTATTAGAAGAAAACAAAGTGTTGGCAGAATTTTTACTGTTTACCTTTTGACCTTGTAAAAAATTTGTCGGTCAATTGTTTAGGCCTTTACTTTTCCTCACCTATAAATAACTCCACTGACTTTATAATTATCATCGATCAACTTATGCATAAACACATCGCAAAAACCACTCTCTACTTGTAAACATCAACCACCCTCTCTTTAATTTCATGCACTCTATTGTAGGTAGAAGTCCAAGTGGCTTGATCAATTCTTTGCATGGATCATTTAAACTTACCACATATTTTTTTCATTTAATAGTTTGTTCACGTGAGTAGTTACAGAAAGACGTACACCTATTTACAACATTTGAAAATCTCTCACTTTTAAAACGTATGATATATACATTGCTGAATTTTATATTGAATATTATCATGTTGATATTAATTTTCTATTATATACTTTTAAATTTAAAACTCTTTAAAACATCAGTATTATAAATCTTATGAATTCTATAAATAAAGCTTTAATAGATTTAGTATAAAATAACCCAACAAGTTTAGAATCATTAAGAAATTATCATATAGATTTTATAACAAGAGTTGATAAAAAAAAAATTAGTAGAAAATTACTAAGCTTTTTGAAAAAATTTATCTTAGTACTAGAGAAAGTTACTCAATATTTGAAAAGAATTATTAAATTTAGAAGCTTTAAAAGTAAAGTGTTAAAACAAAGTAAAGGAAATAGATCTACTACCGAAAGAGTATAGCAAAGTTGTATCATCAACATCTAAAGCGTCCAATTCATTTAATAAATTTTTGTAAAGATAGAATATATCAGATTAATAGATTATTAGAAGAAGATCAGTCAGAAAAAGAAAGTTATAATCTAAGAGCTAGACTAAGTTGTTTAAAACTAGGAAAAAAGAATTGGGAAGAAAAATTACATACTATATATAGGAAGCGTGAGGAATGAGATATATATATATTAATAGTTTATGTTTGTTTTTATTTGTTTTATACTTTAATGAAAGAATTATGTACTTTAGAAGTATTTTATTTGTTTAATATACTTTAATTGTTTAGTATTATATTTTAGTTGTTTACTATCCATTAAATATTAAAATATGAAAAATGAGTGGTGATATTTTTAATTGTTTTCTTAATATTTGTTTTGTAGGACCGTTAGAGAAATTTAGTGAATTACTTTAAAGATTAACCTTTTTCAAAGCTGAATGGATTTTTAATTTATTAATCATTAGAAATAGATTAATTATTAGAGAACCTTTAGTTCTAGAAAAATTATGCATAGTTCAAAAACATTTTTTAAATCTAATTGAAGAAAGAATATTAGATTTAAAAAGAATTTTACCATATATGTGAATTTTAAAAGACTAGAATATTTAGAGCTAGAAATCTCAGATTTTAAGAAAACAAAGTTTAGTTTACAAAATAATATAAAAATTAATTGTAACATTGAACATCTAGAAAATCAATACAAACATATTCCACATACAAGCAATAGTCAACAAAATTTTATAGTTGATTTATTAATTAATTTAGGACAAAGCTTCGAAGAAAATATTGATAAAACCAATAAGAATATTACAAAGCTAGTTAAGTTCTTTGAAAATAATAAAATCAAAACTCTATGGGAGAATATAGATTATATATAAAAGAATCATTGACAAACTTTAATAGTCAAATTAAAAGATTTCCTAATAAAAGTGAAATAACATAATTAAATTATTTAATTGAACTAAAAAACCATAAACATATCGAAATAGAAATCAGAGAATTAGTGAAAAGTCTTCACTTAGAAGTAGAAAATATCAAAAATACACAAAAAGAGTTAAAAGACCGAAATATTTGTTGAATGAATAATAGTTTAACCGAAATATTACATGAATTAACTTTAGAACCCCCTAATAACCCACCGGTAGGTATAAATGATGTAAAGTTTACTAAATATAGCAATAATATTACTCAAGGATAAAGTAATACAATAATAAAATTACTTAAGTTGATCGGAGGAGTTGCTTTGTGAACCTTTGAATTTTAGCTACATAAAAAAGAATGAATACCTAAGTAAGGGTAGCCAACTTAATATTATGTATTCTCTCCTCCGTACCTAATCTGGATAACTACCTTAAACCAAACCAATCAATTTGAAGGTGAAGTTATTATGGGTTATGACTTATGACTTATGGATACGTAAATAAGTGTCCTTTCATCACTTTTTTTTTTTTTAAGTTAAGAAAAAAAAAAGGAACGACGCCTGAGAGATTCGAACTCTCGCGGGGAAACCCCATGTACTTAGCAGGCACACGCCTTAACCACTCGGCCAAAGCGTCTTGTTGATTAGGTTTCATTTCTTTTACATTTACCTTTAAGCTGTAGAACAAAAAAGTGGCTACCTTAAGTTTTTCCTCTATTTAATCCTGTAAAATGACCATTCTAGCCGATATACATTATTTAGAAGAACATTTTAGGCAAAATATTTGAGCTGCCTTAATTCTTTTTTAGGATCATTGAGTAGTGACTATCAGACTGCCTGACATTCTTTCAAGGAGAGTAGGAAAGTAAATTTGAATTATAATGAATGGTCCGAATGGACCCAAGTACTATACATGACCACGGTTCGGTTCAAACCGTAGAACCGAACCGAACCGTAACTATATGAAATGAATCGTAACCGTAACAGGAACTATAGAACCGAACTGTAACCGTAACCGTGTGAAATGAATCGTAACCGTAGAACCGGTTCTAAAACCGTAACCGGAACTGTGGAGGTTCGGTTCGGTTCGGTTCGGTTCTAGTTCTCCTCCAAAAAAAACCGATCAGAAATCTACGGTTCGGTTCCAGTTCTGGAATCGCCTGTTCCATACCATTTATTAATATATTTTTTTTTACTTTTTTTTCCCTATTTCTTCTTTTTTCCCTGATCTCTCTCTTTCTCTCCTCCATCTTTCTTACGTTTTTCTTCCTGATCTCTCTCTTTCTTTCTTTCATTCTTCTTTCCAGATCCATCTTCCATCCTTTCATCCTCGATCCACAGGTCTCCCTTTCTTCGATCTACATCGAAGGATCTATCTCTCCCTTCCTTCAATCGATCTCTCTCTCTTCCACTAATCGACCCACAAACGAAGTCACGAAGAAGTTGAGACGAAGATGAAAGATGAAAGAAGAAAGAAGAAGATGATGGCCGGGAGAAGATGTGATGGTGGACCGGTTGATTTTTGTGTGTGAGCGACTGTGTGTGTGAGAGAGGGAGAGTAATAGATGAAATAATTTGATAAAATCTATGTCGGAGAGATTTGGGGTTGATGTATATAATATGATCTGGGTTGGGGACATTGAAGATCTGGGTTGGGTTATCTGATATAATCAGATAAGGTTTTTTTTTTAAAAAAAAAAAGAAAAAAAAGGGAGGAACCAAACCGTATGAACCAACGGAACCGAACCGGAACCGGCGGCTCGAAACTGGAACCGAACCGAAACCATGGAAATGTCTACCAAGTAGACAACTCCAACTTTGGAAGTTTGATTGGAAAATGATGGAAACCAAAGTCTAAGGCAAATAAGCCTATTATATTTATGCCCAGTATACTAATTATATTTGCCACAAAAAATAGTCATGAAAATATAGCATATAATTAGGATCCAGTAAATGCAATAATGAATTTGCAAATATTTATGTTACTCGATAATAAGCAGTAGTTGTACTCTGTACATGACTTTTGTACATGATGTAGAAAAGCATGAAAGCATGAAAAACAAGAACATGTATCTATGGTGAGAGATTGAGAGACAATAATCATATAAACTTGTTGATCATTTCTCTGACTTCTTCAATAACAAGCCATGCTTTATGCCCTCCAATTACTTCTGATTTTATCTCCCCATCTTTCCATAACTGCAGCACAACATCAAAATACACTTCTCTCAACTCCATTTCCATCAAATCAATATCTTAAAACAAAAATTAAGAAGAAATTACAGAGTCATGATTTGTAAAATATACCTGAATTGTTGGCATTTTCTGCACATAGAGAATCCATATTATTATAAACGCCATTAAAATGAGTGTGTTACAACTTACAACAGAATCATATATATAATTACAACATGTAAATGTTTACTCACAGAAATGTTTCCACGCTTGACTAAAGCTTGTGGTACCTTGTTGACATCCACATAATAAAATTTTAATCTACAATAGTCAATAGAGAAGAAGAATTATACAAGTTGTGCATTATTAGCATATCAAAATTCAAAATCAAACACAATAATTATTACCAAAGTTGAAGGAGAATTACTTGGTATCAAAGTCAGCAGACAATTTCTCCAACTTAGGCTTCAAATAGATGCATTTACGGCACCAAGCAGCCATCCTATAAACAAACAACAAAACTTGTCAAAAGATTTGTAATTTGAGATAACAAAAACAATTAACATAAGTTGAGACTTGAGAGAGAGATTAGATTATACCAATCGATGAGGATGGGTTGTGAAAGCTCTTGGGCACGAAGTAGAATTTGGTCGAGGTGATCAGAGTCGTTGATGGGTTCCATATCAACAGAGGTGGGTCTGGACAAATCTGGCCACAAATTAGCCACCACCCGCACATCCCTCTTTGCAATTCTCTTGTGGTTTCCAACCCAGATAAACCCTTTACTTCTTTGCAATAATAGACAGCTCCCACCACTCCATTGCTGCTGTTGGTTGTCTCTTTGGTACACTTGTCTGTACACAAGGCTGGAATTTGGTGTCAGTGCGGACATCTCTCTTTCTTTCTTTGACTCGGTAGACGCAAAATATCAAAACGATAGCAGATATTTTTAAGTGACGATGAGTCAAATTTAGCTATGGAAGTGGTGATTTGAAACGTTGGACATTTTATTGTGCGTTGAAGGTGAGACTTTGGTATTGAGTATTGAATAATTTTGGTTTTTTTGTACGTATACGTATTTGTATTTGTATTTGTATTTGTAGTATGTTTTGAGAGTTGGGAGAGATATGGATGATTGCTCATCGTTCTTAGTCCATAGTTCAAAGAAAGCTTATCCAAAACTGAAAGGTGGGCTGAGGATGGACGTGGGGGCCACAATAGGACACCTTATTATTTTCTTCCAAGTTCCGGATTTCGGAATTTCAGAAATTGTATATTATTAAGGGTAATGTTAAATATATGTGCTCTAACAACCGCTTCTTTATTATAAATAGAAAATAGATACTGTATTCATAATAAATACATGTATGTTTATTTCTATTTACGGTAAAAAGTAACATTATCCTACTTTTATTATTAATTGTATATCGTTTCTAACTCTAGAGATTTTGAAGTATTATATTCATAAAATTGTATAAATTTAAGATTTTTTTAGAAAGTATGAGGATTTGAATCTAGAATCTTACGTTACATATGTGAAGGGTTACCATCGGATCAACCTCAACTCGTCTTAAATATAGGCATTTGAAATCAGCGTGGCTGCAACTTGCAAGTGTAATGAGTTTAGGTGTTTAAACTGACTACGACCAAAGTCGTTGATACTTTGAATAAGTATGTATAGTTGTATACCTCATGTGGATTAATGTACACCCCATTACATACAGTTTTTTTTTTTTTTTTTTTAGGATGCACATAATCGTCACTACTCACTTTTCCTATGCACCTTGAAGTTTGTCCCTTAAATTCTTCATATTATTAAGCCCAATAAGGACAATAGCCTATACAAAAATGTACGTTTCATTAGAAGAGAAGCTATTTTTTGCATCACTTAAGCCCAACGGAAGCCAATACTCGGACTGGGCCTGGGATAAATAAAACCAATCTCACAAAACACAGCCGCTTCTGTGCATTTTATGTATAGGCGAAGCCCAATAACATCTCTTTATATGGTGTGAGTATCCAATCAAGTACAGTTTGTCAAGTATAGTTGATTCTTTTGTAGTCAATTTTATTCCTTTTTTTTTTATCAAGTATAGTTGGTCCTGTAATAAGTGATATTAAGGCTTTATTTAGAGATGTTTGGGGCTACTAACAATCAGGCCATTCCTAGAAATAAGAATGTTGTGGGCCTTGTGGCTCAAACCTTAGCTTCTTTAGCCTTTTCCTCTTACGAGGACAACACTTGGCTTTCTACTTTTTGAAAAGCCGAATTGTATTTGCTTCTTTGTTATAATTGAAGTTGTTTTTAAGTTAAAAAGGAAAAAAAAAGAAAGTAGGAGGTTATTGACTTATGGGTTCTAAAGTTTCTATATTAAGGGAATTCATTTTCTATTCCTTTATCTCTTCTAAGGACCGACATCAGGGTTTAGATAAGGTATATAGTAGTATGTCATTTACATCTATATTATTAAAATTATAGATTCAAATCGTATCTTTTATCTCTAAATCTCGAATTAATTGTAATAGCCCATAGTTTTGATGACTGACACCAAAGTTTAGGTATTATATCTAGGCTTGTTTAAATCAACCACTATACATGCTTACATATTAACTCCCATAAATGAGGAGGTGACTAATCCCACAATAGGAGGAGAAAATTTTTCATACCTACACTTTTATAAGTCAAAACTCGAACCTGTTTTTTTTTTACTTAGGGAAGAGGGATATTAACCTGGAACCTTTCATTGACAGGTGTGATTACCGTCAAACTATTGCTTTCGACATCAACTCAAACCTCATTTTCAAGGAGAGGATTCACAACCAATCTGTAAATTTTGAAATGTATAAAAAGTAGAATGTATTTAAGTAATTGGGCCCTAATCTCTATGATTTGCTTTGAAAGATAAAGTTCAATATTAAATGTGCTTACTTTATATATATATATATATATATATCAAATATAAACCGGGTAAATGATTGAAATTAAAGGCAGCTTCTTCCTTTACTACTTCGACTAAAATAAGAAAAGGCATAAAATGCTTGCACCGGCCAGCAAACATGTTTCCAGTCACTTTTACAGATTGGTGAGTGATTTACTCGCATAATTAGTACGTAACCCCTTTCTTTGTATCCTAATATAAGCCTGGCTTAGTTGGGACTTGGACATGAGATGTTCTCGAATCTCGCTAATATCATGTGTTATCAAACTAACAAGGTCAGTGAAATTAAAATATCATGCAAGTCCTTGAATGTATCATTAGTGGAAGAAGGAAATGAATGTCATACACTTCAAAAAAAATGTACGTTATTTTGATACAAATCCGTGAAACTTTTGAAAAAATTGAATATTTTACACATATTTAAGTATTTTGTCGTAGAGGATCCACGGCAAAAAAGGTTTTTGAAGCGTTGTAACCGTGATAATATCAATTGCAACACCTTTGCCGGAATAGCTAACATATTTCCAGTCTAGAGGTGAAAGGTCACTTTTTTGTAGTGATATACAGTCCTAAGTTTTTTTTGTCCAAAACTCATAATTTTTTTTGTCCAAAACTCATAATTTTTTTTTTTTTACTTCAAAACTTAAAACTCATATAAAATTATGTAAACAAACTATTTGTAATTGTTACATAGATAATCAAATGACATGGTAATGTTATGATAGTTATAAATCACTACTTACCAAACCATTTTAAGATGAGTTCTTGGGCAGAACATTTGGATCATTTGGTGCTGTTAGAATATATAATTAGCCATATTTTAAATTATTGATATTTTAAAATATTGATGCTATGCAACCAAAAATCAAACTATAGTATTATTACGTGGTAAGGGTTATTTGTCTTTATCATATCATTTACGATATCATCCAATGATTTATATAGTAAAGGTAAGTCATTTGTTATATTATTTGAAGAGTTGTTTTGATTAATTTTTTAGATTGGGTAGCATTACTCACTTTTAAAAATATATATATATCTAGTTCTATATTATAACTAAATTTGAGTAAATAAAACTTAATTTTGGTTTTAAAAAAAAAAACCTTACTTTTTGTTACATGTGTATATAGTGTACTTGTATATACAGAATGTATGGATTTTAACAAAATTTGAATTTCAAGCCTCTGTTGTTAGAAATATTTGGTAAATTTTATTATTATTATTTATATGTTGTGCAACCATAAGCATTTGTCATCCTTCAAATGTTTATGTACCCAAAGGGCAACAGTATTACGTCAAGCAGTCAAGGCTGGAATTCTGTTAGAAAATGAATTAATCTCCTAACTCTTGAAGCAGTAATAATGAATTAATGAATAAAGCAGAATAATCACAAGGTTTGTCTGATATTGTTTGTACATAAGATTGATAGCAATAGCATGCATCTGTGATCTGTGTATTATATGATAGCTACACTAAGTGTGCCAAATTGATGACTCATCATCATGCATGTGATCCTTCTTTTGTTTAATTATCTCAGCTAAAGTTTTCTTGTTCAATATATACGTTAAAAAACTATAAACATATGCCTCAGAACATAAAGTGGAATAGTACTGTGTGTAATTATGAAAAATATATATACACACTTTACAAATATTGTGACCATGCGATAATGAGCCCTACGTTTGTTTAGGTAATGTTTCGTATCAATAGAGACTCGTTGATACATGGAAGAAAAAAAAATGGTATATGAGTTTTTAATATCACTTTTGCAAATTTAGTATAATGTTAGTTATGTAGATAGATAGCTCAAAACTCAAAAGCCAAAATAATTAATTGGATCTTTAGTCTAGTAAAGCTATTGATTGTTATGACAGCAAAATGATTGAAATCCTCCACTTTACCTTCTCTATATATATGTAAATATGCATGCATGCCATTGTTATTGTGAGCTGTTTTGGAGAATATGCACTTTTTTGTAGAGCTGCTTAATTACAGGAAAGTTACTTGAAACTTCATTAACAAAAAGATATTAATTTGGATAACAGCATCAAGAAGGGTTTTCCTTTTCCTTTTCCTTTTCCTTTTGGAGCTAGCGCTGTTTATTCAATTTATGAATCAATATAGCAAAGCTGGTAAAGATTTTTTTTTTTTTACTTAGAAACTAAATTAATATTGTAGACATGCAGTGCACCACCTTTCTATTTTTAACGCTAATTTACTTGTGCACTGACTTACTAATCATTAGTGCAGAGTGAAGTCGTTAAAAGATTATTGAATTCAGAATTGGCACTAACGCAAGTCAGGAAAAAAATAAAATAAAATTGGCACTGACGTGAAAATTCAAAATTCTTTTCATCAGGAGTTCAAGTATTTGCACGTTCATTGCTTAGACATTACTCATGTTTCTGCTTTGCCTAGCATCAGTCATTTCTGTGACAATTTAACGTGATCAAAAATATTGTGTGATATCATATTAATCGTTAGATATGAGACTCTATAATTTTACAAAGTATATTCTATATTACAAAGGGATATACATGCTCTTTATCAAAAATGATTAAATCATTCTATAATATTCAGAAATAGGTTATATATATAATGTTATATAATCAACCAAGTATAGAAACAACGTTTGAAAATCTAGCATTTGACTATCCTTTGAACCTTGGGATCTGTCTGCTATTTTTTCAGCGTCCATACATGTGGCCATGGTTAGGAATTTATGTTGCATTGAATTACTACATTTTAACTCCTAACTTTATATCACCAATCTGAATTATACCTTTTTTTTATTTTATTTCCGTTTTCTCGGGCACATGACAAGTCTATAGAATTACATACCTATGAACTTGAGTACTTGACCCAACTGATCATACTTAGGCTGCATTTGTTGTCTAACAAAATAAAAATAAAAAGATAATGTTAATATGTGTTTCTAAGTTAAAATATTCTAAAAAGAAAGTAAATTGATATTTATTATTTTATTAATACATTTATAAAATATTTAACATTTTTTTTATAATATTTTAATATATATTTTAATGACACATGTTAGTACTATTCATAAAAAAAAATGATCGAGAATAGGGTCATAGGCTACAATTTAATTAATCACATTGGAATGGGAAATTTGTTTATTTAATTCCCCAAAAAACACATACTACTTGGGTTCTGAAAGCTCCCATTTAATAAGCATTTCACTATCTCATAAATTAAAATTATTAAATTATATAACTTAATAGATTCTTCTATGAGCGTACCTTTACTTGGAATATTGAGCTTCATCAACATAAACACTTGTCTTTTATTTATTTATCTCGATATCAGATACCATTAAAACAATGTCGTTTTTGAAATCAGTTTCATGTATATTATTTTATTTTATACTTTGGGTTTAATCAACGGACACGTGGCAAATCATGCACCTGCACATCATGTGAAAACTGAAAAGTGGAGGGTGGATCACACAAATTGTGGAAGAAATCATGTGAATCGTATAGCATCTACAGGAAAAGGGTACTTTGGGAAAATGGGAAAGAATCCAAAATGGAATTTTTTTTTTAAGTATTATAAAAATATAGGGTTTGGTTCAAGTCTCGTACATATTTTAAAAGCATATAATTTATAAAATAGATATTCATACTATATATATATATTATTTGATTTTAGTATATTTTGATACTTCGATAGTCTTAATATAATAATTGTAAGATTTCTTAAAATATATTTTAAATTTTTTTATTTTAAGAATGGAAGGATTCAAACTCATAACTTCATAATAGAAAGATTCAAACTTATAACTTTATAGTATAAATATGACCGTGTGAAGATTATATTATCGGACCAACCTAATTTTGTTAAATCCTAAATGGTACCAAAGTAGGGAAAGAAATATATAGAATTGAATGTGCTGTATGTTCTTGTTGTTGGATCAATGTTATGGGTGGGTACAGTTGTGAAAAAACAGTCGGTGGAGAAATAAAGGTTTGGATGAGTTGGATCGGACTTTCTTCGTTGTCATTTTCTCCCTCCACTTAGATGGTGGCGGGTCAGTATTATCATCACACAAGAATCTTCCCGAACAACAAATGCTTGTCATTTGTCAATAAAAGTATAAAACCCACTGTTACTTTTAAAAAAAAAAAACTACATATTTATATGCCCTATTGTTTTCTCTTAAAAAAATAATATGTATATACTTGTGTGATAAATTTTTAACAAATAAATGTATAGCTTCAAAATGATGATGATTTTACACTAGGCCTTGGGGGGGTGTTAAAATATTTTTTCCAAGTAGAGTTTTTGATATTTAACTTTTCACCGGCATAGTTTTTATACAGATACAATATAGCATTTGATAATAAGCTTCATTTAGTTTGATATTCAACCAGAGATAATATTTACGAGTGAATATAACAGTTTGAGTAGCTTTTTATGGAACTAGCACTGTGTTAATAAATTAAAGGGAGATTATCATTTTCTTCCTTGTAGTTTGATATATTAGTAACTATACTCCCTCTAGTTTCGGTTAATCTTCTCTATAAAAACTAAAGTATTCTAAGTTTTACCTTTTACCGTCACGATTTCCGTTAAATCATCCGTTGACAGTTAAACTGTAAGGGTAATATGGTAAAAGGTAAATCAAAATTAATTTAATACCAATCAAATATTAATAGAAATTAAAAAAAAAAGAATATTAAAAAAAATAAAATGGTAACTTCTTCTCAAAACCAAACAAAGATCAAAATCAGAAAAAAAAAATCTAGATCAACATCTCAAACACCATATCAACACCGAATAAAAAAAAATTCCAAACATTAGAAACCATCTAAAATCAATTCTCTCCCAAAATTCTCTCCCAATTCTCTTTTGTCTTCTCTCTCTCCTCGGTTCCCTTCTTTCTCTTCATCTTCCACTGCTCTCTTTTTCTTTTTCTTTTTCTCTCTACCTGATTCTCTTTCGTCACTCTATTCTTCTCCTTCTCTCCCATTGCCGCTCTCTTTATCTCTTTCTCTGTGTTTGGGTGTTGGGATATGTGTTTGGTGGTTTGGTTTCTTGTATCAGTGATGGGTATGGGTGATTGGTGAGGGGTTTGTTTTTTGGGATTAGGTTGGGAGTGGTGGTTGTTGTCGATTTTGATTCAGGGTGAGGGTTATGGTTGGTTGATTTCGATTTAGGTTAGGGTTTTGGTTCATTTCGATTTAGGGATTTCGATTTTGGTTCTCTTTTTCTCAGATGTCTCTCTCATTCCGATTTAGGGTTTGAGATTGTTGATTTTGGGGCTGGCGGCGGGTGATATTTAGGCAGCTGGTGGTGTTGGAGATGGAGGTGGTGGCGGTTTATGGTTGAACATCCCACATAAAATCTATTGAAATTATAATTCGATCAATTTCCTTCTTTTTTTGACAATATCTATTAATTGAGATCATGTATTTTTTTTTTTAAGTTTTCGTTATCGGTAGGATTCAAATCGCTGACATGGGAGTCATTTATCCAAACCTCAATCCCGTCCATATACCGGTTGAACTACGTCCATGCTGACAATTCCAACAATTTCAATGACAACGTAAATGGTGGATGTTTGTTTTATTTTTGTCATAGTTTTCAATTTTACCCTTTGTTAAAGCAAAATCAACATGATATTATAATTAACCTTAAGGGTTTGCTTTAGTGGTTCATGGATAAGCTGTAAACTCAAACATCTTTGGTTCAAACCTTGGCAACTCCCTTGAGGCCAGCTCCAGGGCGTTGGCTTAGTTGGTGGAAGAATGAACTTAGGACATGGATGACTATCATGTCAATAGTTCGAATCTTTATCCAGGTAAAGATGGATTATGATTTACCTACTTGCATCTTTGTGGGGTCGGAAGTGGCCACTGCAAGTCACGTGGTTGGGAAGAGGACATGTGAATAGGTGTTTGGACAAAATCCGTCCATGATATATATATATTATAATTTATTTAAAAATTATGTTAACTTTTATATTGAGAATTGTTGAACACAAATGTATCGCCTCTGATTACATAATAGCAAGACCGCTCTCGGAATGACATCCATCTGAAATATGGATATGTGATCGCGTTTGGCGGCCTGATACCAATCTTCCGAAGAATGTGTGTCTGACAGGTGCCTCAGGAGTACTGTTTATAAAGCCGATATCCCCTGACAAGTCAGTTACATCTGTTAAATCTGACCAACCACGGGATGACACGAAGCCATGTGTGTCAGAACCAAAACCTATATAAACCCTAATTTTCATTGTAATGAGGATTTTTTTTTCCCTTTTTTCAACAATTGTAATATCTGTAATGCCTCGGAAGCCAAAGATTATTTCTTCTATATTTAATAAAAAGAGGCTATTCACTCCATAGTTAACCCTCGAAAGTATTGTAACTGATTCTCTCTCGAAATCTCATTTTATTTCCCAACATGAATAATATCAATTTACTAACAAATTGAAATAGTCTGTTATTAATTAAGAAAACAATATATATATCCGCCACAATAACAACACCTGAGTTCAGAGCCTTCAGGCCTTAACCTACGAGGCTACGACAAAAGATTCATTCGAAATTTCGAACTGCTTTTGAAAAGTTGAGAATAGAGATCGCTTTGACGAATCCAGGTTTCTTTTGCTTGACTTTTCAAACAAAGTCAACAAAGCTTCCTATCGAAGGACATGGATTTTTTAAAAATTTATTTTTACTTCAATATAAATTAGATCTTTGTTCAAAAAATAATAATAATAAATAAATTAAATCTGTAACAAGTTGCTAAAATTATAAGGTATATTGATCTTCTATTTCATAGATAGGTGTAGATTTTTTAATAAATAAAATATTTATCATGCAATGGAGATTAGGGGGTCGTTTGTTTTTTTGTTTAAGAACTGAACAGTCCTAAATTTTTCTAATGACCGAACATGGATTGAAATCTGAACCTGAATGATATGTTTTTTTTTCTCACATCTGAATGTATTGTCAATAACTTTGTTTTTTTAAAGTAAAATTGTCTGAATATAAGTAATTTTACATTTATACCTATGTTAAAAAATTATACATATAATATGGAATAAAAACAATCCAAAAATATTAATTATATATGAACACATATGATCATGATCTTCATCTTTGATTACAAACAAACTTCATTTTTCTAAGAAAAGAAAATGTTTTTTTTTTCAAAAAATAAAAGGACATCAAGAAAACTCGTACAAAACACTATTATATATATATATATATATCACCATAATATCATAATAAAGGATCGATATTAAACACCAATATGTACAGTGATTAGAGTTCTTTTTTATTTTTAAAGCTATTTAAAATAAGCAATTTATTAAAATAAAGATTTCTATACCATATATAATTTTGATGAAATTGGAAATATGTTATATATGGGGGATAGTATCGGAAGAAAAGATTTTAGATTGCATTTAATGCAATTAAGTTAAAAGTCATGATTTTTTACTTTTTAATTTAAGTTGTTTTTTTTTAGGATTTTTAAGTTGTTTAACCACTTAAAAAAACAAACAAAACAACTTAATAATTATGATTCATACCCATTAAGTTTTAAGTGGAAAAAACAAACAACCCCTAAGGTGCATACTTTTTTCAAACAAAAAACGTACTTAATCTATAGGCCATTCGACCACACTGAGATTAAGTCTTGGCTACTAGCCTGTATTTATTTATGAATAATGTTAGATTTTTCAATTTCATTTTTTAAATTCATTCCCAAATGGTTTGACATGTGAATTGTCAACATTTTATAAACCATAATTTTATGTGGTAAGATATGTGATGTTGACAATATACATGTCATATTATTTGAGAAGGCATTACTCTTTAATTATATATACCCTCAAACATAAACTCAGTCACAATTTTAATAGGTAATCTGAAATCGATTCATTTAACATGTTATTGTTTATTATGATGAATTAATTTAACTTGATAAAAAAAGGAATAAACTCTTAAATAAGAGAAAAAAATAATTTTAAAAATACATGAATACTTAAATTAATATAAACAAGCATATTATAATATAATTATATAACTCATGTTAACAATTATATTAAATTGAATATAAATGTATATCAAAACTATCTTTTGAATTTGTAAAATTTTAAGAGTAAAAATGTTCAAAATTAAAATATTTTTTAAATTAATAGGTCATAACCGGTTTTAACTTTTAACGAATTTTAAGGGATAAACTCAAACCCAAACTATATATATATGGTTTTGATAACCCAACTAGGGATGGCAACAATCAAGTTTACTGAACTCGAATTTGCGGAAACATTTTTGAACCAGAACCCAACCTTAAACCCCAAATAATTTCACAGGTTCGAGTTTCGACCTAAAAGTTTTGACGAACATGAACTTGTGTAGATATTTATTTTTGGTTTTGACTTGCATACCAAAACAACGTCGTTTTAGGTTTATGTTGGGGATTTTGAACCGATGATCGCAGAATCGTCATGCATAATATGCACTCATAACTTATAACAATTGATAACGTCTATAGCAGAAAAATAGATGAGAGAAAATAAACCAATCACAATACAAAATATACGTGAAAAATCTAAATCGGATAAAAAACCACGGGCCGTCAGAACGACAAAGAAAATTTCACTATATGATAAATTATTACAACCATATACTCCAGGATTCTCTGTCACACCACAACCTCAAGCCACAGAGCCTTATCAAGTCTCCAAGCTCACAATCGAGCTTCACATCATGACTCTTAGCTCACAACGCTCACAAGATCCTCACCAAGAACCCCTCAATATCCCCTAGGTCTCCCCTAGGCTCTTAGATCCCTCACCCGGATATTCTCATGGGTCTCTCGCTCGGATCTCTTCACTCTTTGAAGTTACACGGTGTTCTTTTTGCACCACACAAAATAACCTTATTACAAGGTCTATTTATACATGTTATAAGGAGTTTAAGATAAAAGAAAATCATACTCATAAACGTACAAGAATTATTTGTTCTACATAAATATTATTTCCTATTTATGACAAGTCTTATTGTTTAGGAGAAATTCTTTTTCTTCAAGCATAATAACTTCCCAAAAGAACACTTTCCTTTTCCGTCGAAGATTTCCTATTTCACGCATGGTTATGATTGACTACGATTTGGGTCACGGTTGCGCACCCGCTTTCTAAACCATTGCAAGTCACCTGGAATACACCACTTTCTTCGTTTCTTCAGTTCTTCTTGTCTTCAACCTCCTTCAAACAACACAATTTCAATTTCTAAACGTTTCCCATGTCTTCAGGAAGCTACATCAGTTGAGTCTTGTTTCGTTAACATTGGGTTCACTTGAAAATATGAGCCAAAAACTAACAGTTTAGAATTCTAATTTGTTCAAAACGACATCGTTTTGATTTTAGGTTTTTTGAAATATTCGAGTTTGTGTGTTTGTTAGTTTTTTTCAAATCTAAACCTGAACCCTTTCGGGTCTACATTTTTACATATGAACCTATCCTGCAACCCAAATAGGGAAAATAAAGCTACAACCTCACATAATTACAAAGATTTTAGAATTCCCTGATAAAATAGAAGAAACTAAAGAACTACAGAAATTTTTAGGATTACTAAACTATGGTAGAAAGTTTATACCAAATTTAAGTACCCTAGTAAGGCCTTTTTATAATAAAGTTAGCAAAAATGGTCAAAGGTTTTTTTAATAGTGAAGATGTAAGACTAGTTCAGAAAATAAAAAAGATAGTCCAAAATCTAAGGCCAATAGCTTTACCTATAGATAATTATTATAAGATAGTACAGACAGATGCTAGAAGCAAAGGATGGACCGGGATATTAATTCAGAAGCCCATTAAGAATAGCTTAAAAAATACATAAGAGATAGATATGTATGCTAGCGGAAAGTTTTCAAAAGCAGAATCTAGAAGATCTAGTATAAAACTAAAAATTTTAGGAATTATAAATTCTTTAAATCACTTTCATATATACATACAGAATGAGTAATTTACAGTAAGAACTGACTGTAACAACATAGTAGAATTTTACAAAAAAGTACAGAAAAAGAATTTTGAAAAGAAAATTTCATTTGTTAGCAAAAGATGGATAGGATTTTTAGAAACATTAACATAAAGAGGATATAAAGCAGATTTTGAACATATAAATGGAAAAGACAATACTATAGCAGATATTTTGTCAAGACTAATAGATTGTTGATTAATTTGCAGGAATGGCAGGAAGTTCAAGAGATAGTCGGAAAAGTTCAAAATCCATTTCTCAAAGCACTAGTGGTAAAAAGCTTAGCATAGGATCTCATATTATTAACTATTGTCCAGGTGTTTCCTTTCAACCATTAGCGCAACTGAAAGATAAGATTACTGAAGTCCAGCAAGCTCTTTTAAATAATGTTTGGTTTTTCAGAAATGATAACAAAGGTTTTCTTCAAACATTAAATGTTTTGAGCCAATTATTTTCAAAAAATAATAGCTTTAGTTTTTATGTTGTATTTAGCGGAAGAAAGATAGGAATCTTTTCTACATGGCAAGAAACTGCTAGTTTTGTTGAAAATTTTCCTAATCTCATATTTAAATGATATTACTCTTTTGAAGAAGCTCAAAAAGCTTTAAGCATGTTTTTCCAAAACCAAGATGGCTTCGAACCTATTTTAGAGTTTAATGGCTGTACCTACAGCAGAGATCAAGTAAAATGCTTTATGAATCATTTTAGAAATATTAATGAAGCAAAAAAATAAATTTTTTGAAGAATTAGAAAGTTGCAAAAGAGTTATGAATAATCTCTTATTTGATCTTCAAGAAAAGAATACAGTACTAAAGCAAGAATTAGCTAAAGTTGAACAGCGAATAGAGCAGTTTTAGAAGATGGAGACAAAAGAGGAAAAAGAAAAAAGAAATGAAAAGGGCAAATAAAAAATTGAAGAAACAGAAAAAATGGAAAGACCCTTAGATATTATTAATATTACCCTAATGAGGGACCAAGCTAAAAATATTTATAAAGCGGTAGAAAATCTACCTAATGATATAACTGAGATGATAATCTGAAGCGGTTTTTAAAAATTTAAAAGTTTCTTTCTCAAACAGTTGGATTACCTAATGGTATGACTACTCTCCTTCATCAAGGAAATATAAATTATGAATTTTCCTTCAAGTTCATTACTGCCCAAGTTTATTTGGATGAATTTCCAATGAATTTTGACATTCCTGAGTTGGGACAAGTTGGTATTAATGAATTATTCAGTTATGGAATTATTGATGCAATAAGTGGATCTAGCATTGTAAAAATCTCCTTTCTCCATGAAAAACTCCACCAATCTATCAGAATGTTTGGAGGAAGACATGGCTTTTGCCTTGACATTGATTCCATACCATGTGAGTGGATTATCAGTCAACCATACAATATGACAAGCTATCTTTCAGCCTATCACTATATAGTATCTGCAGAGATATAGAGCTCAAAAGTATTTTCTCAGCATCAACCTGATCAGACCAAAGCTAATTGGTCAGACCCCTCACATGTCAATCTTCATAAGAGATAATAATGTTTGGTTCAAGTACCCTATTCCTTGGGTTTTCTTGAGTCCAGAAACAGATTATTACCTCAAGAAAGTACAGGAACAAGAAATTCTTAGGCTAGAAGACCCTCTTCTAGAAGATGGTGATTACGAGTTAGACGAAGAAGCCCTCAACAATCTAGATGCCTGAAGATAAAAAGTAGAAGTGTCGGTAGAAAAGGCCAAAGGTAGAAGAAGACAACATCGTCAGCCAGCATTATCAGCATTATCAGCATTATTAGCCTTATCAAGAACAGTAAAAAGATTGCATTATTAGAAGAAAACAAAGTGTCGGTTGAATTTTACTGTTTACCTTTTGACCTTGTAAAAAAGTTTGGCGGCCAATTGTTCAGGCCCTTGTTTTTTCTCTCTTATAAATAACCTTTATGTCTTTGTAACTATCATCGATCATCTTATGTAAACACACCTCACCAAAAACTCTCTGAAAAACACCAACCTTCTCTTTATGTCTACTGTTTTCATGAACTATATTTCTCAAAATCAATAAAATTGTAAATATTTTCAGTAAGTTTCATCTTTCTCTTCTTTAAGTTTTATTTATATTTTTAAACACCAAGAAGTCTAGCCAGGTTAACGAAAGCTAGAAAAGACTATTAAATTTATATCGTAACGAGGTCCTTGAATCTTTGTTAAGAGTAATTGTGTTGATTATACTAGAATAGTGTCTAGTAGAGTTTCTGTTTTTATTTGAAACAAAATTTATAATTTTCTGTGAAAAAACTATCTGGTGGCCTTATGTAAGTCCTGTTGATGAAATGCAATTGAAGGCTTTGAGATATTTGAAAATTTGTTTTGAATCTACGAGAACCATAGGAACATGAAAGACCTGTGTGATCAGCCCTCTTCTCTTAAGAATTGGTATCAGAGCCTAGTTACATTTAAATTTAATAATCTGGTCTAGTGAGTAGTTACAGAAAGACAGACTTCTAATTACATCCTTTGATTTCCTCAAAGAATTTATGATATATATTTTTATAAAACGTTGTAATATTTGATGTTCTAATTTATTAATCTTATTATTAATAACCATGATAGTTGTTCATATATTATTGATACTACTTATTATAAGTCTATTAATAGAAAAGTTTGAATAAGTACTTTTTATTGCCTGCTTATTATTTTTATAGTAGTCTATATAAGTATAATAATGTTAGTCTTTCATTTGTTAATATGAGTATTATTGAAACCATGAGTGTTATAGATGCTAAATTAATAGAATTGGCTATAAACGACCCTAAAAGCTTAGAATCCTTAAAGAAACATCATTCTGACATGATAGAAAGAATTAATGAATCACTTAAGAATAAGTATCAAGAATTTGATAATATATACCTTAGTACAAATCATAGATGTTCTTATTTTGAAAAAAGATTTGCATAATCTAGAAAATATGAAGACTAATAGTGACAATAAAATAAAAGAATTAGATAAACTGCTTAAAGAATATAGTCAAGAAAAATATCAACAGAAAAGCTTAGATTCATCATCTAAAGTCTCAACTAGTTCTTTAGATGAACCAGAATAAAGTAGAATATATAGAGATTAGGTTAGAAAAGTGTAGAGAAAAAATTAGAAAGATAAAAAACCAACTAGAAAGTAGTAGTATATCAAAAGAAGAAAAGTTTAGCTTAAGAACCAGATTAAGTGGAATAACGTTAACCGAGAAAAAAATGGGAAAAAAATCTTAGAATAATAGCTAGGAAAAGAAAATTTGAATAATGGACTTTCATAATAACATGTTTTATAGTAGTATATTTGATAATAATTATAATATTTTTAATTGCTTTCTTAATATTTGTTTCGCAGAACCGTTAAATGAATTTATGTATATTTTACAGAACTTAGATATTTTTGAAACAGAAATGGTTTTTGGTTTATTAATTATTAAGAATAGATTTCTTATTAGAGAGCCATTAATTTCAGAAAACCTATATATAACAAAGATTTACTTTTATAATTTAATAGAAGAACATTTCAAAACTTTAAGAAGATCATAATATTTAAACCTATACATGAATTTCAAAAGATTAGAATATTTAGATTTAGAAATTACAGATTTTAAGAAAACAAAGGTTAGTTTACAAAATAATACAAAGATTAGCTGTAATATAGAACATTTAGAAAATCTATATAAGCATATGCCCCATAGCAATAGTCAACAAAATTTTATGGTTAATTTATTAATAAACTTAGGAAGAAGTTTAGAAGAAAATATTGATAAGTCTAATAAGAACATTATAGGATTAACAGATTTATTTAAAAAAAGTAAGATAAAAACACTTAAATCAAATCTAGATTATATAAGGCAGTTATTAAAAGAGTTTAGTAGTCAAGTCAAAAGATTCCCTAGCACATCAAAAATAGCAGAATTAAATAGGATAATTGAACTAAAGGACCCTAAGCCAATAGAATTAGAAATCAAGAAAATAGTTGAAAAACTTCATAAGGAAGTAGAAAGTGTAAAAGAAATCCAAAAAGAGTTAAAAGAACGGCTTAAAGTCATTGCCAAAATAGTAGTTGAATGAGTAATATACTAGCACAAATATGTTAGGATTATACTCGATAGCAAAAGTGTAATATTGTAATTAACAATATTTTCATATGAATAAAGTGATTTCTAGTTTAACAAATCTTATAGCATTTATAGTTTAATTATTATAATTGTCAAAAGTAAATAATCATACGGTCAAAAGACTATGAGAAAATAAGAATTATTCATACATCTAGATATGTATGAGGTAGACACAATTCTTTAGTTAGTCTTGAATAATATTCACAACTTAAGATAGAAGGTTGGACGCATTTATCTTGTCAAAGTTGTAGATTT
This sequence comes from Dipteronia dyeriana, assembly GCA_032871835.1. NCBI lineage: Eukaryota > Viridiplantae > Streptophyta > Magnoliopsida > Sapindales > Sapindaceae > Dipteronia > Dipteronia dyeriana. Next base: position 12,060,588 of record CM065299.1, on the reverse strand, counting down.
TTTTTCTAGCATTTGAGTGGGATCAAACAAGTTATGATGAGTCTAAAATCATCAAAGTGTGGTGTCTTTGGGCAAAAGAATCTAGTGCTCTGAGTGCATTGAATAGGATGAAAATGAAATACTTTATCTAGAACCGTCAATGGATAAAAGTTTTCATTTGAAGACAATTGGAGCGTCTATCTCAATCCATAGATAAAAGATAGACTTATAGTTGCAAGTGTTATTATTTGAGCTATCAATGAGTACGATTATATAGCATAGTCTATCCTCGATAGTTTGGTGGTATTCATTTGTTAATCGATAGAGGACTTCATTTATAGATATGGACATCGTGGCTCCATTTATTGAATGAGAGTAGAATACCATCATATGGATGTTTTGAGGTATTAGATATTAAATCTTAACGTTAGGTTTACAATAGTGTTTATTGAAACATGGCTTCTGGACAAGTCAAAATATCCAAGTTCAAAATGTGGTCATATGAGTAAATATGGTAACTTGGAGAGCTATAGGCGGTCTATGAGCTCTTGACGATTACTGGTATTCTTCACGAGGACACACTTTCTCTAATAAGGTTGTCTAGGGTATGAGTGAGTGACATCAACTTATTCTATCTTTATTTAAGAGTTCAATTTTAGTTATTTAGTGGAATGAACTAAAATTAAATAGATCGGACCTAAGTGAATCATACGAACTTGCATGGATCACTTGATATATTCTACCGGACCAATTTAGGGGTCCATCTAGAACTGTAATAAGACATGAGAACTTGTTTCTTTTTGTAAGAATAGGTCTAGTTCACATGTGAACTTTTTTATTAAGGTCCAATGGATTTAATAAAATAAGAAAAATAATATATCGTCCTTATATTTGGTATGGGTGGCAAAGATTATTAAAAATAGCTTAAATATATTATTTTTATTTTATTATTTAATTAAATAGAAATTAATTAATTTGTTGATTAATTAATTATTTAATAAAAAGTCAAAATCGTTTTCCTAGTAGGAGATAGTCTCCTAAAACTATACTATTGTTGGTAGTATAATTAATGTTAAAGACTATATTTGATAAGTAGATAAATAAAATGAATTATTTATCTAATCAAATTAGGAAGTCTTTAATATGGTTACAAATACACTATTGAGTTGGATTAGGAGTCTTTGTGTAGGAAAGAGTTCTTTTTGAAAAAGGATTCTTGGTCACCAAGTAAAACTACTTAGTGGTAGAATTCTTCTTTGAAAATGATTTTTAACCACCAAGTTAATCTACCTAAGGATAAGATTCTTGTCCATCAAGTAATCCTTCTTAGGAAAGAATAAACTCTTCTAATCTACATCAAAAAGGTAAAATTCGGCCAACACATATGCAATATGGGAGAGGATAGATTTCCTTTTAGATAAGGATTCTAACTACCAAATAAATCCACATAAGGAAATGATTCTTACAAATCAAGTAAATCCTTCTTAGTAGAGGATTTATGATCCTATATATATGTGCATGAGAATTTCGGCCAGCTCTAAGGCAATTAGAGGTGAATTTCGGCCAACCTTATTATTCTAAGAGAAGAATTCAGCCATCATAGGAATTTTGAGGGAGAAAAATCTGATTTTACTCTAGACAAAATTCGTTCATCTCTAAACAATAGTGTGTGAATTCTGCCAAGTAGAGAAAAAAAGGGAACATTTTTGTTTTCGATAGTATACTAATATCCTTTACATCAAAAGGGTTTTGTGTACAACATCGAATCAAGGTTCACGCGAGTTTCAATCAAATTGATTGATAATTCACAAGTGACCGGACATTCTTGAATTTTTCTCTTGGAGGATATTTGTAACTAACAAAGAAAAGACTTTGTTATGTCTCTATCCTCAGGTATACAATTTAAAGAAAGGGAGCCCACACTCCAAGGTGATTCACTTTCGTGGTTGGATTGAAAGATCTTACGGAATCAATTAGGCACTTGTTCAATCGTCACGAGAAAAAAGTACGATACTTTTATATACGTCAATTAATCTAGGGTTAAGGTTCTCGTTGCATAAATGATTTTTTTTTTATTTACACGCAAACCCTAATTTCATTTTTTTCTCACGCTTCCGTTGCGTTTTGAACCGTTTTTCCCTTCAAAATATTAGAAGAACTAACATTATAAACTAAAAACAACATACCAATAGGAATAAGTAGGGGTGGGCATTAAGTTGCGAATTGAGGGGTGTGTTGTGCAAATATCATCACTTTACTAATGTATGTTTAAAAGACACCAAAAGAGTCTTTGAGACAAAAATACCCCGAAATATTTTAACAGTGAGGAAGTTATCGTTTTCAAAGTCAGAGAGAAACAACAGTCAAACCGACGGGAAACCAATCGACTGTGAAGTGACCGGAAGAGTTGCGATTGACAAAGGTAAGATTGGTTATTTTTCCTCGTTTTTGTTGTTGTTAACTTGCATTGCTTGTTTGAATTGAGTTTTGTTGATAGCAAATGTAGAAACCGGTTAAAATAGAGATGTGAAAATGGTTGTGGTTTAGGTTAGGGTTTGTAATTTGGTTGAATATCAGTTGAGGAAGATGAAATATGGGTTATTGAGACTTTTTTCAAGAGAATTGAGCTTATTTGTTTAGTCGAGCTTTTTTTTCTCGTGAAAATTAGGTTTTGGTAATTCGAGTTTTTTTGAAAAAGAATCGAGCGTTTTCGAAAAGGAATCGAGCTTTTTTGAATAGGTTCGAGCTTTTTTGAATAGGTTCGAGCTTTTTTGAAAAGGGATCGAGCCTTTTTTAAAAGGGATCGAGCTTTTTTGAAAGGGATCGAGCTTTTTTGAAAATGAATCGAGCTTTTTTTGAATTGGATCGAGCCATTTTGAAAAGGATCGAGGTTTTTTGAATAGGTTTCGAGTTTTTTGGAAAAGGAATCGAGCTTTTTTGAATTGGATCGAGCCTATTTGAAAGGGATCTAGCTTTTTTGAAAAGAGATCGAGCTTTTTTGAAAGGGATCGAGCCTTTTTGAAAAGGAATCGAGTTTTTTTGTAAATCGAGCTTTTTTGAAAGGGATCAAGCTTTTTTAAAAGGGATCGTGCTTTTTTTTAAAAAAGGATTCGAGTTTTTTTTAAAATGATTCGAGCTTTTTTCAATAGGTTCGAGTTTTTTTCGAATTGGATCGAGCTTTTTTATTTGTTCTGTTTAATGATGTTGTATTTCTGTTACATTGCATATGAGAATTAGGTTGAGAGATTCGCTTAAAACTCCAGAAGGATACTTGTACGAGGGCAAATTAACACGACACAACCATTTTGATGCCCTCGCCCCTATAGACGACGCGCTAAACCGTGTCCTTGTAGAATTTGAAGATGAAGACCGCCGTCGGTTCATGGCGTCATGTTTCAGGCATTTTCTAACGATGCATAGGGAGATGAAGTTTTCCGGTGGTATTATCCATCGGTTGCTTTTGAGGGTGCTCCATCATAACGGCCCAACAGATGAGATGCACTTTATGTAGAGCCGACAAAATCGACCCGTAACCCGTCAACCCGACACGAACCCAAGGTACTTAAACGGGTTGGGTTGGCTTCTTAACGGGTTCGGGTCATAATCGGGTCAACCCGTTTATTATATGGGTCGTGCCGGGTTTGACTAAACGGGTTCACGGGTGACCCGTTTAACCCGTTTAGTCATATAGACACATTTATAATTGTTTTTATTACAAGGGTTATAAATGACTTTTGGCATACTATATAAAAGCATTCTTAGGTTACAACAGCAGCCATCACACTAACACTCTCAAATCCTTAACCCTAACTTCACCAAAATCACATCTCGCTCTCTCCCTTTCACTCTTTCTCTTTTTTTTTCTTCATTTCACTATGCTCGACTGCTCTCTTTTATTTTAAAATTCAGATATCCTCTCAATCAGCGGCGACTGATGATCGACGGCGGAAATCTGATGACCAGCGGTGGAAATCTGACCAGCGGTGACTGAAATCGATGGCGGAGCAGCGGCGACTGATGATCGACGAAACTGAGACGGAGCAGCGGCGACTGATGATCGACGAATTCTGAGTGGGATCAGGTTGTTGGTGCGACGGTGCTGCGACGATGCTGCAACGATGCATGAGAGTTGCAGCAACTGATGTGCGACCGGTTTGGAGAGACGGCGGCGGATCTTGGTCGAGCTGGACTCCTTTAATTCACGGCGGTGGATTTTGGTCGATCTTGTTCTTCAATCTTTTTTTTTATATTTTTAACGGTGTAATACTTGGTTAATAACATGTAAATCTTGTTGATCCATTGTATGATCATTCAACAAAAACATGGACGTCATTTGTAATTTTGTTTGGTTTGGTCTCATCAATACAACACTATCCGTGTTAAACGGGTTCGGGTTAAACGGGTCACACGGTTGAAACCCAATTCATTATAACCCCGATTAGATTATTAAACGTGTTACGGGTCAACCCGTCTAACCCGTATATTTATTCGTATCGTGTTGGGTTTTAAAAGGTCAACCCGTTTAATTAAACGGGTCGTGTCGGGTTAGGGTTAATATTATTCGGGTCGTGTCGGGTTGAGATCAACCCGACCCATGAACCCGAATTGCCAGCCCTAACTTTATGTTAGAAAACCAGTCGGTGAGGTTTTCGAAGGTGAAATTTTGCCTGATCACCGGACTGCGTTTTGGAGTTGTACCAGAGACCACCATGTATGCAGCAGTGGAGAATGGCATACATGGGCGGTACTTTCCTGGAGCCGATGAGGTGTCGCTGGAGCAGATTAAGGGTGTTGTCACCGGCGCAGAGTTCGAAAAGGCGTACAATGCTGTCAAGCTCTGCCTCTTATATATTCTGAACTGGATATTGATGGGGGTGGATAGGAGATTCAAGATTCCAGTTTGGCAGTTTCGGCTGGTTAAGGAGCTCGATGCGTTCGACGCGTTCCCGTGGGGTGCCCACGTGTACATACATTTTATTTACTCATTCAAGCATGCACTTGACGGGTGATGAGACGGGTTCGAGAGACGCCAGCAGAAAAAGGGCGCTGACGTACACAGAGTGGAGACCAACAACATATACGGTCTATCTCATGCTCTATTGGTAAGAAGTTCGACCTACAAATTGTACTTTATTGTTGGTGCCCAAAATTGTATGGATATTTATCGTAGTTATCTTTGATGTAGATATTTGCTTTGGAGGTGATCCCTGATTTGGCCAAAGAGGTCGGTGCCCGGAGGGTTACTGATCTGACTCCCCGTATTTTGAAGTGGAAGTTGACCAAAAAACCGAGAGGGAAGAAGCTAGCAAAGATTTTCAAAGCCAGGGTATGTATTTATTTTGTTAATGTTTTTATTAGTTAGTATTTGTACAATGACATTGTTCTAACTAATATTTCAGATATTTGCGATCAAGGAACTGGTGGCGACACCAGCTGAGAGACAGGCACCGTACTATGCATGGTTAGACAATGGGGGGAGCCTGTATGTAGAAGATGACATGGCTGATATGCCGTCTGAGGTCCCTGATCAGACCACCTTAGGCGGGATCAGTGGTACAGACATGACCATTGACAGTGAGGGATCTGAGCCCGCTGTTGGGGGTTTGAGGCCCGGTAACAGTGAGGGATATGTGACAGACCCTCAACGAGAAAGGCATAGGCGGGTTCGATTTTCCACCCTCGGACATGGTACATCTGCAGGGGATTCCCGTGGAGGCGTTGGATGTGATGGAGAGGTTAGTTGAAAACAAAGTTTAGTGTTTTTTATTAACACGTGTTGATAGTTTTTTACTAACAATGTAAACATGATTTCAGGCTCCGTGGGCAGATATGTTGAACGATGTGCGTGAAGCGCTCCGGAAGAGTGACGAGGATCGACAACGTCAACACTTGGAGTTGTTGGATATAATCCGAAAGAGTGATGAGGATCGTCAGCAGCAACACCGATTGTTACTGGATATGATCCGGGGGCTTCAAGGTTCGACCATGGGTACACACCGGAATGGCCTCCCACCTCGCAGCACATCGATCCCCCCACCTCCTAGCACATCTATTCAGCCACAACGGTCCCCTCCCTCACCCATCACGTATGTGGCGTCGGAGCGGTCCCCTCCCCCACTCAGCACATCTGTGGCGTCGGAGAGGTCTCCTCTCCCACCCAGGACATCTGTGGTGTCGGAGCGGTCCCCTCTCCCACCCAGCACGTTTGTGCCGTCGGAGCGGTCCCCTCCCCTGGCCAATACATCGAAACGTTTAGGTAAACGCGGATGGCAGGTTGTGAGCCCTTACACAGATCCATGCCGTCCAAAGAGGTTGAAGACACGACTCGAGTCCGTGGAACCCATTTTTGACTCTCACGGACTAGTGGACGCTGACCACCTTGCAACATACAAGGCATTCAAGAGGAACATCAACAGGGAACAGTGAGTCCAACTTTTTATAATACAAATGGGTGTACATTTCTTGTTTATTATAATTTATGTATAGCTAAGGTAATTAAATCATTAAACAAACGTGATGTGGACTTTCTGGCACCAGTTACCACGAGATGGTTCGTGCGTATGCAGTCTAACTTCATGGACTTGGAGGACATGGTACGTACTTATTAAATTTCATATTAACGTTTGTGTAAGTATTGTTGAATTGTTAATAATTACGGTGGTTTTATTGTTTGTCAGCATACGGATGCATACCTCAATATTCTTCGCAAGCGTCAGTGAGGATTCCACAATGTGTACAACCAGAGGATCAACGTGTTGGATACACAATTTTATGTAAGTAGGTATAACATTTGGGAATCAAATCGGATTTTCTGGTTATTTATTATTAATATGATATTGTCAATGCTTGTACAACCACTTATGTTGTACTTGTATGAGAGGATGATGTCTCGCGATTCGAACGGTGCCGTGACTACGGCAAGGTGGAATGTGTTACAGTCCCGATGGTTGGAAGATGATCTTCTGACGGTCCATGGAGCAACCACGAGTGGAAACCGCACATGGCACGAGGTTGACCTGGTAAGTGTTACATGATGGAGATGATTAAAAAAAAAACTGTTCGTGTATCCTCAGCTAACACTGCATGCAAACTATTACAGGTGTTGATTCCATGCAACTTTGGGGCCCAACATTGGCTGGTGGTGAGCGTCGACCTTTGTTGCGGGAAGATTGACATTTATTATCCTTGGAGACAGGAAGTCCCTTATCAGATCAGGCACCAGTAGGTCCGGCCATTACGGTGGTTTCACCCTCCATGTTGAGTGACGCGGGGTTCCACACAGCACGACGAGCTGGTCATCGGGCCTTCCCTCGGGAAAATAAGCCCTTCTCGGTCAGCCTGGTGCATACTTCTACAGTCCCCCAATGAAATAGAATGTCTAAAATAAATCGTAAGACATTCTATTTCATTCACGTGTTTAGATATTCTTTATGAACGATTTCTAATGTTGTTTTATGTGCCGAATTGCAGAGGTAATTGTGGTACCCATACTTTGAGACTTATCGAGTACATACTGGCGGGTCGAAGGCCTTTTGATTGGTCAGAGGACGACATGGAGATCATTCGGGAGAAAATGACTGTGGAGATTTTTTCTAACTCCAGGCCCGCCAAGTATTTTTTGTATATTCCCATTTTATATGTACACAGACATGTAATTAATTCATGAATATTAATTCGTTCCTTATTCATTCATTAATATTAATTAATTCATTAATAAGTAATTATTGCAAATCCAAATTATTACAATCTGATACACATCCAAAAGTTTTCAATGTGATCGAAACTTTGTCATTGATTCCCTATTAGAGTCAACGTTAGGGCACGTTTGTTTGTTGTGTCCAATTGAATGGCAGATGCTACACTTGCGGCGGTACAATTTAGTAAAATGTGTGTAGTTTTATATGAAGTACCTACTTTAGGATGTGGAAGAACTAAAAGTTATAAAAGGAATTATAAAAAGAGGAAGCCACATAACCCTCAAAGATATACCCCTCCTTACAAACCTTTCAATAAGCCTTATAAAAAGCCTAAACCTAAGAATTTTTTTAAATATAATAATAATAAAAAGAATGTAGTAAAAATGACTTTTAAGTATAAAAAGAAAGTCTATAAGAAAAAAAATCATAAAAACTGTAAGTGTTATCTATATGGAAAAATGGGTCATATCAAACCAAATTGCCCAGATAATAAAGAAAAAACAAATTTAGCAATAATAGATATAAAAGATTTAGAAAATCTAGAAGAAGTATACAATCTATAAGATATATCTGATAATGAAAGTATATGTGTGATAGATAGTTCAGAAGACGGTTCATCCAATGAATTGGAGTCAGAAGAAAGTTCTAGTGAAGTAGAACCAAATAGTGAATCTGAAATCAATATGATAGAAATTACATTTTCTAGGAAAAAATTGTTGTAAGTGTAATAAAGAATTTAATAAAGGGTATAAGGATAATAGAAAATATTATTGTGAAGATTGTACAAAACAAAAAGATAATTTCCAAGAAAATGAAATAAATAGAGCTGGAAGTGAACTAATCTTGATAGATGTAGAAATTCTTTACAAATCAAGACCAGTAAAAAATAAAGCAATGATAGATACTGATGATAATAATTGCATTATCCATGAAAGTTTAGCCCCTGAAGAATATAGGACTAAGTTAAGAGCTTATATAGGACTAAAAACGTTTAGTGAAAGCACGATTCAAATAATAGAATGTTTAATAAACATACCTATTAGAATTAATGGAGAAACTCATTATTTACTCCAAACTTTAATTACAAATCAACCAGCAAGCTATAAATTTGTTATAGGATTAAACTTTATATTAGGAAATAATGGAAGTATGTTGATCACACCTAATGGTGTTAATTTCTTTAAGAAATCAACTTTTGTTCAACCAAAGCTAGAGACTAGTAATCTCCCTTATATAAGGAAAGCTACTAACATAGAAGAACCTCTAAAGTTGGAATATGAAAACTCAATCCTAGAAGCTTTAGATGAAGACTTGGAATCTAATATAGATGCTGTAAGTAGTGAAGAAATAATAGAATATCTCAAAGAAAGTTGTATAACTATCAAAGTAAAAGAAAAAAAAACGATAAAAATTGACCTATTGAGATAAAACAAAAGATAGAAGAATTAGAAGAATTAAAAATAATAGGTGATAATCCTCAGAATAAGAATAGTATAGAAGTATATAAAATAGAAATAATAAACCCTGATATTACTATAATTACTCAGGACTTACCATATAGCTTAGAAGATAGAAAACATTGTAAAATGCACATAGAAGACCTTTTAGGATTAAAAGTAATAAGGAAAAGTACAAGTAGGCATAGGAGCCCAGTGTTTATAGTTTTTAGCCATAGTGATCAGAAAAGAGGAAATAGTAGAATGGTAATAAATTACAAAAGGTTAAATGATAATACTTTAAGAAATATCTATAAACTTCCTAATAAAGACGAATTAATAAATTGTATACAAAAAGCTAGTTGGTTCTCAAAGTTCGATTGTAACAAAACTCATACGTAATTCACGCCGTTCAAGTTTAGGTGAGTAACCGCGGGTTTGGATGAAATTATCATCTCTAAATCCAATTCATTAATGACTTGACCCAATAAAGTTATACCCGCAATCGTTTTGTGCAATTGGCTTTGGGTCCAAATAGTGCTTTAGGTGTAATTCTCTTAATGGTGTCAAAATGGATTGGCCCGATCCAATAGGCACGGCCTGGCCAGGTCCGTGCGTGTCGGACCAGGCTCGGTCCGTTTTAGAAAACTGAGGCCCTGCACGGCACGCCGGACTGCCTCAGGCGGGCCGTGCCAGGCCGGTCTAGAGTATGTGAATTTAAAAAATATAAAAATAAATAAATAAATAAATAAACAAAAAAACGGTTGATGTCACGGACCGACGAGCCGATCCAGGGGCCTGGCATGCCGGCTTGACGTGCCGGCCTGCTAGACTTTGTACCAGCGCCCCCGCATGGGGCCTGTCAAGGACCGGGCCTCGGCCTGACCCGCTTCCTTTGGCACGGCCCATTTGCCTCGTGGACCGGTCGGACCGACCTGTCTCGAACTGGTCCATAATTACACCATTAAATTCTCTGAAACTCCATCTGTCCATCCGTGTGTTTGCTATTGAGCCCAGTCGGACGGAAGTTGGGTGCATTCTGGGGAATTTATTGATGTTGCAATGTTGACTGTTAAGTTAGGAATTAGGATTAAGGTATAATTATATGTAAATAGAAAATGTTGAAGCAATTAGTGACCTGTCACCGACACAGCAAGAGTTGACGCGTGTGCTCAGAAGTCCAGTTAAGTCCACGATTTCCGTACGGATTCACATATTATTAATTTCAGATCTTTGACGTGTAAATTAGTATTTTTAATATAGTGTTATCAAATATTTATTAAATAACATAGGGGGAAGTAAGTCCGTGATCAAACATTATTAATTTGCATTATGCGTGACAAAGTCAGCAATCAACGGTATCCAGTATTCCAGTCCATTTATTTTGATCTAAAAAAGGGAAGATTTTCAATATATTCTGTCTAATAACTTGTCCTTTAGTTGGTGTATGGGACCCATGATCTTTAATTTCTGCAATAATTCTAAGGTTAAAGGAGAGATTTATTGTCTGGCCACTTGAAGTTCATTTAATTAATTAATTAATTTTTTTTTAGCAAATTGAAGTTCTTTATTTAGAAATTGCAAGACAGTTTCCTTGAGATAATTAAAATTAAATGAATTGATTTTGACAAGGGTTTTTCTCTCTGTGGTAAATTATTTTCTTGAACGAGTTCAGCTATTATATATATGTATGGATGTACCTTATAGTTCTTGAGTTAGTTTTTAATTATTGGATTTTAATTCGATAAAAAATTATCTATAAAAATTAAATAATTAAAAACTAAAATAAAAAAATCAATCATCTATCATAAAAGCACCTTCAATACAAGTATGATTTGTAAAAAAAAAAAATGTCACGTAGAATTAATTGATATTCTGTTAAAAAATATTTCTTTAATACAACTGTGTATATTCAACCTCAAGTTGACGTGGTAAAAAAAAAGATATTATCAACATGATCGTCCACTTTCAAACGGTTTGTTATACAATCATTTTTTTATGTTGATTCGGTAAATATTTAAAATTAACATCAACTTTTTATCTATTTTTGGTAAGAAAATAAAATTGGACACATCATTAAAACAAAATGTATTTTAAACGGTATTATTGGAGTCCAAATTTTAAGTTGATCGTCTATCAAATTTATATTTATACCACATAGGAAGCAAGTCTCTTAACATTGTTATCATGTCAACAATAATTCATATACAAATCATTTTTATATCGGAGATACTCTGACTATCCTACATATTAGTTAAATCATTCCTTTTATATATATATATCAATATGTTACCTTTAGTGTGATTATATTGTATGTGTATTCCAATCAAATCATTTAATGTTACATAAATCACTAAATTATATAAAAGACTCATGTCACATAATTTAAATGATTTTGATGTATATTTTTTGATGTATCGAACAATAAAGTTTAAAATCAATTTCATATTTTAATTTTGTAAAAGGAGTCGCTTAAAATTTTTAAATTTCAAAGGTGTTCTCTTACTAAAAATACAAATAATGATCTTAATTGTAATAAAAAAAATATATAAAAAAGAAAAAATTGAAAAATCGTTAAGTATTCATCTTTGATATGAACCTAAAAGCTAAAAAAGCCCATTAAAGGGTCGCATTTGGCAAAAATTTCAAAGGGCAGGCGAAGAAAAGAAAATGCAAAGCTTTGGCAACACATGGCGGTGATTCCAAACGACAATAAACAATTGTATAATGTATATTATTATTTCTATTGGTTGTCATTGTCTCTGATAAGGCCGCCTAATGACAATGCATCACAGCCACCCGCACATTATTGGCAGGGACACAGATAGTTTGATCCACACCGTTTATTCTTCATCAGATTCTGGAAATATCTTGACACGTACGGATGTGCGGTACTTTGGTCCCACACGGACAGCATTTTAAGTGGGAAATCGCAATTCGCAAGTGGAGTGGATTGGTGAAATCTCAAAGGGTACCTGGAATTCAAGATGACCTATTTTACAGCATTTGCCACTGGATTTTATTGGTCGAATTTTGTGAGGTGAGAATTCAGCATATTAATTTTGTCTTATTGTCCCATAGTTCAGCTGATAAAAGAATAAAACCTGATTGATTTTTTATCTGAAGACTGAGCAATGTTGAATATTACTGAAGAATGATTTAGTGACTGAAGACTGAAAACTGAAAAATATATTTATTTTTTTCATTGAAAACCGAATGTAAGTGATAAACTGTTTTTTTTAAGTTATAAATATCTAAAAATTAATACTTTTACATCTATGTCATTCTAGCTCTTTATTATATATTTACATTTTAATATATTAAAGATAACTATAATGAGTAATTTAATAATTATAAAATAAAATTATTTAGTTATTAATAATATTTAAAATTTATATTAATAATATTATTTAGAAGCAATCAAATTCTAAAATAAAACTAATAAAAATAATTATCAAATTATAAGAAAAAAAAAAGAATGAGTCCTTATCGAAAACCGGAATATGATAGGAAAACCAGTCTCTAATAATTTGAGTTTTAAAGCAATTAGGTTTTATGATACTGTAGTTGTTTATGGTAAGAAGAAGCAATATTTATTAATATAAATAACAGTTTGATAGACGATAAAATTAGAAATTAGTTAAATCGGTGAAGATAGTTTTAGAAATAAAATATTACATTCAATTATAATGGACTTTGTTAAGTGAAAAATGATTTTTTTTTTTTCATTTTCTAAATAAGTGGTTTTAAGGGTAAGAACCAATCAAAATGACTTAATGAAATCACTTAAAGAACCAATCAAAATAACTTAATGAAACACATTAAATGTCATTAAATGGAAAAATCAAACAGGACCTAAGTTTGGGATCTGAATAAATAACTTTCAACTCAATTATTTAAATCTGGTCAAAATTTAAAAAGCAAATACCATAAAAAATAAATAATAATAATTTTACTTTATTGAAAGCAACCAATACTGAAAAGTCACTGACGACCTGATGTTTGTTAACGTATTAATTTAATAATTGTTATAGTGTTACTAATTTTTCGATATGATTTGATATGGAATTGGTTGTAGATTGTAGTAGGAGGAGAGTAGACAGGTCCTTACTCTTTATGATGGTGTGGGGCCTTGGGGGTACTTCTAAGGAAATGGCTGTCTCATAATTATTATGAAAATGACTATTCAGTAAACCAAACTCATTGGATATTAAGGTCATTTATTATGACTTATGCTATATGATACTTGTTCTATATAGTTAACATGGTTGGTTACTTGGTAATGAATTCTAATTAAGGGTTCATAAACATTAACCGAAGACTGAACAACGCTGAATGTTACTGAAGACTGAATAGTGACCGAAGACTGAAAACTGAAAAACATATTTGTTTTTTTCATTGAAAACTGAATGTAAATGATAAACTGTTTTTATTTTAAGTTATAAATATCTGAAAATTAATACTTTTAGGCCCCGTTTGGTGCGCGGGATTGGATTGGATTGGATTAAGATGGGACTAGGATTAAATGGGATTTGATTGGACTAAATTAATACTATACTATGTTTTGAGAAATATGGGACTGGATTAAATTAATACAATGTTTTGTTTGGTGAAACATGAGATTTGATTAAATATTATAATTTATTTTTAAAACGGAAATAACAATAAAATAAACTAATTAAAATAAAATTATAAAAAAACTAATTAAAATTAAATTAAAAAACTATAAAACTTTCTCTTTTCCTAATTCGCTATTTCTATATCATCGTCATCATATGGGTTGAATTTGATTTCAGATCTAGGTTGAATCTGGAATATGAAGATATTGAATTTGTTTTTTTTTTTAATTTTATTTTTTCGATTCTAGATATAGGTGGTTTGGTTTTTTTTTTTAGATTTTCAAAATATTAAGTTTGTGGGTTCGATTTTATTTTTGGTTTCCATAATATTATGTAAGTGCATTAAAAAAAATATTTTATTTCTTTTCACTTAACAACTATTAAACTAATTAAAATTAAATTAAAAAACTATAAAACTTACATTTTTTATTTTTGAAGTGCATTAAAAAATCTAAAAAGAAACTTAAAAAAAAATTAGTCACAGGACAACTAAACCCACCAATTTGGTGGGTTTATTTATCCCACAAAATATGGGACTATTTCACTAAATTTGGGTCCCATTGGATTATTTTATCCAGCCCGGTGTTACTTCCAAACATAGGATTGGACCAAGATTAGTCCAATCCTATGTAACAAACAGGGCCTTATGGTGTGTTTGTTGCTCAGGATTGGATTAGGATTGGATTATTTTTAGTCCAATCTTATGTTTGGTGACTCCAAGTGTCCATGACTATTTTTTGTCCATACTTAATTTTATCCCATCAGATGAGGATAAAATAATCCCCTCCAAATCGGTGGGATTATTTTATCCCTTACAATATTTAATGTTCTTCTTCTTTGATCAGTTAAATCAAAACCAGAAAAAACAATTAAAGATCTAAACATACCTCATCAATCTTCAATCGGTTTCCAGGAAAAAAAAACAATCGATTTTTCGAAACCCATTAATTCAAAAAACTGATAAAACTCAGGAAATCAAACAAACCCAAAAAAAAACACAAGAAAATGAAACAAACACAAAATCAAAGAAACCCACGCAATCATCCAAACTCGAAAAATCATCCAAACACAATCAAACTCATGAAATCATTCAAACACATTCAAACCAAGAAAATCATCAAAACCCATTAAAACCCAGAAAATAAAACCAAAATAGGGGTCACAAAAAGCAATTACAACAACTATCTTTATCACCACAATTTTTTTTAATAAACAAAAAAAATAATAGATCCAATCCCACCAAATCCATATGCATCAAAAATAAAAAAATAAGACAGAGAGAGAAGGTGAACAAGAGAGAGAGAGAGAGAGTCGATCTCCTTATGGAGGAGAAAGACTCGCCGTCGGCCGGATCATCATAGAGATAAGGAGAGAAAATAGAGAGAGCGATGAGAGAGAGAGTCTGAGAAAGAAAAGAAAATTGTTTGGGATGAGAGAGAGAGTTTGAGAAAAATAAGAATGATACATAATTTTTAGGTTTTTATCTAATAAATAGGGTTTAATTTTTTTAATCGATTAAAATATTTTATTTATTTAATATAATTCAATTATTTTTTATCCAATCCCATCACATACCAAACGTATGCTTGAACTATTTTTAATCCAATCTCATGTTGCATCAAACACGGGAAATCCTATAACAAATCCAATCCAATCCAATCCAATCTCATCTCTTAAAAATAGTCCAATCACATCCCGCGCACCAAACACATCCTTACATCTATGTCCTTCTAGCTATTTGTTATATATTTATATTTTAATATATTAAGGATAACTATAATGAGTAATTTAATAATTGTAAAATAAAATTATTTAGTTATTAATAATATTTTAATTTTATATTAATAATATTATTTAGAAGCAATCAAATTCTAAAATAAAACTAATAAATCTAATTATCAAATTATGAAAAAAAAAAAGAATGAGTCCTTACTGAAAGCCAGAATATGGTAGGAAAACTCGTCTCTAATAATTTGAGTTTTAAAGCAATTAGGTTTTGTGATACTGTAATTGTTTATGGTGAGAAGAAAAAATATTTATTAATATAAATAACAGTTTGATAGAAGATAAAATTAGAAATTAATTAGATTGATGAAGATAGTTTTAGAAGTAAAATATTGCATTAAATCATAATGGACTTTAGTTAAGTGAAAAGTGAATTTTTTTTTTCATTTTTCTAAACAAGTGGTTTTAAGGGTTCTTTAAGTGATTTTATCGTTTAAAAAACCAATCAAAATAACTTAATGAAACACATTAAGGAGTCGTTTGTTTTTTTGTCTGAAAACTGAATAATTCTGAATTTTTATAATAACTGAATAGGGACTGAAATCTGAACCTGAATGACACATTTGTTTGTTTTTTCTCACATCTGAATGTATTGCCAACACGTTTGTTTTTTAAAAGTAAAATTATCTGAATATAAGTATTTTTACATTTATACATATGTTAAACAATTATACATATAATATGTAATAAAAGCAATCCAAAAATAATAATTATATATGAACTCATTTGATCATGAATATTCATGATCTTCATCTTTGATTACAAACAAACTTCATTTTTCTAAGAAAAGAAAATGTTTTTTTTAAAAGACATCAGAAAAACTCGTACAAAACACTATAATTTATATATATATATATACATCACAATAATATCATAATAAAGTATCGATATTAAACATCAACATGAACAGTGATTATGATTCTTTTTTATTTGGGTTTTTATTTATTTTTAAAGCTATTTAAAATAAACAATATATTTAAATAAATATTTATATACCATATGTAATTTTGATAAAATTGAAAATATGTTATAATAAAACTATTTAAAATAAGCAATACATTATTTCCTCAGGACGGGATGTCATGGTGTCCGGGTAACCCCGTTCTGAGACTTTTTTCAACTCTTGATAAAAATCTCGAGACTAGGTAACCCGACACCGGGACACCCATGTCCCGAGGAAAAATTTCCTAGGGACAGGGTGACCCGACGTCGGGACACCCCATCCCGAGGGAATTTTTCAAGTCTTGTAAATAAAAAAATGACAAGTTGAAAAATGGAAAGATAAAAAAAGATTATTTCAAAACTAACAAAATAAACCTTATGAGGTTGAAAATACATACCTTCAAATTAATTTAACATAATATCTCCAAGTTTTTTGAAACCTAAAATTGAAAAACAATGTATGGAAAAAAAATGTTGTAGTGTAAAAAAATGTTAGATAGTATTTAGTTTATTTATTTGATAACTTGGTTGGTAAAAATAATTAAATGGATAATAAATATGGTGAGTGATAAGTGAGGGTATATTGGGAAGAATATGGTAGTTTTACAATTGAATTAGTTTCTATGGTAGATTTGTTATTAAGCCCTTAAAATAGGGCATTTTTGCTAAAACCCTTTAATAATTGTTATAGTGTTACTAATTTTTCGATATGATTTGATATGGAATTGGTTGTAGATTGTAGTAGGAGGAGAGTCGATAGTAATGGTGTAATTATGGACCGGCCCGAGAAAGGCCGGTCCGGCAGGTCTACGAAGCGAACAGGCCGTGCTTGGCACGGCCCTTGAAGGAGCGTGCCAGGCCGAGGCCCAGTCCGTGACAGGCTACGTGTCAGGCAGCTGTTACAAGGTCCGGCGGGCCAACCCCCACGGCATGCCAAGTCGGTGTGCCAGGCCCCTGGACCGGCCCGCCGGTCCTTCACATCAACCGTTTATTTTGTTTTTTGTTTTGTTTTTTAATTCACATCCCCTGGACCGGCCCCCTCTGGCCCACTAGACCAGGCATTCGGACCGGCCTGGCACGACCTGCCAGATGCAGGCCGACGTGCCGTGCCGGGCCTCAGTTTTCGGAAACAGGCCATGGCAGGCCGTGCGGGGGGCCTTGGGGGCACTTCTAAGGAAGTGGTTGTCTCGTAATTATAATGAAAATGAATATTCAATAAACCAAACTCATTGACAACGGTGCGTGTTGGATCAGGCCCCGCCCGTTTCCAAAAACAGACCTGGCCAGGCCGTGCCGGGGCCTTGGGGGCACTTATAAGGAAGTGGTTGTCTCATAATTATTATGAAAATGACTATTCAATAAACCAAACTCATTGGATATTAAGGTAATTTATTATGACTTATGCGATGATACTTGTTCTATATAGTTAACATGGTTGGTTACTTAGTAAAAATTATAATTAAGGGTTCATACACATTAAAAGGTATGAAGTTTTGCAAAAATTAGAAATTATCCTTTGCTATTGTAATTTGTAAATGTAAAAATAATCTTATATATATAAGACTTTTACATATTTCAAAAACAAATAAGGGTGGTTATTATGTTTAACCTATTAGCCGCTCCGGTCCGTCAAGTTTTAGTAATGTTTCGTTGGGTCAAACGTTTATTAATAATCGTTATTTTTGTCCCAAATGTTCAATTTCATTAGGGTTTTCAAAATTTTTGTCAATGACACAAGGGTAAAAAGGTAAAGTTGTTGTGTGCAATTCTAAGAGCTTTTTAAGGAAGGGCAAAATGGTAACTTGGGTAGTTAATGATATATTAATAATTGAAAATTCAAAAAACAATTAAAAATTGATTTAATAAAAAAATTTTTTTAAAAAAATAACAAATAAAAAAAATAAATAATAAATAATACTCCTCTCTCTCTCACATCCATCTCATCATCATCATCACATTCAACCTCGATCACCAAAACCCTAGCCACCCACAAACACCACCACCCCTACTGTCAACCACCCACAATCACCACCGTCCCTTACTATCAACCACCCAAACCCAAACCAAACACCCACTATCAAACCCAAACCCATTTTTTTCAAAAAAAAAATCTCTCTCATTCTCACTGTTATTTCTCTCTCGTTAACACATGCACACACCCTTTCTCTCAATGATTGTTGCGTGTGGGATGGTGATTACGTTAGGTTGGGTAGTGACAGATTTGGAGAGTTGGCGATTGATGGAGTTTGAGGTTGGATGGTGAAAATATGAGGAGTTTGAGTAGATCGATTTACATCCAGTGTGAATTAAGGCTGTAAAGGAGATCAGTTTGAGGCTGGTGTGATTAGTGATGAGACTGATTCGGGACTGGTGTGATTTACAACAGTAGGGGAAATTGGTTCGCGGTTGGGTGTGATTCGCGACTTCTCTCTATTTTCGGTGGGTGTTCTTGTTTGGAAAAGGATTTTGATGAGTGTTTGAATTTGTTTTGATTTTGTTTATTCTTCATCATCTTGATAGAGTCTGTTGCTTGATTGATGATCTAAAATCTAATCTCATGACATGGACGGTGTAGATCCCCACCAATTCCATTTTTAGATTTTTTGGACAATGGAGTTTTTTGGAGGGCAAAAATGTCTTTCTTCTACAAACAGGTACATAGCCATTTTGCCCTCTGTCCATGTCAAATCCATTTTTTAACGAAAACCTAATGGAAATGACCTAACAAAGCAATAATGGCATTAGAGCGACTAGAACGGCTGATAGATTAAATTAGATGGACGATTTTTGCCCAGTAAATAATTTCATAAAAAATAGAAGTCTTTAAAAAAAAAGCAAATAGAAAAAAGGGTGTGTATATTACCATCCATAAAACCATTTAGTACACCTATTTTTATAAGTACATTTATATCTAAAATTTTAAAAATAAATATTACTATAAACATCTATCATAATTCATCATATTAATAGTATCCTTATTGAAATGAATATATCTATTTTAATACATTTTATTTATAAATCCTTTTAAATTATTAACACACCAAATTTATATAAAAAAATCATATTACTTTTAGAATCAAATATCTTTATCTAAAGATGGTCCAACAAATACACAATAAAGAGCATGAGATTCCAACTTATTCCTTACAGGTTTGCGACGATGTACAAACGCCACACTTCCCAATACCTTAGGCTGCAAATTTAGCATAGTATGAGCTCTTACTGCTGCAGTCAAACTTTGAAGAGGGGTCTGGAACTGCAATGTACTATAAGGTACATGATTAATTGACAGCTTCACCCAATAACTGGTAGAAATGTCATCGCCAAACAAAGATGCACGAACAACTTTAAGGAGATGACGATTCTTACGTTCATCAGCCCTATTTTGTTGAAGGGTATAAGGGAAAGTCGTTTGATGAACGATACCATGTATCTGTAAGTATTTTGTTGAAGGGTATAAGGGAAAGTCGTTTGATGAACGATACCATGTATCTGTAAGTACTGTGTTAGGGCATGATTAAAAAACACTCCACCATTATAAGTGCGAATATCTTGTATGTGAGATTGTTACTGAGTAGCAACCATCCTATGAAACTACTAAAAGAGAAAGAGAAAGAGAGAGAGAGAGAGTTAGACTACACTTTTAGATTTTATTAAACAGACACAAGTCATATGAGTACAATCGCAATAAACGAAACAGATCAATATTCTCCATTTAAAGAAGGAAATTTTACTGGTCCTCTAACATCAGAATGAATAACCATAAAATGAGCTGAACTTTAAATCATATTTAGTTGGAAAGATACTCGGTGACATTTAGCAAGTTCACAAATATCACACTTAAATTTAGAAACATTTAATTGGGAAAACAACTTTGGAACAATTTATGTAAATACCCAAACGAAGCATGGCCTAAGCGTCGATGCCACAACCAAATTTATGATTTTTTTAACATATGCGTTGAACAATCAATAGAAAGCAGTGTTCGAAAAATCGAAAAAAACGGTCGTCTAGGCATCTCCTATATGCTAGGCGGACTCCGACCGTCCTGTTTAGGCCAAATCGGCCATATTAGGCGGCCATAAGAAAATCAATCGATATGGTTGGAAAAATCGACCGATTTGATAAAAAAAAGGCTATACGGAGTCAAAGTCATACTTTGACTCCGCCTAGTCGTTCCAAACGTCATCGTCGGTGAGTGAGAGAGAGAGAGAGGATCAGATCGAGATAGAAGAGGAAATATGGAAACGGAGTTGAAGAATAAAGAAAGTATAAGAAATTAAGTGAGGGAGGGGATCGAGATAGAAGAGGAAAATAAAGAAAGAAGAATAAATTAACTCTGGAAACAGATTTGAGAAAGAATAATAAATTAAGTGAGAGAGAGAGGATCAAATCGAAAAAGAAGATATTTTTTTCCTTTGTAGAGAGTGGCAATTGCCTGTCATGTCACGTGTGAAGTGTGGTTGGAGATGTGTGCTTGCTTTGTAACTGTCTGACAATATTAATATATTATTAAACTTCTCAGGTTGTTTTTTTTTTTGAAATTTTATGAAGTTAATTTTTTTTAATTATTTTAAACTGATAAAAAAATATTATTTTCTTTTTCAACGTGGGTGGATGGTACATGATGTAAATTAAAGTAAATAAGAAAAAAAAAATGCAAAGTAAGAGATAAAACAGAATATATATAAATAAAAAGTTTCACCGTCTAAACAAAAACCCTAGTCCGCTTTGGTGCTAGGCGTTGGGTTGTCGCCCGACTAGCACCTAACGCTTATTAGAATATTTATAGAAAGTGCTTGAGTCAATTGATTCGAGCTTGATGGTGTTAGATCATGATAGTATATCTTTCCCCTCCCAGTACTATAGCAATTGTCTTCAGAGTCCGGATTTCCTTAAAGACACAAAAATAAGGCCAAAAAATAACAATACAATGTAAAGCAATGGTTATTCGAACAACAGACAGTAGATTATAATTAAGGGAAGGAATAATCAGTACAAAATATAAATTCAATTTATTAGTGAGTGTGATTGAACCTTATCATGGGATAGGGAGTATCATTATCAGTTAAAACTACAAGTTGTTTTAAAGGCTTTATAAGTTGGTTTTGATTAGGGTCAAAGGTCATGTGGCCAGTATCATCAGAATCAATAATCCAAGTACTATGGTTTGTAGAAACATAAACATTACAAGCCTCGCCAGTGTTATTTGAAGTAGTAATCAATGCTGACACTTTTTTTTTTTATGTTAGAAGCCTCAGAGGACTCAGCTACATTAACAGATGCATGACGATTTAGTGCCATATGTTTTTTGCTAAGTGTTTTGTTATAACCCCACCAGTCTGGATAGCCAATCAAATCAAAACATCGTCACTTTGTATGTCATTTTCCACCATCGTGAGTACATGAGCGGTTTGACCGTTCAGGTTTAGTTTCCTAGTTGTGATTTTGTGTTCCAAACGATTGGTCCTAGTCCATGGTCTGATTGGAACTAAACTGACCCTGTGGATAATTAAATCGATGTCCTATCATAACTGATAACTCAACGTGATCAGGTTCTTTACCAAGCGTAGTTCTTTGAACTGTGTCACGACGTACATAAGCATTTGTAATGCTTTGTATCTCACAAAATATAGATCAGATTTAATGTGTCCTTACATTAAGCACATAATTCCCTGACATTGCAATAGTATTTAGATTTTCACACTAGATTGTTGGTGAAGCAATGTTTGAATCCAATTTATTTCAATAGTAACATCAGTAAAACTCTTATATTCTTCTTCGGTGGATGATCTTAATACAGTGTGTTGCTTCTTTGCACTCCATGTAATCATATTTGAACCCAAGAAAACACAATACCCTATAGTAGACTTCTTATCTTTTGGATTTGTTGCCCAATTAAAAAAGACCAACTATATCGAGCTGACTTGTGACCAATTTAGTCCTAGTAAAATTCAGACAAAAGGTAGTTGTTTCCTTCAAATACCCGAGTATTCTCTTGACTGCTTTCCAATGCTCATCGAGTTGAGATTGCATCTGACGTGGTATTCTTTTAATCACTAACTTTGTAAATTCCTAACTCACCTGATTAGGACAGCTTTAGTAAATAGACTTCACTATCAGAATGCTTTGGTAAAAGCACTCCGGATTTCCCTAGCGGTGTGTAACCAGAGATAACGCTTCAAAATTTCCGGTGACATTACAGCTAACAACCACCCTTTGACATTTTGATCTTCTACATACCACTTTGAATAAGAGGCATCCATTTCTTCAAGTTGAGGTGTTTTACCAATAATATACTCAAGTTTCTCACGCCTACAATATACATTTCCATAATCTATGACCTTACATCATAGTTGGATTCATTAAGGGTGATTCTAGCCTTAAAACCAGAACCTTCTTACAAAACATGTATGATCTGGGGTTGTGTAGGTATAGATAAGGATTCAACTTTGTCGTTGTCACTAGCTATATATGACATTGACTCGCTCCAAAGGTGGGCGCTCGCAAGTGTACGAGGCCAGAGTGTAGTACAATAATAAATAAAGTCCGTTCCCACGAAGATTGAGAAGTTGAGTACTGAAATTGATTGATCTAGCTACTATTTGAACGAGAATTAAAAGAAAATGGTTATTTTAAGAACTAAACTAAATCTAAAATTACTACTAAAGAAATTTTAGATAAGATTGTTAAATGAAAACATAGAATTAAATCGAATGTAACTATGTCATGAGAAATGCTAAGACATGGAATCCACCTCACCCCCTCCTATCTCAAGCTCTAGACTCACTTAAATACCAAAATTGTACAAATGTGAATTGTAGGTCTGTACACCCAATAATAATCTCTGCTCTTCGTCGAGTAATATAAATTACATCCAAGCATTCCCAATGCCTATCTCTCGATGACCCTAGACTATATGGATGAATTCATTAAAGACTTTGGCACACAAAAAAGGGTCATATACGCTAGACTCGCGTATCTCTACCTTACTAGTCATATATAGAGGACATTTTATCAAACACGTGAAGTGCGTCACCTCTCGGTTCATAACACACAATAATATATCATTCACAAGTTGATCAATCTCATGAAAGCATTACGTATTAAAAAATATCCATATAAAACACAAACATACATGGATACAATAGATGGTCTGTATCATTAAATTTGGGGGTTTGGTTTTGTCAAGCATTAACAAAGAACAATTAGTTCATACTACAAATTAGAGTCATATAAAACATATATGAAATTAAATACATGACTCTACAAAATAATGAAAGATAAATGGTTTAAAGAAACTATATGGAGAGTCTTCTTTTCTTCTTGGTTCTTCTTCTCCTTCAATTTGTCTTCAACTCCCTTTTTGGCAAAAAAACATAAAGAGATGGTGGATGATATGGTGGATGTGAGTGGGTGTGGTAGAAGTGTTGGATTTTAGGGAAATGTGGTGTCTTGGTGGTTTTCTTGGAAGTTGGGTTGATGATGTGTGAGAAAGATCAAAGGATGAGGTAATTGTGAGTATTCTTGGGTTTAAAGAGTGGTCTTTAGGTTTGAAAATAGCAAAGGATTATATATGAGAGTGAATTAGGGTAGGGACAAGAAGGTCAATCCTTCGAAGTTGTACTTTTCTAGGCAAAAAGGCGACATTGGGCCGACCTGGTGGGAATGAGGAAGTGCTGGCTTGAGAGAGAAACGACCTTGGGGCGACTTTGCTGAAGCAACCTGGAGGTTGCCCTGAGGTCGCCTTGAGGTCGCCTTTTCTGCTGTTTGATGAGTTTTAAACCCAAGAAGATAGCGACCTTATGGAGACTTGGATTAGGTCACCCTGAGGTCCCTTTTACATCTGTTTTGTCTACTTTTAAGTTTTTTTTTTGGTTCCATTTCAACTCCATCCTAGACCATTTAAGCTCCCATTTAAACTCAGGCCTACATAACTTATTTAGTCGTTAAAAACTCAGTTTTATCTGAGAGACAAATAAAATTTGATACAGATTTGGGGCTACATTACATGTACACGTGGAGCAGTCAGTCATGAATCACAACAAAGTATATCTTTAGGTTAAAGGTTACATGGTGATTGGGATATACAGAGGTTTGAGACAGGTTCTTTTGAATTGCTCTTATACCAAGAAGAATTTTAAGGATTAATATTGTTATGATTGTATTATTCTCTTAATTGAGATGTATATATTGATTTACAAGTGTATATAATAATAAACACGAACGGGGACCAAGTAACAAGAGTGTGAGTGGGGAACAAGGAATAGGACTATAGGAGTGACGAATAAAGAAAAAAAAAACAATTAAAGAAATTAATATAATTACGATGTACAGTTATCTTAACAATACAACAATTTGAAAATTTATAATAAATCGCAAACAAGAAAAATAAACCATGATAAAAAAAAATCACTATAAAACAAACTGTTCAGAATAAAAGGAAAATATACAAATTTATCATCTTATTTTAATGCACGTTTTCAACTCCAAAGATAAAAATGAAATTTAGTGTGAAAAAAAAACAATGAGATGCAAATCAACAACAAATAAGTTTAAGAAAAATATTTTATATTTTATTTTTTCAAACTCTTGAAGAGTGAGACACAATGCAGCAAGATGAATTTAAGTACAAATCTTCAACAATGAGATTAAATGGTTAGAGAGAAAGAATAGATCATGAATTGAAATCTCTTATCCACATTATCTATCGAATAACAGTTTGGTTTATTGCAATAACGGGAGATTATTAAAAGCTGCCACTGTTACTGTTATTTTTTAAAATATATCATTTGAAGTATGTCGATTTGAATATAAAACATAATCGAACCGAATGAACGTCCTCAACCATCAAGCTACATCGAACAATATACTTTTAATTCTATTTTATAACATTTTTGCAACATACTTACTTTTTCTTTAACTGAATTTGATTATTGCTATTCATAATCAAGTATTAAAGTAAGAATAATTAAGAATCAAATTATAAATTTAAATTTGTGGCTCTAACATTAATTATTTATTTTTCCTAATTGAATGGTAACAGGAGCAAATGACAAACACAAAAGTAAATAAATTATGAATATTGAAGTAACAAATTAAAATAATCCAAATGTAATCTCTCCAATAGTGGAAGTATAACTTCGGACAATGTAGTAGAGTTTAATCTCATCAACTGGTACATGCAGTAGTTGTAATTCAAAAAAAGTGATATTGGGTTTTTCAGATAATAGGATAGAAGTAACAAATTAAGATAATAAATTTTAAAATGTATAGCCAAACCTAATAGTTAAATTTTGAACCCCTTACGTATTATTAATTAATTTGAATTTTTAAAGAAAAAAATTCAACGACGTATTTGAATTTACAATTATTAGTAATGAGAAGATCACAATCTCCAAGTTGTTAAGAAATATCTGCCTTGTATCCTTTTTTCTTTTATCTTTAAAGTCTTTAATCTCCCATTTAAAAGAAGAATAAAAAGAAGAGTCTACAACCTCTCATAATTTTATAATTTTATAATTTTTATTAAACAAGACAAATTTAATAAAAAGCATAACTGTCTGTTTATTAATTTGTAATTATGAAAATAGTTGAAAAAAAAATTCGGTATTTGCTAACTTGTATATTATCATTGTAGTTGATGATGTAAAATTTTTATTCAACTATTTTCGTAATTATAAATAAAAAAATAAGTATAAATTAAAAAATATACAGTTATGCTTTTTATTAAATTTACATACCACATAATTTATGAAGATTTTTTGGGAAAAAATTGAGAAGGATAGCATTGCCTTATTTTATTAGGATTTCCTATAAAAAATTAGTTCCTCTTGTTTGTCTATGGATGATAATATTGTAAATTTTACTATAGTTTTCTTCTCCCTTTTTGTTTTGTCTTTTAAATAAATAAAATAAAAATTATTCGCTAAATTGTGGACCAATCATAAATTATACGAGTAATAAAAAATACATTGCCACTATGTGACTTTTGACTAGTGAGTTTGGGGAGAGTCGCGATTTTTGAATTTTCCTTTTTTTTTTTTTGGTTTGTTACTTGTTAATGTTAGGTGAAGAAAACCAGTAGCACTACCACACACAATTCCCATTCATTGACACGTGCCAACTCTTCCAAATTTCTGTAGTATCACATGCACAGAAGCAATTCAGCAAACCATAGTGGCATTTTTGCAATTATATGAAATATCAAGGTCATATTTTTCAAACATCTTAACTAGGTTCGGATCTTCGGCTTCCTTCCTTATCGACCGTACATAAACAAGATGACATCAAATGTTTTTTTCTTCTCTCTCTCTCTCTGCCTTCAACAATGAACAATGAACGATAAATGAGTAAAAACTATTTACTTTTGAGACTTGTCGCTTACCGCTTACCGCTTACCACCGTCTTCATCAGTTTCTCTCATTCTCGCTCTCTCTTCTGCAAACACAAAAAACTGAGAAAAAGAAGAAAAAGCAGCAACCATGGCAGAGGCCACAAAGCACCTCTCCATGAATGGAGGAGCTCTCATAACAGACCTCAAAGGTCTCTTCACAGTTTTCAGAACCAGAAGAAGTATAGCTTTTGCATATGGGTTCATGTTAGCTTTTGTTGCTTTCACTGTCTTCTTGGCTTTTAATCCTTCTTCTTCAAACTCTTCTTCTCCTTGGTTTACAAGCATCTTCACTACTACTACTACTCCAACCTTAACAGACTCTTCTGGTTCTTCTGGATCTCATTTTTCTTCAGTTTTCTCCTACTTTTTCCCCAATTCTTCTTCTTCTTCTTCTTCTTTGCCTCCTCAAATTAATATCACCAGATCTAACAACAGTTTCTCTCAGCCTCCTCAAATAAATTCACAACCACCCAGTAAAAATAACCATACTCAAAATATAGATAATTCTGATAAAGCTAAAGTTTTGCATTCAAATACTACCACCATTTCCAGGCAAGAGTCTTCCAGTGTAAACAAAACCGCCACACAAAGTACTCAAAGTCATGATAAGGCCCAAGCTTTGAAGGCAAATCAGACAAGTACGACTTCCAAACCACCACCTAATACTCCAGTACCCACCAATCAAAGCACAAATTCAAGTTCGTTGGTGAAAGAAAATGGTGGGAAAGCACTGAAAAATGGAGCAGAGAAGGGATTGAAATCCAATTACACGTCTTCGTTGTCAAAGAAACAGAGCAATGAGACCAATTCAGGGGTTCTGGTGAAACAGAGTTTAGAGAATACGATGGAGGCTTTGATGAACTGTGATTTGTTTGATGGAGAATGGATTCATGATGATTCGTATCCGCTTTATAAACCGGGGTCTTGTTCTTTCATTGATGAGCAGTTTAACTGTATTCGTAATGGTAGGTCTGATACAGATTATCAGAAAATGAAGTGGAAGCCTAAAGGCTGTAACTTACCCAGGTATTTATTGCTATTCTTTTGAGTTCTTGTTCATTGCAATTTTAACTGATGCTTGATTTCTGGGTTTTAAACTTGTTGATTAATTAGTATGCTTTAAGATCTTTTGGTGATCATCATATTTAATAATATTATGATTCCACTTTACAGTTTACAGTAATTGAACTAATATTTCTTGGAGATTAGGCAGGGGGAAATATATACTTCATTGGATTTTACTGCCACGATCCTTTAATTAAATTCCTTGTTCTTATATAAAAATATAATTTTGTTTTTACTGAATTTGGGTTAGATGTATAACATGTATAGGTTGGATGGTGTTCATATGTTGAAACTGTTAAGAGGAAAACGACTTGTCTTTGTGGGCGATTCCTTGAATAGGAATATGTGGGAATCTCTGGTTTGCATCCTGAAAAACTCAGCAAAAGATCCAAGCAATGTTTTTGAAGCTCATGGAAGACATCATTTCCGAGGAGAAGCTTCATACTCCTTTATATTCAAAGTAGGTTATTGACCTATTAAACTTTTATGCACTTTCCTAATCGATTATCAATTTTCTCTTAATTGTAATTTTCCAATATTCTAATTATGTAGTGAATTTTATTTGTTCTTATGGATAATGGATAGGATAACAACTTCTCCGTGGAGTTCTTCGTGTCTCCATTCTTAGTTCAAGAATGGGAAATGCCTGACAAAGATGGATCGAAGAAGGAGACACTTAGGCTTGATTTAGTGGGAAGGTCCTCTGATCAATATAAAGGTGCAGATATCATCATCTTCAACACTGGACACTGGTGGACTCATGATAAAACTGCTAAAGGGTATTTATTTTCATAGCTACTTGATCATTGCCGTTGCTGCCATTATTCTCATGACTAGAAACTAAAATTGCAACGGAAACTTGCAGGAAAGACTATTACCAAGAAGGTAGCCATGTGTATGGTGAACTGAATGTTCTCGAGGCATTTCGGAAAGCTTTAACAACATGGGCTAGATGGGTTGATGCCAGTGTAAATCCGAAGAAGTCCATGGTTTTCTTCAGAGGTTATTCTGCCTCCCACTTCAGGTGAATTGTAAATGAATTTACTTTCGACATTTTTGTTTGTTTCCTCCCATTATTTCTGGCTCATTGGTGACATTCGCGATAAAAATTGTGATTGATTTCCTTCTTTAATTAGCCAACCCTTGTGCCTTGTTTTTTTTTGGAATGTGAAATTTATAACCTAGAAAATATCTTATATGTATCACCGAAAATAAAAAAAAGGATCTTATTTGAAACTCAGCATCCTCAAAGCTTGAAACAAGAAAAATATTTTGTTTTCTTCATATTAAAAAAAATGTTATTCTTGTCTTCTATCCAGTGGTGGACAGTGGAATTCAGGAGGGGCATGTGATAGTGAGACCAAGCCTATCAAGAATGAGACGTATCTATCAGCGTACCCACCGAAAATGAAAGTATTGGAGTCTGTGCTTAAAGGGATGAAAAACCATGTCACATACCTAAATATCACCAGATTGACCGATTATCGGAAGGATGGCCACCCATCTGTCTATCGGAAGCATAATCTATCCAAGGCGGAAAGGAAACTCACATTAAAGTACCAGGATTGTAGCCATTGGTGCCTTCCTGGTGTGCCTGATGCTTGGAATGAGCTTTTTTATGCTGAGCTTCTCATCAAAGAGAACAAAATGCTTCAACATCAGAATCAGAAGAGATTTAGGTAAACAACAACCCCCAAACTTAAGAGGCTGCCTTCATATTTAATTAATGATAAAAGTAGAAATCATACGAATGCCGTATAGTTTTTTGGTTTACTTTTTTGGAATTGTAGAAAACAAACAAACAAAACATCCATAATTTTATTTCTTTTTTCTCTATAAACTATGAGAAAAACAATGGATAGAAAAAAAAAGCAAAAAATTATTATTGGAGAGATCGAGTTATATATGCTGTAATGAACGTATTTGTTGATATGCACGTGATAGACGTTAGATGATAGGAAAGGAGAGGGAGGAAGGGAGGATATGGTTTGATCGAAATTTTATTGTCAGGAATCTCTCCTTTGATTGCCATTCCGTATTCTTTAAGCATCGAAGGCATCTAGGATTGTAAATCGCTATTATTTAGTTATTTGTTTATCGATAATAAAATACGGAGTTGTAATTATTATTCTTGATCAAATGTTTGCACAATTAGAGATGTGTTTTGTGTTGTCGATGCTCAATTTTGTATCATTGTGTTTGTTAAAAGTGGTGATAATGAGGATTCCTCTGTCTTGCATACTGTTTTGTTGCTTCAAGTTGAAGGTCTGTTAAAAAAGATGTCATTTGACTACCAAGTTCCTTTACAGATCACTTGGTAGTCAAATTGCTGCTTTTCATGAACTATAATCAATATTATTATATAAGAAGCAATTGGTTAGGTTTTGACCACTTTGGTCTTTATTTCTCTCATGGTCACATGGGATGTTTGGCCATTAAAATATTGATTGAAATTTGTCTGAATATGATACGTCGGTTGGTGATTTAATTGTTGTATTTGTTACTGATTGCCATGTCTTAAATAAAATTGTTGAATCTGTGTTAACTCAAAAATCTCTTCTAATCACCATTACTGATTGCCATGTCTTATCTGAAATCACTATAGAAATACAGTAGGTACACTTTCTTTTGAATAGCAATTAACAAATACATTTGTTTGCCATCTATCTTTTTTAATTTATATTTTTTAGTGGGTTAAATAACTACATTGTATCCAAACTGTTAAATTTTTAGGTGTCACTTTAATTAAAGTGATATGTGGCAAGTGAGATGATATTATAATTATTAATACAACATATTCAATATTAGTGACATCTCACATCTTATATAAAAGTTTTGTTTATTGCTTTTGGTTTTGGAGGTGGGCTTCATCGTTTACTTGTGATCAAAAATCAAAATATTGCCTTCAATGGAGGATTGTAATTCATGGTTTTGTTTTATTCTTTTTTTATTTTTTATTTTTATTTTTAGCTTTTGCAACAAGAAAACTGAGTGGGTTATGTCTTTTAGTTATCTCATCCGATCCTTAACCGAGAAAAACATGCACAGCTTTGTGTTAGAAACTTGAAATTATCATTTTGTCTGCCAAAGAATTCTTGTCTTTTACGGTGTGTTTGGTAGGAGGAAAGAAAATAGGAAAGATATAAAGATTTGGAGGAATAGAAAAGATGACGGAAATAAAGGAAAATAAATTTTCCTTGAATTGTTTGGTAAACGAAAAGTAAAGTAGAGATCTTTCCTTTCCTTTGTTTGGTATTGTTGAGGAAAAGACAAAGAACGGAGAATCTTCTTTATAAATTCTACTATTTTACCTATATATTATAATTTATATATTATATATTTTTATATTTAATAAATAAATATAATTTAAATAATATTGAATCCAACTTGTATTTTAATAAAATGATTACAAATTTTGTAACCTATTATATATATATAAATTAATACATTATGTTTTATAAAGTTATTTAAAAAAATAAATTTTAAGTAAATTTTTTTAAAAAACAAATTTATAATTTTCATTTAAACCAAAAACCGTTCACA
This sequence comes from Dipteronia dyeriana, assembly GCA_032871835.1. Classification (NCBI taxonomy): domain Eukaryota; kingdom Viridiplantae; phylum Streptophyta; class Magnoliopsida; order Sapindales; family Sapindaceae; genus Dipteronia; species Dipteronia dyeriana. The sequence continues at coordinate 12,029,126 of CM065299.1, read as the reverse complement.
CTTTTCTCTCTATTTCCTTTCCACTTTTGGAAGGATTAAAGTGAGTGGGTTTTACTCGTCAATTTTTCCTCATGCATTTTCTTTACGTTTATTTTTCTTCCTATACTAAATATATACTTTTTTATTTTCTTCTCCATTTTCACCCGGTGTGTGTTTGGTAGGAGAAGAAAGAAAACGGTGGAGGGAAAATGAGAGAAACGTGGGAGGAAAATGGAGAGAAAAATGTGAAGGGATTTTGGTTTAAATGAAATTATAAATGTCTTTTTTTTTTAATTTATTTAAAATTTATTTTTTAATATAACTTTGGAAAGCATAATGCATTAATTTTTATTTATAATATGTTATAAAGTTTGAAGTCATTTTGTTAAAAAAAAATTGGATTAAAATTATTATTATTATTTTATAGATAAAATTGGCAAACCTAGAGGGAAAAGGATCACAAGCGATTATAAACTGGAAAACCCCTAGATAATATTCATCCATATTATAAAAAAAATAAAATGAAAAGTAACAAAAATTAGAAAATCACAAAAACCAAGGGAAACAATCTCAATAAAAACATTAGCAGGCAGAACATAAAAATAGAAACAGAAACAGAAAACATCAAGAAATATGAAAAGACTTCCGACCTGTGCAATTATTGTCAACTAACAAAGCGCAAAAAGTCGGGGTGTTTGCCCACCACAAATCGACCTCTAACCCTAAAACATGTTTAGTAAGAGTATCCGTAACTTGATTCCCCTTTCAAAAGATATGAGAAACTTGAAACTCCATTTTTGATATCTAATAGATACAGCGCTGTCAAGCCTGCCGAATCCGTCAAGGAACCTGTTCGGAGTGAGGAGAGCAGTTGAGCTACATAAGAAGAATCATTCTCAAGTCAGACCGATGCCACCCATTCTACCAAGCAAAATTAATGGCCTTCAAAGCTGTAATAAGTTCTGTCTCAAACGTAAACACATGATCAAAAGGAACAACAAAACAACCCTTTATAAAAGCTCTATAATTACAGAAGACACCCCCACAACCCTCAGCACCTAGTGAACTCAAGGCGGCACCATCAGTATTAACGTTGGCCCAACCAGGAGCCGGAGGTGACCAAATCATACTCTTGATAACAGGGGCCTTAGCCAGACGGCCACGAAGATCAAACCGATGAAGAATCAAAATGCCATCTACACAATTACATATACACTTAATCTCTAACCGGTTAGCGTCAAACACCACAGGCCAAACCAAAGACAAAACGGATCTGAAATCTATAGCCTTACTTTAAAAAATCCACTGGTTACGAGCTAGCCACACACTTCAAGCCACGACATGAATATCTGTCTTCCATAAAACACGCATCTGATCGTTAAACGAAACTGACATGGTCTGAGAGAAGAATGAACTCCACGTATCGGTAGAAATACGCTGCTGAAAAGTTGAAAAAATCGCCTCCCAAAGAGCAGTTGCTATGGGGGGCCGAATGAAAAGATGATCAGATGACTCAATGCTACCCCTAAAAACACTGCACCGGGAAGCTAAGTGAAACCCAACCCTATACAAGTGATCCTCTTTAGGAAGCCGATTCAACAAAAGAGGCCATGTCAAAGCTGACCGGGAGGGAGAGATAAAACGACACCAAACATCTCTCCACCAAGGGACTTGCGGAGAATCACAAATCATATGGGAATAAGCTGACTTGCATGAAACCTGCCTATCCCGATAATGAACCCACACCAAAGAATCTGCAACTCGAGATATAACAGTCCTATCGATCATTAAATATAAAAATATATAATATAAACTATAAAAAAAATAATTTTATAAAACATAATGAAATATATATATATATATAATAGGTTAAAAAGTTTGAATTCATTTTAAACAAAAAAGTTGGATTTAATATTATTGAAATCATATTTATTTATTAAATATAAAAATATATAATATATAAACTATAATATAAGGGTAAAAATAATGTAAAATAGTAAAATTGATCAAAAAAGATTTTCCATCCTTGGTCTTTTACTCAACAATACCAAATAAAGGAAAAGAAAGATCTTTTATTTCTTTTCTGTTTATCAAATAGGTTAAGGAAAAATTATTTTCCCTTATTTTCTTTATCTTTTTTATTCCTATAAATCTTTTAATCTTTTCTATTTTCTTTCCTCTCTACCTAACACACTCTTATAGTTATTTCTTGACAAAATCGTATAATGATGCCCAATTTTATCAAATACCGAATCAAATCGTGAACATTTGTGATTGTGATTAATTAATCGGTCGGGGAATTGACATTACTCTTGGCCGGTACCTTTTATAATATTACATCTCAATTGAAAATTGAAATAATTTTATAATGTTATGGAATTGAAAATATCTTTATAACATAAACTTAAAATATGGAGAAATTTTTCAATGCACTAGGTGCATTTTCTTCCGTTCATTGCCGCATGTCACAACTTCCAATTCCTTAAGGTAAGAGAAGAGATAAAATAATGGCTCAAAAGAAAAAAAATTATTCATTTCTCAAAGTCTTCTCTTACTAATGAATAATGATACAATGAAATGACTATTTAGTATTTATACTCTCACACAGCCTCACCATCATAAATTACACAGAAAGTGGATATAAATTAGATGATAATGGATCATTATCTTATGGGCGAGGAATGAGGATGGAGATAGTAGGGAGATCAGAGATGAAAATATGTGACAAAATAGCCATTAGGCCAAAAGTACGAGCCCAAAGTTAATAAAAGGCCAATTCACCAATTTAAGAGTTAACAGGCTTTAGATGTGAGCTCAATATTAGCAAGATCCCCACTTCATCATATATTGGGGTAAAACTGGCCCAAGCATGAAATTGATTACACTTAGCCCAATATATTGCAGCTCAAGGGACCCCATTAATTAATCTATGCGTCAGTGAAGTTCACACCCTTAATGAAGGGGTGACTTTAGCCATCTTTAAATGAACTCTCTCTCTCTCTATCTCTCTCTCTATATATATAAATCGCCACAAATATATTTACTAAATAGAAAAGTAATTATATAGTAATATATAAAATTTTAAAAAAATCATTAATAAGCCATTTAAGAGGGTATCATTAAACACAAACCCTCGTAATGACACTCTACAATAACATTCTTTATTAAATAAGAGGGTTTCAAAAGGAAACCCTTGAACCCAAGAATCATAAGGTGGAGTCTCAAACTGGTCAAATCAAACAAGACCAAGTCAAATGCTCCATCAATTCTCATCATGTCATTTATTTCGGAATATAAAATCCCTTAATAACCCTCTACAATAACATTCTCTCTTAAATAGGGGGGGTTTCATAGGATGTCGTTGAACCTAAGAATCATAAGGTGGAGTCCAAAACTGGTCAAATCAAGCAAGACCAAGTCAAACGCTCCATCAATTCTCATCATGTCATCCACTCCTTAGAAAAACTAAGAATAAACCCATGATCTCGTGGCCTATGATTTCAAGTCTCTTAATAGGCTAATCCACCACTAACTTCACACTGCTATAAATACTAAGGTACAATTTGATATTAGTGCAGAAATAATCAACTGGGTGTTTGGTAAACTGATTTTCAAAAGTACTGTAAGAATTAAAAACAATTTCAATGAGTTTGGTAAACTGAAGTAAAAAATATTGTGAATGTATAAAATTACTAAAAGGACATGACATCTAAATGGTGCTAATATGCTATTCTTTATATTTTTCTTGTTTATTTGTATTTAGTGTTAAGTGTTGACTGTTATATAATTATAGTACTTTATTGAATTAATTAGCCTTAGTTTTTATTTTACTTTATTAAATTAATTAGTCTAATTTATTATTATTTTTTATTCTACTTCATTTATTTATTTATTTTTTATTCAACTTTATTGAATTAATTAACCATTTTTTTTATACAGTTATGGAAATATTTTTTTTGTATAACAATGTAAACCCAATTTTTTTGGTAAATTTTGTTAAAGGCAAGGACAAAGTTGGAAACCTAATAAAATTTCATTTAATATTACTGTAGCACGTTTTCTAAAAGCAGAAGCCAGAAGCCAAAATCCAAAAGCATGTATTTATAGCTTCTCAAAAACACAATTGAGAGAAGCTAAAAGCGACCAAAAACACTTCTCCTTGATTTTACCAAGCACATTGTCCTTGGTCTGGAATCACTTCTGGTTCCAAAAGCAGCCAGAGAAGCAATACCAAACTGGACCTAAGACTCAGTTTGGTATTGTTGTGCTGTTGGGGGAATTATTTTTAGATTTACTGTGAGAGAATTGCTTTTATATCTGATGTGACGAGAATTGGATGAGTGTTTGATAAACTGATTTTTAAAAGTACTTGAGAACCAAAAGCAATTTATTTCAATGTGTTTGGCAAATTAGAAGTAAAAAGTGTTATGACATTACAAAATTACTAATAGGACAAAGTTATGATTCCTAAACCCTTCAATTTACATAATACAAAAATAAAATGTTTTAAATCTCCACCATCCAAATCTTGGTTTATTAATGGTATATTAATAGTTGAATTAAAATAATTAAGAAATAAAACAAAATTAAAACTAAGAAAATTAATTAAAAAACAAAGATATTTTTAAATTGAACAACATCCGGAAAAAAAATGTTTGAACAAAACAAGATCTGGAATTTTATTTTTGAACACCACCGGATCTGGAATTTTTGTTGAAACAAAACTTGATCCGTAAACTTTTTTTTTTAACAACACAAGATCTAAAATTGAATACCTAAATCCATCTCTACACCATCATCATCAACACACCACCATCAATATCTCTATCACCAAACGATAACTCACAAATTATTAAAACTTCAATCCAACAACTATCACCAAAAATAAAAACAGAAGTTCAGTTCTTTAGGCCCCGTCCTGTAGCTATTTTCAGTCCATTTTCGTTTTTATTTTTCAAAAACGATTTCGAAAATGCGTTCGTTAACCGTTTTTTATTTTATTTTTGAAAAAAAAAGAAAAACAAAATCAGTGTTAAAAGTGAAAGATTTGAAAAACACAAAATACTTATTTTTCGTTTTTCGTTTTTCGTTTTTCGTTTTTCGTTTTTGTTTTTCATTTTATTTTTCATTTTTTTTATATTAAAAAAAATCTTAAACTATTAATTGTACTGTAATGCGTTTGATATGACTAGAACAAGATGAAACATGATTTTTAAATTACCAAAGTGCCCCTTATATATATATATTCCAGAGTAATTTATTTCCAACTAAAACTAAAAGTAGTCATACAATAATGTATATATATATTATAATAATTATATATATATATATATATATATATATGTTGACGTCGATTTCTGGATGTATGGAGAAAGTAAAAAAGAATTGGATTTTAGATGTGATTTCAAAGAGGGAGAGAAGGAGAAAGAAATCGGACGCTAGTTTTACGTGGTAAAACTCCGATGATCAGAAAAACGTCCACGGGTGGCTGAATAATCAACCAAACCAAAATCCACTATTGAAAAGATTTACAACTCTCGATCTCTCATTTTCTCTCTGTATTTTTCTATATTTTCGTGTGTATTTTGTGATGAGATTATGAGTCTATTTATATGTTCATAGAACCCTAATCCTCTTTATACAAGTAATAAAAGATCTTTGTATTTAACTATGATTGGTTACTTGTTTGAAGTAGTTTGTCTTATTTCCTATTTCGAAGACTTGTATTGAGATCGAATGAGACTCAAGTGATTCAGTCCAGTTAGGACTTATTTCCTTATAAGAGTGTAGTCTTTTTGAAGAAATAAAATTGTTGTCTGATTTAGAACCCTTTATGTTTGGTATTCTACTCTTCTTGGAATTTCTCTTTCGCGTATTTTAACGACTTGACTCGTGTGAGCTACGCGCTGGGGTTTTTATTCGGTTTTCTTTATGTTTGTCCCGAGTAAAACATGATGTTAGCTGGTCCCGGATGACGTCATCTGATCCCGAGTAGAAAATGTCATCAACTAGCCCCGAACATCTTTATCTGACCCCGAGTAGTATATGACGTTAGTTGACCCCGAGTAGGTTTTAGTCAATACTTGTCTACTCGGGCTTCTCTTCTTTGGTGATGTCTTGTAGGATATTTTTCGAATGCCTATTTGGATGTCCACCTGGCAATTTTATCCTCTTTGTCAATGACGTGTACGTCTGATAAAATTTACATATGATAATACCCCCTTAAAATATTTTTACCGAACAGGGCTTCGTTCCTGGCAAAAGTATTTTAATCAACTCTAAGTTTTTCGACTCTGTAACGCCATGGTAAATGTCTTGTCATAATGGCGTGTCTTAATGGTGGCCATATAAATTCAATTTGCCTTCTCACGCGAGATCTCAATGATTGCGACGTTTTGGAGTTCTGACGGCCTTTAGCCAGTTCTTCTCTTAACACGTGTCCTCTGTCGTTTCGTTTCACGATGCCATTTATGAGAAGCGACCTATGCGTCTTCTAATGCACCGCCTACGTCATCAAATATTGTCATTGATTTTTCCCGCCTTGAGACCCTAGGGTTTCGTGCAATTACCCCTTTAAATTCTCCTATGAGGAATTGTGTTGGTTCATTCTCAAAGACTCAAACCAGAAGCTTTTCTAGCCTAGATTTCTTTACACAGAAATTTGTTATTCTCCGTTGAAGATTTTGCATTAGATTTCTTCATTCAAGGTTAGTTTTAATGAATCCGTCTTCCCGTCATCGACTTTTTACTATAGCTCTCGAAGAGCTTGATTGTGGGGATTTTCAACCGGTTTCATGCGTTCGAAGATTATTGGAGGAAATCCCCCCTGATGAACCTCCTTTTTTAACAGTCGACGTTTCTGGGCTTCACCCTAACGTCCGTTTTAGTTCTGTATCCAGTTCTGATTCAGATTCATCTAGTTCTAAATTTATCGTTTCTAATCACAGGGTACCACTTCGATCAAGGATGGGAAAGCATCAAAGCGAAAGCGAAGTCCATAAGCAGCATTCGGATCAGGGAGCAAACTGTTGTCGAGAACGATATCGATAAGGCGTTCAGAGTATCTCGTCTCTCTTTCTCTACTGATCGCCCGAGTGGGTTTGATGTCGAACCGAATATGGTCGGGGCAGATGAGATCAGGAAATATCGTGCCCGATTCGACCTGGATAATTCAGTTACTTTGATTTTTGCAGGTGATAGAGCTGCATGGAATCCTCCCCCGGGTATGGTGGCAATCTATGGATCCGTGCTCTGTTGCGGCGTCACTCTTCCTTTTCAATCCTTCATTGCCTGGTTTCTGGCTGAAGTAGGGATCGCTCCATCTCAATTCGCCCCGAATAACTGTAAGATTTTGATGTGCATGTGGCATATGTGGAGCCGAATGAACCTGTCGCCGCCTTCCCCGAGTGAAATCAGACACTTCTATACACTAAGGCAGTCTGACAAGACATGAACTTATTTCCTCTTGTCAAACCCACCAGATTGCTGGGTCCCCGATGGGACAAAGGTGAATCGGGGAGTTAATACATCTGATTACTCCAAAAAGAGGGGTTTTGTATGAGGATTCTCTTCATCCAACAAGTACTGGAAGAACAGTTGGTTTTTCACTAGAGGGAATCTCGGACTTCAAGTCACTCTCTCGGTTGGGGAAACTCGGAGGGTGTTAAAAGTTTCCCATTTTTTATGTTCCCCCGAGGTATGGAACAAGAAAAAACTTGAATTCAGCGATGCTGAGCTGACCAGACTTGCTCGGGCAGCAGTTCGCACTCTGGAGAAGAGGAGCATGACTTATCTTTTTAATGAGAAAAAGATGATAGAACTCGGCTTCTTCAGCTAGATTTCAGGCTATCGCAGACGATGTAAGTGATCTTTGTATACTCTTTTTTTTTATATATATATACACTGACGTGATTCCCCTTTTTCTTCTAAGTGTATGACTCGGACATCGTCTATGACCTTCAAGCTCTTCAAGTGAAGTTGATTCTTCAAGCGAGCCAAAAAGAAGCTTCTCGTTAGAGCAAATATGGTATCCCCACCTGAGTCTGACGAGAAACCTGATGTGGCTGATGAGCAGTTCTACAAATATGTCTTTGAGGAAGTCGTTCGGCCGACTGTAGGGGAGTCTAGTGGTCCGATTTTCCCAACGGATCATACTCAGAAGTTGCCTGATGACGGGGAGAGGCAAAGTGAGGGTCCTGTTAAAGGACCTGCCGAGCGATCAAACATCGGTGATGGAGGTAAAACCTTTGAAGGTCAAGTACATACAAATCCCACATTTTTTGAATCCTTTCGGGATGATGTTCAGGAAGAACCCGCAATTGATCTCAGCTTCCACCATTCTCGGACTGAGAAACGGAAGGCGGTCGACTCTCCTACTCGCCCTCTTAAGGTTCCTCAAGTAGTTTCATTTGTTGAATCAAGTGATGAAGACGTCGAGGCTGAGATTCCCCATAGTGTTCATGTCGAAGCATCGGCGGGTGTGGAGACTTCTGATCTGAACAAGGGTTTCTCTCCCCCCGAGGTTGGAGATCTAAGGGTTGAACCCTCAGGAGGTCCTTCCTATTATTCTTCTCAGGATATGCTCAGGGCGATGTCATCTGGCCGGGCTTTTATCGGGGATGATCATTGGAGTCATTTCAGGGATACGCCTTTAACGATTCGTCTTCAAAATATCTTCAACGACGCATCTTATGTATGTTTTATTCCTGACTCTTGCCTTGCCAGTTTGCTTGCTAGATTTTTAATTTTGTTTCTTTGTAGATGGTGGCCGAGTTCGCTAAGCTGGTTTAGACGCAACAACATCAGACTGATCGAATAAGGCGTCTTGAAGCTCAGCTGAAAGAGAGTGAGGATAGCCGTACACTGGTCGAATCGGCTTATCAGAAAGAAGTTGGCAGTGCCCAAGTGTTTGCCGACCACTGTTTGGCGAAGCAATTGGAAACCGAGGAGAGAGCTTCTTTGGCAGAGGAGAATGCAGTGTCACTTCAGAACTTTTTGTCCTCTGCCCAAGAATCAATGCTTAAAGCTGAACAGGAAGCAGTCCAAGTTGGCGTATGAAAAGAAAATTGAAGATTTGGAGCGCCAAGCTTTGACAGTTGAGTCCCTATCCAAAGAGGCCAGGCTGGAACTCGAAGTTCAAGGGGTAGACCATTTCAAAAGATCCCCTGCCTACGTTGCCCTTCTCTTTCAGGAATTTCAGCGAGGGCTAGTTTCACCTGACGAGTTTTTTAAAGTTAAGAATCAGACAACTGAAAAAGCCTGAACCAACTGGGACCTGTCGATCAAGAATCACATGGATCGGTCCTTGGAATCTCTTCAGACTCAGATGAAGGAGTAGAGAGCTTATTGCTGTAACTGAGGCAAAGAACCCTATCCCATGCATTTGGAGGTTCCCTTCGAGCATTCCCTCTCGTCCTTTTTCACTAGTCAGAAATCGGTAGTGGAAGGTGTGGTGCTTGATGTCAGATCGATCCCGGGAGAAGATTACAGCCAATGGATGGATGATTCGGTCTATACGATTGCTTGACCTTCCAATGAAAGTCTGATCCGCGAGTACGAAATGGTGCCTGACCCAAGCATCAACAAGAGTTCTAAATCCTCATGATTTATTTTGTAGAGATTCATTTGTAACAATTCTTTGTAACAATTCTTTGTAAAGATTATCAATGAAATTCCGAGTTAACTGTAATTCTGAAAATCGAGTGGTCTGATCTGATTCATTGCTCTAGGAATTTCACCGAGTCTTCTTTAACTTGATTCTTTTTTTGCCGATTATCTTATTAAACCGGCTATTGAAATTTATGCCGAGTATCTTATTAAACTGACTGTTGCAATTTTTATGCAAAGTATCTTATTAAACTGGCTATATCAATTTTTATGTCAAGTATCTTATTAAACTGACTATTTTTGATGTTCGGGTAACTCCACCAAGTATCTTATTAAACTTGTTTCGTTACCCGAATAATTTTTAACACCAAATATCTTATTAAATTGGCTAATATTATTAACCGAGTCATCTTAAAATAGGCAAGTAGATTTATACTTATGTTTCATACTCGGTTGCTACCTGAACATTACATCAAGGCTCACCGTGATCATATGTTCGAGTCCTTACACATTACTGATGACGTCTCCTCAATTTTTACGTGAAAGGGTTTGTCGAATCTTTAAGCTTTTCCAACCGCTTAACACAGCTACGCATTTCACCGAAATGTTTTCCGATAGCGTCCCGAGCCTTTCTCTAGAATCTTGTGCATCAAGTTTGCATTTTTACTAAGGTCAATTGACCTTGCTCGACTGACATGCTCCTTCAAGCTTCTCTGCCCATTCGGGAATCAATGGTCCCAAGTATTCTATTTGCATGTTCTTATTATCATGCTTGTCTTCCATATGTTCTTATTATCATATGTTTTATTTTTTGAAAATCCCGAGTTTGTTTTTTATTTATAACTGTAAAATCAATAAAGATTTAAGTTCCAAGGCTTAATATGACCTAACTAAAATTGTCCTGACTAGAAAAGAAAAACAGAAAACAATTTAAGTATAGAAAATTTTTAGATATTGGGCGTTGCATGGTCGGGGTAAGACCCCTCCATTGGGTCGTGCAATCCAATATGCTCAATGGCCAGTTATTCCTTCAATTTTGTACGGGCCTTCCCACTTATCAGCCAGGGAACTTGCAACTTTATTTTTTGTATTCAATGACACCTTCCTGAGTACCAGGTCTCCTAGTTGAAATTTCCTGACCCGAACATGAGAGTTGTAGTGGCGAGCTACTCTTTGCTGATATGCCATATTTCGTATTTGGGACTTATCCATTTTCTCTTCTAGCTCATCTCGACTTTGTAATATCATATCAACATTCTGTTCTTCATCATATAGCCTGACTCGGGGTGATGCATATGACGTTTCTATGGGGATAACAGCTTCTGTTCCAAACGCTAAAGTGAATAGAGTCTCTCCTGTTGAAGTTCTTGCTGTCGTCCGACATGCCCATAATACTTCGGGTAGCTTTTCAACCCAGCTTCCTTTCTTGGCATCTAGCTTTGCTTTGATTGTGTACTTGATGATTTTGTTCACTGCTTCAACCTGCCCATTTGTTTGAGGGTGGGCAGGTGTGGCATAGTAATTGGCAATCCGGTACTCTTTACACAGCTGTCTGAATTTCAGGTTATCGAACTGGGTGCCGTTGTCCGTCATTATAGTGTTTGGGACTCCAAACCTATAAATTATATTCTTTTTCATGAAATTTCATGGTATTTGCTTCTGTGATATGCACCAATGCTTCAGCTTCTGCCCACTTCGTGAAATAGTCAACGGGTACTATAGCATGTTTTGCTCCACCTCCTGTCCCACCTGGCATTGAGCCGATTAAATCCAAACCCCACATGGCAAATGGCCATGGGGATATGGGGTTTCTGAGTTGTTCAGGGGGTTGTCGGATATCATTATCAATCCTTTGACAAGTATTGCAACTCTCTGAACATCGTTGTTCATATGAAAATAAAGTAGACCAATAATAAACTTGCCTGAGTACCTTGTGTGCTAAACTTTTACCCCCAGTATGGTTTCCGCAAACTCCCCCATGGATTTCCTGTAATATCCGACACGCATCTTCCTATGACACACATATTCGAGGTGTTCGGGAAAACCCCCTTCTGTATAGTTCTCCTCCGAACAATGTGTACTTTGCTGATCGATACCTGATACGTTTTGCTTGTAGGGGCTCTTTCGGGAGCATGCCTTCTTCCAGATACCTTCTCAGCTGGGTCATCAACCTTCGACGGTGTTTATATTTATGAAATTTCAAAGTTTTTTGGCTCATTCGTGCTCGGTTTGAGGAGATGTGCAACAAGAATAGATTTTGACCTGATTGAGGTTATTGATGATGCTAGTTTGGACAAAGTGTCTGCCTTTTCATTCTCCTCCCTGAGGATCTGTGCAATCCTGTATTCTTTGAATTTCTAGAGGAGCTGTCTTGCAATATCACGATAAGCTATCATGCCTTCATCCCTAGCTTGGTATTCGTCCAGGACTTGGTTGACAACTACCTTTGAATCGCTAAATATCCCGACTTCATCGTCCCCGAGAGCTATGCAGAATTTGAGTCGAGCTAGTAACACCTCGTACTCGGCTTGATTATTGATTGCTTTAAAGTCAAACCTCATGGCGCATTCGACATCGTCTCCTTATGGAGTGCATGCTACGATTCCTGCCCCGCTGCCGTGAGTGTTTGAAGAGCTATTAACATATAATTTCCATGGGAAATTTTTACCCAACATTTTTTTTGCTTCCAGATTTGGTTCTGTGAACTCTGCTATAAAATCTGCCACTGCTTGTCCCTTGAGAGATATCTTGGGGACGTATTGAATATCAAGTTCACTTAGCTCGATTTCCCATTTGGTTAGTCTTCCTGAAATCTCTGGCTTTTGTAAAATTTGTTTCAATGGACAGTCGGTCAGAACCTGGATTGTAAGAGCATAAAAGTATGGCCTTAGCTTCCTTGCCGCTGAAACCAATGCTAGGGCCATTTTTCCTACCTGTGAATACCTGGTCTCAGCTGGTAAAAGTGCCTTGCTGGTATAATACATTGGCTTCTATACTCCATCTTCTGCTCTGACTAGTACTGAGCTTACTGCTAGTTTTGTAATTGATAAGTATAAATGGAGTATCTCTCCCATTTGTGGTTTCGAAAGGATGGGAGCCTGCTCCAGATACTCTTTGATTTTTAAGAAAGCCTTCTCGCACTCTTTATTCCATTCGAGTCATTTTCTTTTTTTGATTACTCTGAAAAAGGGTGCGCATCTGTCCGTTGCCTTTGAGATGAATCTTCCTAAGGAAGCTAAACATCCTGTTAAGCGCTGTACTTCTTTTAATGTCCTTGGTGAGGACATTCTCTGCAGGGTTTGGATCTTTTCAGGATTGACTTCGATTTCCCTTTGGTGAACTTGAAAACCCAGGAACCTTCTTGAAGGAACTTCGAATAAACACTTGTTCGGATTCAGCTTCATTTGGTATCTCCTCAAAACATCAAATGTCTCTCGCAGGTCTGAGGTATGCTTGTCTTCCGAGATGCTCTTGATCAACATGTCATCAATGTACACTTCCATGTTCCTTCCCATTTGCCGTGTGAAGATTCTGTTGACCTGCCTTTGATATGTTGCCCCTGTATTTTTTAATCTGAAGGGCATTACTGTGTAACAGTACAAGCCCTGATCAGTTGTGAATGCTGTTTTTTCTTCTTCAGCCTTGTTCATCCGGATTTGGTTATATCCCGAGTAGACGTCCATGAAACTGAGCAATTCGTGGCCTGATGTAGCGTTCACCAACTGATCTATCATCGGAAGTGGAAAACTGTCTTTTGGGCATGCTTTGTTCAAATCTGTGAAATCTACGCACATTCTCCATTGTCCATTTTTCTTTTGGATGAGGACTACATTAGCTACCCATTGAGGGTAGTTGATGTCTCTAATCGACCCTACGACGAGTAGCTTTTCTACTTCCAGTTTGATTGCCTGACTTCTCTCGAGATTGAATTACCTTCTCTTTTGTATCACTGGTTTTGCATTCGGGTCTACCGAGAGATGATGAGATATTATTTGGGCGTCTATCTCGACCATGTCTTAATGACTCAAGGCGAACACATCCTTGTATTCTTTAAGCAAATCAGTGAGGCTTTGTTTGACTTTTCCTTCTAGGTTGGCCTCGATCTTGATCTTCTTATTCGGTTCATCTTTTTTCAAGATAATTTCTTCGACTGGTTCATTTTTGGATTCATTCGACTCCTCCTTTGTATCAAATTCGAATGACAATGACTCTTTGTTCTGACTCGGCTGTGTTATAGTGCATACCTGTTCATCATTTTTGTCTTTGTATACTGACATGTTAGCTCTTCGGGGCCATCTCTTGGGATCCCTTGACTACACTGACCCCCTGTTCGGTTGGAAACTTGATCATCAATGCATAAGTGGCTATTACGACCTTAGTTTTATTTAAGAATGACCAACCCAACAATGCATTATACGGCCTATTGTCTAAGTCTACCACCACGAAGTCGAGCAATACAGTTCTCTGACAATGTGCCACTCCAATCTTTATGGGTAGCTTTACCGTCCCGAGTGACCTGACCTCAATAAGTATGGAAAGGCTGTAGATCTTTTCGGTCCAACCTGAGTTGATCGTAGACGGCTATATTGAGAATGTCTGTCGAACTTCCATTATCTATCAAGATTCTCCTGACTTCCCGGTGACCAATCCTGGCACTTATGACCAGGGAGTCATTTGGCCGAACATCGACCCCATGTGAGTATGCTTATATGAATATTATTGGGTCACATCCTTCCTTTACCCTTTTCGGGTCTGGCTCGAACGAGTTCACGTCAAAGTTATATCTTGCCTCTACTGCTTCTTTGATTTCCTGCGTTCACTCTCGGTTACTTCTCCCAGTGGATGGTCCTCCAAAGATTGTTTGTATTACTTCATATTCCTCTGGACTGGCTCTTTGATTTCGACTAGAGCTGTGATTGGCCCTGATCTCTTTCTTTGTTTCTGACTTCTCATCCTTTTTCAAGATTACATCCTGAAGATGTCTCTCCCGAATGAGGGTTTCTATATAATCTCTGAGCTGGTAACATTTGGAAGTCTCATGACCGGTTTCCTTATGGAATCTACAGTATTTGGTTGTATCTCACCGAGCAAACTGAGACTGTCGGTGGAGCTCTTTCACTAGATTTTTCTCTTCCAGTATGACTAGAATTTCCTCATGTTTTTTCCTAAGTGGGGTGTAGTTGGCGTATCTGCCTCAGAATTTCTTCGTGGTCTGTTAGGTATTACGTCTGTTTCCCCCGTCCTTGCTTTTTTCTTTGCTGTTTCCTTTCCGTTTTCCTTTTTGGTTCCGCACCTTGGACTCAGCGTCTTTTTCTGGTTTTCCTCCATGCATATAGCATCCTCCTGTGGCTAATTCTTCTTCTTCGGCTAGTGCATATCCTCCCGCCTTGTCCATCATATTTGAATATCTGAATATCTGGTTAGATGGGCTCTTCTTAAGTCGAAAGATAGCCGTCCATTTTGTAGATTGTTGATGAATGCAACAATTATCGTTTCGTTGTTTGCACTGCCAATTTCTGATACTGCTTGACCGAACCTCCCCAGGTATTTCTTTAACGACTCATCTTTTCCTTGTTTTATCTAAGAAAGGTAAGCCACTGATTTTTTACTGTGAACGTTGCTTGGAAATTGCCTAGAAAAACTCATGCTTAGTTCACTGAGGCTTCCGATGCTCGCTGGGGGCAACCTCCAGAACCATCTTGAGTCTGTGTCTCCTAGAGTTTGTGGAAAGTTGAGGTATAGTAAGGGATCGCTATGGGCATACTGGGCCATAGCACTTCTATAGCGTCTGACGTGTTCTTTAGGGTCTGTATCCTTCTTGAACTGCTCCACGTGTGGCATCCTGAACCTTTATGGGAACGAAGACCATAAGATTTTCCTAGTGAATGGATTGTCAGAATCTTTGTCAGATAAATCATTGTACCCATAACGTCTGACCAGTGCGTCCATTTGACGCCTATTGTTTTCGACTTCTCGAGTTAGGCTCTGAATTACGACATCTCTGTCTCCCACCAGACTTCCATGATGGTTGAACTACTGGGTGATTGTCATTCATCTTTCTGGCTCTTCACTTTGATACCGAGTTTCACGGGTTGATTCTTACAGGCGTATGGTTCCGTGATGACGCTTGCGATGGTGCTGATCGCTATCTTTCGATGACAATCGATCCCTGTGCCTGTCATGTTTGCGGTGTCTTGCAGGGGCTGTCTGATCATGGTTTTGCTTCTGGCGTGGTCGTTTCTCTTCCGGTGTTTCATGTCCAGCCTGATTAATTGGAGCAGAATTCCTTTCATCTTCTGATGCATTTAGTTCTGGCCCCACTACAACCGAACGAAGCCTTACAGGTGGGAGGTTAGGAGGTTAAGCTTCTTCTGCATCCAGTAGATCAACTCCTTCCTTTGCTGTGTTTGCCACCAACTGTTGCAGTGCCTCTGGAAAGCGTTGTGTCAGGTCTTCGCTAGTCGGAGGAACTTCCTGGATCTCTTCCAGGGATGTTGGTTGGTTCTCTATGGTTGCAGTGAGATCTCGCAAACTACTGCCGACATGGACGTTATCTGGAGATTTTTGGACATCCTCAGGAATGGTTCTGCTTCTGCTTCCCGCCATTACCTTTAATTAAATCGGAGGTTCGACCCCTCATTCTAGCGCCAATTGTTGACGTCAATTTCTGGATGTATTGAGAAAGTCAACAAGAATTGGATTTTAGCTGTGATTTCAAAGAGAGAGAGAAGGAGAAAGAAATCGGACGCAAGTTGTACGTGGTAAAACTCCGATGATCCGAGAAACGTCCACGGGTGGCTGAATAATCAACCAAGCCAAAATCCACTATTGAAAAGATTTACAATTCTCGATCTCTCTTTTTCTCTCTGTATTTTTCTATATTTTCGTGTGTATTTTGTGATGAGATTATGGGTCTAATTATATGTTCATAGAACCCGAATCCTCTTTGTACAAGTAATAAAAGATCTTTGTATTTAACTATGATTGGTTACTTGTTTGAAGTAGTTTGTCTTATTTCCTATTTCGAAGACTTGTATTGAGATCGAATGAGACTCAAGTGATTCAGTCCAGTTAGGACTTATTTCCTTATAAGAGTGTAGTCTTTTTGAAGAAATAAAATTGTTGTCTGATTTAGAACCCTTTATGTTTGGTATTCTACTCTTCTTGGAATTTCTCTTTCGCGTATTTTAACGACTTGACTCGTGTGAGCTACGCGCTGGGGTTTTTATTCGGTTTTCTTTATGTTTGTCCCGAGTAAAACATGATGTTAGCTGGTCCCGAATGACGTCATCTGATCCCGAGTAGAAAATGTTATCAACTAGCCCCGAGCATCTTTAACTGACCCCGAGTAGTATATGACGTTAGTTGGTCCCGAGTAGGTTTTGTTCAATACTTGTTTACTCGGGTTTCTTTTTTTTGGTGATGTCTTGTAGGATATTTTCTGATTGCCTATTCGGATGTCCATCTGGTAATTTTATCATCTTTGTCAATGACGTGTACGTCTGATAAAATTTATGTACGACACTATATATATATAATATATTTTATTATAGAATATTAATATATAATATAGTTTATATATATATTATAATATATAATATAATATATAACAGTAATATAGTAAATCAATATATAATTATAATATTATAATATATAAAATAATATATAATATTTTATAATATTTAAATATTATATAATATTAGATATATATATATATATATAAAATATCAAATATTACATATTTATATAGGATATAATGTGATATATTATGTATTATTATATATAAATATATAATATAAAAAATATAATAATATTTCATATATAAAAAATATAATAATTTTTAATATATAAAATAATATATATATATAAAATATAATATATGTAATAATATTTAATATATTATATCATTATACTTGTCGTATGTGAATTTTACCAAGCATACACGTCATTGACAGGAAGGAGAAAATAGTCAGGTGGACGCCCAATTGGGCACTTAGTAAATATCCTACCAGGCATCATTAAAGAGAAGAAAAGCCCGAGTAAGTATATATAGAATGAAACCTACTCGAGATCAGTTAACAACACTCGGGACTGGTTGAACAACGCTTCCACTCGGGCTCAAACGGCGCTACTCGGGACCATCGGGTATTACTCTTACTCGGGAATAAATATGACTCGAGTAAGAACTTGGTGCTTATTTTATACGGATTAAGTCATTAATACGCGAAGATATCTATCAGGAAGGAATCCCGAATAAAATGGAACATTAAGTTAGAAGAGTCCCCAATCATGAAATAACTTGATTTCCTTTCGAAGACTACATTCTTATAAGGAAACAAGTCCAAATTGAACTACACTACTAGAATCCCACTCGATTTCCATAAGAGACTCCGAAACAAGAAAGAAGACAAATCAACCTCAAGCAAGTAACCGAATCACAATTAAATACAAAGATCTTGTATTACTTGTACAAAGCAGATTAAGGTTCTATAAGCATATAAATAGACCCATAATCCGGCTCCAAAAGATATAGGCAATATAGCATACACAACAAGCAATCATAACAAATACGGAGAGAAAAAAAAGAGATCGAGAGCTTGTAAACATCATATCTTCATAGTGGATTTTGGCTTGGTTGATCCTTCAACCACCCGTGGATGTTTCTCCGGTCATCGGAGTTTTACCACGTAAAACTTTTGTCTTCATTATTATCTCTGAATCTCTTTTTCTTTGAATTAATATCCGAAATCCAATCCTTGTTGGCTTTTCTGACGTAATCCAGAAATCAACGTCAACAATACTATATACAATTATATTTTTATTATATACTATATATATATATATTATAATTATTTATTTATAATTTAAGAGTTTAGTTTTGATTAATTCATTTTTTTGATAAGTTTTTTTGAATTATTTTTTGATGTGTTACTTTTATTTAATTTAAAAATTGCAATACAAAAATTTTATTGGTTAATTATTTAATCAATTTATTTATAGTTTTAATAATATTAAATAAAATACTAAAATTGATATTTCAATTTTTGATAGTTTTCGGTTAACCTACCTGACGCGTTTTTTCCGTTTTCATTTTCAAAATACAGCTTTCAATATTTACTACCAGACGCGTTTTTAGAATTAAAAAATGAAGCCAAAAATACTGTTTTCATTTTCATTTTTAATTTCGAAAAACAGAAACTGAAAAACGCTTACAGGACGGACCCTTAGTTTTCTAGAAAATCAAAGTCAACAGTTTTCATCAACAATCTACATTCAACAAATCCTAGCAACTCAAATCGGTTTTTTCCTTTCAAAATCAGTTTTGAATTTTGATTCCATTCACTATAAATAAAACCCTCAAAATTCAGTCAGTTTTTAATTTTGATTCGATGCTTAAGAAATCAAACCCAGATCTGGGTTCACCATCTTCTTGTGAAATGGGTCATATTTTTGAAAAAAACTATAGGAACCATGTTTTTTTTTTCCATAGACGGTCTCAGAAATGGGTGCACATATGGTGTTTGTGAAAAAGCCGAAGAGAGTATACAATTAGGCACGAAATTGTTCTTCACTCCACATTTTGGGTTCTCTGGAGACGAATCGTCCAGTGCCATTTTTTGTGTTCGAGAGATTAAGAATGATCTGAACAAGATATGAGTTTATTTTGGTAAATTTAGTGAAAGACAAAGGATAAAATATGAAGTTTGATAAAAATTTATTAATGATTTTACTGTAGCATGTTTTTAAATTTAGTTTCCCAAAACCTAATTTTCAAAAGCTACAAATATAACTTCTCAAAAATTCAGTTGGAAAAAGGTAAAATGGTTAAAAACACTTCCATGTAATTTTTACAAAACACATTATCATTACTCCATAATCACTTTTAACTTCAAACTGAAACTCAGTCTCATATCAAAAGGGTTTCATACTTTCATTATCAGACACTAAGTCACCATCAACCGGTCTTCAATCAACCTTGACGAAGAAATCATTCCAATTGTCAGCCAGACCTTAATCCCTCTACAGTATGACCAACTAGGGCCTTACTAGTTACGTCTCACTCGTTACTACCTTCTGTTTGACCACTTACGAGTGACCTACGGTTTGACCAATACTCTCACGTTATTTATTGTCTTTCTCCGATCTACTTATTTATCACTTTGCCAACTTTAGCGTCAGAGTCTGGTGTCCCAAGTGCTCTACATTCACTACTTCTAGCTTTACAAGTGTCCGTTCTAATCAATTGTAGATATGACTGTTTACAAGTTACTTTACTTTCATTGATTTATAGTTCTATGAATACGAACATCCACTCATTAAAATAAATATTTTAATAACCTGTAACTTTTGATTACCAACCATTTTATTCCAAAACTACCATTATATCATATGGATTACTTTGTTAATTTTTATTATTTAAACACACACAAATGAGTGTATGTGACACAACTTTCATAAAAACCCACCAAACAGGATGGTGACAATTAATTATGATTGATCTGTCTTGAGGGTTCGATGCCACGAGATTTGTCCTATAATTTATTTTACGAAAATAGAATTGTACTTGTAATAATAATTTTAAAAAGAGCTAATTCCGGTGTTGGTGGTTCTAGCGGGTCTAGGCTTCAAAGTTCAATGTCTTGGTGGAAGTCGTTGTGGAGAATTGACGTCCCTCACAAGATCAAGATCTTCCTTTGGAAAGCCTGTCACCGTTGGCTCCCTACCACAGTTAATCTTGCTTAAAGGGGAGTCCCTGTAGATGTTACATGTGGTGTTTTTTAGTCCATCTAATTCATCAGAAGGCTCACTTATCGAGCCCATTCTGAAGCCCAATGATGAGAAGGGGTTGAAGCTAGAAGAAGCCCAAATACAATGCTCCCAACATTGATCATCACACTTACTCAAACGATGCGTTTTAGCTGATCAGATAACAACTTGATAATGATGAGTCAGTATTCTCTTGGTGCTGTGGCATTAGATGGTTGGTTACACTCGGTCGAACTGGACACTTATTAGATAAGGGTAGATAATGTGAAGCGGTAGAGAGAGAAATCACTTTTTGATTTCTAGGGTTTTGTTACATATTCTCAGATAGATTTTCTCTTTGTATTGTTCTTGGTGTTCTTGATATTCATCTTGAATATCAGACTTCTCTACTTTGAATTTGAGATTGTAAAGAGAAAAAAAGAGATCTGTGTGGTGTGATTCTGTTGACATAAACATTGAGTGATTCTGGGTGTGTGATCTGAGACTTAGTTTGTGTAATTAGGCCTTAATTGGTTGAGTGTTGTAGCTTGGGTTTCTGGGCTCCTTTTGAGGGTTAATTAGGCTGAATCCTGTGTAGCTTTTGGCTTGTAATAAGCATTCATATAGTGGAGTGAGTCTCTCGATCAGGCTCAACGTGGATGTAGGCCTATTTGTGGCAGAACCACGATAAAATCTACTTGTTCTCTCTTCATTATTTGTTCTTTTTCAATTGTTTTATTTCTATGTTATATCTGTCTATTGCTTTTGGTACTATCTTGTTGCTGTTATTTTTGTATAGTGAATCTTACAGGAATAACAGTAAGTAGAAGAAGAGAGTTTAGATCAAGTTGTTGATCTAAATTCACAACAGTGGTATCAGAGCGGGGGTTTGATCGGTACCAAAGGCGGACGACGAGGATCAGAACCCTCAAGTTACAGAGCCTTCAACTCCTGAAGACTCGGCTGGAGAAAAAGAGGTAAGCAGTGAAACTGCTAGCAAGCAGAGAGGTAAAACATTCTGACTTTGGTAATTTCAATAATTTCTTTAATAGTGGCTAGAACATGAAGTTTGAATAGACAAATTTGATGGCACTGGAGATTTTGGCATATGGAGAAGAAAGGTGAAAGCCTTCCTCTCCTAGTAGAAAATCCTCAAGGCAATTGAAGGCTCTGATAAATTGCCTGAATCATTGAGTAAAGAACATAAAGATGACATGTTAGAAATGGCCCTAGTGTTGGGGTGGTTTATGTCCTAAAGATGTAATTTGTAAATGGATTTATGAAATAAATAAAAAGAAAAGTCCAATTCATTCTTGTTGTGTTGTTTATTTTATAACATGTGCATATTCAACATTCAAGATTGCCGGATGTAATCTCGAATTATGTATATGAGTGTCATATACATATGGATATAGTAAGAGACGTGCAATCTAAAGAGTCCATAGTAGCAAATAAAGTTGGGTACTTTATTATTTGTGGTTAATCTATAGCTACGGTCCATTCCGTAATGTACGATGATTCTATCCTGAATCATTCATATGAGATATGGGAATGGAGGCACATTGTATGATGTGATCATATAGGACTGAGTCATGATCTATATGAATCTCTCACTAAGATCCGTTTACAGATGAGATTCATATATATCAACTAATGATGACTATATATGGGTGATCTTAATCCTGAGTGTCTTATCGACTCCTTCAGGTTAGATCGTGGTCTTTGGTATACCATGGGTGAGGTCGGATGCCGTTCTAGATCAATACGCTTCGTATGTTGGGATTGCGGTTTGGCTTGTGGTTGAGAAGGTTTGTACACGATAGTGGAATCCACTCCTTATTGTGAGAAGTAGATGGTAGTTTCCTTAAGGGTTGATTCGGGGCTTGGACAATATGAGTGCTCTTCTAATTCCGTAAGGAAATATGATTTATTGTCCATTAGAGAATCAATGGTACTTAAAGGATATATGTAATTAGAGAGTTATAACGGATATTATGACCTAACTCTAATTATGAACTACTGTGAAGGATCACACCATATGTAATAGCTATATCGATGGACACCGAGTTGTATCGGTCTGTGTAAAAGTATCTGCAATTGAGAGAGTGCAACTTTGGGTTTTTAGTGGAATAACACTGGAGTTAATAATCAAGAAATATTAATTGAAGAGTTTAATTAATGATTCCGAAGATTATTAGAGCTCAAAATACTGTGGGTCCATTAGGTCCCCTTGCTAGCCCGATCAATTTAGGTAACAAGGGTCACAGATAATTAATTGGATTGTCTAATTAATTGTGTTACGAAAGTGACACGTATTTATTCGAGAATTAATTACATAATGAGATTATTTAATTAATGAATAATGGTGATTGAATAAATTAAATAATATGATTATTATGTTATTAATCTCTAAATGGAGGGTGTATGTTGATATTTGTTTTTTGAATAAAATAACATAATGTGATTATTTTATTTTTTAAATTTAAATAGTTTGAATTAAAAAATAAAATCAAATAAAAGATATAAGATATTTTTTAATTTGAAAGTTTCTAAAAATCAAATTATATTTGATCAGTTTTTAAAAAAAATTATATATATATATATATATTATTATTTTTAAAAAACCCAATTAAAAAGATTTGATTTGATTCGAAAAGTTTTTGATATTTAAAAAATAAAGATATGTTATTGACATATGTGTTTTAAAAGCAACACAACTTTGATGCAATCAATTGAACGTGTGTTGATAAAGTGAAAAATACATATATCAATGCATAAGCAGAGGCTTTTGGTTTTAATATGTGTGTGAGATCATCAATACAAGATCTGTTAAAAAGTTTTGCATGAGATACAATTCATTGTGTGCATGAGATCATCAATACACATATCAATTTATATGTTTTGCATGAGATGTAATTTCATGCGTGCGTGGATCAATACACCAAAAAAAGAGAAAAGTGTGTAAGTGTTGTATACTGATATCAAAGAAAAGTTTCTTCTTCTTCTTCTCTCTTCTACATCCTCCATTCTAGTTCCTGAGTTCGTGACACGTCCACATACAGTTAACAGTCTCGGGATATAGCGAGGAAGATCAGTGGTACAGACCAAGAGTATATCATAAAGTGAAGGAGCTTCCAAACGTTGGTAAGGTTCTTAATCTTCTTCTTGATATTGATTTCAATTTCCTATATATATATACACATATATTTTACTATTGTAATAATTTTGTATATATTAGTTCCAAAAATAATTACGATCCCAAGTTCACTGGTTACAGATCAATTATGATATGTATAATTTTTTTAAAAAAACCTACTTTCGTTGTGTGATCGGTGAACGGGGTTCCAACACCTAGGAACTATAACCTTGAATTTGTATGATAAAGTTCTTAGGGAAGTTAACGATGAAACTACTGCCTCTGACATGTGGAAGAAATTAGAAAGTCAATATCTCATTAAGTCTCTTGTTGTGCTTAAATTTATACATGATTATCATGCCATTCTTACTTAGTGTTATACTTGTTTCTTGTATTTTTAGTGTCATTTACTTGCATATTTGTGGCACAGATTGAAAAAATCAGTCATTGGAGATTTGTGGCAAAAAGAGAAAAGAATTGGAGATTTATACGTAAACCAGAAACAGGGGACAAACTACTCAGAGCACTGAATTTGGTTTCAATGGAAAACCGACTTTTTGGAGAAGTTTTTAAGCAAGACCAATTGGATAATGAAGCTAAGACCTTGAAGAGGCTTGTACAATTATTTCATATGTTTTACAGTAGCCAAAAAACCCGATTTTGATGATCAAGTCTGCCAAGTTTGTTAAAATCGTCATTTTATGCACCTGAAGGAAATAGGAAGTTTGAAGGCTTTACCGATTTTTGGCTATGAAGAATCTTGCATATTTAGAAAGATAAGAGAAAAAGCTTCAGTTTTCATATTTTTCCAGATTTTTCTAGAACTCGGATCGTAATCAAAAGAGGCAATCAAGTATGATTCATGTTCCTTGTCAGAGAAGGATTGAGAGCCAAGACTTTCCTAATTTCTTTAATTTCCATCGTGAAGGATTTCAGACGAAATTGGATATTTTCCTCTTTATTTTAGGACTACATATAGACCTAACGAAGAGATATATAAGGAAAAAACCAGAGAGAGCAAAGGAGATCATTTTTAGAGAGAATAAAACAGGAGAGCTCTTGTGCAATTTTAGGAGGAACTTAATTCTCTATCATCATTTCAGGGTTGTGTTTATGAGTATTGTTATGGATTCTTTTAGTATTGCTATGAACTAATTTTCTTTGCTAGGGCTACAATGTAGCCTAGCTGTGAAGACTCAATTTCTTTGATTAATGTTATTTACGATTGTTATTCCATGTTGAGTGTTATTACTATGCTTAATGCTTTCAAATGTATGGTCAATGTTTGATTTATTTGATGATCATATTAAGACTGAGAGGTGATGTATGATGTTTGCTTCTTGTAATGGATGCCATGAAGTACATGGGGGACAAAGATGTATTAACAAGATTCATGCAATTTTCGTATAGGTTACCAATAATCGTAATGAGTTCTTGTATATTACAACTCACATAGAGATATAATGGGTTGATATATGAGAATACTTTTGGTGTTACTCGAGAGAGAATATCAAATGAATTTAGGTTTACCAACTGTCAACATGGGTGATAATTTTAGTATCATGTTAAGGAATTGTTTGAGATTAGCTATGGTGAAATCGAATGCTCTAGTGCTTAATCACTTGGATTTTCTCTTTGTTTAGTTGAATTTGTTTTCTTTTACTTCTCAGTCTAATCTCATTAATCAATTTTTTTTTCAAATAAAATTTAGAAATAATTAACTTCGTTACTTAATAGGTTAAATAGTCCTCATTGGAACGATACTCTGCTTATCACTGTATTATTTGATCGATTCATACGCTTGCGAAATTGGCAACATCTCTCACTAATAAAATTTATCTTAAGGAAAGGCTTTTCAGTTTTAAAATGGACCCCAACAAGAATCTTGGTCAGAATCTTGGTCAGAATCTTGATGAATTCAAGAAAATGACAATAGAACTCGTTAATGCTTGGGGTGATAAAAAACGAGTGATGAGAATGAAGCAATCATTCTCCTCAACTCTCTGTCTGATTCCTTGAAGGATGTAAAGACTGTTATTAAATATGGTAGAACTTCCTTGTCTCTGGAAGAGTGTATCTCTGCTCTTAAGTCCAAGGACCTAGAGGTTAAGATAGAGAAAAAAGGATACTGGTGAAAACCGGTTTGTTTGGGGTAGACAGCTTGTGAGAAATGGTAATAATAATAACAAGGGCAACGGTAGAAGTAAGACTCCTAATAGTAATAGGTCTTAGTCTAAGAACATAAATAATACTACAAAGTGTTACTTATGTGGTAAAGAGGGTCATATTAGAAAATATTGCTATGAGTTTAAGAAAAAGAACCAAGAAAAGACCCAAAATGACGGTGATGCAACTGTGGCATCTAAATCATTTGAACCTTGTGAAGTCTTAACAATTACAACTGAGTGTATAAAATATGAATGGATTTTTGATTCAGGTTGTTCATTTCACATGAAACATAGGAAAGACTGGCTTACAGAGTTCAAAGAACTTTGTGGTAACAGTGTGCTGATGGGTAATAATCAGCAGTGTCAAGTAGAAGGTATAGAATCTGTGGCTGTTAGGATTAAGAATGTTAGATATGTGCCAAATCTGAAAAGAAATATGATTTCTTTAGGTGTATTAGATGAGGATGGTTATTGTTACAAGGCTGAGAGAAGGGTCTTAAAGGTGTCAAAGGGTTCGCTAGTCATTTTGAAAGAAGATAAGAGAAATGGTCTCTATGTCCTAAAAGGTAAAACTGTTATTGCTGATACTGCTATTGTAGCAACTAAAATCAATAACACTGCATCCTTATGGCATATGAGACTTGGTCATAAGAGTGAAAGAGACCTAAATGAATTAAGTAAATAGAATTTACTTAGTGGGGATACAATTAACAATCTGGAATTCTGTGAAAATTGTGCGTTAGGAAATCATCATGGGCAAAGTTTTTAGTACAACTCAACATAACTTTAAAGAGATCATTCGATATTGAAACAAATATTATGGTGTGTAATATATTAATCTAGAGGGGGGGGGGGGGGGGACTGAATAGATTTTAAATAAATTTACCAAATTTTCTTTAAAGGTCAAGATTACGAAAATGCCCCTAGCTAATTTCAACAAAATCACACGTGTAAAGATTGTGGAAATATTAAAGACACTTGAGGTATACGTGGAAACCCTCCAAATGGGAAAAAACATGGGCTGATGAGTGCGCCACACTAGAACCTCGAATCCACTAAGGGCAAGAGATTTACAACCTAATCCCGGTTTAAATTCATCACCACTACCTAATCCCGATATAAGTGAACCTAGTCCATCTTGCTTGCGATTTAAGCCACCTACTCCCGGAAGCAACACAAGTCTTCTTAATGAAGAGATAAAATGTCCTAAGTGAATATATGATGATATTCAATGAACAAATAAGACTAGGAAACCCTATATGCTTATCTAGGATAATGAGATGACAATTAATGCAATCATAGATATCAAAAGCTAAATGACACGTTCAAGAAGCTTAGCTAAACATAGATCAAACAATCCTATGAAGCTATCACAATACAACACTCAATCATGGCATCACAACAATCTCTAATTTGTATCTAAAAATATTCCAAGAGCATACAAATAATTAAAGAGATGATTTAGCAAGTAAAACACTTAACTTGTAAGAAGATAGTGAAGAACTTACCAAACAAGATGTGATGAAGTAACTCTATCCATTGATGCACTCTAAATGAACTTAGATGATGCAAGATGAAGTTTTGATGCACATGGAAAAGCTTTGAGTGATTAAAAATGAGTTATTGGAAGAGTTTTTCCTTTGAAATGTGTTCTAAGGAAAATATGTGATATTCTGAACTCATACACGACCTTAAAGCACTGAGTTATATATATATAAGATCCAAAAAAAGTGAGGTCGTTTTGGAAAAATTGTTCCAGCTTCCTCTGTGTGCGCTGGACGAGTAACGCACCACCAGCACACAACCTATTTTTACAATAGGCGCTGGATGAGTGGCACATCACAGTGGCGTAACACATGCGCAAATCCTCTGGAATGTTTGCGCTGGTGAGGTACGCTGGACGACTAGTGCACCACCAGCGAACACCTACGTTTTTTCAACTGTGCACGGGTGCAATGGCGCAACTTAGTGGCGCATGACTAGCGGCGTTCCATTGGAATGTTGCACTGGTGAGGTGCGCTGGTCGAGTAGCGTACCACCAGAGCAAAGCCTATTTTCAACACTCAAACATACAATTTCAACAAGTTCAAAAGTGATGAAAAATACATCCTATTCTAATCCCAAACATGACATAAAACATTTAATTACAAGATGCAAATAAATCAATAAGAGTCATCAAAATGCACACAAGAAAACACTCAACATATAAGAATTAAAGTTATGCATGAATTTGTGAGTGTGTGCAACTATCTCTTCAAAGTAAGTAAGCACAAGAATTTTACCTTCGGTGCTTCTCCTCTTGAGGTCTTGAGAGCCTAAGCTACCCTTACATAATACCCCAAAAATGTGAGTTGTTCACGAAATAAGCCAATCAACAAATGAGGACTTTACAATCTCCCCCTTTGGCTATTTTTTGATAAAATCACCACTCACATTGATCCTCACAAAACAAAATAAAACACAGGGAAGATATTCTACATTACAAAGAGATAAACATAAAAAAACTTCAAATCTTCAATCTCTTGTAGAACTATCAACCCTACACACAAAGCAAGCACAAATACACTATCCAACCAAGTGCATGTGAGATGATCAAGTGAATATAACACAAAATCAATTGCATTCAATAATATGAGTATGACATCGTGAAATGCTCATGCAATGCTCCCCCTCAACGGGTTACTCCCCCTACATGTAATCTTCTCCTCAAACAAGTACTACTCCCTTTAAAGCCAACACATGATACTTTCTTAACACCACAATGTTAGGTCAATGCTACTCCCCCTTTTTGTCATGATTAGGCAAAGGAGAAGTCCCCGACCGGGTCACTCAAGGCAAAGAAAGCTAAGAGCATACAAGATTGATGCATAATTATATAAGCCACATTTATGCAACTCTATTAATAGGAGAGAAACAATGAGATTTATTTGAAAGAAAATGTGTGAATAAAAAATGCTTTGCATACAAGACATGTTGCATTCAAGTCCAAAAACAATGGTATTTGACAAAGCAAATGACAAAGGTTTCCGATATAATTCAAACCAATTTCACCATTTGTCATGAGAGAAGCAAAGATATAGAGTTCTTATAGATAACAAGTTTTAAATGCACTATATCCAACTTTATAAGTTAAACATGGCATGAGCAACTTTGCACCTTATTTGATTTTTACGGGAGGATACTCGTATGATAATAGCCATGTTCAACGAATAAAGAAAGAGAGACATTGATACAACATTTGAGTCTCACTGGCTTTTTCACACAATATTTTGCATTCAACAATTGCAATCAACAATTCATGCTTTATCATTTTTTTTTCATTAGCATGTCATTAAAGAATCATCATGTCATGAAAATAATTATAGGTCATTCAATATATACTTCCTATGTAGATCTCCTAGTCCAAAAATGCATGTTTGAACATAAATATGACATGGATTGTAATCAAAGCAAAGTTCACACTTATTGAAGAAAATACAACATACTATAATAAGTGCAACCAAGCTACTCAAGCAATCAATAAAGGAGCATAATCATTTTAAAGAAAAATGAGATGCAACAAGTATACAATAGCTCTCTTTGCTTTAGTTCCCCTTATGAGGTCAGAGACCACAACACATCACTCCATTAAACAAATCCCAATAGATCTACTGAATCGAGTAGCATCTAAAGGTTTAGTAAATAGATCCGCTAGTTGATCATTTGTACCTACATGCTCAAGTACAATGCATTTGCTCTCAACTAGTTCTCTAATGAAATGATGACGGATGTCAATATGCTTAGTCTTAGAATGCTGAACCGGATTCTTTGAAATATTAATTGCACTCATGTTATCAAAAAAGAGAGTAAGAGTACCTTGATTGAATCTATAGTCGACAAACATTTGCTTCATCCAAAGGAGTTGTGTGCATCCACTCCCAGCAACAATGTATTCGGCCTCAGCCATGGACAAGGAAATCAAATTTTGCTTCTTGCAAAACCAAGAGACAAGGTTTCTGCCAAGAAAAAAGCAACCGCTCGATGTTCTTTTCCTATCATCACAATTTCCTGCCCAATCTGCATCACTAAAGCCTACAAGACTAGCATTAGTGTCAAAAGAGTATCAAATCCCATAGTTGGATGTCCCATTCACATACCGAATAATTCTCTTAACGGAAGAGAGGTAGGACTCCTTAGGATCCGATTGGTACCTAGCACATACACCCACACTAAAGGAGATATCAGGCCTACTCACGGTCAAATAGAGCAAGCTACTAATCATGCCACGATATAAAGTTTGGTCCACACTTTTACCACTAGCATCCTTGCTTAGCTTTAAAATGGTACTCATGGGTGTATCACAATGTTTGGCACTTTCAAGGCCAAATTTCTTCACTAGGTTTTTGGCATACTTAGCTTGGGATATGAAAATCCCATCATCCATTTGCTTAATTTGTAAACCTAGAAAGTAACTTAACTCACCAACAAGACTCATCTCAAACTCATGAGACATGACATCAACAAATTGTTAAACTTTGGTGTCATTTGTGGAACCAAAGACTATATCATCAACATAGATTTGAGCTATGAAGATCTCATCTTTGTTTTTCTTAATGAATAGAGTCTTGTCAACACTACCCCTAGTGTAGCCATTGTCTATGAGATATTGGGTGAGATGCTCATACCAAGCCTTTGGTTCTTGTTTCAACCCATACAAAGCTTTGTTGAGGTGATAGACATGATTAGGGTGGTGAGGATCCACAAACCCTTTGGGTTGCTCAACAAACACTTCCTCTTGCAAGAAACCATTGAGGAAGGCACTCTTAAAATCCATTTGATATAATTTGAACTTGTGCAAACAAGAAATGGATAAAAGAAGCCTAATGGACTCAATCCTAGCAACGGTAGCAAATGTCTCCTCAAAGTCAATACCCTCAATTTGAGAGTACCCTTGTGCTACAAGCTTAGCCTTGTTTCGCACAATGTTGCCATCCTCATCGGATTTGTTCCTATATACCCACTTGGTGCCTATCACAATTATGTTCTTGGGCCTAGGAACTAGAGTCCAAATCTCATTTCTTTCAAATTGGTTATGCTCTTCTTGCATGGCAAGAACCCAAAATTCATCTTTTAAAGCTTCATCAATTTTCTTGGGTGAGAGGTGTAACAAGTGTAGCTAATTAGATTAGCCATTTGATGCCTAGTCCTAACACCCTCACTAACCTCTCCAATAATGTCATCTTTGTCATGGAATTTCCTAACCCATGGAGTAGGTTCTTTTGAGTTCAAGTAAGGAAGCCTATCAATAGGTTGTGTTATGTCATCATCAAGGTTAGTCTTTTCAACATTAGAGACATCAACAACCTTCTCCAGAGAGGAGTCATCAACTAAATCTACATCCTCCTCATGGTCATTAGATTTGAGCCTAGTATCATCAATGACAACATTAGATGATTCCATTATGGCCCTAGTTCTTAGATTAAAAACTCTATAGGCTCTACTATTTAAGGCATAGCCAATGAAGATACCCTAATCTCTCTTAGCATCAAATTTTCCAAGTTGATCACGGTCATTCAAAATGTAGCATTTGCTTCCAAAGGTGTGGAAGTGGCTAACATTTGGCTTCCTACCTTTCCATAACTCATAGAAGGTTCGCCTAGTGTGGGGCCTAAGGAAGACTCTATTTCCTATGTAGCAAGCCATATTGACGGCCTCGGCCCAAAGATTCTTAGGGACATTGTTGCTAAGCAACATCACACGGGCCATTTCTTAAAGAACCCTATTTTTCCTCTTAACAACTCCATTTTGTTGAGGTGTTCTAGGAGCAAAAAATTCAAGAGATATGCCTAGACTATTGCAAAAGTTTTCAAAATGGGTATTCTCAAATTCCTTCCCATGGTCACTCCTAATCATTTTAATGCTTTTAATCTTGGAGTTCATTTCATTTTAAATTTTAGAACAAAACATTTTAAACTTGTCAAAAGTTTCAGATTTTTCTCTAAGGAAATAAGTCCAAGTGTACCTAGAGAAGTCATCTACACAAAAAAAAGTATATCTTTCCACCTAAACTCTCGGTTTGCATAGGACCCATAAGATCCATGTGGAGAAGCTCTAGAGGTTCATTGGTAGTTACATACTTGCCCTTTTTGTGCGTACTTTTGGTTTGTTTTCCTTGTTGGAAAGGTCCACAAATACCATTAACCTTTTTCCCAAACTTGGGGAGGCCTCGCACAACATTGAACTTATCTAAGATTCTTAAATCCTTAAAGTTCATGTGACCAAGTCTTTCATGCCATAACTCAATTTGTTATTCCTTGGACACATTGCAAGAGATACCTCTAGCCTCAAGACAATAGCAATTGTCATTAGATCTCATACCTTTTAACAAGGTTTGTCAATTTGGCAATAGGATAGAACAATCATTTTTCCTAAACAAGACGGAAAGTCCTTCATCACTAAGATGTGAAATGCTTATCAAATTGGCTTTTAAACCATCAACATACAAAGCATTGGACAAGGAGGGTAATCCGGGAATGGGAATGAAAATGGTTCCCTTTTTTAAACCTTCTTTTTGGATCCATCACCAAAAGTGACATTTCCTCAATCCTCCATCACAAGAGTCTCAAAGAAACTCTTATTTCTAATCTTAAAGAAACTCTTATTTCCAGTCATATGCCTAGAGCACCCACTATCCAAATACCAAAAATTACAAGAATGAGCATTCAAGGCAATTTGTGCAACATGGCAAAGGTGTTCACCCTTTCTAATCCACCTAGGTGCAATATTTTTCTTCCTAGTGGTCAATGTTACATTGGCTTTAAATGTCCTAGGATCATGCAAAATTGTTTCATTTTTCCTAGTGACATGCATCATGGCTCTAGATGTCCTAGGATCATGCACAAGTGTTCCATTTTTCCTAGTGACATGCGTCATGACTCTAGCATTTTTCTTCTCTGTCATGCTTTCAATTCTATAAAATTTGATATATCTAAAACAATTTGGTCTAATGTGACCATCAATACCATAAAAATAACATGTAGGGGTGAAGTTAGGAATCATACCATAACCTTGAGGATGTATTGGAGCCTTTCCATGTCTATGTGGTTGTCTTGATTGTTGTTGAGGAGCTTTCCCTCTTTGTTGTTGAGCAAGACTTGATTGCTTCCTTGGTTAAGCTTGCATGATAGGTATCTTGTCTTGATGAGCTTTAGGATGAGGGAAGTTAGCTTGAGAAACCTTTGTAAGATGGGCTTGAGGTAGGCTTCTTGGTGCCACCTTCACTTGAGCACTGTTTGAACACTCTCCTAGGTCAAGCTTCTTCCTAGATGATTGATGAGAAAAGAACCCATTGATGTTCATGCTTGTTACAAAGATGATCTTGCTTGGAGTGGAGGACACCTTGTCATCTTCAAATCCAAGTCCATTCTTATCACTTGACCTCTTTCCAACATCTAGCATATGGTCAAGTTTTTTGGTGCTAGAGTTTATCTTGGCCAACAACTCTCTATCATCTTCAAGCTCTTTCTTCAACCCTTCTTCACTCCTTTTAGATCTCATAAACTCTTCATTTAGTTGGTCAACTTGAGTTGAGAGCTCTAGGTTTTCCTCTTTTAATCTCTTGATCTCATTCTTGTTCTTTAACCTTGAGCTCTCAAACTTAGCCATGTAGTCCTTGAGATCCATCCTATCCATACTTCTATTTGTGGATTGTGATGAAGATCCATCATCACTTGAGTAGTCTTCCTCTTGATTTTCATTCTCTTCTTCACTAGCATCTTTGCTCCTAAGAGAGGATGTAAATGCTATGAAGTTGGCCATGAGTTCTTCATCATCCGAATACTCATCTCCTTCATTAGAGTTATCACTTTCACTCCATGTGGTAACCATCACTTTTCCCTTCTTCTTCACCTTGTGATTTGCGCATTCCGGGGCAAAGTGTCTTATCCCACCACATTCATAACATTGGACTCCTTTCTTCTCGGTCTTTTCTTGCCTAGGCTCAAACTTCTTGAAGGGAGCCTTTTTCTTCAAGTCTTGACCCTTGGATCCAAAACGTTTCTTCTAGAACTTGTAGAATTTCTTAAACTTCCTCATTAGCAAGGCCATTTCTTTATACGAGTCATCACTCTCCTCCTTCTCAACTTTGGAGGCTTTCAAAGCAATGTCTTTTTGCTTTTTCGCTGGTGTAGGGTTAGGATATTTCCTAGATTCATAAGCTAGAAGCCTCCCAATCACTTCACTCGGCTTCATGTCTTTGTAACCACTATTTTCTTCCAAAGCCGTCACCTTAGACTCAAATCTATCGGGTAGAGATCTCATAATCTTCTGCTTGATCTTCCTATCCGAATAAGGATCACCAAGTTGATGACTTTGGTTCACAATGTCCATCAACCTTACTTCAAAGTCATTGAAGCACTCGTTCTCATACATCTTTAGCAATTCAAATTACGTTTGGAGAACTTGAAGCTTTGACTCCTTAACCAAACCGGTTCCCTCATGTGCAACTTCTAGGATATCCCATGCTTCCTTAGCTATCCTAGTATTTTGAACCAATTTGTACTGGTTATCATCCATTGCACATATGATTGAAGCCTCAAACTCTTGTGCATTCCACTGTGCCTTTGGTTTGAGTACATCATCTCCTCCATCTGCAAGAGTCATCATGGGTGGAGTGTAGCCATCTTCAACTGCCATCCATGCCCTATAATGAATTTGGCAAATGTACGACTCCATCTTGCTTTTCCAAGAGGCATAATTCAACCCAGTGAGAAGTGGAGGTCTAGTACTAGAAGCTCCCTCGTTGCCACCGTTTCCACTCATTGTGTTTAATGAATGAATGATATGAATGCAAGTGTATGAATGATCAATACACACACAAAATGCAACACACACCAAAATGAGCAAGGATCACCTATGTATATCTAGGAACCTGCTCTGATACCAATTGAAACAAATATTATGGTGTGTAATATATTAATCTATAGGAGTGGGTGAATAGATTTTAAATAAATTTACCCAATTTTTGTTAAAGGTCAAGATTACGAAAATGCCCCTAGCTAATTTCAACAAAATCACAAGTGTAAAGATTGCGGAAATATTAAAGACACTTGAGGTATACGTGGAAACCCTCCAAATGGGAAAAACCACGGGCTGATGAGTGCGTCACACCAGAACCTCGAATCTACTAATGACAAGAGAATTACAACCTAATCCCGGTTTAAATTCACCACCACTACCTAATCATGGTATAAGTGAACCTAGTCCATCTTGCTTGCGATTTAAGCCACCTACTCCCGGAAGCAACACAAGTCTTACTTTTTAATGAAGAGATAAAATGTCCTAAGTGAATATATGATGATATTCAATGAACAAACAAGGCTAGAAAACCCTATATGCTTATCTAGGATAATGAGATGACAATTAATGCAATCCTAGATATCAAAAGCTAAATGACACGTTCAAGAAGCTTAGCTAAACATAGATCAAACAATCCTACGAAGCTATCACAATTCAACACTCAATCATGGCATCACAACAATCTCTAATTTGTATCTAAAAATATTCCAAGAGCATACAAATAATTAAAGAGATTATTTAGTAAGTAAAACACTTAACTTGTAAGAAGATAGTGAAGAACTTACCAAACAAGATGTGATGAAGCAACCCTATCCATTGATGCACTCTAAATGAACTTAGATGATACAAGATAAAGTTTTGATGCACATGGGAAAGCATTAAGTGATTAAAAATGAGTTCTTGGAAGAGTTTTTCCTTTGAAATGTGTTCTAAGAAAAATATGTGATATTCTGAACTCATACACGACCTTAAAGCACTGAGTCATATATATATATATATATAAATATATATATATATATATATATATATATATATATATATATATATATATAAGATCAAAAAAAAGTGAGGTCGTTTTGGAAAAAAAGTTCCATCTTCCTCTGTGTGTGCTGGTGACGTGCGTTGGTCGAGAGCTCACCACTAGCGCACAACCTATTTTTACAATAGGCGCTGGATGAGTGGCGCATCCCAGTGGCGTAACACATGTGCAAATCCTCTGGAATGTTTACGCTGGTGAGGTGCGCTGGAGGAGTAGCGCACCACCAGCGCATGCCCACTTTTTTCAACTGTGCACGGGTGCAATGGCTCAACTCAGTGGCGCATGACTAGCGGCGTTCCACTGGAATGTTGCGTTGGTGAAGTGTGCTGGTCGAGTAGCGCACCACCAGCGCAAAGCCTATTTTCAACACTCAAACATACAATTTCAACAAGTTCAAGAGTGATGAAAAATGCATCCTATTCTAATGCCAAATATGACATAAAACATTTAGTTACAAGATGCAAATAAATCAATAAGAGTTATCAAAATGCACACAAGAAAACACTCAACATATAAGAATTAAAGTTATGCATGAATTTGTGAGTGTGTGCAACTATCTCTTCAAAGTAAGTAAGCACAAGAATTTTACCTTCGGTGCTTCTCCTCTTGAGGTTTTGAGAGCCTAAGCTACCCTTACATAATACCCAAAAAATGTGATTTGTTCACGAAATAAGCCAATCAACAAATGAGGACTTTACAAATATGTACACTCAGATCTTTGGGGACTTTCAAAGGTCTCAACTCATGGTGGAAATCATTATTTTCTATCACTGATTGATGATTTCACCAGAAAGGTTTGAGTTTACTTATTGAAGTCTAAAGATCAAGCTTTTGAGAGCTTTAAGGCTTGAAAATTGTTAGTTGAGAATCAGACTTCCAAGAAAGTCAAAGTACTATGAACTGATAAAGGCCTAGAGTTTTGTAAATATGAATTTATTAAATTTTGCAGTGATAATGACATTGAAAGACATAGAACAATTAGGTACACTCCCTAAAGGAATGGATTAGCTGAAATGATGAATAGAGCTATCATAGATATGGTTAGATGCTTGTTAATAAGTTCTGGTTTGAGTAAAAAATTCTGGGGTGAGGCTATTGTTACAACCACTTATCTAATAAATAGATCTCCATCTACTGCTTTAGGTTTAAAAACACTAGAAGAAAAATGGACTAGTAGGCCTCATATTTTGAAACATTTAAGGGTGTTTGGGTGTGTTGCCTATGCTCACCAATTTGAAGCGAAATTAGAACCTAGGTCTCTAAGAGTTGTTTTCCTACGGTATCCTTTAGGTGTCAAGGGATCTAGGATTTGGGTTAGGGACCAAAAATGTTTTAAGGTAATAATCAGTAGAGATGTTATGTTTGATGAAAATAAAATGCCTTGTAAAGACATTGATCACACTCCTGAATCTGACCAGATCCTTTAAAGGAAGTTGGAAATAAGATTCAGGTGGAAATTAGCATCCAACCTTTTGATCATGTCTCAGTTCAGCTTGATTCTACTAATATTGATAAGGCTGCCCACTTTGATCAAGTGAAAGTAGGTAAGTGAATCTCTAGCTGATTATGGGTTGGTTAGGGATAAGGATGGAAGAGTTATTAAACCTAACAACAAGTATGTCTATACATATGTTATCTCTTTTTTCATTGTGCATTGGCCAAGAGTTAGAATTAGCTGAACCTAGGAGTTTTGAAGAAGTTATTAGCTCTATTGATAAGAGTACAATGAAGAAAGAGATTGAATCTCTTGAAAAGAATAAGACCTGGTCTCTAGTAACAAAACCAAAAAAACAAAAAGTAGTTACTTGCAAATGGATATTTAAGATAAAGGAAGGTTTAGGAGAACATGATCCACCTAGATATAATGCTAGGTTAGTTGCTAAAGGTTTTACCCAAAGAGAGGGTATTGACTACAATGAGATCTTCTCACCTGTAGTCAAGTATAAGACAATCGGAATTATGCTTGCTTTAGTTTGCTTTTATGATTTAGAACTTGAGCAACTAGATGTTAAGACCGTCTTCTTGCATGGGGACATATATGAAACCATATATTGTCCGACCCGAGGGTTTTGAGTCTAAGACTTAACTCTCTCATGTCTGTTTTCTAAAGAAATCCTTCTGTGGGCTGAAGCAAGTCCTTAGGCAATGGTATACGAAGTTTGATAACTTTATTACTAGCTTATGTTTTGATAAAAGTAAGTATGATACATGTTTTTATTTCACTAGTGAAAACATTTTAACTACAATTTACTTGCTTTTATATGTTAATGATATGTTAATTGCTAGTAAGAGTATGTCTAGGATTAGAGGTCTAAAGGAAAAGCTGAAAACAGAATTTGACATGAAAGACTTAGGAAGTGCAAAAAGGATTCTAGGTTTAGAAATTGTTAGAACTATAAAAGAGTCTGGGTTATGCCTTAAACAAGAATATTACTTGTTAAAGCTGGTGGACAGGTTTACAATAAAGAACTGCAAATCTACCAATATTCCTCTTTCTTCTAGTTTTCTGTTGTCATCTGCTCTATCTCCCAAATCTATTGAGGAGAAAAGATTTACAGAATCCATACTCTATTCTAGTGATGTTGGGTCTATCATGTATGCCATGATTAGTATTATATCAGATTTAGCATAATCCATT
Source organism: Dipteronia dyeriana (assembly GCA_032871835.1). NCBI lineage: Eukaryota > Viridiplantae > Streptophyta > Magnoliopsida > Sapindales > Sapindaceae > Dipteronia > Dipteronia dyeriana. The sequence continues at coordinate 11,990,979 of CM065299.1, read as the reverse complement.
AGTGTCTTGTCAAGGTATATGGTTAATCCTGGTAAAGGCCATTAGAATGCCATGAAATGGCTGTTAAGGTATATTATCTCAACCATTTCAGTTGGGTTAGTGTATGATTGTGCTAATTCTGTTATAGATTTAATATGATATGAAGATTTCAATTATGCAGGGACAGAGATAAGAAGAGATCTACTTACTTATATTTCTTTACTATTGCAGGCTGTTGTGTAAGTTGGAAAAGCCAGTTATAATCAGTAGTTGCCCTTTCCACTACTGAAGCCGAATACATAGCAGTAACATAGGCTATTAAAAAAGCCATTTGGCTTTAAGGTCTTTTAGGAGAAGTCAAAGTCTTTAGTGGTAATGCTGTTATTTACACAGACAACCAAAATGCATTACACTTGTGCAAGAATCCTATCTTTCATGAAATGACTAAACATATACAAGTGAAATACCACTTTATCAGGGATAAAATTTCTAAAGGAATTGTTAAGTTTGATAAAATCTAAACTGAGGAAAATCGAGCTGATATAGGTACAAAAGTTGTATCCTATAGCAAGTTTAAGCATTGTTTGAATTTGCTGAAACTAGGTGATTATGGTTAATGTTTTTGTTGTGTGTCTTTTCAGCCAGATTGGAAAAGCTTGCTCTGCTATATGAATTGTGATAAACTAAGGTGAAATTTATGGTGTTTTTTTTAAAACACTACACCTATACATCATGTGCTAAATGCCCCGAGACTACAATTCATGCACTTTGGGGGTGAAAAAAATTGAAAGAAATCAACAAGCAGATTTTATCGTGGTTTAGCCACAAATAGGCCTATATCCATGTTGGGCCTGATAGAGAGACTCACTCCACTATATGAATGCTTATTACAAGTCAAAAGCTATATAGGATTCAACCTAATTAACCCTCAAAAGGAGCCCAAAAAAGCTACAACACTTAACCAATCAAGACCTAATTACACAAACTAAGTCTCAGATCACACACCCAGAATCACTCAATGTTTATATCAATAGAATCACATTACACAGATCTCTCTTTTTCTCTTTACACTCTCAAATTCAAAGTAGAGAAGCATAATATTCAAAATGAATATCAAGAACACCAAGAACAATACAATGAAAAAGCTATCTGATGAAATAAAACCTTAGAAATCAAAAAGTGATTTCTCTCTCTATTGCTTCACATTATATACCCTCATCTGATAAGTGTCCAGCTTGATCGAGTGTAACGAGAGTGTCATAATATTTTTGACAATCGTTTCATATTTATAAAGTGATTTATAGTTTTAACAAATCTTATAGCATTTATAGTTTAATTATTACAATTGTCAAAAGTAAATAATCATAAGATCAAAAGACTGTGAGAAAAAATGAATTGTTCGTGCATCTGGGTAAGTATGAGGTAGATACAATTCTTTAGTTAGTCTTGAACAATATTCACAACTTTAGATAAAGGTTGAGCGTCTTATCTTGTTAAAGTTGTAGATTCTTTTGCTAGTATTTGAGTGAGATCAAATATGTTTTGATGAGTCTAAAATCGTCAAAGTATGGTGTCTTTGGGTAAAGGAATCTAGTGCACTAGGTGCATCAGTGAGATACTTTATCCAGAACCGTCAATGGATACAAGTTTTCACTTGAAGACAATCGAAGAGTCTATCTCAATCCTGAGATAAATGATAGACTTATGGTTGCAAGTGTTATCATTTGAGCTATCAATGAGTACGATTATATAGCATAGTCTATTCTCAATATGTTGGTGATATTCATTTGTTAATCGATAGAGGACTTCATTTATAGATATGAACATCGTGGCTTTATTTATTAAATATGAGTAGAATATCATCATATGGATGTTTTGAAGTATTAGATATTAAATCTTAACGTTAAGTTTTTAATAGTGTCTATTGAAATATGGCTTCTGGACAAGTCAAAATATCTAAGTTCAAAATGTGGTCATATGAGTAAATATGGTAACTAGAGCTATAGGCGGTCTATGAGCTCTTGACGATTACGAGTATTCTTCACGAGGATACACTTTCTCCATTAATATTGTGTAGGGTATGAATGATGAATATTAACTTATTCTCTATTTATTTAAGAGTTTAATTTTAGTTCTGTAGTGGAAAGAACTAAAATTAAAAAATCGGACCTAAGTGAATCATTTGTTGATTGTGATAAGGTTATGTCTATTGGAGTTTAAATTTAGATAGCCCACCAAGATCCCCAATTCACATGAACTTGCATGGATCACTTAATATATTCTACTGGACCAATTTATGGGTCCATTTAGAATTGTGTTAAGGCATGTGGACTTGCTTCTTCTAGTAAGAATGAGCCTAGTTCATATGTGGACCTTTTATTAAGGACCAATGGATTTAATAAAATAGCTTATTATATTATTATTTTATTTTATTATTTAATTAAATGGAAACTAATTAATTAATTGTTTAATTAAAAGTCAATTTTTTTTTCCTAGTTAGAGAAGGTCTCCAAGTGTTATATTATTATTGGTAATATGATAAGTATCAAATACTATATTTGATAAGTCGATAAATAAAATGAATTTATTTATCTAATCAAATTGGGAAGTATTTGATTTCTATTAAAACTCTAGATTGACAATTGGTCAAATTAGAAAGTTTTGATATAGTCACAATTTAATTTATATTAAATAATTGGTTATTGAATAAATACACTATTGAGTTGAATTATGAGTCTTGGTGTTGAAAAGAAATCTTCTTTGAGTAAGGATTCTTGTTCACCAAGTAAATCCTCATAGAGAGAGGATTCTTGTCCATAAAGTAAATCCTCTTTAGAAAATGATTTAGTATCATATATATATGGCTTTAAAATTCGGCCAAGCCCTAGTTTTCTTTAAGAGAAATTTCGGCCAGCATAGAATTTTGAGAGAGAAAAATTTAGTTTTTACTCTACATAAAATTCAGTCAACTCATAGAAATAGTGTGTAGCATTCGACCAAGCATAGAGAAAGGAGGGAACGTTTTTGTGTTCGATAATACACTAGTATCCTTTACATCAAATGGATTTTGTGTACAAAAATCGAATCGGGTTCACGTGAGTTTCAATCAAATAAAATGATAATTCACAAGTGACCAAACGTTCTTAGTTTTTTCTTAGAGGATTATTGTGACCAACAAAAAAAAAAAGATTTTGTTTGTTTCCATCCTCAGGTATACAATTTAAAGAAAGGAAGCCCACACTCCTAGGTGATTCACGATTGAAAGATCTTATAGATTCAATTCGGTGTAACTTCAATCGTCACGAGAAAAATATACGATACTTTTAATATAGGTTAATTAATCAAGGGTTAATGTTCTTTCTTTTAAAGGGAAATTTTAAAATATACTCAAACCACTTTTTCCGCTTCCACCTCTTTTGATTTGATTTTTCCCTACACATATCACAAAGAGACTCCTATCTAATTAAGAAACATCATTTTTTTTTAGTTATTTGATTTTTCCTCAAACTAGTCATTATAAAATTAAAAGACTTATTGATGCTTGACCCTCATGAATTGTATTTGAATTTGCAATGTGCCCCCTGAATGTTTTTTATTGGTTTTTTTCTCTCTATAAAAGTACTATCGGGATTCAATTGGAAGTATGAAGGATACTTTTGACTCAACTTTATATGTTAAGAATAAGAGAAAAAAACAGACAAACGAATAAACAAAAAATTGAGAAAGTTACAAATAATAATGGAAGACTGCCAAAAGAAAATTAGTTATATTAGGGTTTTCATTAAATTTTAAAAACTTTGCCAACAAGGGTGCATTTGGTACGGGGACGAGACGGAACGGAACAAGACAGAACATGACAGAACAGTTGTTCTGTATTGTGTTTGGAATGTATGAGATAGAACTGTAAACTGTACTGTTATGCGTTTGATATGGTTGAGACAGAACAGAACAATAGATTAAAATGATCAAAGTACCCATATTATTTATATATAATAATAGTAATAATATATTAATATACATTAATATTTTTTTTAAATAAAAATAATAATATATAACATATTATTATATATTATATATATTATATATATTATACATATTATATATATTATATATATTATACATATTATATATATTATTATTTAATATTTTTATATATTAATATATAATATTACATATATTATATATATAAGATATATATATTATTAAATATTAGTACATATAAAAAATATAATATATTTTATAATATATATTGTTTTTGGTATAAATTGGTGAGTGTGCCACGTCACCAAGAAATCGACCAGGTCAAACCAACCCTAGTTGACTAAAGATAACCCCATAAACACCTGATTGGGGTCACCCGATGGATCGGGTAAGGATGGTCCCATTAAGATGGTCGGATTGATAATCTAACAACAAAACCGATCGGGATTACCAAGATGGTCGGGGCAAAACCACCAGTCATGGGTAAGAAATCTAGTCGGGAATGTCGGATGATCCGTTAACCGACATGTGGATAGTGTTCCAATTTAATGCAGTTACAACTCAAGTACGTAGAAAAAGAATCTGATTCAAATAAGGCTTCTGGAAGTGCACTTTGATAAGGAACAAACTTCATTATAGATATCAGAGTCCAGATTAGGTAAGAGATCTTAATGCAATTGAAAACGGGAAAGAAAAAGAACTCGACTCCAATAAGTTAGAGTTTCATTAAATAACGAGAACTTTCCTTACTTGTACACCAAGAGTTAGGGTTCTATGCATGTATAAATAGACCCTAATAATACCTATGAAGGGGTTAACGAAAAATCGCCTAACAAGAGCATAAGAGAGATTGAGTGTGTAATCATTTTTGTCATAGTGAATTTTTCTCGCCGTCATCGGCAATCGTGAACATTTCCCCTCCTTAGGGTTTACCACGTAAAACATTGTGTTTGATTTTACTTTCTCTCACTCATAAATTAGTATTCATCTTTAATTATGTTTACTTATGTGACGCGTGGTAAATCATAATCGGTAGGGATAAAAGCCAATCTCTACGCAATGCCGATGCCTCACGAGGTGCAGGCACTCCTAACTCCACGAACGCTAACGCCGCCAGAGAAGACCCGTCATCGAGGACTCCACCATTCGTTAGACCTGAAGTAATAATGTCCACGGATGTAACCGCTGACATCTCCTCATACGAGTTCTGACAGATCTAGGAATCACTACAGAATCAACATAACAACTACTACCAATCTGAGTTCATCATATCAGCTTTCCACATCGGTGATGGCCTAAGATCCTAGGATACACTATGAGATAGTAGCGATAACTCCAGGAGCACCCCAAAAGTTTGGAACAGATAGGGTGGAACACCATGCTGAAAGAAGGCACTCACAAAGAAGGGACAACCACCAAAAAGATTGGGGAACAGGAGAGCACATAAAGATATGGGATGATACGGTAGAGGGGAGGCTCGACACAAGTAGGTACAAAGACGTGATAGCCGAAGAAAGAGGTCTCGTTCGGTTTCAATCGATGACAAAACTACACCCATGAGGCGCAGTGAGCCAACCCCGGTGATCAGACACAACCTGTATGATGCTCAGATCACTGGACGAGTCCTAAGAGACCCGTACAGGCTCACCATCAGCCAAAGATTTAATGAACATGGAGAACTAGAAGAAGAATGAGAGGTATTTCTTAGAAGAATAAAGGCCCTGGAATGAAGGTAAAGCTGAGGAAACCTGTTAATAGGTAACTCTGGTAGCCCGTTTATCGATTCGATAAGACATACCCGTTTTTTAGATAAATTTGGGATGTTGCACGTGGAACAATTTAAGGCCAATACTAACCTACATGAGCATGTCAGGAGATACTAGAGTGCGATGAGGCAATATGATTATAATGACGCTCTTATGTGACGAATGTTCCCCTAGACTCTAGGGGACATTGGTCTAGGTGGTTTTGAGGACTTACAGCAGGATCCATCAGTAATTTTGAGGAACTTGTATAAGCTTTCACTAGGCAGTTCATGGGAAATATCCAGCTAAGAAAGTCTATATTAGCCTTGTAGATTTTAAGACAAAGAAAATACGAGAAGATGAAAGATTACCTAACCAGGTTTTCACATGAGGTTTCAGAAGAACAAGACCCCAATGATGTCGCGGTAGTGTCTGCGTTTATCAACAGCTTACAGCATAATCACTTATAGCTAAGCTTGAGGCAGAAGGGGCCAATCACGTATGCAAACATGATATATGACGTCGGAGGATATGCTATGGTAAAGGAATAATAAATAGCTCACGGAGGGGAGCTCATACACGGAGGCCGGTCTAAGACAAACCAAAAGCCCCAAAGATAGCAGCTTAAAGAGTAGCGGCAAAAGGGACCAGAAAGCTAATGGAAGAAAGAGCAAGGATGGACGCAAAGATGATGACCAGAAGAGTAGCAAACACTTCAAGAGGCAGTATACCAATTACACTCCACTAGCCAGAAGACATGGGGAGATCTTGAACGTGATAGAAGACAAGAGTCTGTATAAAAGATCCCTGAGACAATCGAGTTTCGCAAGGAGAGACACAACCAAGTACATTAGATTTCACCAAGAAAACAGTCATGAAACCTCCAAATGCTACCAGTTAAGGGATTACATTCAAAAGCTGATCAGGGAAGGGCATCTCAAAGATATGATCCTGAAAAATGGGGTTAACCAACACATGGACACCCTGAAAGAAGAACATGATAGAAGAAGCAACCCCAGAAGGAATTCAAACAACGAAGTGGTCAATACCATCTTTGGTGGGCCTCGCATTGGAGCAGTAGTCCGAAAAAAATGACCAAAGTCAGAGAAACCATAGATGGTCAAAGAAATATGAAAGCAAACTCACCGGTCTCTGATCGAAAAAGTTTAAACAAGGATGAGATTCGATAGTATTCTTCGAGGTAGACACACACGGTTAGAAATAAGGCCGAACTATGCAATTGTCGTGTCAGTTCGCATGGGGCTCAGGGAAAAAATAATAGTGTTGATCGACAATGAGAGCTCAACAGATATCTTGAGCTTAGAAATGTTCGACTAACTGGGACTACAGTGAAAGGACCTATAACCACTCAAGGTCCCACTCAGAGACTTTAAAGGAGTAGAAGTAAGGTCGCTAGGAATTGTAAAGTTACCGTTGGAGATCGGGAGTTACCCTTGTACAAAGACAATACTATTGGATTTTATGGTCATAGATATGGAAAACTGGCTTTACAACACCTTGTTAGGAAGACTGTTCTTGAACAAGTCAAGGGATGTGATTGTCACTTATGCCCTGACAGTGAAGTTCCCAGCGAAAGTTGGGGTGGGTGTCATGAAAAGTTCTCAAGAATGCACGAGAATGGTGAACCTAGCCGTATACAAGGAGAAATCAGAATCAAGAGTGATGCAGATAGACCTCCATGAAAGAGATGACGACTCGAAAATGGATAAAAGGGAAACTATGGTGGAAACGCCAACCCGATTCGACCTGGACCCAATGGAGATATCTCTGGAAGATGGAAAAAGCTAGAAAGATGAGCCAACAGTGGAAGTTATGGTCGATGATAGCAACCTCGATCAGACAATAAAGCTTGAGGCCCAGTTGACGGAGCAAGTTTGGAATGAGATGGTAAGCCTATTAAGGGAGTACAAAGATGTGTTCACATGTAAGCATGAGGATATGCCAGGAATCGATGCGAAATTAATTTATCATTATCTAGCAGTCGATCTTGATCGAAAACCAGTCATCCAGAAAAGAAGAATGTTTAATCCCGAGAGAAGCCGGGCAATTAAAGAAGAAGTAGGGAAGTTGTTGGTAGCAGGATCGATAAGGGAGGTACAATACAATGAATTGTACACAAATGTGGTACTCATAAAAAAAAGAATGGACAATGAAGGATGTGTGTAGACTTCATTGACCTCAACCCTCTGTCCCGAATTGACCAACTTGTAGATTCAACAGCGGGTCATGAGCTACTGAGCTTCATGGATGATGTGTAAGCTATAGTTATAAAAATAATCCTTATAAGTGCATGAATCATGAAGCTAAGTACAGTGGCAATTAGAGATCATTCCCACAAGGAAAAGTGATTTACCGATCAAATCTAATTCTAATTAAAGTTAAACTAAAACTACCCAGAAGATTGTTGATGATTGAATTAAACTAAAAAAAAACTAAATTAAAATTAATCTAGGAAAGAAATTAAAAAGAACGCAAAGCTATGATCAAAGGAAGAAAAACTAGGTCATCAATGCTCTCTAACTATGTCTACTCAACGTTTCGAATTGACCTTGAGAAAGATATTAATCAAGTTAAGAGTTCGTTCTTATCTTTAGTATGATTGTTACCGTATGATCCTGAGATGAATCAAGTGTTCTCAATTACAATTTACCCATAGATCAGTGGCGCAAACTACAATCAAGAACCTATTAAGTGCAAGAACAATGAACCAAAACGGGCATAACCTCTTCTAGGAATATCAGAATTGCAATCCAAAAAGTGCAATAGAAACTAGACTTATGGGTCTTTCAATCCATAGTTGGTATGATACACAATTCAATTGGAGCTGAGAGATATAAGCCCTGTAATCTAACTGTTCCGCACTGGCTGAAAATCGTTCTTTTGCTCATTTTCTCCAAAATAACATTCAACACCTCTTGAATGGAATGTGACTTACACATGTTCAACAAACACATAAAATATCTAATTTCACCCAGGAACAAATTCTAAATAATAGGTAATGGGGACCTAAAACATGTAGAGAAATAAACCGATCAATGGACGCCTACTCGGATTACAACCATATCCGGATGTTCGAACAAGGTGAGGAAAAAACCTCATTAACAACAGACAAAGGATTATTTTGTTATAAAGTGATGCCCTTTGGTCTCAAAAATGCCGAAGAACTTACCAGAAATTGGTAAATAAAATGTTTGCTAGACAAATCGGTAGAAATATGGAGGTATATGTGGATGATATGCTGATAAAAAGCGCAATAGCCAAAAAACATGCAGCAGACCTCAGAGAAATGTTTGGGCGACTGAGGAACTTCGGAATAAAGCTCAACCCAAAGAAGTGTATCTTTGGGGTCCCTTATGGCAGATTCCTTGGTTTCCAGGTTCACCAGAGGGGAATTGAGAAAAAACCGAAAAAAATATAGGTATTGGAGAAGATGAGATCACCAAGCACGCTAAAAGAAATCCGAACACTATCGGGCTGCTTAGCGTCCTTGAATCGATTCATCAGCAAGTCGATAAACAAATGCTTACCTTATTTCAAAGCATTAAAAAAGGACAAAGGGTTGAGTGGAATTATGAATGTGAACAGGCCTTTCAGAAGATCAAGGAGTACCTATGTAAAACACCAATCCTATCTAAACCCTTAGACGGGGAAGTGCTCTACTTGTAATTACCTGTCACAGTGGTGACAATGGGATCAGTGCTGGTCAGGATGGAAGAGGGGGGGGGGGGGGGGGGGTACACAAACCAGTGTATTACACAAGCAAGACTTTATTACCAACAGAAACAATATATTCAACAGCCGAGCAAATGTCAATAGCAATGGTAACATCAACAAGAAAATTGAGACCCTATTTTCAAGCTCATAAAATCGAAGTTTACACGGATTGTCCGCTAAACCAGATTCTGTCCAAGCTGGAAGTGTTTGAAAGGTTAACCAAATGGGCGGTGGAACTGAGTGAGTTCGATATAACATACTACCAAGAGCCGCAATAAAAGAACAAGCAGTGACCGACCTAATCACCGAGTTCACTGAGCCAAACAACGAGGTGATCAAGATGCTCAGGGAAAAAGAAAAATAGGAGTTTGCCTGAAAATTGCACGTCGATGGGTCATCAAACACGTATGATAGCAGGCCGGTATAGTGGTATCCACCTCGAAAGGCGATTAGATAAAGTGCGCCCTACAATTTGACTTTAAAGCCACTAACAACATGGACGAGTACGAGGCACTCTTGGCAGGCCTTAGGGCTTACATTGCACTAAAAGCGGAAGAGTTGGCGATATTTAGTGACTTGCAAGTGGTGGTGAACCAAATCTTAGATGAGTACTAGGTCAAGGACAACAACTTGACTGCCTATCTAGAAATGGTCAGGGTAATGCACGGGAGATTCAAGGCTTATAGGATCATTCAAATCCCAAGGGAAAAGGATGAAAAGGCTGATGCTTTGTCAAAATTGGCATCAACAACCGTTAGTATATGTCTCAAGACTATCCGGATGGCCCACCTTGTGAGACCTAGTATCGAATATGTGGAGGAGGTACCGTGCCAAGGGATGATCGAAGAAAGGCAAGCCACCTGGATAACCCCGATCAGGAAGTACATAGAAGAGGGAACACTCCTAGCAAAAGTGACTGAATCAAAGCACCTCAGATATAGATCCACCAGGTTCTCAATGGTTGGAAGAGAATTGTACAAGAAAGGATTTTCGAAGGCTCTACAGAGGTGTGTCTGCCCAACAGAGGGGAGACAGATATTAGAAAGCATCCACAGAGGTGTGTGTGAGAATCAATTTGGGGGTAAAAGCTTGGCACACAAGACTCTCAGATAAGGCTTATTCTGGCTAACCCTATTCCAGGATGCCCAGGCAGTAGCAGAACAGTGTGGCAATTGCCAAATAATATCCAATGACATCAAAAGGCCACTTGAGCAGTTGAAGAATTTAACATCGCCTTGGCCGTTTGCCATGTGGTGGTTAGATCTGATTAGCCCAATGCTAACGGCAACCAAGAGAGGAGCAAAACACGTCGTTGTGGCTATAGATTACTTCATAATATGGGTGGAAGCAGAGGCACTGGTGTATATAACTTAAGCGAACATGACTTGTTTTGGGATCCCGGACACCATAATCACCAATAACGGGACCTAGTTTGATAGTGACAACTTCAGAGAAATGTGCCAAGATTTCCGCATAAAGAATTATTATGCATCACCAGCCCATCATCAGACCAATGGCTAAATGGAAGCGGTGAACAAAATAATCAAACACATCTTGAAGGCTAAGCTTGATGCTAAGAAAGGAAATTGGGCAGATAAGCTGTATAAAATAGTTTAGGCCTACTGGACCACATAAAGAACTTCGACAAGAGAGACCCCCTATTCATTAGCATTTGGGACAGAAGCAGTAATCCTAGTCAAAGTAATTCGTAATTCACCAAGGGTACAATTCTTTCATCCCAGACGTAAATATGGAAATGTTAGAACAAAATCTAGATGAACTGGAGGAAATGATGGACTTGTCGAGGATAAGAAATGTTGTCTATTAGCAAAGAGCAACCAGATGCTATAACTAACATGTCCTGGTAAGGAGATTTTAGCTCGGGGATGTAGTTCTCAGGAGGGTGTCGTCCAAAACTAAGGAAAAATTAGTTGGGTCGTTGGCAGATAAATGAGAAGGACCATACCAAGTGGTCGGGTTGGCTAGCCATAGAGCATATCACCTTACCTGAACAGAAGGAAGCGAACTGCCTAGACTATGCAACACTCAATACCTGAAGATATTCTACCCTTGAAGATTCTTATCTCTAGATATTTCTCTATAGTTAGAAATTAATTCGCTTTGTTTTTTAGAGTAGCTAATTTATTGATGTTTCTTTTCTAGCATTCAATAAAAGTCCCATTGAGGGAACCATTTCAAGAAGTCAAGAAAAGTTTTATGAATTTGCTTTCGCTTACAAAAGCAATCCTGGGACACCTAAAAACCGCTCAATGTCGATAAGGGCGCCCAGGAGGCTTAGTGAGGGGGTAAAAAACATATGCTGCAAAGGCAATGTACACTCACCGAAACTAACTGTGTACACTTACTGAAACTAACTGGGGGTATTGAAACACTATTAGGGCACCTTCAGGCCTTAGGTGCCTGATGGGATGGGCCACGAGTTGAATGAGGCATAAAATATTTATACTCAAAACATTTACCAATAAAATTTGAGCATCTTCTATAAAGTATAATATAATCTACTCCATTGCAACGAATTTTGATCAACAGACTATTGGAAGACGTCCTAGTGATTTAGTTGACAGATAAAAAACAAACGTCTATAAGTTAGATACCACACAAATGATCCATAAAAGAACACTACTTGACAATAAAACAACGAAGCAATCAGGAAACAAAACAACCAGTCATGTTAAAACTAGCTCTGCCCAACATTGTCAGGCAAATAACCAAATCTTTGTCGCTGAATAAGTCCGACCACATGCACATTCTAGTCAAAGTTAGAGCGACTAGCTTGATGCCACAAAACGCATATAGTTTAAGTTAATAGATAACCTCGACCAAGAATAGATTGTCTGGTTAAAGGTGGGTTATTCGATTCAGTATGACAATAAGCAAGCAAATAAATTATGGAATGATCTCGGCCGCATGCAAGGATTTGGTTATAGTTAAGTCATTCGACTTTGTACAACGAAGCATACACAGTTCAAGTTAACGAATGACTCTAGCTATTCATAGATTGCTTGGTTTGAGGTTGATTACTTGACTCAATGCTACAGTAAGCATACAGTTTAAGTTATCAAGTGATCCCGACCATACAGTAAAGTATTTAGTTCGTGTTAAATTATTTGACTTAATACAATAAAAACAATGTAGCGAAGAAAGAATGGTATTATTTATATCAAAAGCTGGGTTACAAAAATGATGATAAGAGATTATATAAGAAAGATAGGCATGAAATGGGGCAGTAGAATCAAACACTTGATGTGCTCAAGGGACCTCCAAGCCCAGATCCACCAGAAGGAAGATCTTCACCTCCATACCCCTTGGTCAGGTCCCCAAAATCTGGCCAACTGTTATCATCTTCTGGGTCATTGGTCATGAAGGGAGAATAATCTGTATCGGGCAAAGGGCCAACATCAGTCCCCTTCGTTAGGGTGCCACTATTCTCTCTAGCATGGAAGGCCACCAAAGAGGACTTGGAGGAAATCTCCAATTGCATAAGGTAGAATATTTCCTGATCGATATGTAATAAGCCCTCTACCTGATTCTTTGAGACTTTATGGCCACCAGGGACTTATCCTTATGCTTCTTAATAGTCCTGTCCCATTTTTTGTGAGCTTCTCCGGAAGACCACTCTTTACCGTTGAAGAACATCCGAGCGGTGGCTAGCCTTCTCTCAAACTCTCTCAATATGATATCCTCGAAAGCCGGAGACCTCTTGTAGCGGTCAACATTTTAGACTTCATGGGCTAACATAACCTCTTGGGAGAGCACTTCCATATTGATCTATTACTGCTCCAGATCTTGAGCCAATCGCTCTTAATGAAGGTGACTTCCTCAAATTATTGTTACGACTCGAGCATGGCTTTTTGACCGGAAGTAAGGGTGTAATTGCAACTCAAGCTTCTTTCTTAAGTTTGGATACCTTTGATTCAGCCAGGATTACCCTTAACTTGAGCTCAACACCCCGTAACTCTGCCTTCGCAACCCTTCTCTCCAGCTCAACATTCTTTGTGGTGAGCTCTCTAACAGTCTTGTCAGCTGTAGAGGCCCTGCTCTAAATGTTAGCTATAGTCTTCATCAAGGCGACCTCAATCGTAGCATGATTCTTCAACTTCTCTTCATATGGCTTGACTTTGGACGCACTGGCCGAGGAGGACTTAAGGGCTTTGTCTTTTTCAACAAGGACCTTCATCAACCAGGATATCTCTGTAGCCTATTTCTTCTGATCATTCAGGACCCGACAGATAGCTAGAAGGAAAAATAAGATTATTATTGCACACAAGTGAAAGATAAAGTAGAGGATACTTACAAAAAACTCCATTATTAAAGATCATACGGATCCTCTCAGAAATGCTAGCAGTTCTAGCCTCTCTCTAGTATCCATCACTAATGTACCCCTGCCAACTGAAAGCATGGAAAAGAGGTCGGCACGAGAACCACTTGAGCTAGGAGGCAGACAAGGCCCATATGTAGACACAGTGGCTGGTGCTGAAAGTGTGACCCCATCACGACTAAGTGTAGAAACCAAAAGGGTTGGATCTGTGACATCTAACGCTCTCAAAATTCCACTGCACTCTCTAGCTTGAAAGATAGTTGCAGAGGCCCCGAGTTCCTGCACTTCAGAGACATGACCTTAACTTACACCATCACGACGAAGTGTAGAAGGCATGCTGGTGGGGACACTCCCAGCTTGGTTGGTCATAGTATCCTTAATTGAATAGACAATAGCAACGCTCGGTGGGACCTTGAACATGTTTAGACATAAAGATGCATGCTCTTCAGTAATATCTAGCACATCCTCATCAATGAAGCATTACTCTAAATTGGGCCCACCATCATCAAAATCAGAGTTGGTGATGACTATCTAACGCTTGACAGAAAACCGTATAGGAGCCTTGCTAGGGGGTTGTACTGGCGGATCAGTAGAAGCCCCATCGATAGAACGGTTAGCCTGGACCTGAGATGGCACAGGGTGAGAAGGTGACACTACTTGTTGCGGTACGACCATATAACCAATTCTAGCCGGGGTCAGGTTAGCTGTATGGGTCAGGGCGGATGAAAAGGAATCAGATGTTACAGATACACGGTCACCCTTTCTCTTCGATCACTGCTCTCATGAAATTAAATCGGTTAGGGTCTCCTGATTATCCTTATTGTCTCCCTCAAGGATGGTAGGGTCAAATCCCAACCGGGGAGCAATTAGATCAACAACAGGCAAAGCTTCCATTCACCTACGGATGGCCTCGGAGGCAGATGACCTCTCTACGGTTTTAACTACTTTTTCAATAGGAGCTTCTTCGCCAGATCCCTCTCTGCCATTCCTCTCTTTACTTGGCCAATCCTTACTAAATCTCTCTCGACTGGACCTCTCTTGGTCAGACCATTTCTGAGTAGACCTCCATCGAGCAGGTTTGTCTCTAGAGGACCTTCTTCTACCATCTCTAGGAGGGGCATCACGTTCACTCCCCTCAACATGCCCAGTGGAAACCGACGTGGTGTTAGGGTTATGTTCATATATATATTCCACCAAGTCATGCTGGGAAGGTGCAATCCATAAAGCCACTTGAGCGGTGGCCTTTTTCCTGTTGGCCCTGATCAAGATTTTTAGTCTTTTCAGCTTGTTCACCTGTGACAACATCCATCGCATACATTGAAAAGGAAATCTGGTAAAAACGATAAGGATAAATACAAACAATAGAAAGCTGAGCGATAAGGGAGTCAGAGCTTACAACGTTTACGTTTAGCGAAGATGGTTGGGAAAAACCCCAAATCGATCAGGTCCTTCTCCACATACAAAGTACGACGATCCCTGAACTCTCAAGAAATCTGGACGGCCTTAACAACCAGGGTGGCTTGGTTTCGAGTCATCACCGATGCAGTTTTGTTCCAGAGCTCAGGGCTGTAAAAGTGTCTTGGGACACTATTTCTGTTCAGCCATTGATTAAAATCGGCCACTACAGTCTCTCCCCAATAACCCCTGACGAAGAAGTAGTTGTTCTTCTAGTATTTATTTGAGGAATAAAAACCCTAAACTAAGCCTTTGTGGTCTTTGCTAGTGGGATGGGCGAGTTTCTCCTCAAAACCGTGAGGAATTCAGTGACTCGAAGAAGTCGACTACAAGTAAAAAGTGCCTTCAGCGTCTAAACGACCAATAGTGTAGAAATTACGAATCTCTTAAGGGGGGTCAGACGGTGCCTAGCCCCGATTTTTCTCCACATATGCCATAAGCTGATCAACACCCAATTGGATTTCGGTGTTAGTTATGTAGGAGCAATGCCCTCATTAGCCAAGAATCGAGCAATGAAGGGTTGGATGAGGATGATGACTCAAGAGGACAACATGGCTCCATAAAGAGCAATAGCACCAGAATGATGGTTCCATACGGTGAGCTCGCCGCTAGAAATTAGCTGCACCAAATGAAGAATATCAAACCTTTCCCTAAACTTCCCACATTTGTGATCAGTCACCACGTTTATCTCGTAATCAAATGCACATGAGTGATCAGTAATTTTTTTTTGCATGTGCGTTAGCCGTTCTTTCAAAACTTTCTCCATTTTCAGTCTCTATGAAGTGATCTGCAAATCAGCTACAAGACGAGTGGACTCTCTGGGCGAAGCTTGTCTGCACTCACCGTCCTTGACATATCTGGACAAACACCAACAAAGGTGGAAATGAGAGGGTTAGCGTGAGAAGGTACAAAATCAGGTCGAGCAACTGAATAATTTACATTTAGGGCTATGAGTTAAGTCGAAGGAGTGTACATGTGAAGCCTAGTGATATTTTCTTTATTACCCATCTCAATGGCACGCATGAGAAGTTCAAAATATTGATGATGGAGGATATGATCCATACCTGAAAGATTGATGAGAGCAACGAAGCGTGAACTATTGGCAAGAAAAGGGTAGGACGAAGAGAAAATTGAAAAGTTAGAGAGAAGAAACAAAAATTAAGGTTTTTATAGAAAGTATATGAAATTGTGAGGGGGAAATGAGAAGGTTTCAATATATATATATATATATATATATATGTGGATGACGTCATCAGGGTACGTGAACGTCACCAAAAGCAACGTGCGAGAGTGTGGGTAAGTGCACAAACTCCGAAGATCACGAGCCATTCGAAATTCAAAAAGCCGCTAATGATCGCATAAGATGAAACGAATGTGGCTGGGGTTAACGCTTAGTTGTTAAGCATTAAATACACACTTATCAGCTACGAGATAAAATTAAACATACTTCACCGAGTGAGTCCCTTTTTAGAACGAGATACTTGGTCTTGTATGTTTAAGGGGGTATTATTGTTGGTATAAATTGGAGAGTGCGCTAGGTCACCAAGAAATCGACCAGGTCAAACCAAACATAGTTGACCAAAGATAGCTCCATAAACACCCGATCGGGGTTACTCGATCAATCGGGTATAGATGGTCCCATTAAGATGGTCGGATTGATAATCTAACAACAAAACCGATCGGGATTACCCAGATGGTCGGGGCAAAACCTATGCTCAGGGGTAAAACCACCGGTCGGGAATGTCAGATGATTCGCTAATCGACACGGGGACAAAGTTCTGATTTAATGCAATTACGACTCAAGTACGTAGAAAATGAATCTAATTCAAACAAGGCTTCTGGAAGTGCACTTTGATAAGGAAACACGCTTCCTTATAAATACTAGAGTCTAGATTAGGCAAGAGATCTTAATTTAGTTGAAAACGAGAAAGACGAAGAACACAACTCCAATAAGTTAGAGTTTCATTAAATAACGAGAACTCTCCTTACTTGTACACCAAGAGTTAGGATTCTATGCATGTATAAATAAACCCTAATAATACTCATGAAGGGGTTAACGAAAAATCGCTTAACAAGAGCGTAAGAGAGATTGAGTGTATAATCATATTTGTCATAATTAATTTTTCTCGCCGTCACCGGTAACCATGGACGCTTTCCCTCATTGGAGTTTTTACCACGTAAAACATTGCGTTTGATTTTACTTTATCTCTGATAACTTATATATATTTAAGATTATTATATGTACAATAATATATATATATATTATATTATATATAAATATTAATAATATCTATGAATGTAATTATAATATATGTATATATCTATTAATATATATATATATATATATAATATTACATTATATATTTATAATATATAATATTATATATGTAATTATAATATATATATATATATTATATTATATTATATTGGACATGATTGTAATTGTTTGAAAATTTAAAGGGTAAATTGGTATTTTTGACACTTGTCCCATGTCATGAGACAAGTTTTCCTAGGGTCTTGGGTGAGACATATTTTATTGATTTTTATCCTACATTGCTTCGTCATGTCCCATGCTAAAGCCGCACCAAATGTGGAACAAGAAGAAACTGTCTCACGTTATCCTGTCCCGTTATACGTACCAAATGCACCCTAAGAGAAGACTTATGTCTGAGGAGAGAGAGGAAAGAAGAGTAAGTTTTTTATTCTTAAAACTTTGCCACATAATATTGTATAACTGGAGTAAAGTAAATTTTAATTTGAATAACGCTAAACATCTCGCCTACAATCTCACCATTTCTATCTTAATACATGCGGCAGCTGAGGTATCACTTGGTGAGTGGACACATATTAATTGAAACTTATCTCTCTTACTCATGTATTCACCCACCAATTAATGTTTGTACACTCATCAAGTGATACCTCAACTGCTACATGTGTTAATGGTGGGATATGTAGCATTACTGTTTTAATTTTAATAGATATGTCATTCTTTTTTTGGGTCTGTTTCACCGACATAGTTGTGAGACGAACCTATGGAAGATTTTCTTGTGGTGATAAGTAACTATTTTTATATAATTATTAGATATTATATATGATAAGGTATTTATTATGGACACGTGGCGGCTAATGGTAAGAGGCTATTATTATATTATCAAATTATCATATTATATATTGTAAGAAATTTATTTTGGACACATGGCGGCTCTTGATGAATTCAAATTCGGTATATGGTGACATAATTTGCTATTTTTATACGTAATATGGTGTCACAATATGTGAATGGTCGGCATTACATCCTTCATTAAATAAATTCAAAATTTATAAGGTGTTTGACAACTCATATCTCTACATCATTTGAAGAAAAAAAATTGAAAAGATTAACATTACTTAAAAAGAAAAAACAACCATGGCAGAGGCCACAGGGCATCTCTCCATGAATGGAGGAGCTCTCAAAACAGACCTAAATGGCCTCTTCACAGATTTCAGAACCAGAAGAAGTATAGCTTTTGCATATGGGCTCATGCTTGGTTTTGTTGCTTTCACTGCTTTATTGCCTTTTAATCCTTCTTCTTATTCTCCCTGGTTTACAAGCATCTTCACTACTAGTATTCTAACTTGTACAACCCCTACAATATCATCATCATCAACAACAGAATTTTCGCAGGGGATGGAGGCATTGATGAACTGTGATTTGTTTGATGGAGAATGGGTTCATGATGATTCGTATCCGCTTTATAAACAGTGGTCTTGTTCTATCATTGATCCCGAGTTTAATTGTTTTTATAATGGTAGGCTTGATACAGATTATCAGAAAATGAAGTGGAAGCCTAAAGGCTGTAACTTGCCCAGGCATGCACCGGGGCTTATGCTTTTTTGTTGATTTTGTTGCTAATCTTTTGAGTTCTTAAACAAGCCCTTATATAATAATTTCCATTTGGTTTTTGGGTTGTTGATCGATTAATTGTTATATATAGGTTGGATGGTGTTCATATGCTGGAACTGTTAAGAGGAAAACGACTCGTCTTTGTCGGCGATTCCTTGAATAGGAATATGTGGGAATCTCTGCTTTGCATCCTGAAAGGCTCATCGAAAGATCCAAGCAATGTTTTTGAAGTTAATGGAAGACATTATTTTCGAGGAGAATCTTCATACTCCTTTATATTCAAAGTAGGTAACTTTTATGCACCTTCTTCATCGATTATCAAATTTCTCTTAATTGTTCTTATGGATGATGGATAGGATTACAACTTCTCCGTGGAGTTCTTTACAGCTCCTTTCTTGGTTCGAGAATGGAAAATGCTGGACAAAGATGGATCGAAGAAGGAGACGCTTAGGCTTGATTTAGTGGAAAGGTCATCTGAACAATATAAAGATGCAGATATCATCATCTTCAACACTGGACACTGGTGGAATCATGAAAAAACTTTCAAAGGGTAACTTGATCATTGCCGTTTTCTAGAATTTTACTTTATAGTAATCCAATCAGTGACCGGAAATTTGCAGGAAAAACTATTACCAAGAAGGTAGCCATGTGTATGGTGAACTACATGTTCTCGAGGCATTTCGAAAAGCTTTAACAACTTGGAGTAGATGGGTTGATGTCAGTATAAATCCAAACAAGTCCATGGTTTTCTTCAAAGGTTATTCTGCCCTTCACTTCAGGTGAATTGCACATGAATTTACTTTCTACATTTTTGTTTGTTGATATAATAAAAATTTGAACTCCTTGTTTAATTAGCCAACCTCCCTTTGTTTGAAAAACAAGAACTATATTTCATTTTCTCGTCTTTTATCCAGGGGCGGACAGTGGAATACAGGAGGGGTATGTGATAGTGAGACTGAGCCGATCAAGAATGAGACGTATCTATCAGCATACCCACTGGAAATGAAAATATTGGAGTCGGTGCTTAAAGGGATGAAAAACCATGTCACGTACCTAAATATCACCAGATTGACCGATTATCGGAAGGATGGTCACCCATCTATCTATCGGAAGCATAATCTTTCGAAGGAGGAAAGGAAGAACCAGGTCCAGGACTGTAGCCATTGGTGCCTTCCTGGTGTGCCTGATATTTGGAATGAGCTTTTTTATGCTGAGCTTCTCATCAAAGAGAACAAATTGTTGTAACGTCAGAATTACATGCATGATGCATGATGCATGAGATAGGCCACAACCACCCCAAAAACTGCAGACACTAAGGGTCCGTCCCGTAAGTGTTTTTCAGTTGCTGTTTTTCGAAAATAAAAATGAAAATGAAAACGGTGTTTTTTGTTTCAGTTTCGAATTCTGAAAATGTGTCTGGTAGCATATACTGAAAGCTGTATTTTAAAAAAGAAAACGGAAAAAACGCGTCTGGTAGGTAACTAAAACTATCACAAATTGAAACATCAATTTTTATATTTTGTTTAATATTATTACAACTATAAACAAATTGATTAAATAATTAACCAATATAATTTTTGTATTGTAATTTTTAAATTAACCAAAAGTAACACATCAAAAATTAATTCAAAAAACATATCAAAAAATGAATTAATCAAAACTAAACTCATAAATTATAAATAAATATTTATATTATTTTTATATATATATTATAATCATAATATTATATATATATAATATTAATATACTAATTATGTAAATATTATAATATATAATATTTTATGTAATATTTATATATAGTAATATATATTATATTTAATTTATATATATATATTGTATATATTATTACATATATATTATATAAATATATATTATATATTAATAATATATTATATAATATTAATATACTAATTATGTAAATATTATAATATATAATATTTTATGTAATATTTATATATATAATAATTATAATATATATATATATATATATATTATTGCATGAATGTTTTTAGTTCTAGTTTGAGATAAATTATTCTGGAATATATATATATATATATATATATATATATATATATATATATATATATATATATAAGAGGGGCACTTTGGTCATTTAAAAATCTTGTTCTGTCTTGTCCTAACCATATCAAACGCATAACAGTACAATTAATAGTTAAAAAAAATTGATTTTTTAATATAAAAATGTGAAAAACAAAAACAAAAATAAAAAATAAGTATTTTATGTTTTTCAAATCTTTCACTTTTAACACTGTTTTTTTTTCGAAAATAAAATGAAAAACGGTTAACAAATGCGTTTTCGAAAACTTTTTTGAAAAATAAAAACAAAAACGGACTGAAAAACAGCTGCTGGACGAGGCCTAAAACCGTTGTAAAATAATATTATTGGGACCGAAAAAATCATTAATTTTAAGGGATTGTTTATTTATTAATAGAGTAATGCTAAACAATCCATCTACAATCCCATCTTTTTTATCCTAACACATGTGGTAGTTAATATGTTACTTAATGAGTGGATACATATTAATTGTAATTAATCTCACTTACTCATGTATCCACACTACAAGAAAAATGCTCTTCAGCAACACCATCTAGATGTCACCAATTCTCAACTCTATGTCGTCAAATGATTTTAGCGACACCGAAACAAGTGTCTCCACCTCGTCGCCCTAGCCCTGTCACAGATTAGAATAGGCGACACATTGAGATCTTTATCTCTAAAAACTATTTTTGGTTACACAAATACAGTCACCGTAAATATCAAAAGAGCTTCATTTGTTACCCATAACAACACTTTTAACGATATTTAAAATATTTCACGTAAAATATTTTTTTTTTACAAACATTTATAATTTTATTATCAATACATATACATATATATTGATAATTCATATTTAAATTAACTTTAGTGACATTGTCATTATATATTTTAGCGACACAATAAAAGGGTAACTAAATGTAATAATATTTTTAGTATTAAATAATTAATAATGCTAATTAAATTTATATTTTAAATATATATTTATCAGTAATATCTTTTTACTTGATAATTAATTTTATATTTATAATTTATATTTTATAATCTTTATATATATATATATATAACATCATGAAACAAAAACAAAACTTTTAAGATTAAATGTATCATAATTTATTTTAAAAACAGTCATAAAGTTTCAAGGTTAAATGCACCGTAACTTATTTTAAAAAAAACCCAAAATTAAACAAAAGAAGATACAACCAATAAACACAATAAAATACAGTAAATAAAATTAAGATAATTAATTTCTTACATATGAAAACACATAATAAAATTATCTTTATTACAGTCTAAACAAAGCTTCACCAATTGCTCAAGTCTTCAGAATTCTTCGATTTCTCTTGAGACTTACTGCGCTGGAGCTTTTAAAGATGTGTTTGAGATTTTAATGATGCACAATAGGATTTCTATGCGTATATAACCTACAATATATTACAAGGAAGAGAAAGGAGATTGTTAGAGAATCATTCACCCATCAACTATAGTCACCTAACATAGGGTGCATAATAGAATAACCAATTAATAATAAGCCAAAGACAAGAATCCAAATTAATAAAAAAATAAAAGTAAATCCAAGTTAAGACAACCCATCCAGTAAAATAAATAATTTAAGATTTCTAAATTGATTCAAACCAAAAATTCAAATCTCCAATAACCTGAAAAATATACAAGATAAACAAAATTTATTCAGTTAATGTTATGATTTCTTACAGGTGAATAATGATATCACCAAAACTCATAAGCTCTTCCAAAAATGATCATGCATATTATTGTAAAATCTTAATTAATATACTTAGCTAAAATTAAAATTTTCTTCGAAACATAAAAAAAACAATAACATATCGTACCTAGACATCGATATCACTGTCATCATTGTTATAATTGATTAATGTTTCATCTTCATTCACATCATCAATATCATCAATATCATCATTTTGGTTAGAGAACACAACATCCGGATCTAATGTTTGTGCCTCAATATCTTCTCTATGAAATTGATGATCCTCTAAATCTTCTACTTCAATTTCAAGAATTGTTGTTTCGACAATCTCCTCTTGTTCTTCCACCTCTTCCTCTATCTCAGGCACATCCCATATATGTCTATGTTGAATTTTTTAAACAACTTTCCAACTTGATCCAAATTTATGATCATTTACATAAAACACTTGATGTGCTTGAATTACAAGAATATAAGGATCACTCTCATACCATTTGTTGTTGACATCAATGCAAGTATAGTTGTAATCCTTTTGAATTCATTTTTTCTTCACATTCGTGTCAAACCAATCACACTTAAATAAGACAGTTCGATAATTAAACATATATTTCAACTGAATAACATCCTTTAGAATGCCATAAAAATCAACCGTGGCATTTTCATGTTCCCCATCCACAACTAATCCACAATTTTGGGTTATATGTCTTTATCTCTCTCTTCGATGTTATACTGAACACCAATTACAATACAACAGGGATATAATTCCACACGATTATCTGGACCATAAGCTAACGCATACAAGTCATTTGTGGCTTCTGGTGACCCATCATGTCGTAAAGATTTCATCTATAATTTTACAAATATGCAATAACGATATATTTTATTATATTGAATTCAAATAATAATAATAATAATAAATCAACAATAAGAATTGCTTACGAGTTGTGCAAACCATTTAGCGAACTCTTTCTGATGCCTTTCAATCAATTCATATTGCTTTCCTGTTGTAATTGTCTATAGTGTTTACTACAGACAAAAAAAAAATATGTATCTACTATAAATGAAAGTATAATGGTTTTAAAAAGACAAGAATGTAACTTACTCCATGTATAGCTTCAGTTCTTCACAGTTATTCAAGACATACCAATGGGCTGTATTTATATCTTGTTGTGAATATTGTATAAAATATGTTGCACAAAATGGATGTACTTTTTGAGAAAATATAGAGCTCTGTTCAGCATTTTGACTTGAACGAGACCCATCATCATTTCGTTCATCATGGTTAAATTTAGTTTCAATTCCACGAAGATACATAGAACAAAAAGTCAATAATTCATTCACAATATAACCTTCGGCAATTGAACCTTCTGGATGAGCTTTGTTTTTAACAAAACCTTTAAGCTTTCCTAAGTTATGCAAATAATATTAAATCATATAGTTAGTGTTATATTGAAATTAATATTGATGAATATTGATAAGTGTTAAATAATTTACAAGCATACCTTGCAATTGGGTACATCCAACTATAACCAACTGGTCTAACGAGTTTTGCTTCATACGGCAAGTGAACAACCAAATGAACCATAACATCAAAAAACGCCAGTGGGAATTTTTTTTCCAACTTGTATAAAATTAAGACAATCTCTTCTTCTAGTTTCTCCAAATCTTGAACATTTAAAATCTTTGCACATATCTCTTGAAAGAAATTGGACAATTCAATCAAAGGAGTGCATACATTCTTTAGTAGATAAGCGCGAATGCCAATTGGAATAAGTATCTGCAATATAACATGTCAATTATGACTTTTCAATCCTAATATCTTGCCTTCATTGACATTGACACATCTTGCTATGTTTGAAGCAAAACTATCAGGAAACTTTACCGATTTTAGAAACTTTCAAAAATCTTCTCTCCTTTGATGTTAATGTATAACATGCTTGTGATTTTACATATGACCCATTATCTTTAAGTTGTAAGTGCAATTCGTGTATTCGTGTCTAATATTCATGTCAGCCAAATCTAAACGAGCCTTATCAGTGTCTTTTGTCTTCCCCTCTATATTCAATAATGTCCCCAAAAAGTTATCACATGTTTTTTTTCTATATGTATAACATCAAGTTTATGTCTTATTTCAAGAGTGGACCAATATGGCAATTGAAAAAAGATATTTTTTTTGTCCAGTTCAACTCATTCGGTGAACGTTTTCTTTTTCTATCTAAATTGTTAACATTCTTTCTGAACTTGATATCTCTAACATATTGTAGTTGTTGTACAATAGCATTTCCTTTATGCATTGTAGGGGACTTCCTGTGTTCAGCATCACCATCGTGTTTTCTACTCCTTCGCCATGGATGATTCATAGGTAAAAACCTACGATGACCCATGTAACAAATTTTACTTCTCAATTTCCTCGATGATGTATCTTCATTGCAAACAGGACACGCCATATACCCTTTTGTACTCCAACCGGACAAATCACCATAAGCTGGAAAATCATTTATAGTCCACATTACAACAACTTGTAATTGAAAATTTTGTCGACTCAAAACATCATAAGTTTCAACACCAACATGCCATAACTCTTTAAGTTCATCAACTAATGGTTGCAAAAAAACGTCGATGTCTTTTCCAGGAGATTGTGGTCCTGGAATTAACAAGGACATCATTGTAAAAGGATCTTTCATATATTTTCAAGGTGGCAAATTATATGGAATAAGCATCACCGGCCACATACTATAAGCATTATTCATATTTCCAAAGGGATTAAACCCGTCGGAAGCAAGTCTCAACCTTACATTTCTAGGGTCTTGTGCAAACCAATTATGTTTTTTATCAATCTCTTTCCATGCATTAGCATCAGCTGGATGTCTTAAAATTCCCTCTGTATCAACATGTTTCTCTTTATGCCATCTTATATCAAGAGTTGTATGTTTTGACATTAATAATCTTTACACTCTTAGCTTCAAAAGAAAATGACGAAGGACTTTTTGAGGTATTAAATTGCCTTTCCCATCGGTATTTTTGTACCTAGGTTCATCACATATGGGACACTTATCTTTATCGGCATGTTCCTTCCAAAATAAAATGCAATCATGTCTGCATACATGAATTGCTTCATACCCTAACCCTAAATCTCGCAATATCTTCTTTGCTTCGTAATAAGATGGTGTCATATTTTTACCATATGGTAACACTTCATTTAACAATTGAATTAGCATATCAAATGATTTGTTGCTCCAATGATTCAACACCTTAATATGCATCAACTTAAGAGAAAATTTAACGATGAAGATTGTGTGCAACCCGAGTACAATTCTTGTTGAAAACGTTGTAACAACTCATCAAAAGTTGTCGTAGTAACCTCTGGTTGCATATGATCACTTTCAACACCCTCATCTTGGTCATCTATTGATCCACTACCTATACGAATTTGTCCCCCCATGTCATGTAGCACCTCTAGCAATCCATCATCCTCTTCCAATACTTCATTATTATTCAGAGCATTCATATTCGAAATATTTTCAGGTAAATCTACCACTTCACCATGATACACTCATCTTTGATAACTTTGTGATATGCCATATTTATATAAATCTGCTACCACCTCATCAATTATTTAGTATACGACATTCAGACAGTTTCGACATGGACATCGTGTCTTCCCAACTTCATTTAAATGATGTTTAGCCACATCGATAAATGAACTAAAACACCGTCCCTATATGTCTTACAAAATCTATCTGAAAGCTTCATCCAACTTTTATCCATATTCAAATCCTGTTTAGACACATTTAAATTTTATATTGTTAATGTTGAACATAGAGATATTTAACCAAGAAATTGAAATTTAACTTAAATACATGCATAATATATATATATAATCATGAAATATATAACAATTATTTTTATATTGTGTTCATGATATTATGATGACTTAAGAATTCTAAAAGTTTTATATAAATATTTTTTTTCCAATTATTTTATGGTCTTATTATGTATACTTCATTATGCTTTGATGAATGAGTATACTAGTTAATGTATATATTAACACTAATTTTATTTTTGGCTCAATTCTATGTGTGCATTTAGTATTCGAGTTAAAATCTTATAACACACCGGTTCAGAAATTATAATCATATCAGCCAATATAAGTTCTTATAAAATTCTAACTTATAAGCGAAAATTTAAATTACAGCTGTTCATGATTCAACGAAACCAATAAATTTAATAATCATATGTTCGCATAAACTAATTCTTAGAATAAAAAATGATTTTGTCCAAGTTTGTAGCTTTGGGAATAAATGAAATCTTTAATAAAAGCATATTTAAGCATAAATTAAAATAAATAAATAAATAGAATAGGAAACAGAGAACAAAAGAAAGCAAATCATATCTAGTAATTATAGGTCCAAGCGAGAGGAACACAGAAAAGAATGGAAGAAGGCAGTACCTGAGTTAGGGACTTTGAATTATAGATTCCTGATTCCTTTCAACTCTCCTTGCAGCCAAACGAATATCACCTTAAAACTGATATAATTACATTATATTTAGCCCTTCCTAACATCCATTGGACAATATAAATCGTTGTTTCGAAAAGTCAAGAGCGGCAACAGAGCAATGTTAAAAAATAATTACAAAGAAAAAGATTAAAACATAAACTTCTATGAAAACCTGAGGAAAAATAGAGGATACATTTTAGATAGAAATTGATCCAGAGAAGAGTAGTATTTTTATTGTGTAATACTTTTTAAAAAAATTATAAATAAAGAAAAATGAAAACTTATATTGTGTTCTTCAAGACTTTTATTCAGGTTGACTATGATATAAAAACTTAAAAAAATAATACTTTAAAAGTTTAAGAAATCTATAAAATACTAGCATCAGAAAACAAAAATTTAAAATATTTTATATAAAATAAACTTTATACAAAAAGAAAATGTTTTTACATAGCAATACAAACAATAATGCCAAAATTGAATTAAAAATACATCACTTGACATAAATCATATTTAGTTACACGTTACTTGACATAATTGAAGTACGATTACATGTTACTTTACATAATTATTATTAATCACTAATATTTATTTCTTCATAATTCATTTATTTTCTTTTTAATTTTGTACCATTACATATTATATTCACACACATTTTTAAATAATAATGCTATTTATAAAATATCATTTAAATTTTTTTATAAGTTTGATATAAATCAACCATGAAACAAAAATATAAAAGGTTGAATATATACTACTAAAATTAAACCTAAGAAATAATTATACACAAAAAATTATATATACATTCCAAAAAAATCCAACATGTGAATACATAACAAATAAAATTGTTGTATTTAATCTCTTAAGAAAGAAGATGCACAATCAAACTGTCATTGTTGCCTAAACAAAGCTCCTCTAGTCGCTTCGTCCATTCTTCTGTATTTAGTGATTTTTCTCGAGCAACTTTTAACTCTTCTTGTGTACTCTCTAACTCAGGTTTCAAGGCAATCATCTCAGCTTGTTTTGTTGAAGATGATGGTATTGATGACATCAATGTCTTGCGTACTTTACGAAAACCCTTGATATATGCAAATCTAGGTCCAAGGACACGCTCAATAATTTCAACATTTGTGAGTAGGGTTTCGTTATGAGTTAATTCCCCTTCTAACTTTTGCATTTCCTCCTATGTTTGAAAATTCAATTAAATACATAAAAGAAATAATATTTAGAAAAACACTTCAATAAAAAAATTGAAATACTTACATTTTCTTTTGGCTTCTTCACTTTTCCAACCATTATCTTCTGAAAAGTGTGTATCTTTAAACACATCAAGCAAGTTGAAGTGCTTCTCCAGCATTTTTTTCTAATCGATATAAGAAATAGTTTATTAGATAATATGCATATGGTTACTGACACGTCCTAAAGAAGTGTTCATACTCCCAAGTATAAGAGTGTCATAGTAATAAATTAATCAGTAAGACCGGGTCAAACCATATGAAGGTTGTTCACTTGTCCTTGTAGAATTAATTATCTAGATTAATTACTAAGCTTGTTATAAATTGTAAATCAATTAAAATTAAAACTGGGGCTAAGGGATCCTCTGTTGGTAATTCAAATATGATCCAATTATTAGTATTTAGTCCAGATTAATGGGATGGTATTCCACTCCACTGACCACTCTCTGATCGATGTGGGTAAAAGTACTCACTGTGCTAGACAATATCTGTCTGTCTACAGTGAGTCAAAACTCCACAAAGATTAGAGGGGATAAACCACTCTCTGATAGATATAGGTAAAAGTACTCACTGTACTAAACAATATCTGTCTGTCTACAGTGAGTAAAAAACTCCACAAAGATCATAGGGGAGAAATCACTCTCTGATAAATATGGGTAAAAGTACTCATTGTGCTAGAAAATATATGTCTATCTACAGTGAGTCAAAAACTCCACAAAGATCAGAGGGGAGAAAGCATAAAAATAATAAACTTACCAAATTGGATCATATTTTCCATACCAACATTATCACCTTTGGCCACAGCTATATAAAATTAATCAGACATAATTTAACTAGAAAATAGCTATTTTATTTAAACTGATAATTTGAGAACAAAAGAGAGAGAATTTCAAAAATCTAACATCAGATTTGGATTCAGAATATGAAAATTAAAGGGGAGAGGCCCCCTATTTATACAAAATACGGATGAAAATTGACCATCGAATGAATTTATAATGGAGCGTCCAAATTTAGCCACGTCATCAGTGAACAGTGACAGTGAACAGTAACCCATCCATGAAGTGAACAGTGACAGTTTGCATCCCTGAGTGAACAGTGAAGGTCAACTGTGAACAGTGAAAGTCAACTATAAACAGTGAAAGTCAACTATGAAAAGTGAAAAGTCAAAAGTCAAAAGTCAAAATTACGAAAATGTCATTCGTGGTCTTCCTAAGGTTTTTTGATGTTCTAAACTTGAAAACGATGTTTGTTTTGCCATCTGACTTCTCCATGATTCTGAATTGATCGAATTACCTTTGAAATACAAAGAAAAATACACTGATTACTACACAACACATTTATTTAAGCGAACGAACGAACGAAATTATGTCTAAATTGGGGAATTAATCATATTGGAAGTGTAAAATGATGATATTATCCCTTAGTAAACATACACTTTTCAG
Organism: Dipteronia dyeriana; assembly: GCA_032871835.1. NCBI lineage: Eukaryota > Viridiplantae > Streptophyta > Magnoliopsida > Sapindales > Sapindaceae > Dipteronia > Dipteronia dyeriana. Next base: position 11,960,913 of record CM065299.1, on the reverse strand, counting down.
TGTTAATCACATCCCCCAACCAGCTTATTGCTAGTCCCTAGCTAGCAATTAAAGTGAAAATAGTAAAAACTCAAATTCAAATCTCTGAACTACCAAATAGACAAACTCTCTCATACTTCTTTTCTCACCCTTTGACAGCTAGTCATCAATTGAGTTATCAATCAAACTTTCTTGTGCTCAATAAAGATCAACACAATAACTATGAGATTCAATTGAAATCAAACAACATTTTCATTCCAAAATCTCATCAGGGCTTCTTCCTTAGGCAATAGTTTTATTTCTTTTCTTTTCTTTTTTGTTTTTTTTTAATATAACAAAATTGGAAACAAACATTCCATCTTTAATCCATGTAGCGAGCTTTAGGCCAATGACTTCCAAACCAGTTGGCTTTAGGGCATTAAGTGTTAAAACACTCCTACGGGTTTAATTACTCGGATTGCAAATGTTTTTTTTTAGTACAATTCTCTTAAGCTTTCTCTTTAACCCGTGTAACGAGCTTTGGGTCAATGACTCCCAAACCAGTTGGTCTTAGGGCATTAGGTGTTGAAGCACCCCTTGGACTTAATTGCTCGAGTTAAAGAGGCTACGAAACTGCACTTTATTCTTATCTTGTCTCCATCATTTTACGTGAACGCTCTACGCTTACTGAGACATGAGGCCCGGCTACGAAGTAAGAGTTTTAGACACAACACACAAAATTATTATTATTATTATTACTATATATATTTTTGAACAAGACCACTGCCTTCGGTTGTTACCCTTGAATGATGTTTCAGAACTAAATATTACAAAATCTCAACTTACTGCACATAATCACGTGTCAATGTGCGTGTGTGTCTAGAATAGTTTGAAAAATTTCTCAAGATGGCTTAATGAACAAAAGGATTAGTCAATGATATCACAATGGAGATTTTATAAATTTGAATAGTTGGAAGAGATGAAAAATGCATCATAACTACAAAGATGCGTCTCAGAAGTTTCTAAAAGATCTCCTAACTCGACCATCTTTACAAAATTAAAATGGTCAGAAGTTAGTTTTTTTTTTTTTGAAATACAAAAGTTATTGAATCAACTATCCCCTCCCCCCAACCAGAACGAGACATTGTCCCCAATATCTTTAGAAAGAGGTAAGGTTTAGAAGATATCACCTGAACAACTTGAAAAACAACAAAATCCTACAAAACAACAAAATAAATACAAAATAAAGGAAAATAAAATGCATAAAAACCATGGGACAATCATAAACTGAGATTTAGATAAATTCTGTGTTTCTTGCTCTCTTCATCAATGGACCAATCAATTTTGGAGGTTGAAGGATCTGGCTCATAATTGAAAGCTTGTAACTGGTCAATCAGCTCATGAGGACTTGAAGTAGAGATAAATATTTTTCGGATTGAAGGTGGAATGTAATAATTTTTCTGAGCAAGATCAAGATATGAAAGCAAACCATCATAAAATTTATTAACATTCAACAAACCGATTGGTTTCTCATGGATGTGTAGTTGTGCCCAGGATGCCATTGTAAAGATTTTTTCTAAGGTTCCAAAACCACCTGGCAAAGCTATAAACACATCAGCATGATGTAACATAGCAGTCAATCTTTCAGGCATACCTGAAACAACTAGCTCTTCGCCGTTTGTCTTTCCGATGATGTCTGTTACGGCCATAGGTTTTGGGACAATACCTAGAAATTGACTACCTCCGTCTCGTGCAGCTCGTGCAGCTCGTGAAACACACCCCCTTAATCCCAAGTTACCTCCTCTATACACTAGGTGTATTTTTTGCTCAGCCAAAACCTTACCAAGATGAGTTGCAGCCTCAACAAACTCTCTGTATTTCCCATAGTTAGTGCCACCAAATACACAAATGTTTGTGAATCGTTTAGTTGAAGGTGATGTCATTAATGTACTCTCTGAATTTTTCTTTTGAATGTTTATGAGTGCTTGAAGCAAAAAGGAAAATAAATGATTGTATTTATAGATCTTGAAAAGGTAACACAATGATACACCTATATGTATATGGTGGCGTATTTGTCAATGATATTAGATCCAAATGGTTCAAAAATCAAAAGTAAACAACAATAATTACAAAAGACATTAAATGCGGAAGGAAAAAGATAATAAAAACAAAAGGATATTTACTAGTAGTTGTGATTGTGGCTCACGTCTTCCTCTGGTTTTACGTCCAGAAATGGCTTCAACGCTCTCTATGGGTCAGGGATATGCTTCCTATCCAATTTTCTTATAAATTGGCAAACAAGGTCTTTTAAAGTCAGATTCCCAAGACTATATTGTGCATGTTCTTTTTGAAATTGTGGCCATAATCGCTCAATTGCCATTTGCACATATCCACTAGGATGTGCATCAAGAGTCGTTAGGATATTATCCAGTGACTCCCTAAGCAAACCATGCCTAATGAATAAAAATTTATCTTCCCGATTATTAGACACCATTCCTAAAGAACGACAACGTCTGTTACAAGTTGTACGTGCATATTTGTGACAAGTAACCCTTAACTTCTTAGCTCTTCGGTTTTTTACAAGGTTACTTCTTCCAAAACCAGGTATGAAAGATATAAATGAATCAGCAGACTCACCTGCTAGACGTACCTTAGCTTTGATCAACCAGCGAATTTCAACAGGAATGTTGTTTATCATCAGTAAGCGTAATCTTTCGGAACGTGCTTTGTAAATCTTTTTCAGAGCATCTTGGGCAACGATGGAAAATGTTTTCGCAGGTTTATGAAAATTTTATCCATGCCTTGTTTTGGGGATCAGTTATTTGGGAAACTGAATTAAACCGACTAGAATTGTCATAGAGTACCATTATACGCCACTTAACCGGGGTTATATAGCAAAACACACCAATCAAAAATTGAACCTAGAAATTAATCCTGCAAAAATTCAAAACATAAAAGCGAACAAAAACAAAAATAATGATTGCAAATACAAATAAAGTCAAAAGCTAAAGGATTTGTTTACTCACCTTTGTAACAAGGGTCAGAAAGGACGACAGAGTCTCTTTGAAAATTTGTATTTTCTAATAATGGTTTCACACGTTGTTCATTTACTTTAAACATATTACCATTCCTAGGATTCTCAATGTCAAGGGCACTATATGGATACACGTGTTTCACAACAAACGGACCACTCCATTTTGATTTCAATTTACCAGGAAATAAATGAAGTCGAGAATTATAAAGCAAAACCTTTAGACCAACTTCAAATGATCTTCTTAAAATTTGTCTGTCATGAAAGGTTTTAGATTTTTATTTAAGAATTTTTAGCATTTTCATATGCATCATTTCTTAATTCTTCAAGTTCATTTAATTGTAACTTACGCAATTCACCAGCATCATTTAGGTTAGAATTGAAGCTTTAAGTGGCAAGGTTTTCCATAAAATAAACGATAAGGAGACATACCCAAAGATGTTTCGAATGCAGTGCGGTAAGCCCAAAGTGCATCATTTAGTCTAAGAGACCAATCTTTTCTATCAGGGTTAACCGTTTTTTCAAGATATGTTTTATCTCCCTATTTGCTAACTCAACTTGACCACTTGTTTGAGGGTGGTATGGTGTGGTAATTTTATGTGTGAATCCATATTTCTTCATTAAAGACTCAAAAGGTTTGTTACAAAAGTGTTTGCCTCCATCACTGATAATGGCTCGAGAGATTCCAAATCGACTCAAAAGATTTTCCTTTAAAAACTTAATCACTGTTTTGTGATCATTATTTCGACAAGGAATTGCCTCAACCCATTTTGACACATAATCAACGGCAACTAAAATGTACAAAAATCCAAATGACGGTGGAAATGGACCCATAAAATCAATTCCCCAACAATCAAATATTTCAATGACAAGAATGGGATTTAAAGGCATCATGTTTCGCTTGGAAATGGATCCTAACTTTTGACAATTTTCACAGGTTTTACAGAATGCATGTGCGTCTTTAAACAATGTGGGCTAATAAAATCCACACTGTAAGATTTTTGCAGCCGTTTGCTTTGACAAAAAATTACCAGCACATGCTTCAGAATGACAAAATTCAATGACACTACTTACCTTATTGCCTGGAATACACCGTCAAACAATTTGATCAGGACAATACTTGAATAAGTAAGGGTCATCAAAACGTTTTACCTCGGTCAAAAAATTATTTTTGTCCTGTGCATTCCAATAGAGTGGCATCATTTATGTTGCAAGATAATTAACAATGTCAGCATACCAAGGCAAAGTTGTGATAGAGAATAAAAGATCATCAGGAAAAGAATCATTGATGGGTGCTTTATCAAATGACCTCTCAGCGATGAGTCGTGATAAATGGTCTACAACGACATTTTCAGCACCCTTTTTGTCCTTGATTGTGAGTTTGAATTCTTGTAGCAACAAAATCCAACAAATCAATCTTGGCTTTGCATCCTGTTTAGACATTAAATACTTCAAAGCAACGTGATCAGTAAAAACAATGGTTGAAGCGCCAATCAAGTATGACCGAAATTTATCCAATGCAAATATCACAGCAAGTAATTCTTTCTCAGTGGTGGTGTAATTCATTTGTGCACTAATCAAATTTTTACTCGCGTCATAAGTCACAAAAGGCTTACCTTCTCTTCTCTGTCCTAAGACAGCTCCAACAGCAAAATCACTCGCATCACACATCAATTCAAAAGGTAATGACCAATCAGGGGATTGCATGATAGGAGCAGATGTTAAAAAGTCAATTATTTTTTTAAAGGACTCTTGACACTCTTATGTCGATTCAAACTTTGCATCTTTTAATAAGAGGTTACAAAGTAGTTTAGATATGACACTGAAATCTTTAATAAACCTTCTATAAAATTTTGCATGCCCTAAAAATGACCGCACATCTTTGACTTTTTGTGGTGATGGTAACATTGAAATGACTTCAATTTTTGCCTTATCAACGTCGATTCCTTTAGATGACACAACATGACCCAAAACAATTCCATATGTGGTCATATAATGACACTTTTTACAGTTAAACACAAGTCCTTTTTCTATGCAACGTTTCAAGACTCTTTCCAAATTATTTAGTTATTCATCAAAAGAATTCCCAAACATAGTTAAATCATCCATAAAGACCTCTAAACAATGTTCAATCATGTCACTAAAAATGCTTAGCATGCATCGTTGAAATATGGCTGGAGCATTACACAAACCAAATGGCATTCTTCTAAATGCAAAGATTCCAAAGGGACATGTGAATGTGCTTTTTTCTTGGTCTTCTAATGCAATGGGAATTTGATAGTATCTTGAATACCCATCAAGAAAGCAATAGTAGGGATGCCCTGCTACTCTTTCTAAAATTTGGTCAAGGAATAGAAGGGGAAAATGATCTTTTCTAGTGGCATCATTTAATTTTCTATAATCAATGCACATGCGCCAACTAGATGGAATACGAGTTGGAATTAACTCACCCTTTTCATTTTTAATAACATTGATTCCAGATTTTTTTTAGCACAACTTGTATAGGACTCACACACTTACTATCAGAGATAGGGTAGATAATTCCCACGTCAAGTAATTTAAGGACTTCGGTCTTGACAACTTCTTTCATGTATGGGTTAAGTCTTCTTTGGGGTTGTCGATATGTTTTAGCATTTTCCTCTAAATTTATTCGAAGTGAACAAATCAATGGGTTAATACCTTTCAAATCTTTCAAAGTCCAACCAATTGCATTCTTAGTTTTCTTTAAAACATGTAACAACTTATCTTCTTGCTCTTCTGTAAGGTTAGAAGAGATAACCACTGGGTAGGTCTGGTTGTCTCTAAGGTAAGCATATTTAAGTCCTTCTGGTAAGGGCTTCAAATCCAGTTGAGGTACTTTTTCTTCTGACACGTCATCTGTTTGTTCCAATTCTTCAAAATCTGAAGTGTCTCCTTCTTCTTCGACAACCTGCAAACAATCATTAAGATGTGAATGCATGCTTGACTCAGGTGAATTGATCAAACAAATTTCAGATGAGTTAAAAGAATCCTTTTGAACATGATCTTCAACAATGGTTTCAATAATGTCTACATCTTCATCTTCATTTTCATCATCAAATGGTTCTTTAGACATGTTGAAAACATTAAGCTTAATTTCCATATTTCCAAAAGACATGCTCATTATTCCATTCCTGTAATTAATCAAGGCATTAGCAGTAGCCTAAAATGGTCGGCCCAATATACCAGGGATTGGTTAGTGCTTATTAACAACAGTTTGTGTTTCCAAGACAATAAAGTCTACTAGGTAGATAAATTTATCGACTTGTACTAACACATCTTCCATTATTCCTTTTGGTATTTTAATTGACCTATCAGCAAGACAAAGTGTGGTTGAAGTCGACTTTAACTCACCAAGTTTAAGTAACTGATAAACTGAGTATGGGAGCAAATTTACACTAGCACCTAGGTCAAATAAAGCATGCTCAATTTTACAGTTACCGATTATGCAAGAAATAAGAGGACAACCATGATTTTTATATTTCAAAACATTTTTGTTGGAAAGAATGGAACTTACCTGTTCAGCCATAAAAGTTTTCTTTCTTACCTGATGCTTCCTTTTCACAGTGCACAGATCCTTCAAAAATTTGCCATAGAGAGGTACCTGTTTGATTGCGTCCAACAAAGGGATATTGATCTTTACCTGTTTGAAAATTTCAAAAATCTCTAAGGGATGCATCAATTTCTGTGAATTTTTAAGAGCCAGAGGATATGGAAGTGTAGGTGGGGATTCAATTATTTCTTCATTAACAGTGGTTTCATCAACCCCTTTCTTACCCTTGGAAAATGACTCATCATCATTTTTACCATATTCAATAATATTTTTTTCGATGACCTTACCACTACGAAAAGTGATAATTGATTTGACATGATCTAGGCGTTGGTTATTATTGTAGGAACTTGATTGACTCTTGGGATTTGGTTGTGGTTGAGATGGAAACTTACCATTTTCATGTGTGGTGAGTGTAGAAACAATCTTTACCAAAGTATCTTTAACATCTATCAAGGTTTGTGCAGTTTGGTTTTTAATGGATTCTTGCTTCTCAATGAATGAGTGCAAAGTGTCTTTAAGGTTTTTTCTAGATGGTGGGACATAAGGCGCATAACCTTGAGGGTTTTGGAAATTCTGGTGTGTTTGTGGATGTGATGGACCTGGTGGTTGTGAAGACTGGGCTTGATTGTTGTTCCTCCAACTAAAATTTGGGTGATTTTTCCAACCAGGATTGTAGATTTGAGAATATGGGTTGGACTTTTGGCTTGTTGAAAGCGTGCAAAACATTGGCTTGTTCATGAAGGCAATCTTTTAAAGCTGGTAAAGTTGGGCAACTATGAGTGATATGATCATCAGAATCACATACATGGCATGCAATTTCTTGTACAGATTTTACATGTTCACTCTTTTTAGTTTCTAAAGCTTCAACTTTCCTAGCTAGGGATGTGATCTAGCTTGAAGGTCATGATCTTCCCTATGATTGTAAATGACTCCAGTAGATGGAGATGGTTGTGGTTTGTTCATGAACTCATAGGAACCAATGGTGTCCCAATTTTGAGCATTTTTAGCGATGTGGTCAAGATAGTCAAATGCTTCTTCGGGATTTTAATCACTGAACTCCCCATTACACACCATTTCAATGACTTGTCTACTATAGGATGTGAGTCCCTCATAGAAATGTGACACTATCCTCCATGTCTCAAATCCGTGTTGTGGACAGACATTTAACAACTCTTTGTACCTATCCCAACATTGGTAAAGTGTTTCCCCAGGTTTTTAGGCAAATGAAGTGATTTGCCTCTTAAGAGAGTTTGTTCTATGAGGTGAGAAAAAATTCTTTAAGAAATGTTGTTGCATATCATTCCAAGTTTGGATTGATCTTGACCTAAGGTTTTGTAACCAAGTTTTAGCTTTATCTTTTAAGGAAAAAGGGAAAAACTTAAGCCTGATTATATCCATGCTAACATTTTGGTCAGTGCAAGTATTACAGACTTCCTCAAACTCCCTAAGATGCAAATATTGATTTTCGGATTCAAGATCGTGAAAATTGGGTAAAACTTGAATGATTCCCGGTTTAAAATTAAAGTGTGTTGCATTTGGTGGGAAAGCTATGCATGAAGGTGCTCCAGTACGTGTGGGATTCATGTAGTCTCTAGAGTTCTAGGTGGATTTGGGTTAATGTTTTTGTCATGGTCAACCTAAGGCGGATGGTTGCTAGGTTGAGACACGTTGTCAAGGTTGTCTAAAAGGTTCTCGGCTTGGTTTACTGCTGGATGTCTAAGTGGGTTTTCAGTCATGTTGTAAGTGAATGTGGGTGATTATGATCTCCTAATTTATCTACTGCTAGATGTTCGAGACCAACGTATCATGTAAATTTAATGAGGGTTCAAGTAGGTGAAATACACAAACTTGACATGTCCTAAAGAAAAGTTGGGGCAAAAGTGTAAATAATTATAAATATAGGGACTAAAGTGAAAATACGATAATTACAGCGACTGATATGTAAAAATGAAAAATAAAATGACCTATATGTAAATGCAAATGCAAACTAGATCTAAGCTAAAATGAAAATAAAAAGTTAGAGGACTAAAATGCAAAAATGTGATTAAAGATAACAATTGTTTTTTTTTTAAATAGATGAAGTTTATGATTGAGATGAGTGATGCAAAATTAAATACAAAATAAGAACAAATAAGATAGAAAACAAAACAGCAAAACTAAAATAAAATTAAAAAGAAATTACTTCTACAAAGAAAATGCGGATTTACCTCCCCGGCAACGGCGTCAAAAACTGGACACGTCCTAAAGAAGTGTTCATACTCCCAAGTATAAGAGTGTCATAGTAATAAATTAACCGGTAAGACCGGGTCGAACCACATGGAGGTTGTTCACTTGTCTTTGTAGAATTAATTATCTAGATTAATTACTAAGCTTGTTATAAATTGTAAATCAATTAAAATTAAAACTGGGGCTAAGGGATCCACTGTTAGTAATTCGAATATGATCCAATTATTAATATTTAGTCCAGATTAATGGGATGATATTCCACTCCACTGACCACTCTCTGATAGATGTGGGTAAAAGTACTCACTGTGCTAGACAATATCTGTCTGTCTACAGTGAGTCAAAACTCCACAAAGATTAAAGGGGATAAACCACTCTCTGATAGATATGGGTAAAAGTACTCACTGTGCTAGAAAATATCTGTCTGTCTACAGTGAGTCAAAAACTCCACAAAGATCAGAGGGGAGAAAGCATAAAAATAATAAACATACCAAATTGGATCATATTTTCCATACCAACAGTATCACCTTTGACCCCAGCTATATAAAATTAGCCATATATAATTTAACTAGAAAATAACTATTTACCTAAACTGAGAATTTGAGAACAAAAGAGAGAGAATTTCACAAATCTAACATCAGATTTTGATTCAGAATATGAAAATTAGGGGGGAGAGGCCCCCTATTTATACAAAATACGGATGAAAATTGATCATCGAATGAATTTAGAATGGAGCGTCCAGATTTAGCCACGTCATCAGTGAATAGTAACCCATCCGTGAAGTGAATAGTGAACAGTAACATTGAACAGTATGCATCCGTGAGTGAACAGTGAAGGTCAACAGTGAACAGTAAAAGTTAACTGTGAACAGTGAACAGTAAAAGTCAACTGTGTACAGTGAACAGTGAATAATCAAAATTACGAAAATGTCATTCGTGGTCTTCCTAAGGTTTTTTGATGTTCTAAACTTGAAAACGATATTTTTTTTGTCATATGACTTCTCCATGATTCTAAATTGATCGAATTACCTCTAAAATACAAAGAAAAATACACTGATTACTACACAACACATTTATTTAAGTGAACGAACAAAATTATATCTAAATTGGGGAATTTATCATATTGGAAGTGTAAAATGATGATATTATCCCTTAGTAAACATACATTTTTCGGTATTAATCAATTACAATTGAAAACGTAATTAAAATAAATTTTACTATTTCTTCCACATGTTTACGAATAGTGTTAGAACCTCCACGATGTTTAATTTTAAGAGCATCACGACTTTTGGAGTTTCTTTTTGATATAATCTGTATAGAAAAACAAAAAATATATCAAGTATATCAATGCAATTGTCCCTTGTCAATATTATCTTTAATATTTGTTTATAAATGGAAATCAATTAGACACATGCTTACATAACCATTTCTTTAAAATGTGTTAATAAAAAGTGTACCTGGAACTCATCACTATAGAAATGCTCGCATAACCATAACCAATCAGTTTTTGAGACATTTGTATATGGTTTCAATATCGCGTCCTCAACTTTTTGAAATGGCTTAAAATGCTTATGCATTTTACAACGGTTGTTACTCTATAACTTTCCCATTGTTGTGTTAACATATTGGTACACATGTGAAAATGATAAGTCGACATCAAATTTGGCCTAAAATATCACCATCAACAAATGTTAAATAAAATAATAAAATCAATAATATTGAATTATCTTTACAGATTTACTTACCAGGAGACGATAAAATAATGTGTTTTTCTCAACTTCAGGCATGTGACTCCAATCAACCACTTGTAGTGGGCCAAACTGACGAACCAAAATACTCATTTCAGTAGAGAAATTGTTTGCATTTTCACATACTGACTCTTTTTGCTCTGGTGTAAATCTAATAGGTATTTGCCCAACAGATTGGACAATCTTAACCACTTTAAGCCCTCGAGTCACTCCACGACCTTTCCTTTTCTTTCCTTCACAATTTGCATCAGAAGTGTCATCACTAGATGAATCTACCATGGTAAATATAGACAAACGGCGTCCTTGAGCCATCTAATCTACAAAATAACAATATAATTTATATTCTTTTTAACATCCCTATCAATAATACTAGTTAAAATTTTCATCCAAAACTTATGATCCAATGTTGTTACAGATAAATTACTTTTGGAAGGAATCAATGATATATCAACAAAATCACTATTATTAGTTTTAAGTAATCTAGACCACTATCATGTTTAATATGCTTCGACAAATACAAAAAATGTGCACTTCTCTAAGCTTATTGGGTCTCATTCTCAGCAATATTTTTCAACTCAAATACAAAATTTTTGTATTAATTTTATATTTCAACCAAAACAAATTACATCCCAATCATAAATGAATATATATATACTAACCTTAGAAATTGCTTCAAACTCAACAATAAATAAATTCTTCAAATTCCTTTGACTTCCCCTGACCTTCCAAAATAGGGTCCACAGAAAAGCTTTTAAGAAAGAAAAATGAATTAAGAAATAAAAAAAATGATACTAAAACATAGAAAAGAACAGCAACATTAATAAAAAAACAGAAGGAAAAAAATGTTAATTTTTTCAATTAGTTTCTAATAACGTTAAATATTTTTATGCTTTCTTAATTGCATTAAGAGCTGTGGATCACAATATATTATTGTTTAAATCTGTGTTACATAAACCTGAACAATTATATGAACACAATCATGTTCAAACCTTTACAATTTCACCTTAAATGAATACACATGGGAAAGAAGGATCCTTATACATACACTCATTCATGACAAGAAATCAACAAAAAATAAAGAAAAAAAAATTGCATTAAAACAGAGTATACCAAATTCAATTATCCTTTAATTCAATTTCATAATTATTCTTATAGTATCAGCGGTAACTGATGCATTTGATACTTTATCACATATCCAATTATGAGTTATGGCCCTAAATTTTAAAGAAATTAATTAAAACTTAAAATTGTTAAGATATAAAATAAACTACTTTCCTATATTATGTGATTTTGTTTTTTTTTTTTAATAGAACACTTCATTCAAGAAACAAAAAGCAACCAAGGCCACAACAGACAACAAAACAGGTAGGAAAAGCAAGATGGTAAGAAATATATTGACTATACATTGTAAAACAAAAAACATAGAGGTAGAAAACACATAAAGTCATTAATACTTTGTAGAATGAAAAATGGAGGAGTCAGATGAAGAGAGGGGAAAAGAAAGAGCACTTAATTAGTAACCGTAAATACATCTAACAAAATAAGAGTATAAAGCTTAATACAATTGACAAATCCAACATATTCATCTCAAAAACATGCAGTTGATGCCAATATATGAGTAAATCTACGAATTACATCCATTATATAATCAAAATAGTATCAAAAAATTAAGAGTTAAAGTCAATATTAACCGGAAAATAATCTAGATATTAGAGACGTTATATACCTTACCAGGTAAATTAATTGTAACCCACATATATGTCTTAATGATTTCTTCTGTAACTAAACAAATAAAAGTACAAATAAAATAAAATACGAATAACAAAAAATTAAATTAAATGGAAGAAGCGGATGAAAAGAGGGAAAAGGAAAGAATTAGTACCTGTAAATATATAGAATAAAATAATCATTCAACATTAACAATTTGATATTCACAAATAAAAGAGCATTAGTAGAATGCTAATGAACCATTCATCAGAAAAGTAAGAAACATGATACCATTTTCTTTTTAATTAACTCCCAATTATTATATTTAACTAAACAATTTAACCAAAAAATAGGAACACCTTTTATCACCACTTTCTTCGATTGACGCCATTTTCTTCATCACTTTGGCACCAATGTCTTCTCCTCATGTAGTGCCAAAATGGTTTTATTATATATATATATATATATATATCTCTTCTTTTTTAATTAATGTATTTAATTATTTTGTTATTTAAATTATTTATTATTAAACTAAATAGAGAAATTTTCAATTGTAATTTTTTTTTAAAATTTAATTGATAAAAAAAATCTGATAAAATAATTTCTTTAACAAAACTAATTTTTTTTAAATAGAAATAAACATCGTAAAATCTCATATACAATTAAATATAGCCTTTACAACCTTCAACTTTGGCTTTTTGAATTGCATCATATTTTATCTATAATATAATGTTAAAATAAAAATTAATTCTTGTAAAAACATAAAATAAAAATTAATAAAATATTATATTTATTATTTATTAGTATCATAAAAAATGTATTCACTAAAATTTATGTAATATCTAAATGCATATATATGATTTTTATATTAAAAATTATTTTTAAAAATTAAAAATTAATTATTGTTCACTTATAATTTATATATTTATAATTTTAGCGACATCATCACTACACAAATTAATATGGCCCACTAAAAGCAGATCTTTAGCGTTGTTTAGTACATTTAATGAGACAATATACGATATCACTATAATGACATCAAGTAAGGGTTTCCAAAACTCTACAATTACATCACCGAAAGATTGAAATTAATGTGTCACTTTGACGATATATATTTAACGACATCATGTCTAGAGGGTCACTAAAGATAGGTTTCAGCGATACATTTTTAATGTAGCTAATAAATACGTCGCTAATGAGCAATTTTCTTGTAGTTCCACTCAACAATTAATATATATCCAGTCATCAAATGACATATCAGCTGCCACAAATGTTGAGATGAAAAATATAGGATTTGTAGCATTACACTTATTAATTAATAAAAAAATATTAAGTTATCGATAAATTAATATTTACTAGTTTTTGTAACCCGCACTATGTGCGGTAAATTATAAATTAAAAAAAAAATATTTTAATAATATTTTATAGTTTTACAATATTAAGACATTAAAATACTTATATATATCAAAAACATTAGAAATTATATATTTATAATTTTTAGTATCTATAAAAATATTTATATAAAATATAAAACTTTAAAACAATCAAAGTCCCTGATTACTTAAAACATATATATTTTTTTATTTTAAAAATTACATCACCTATTCCTAAAGATAAATTCTTATAATTAGTTTCATATATACTGATCGGACGATAATTATATATATTTGAGGTCCATATTACCTATCATTTGTTCTCGTTTTCGAGCGTATTTTTATATATAATGTGTTTGTTGAGCTTTGTGTAGGTACATGCTCCCTACATATGATATTTGAGCTTAAATGACAGTTAGGAAGCCTAATTTCGGGGTCCATATCTCCCTCCTCAAAGTGAATTGGGTTTCGTACCACCTATTTTAAGAAACCTCCAAAAGTCTTCTTTCTAGCGGTTTTTACGGATTACAATTCTGGGTTTTCTAGAGGGAGATATGTGTGTTTTCGTAACGGTGCGTAAGGTTGGAAACAAGACAGCGCCTGAGAGCTTAATGCAGAATACCCAACTTTTGGGGATCATTTATCCCTCCTTAGATTGAATCACGTTCAGATATTTATATATTTAGAAAGCCCCAGAGGTCTTCTTTCCACCAGTTTTTACGGATCGTAATTCCGGATTTTCTAGAAGGAGATATGGGTGTTTTCATAACGGTACGGGAGGTTGGAAACTGGTGTTGCAATCGCGACACAAAGTCGTGAAAATCACTGTCACCTAGTGTGTTGTCTTGCAAGACCGTGACACACCTGATTCCAGACCGTGACATATCGGTTTTAGGCCATTTTTAGAGGGGCAAATGTGTCCTTTTGCACCCAATTCGTCCCCAAACTTTCCCTAAATATAAATACATCATTTTCTCCTATTCTCTAGACAACAAAGACAAGAGAGCCATTATTTTCTTCATCTTCTTCACAAATCAAGAGAGAGAGAAGCTTCCAAAGCTCCCATGGAGGTCCTCCTCCATGGGAAGCTCACTACCACCCATTTCTACACATCCTCAACCACTTTTGAGAGTTGATTGCAAGGAGATAGGAGTGGTCTATGACCAATTTTAAGCTAGAGATTCATGGAGCACTTGGAGGGATTTCTTCAAGGGTTGTCTCCTTTAAACTCATTCTCTTTGTATTTCACATTTTCTTGATTGTGTAATCCCCACTTGGGAATATTTGTAAACCGAATTTGTGCTCAATATGTATTGGTTGATTTTATATTCATTTGGGTTTAGATTTGTTCTTGCTTTTATTGATTAATCTCTTATCTTGATATGCTTGTGTATGGAGATTGGAAATTGATATGTGTTCATGGATGGGATTAGGAGTAGATTAATATAATTATAGGAGTAGTTGTAATCAAATATCTCATTTGTGTGTGTATGTCTTTGGAAGGTCGAAATGCCATGTATGGATGGGTATTAAGTGTTTGTGGGTTTTTGGTTTTGCCTAGGAGGACCAATCCGAGTATAATCTTAACCAATTAGCTCTAAAGAATGAATAAAACTTGTTCTATGCAAGACCTTGCTAGTGTAGGTTTTGGATTATGTTCATATGCTTAATGGTAGGGACTTAAGGCACAATTACTTTACCGAGACCTTAGGGAGTGATTCGTGTCTCGAATCCCTTAGTTGAGATTACAAGCACAATTACTTCACCGAGACCCTGGGGAGTGATTTGAGTTTGTGAATCTCTCAATTGAGAGAACAAGCTCTTAGCTTGAATTAAATGTCCTTAATTGAGGGGGGTTGTGCGTTTATAAGCTTGGAGAACGTCGTAGTCATCCAGTGGTAAGGACATCTCGGATTGACACCCGAGAACACCCTATGTTCGATTCCTGATTACTGATGAGGGGTCTCCTTTCTATCCATTTTGTATTTCTGTTCTCCCTTAACTTGAATTGGATGTCCTTACTGCTTAACAACCACTATTTGTGCACTTATGTATGGTGAGTTTTATGAGCCTTGTGTGATCATTCTCATGCATCTCTCCTATCCACCCTTTTATTATTTGTCACTTTAATCACCATTCTCACCCCTCCATATTCCTTTGTTTTTATTTGCATTCTTTTTTAGGTTCATTTCCTTTGCACACACCCGCAATATGCATACACTTCTCACACACACCATTCTCACCACATCCATATTCTTATTTACATGCTTTCAATAAACTCTAGAACATGATACGATTGACGGATAACTCCTCCCTGTGGACGATATCATCGCTTACCGCTTTACTAGTTTTTAAAACTTTAGAGCACATTACGTAGGACTTTTTATAAATATTCTTTTGATAATCGTAATTTGGTAACAACACAAAAAACGAGTATTAAAAATGGTGCCGCTGCCGGAGAGGTGCCTATTCATTGATTGTTTTTTGTTCTAGTTTAAGTTCTGTAGATATTTAGATTTAATTGTTTTACGGATATATATGTATACGGTTAGGATATATTTTTTTTTTCTTTTTTATTTATATCATATGTGTTTAATGTTATTGAGTGGTGGTGTACTAGGAAAGGAAATTTACAGATCTGATGGACCATACAACTCTTGGAACATCGTCAGAGTGCACTTATCGCACCCAACAACCCCCAAGTGAAACGGTAGTGCCACTAAGGCCACGTGGTTGCAACCACAAGAGGTATCCTCTAATTTTTGTGCCTAATTGGAGTGCTTGTGGTTAGTTGTTGATTTGTGGTAGAAATTACCCTTGTGCTTAATGTCTTAAACGTTATATTTGTTGTGTTTGTGATGATTGTGTTCTTATCTCCGAATCTTTCTAAACATTGTCCATATTTTATGAGTTGAGCAACATTGACAACAATGTTGAGTTTAGATTTGGGGGTGTGGATACTTTCGTTTTTTTTTTTTTTTTTTTTTGCTTTTGTTACGTTTAGAAAATTTTCAAATCTCTACACACACCGGTCAATTTTAATTTTTTTTATATATATAAATAGTGTCCGGTTTTGTTGAGTTGTTTTTCTCTGTGTACCGGTAGATGATTAACACTGAAAAGTGTATGTTTACTAAGGGATAATATCATCATTTTACACTTCCAATATGATTAATTCCTCAATTTAGACATAATTTCGTTCACTCGCTTAAATAAATGTGTTGTGCAGTAATCAGTGTATTTTTCATTGTATTTCAGAGGTAATTCAATCAATTCCGAATCATGGAGAAGTCAGATGGCAAAACAAACATCGTTTTCAAGTTTATAACGTCAAAAACCTTAGGAAGGTCATGAAGGGCATTTTTGTAATTTTGACTATTCACTGTTCACTGTTGACTTTCATTGTTCACAGTTGACTTTAACTGTTCACATTTGACTTTCACTGTTCACATTTGACTTTCATTGTTCCTGATGACGCGGCACATTCCTATTGGGCCAAACTGCGAGTGCACCATACACGCGGCTGTAGAGAATCATATTCTAGAAGCCGGTGCACTGTTCACTATTCACTTCACTGATAAGTTACTGTTCACTGTCGATGTTCACTGATGACATGGAAAAATCTGGACGCTCCATTCTAAATTCATCCGATGGTCAATTTTCATCCGTATTTTGTACAAATAGGGGGCCTCTCCCCCCTAATTTCATATTCTGAATCAAAATCTGATGTTAGATTTGTGAAATTCTCTCTCTTTTGTTCTCAAATTCTCAGTTTAAATAAAAATAGCTATTTTCTAGTTAAATTATGTCTAGCTAATTTTATATAGCTAGGGTCAAAGGTGATACTGTTGGTATAGAAAATATGATCCAATTTTGGTAAGTTTATTATTTTTTGCTTTCTCCCCTATGATCTTTGTGGAGTTTTTGACTCACTGTAGATAGACAGATATTTTCTAGCATAGTGAGTACTCTTACCCATATCTATCAGAGAGTGGTTTCTCCCCTCTGATCTTTGTGGATTTTTTGACTCACTGTAGACAGACAGATATTGTCTAGCACAGTGGGTACTTTTACCCATATCTATCAGAGAGTGGTTTATCCTCTCTGATCTTTGTGGAGTTTTGGCTCACTGTAGACAGACAGACGTTGTCTAGCACAGTGAGTACTTATACCCACATCTATCAGAGAGTGGTCAGTGGAGTGGAATACCATCCCTTTAATCTGAACTAAATATTAATAATTGGATCATATTCGAATTACCAACAGTGGATCCCTTAGCCCCAGTATTAATTTTAATTGATTTACATTTTATAACAGTCTTAGTAATTTATCTAGATAATTAATTCTACAAGGACAAGTGAACAACCTCTCTGTGGTTCGACTCGGTCTTACCGGTTAATTTATTATTTTGACACTCTTATATTTGAGAGTAGGAACACTTCTTTAGGACGTGTCAATTTTTTGGCGCCGTTGCCGGGGAGGTAAGTCCGCATTTTCTTTGTATAAGTAATTTCTTTTTAATTTTATTTTAGTGTTGCTATTTTTTATTATCTTCTTTGTTCTTGTTTTGTGTTAAGTTTTGCATCACTCATCTCAATCATAAACTTCATCCACTTACAAAAAAAAAATCACTTGTAATCATAAATTACATTTTTGCATTTTAGTCCTTCAACTTTTTTATTTGCATTTTAGCTTATATCTAGTTTGTATTTGCATATAGGTCATTTTATTTTCATTTTTGCATATCAGTCCCTGCTATTTTCATATTTTCACTTCAGTCCCTATATTTATAATTATTTGCACTTTTGCCTCAATAATTGTGCACACCCATAGAATTTTGTATCTTGTTATTTTTACCACTTTTTCTTTTAATTTCTTCATTTTTTTGTATTTCACCTCCATGAACCCTCATTAAATTTGCATGAGACGTTGGTCTTGAACATCTAGTGGTAGATTAATTAGGAGATCATAATCACCCACATTCACCAACAACATGGCTGAAAACCCACATAGACATCCAACAGGAAACCAAGCCGAGAACCTTTTAGACAACATTGGCAACATATCTCAACACAACAACCATCCGCCTTATGTTGACCATGACCAACACATTAACCCAAATCCACCTGGAACTCTTAGAGACTACATGAACCCCATACGCACTGGAGCATCTTCATGCATAGCTTTCCCACCAAATGCTACACATTTTAATTTTAAATCGGGAATCATTCAACTTTTACCCAATTTTCACGGTCTTGAATCTGAAAACCCATATTTGCATCATAGGGAGTTTGAGGAAGTCTGTAACACTTACGCTGACCAAAATGTTAGCATGGATATAATCAGGCTTAAGTTTTTCCCTTTTTCTTTAAAAGATAAAGCTAAAACATGGTTACAAAACCTTAGGTCAGGATCAATCTAAACTTGGAATGATATGCAATAACAGTTCTTAAAAAAAAAATTCTCACCTCATAGAACAAACTCTCTTAAGAGGAAAATCACTTCATTTGCCCAAAAACCTGGGGAAACACTTTACCAATGTTGGGATAGGTACAAAGAGTTGTTAAATATCTATCCACATCACGGTTTTGAAACATGGAGGATAGTGTCACATTTCTATGAGGGACTCACACCCCAAAGTAGACAAGTCATTGAAATGGTGTGGGGAGTTCAGTGACAAAATCCCGAAGAAGTACTTGACTATCTTGACCACATCGTTGAAAATGCTCAAAATTGGGACACCATTGGTTCCTATGAGTCCATGAGAAAACCACAACCATCTCCATCTATTGGAGGCATTTACAATCATAGGGAAGATAGCTAGGAAAGTTGAAGCTTTAGAAACTAAAAAGAGTGAACATGTAAAATCTATACAAGAAATCGCATGCCATGTATGTGATTCTGACGATCATATCACTCATAGTTGCCCAACTTTGCCAGCCATAAAAGATTGCCTTCATAAACAAGCCAATGTTTTGCACACTTTCAACAAGCTAAATTCCAACCCATATTCACAAACCTACAATCTTGGTTGGAGAAATCATACAAACTTTAATTAGAGGAACAACAATCAAGCTCAGTCTTCACAACCACCAGGTTCATCACATCCACAAACACACCAGAATTCCCAAAACCCTCAAGGTTATGCGCCTTATGTCCTTGAAGACAATTTGCACTCATTCATTGAGAAGTAAGAATCCATTAACAGCCAAACTGCACAAACCTTGATAGAAGTTAAAGATAATTTGGCAAAGATTGCTTACACACTCACCACACACGAATAAGGTAAGTTTCCATCTCAACCACAACCAAATCCCAATAGTCAGTCAAGTTCCTACGATAATAACCAACGCCCAGATCAAGTCAAATCAATTATCACTCTTCGTAGTGGTAAGGTTATCGAAAAACCTATTCTTGAATCTGGTAAAAATGTTGATGAGTCATTTTCCAAGGGTAAGGAAGATGAAACCACTGTTGATGAAGAAATAATTGAATCCCCACCTACACTCCCATATCCTCAGGCTCTTAAGAATTCACAGAAATCGAAGCATCCCCTAGAGATTTTTGAAATTTTCAAACAGGTAAAGATCAATATCCCTTTGTTGGACGCAATCAAACAGGTACCTTCCTATGCCAAATTTTTGAAGGATCTGTGCACTGTGAAAAGGAAGTATCAGGTAAGAAAGAAAGTCTTTATGGCTGAACAGGTAAGTTCCATTCTTTCCAATAATAATGTTTTGAAATATAAATATCCTGGTTGTCTCACTATTTCCTGCAAAATCGGTAACTGTAAAATTGAGCATGCTTTACTTGACCTAGGTGCTAGTGTAAATTTGCTCCCATACTCAGTTTATCAGCGACTTAAACTTGATGAGTTAAAGCCAACTTCAACCACACTTTGTCTTGCCGATAGATCAATTAAAATACCAAAATGAATAGTGAAAGATGTGTTAGTACAAGTTGATAAGTTTATCTACCCAGTAGATTTTATTGTCTTGGAAACACAACATGTTGTTAATGACCACAAATCAATTCCTGTTATATTGGGCTTACCATTTTTAGCTACTGCTAATGCCTTGATTAATTGCAGGAATGGAATAATGAGCATGTCTTTTGGAAATACATGTCTAAAGAACCATTTGATTATGAAAATGAAGATGAAGATGTAGACATTATTGAAACCATTGTTGAAGATCATGTTCAAAAGGATTCTTTTAACTCATCTGAAAGTTGTTTGATCAATTCACCTAAGTCAAGCATGCATTCACATCTTGATGATTGTTTGCAGATTGTCGAAGAAGAAAGAGACACTTCAGATTTTGAAGAATTGGAACAGAAAGATGACAAGCCAAAAGAAAAAGTACCCATCAATGATTCTTTTCCTGATGATCTTTTATTCTCTATCACAACTTTGCATTGGTATGCTGACGTTTTTAATTATCTTGCAACAGGAATGATGCCACTCGATTGGAATGCACAGGACAGAAAAAAAATTTTGACCTAGGTAAAACACTTTTATTGGGATGACCCGTACTTATTCAAGTATTGTCCTGATCAAATTTTTTGACGGTGTATTCCAGGCAATGTGGTAAGTAGTCTCATTGAATTTTTTCATTCTGTAGCATGTGGTGGTCATTTTTTGTCAAAGAAAACGGCTGCAAAAATCTTACAGTGTGGATTTTATTGGTCCACCTTGTTTAAAGATGCACATGTATTCTGTAAAACCTATGAAAAATGTCAAAAGTTAGGATTCATTTCCAAGCGAAACATGATGCCTTTAAATCCCATTCTTGTCATTGAAATATTTGATTGTTGGGGAATTGATTTTATGGGTCCATTTCCACCGTCATATGGATTTTTGTACATTTTAGTTGCCGTTGATTATGTGTCAAAATGGGTTGAGGCAATTCCTTGTCGAAGTAATGATCACAAAACAGTGATTAAGTTTTTAAAGGAAAATCATTTGAGTTGATTTGGAATACCTCGAGCCATTATCAGTGATGGAGGCAAACACTTTTGTAACAAACCTTTTGAGTCTTTAATAAAGAAATATGAAGTCACACACAAAATTGACACACCATACCACCCTCAAACAAGTGGTCAAGTTGAGTTAGCAAATAAGGAGATAAAACATATCTTGCAAAAAACGGTTAACCCTGATCGAAAAGATTGGTCTCTTCGACTAAATGATGCACTACTGCATTCAAAACATCTTTGGGTATGTCTGCTTATCGTTTAGTTTATGGAAAATCTTGCCACTTACCTGTTGAATTTGGGGAAAAAAGCATATTGGGCCATTAAAGCTTTCAATTCTAACCTAAATGATGTTGGTGAATTGCGCAAGTTGCAATTAAATGAACTTGAAGAATTAAGAAATGATGCATATGAAAATGCAAAAATTCTTAAAGAAAAATCTAAAACCTTTCATGACAGACGAATTTTAAGAAGATCATTTGAAGTTGGTTAAAAGGTTTTGCTTTATAATTCTCGACTTCATTTATTTCCTGGTAAATTGAAATCAAAATGGAGTGGTCCATTTGGTTCGAAACATGTGTATCTATATGGTGCCCTTGACATTGAGAATCCTAGGAATGGTAATGTGTTTAAAGTAAATGGACAACGTGTGAAACCATTCTTAGAAAATACAGATTTTCAAAAAGACTATGTCGTCCTTTCTGACCCTTGTTACAAAGGTGAGTAAACAAATCTTTTGCTTTTGACTTTATTTGTGTTTGCAATTATTATTTTTGTTTTTGTTTGCTTTTATGTTTTGAATATTTACAGGATTAATTACTAGGTTCAATTTTTACTTGGTGTGTTTTGCTATATAACCCCAGTTAAGTGGCGGATAACGGTACTCCGTGATAATTCAAGTCGGTTTAATTCAGTTTCCTAAATAACTGATCCCCAAAACAAGGCATGGATGAAATTTTCACAAACTTGTGAAAACATTTTCCATCGTTGCCCAAAAATACTCTGAAAAAGATTTACAAAGCACGTTCCGAAAGATTATGCTTATTGATGATAAACAACATTCCTTTTGAAATTCACTGGTTGATCGAAGCTAAGGTACATCTAACAGATGAGTCTGTTGATTCATTTATATCTTACATGTCTGGTTTTGGAAAAAGTAACCTTGTAAAAAAAAGAAGAGCTAAGAAGTTAGGGGTTACTTGTCACAAATGTGCACGTACAACTTGCAACACACGTTGTCGTTCTTTAGGAATGGTGTCTAATAATCGGGAAGATAAAATTTTATTCATTAGGCATGGTTTGCATAGGGAGTCTTTGGATAATATCCTAACGACTCTTGATGCACATCCTAGTGGATATGTGTAAATGGAAATTGACCGATTATGGCCACAATTTCAAAAAGAACATGCACAATATAGTTTTGGGAATCTGTATTTAAAAGACCCTGTTTGTCAATTTATAAGAAAATTGGATGGGAAGCATATTCCTGAACCATAGAGGGCGTTGAAGCCGTTTCTGGACGTAAAACCAGAGGAAGATGTGAGCCACAATCACAACTACCAGTAAATATCTTTTTGTTTTTATTATCCTTTTCCTTCTGCATTTAATGTCTTTTGTAATTATTGTTGTTTACTTTTGATTTTTGAACCATTTGGATCTAATATCATTGACAAATATGCCGCCCTATACATATAGGTGTATCATTGTGTTACCTTTTTAGGATCTATAAATACAAGCATTTGTTTTTCTTTTTGCTTTAAGCACTCATAAACATTCAAAAGAAAAATTCAGAGAGTGCATTAATGGTGTCACCTTCAACTAAACGATTCACAAACATTTGTGTGTTTGGTGGCACCAATTATGAAAAAAAAAAAAGAGAGTTTGTTGATGCTGCAACTCATCTTGGTAAGGTTTTAGCTGAGCGAAAAATACACCTAGTGTATGAAGGATGTAACTTGGGATTAATGAGGTGTGTTTCACGAGCTGCACGAGACAGAGGTAGTCAAGTTCTGGGTAGTGTCCCAAAACCTATGGCCGCAGCAGACATCATCGGAAAGACAAACGGCGAAGAGCTAGTTGTTTCAGGTATGCCTGAAAGATTAACTGTTATGTTACATCATGCTGATGCGTTTATAGCTTTGTCAGGTGGTTTTGGAACCTTAGAATAAATCTTTACAATGGCATCCTGGGTGCAACTACAAATCCATGAGAAACCCATCGGTTTGTTGAATGTTAATAAATTTTATGATGGTTTGCTTTCATTTCTTGATCATGCTCAGAAAAATTATTACATTCCACTTTCAATCCGAAAAATCTATATATCTGCTTCAAGTCCTCATGAGCTGATTAACTAGTTACAAGCTTTCAATTATGTGTCAGATACTTCAACCTCTAAAATTGATTGGTCCACTAATGAAAAGAACAAGAAATGCAGAATTGATCTGAATCTCAGTTTGTGATTGTCCCATGGTTTTTATGTATTTTATTTTCCTTTATTTTGTATTTCTTTTGTTGTTTAGCAGGATTTTGTTGTCTTTCTAGTTGTTCAGGTGATATCTTCTAACATTAACTCTTTCTAAAGACATTGGGGACAATGTCTCATTCTGGTTGGGGGGAAGGGGATAATTGATTCTATAACTTTTGTTTTTCAAAAAAAAAATAAAACTCACTTCTGACCATTTTTTTTTTGTAAAGATGGTCGAGTAAGGAGATCTTTTAGATACTTATGAGATGCATATTTGTAGTTCTGATGCATTTGTTTTTCCTCTCTTCTAACCATTCAAATTTATATACTCTTCATTGTGATATCATTGACTAATCCTTTTGTTCATTAAGTCATCTTGAGAAATTTTTGAACTATTCTAGATACACACGCACATTGACACGTGACTATATGTAGTAAGTTGAGATTTTACGATATTTAGTTCTGAAACATCATTCAAGGGTAACAACCGAAGGCAGTGGTCTTGTTTAAAAATATATATAGTAATAATAATAATAATTTTTTTCGTGTGTTGTAACCAAAACTCTTACTTAGTAGTTGGGCCTCATGCCTCAGTAAGCATAGAGTGTTCGTGCAAAACGGTGGAGTCTGGATAAGAATAAAATGCAGTTCCGTAGCCTCTTTAACTCTAGCAATTAAGTCCGAGGGGTGTTTTAATACCTAATGCCCTAAGACCAACTAGTTGGGGAATCATTGACCCAAAGCTCATTACACGGGTTAAAGAGAAAGCTTAAGGGAATTGTACTAAAAAAAATAAAAAAAACATATGCAATCCGAGTAATTAAGCCCGTAGGAGTGTTTTAACACTTAATGCCCTAAAGCCAAATGGTTTGGGAGTCATTGGCCTAAAGCTCGCTACTTGGATTAAAGATGGAATGTTTGTTTCCAATTTTGTTATATTAAAAAAAAACCAAAAAAAAAATACTGCCTAAGGAAGAAGCCATGATGAGATTTCGGAATGAAAATGTTGTTTGATTTCAATTCAATCTCATAGTTATCGTGTTGATCATTATTGAGCATAAGAAAGTTTGATTGATAACTCAATTGATGACTGGTTGTCAAAGGGTGAGAAAAGAGGTATGGAAGAGTTTTTCTATTTGGTAGTTTAGAGATTTGAATTTGAGTTTTTATTATTTTCGCTTTAGTTGCTAGGGACTAGCAATAAGCTGGTTAGAGGTTGTGATTAACACTAAAAAGTGTATGTTTACTAAGGGATAATATCATCATTTTACACTTCCAATATGATTAATTCCTCAATTTAGACATAGTTTCGTTCGCTCGCTTAAATAAATGTGTTGTATAGTAATCAGTGTATTTTTCTTTGTATTTCAAAAGTAATTTGATCAATTCAGAATCATGGAGAAGTCAGATGGCAAAACAAACATCGTTTTCAAGTTTAGAACGTCAAAAACCTTAGGAAGGCCATGAAGGGTATTTTTGTAATTTTGACTATTCATTGTTCACTGTTGACTTTCATTATTCACTGTTGACTTTCATTGTTCACAGTTGACTTTTCACTGTTCACAATTGACTTTCACTGTTCACATTTGACTTTCATTGTTCCTGATGACGCGGCACATTCCTATTGGCCCAAACTGCGAATGCACCATACACGCGGCTGTAGAGAATCATATTCTAGAAGCCGGTGCACTGTTCACTGTTCACTATTCACTTCACGGATGAGTTACTGTTCACTGATGACGTGGTGAAATCTGGATGCTCCATTCTAAATTCATCTGATGATCAATTTTCATCTGTATTTTGTATAAATAGGGAGCATCTCCCCCCTAATTTTCATATTCTGAATCTAAATCTGATGTTAGATTTGTGAAATTCTCTCTCTTTTGTTCTCAAATTCTCAGTTTAAATAAAAATAGCTATTTTCTAGTTAAATTATGTCTGGCTAATTTTATATAGCTGGGGCCAAAGGTGATACTATTGGTATGGAAAATATGATCCAATTTTTTTAAGTTTATTATTTTTTGCTTTCTCCCCTCTGATCTTTGTGGATTTTTTGACTCACTGTAGACAGACAAATATTGTCTAGCACAATGAGTACTCTTACCCATATTTATCAGAGAGTGGTTTCTCCCCTCTGATCTTTGTGGAGTTTTTGACTCACTGTAGACAGACATATATTTTCTAGCACAATGGGTACTCTTACCCATATCTATCAGAGAGTGGTTTATCCCCTCTGATCTTTGTGGAGTTTTGACTCACTGTAGACAGACAGACGTTATCTAGCACAGTGAGTACTTATACCCACATCTATTAGAGAGTGGTCAATGGAGTGGAATACCATCCCATTAATCTAGACTAAATATTAATAATTGGATCATATTCGAATTATCAACAGTGGATCCTTTAGCCCCAGTATTAATTTTAATTGATTTACATTTTATAACAAGCTTAGTAATTAATCTAGATAATTAATTCTACAAGGACAAGTGAACAACCTCCTTGTGGTTCGACCCGGTCTTACCGGTTAATTTATTACTTTGACACTCTTATACTTGAGAGTATGAACACTTCTTTAGGACGTGTTAGTAGAGACATATGATGTATGCGTTTAACTCCATGCTTCACTTTAAATATGCTTGTATAGTGTCAATATTTTGATGTTGATGTGGATAAGACCTCTATACTTGTTTAGCTTGGGATGAAAATCCTCTATAAAGTGTGTGTCTAATAACCTAGAGAGGGGGTGAATAGGTTTTTAATCAAGTTAATTACCATTTTTTCTTGATTCGTCAATATTCAAAATTCACCCAATAAAACAAACATACAATATCAAGTATAAAGTGCTGAAATATAAGTAACACTTTATGTTTACGTGGAAACCCTCCAAATGGGAAAAATCACGGGTTATTCTGCTAGCCACACACGATCACAGAAATCCACTATATGAGAAAAATGTTACACCCTCAAGTGATTCTTGGACTCTCACTCTCGACAACCTCAGGCTATGGACACCGCCACTTACCACTCTTGGTTCAGTCCCTAGTGATATCTCCTGATACACTACTATTGGCGTGAGCACCTCCTACTCTACCCCTCAGACCTTTTACAGTGGTTACCCGACCAATTGCTTGCCAACCTACCCTTGGTTGTAAGACTTGACTTGCTTGTGCAACTTCACCTAGAAGCCACAAGACTTTGACTCTATGAAGAGTATATGGTCTAAGTGAAATAATCAATGAATGCTCAATGCAAAATATGTTAGACCAAACATTCAATGCTTAACTAGGTGTAGATAATGCAATACAACAACCTAGTTATCAAACAATGCCTACATGCCCATACATAAGGACTCAATTAGATGCAAAAGGATTCTAGCAACCTAATTGTCAATAAAAGTCTAACCAACACAAGTTGTCACAACATATAATCAAGGGCAATATTGCAATCAATAAATGCAATTAATGAGGCATAAGCAATAATGTCTAAATGCAATACATAAAGACTTAACTAGATATGAATATGCAATATTACAATCTAGTTATCAAACAAAGTCATTTCAACATATGTTGTCATTAAGCATGGCATGGTCATTAAATGCAATCATCAAAATGCAATCAATATGACCTAATTAGCTAGAGACAACAATGACCTAAATGCTAGCTATCACAAAAGCCATATCAACACAAGTTGTCATTAAGCATGGCAAGGACTATAATGCAATCACAAAATGCAATCAATGAGTCCTAATCAATAATGTCTAAAAGCAATGCATAAAGACTTAGCAAGAAGGGTAAATATGTCCTAAATTCAAGCTATCAACAAACAAACCCTATCATGTTATCAAGACTCAAAAATATATGCAATAAACTAGAGTCTAGGTATTTAATCATGCAATAAACACCTAATCTAGAGTAAGAAGAACAATAAAAGATGTTCAATGAAGTTCTTACTTACCTAGTCATGAAACCAAGAACACCCATGCTCATATGGTGAAGAATGAAGCAAGATAGAGATAGGTTTTGGGTTTGGAGAGTTAAGGAACCACTCTTGGAGTTTCTCTCTCAAAGAAAATACTTTCTCACACTAAAAAATGGTTTTGAAGCTCTGAAAAATGAGTGAGGAAGAAGATGGCATGTAAATATGAGCCCTAGAACAAAACTACATCGTTTTAAAAATGCCCAAAATTTTACTCAGTGTGCTGGTGAGCTGTGCTGGTCTACAAGCGCCACACCAATGCACACCTACTGTCCAGGGGCGCTGGTGAGGTGCACTTATGCACCAGCCGCGACAACATAAAAGCTCGAGATTCGAGTGACCCAAAACTCATTTTAAATCAATGTATAAAAAGATATGGTCACAAGACCATATAAAAGTCAATTTAAAAAAAATATTTAAATCATTGAAATACACTCTTTTAAAACTAGACATTTTACTCCATATAACCAAACCAAGAGAAGAATGAGACATTCTCATATGGTCACTCAACACGTTAAAACAAGTGCAAGCGCGAACACAACACAATACCACACTTAAATCTATAAATGAAGTGCAAGTGTGATTGTGAAGAGATGCACACATATAAACAATATCAACACAAATGCAAGATCAACAAAGCATGCATGAGGTGTGTGTGTGCACCTAAACTCTTCAAGAGGCAAAGTCAAGTGAATATACCTTTTGCTCTTGAAGTCATGGAGATGCTTGGAAGCTTGCCAATGAGGACCTAAGCTATCAATTACACAATCATCCCCAATGTGGTGTAGTTTGTCATGAAATAAGTCAATCATAAAATCAAGGTCCTTACATGGGAAAATTACGGAGACTACCCTTGTGAGATTTTGTGCCTTATTAACATTCATTTTTTAGGGTGTATTTTGTTTCTACTCTTAAACACTTTTCTTTTTCCTCAAATGTTTAGATTGATCTCTATAAGTTTTAGATTGGATGTTAAAGAACAATTCTCTTAAGATATCACATGTGTGTTTGCTTTACTTTTGTATTGGTTGATCCTTGCGAAGTAATGTTAGGCAATGTGTGCTTAAACTACTAAAATGCGTAAACACTTACTCTTACCCTATTTGTGTGCTCCCTAAGCCAATTTGAAGCCAAAAACATGAGCCATTTCTTTCATTACCCACACTTCCAAAGAACCAAGCTACTATATATAATGAAACCTTACATAATTAGCTTGAGACCATTTGGTGATGATGATGGTATTGAGTTTTTGGGGTGTATTGTAATTACTATTATAGTTGGGAAGAAACCAATGAGTTTCTTGGGTTAGATTGTAAATGCAATTGCATTAAGGCTGAATGTAAAGATTAAATGTATATATTTGCATTGTCATTCGAAGAAACGAATGGTAGAAGAAAAAAAAAAAGAAAAAAAATGAATATCTACTCAAAAGAAAAAGGAGTAGGAAAAAAAATGTTAGAACAACAAAAGGTAGCCTATATGTAGACCACAAAGTATGTATTTTAGACTATGTTTGGTTAGTAAAGTTCACGATAAATACATCTGAGGATTATGTTATTACATTGTAAATGGTTAGTAAAATCCTTATGTTGATCTCAGACTGTTTGTTTTCACTTTCCCATTCTTTCTTAGCCTACACCCATGGCCCCATTACAACCCATGAAAGACCTAGCGGATCTCTTGGTAATGCTTGCTTGAGAGTGAAGTTGCATGTGCTCTATCATTGTTCTTAATGCTTGATTCGTTCATGAGATCTTGTGCACTTATATGAGCGTCTTTCAATTTATAATTATGCGAATACATTTTGATTCCCTATACCTAAACTCCATTTTGCATATGTTGATGAGTGTTATCGCCTAGGTTCTGAGTGAAATATATAACTGAAATCCGGAGAGGATTAGAGTCGAGGCGAATTTTATCTTGGGTATTCGAGTGTAGTTGTTTTGTAAACCGAAAGCATCATAAGTATTGGCATACTTGCATTGTGTGGTGCATTGTTATTAATTGGTATATTTGAGATTCTAGCATACACGTGTTGTCTTTGTTTGGCATGTTTGGATTGCGACTCAACCATTTTCTTCTAGAGTATACGTTTGTGGGTGTCGTAGCTGTAAACCTTCAGGAGGCTATACTCCTCTTACTAGGGCCGCCTAGAGGTTCAAAAGGCTTGTGGCATAAGCTAAATGTCACTGTGATCCCTACGAAAGTGGCTTTTCATTTATTTTTATTATTATATGTGTTGTTTATGTGTTTTACATTTTTAGTTTTGTTAGAGGACGGGTAAAAGATAGGTTTGGGGGTATTTGATCGGACGATAATTATACCTATTTGAGGTCCCCATTACCTATCATTTGTTGTCATTTTCGAGCGTATTTTTGTATAAAATGTGTTTGTTGAGCTTTGTGTAGGTACATACTCCCTACATATGATTTTTGAGCTTAAATGACAATTAGGAAGCTAAATTTTAGGGTCCATATCTCCCTCCTCAAAGTGAAATGGGTTTCATACCACCTATTTTTAGAAAGCTCCAGAAGTCTTCTTTCTAGTGGTTTTTACAGATCGCAATTCTGGGTTTTCTAGAGGGAGATATGCCTGGTTTCGTAACGGTACGGAAGACTAGAAACATGACAGTGCCTGAGAGCTTCAATCAGAACACCCAACTTTCAGGGATTATATCTCCCTCCTCAGATTGAATCACATTCAGATCTTCATATATTTAGAAATCCCTAGAAGTTTTATTTCCAACGATTTTTACGGATCGCAATTCTGGGTTTTCTAGAGGGAGATATGCTCGTTTTCATAATAGTACGCGATGCTGGAAACTAGTGTCGCGACCGTGACACAAAGTCATGAAAATCACTGTCGCCTGGTGTGTCGCCTTGCAAGACCGCGACACACCTGATTTTGGACCGTGACATGTCAGTTTTAGGCCATTTTTAGAGGGGGAAATGTGTCCTTTTGCACCCCAATTCATCCCCAAACTTTTCCTAACTATAAATACATCATTTTCTCCTCTTCTTTAGACACAACAAAGACAAGAGAGCCATTATTTTCTTCATCTTCTTCACAAATCAAGAGAGAGAGAAGCTTCCAAAGCTCCCATGAAGGTCCTCCTCCATAGGAAGCTCACCACCACCCATTTCTACACATCCTCAACCACTTTTGAGAGTTGATTGCAAGGAGATAGGAGTGGTCTATGACCAATTTTGAGCTAGAGATTCATGGAGCACTTGGAGGGATTTCTTCAAGGGTTGTCTTCTTTAAACTCATTCTCTTTGTATTTCACATTTTCTTGATTGTGTAATCCCCACTTGGGAATATTTGTAAACCGAATTTGTGCTCAATATGTATTGGTTGATTTTATATTCATTTGGGTTTTGATTTGTTCTTGCTTTTATTGATTAATCTCTTATCTTATCTTGATATGCATGTGTATGGAGATTGGAAATTGATATGTGTTCATGGACGGGATTAGGAGTAGATTAATATAATTGTAGGAGTAATTGTAATCAAATATCTCATTTGTGTGTGTATGTCTTTGGAAGGTCGAAATGCCATGTATGGATGGGTATTAAGTGTTTGTGGATTTTTGGTTTTGCCTAGGA
The DNA here is from genome assembly GCA_032871835.1 of Dipteronia dyeriana. NCBI lineage: Eukaryota > Viridiplantae > Streptophyta > Magnoliopsida > Sapindales > Sapindaceae > Dipteronia > Dipteronia dyeriana. The sequence continues at coordinate 11,929,285 of CM065299.1, read as the reverse complement.
GGATCAATCCGGGTATAATCTTAGCAATTAGCTCTAAAGAATGAATAAAACTTGTTCTATGTAAGACCTTGCTAGAGTAGGTTTTGGCTTCTGTTCATATGCTTAATGGTAAGGACTTAAAGCATAATTACTTCACCGAGACCATGGGGAGTGATTCGTGTCTCGAATCCCTTAGTTGAGATTACAAGCACAATTATTTCACCAAGACCTTGGGGAGTGATTTGAGTTTGTGAATCTCTCAATTGAGAGAACAAGCCCTTAGCTTGAATTGAATGTCCTTAATTGAGGGGGGTTATGCGTTCATGAGTTTGGAGAACGTCGTAGTCATCCAGTGGTAAGGACATCTCGGATTGACACCCGAGAAGGGGATTCTCGGTTACGGATGAGGAGTCTCTTTTCTATCCATTTTGTCTTTTTGTTCTCCCTTAGCTTGAATTGGATGTCCCTAATGCTTAACAACCACTATTTGTGCACTTATATATGGTGAGTTTATGAACCTTGTGTGATCATTCTCATGCATCTCTCCTATCCACCCTTTTATTATTTGTCACTTTAATCACCATTCTCACCCCTCCATATTCCTTTGTTTTTATTTGCATTCTTTTTAGGTTCATTTCCTTTGCACACACCCGCAATATGCATGCACTTCTCACACACACCATTCTCACCACATCCGTATTTATTTACATGCTTTCAATAAACTCTAGAACATGATACGATTGACGGATAACTCCTCCATGTGGACGATACCCTCGCTTACCGCTTTACTAGGTTTCAAAACTTTAGAGCACATTTTGTAAGACTTTTTATAAATATTCTTTTGATGATCGCAATTTGGTAATAACACAAAAATGTGAGTATCAAAGGAAAGAGGTAGATTCCACATTGTGCAGAAACCCCTGATTTTTCGGTTAGGATAGCAAAATTCAATGGGAAGAAGTTCATACCAGAAATGGGGATCAACTTGGGCAAGTTGGATGAGACCCCGATTTCTGGGATGGTTGGAGTTCAAGGTTGGGAGACTTTTTTTCAAAGGCCTGTAAAATACTATCCTCAGATTGTTAAAGAATTGTATACAGAGGTAATTGAGAATAACTACAGCTTGGGGAGTTCAGTCTAGGTTCGTGGTAGAGAAGTCCGAATCAATTCCGGGGACACTAACAGACATTACAAGACTAAACTTCCACACACAGTTGCTATGTTTCAGGGGGTTCTTAAGTTTAACATCTTCTCCAGAATGAGCATCGACCTAGCAAACAGTTTGGTGGCTCGACCAATGGAATTTTGGAACTCCAGGTCAAACTCAATCAAGCAGAAGAGGTTACTACTGGAGATGACCTTCTGGCACATTTTTATTTCTCACTCTTTGAGGCCATACGGACACGCACCACAGTATCTTATGCAGTAGCCACCTTACTCTACTGTATTAAGCATGGGCATCCCTTAGATGTGGGGGTGATTGTGGAGATAGACATTCACAAGTCAGCAAGGGACATAACAAGAAAATAAGCAATGGTGCTCCCTTTCCTTATCATATTTTTTTACTAGGAGACAGGTGTAGATATGTCTTCTGATGAGTTCGTTGAGACCGGGCCTGAGTTTGGGATCCGTACATGGTATTCACTGTTTCCTGGATGAGGTTTGGCAAGACCCGATAGAGAAGAGGACAGCTGACCCAAGAAGAAAAGGGGTGGAACATTTTCAAATCACTCGGATGAAGAGAAACTGGAGCCCGATCAGGATGAGCAGGCAGATGATACTGATGATGAGCGGTTATCTGAGGATGATGGTTCACTCCCCGTATTGGAGCGGTTGTTAGCAGCTACCAAACTTTTCAAAGGACAGTAGGCTGATGCTGATGCTGATGCAGTAAATTTAAATGCCACTGGAGATGCCCATAACTCAATCCTTCAGCACATGCAGTGGATGGAACAACAGATGATTGCTAAGATAGTTATGGTGAATGCAGGATTTAGACATGACATTGCAGATCTGAGGCAGGAGCTCCATCTCTGACCATATGAGCGAGAAATGGAGCCAGTTCCTTATCCATGGCATTCATATCCAGTTCTTGGGTACCAGCCTCCATATTCATTTCCAGGTTATAGACCTCTGTACCCATGGACCAAGAGTACTGGTTCAGCTTCAGGATCAGGATTTCAGCCTCAGTTTCCATTTCACCCGACCCGAAGACTAGTAGTATCAGAGGAGGAGGCTATTATCCAAACCGTCATGGAGATATCGAGAAAGGAAGCAGATGACAGAGCAGCAGCAGCAGCAGCCTGTTGGAAGGGGAAGGAACCGATGCCCGGATCCTCATGGCCACCACCACTACATTATTAGCTTCGTTCTGATTTGTTTAGCTAGACTTGTTTACTTTGTTTTACTTTGTTTTACTTTGTTTTATTGTTTTAAGTTATGTTTCGAACTTGTTTAATTACTCTTGTTTAATTACTCTTGTTATTTGATTTCTATCATAAGTGGTACTTTTGCATCTTTTATTTGTTTTAGCTGTGATTAGAATAGGGGTGTGCATTGTATTGTGTTATGGTTGATGATTAATTGCCTTTGGGTGTTTTTTATGACATCTTGATCGAGCCTTTGTTTATTTTATTTTGTTTTATATTGTTGGATTGTGCTATGATTGGTTGTGGGTTAGGCGCCTTACTCGTTGGGCTCTCATTGTCAACATTGGGGACAATGTTAGGTTTAGGTTTAGGGGTGTCGACACTGATTTCGATCATTTTGGTTTTATTGAGTCCTAAATTTTATTTTTTAGTCAAAAATTTTAGAAAATAGTCACATGGCTAAAAAAATTGAGCTTCAAGTAGCTTGGGTTTTGATGCTTTGGGTGTGTGTTTATGTGAGAGTTTATTTATGCATAATGTGCTCGATTAAGCATCTTGTTGTCGCTCTAGGGTCTCATTTACACTTCATGGGCTTGTCTCATACTTTTGTGTTCAAGTTGAGGGGACTCGGTGCTCAAGCACCTTGTTCTAATAGTAGAGACACCTAGTGAGTTCACAAACACAAGCCTTAAAAAGTGCAACTGAGCGCTATCATTGTTGCATCTTAAACATTTATCTCATCACGCGCATCATTTGCTATAAGACATCATATTGCATTATATTTGTGGATTGCTTGATGGATATGTACATTCCTTTGATATATGAAATGGTGGAAATGATTTTAGGCAATGTTTGTGTTTAACTACTCAAATTAACCTAAACACATTCCTTGTCCCTATTTGTGTGTGCTCCCAAGCCAATTTTGAGGTCAAACACTTACCTTTCTTTTGGAACCACATTACACCATATAGCCTAAACATAAACACATGCCTATCCTCGTTGCCAATCTTGTTAGGATGTGTTGTGTTGTGGTGAAAGGTGGAAAAGCTCAAAATATGAAAAGTTAACATGTATTTAGGCTGTATTTATAAATGTGCAAGGTAAAAGGCTCAAAAATATAGAAGTGCAAAAATGTGCACTTATGAGCCAATAAAAAAAACAAGGAAATAAGAGTCTTTTATGTAGTTGTCAAAAACTCACTAATAGAGTACTCATGTATAGCACAAATGTAATGAAAAGTCGAGCCTAATCACTAGTGCCATGAGTGATGTGAATAGAGCTTAAGTATTGGGTGTATTGTGTAGTTTCTTAGCATGATTGGTGACTTTTGACTTCCATTTTCTATTCTTTGTTCACCATATTTCACTCAATGGCCCCATTACAACCCAAGGGAAGACCTGAATGATCTACTATAAAATCTAGATTGGAAATGTTTGTTGAGGCATGATCTTCCACGTCCATGGCATTTGATTCATTTCCTAGGCTAGTTCACCAAATAATAACGTTCATTTCTTATTGTATACAAGTATTTCATTTCCATGCATAACTTTATCCTTGCATACTTTGCATGAGTGTGAACATAGGACTCCGAGAGGAAAGAAAAGAGAATATCCACGTGAGGTTTAGAGTCAAAGCGAATTACGCTCGAGGTGTGAGAGTGAGTAGTTCCAGACATGAGAGCACTTTAGGTGGTGTGAGATTCATGTTGTTCGAGTGTCCCATGAGTGCCTTCGAGTTGCTTGAGAATGTGTTGCATGTGTCTACTCTCCTTATCCACACCTCTTTACATCTCACCATCAGTTGAAAATGCAGCTTTTAAGTTATTGTTGTTTGAATTCCTTTTGTTTTTATCGATTCGTTGTGTTGTTTGCTTGTTTGTTATGTTGTTATTTTCTCTTGATTTTGCTCGAGGACGAGCAATAGGCTAGGTTTGGGGGTGTTGATCGATCCATGATAACACTAGTTTTTGAGTTCCCCTTCCTACGCTTGTTGCTTAATTCTCGAGTAAAATCAAAGTGTTTAATGGCTCGATAGCATGATTTCATGATTAGGGGTATCATTTGGGTGATTTGAGTGAAATTGGGACTCAAGAGTGTTGGAAATCAGAAACTTGGGTAAAAAGGTGAGCTGCCGCGGTCGAGGCACGTCGTCATGGACAACCGCGACACCATGAGCGATAACAACTTATTTTAGAAGTCGCTAGAATTGTCGCCTGGAGATCACACTCGAACTACCAAAGAAGCGACATGTCGCGGTCAATTTCCTTCATGGGAAATCGTGACATACCGGGCGACAAAAACTTCCTTGAACATTATCGCTCGAGGTGTCGCCTGAAGAGAAGACGCTGAGAACAAGAGGCGATGTGTCACTGTTGGATTTCCGTCATGGACAACCGCGACAATCAACGACACGACAGTACGTTGCACGTGTCCCTAGGTTGATTCTTGACCTATTTTTGGACCCATATAAATACACTGATGAGTTTTTGAGGAAAGGCATCATCAACCACACGAAATTTTGAACACTTTCACCCCTCCATCACCATTCTTGGACAACTTTCTCATCCATCCATCTTGGAACTTGGAAGGCAAGAAGAGGAAGCTCATAAGTCAAGGTACCTCAATGACCAACCTTGGTTTCTTCTTTCACTCTTCTTTGTTTTATTCCTTTATTTGACGTGTAACTAATTCTAAGTTAGGGGATTAATGTAAACCGATTGAACAACTCTTTGTAATCCTATGGTCTATGCTTATTAATTACATTGGTAGTCTCTTATATTGCAATACTTACTCTAATTCCTTCACCTATATTCAAATGAGACCTCAATGAATGTTTGTGTTAGAATTAGTTAATTTATGATGTTGAGGGTTAGATGTGGGTGATCATCCCATTTAGTCCTTAACTACAAGCTTAATAATTGAAAAAATTTCCATATGCATAATCATGCTATGTGCGATTTGGTTTAGAGTTTTTAATTATAAACTAATTCTAACTCTTACTCATTACATGACCTTGTGTGAGTAATAGAAAAGATTAGGTGATTTATGAAACAAACCCTATCAATTAGAATTATATGCTTTAATGAGACTTATGGATTACATTGAGAAGTTTAATTAGGTTGTATTAATTCCCTAGCATTCCTCCATATTCATATATTTTCGTGTGAGCTTTTGAGTAACTTAGTTATTTGATTTTGTATATTAGTGAGTAAAATTACCAACCCAAAACAAGTATTATGCCATTTAGTTTTCATGCACTTAGAGTAGGATTTAATTAGATTAATTAGTGTTCAACTATTAGAATCACTGATTCTAGTGAACGAACTTTCTTTAAATTGATTAAAAGATCAAAAATACTGCAATCATATACCCTATTAAATTCTTCAACAAATTATCAACAAACAACTTACCTACAACTTATAGATTCCAAGGGTAATTAAGTTAAATAAATTTTTTTTATAGGGGGAACAAAATGAATTTAATGATTAAATTTAATTTTATAGACTTAATGGTTTTTAAATTTAGTTGAGGGATCAAATTTATATTAAATAAAATTATGATATTTTTCAAATTTCAACGGTTTTAAATACTCAAAAGTTGATGAGCTAATTCCCTATTATGATGGGCTACACCATTCTTAGTACCACATCTCTCACTCCCTAACACCAAAAAGGTTCTTTTTTCTAATGCTTAATTGAATCACAAATCGAACTAAACTTAAGATAATTCATTTTAATTAAAGTCATTTTTTTTTTGTATATCCTTATCTCTTCTTATAACTATACGTATCAAAACAACAAAAGAAGTGCCTCCCCAAAAAAAAAAAATGAATAAAATTTACCCAACTAATAAACTAAAACACAAAATCATAAAAAAAAAAAAAAAAAAAAACTAACACACTGAACTTCTGAATAATTGCGTGAAAGGAATATAAATTTGATTTATAGGCAAATAAAAGAAAATAGTGGGCCGGAAAATGGAGGGTTTATTATTTATTTGGAAGAAGCATGTAATAAAGAGTTGGAAAATGGAGAGTTTAAGTGAAGCACTAGATAGTTAGAAAATGAAGGGATTATTATTTGGTTGAGTGAATTTTGAAATGAATGATGGAAGATTGTTTATGGTATGAAAGAGATAAAATGGTGAAATAATAGTCATGGGCACTGATGGATCCAAAGATTCTAACGACGACATATGGTAAATAGTTTTTTTTTTTTTTAAATGTTATTGTCTTATACTAAATTTAAGTTTTTATATTGTTATATAATTATTCTTAATTTCTTATTATCATTATTATTGTTGCTGCTGTTTTTGTTGTTATCATCATCTAATGATTAATTCTTTATTGTTGTTATTTGATTTCTTACAAATAAAATGTTGTTATATAAATATTAATTTTAAAAAAAAATCACTTGTTTTTTTAACAAAATAAATAAATAAAAAGTTAGGTCTAACCATTACATAATGTTGTTATTATTATGTTGTTGTAAAATGTTGGTGGGTAACATTTCTAAATATAAATAAATAAAGAATTACATACAATGTTGAGTATCTTACAGTTCTTCATGATCAATTTTGCACTGCTTAACAATAAGAGCTTTAGACTTAGTTTGGCATTGCTTCCTCAGCTACTTTTGGGGTCGAAAGTGATTCTGGACCTAAGACATGGTGTTTGGTAAAATCGCAGGGAAGTGCTTTTGGTCACTTTTAGCTTCTCCCAACTGAGTTTTTGAGAAGTTACAAATACATGCTATTGAATTTTGGTTTCTGCTTTTAGAAAACGTGTGCAGTCTAACTTTATGGACTTAGAGGACACGGTACGTACTTACGTGATTTTCATATTAATGTTTGTGTAAGTAATGTTGTATTGTTAACAATTATGGTGGTTTTATTGTCTGTCAGCATATGAACGCATACCTCCATATTCTTCGCAAACGCCAGTGAGGATTTCCCAATGTGTACAAACAGAGGATCAACGTATTCGATACACAATTTTATGTAAGTAGTTATAAGTTTTGGAATCGAATCGCATTTTATGGTTTTGTATTACGATATTGTCAATGATTGTATGTACAGCCACTTATGTTGTACATGTGGGAGAGGATGATGCCTCGTGATTCCTCCCGGAGAGTGACCACGGCAAGGTGGAATAGGGTACAGTCCCGATGGTTGGAGGAGGACCTTCTGACGTATAATCGAGGGCGGCGTGTGCCTTACTGTACATGATTTGGATTCCATACATTGATTTCATGTCGGCGATTATGTTATTCGGACGCATTAGTCGACCATCTTGTTGTTGAAGTCTATGTGCAATAACTTCTCCAATTGTGACTGCACTAGCTTGTCAGTGCCGATGGTGAATTTTCTCTAATAGACAAGTGTGTTCGTTGATAAAACTTCTTACTTGAAAGTATGTGTCTTCATCTCTCCTCACCGCTCTTAACTTCCACGTACAATTTCCCATCAAACAAACTAGATGTAATGTTGTCTTATTGGACCTTTTCACCTTCCACTCGAAGTTCTGCCGCACTGTAAAATGGCCTACTAATCTCTTCAAATCCTTTTTCGTTGGAAAAAATTGCCCTTTATATATCATGCTTGTAGGTTCATCTTCAACCAAGTTCCTACTTCCACCCATACCAAACGAGTATGATTCTGCTCCTGGAATAACCCATGTTGTGGCATTATCAAAATCATCTGGAGTTACATTAGCCCGGACCTCAGAGTTCCCAGCTATATCTTGGGCACTGGAACTAAATCTGTGTACACGTCTTTCCGTTTCGACAGGTTCTTCATCATCCTTATTGTTCTGTACATTATCTACCGGATTCAAATTTCCCTCATTATCCACCTCATGAATCCGCCCAACATTCGGTGTTGTATTCTGGTCATTGTTGATGTCATTGTAGATCTCATTGTAGATCTCATTGTATTGCTGGTTGTACTGCCTTACATTATTCTCAATTTGACAACCAAATACATCGTCGAATTGAGGTCCCAGTGTATTATCATGGGCGGCTACTTCCGGTGGGACAGCACATATGTTTTCCCGACCATCAATCTCACTTCTTTCTGTGAACAACTGATTGCTTCCGCCTGACGATCGAAATTGTTGGGTGTTATCAGGATGAGGGATATCTTCACCAATGATACCTCCTACTGGCCTCTCGATTATACTAACACATACTTGAGGGATCACTCTTCCCCTAGCATAAACTGAACATCATCATTGTTTCTTATAAATGTACAACATGTAGTCCCAGGAACAATTGATAGAGACTGTAGATCAGTACTGTATTTGTTATCATCAAACTTCACAATGGTTTGCACGATCGACACCAGTTCGTCGTAAATCAAATTCTTTGACACATACAAACCTTGGTTATCGGAACCTAAATACCTCTGATTTCCGTCAGGTAATTGCTCTCATCGACCGTTGTAAGATATGAATATTCTCACCCTATTCATTGTCCTGTCAAAATCATCATCAAAAACCATTATTAAGAAATAAATATTTAATATTAATTTTACATTTATAAAGGATTATTAAAAAAATCATAAGTGTAAGCGATTGAGATTTTTTTTACTGATCGAGCTTTTTTTAACGAGATCGAGCTTTTTTGGTTCAGGACCGAGCTATATTTGTACATCATCGACCTTTTTTTAATGCAGCTCGAACTTTTTTTCATATGGCTCGAGCTTTTTTCAAATATAACTCGACCTTTTTATTTTAGGGATTGAGTTTTTTTGTGAGGAATCGAGCTTTTATTGTGCGGGATCGAGCTTTCTTGTGCGGGATCAAGCTTTCTTGTGCGGGATCGAGCTTTTTTGTTTGAAATCGAGATTTTTAGAGGGATTGAGCTTTTTTTTAGAGGGATTGAGTTTTTTTTTTAGAGGGATTGAGTTTTTTTTTAGAGGGATCGAGTTTTTTTCTGAGGGATCGAGTTTTTTTCTGAGGGATCCAGATTTCTATGTGAGGGATCGAGCTTTTTTGTTTGGAATCGAGATTTTTAGAGGGATTGAGCTTTTTTTTTAGAGGGATTGAGTTTTTTTTTAGAGGGATTGAGCTTTTTTTTAGAGGGATCGAGCTTTTTTTCTGAGGGATCCAGATTTCTATGTGAGGGATCGAGCTTTTTTTCTGATGGATCGAGCATTTTTATAATTTGATCGAGCTTTTTTTCAAATGTTTCGAGCTTTTTTAAAATGGTTTTCAGCTTTATGCCCAAGATTTTAAACTTGTTTGCACCACTTCAAATCAACTAGGCTAAATTTATATACAAAAAAAAATGCAGTATATCTGGAATGGGGCTCGTTTTTTGAAGAGATACCCGGAGTAGGAGTACTTGATTTTGAGACAACTTTTTTGGACGAGAGCATTTAAAGAATAAAGAATCGATTATTTAAGGGCAATTTCGGTAGCTCACCATAATAGATGCCTTTTAAACATAACTTATTATAACGGTGACATCACTGCAACTCACCAAAAAAAAGGTGACATTTCTCACCATTTCCACACTTATAAATGGTTTTGAAAGACATGAGAAATCATTTCATAATTGACTTTTTAATTTGATTATGATTATAAAGAATGAACTATACATTTTCCAAGCACACCTATTCAAAGGCATGCGTTTCTAAATTTTATGCTAAATCAATGAACCAAAAAATGCCTTTCTAAATTTGATTAGGGTGAATCATTAAATTTGAATTCAATCCTCAATTGTGTTGACTATTGGGTTGAACGGTTGAAGTTATCTTAGTGGTCGTCTGGTCGAGCTTTCTACTAACTCAAAAGGTCTACGAACGTCTATTTGGATTTTTTAGAATTGTTTGGTTGGGCTTTTAAGAATGTCTATTTTTATTTGAGTAGAGACTAGTACAGCTTAAATCTCTACTAGGTAAAAGCTCATGGGGAGGTACTTCTCTAAATAGATTTTTTTTTTAAGTCTACAAACCAAACAATGATATATATATATTTTTTTTAAAACGACTATATTTATAATAGATCTACTACAAGTAGATCTTTTACCAATAGAGATTTTTCAAAAGCCCAACTAAACAAGCTCTTAGTAGACTCTTTCAACGTGTATTATCTTGTGATAAATATAATAAATTAATTAATATATTTTAAAATTATCTAGTAAATTAATTAATTAGTATATATTATACTATAATTAATTAGGGGTCGGTGATATCTAAAGACACTGATTTTGTAAGGAAATCCCTAAATGACCATTAATTTTTTAAAATGATTCAAATTAGCCATTTTATGGAAAGAATGTATCAATTGTTGTCACTTTGCCCATTAATTGTTTGAAGTCAGTTTACTTATGTTATAAACTGTTAGAATATACATCAAAAATTAGTAAAACATGTTTTGCACCGGTTTTTTAACTGATTTTTAATAGATTTTAAACTGGTTTTTTTACCTGTATTTTGAATATTTATTTTTTATCATGATACTTTATAAAATAGGAAATATTGTTCATAAAATTCTTATAATGAAATCTTTACTCTCTCTCTCTCTCTCTCTCTCTCTCTATATATATATATATATATATATATATATAATTAAATAATAAATTAATCATAAAGTAAATTTGTTGTCACCCCAAATTAATCAAGAAATTAATCAGAGAATAATAATAAGTTTAATGTCACCCATAAATAGGAAAATTACCCATTAAAAAATAAATTAATCAAATAATTATTTTTTTATATAATCAAATAATAAAAATGCATATAATATTGTACATAAAATTTTTTATGGGTGTCACATCAACTATAATTTTCTATTAGATTTTAATTTAATTTGGTTGTCAACGAATAATTTTTTATCAAAATAATGATTTTGAAACAATTTAAACAGTTAATGACCTTTTTGAGACTTCCATATTGGTGTCTTAAATATTTATTCATATTAATTTAAAAAATACAAAAATAATGAGATAACATTAATTAGAATGACTCATGTCATGATTGATAAACAATTCCATGAATTTAGCATGGCAGTTTTAACTATGAATGGGAAATGACTTTTTTTTTTAATTTATTTTTTGACAAAATTGAATAACATGATTAAATTGAATATAAAGTTAAAAAATAAAAAATAACTTTTTAGTTTCCTTCAACGCCATGTTTGATTGATGATTGAATTGGAAAAAAAAAACATATTGATAAACTATTCTACGAATAGCTTGACAATTTTAATTCATTATTTTAATTCCATGAATAGAAAAACGTTTTATTTTAATTTAATTTTTAACTAAATTGAATAGCATAACTAAATTGAATATGAAGTTAAAAAAAAAATGCACTTATGAAGCGTAAAAACCACACAAAAGTAGCTATTTTTATTGTAAATAATTAGATTAACTTGACAGTTATAATTTATTGTTTTAATTCCTTGAATCGGAAAGGGTTTTATTTTAATTTAATTTGTAACTAAATTAAATAACATGACTAAATTGAATATGAAATTAAGAAAAATAAAAATAAATGCAATTATGAAGACCACATGTTACAACCACACCAAAAATAGCTATTAGATTAGATTATATATATATATATATGTATATATATATGTGTGTATACGCGTGCGTGCGAGCATGATTATTAATTAAGGGAAAATCTCGTTATTAATGCGATAATGAGTAAATTATGTTAACCAATCCCATAATTGAATTTTAACCCATTAATATCAAATCATATTATTAATTACAATCAAAATGTAAATTCATCTGAATGATTATTAATTAAGGGAAAATCTCGTTATTAATGCGATAATGACTAAATTATGTTAACCAATCCCATTAACCCATTAATATCAAATCATATTATTAATTGCAATCAAAATGTAAATTCATCTGTGTGATTATTAATTATGGGAAAATCTCGTTATTAATACGATAATGAGTAAATTATGTTAACCAATCCCATAATTGAATTTTAACCCATTAATATCAAATCATATTATTAATTGCAATCAAAATATAAATTCATCTGCTTACTGATTTTTACATAAATGAATACATTTAAATTCAAAACTCCATCAAATTTAGATTTTTCAATGTTAACCAATCCCATAATTGAATTTTAACCCATTAGTCATAAGTGTCCGGATTGGTCACAGGGAAGTTAGGAGAATCTTAATAGATAATGGAAGTTCGACAGACATTTTCAATGTAGCCGTCTACGATCAACTCAGGTTGGACCGAAAGGATCTACAGTCTTTCCATACTCCACTCAGAGGATTCGGAGGAATTGAGGTCAGGTCACTCTGGACGGTAAAGCTACCCATAAAGATTGGAGTGGCACCTTGTCAGAGAACTGTATTGCTCGACTTCGTGGTGGTAGACTTAGACAATTGGCCGTATAATTGGGTCGGCCATTCTTAAATAAAACCAAAGCTGTAACAGCCATTTATGCATTGATGATCAAGTTCTCGACCGAACAAGGGGTCGGTGTGGTCAAGGGATCCCAAGAAATGGCTCGAAGAGCTAACCTGTCAATATACAAAAATAAAAGTGATAGAGAACAAGTATGCACTATAACGTAGCCGAGTCAGAACAAAGAGTCACTGTCATTCGAATTTGATCCAAGGGAAGATTCGAATGAGTCCAAAAATGAACCGGTCGAAAAAATTATATTGAAAGAAGATGAACCAGATAAGAAGGTCAAGATTGGGGCCAATTTGGAAGGAAAAGTCAAACAAAGCCTCACTGATCTTCTCAAAGAATACAAAGATGTGTTCGCATGGAGTCATGAAGACATGGTAGGGATAGATGCTCGAATAATATCTCAGCATCTCGCGATAGACCCGAATGTAAAGCCAGTGATACAAAAGAGAATGTCGTTCAATCTTGAGAGAAGTCAGGCAATCAAACAGGAAGTAGAAAAACTACTCACCGTGGGGTCGATTAGAGAGATCAACTACCCTCAATGGGTAGCTAATGTAGTCCTCATCCAAAATTAAAATGGACAATTGAGAATGTACGTAGATTTCACAGATTTGAACAAGGCATGCCCAAAAGACAGTTTTCCACTTCCGAGGATAGATCAGTTGGTGGATGCTACATCAGACCACGAATTGCTCAGTTTCATGGACGTCTACTCGGGATATAACCAAATCTGGATGAAAAAGGCTGACGAAGAAAAAACAGCATTCACAACTTATCAAGGTTTATACTATTACACAATAATGCCCTTCGTGTTAAAAAATGCAGGGGCAACAAATCAAAGGCTGGTCAATAACATCTTCGCACGGCAAATAGGAAAGAACATGGAAGTGTATATTAATGGCATGCTGACCAAGAGCATCTCGACAGACAAGCATACTTCAGACTTGCGAGAGACATTTGATGTTTTGAGAAGATACCAAATGAAGCTAAATTCGAACAAGTGTTTATTTGGGGTTCCTTCAAGAAGATTCCTAGGTTTTCAAGTTCACCAAAGGGGAATCGAAGTCAATCCTGAAAAGATCCAAGCCCTGCAGAGAATGACCTCACCAAGGACATTAAAAGAAGTACAACGCTTAATATGATGTTTAGCTTCCTTGGGAAGATTCATCTCAAAGGCCACGGATAGATGCGCACCCTTCTTCAGAGTAATCAAAAAAGGAAAAGGACTAGAATGGAATGAAGAGTGAGAGCAGGCATTCTTAAAAATCAAAGAGTACCTGGGGCAGGCTCCAATCCTTTCAGGGAGAGATACTTCATTTGTACTTATCAATTACAGAACTAGCAGCAAGCTCAGTTCTGGTCAGAACAGAATATGGAGTACAGAAGCCAGTGTATTATACCAACAATGCACTTTTACCAGCAGAGACCAGGTATTCACATGCAGAAAAAATGGCTCTAGCATTTGTTTCAGCAGCAAGGAAGCTAAGACCATACTTTCAGGCTCATACAATCCAGGTTCTCACCGACTGCCTATTGAAGCAAATCTTACAAAAGCCAGAGATTTCAGGAAGATTAACCAAATGGGCAATCAAGCTAACTGAATTCGATATCCACTACGTCCCCAATACATCCCTCAAAGGGCAAGCAGTGGCAGATTTTATAGCAGAGTTCACTGAGCCAAACCTGGAAGCAAAAAAGATGTTGGAAAAAAATTCCTCATGAAAATTGTATGTTGATGGCTCTGCAAACACTTACGGGAGCGGGGCAGGAATCGTAGTATGCACTCCAGAAAAAGATGATGTCGAATGTGCCATGAGGTTTGACTTCAAAGCAACCAACAATTAAGCCGAGTACGAGGCACTACTAGCTGGACTCAGAGTCTGCATAGCTCTCGAAGCAGATGAAGTCGAGATATTCAGCGATTCACAAGTAGTTGTCAATCAAGTCCTGGACGAATACCAAGCCAAGGATGAAGGCATGATAGCCTACCAAGACATTGCAAAACAGCTCCTCCAAAAATTCAAAGATTATACGATTGATTAGATCCTAAGGGAGAAGAATGAAAAGGCAGATGCTTTGTCCAAACTAGCATCAGCAACAACCACAATCAGGTCAAAAACTATTCTAGTCGCACATCTCCTCAAACCGAGCACAGCTGAAACGAAAAACTTAGAAATTTAAGAAATCTGAACACCGCCAGACGGTTGGATGACTCAGCTGAAAAGGTTCTTGGAAAAAGGTATGCTTCCGAAAGATCCCTTACAAGCAAAACGTATCATGTATCGATCAGCAAGGTACACGTTGGTTGGAGAAGAACTATACAGAAGAATGTTTTCCCGAACACTTCAAATATGTGTGTCAGAGGAAGATGCATGTCGGATATTACAGGAAATCCAAGGAGGAGTTTGCGGAAACCACACTGAGGTAAAAGTTTAGCACACAAGGTACTTAGGCAAGGTTATTATTGGCCTACTTTATTCTCTGATGCACAGCGATGTTCGGAGAGTTGCAATACTTGTCAAATGATTGCTAATGATATCCCACAACCCCCTAAATAGCTCAGAAACCTCACATCCCCATGGCCATTTGCCATATAGGGTTTGGATTTAATCGGTTCAATGTCAGCTAGGACATGGGGTGGAGCGAAGTATGCCATAGTAGCCGTTGACTACTTCATGAAGTGGGCAGAAGCTGAAGCATTCGTTCATATCACAGAAGAAAATACCAAAAAAATTGTGAAAAAGAATATACTTTATAGGTTTGGAGTCCCAAACACTATAATCACTGACAACGGCACCCAGTTCGATAACCTGAAATTCAGATAATTGTGCCACACCTGCTCACCCCCAAACAAATGGGCAGGTTGAAGCAGTGAAAAAAATCATCAAGCATACACTCAAAGCAAAGCTAGATGCCAGGAAAGGAAACTGGGTTGAAAAGTTTCCCGAAGTATTATGGGCGTATCGGACAACAGCAATAACTTCAACAGGAGAGACTCCATTTACCTTAGCGTTTGGAACAGAAGCTGTTATCCCCATAGAAACGTCATACGCATCACCCCGAGTCAGGCTACATGATGAAGAACAGAATGTTGATATGTTATTACAAAGTCTAGATGAGCTAGAAGAGAAAAGGGAGAAGTCCCGAATACGAAATATGGCATATCAGCAAAGAGTAGCTCGTTACTACAACTCTCATGTTCGGGTCAAAAAAATCCAACTAGGAGACCTGGTACTCAGAAAGGTGTCATTGAACACAAAAAATAAAGTTGCAGGTTCCCTGACCGATAAATGGGATGGCCCTTACAAAGTCGAAGGAATAGCTGGCCATTGAGCATATTGGATTACACGACCCAATAGAGGGGTTTTATCCTGACCATACAATGCCCAATATCTGAAGATTGTCTATCCTTAAATTGTTTTCTGTTTTTCTTTTCTAGTCAGGACAATTTTAGTTAGGTCATATTAAGCCTTGGAACTTAAATCTTTATTGATTTTGCAGTTATAAATAAAAAGCAAACTCGGGATTTTCAAAAAATAAAACATATGATAATAAGAACATATGGAAGACAAACATGATAATAAGAACATGCAAATAGAATACTCGGGACCATTGATTCCCGAATGGGCAGAGAAGCTCGAAGGAGCATGCCAGCCGAGCAAGGTCAATTGACCTTAGCAAAAAGGTAAACCTGATGCACCAAATTCAGGAGAAAAGCTCGAGAAGTTATCGGGAAATATTCCGGTGAAATACGTAGCTGTGTTAAGCGATTTGAAAAGCTTAACGATTTGACAAACCCTTGCACAGAAAAACTAGGGAGACGTCCTCGGTAATGTGTAAGGACTCGAACATATGACCACGGTGAGCCTTGATGTAATGTTCAGGTAGCAACCGAGTATGAAACACAAGTATAAACCTACTTGCCTGTTTGAAAATGACTCGGTTAATAATACTAGCCAGTTTAATAAGATACTTGGCGTTAAAAATTATTCGGGGAACGAAACCAGTTTAATAAGATACTCGGTAAAGTTACCCGAACATCAGAAATAGTTGGTTTAATAAGATACTCGGCAACAATAGAGTCAAATTAAAAGAAGATGAAATTTCTTGAGAAATGAAATCAGATCAAAACCACTCAGCTCAGAATTAGTCAACTCGGAATTTCATTGATAAATCTCTACAAAGGATTGTTACAAAAGAATCAAAAGAATTGTTAAGTAACAAGAATTCTATTACAAGAATTGTTACAAAGAACAAAAAGAATCTTTACAAAAAAATTATGAAAATTCTAAAAAAATCAAGATTGTGAGGATTTAGAGCTCTTACAGATACTCGGGTCGGGCACCATTTCATCATCCATCCATTGGTTGTAATCTTCTCCTGGGATTGGTCCGACATCAGGTATCACACCTTCCACCACCGACTCCTGACTGGCGTAAAAAGTCAAGAAGAGGTGCTCGGATGGAATCTCCAAATGCATGGGATGAGGCTCTTTGTCTCGACTACGGCAGTAAGCTCTCCACTCTTTCATCTGAGTCCGAAGAGATTCCAAAGATCGATCCACGTTATTCTTAATCGATAACTCCCAGTTGGCTCGAGCTTTCTCAGTTGCCCGATTTTTAACCTTGAAGAACTCGCCAGCTGAAACTAGCTCTCGCTGAAACTCCCAAAGGAGAAGGGCATCGTAGGCAGGGGATCTTTTAAAATGATCAACCCCCTAGACTTTTAGTTCCGGCCTGGCCTCTTTGGATAGGAATTCAACCGTCAAATCATGGCGCTCAAAGTCTTCAATTTTCTTTTCATATGCCGAATTGGACTACTCTGCTTCCTGTTTGGCCTTAAGCATTGATTCTTGGGTAGAAGACAATAAGTTTTGAAATGACGTAGCCTTCTCTTCAGCCAAAGAAGCCCTCTCCCTAGCCTCAACCTGCTTCGCCAAATAGTGGTCGGTAAACACTTAGGCAGAGCCAACCTCTTATTGATAAGCCGATTCGACCCGAGCACAGTTATCCTCACTTTCCTTCAATTGTTCCTCGAGAAACCTTATTCTATCAGCCTGATGTTGCTACGTCTGAACCAGATCAGCGAACTCGGCCACCATCTACAGAGAAATTTAATTAAAAATCTAGCAAACAAGCAAGACAATTGAAGAAGTTAGGGATAACTTACATAAGATGCACTGTTAAAAACATTCTGGAGATGACCCGTTAAAGAGCCATCTTGAAAACAGCTTCAACTGTCATCCCCGATGAAAGCCCGACCGGATGACATTGCCCGCAGCATATCCTGACGGGAAGGATAGGAAGGGCCTCTCGAGGGTTCAACTCTAGCATCTTCAACCTCGGGGGGAAAAGGAACCCCTGTTCTGCTCGAAAGTCTCCACACCAGCCGATACTTCTACATGAACACTCAGGGGAATCTCAGCCTCGGCGTCTTCATCACTCGATTCAACGAATGAAACTACTTGAGAAACCTTAAGATGGTGAGTAGGAGAGTCGACCGTCTTCCGCTTCTCAGCCCGAGAACGATGAAAGCTGAGATCAACAGTAGGATCTTCCGGGACATCATCCCGGAAGGATTTAAAAAATTTGGGATCAGTATGTACTTGACCCTTAAAATTTTCACCTCCAACACCGGTGTTTGGCCGCTCGGTAGGCCTTTCACCAAGACCCTCACATTGCCTCTCCCCCTCATCAGGCTCATCCTGGGTTAGATCCGTAGGGCCACTCGGACCACTAGTCTCCCCTGCGGTCGGCTAAACGACGTCATCAGGGACATATTCTGGTATTTGCCCCTCGGCTACATCAGGTTCCTCGTCAAACTCAAGCGAGGCAATACCATCATTTCTCTGATGAGAAGCTTCTTTTCGGCTCGTCTGAAGAATCGACTTCACTTGGCGAGTTTGAAGGTCGCAGACGATGTCCGTGTTATACACTTAGAAGAAAAAAGAGGAATCGCGTCAGAATATGAAAAGCAAAAATAACAATGGGAAAAAAATAGGGTTACAAGGATCACTTACATCGCCTGCAGTAACCTGAAATCTGGTTGAAGAAATCGAGCTCTATCATTTTCGTTTCATTGAAAAGATAAGTCATGCTCCTCTTTTCTAGGGTGCGAACTGTTGCCCGAGAAAGTCTGGTCAACTTAGTATCGCTGAACTCGAGTTTTTTCTTGTTCCATACCTCGAAGGAACAGAAAAAACGGGGAACTTTTAACACTGTTCGAGTGTCCCCAGCCGAAAGAGTAACATTGAGTCCGAGATTCCCTCTGACGAAAAACCAACTATTCTTCCAATACTTGTTGGATGAAGGGAATCTCCGTACAAACCCCCTCTTTTTGGGGTCGTCAGAGGTATCGATTTCTCATTCACCTTTATCCCCTCGGGGACCCAGCAATCTGGCGGATTAGACATGAGAAAATAGGTCTCTATCTTGCCAGACTGTCTCAGTGTGAAGAAGTGCATGATTTCACTGGGGAAAGGCGGTGACAAGTTCATCCAGCTTCACATGTGCCACATGCACATCAATATTTTGTAGTTGTTCGGGGCCAGTTGAGCCGGAGAGATCCCTGCTTCAGCCATAAACCAGACGATGAACGACTGAAGAGGAATAGTGATGCCGCAGCAGAGCATGGATCCATAGATTGCCACCATGTCCTGAGGAGGATTCCACACAGCTATATCACCAACAGGAACCAGAATAATTGAGTTATCCAAATCGAATCGGGCACAATACTTCCCGATCTCTTCTACCCCAACCACGTTCGGTTCGGCGTCAAACCCACTCGGGCGATCAGCAGAGAAAGAAAGGCGAGACACTCTGAACGCCTCTTCAACATCATTCTCATCAACAGTCTGCTCCATGATCCGAATGCTGCCCGAGTTGTGCCTATGGACTTCTCTTCTACTTTGATGTTTTCCCATTCTTGATCGAAGTGGTACCCTGTGATCAGAAACGACAGAATCAAAACTAGATGAAGAATCAGAGCTGGATACAGAAAAATGGACGTCAGGGTGAAGCCCAGAAATATCGACTTCTAAAAAAGGAGGTTCATCAGGAGGGATTTACCCGATAATCTTCGAAAGTAGGAAACCAACTGGAAATCCCCACGATCGAGCGCTTCGAGAGCTATAGTACAAAGTCAAAGACGGGAAGTTAGTTCCATTAAAACTAACCTTGAATGAAATCTGATGCAAAGACCTTCGATGGAGAATGGCAATTTTCTGCATGACGAAATCTGGGCTAAGAAACTTTTCTGGTACTGAGTTTTTTTTTGAATGAACCAGCCCAACCCCTCAGTGAAGAATTTAAAGGGGTAATAGCACGAAACCCTAAGGTCTCAAGGCCGAAAAAATCTGACAAGATTTGATGATGTAGATGGTGCACAGGGATACGCGTAGGTCGTTTCTCATAAATGGTATCGAAAAATGAAGCGGCACAGGACACGTGTTGAGTGAAGAACTGGTTTTCACCGTCAGAACTCCAAAACGTCGTCATCATTGAGATCTTGCGTGAGGAGGCAAATCGAATTTACAGGGTCACCATTAAGACACGCTATTATGACAAGACATTTACTCTGGCATTAAAGAGATGAAAATTGAAGAATTGATTAAAATACTTTTGCCCGAAATGAAGCCCTGTTCGGCAAAAATATTTTAAGGGGGTATTGTCGTATGTAAATTTTATCAGACATACACGTCATCGACAAAAAGGATAAAATTACCAAATGGACGTCCAAATAGACATCTTGAAAATATCTTACAAGGCATAACCGAATAAGAGAAGCCCGAGTAAGCAGGTATTGAACAAAACCTACTCGGGGTACTCAAGATCAGTTAATGATACTCGGGGCTGGTTGATGACATTTTCTACTCGGGATCAGATGACATCACTCGGGACCAGCTGATATTGTGTTCTACTCGGGACAAACATGAAGAAAACCAAATAAAAAGTCCAGCGCGTAGCTCACACGAATCGAGTCATTAAAATAAGCGAAGATGTCCATATCAAATAGGAATTTCAAGAACATAATATCAAGCAGAAAGGGTTACTAATCAGACAACAATTTTATTTCTTCAAAAAGACTACGTTATTATAAGAAAATAAATCCTAATTGGACTACATTACTAGAGTCTCATTCGATCTCAATACAAATCTCTGAAACAGGAAAGAAGATAAACTATTTCGAACAAGTAGACAATCATAATTAAATACAAAGATCTTTTATTACTTGTACAAAGATCTTTTATTACTTGTACAAAGAATATTAGGGTTCTATGAACATATAAATAGACTCATAATCTCGTCACAAAATATAGACAAAAAATATACAAAAAATATAGAAAATATAGAGAGAAAAAAAAGAGATCGAGAATTGTAATTATTCTATTCATAGTGGATTTTGGCTCGGTTGATCTTTCAACCACCCGTGAATGTTTCTCCCGTCATCAGAGTTTTACCACGTAAAAACTTACGTCTAATTACTTTCTCCTTCTCTTTCTCTTTCTCTTTGAGATCACAGCTGAAATCCAAATCTTATTGACTTTTCTTATACAACCAGAAATCGACGTCAACAATATGTATATTGTTCAATCTTCCTCTTGGCCGATTTAAAACTTCAAAATATAAAATCCAAGAGTGAGAAACATGCTAGAGAGAATTTCCAAGATAGCTCTTTTATCTATTTAACCCAAAAACTCATCATCTTCATGCATCATTGAGCATCTCTAAGGCACGAGTCTTTATCATTAGCTAACTTGGTAAGTTGAACAGAGACTCCATATTGTTAATTGTTCAAACTTTCCAACATTTTTTTTTTTGCATTTATTTATTGATTAAATGCCAAGACTCTCATTATTGCATTTATTCATGAGTTTTTTTGTATATTTGGGTTTTGTTTGTCATAGCTTGCATCATTAGGACATTTTGCCTAAATTGTTAATCCACAAACATTCATGTATGATTAGTTGATGATTAGGTTGGCTTTGTTCATCTAATCTAATTTACAAATGTTTATGTGCATGTTATTTGACAATTAGATTGCTTCTTCATCTAACTAAGACTCTTCATCTAATTGAGTCCTCAAGTATGCACATGTAGGCTTGTTTGATAATTAGGTTATTAGATTTGCATCCTAATATCTAATTAAGCATATAGTGTTTAGTCGTTCACTCTATTGAATTAGAATATTCATATTTTCAGTTAGACAATTTTATCTCTTCATTAAGTTAAATCTGTTGACTAAAAGAGTTAGTGCATAAGCAATTGGTAATAATCACTATAAAAGGCTTGGAGGTAGTAACAGTGTTTTATGTACCAAGAATGGTGTAACTAGAGGTCAACTTAGATTATAAACATCATTACATATAGTGGGTTTGAGGATCATGTGTAACTAGATGGATAACCTGTGAGTTTTGTCTAGTTGGAGGGTTTCCCATGTAAATTGATCGACATGTTTTTATTGTTTTCTGTACCTTTAAATTGCTAATTGCTTGCTTGTTACATTTGGGTTATTTGATAATATTTACTAATCAAAAAATTGGTAATTAATCGATTAACAATCCATTCGCCCTCCTCTAGGTTGTTTAGACACATTTTCTGTATTTTCACATGAAATTCAACATCTCAAATTCTATAAAACATGTTTGCATGTCAATAATTCGTCAATCATCAACAAGCATGCACGAAATTTAGCTCACATCAACATTTAGTAGCTAAAACTTGATAGATTACGATATTGATAAACTAATTACAAGAGTAATTCACAAATAAACATCTATCACTCAATGCTTACACAATTCACATGAAACAATATAAGAGAAAGAACCATTAGTGTCTTAGTGAGCCTCTTCTTCTTTTTCAATACTTCAAGCTTAACATGTAACAATAGAGATGTGTGTGAGGTATTTTATGAGAAATAGAGACATGGGTGTGTGAATATGGGTTTGGATCAATGGAGAAGTGTAAAGAGAGTTTTGGGTGTCTAGGTCGTATTCTTGATCTGATAGAATTAGGGTATTTCTAGTTGATAGGGTTTTGGATTAGAAAATCTCAGGATGAGCTAATGTGGAGGCCGGTACAACTTTAAGTCGCATATTGCTTCCCGCACTAACTTTCTGGGTTGTTGGAGTGACTTCTTGATGTCGTTTGGATCTCGTACTGACTTGTTCCGCATAAGTTTCTGATCTTTGGTGCTTCCTCGGTACAACTTCTAGCATGCACTCTCTAACATGCACATGTTACTGATGTTAGGGACAGTTTTTGAAGTGTGGCTTTTTGCCTGCACTAGCCTTCCTACACAATCTACTGGTCTATAATGCAACTTTCTCAGTGCTGGTAGTGAGGCTTACAGCCCGCACTAGACTCCAAACTTTTAGACTTTTTCTCTTTTTGCTCAAAATTCTTTACTTTATGCACCTTTGACCGTAAAACCATAAATACCTGAAAAAACACTCACAAACACACATTAGAAAACACAAACATAAGAGAAACGAGCACAAAAGATTGGAAATTGGGGCACAAAATGAGTACATTTTTAGAGCAATCAATGTACATAGTCTTGGTACTCAAATCATTATACTTGCTTTTTGCTCTTCTCTTGGCTATCTTCTTCTTTCAATGGAGTGAATCCTTTCTTGACTTCTTTTCCTGAACATGAGAGGCATATCTTCATCCTCCTGAACATTGTCTTTATCAATCGTCTTGACTGTTACACCCTTACAAATAAATGGGTTTTCAAAATTAAGAAAAATCCAGATGGCCCTATTGAACGTTACAAGGCTCGACTTGTAGCTTATAAGTTTCATCAACAAGACGGCATAGACTATATAGAAACTTTCAGTCCTGTAGTCGAACACACTACCATCCAGATTGTTCTATCTCTGGTTACCCATTAAAAATGCCCTATTTGATAATTAGATGTTCAAAATGCGTTTCTTCTTGGTTTTATAAATGAAGAAGTTTACATAAGCCAACCGAAAGGCTTTAAAGATCCTTCATTTCCTAATCACGTGTCACCTCTATAAAACACTTTATGGTTTAAAACAGACACCCTAAGCATGGTTCAAAAGGTTTTCTGATTATCTTAAAGTTCTTGGGTTTCTTGAATCAAAAGTTGATTATTCTCTTTTCACGAATCACAAAGCTGACATTCTCATCATACTACTTATTTATGTGGATGATATTTTCATTACAGGTAATAATGAACCATTTCTCAAAGAACTTATCACAAACTTTGGGAAGTTATTTGCTATGAAAAATCTTGGTAAATTACACTATTTTCTTAACACAAACCAAATATACTTTTGATCTTATTTGTCATGTAAAAATGGAAGATGCCAAACCATATCCTTCTCCAACACTCGGTGGTAAGAAGATGGACATTAATGATGGTGATCCAATTCCAGATCCTACTATTATAGAAGTGTTGTTGAAGCTCTAGAATACTTAATATTAACTAGACTAGATTTATCGTTCTCAATCACCAAGGGTGCCAGTTTATGCACTGACCTACCACCACATATTGAATTGTTGTCAAGCGTATTTTACGCTATGTAAAGGTACGCTTCATGATTTATGTTTTAAACCAGGTTCCCTACACCTTAAAGCTTATTGTGATACAAATTATACCTGTAGTTCAATTGATCGATGTTCTACCGATGGTTATTGTGTGTATCTTGGACATAATCCGATTTCATAGTGTTAAAAAGCAGCCAACGATCTCTAGATCAAACACAGAATCCAAATATCGTCAACTTGTCAACTTCCCCACACTACAGCTGAAATATCATGGTTGTGATCTCTCTTCCAAGATCTTCACATATATCTTTTCACTCCTCGCATTTGGTGTGACGACATTAGTTCTATTTCTCTAGTACCAAATCCGGTATTTCATGCAAGAACGAAACATATAGAGGTTGATTATCATTATGTTCGAGAGAAGGTTGTTTGTAACAAACTTAATGTTAGCTACATTCGTACAAAAGATCAGGTTGTCGATATATTCACCAAAGGATTATCAAGTGCTCACTTTCAGTCATTAAAAGTTAAGTTAATGGTTCAAAAACGACCCATTATTTGCAGTAGTGTATTAGACAAGATTCAAAATCAATCCTCTCCATGAGTTGACCATAATCCCTAGATCCATGTCTGCATGCTTCCTTGATTAACTTTTGTTTATTCTGTCATGATCCTTAATTTAATACTTGACATAATATTTATACATTTAGTTTAAATCATGGCTCTATATTTTTGGTTTGTAAATTTGTATATAAAGGAATTAAATATTTTCTCTAACTCAGGTTTTTAGTCAAAACATTCAGCCATTCAATTGTTTATTTTACAAATTATAATGTTTTATAACTTACGTTGTAATTTTGTTCATATAATGATTAATGATAACAGTCATATAATCAAATTCTTTATAATTTGGGAAAGTTATGTTCACACTTCACAGTAATAGAGGATTCAGGTTCTTGGCAACCTACCATTTTATTCTTAATATAGAGAAGAAATTATCAAATAGAAGAAGTAATAATTGAAATAAATGACAATTTTGAATATAAAGAGATGCGGCTAATGCGATTGCAATCTCTAATATTGTTTTATTTTTGTGTCTTATTATTGGGAATATATAAATAAGTGACAGCAATCATGGAAATTGGTGGTTGAACATTCCTTTCACAAATTAATGTGACTAATCAACTAATTAACATCATTTTTTTATTTTTCCCTTAATTTAACTTTTGATCACAACATGACTACCCCTTTATAGCACATTATTATACTTCTTAATCACAAGCACTACTTTCGATTATCAGAGAAAATTATCCTAACCTAACCCCATTCTCTAGAAGTAGAGGTTAAAGGATTGAAAGTAATTTAAGCCATGCATAAAACAGACTGCAAACGAGAAAAAGAAAAATATATGATAATTACGTAAATTTCTGGACTGTATTCAACAAAGTTTAAATCAATGTTATACATTATATAAAATTCCTACCAGAGCCGACCATGAGGTGGGGGCCAGTAGTATTGGCACCCGCCTAGGGCACAAGAAAAAAAAAACAAAAAGGGGTCTAAATTTTTATATTTTATATTGAATTGATGATTCTGGTTCAGATAAAAAGGGTTCCAAATATTTTTTTTAAAGCTCAAACATTAAAAAATAATAATAATGATAATAATAATAACAAATTGTCCAATTATCCGGAATCAAGATCTCATATCCAGGTAATTAAAGTTTTTTTTTTCTTTTGTGAATCAATTTAAAGTTTTTTTTTTCTTTTTTGATTCGATTTTGAAATTTCTTTTTAGACATGTGTTGTATACCATGTATATTCAACCCATCACAAGGAACTCATTTTTTAGATTTTACCTTGGATCTCCGAAAAATCAGGACCGACTCCGATTCCTACGTAAAGAGGAAATTCCCTTCTTTAGCTCTTAAATTAGTCTAAAACATAAAATTTATCCGGCCTCAATATTTTTTTATTTTATTTTTTGGATTTTAGTCACTGTCTTAACCAAACCCTAAATTATGTTTTAAATTTCTTCCCTCCCTCTTCCAATAGATTTAACTCTCTTTCTTTTTCTATATCTAAGCATTATTAAGAAATAAACGTTGATAAAATTTTGCTCTCCTTATTAATATATTATTATAATCGCAAATTCGATGTCACTTCCACCCTTAAAGGGCATTCAAAAGTGTACTACATCATGAGAATAAACAATATACCCTAATAACAAACTAAATTTTACACACGATCAAAGAACAAACGGAATATTGTACACAGAGAAGAAACTAAACATTAAACGCTAGTAAAAAGCTAAACTTTTAGATACTAAGGACAAACTAAAATTTTGCACGTTGTGAACACATTAAATTGTGTATGCTGAGAACAAAGTTCACACTCTAATACAAGAAAGTTAAAGTGTAATGTGAAACCGATCAAATCAATCGGTGAAACACACAGATCCAACATATTATGACACAAAATTGTGATTTTAAACAAGATACTAAGTTAAGTTAATTTTGTTTATACGTTGAGATGACGTGGATTACTAATGTTTGGGGGCTTTTATGTCCAAAAATATATTTTCTTGGTTAGAAAAAAAAAATCAGGAGTGAGTACTATTTTTGAAAATTTTCCAATAGATAGATAGTTAGAAATCAAATTACATTTTATAATAATTTAAAATTGTGATTAGATAAATCTATATTTGAACATTCAGCAGTCAAAAACTTATTTAAAATTATGATACAAGTAAAGCAAATCTAAATACCATGGTCAAACCGAGAAAATATATATATATAAAGCAGATTTGTGACTTAAATAATCTATATATATTTGAACATTCAGCAATCGCAAAACTAGTTAAAAATGTGACTCAACAGTCAACATCAGAGATATTCATTCTTGGTATACAAGTAAGTAAAGGGAATTAAAATTCGATTGTCAAACCGAAAATATGTATATATATATAATCAAACCGGATTTTGACAAAAATTTCTTATACTTTCTGATGGTCAGTCAACAAAATATATATATCAACTCTTTTAACTTTCTCTGATCCCTTTCCCATACAAGAAACTACTAGAGAAATAAAATTTTAAAAAAATAAAAATAAAGAAAATGTACTTCAAAGCCAAAAAATATACAATGGAGAAAAGGGAGTACATATTTCATACTTGTTTTTTAAAAGCATTAGATATATGGTTTTACTCATGAAGCAGATTGAGGGGATTGAGAGTGTGACACGTTTGGTTGGAGTTGTACATGACCAAATGGATACCGCCTAGGAGGTTTGGCTGCTACTTGTAAGGAAATAGCATTATTATTGCTCTTACAGTTACTATTATTGCTGCTGGTGGTGGTGGTGGCGGTGGCGGTGGCCGTGGTGGCCGTGGTGGTGGCAACGCGCTCACAAGAAGGGCACATGGTGAGAGTAGTGGCAGGTAGCTGCATGTAGAAAGGTTGAGAAGTCTTTAAAGCTCTTAATTCTTGCAGTTCCTTTTGTAACCTCCTGTTCTCTTCCGTCAGTGTCTCACAACATCTCTTTAAATACTCACAATCTACTTCGGTCTGCTTCAATTTTGTCCTGTCATTTTATTTTCATCAGATCATGATCATTTCATTAAAAAAAAATCAAACAAAAACAAAAACAATTATTAAGCATGTATAACATTTTTAGTACATACTGCAATAAATTAAGTTAGTCTGGACGGTTGAAATATATAAAGATCAAAGCACAGTATGTAACGTAGTAATGAAAAATACGTATAACGTACCTTGCTCTTCTGTTTTGGAACCACACCTCTACTTGTCGAGGACGAAGATTCAATTGTTTGGCCAAAGCAAGCTTTTGTTTCTGCAAAAGCGTTCCATTAATTAATTATAAGTTAAACAAATAAATTTCTGTAAACATTAATTAAACAACCACCAAATAAAAAGAATTAATTGTGGACTTACAGGATTAAGTGTGTTGTGTTCTTTGAAGCTTTCTTCAAGAAAAGCAGATTGTTCTTTAGAGAGCCTGAGTTTCTTCCGAGTCAATCCGTTTTCTTCATCATCACTACCTCTCTCGTGAGTCTCAGCTTCAAATTCTCTCTTGCTTCTACTGCTAATTCCATTATTATTGTTATTGTTTCTTATGCAAAACTCCATCTGGAAAGAAGACACCGCACTGTTGGGAGACGACGACAGTGCCGTCCCATCATCGCCATCCGCCGCCATCGGAAACCGGTTCACATCTAACCCTCTTCCGGACCCACCAGTAGTTGAACCCGGTTCAGTCGCCACTGAATTATATATAGCATACAACATGTAAAAATGATCAGATCTTCAACAACAACAACAACAACAACAACAAAAACCCTAGCCCATATTGCCAGATAAGAAAGTTGATAAAATAATAAATAAAAAAAGGAGAGTTAAGTGTGTATTACAGTGGTGACTGAGCCATGGAAAACGAAGGTGTGTAGAAGATTGATGATGAGGACGAGGAACTGGAGTGAAAGGAAGAAGATCAAGTTGAACAGGAGGATCAGATGAAACCCTTATTGTATCATCTTCATCATCATCATCATCATCTTCATCATCTCTGATCTCTTGTGTTCTTCTCTCTAAGCCCATGCAAAACCCTAATTTTTTGCTTGTTATCTTTGGAGACTTGTCAAGAAACTTAGAAAACGCCTTTGATGTATCACCTAGGCTCAAAGCTAACTCCATTTCTTCTTCTTCTTCTTCTTCTTCTTCTTCTTCTTTAGTTTTTGGTGAGAAAGAGAAACAAAAAAAGGTTTTTGGCTTTGAATTTTTGAAAAGGTGTTGGTTTGGGTTGATTTATGAAGAAGAACAAGTACTATAAAAATATTATATATATATCTGAAATCTTTATTCAATCTTTTAATTAAAAACACCCACAACCCACAACACCTTTTTATTAATGGATTTTTCCTTGCGCGAGTAAATTAGATTGACCGACAAAACCAGGTTGACAAACGCACGTGAATCTATATAAATATACACCGGTTCATACACGAGAGAGTGATAATAATAATAATAATTAATAATAAAAGGTTGCCTAGGCGAAAGGTTTTCTTTAATTTCTCTAACAAGTCAAAAATTATTTAATTTCTTATATATATAATCTCAGATGTATCTTTGATTACTTCAACAACAACATATCTCTCTTTATAAATCCTTTGGCAACACTTTTCCACTACAAAATGAGTAATTTAATATATAATTGATCATCTGTGTAACAAAATTATATTAATTAATAGTTTTGTGATTATTACTTCCAAATATTGTTACTAAACTATTATGCTTACCAAACAAGGTCCACATCATAATAATAATCACCTTCATGATCATCATCATAAATCATAATACGATCAGAAAATCATCACACATCCCACGGCCCGGATCATCCGGTGAAATATGCAGTGTTTTTTTATTTAATTTCTTGTAATTATTTTCATCATATGATAAGTGATTAATGTGTTTCTTACCAAACACAATTATTTGGCTCCCACACACTGTTTTGTTAATTCGTTTCAAATGATAACCAATTATAATCAAAGTGTATACAGTTTCCAAGTCATTTAACAAATATGTATATGTTAAATGAAAATAAAAAGTGACGCGATTGGTATTGTAATGGAATGGACTGACTTATGGTTTAGACTTTAGACCGCTGACTCACCAACCAGAAACAAACAGAGCAAAATTAGCAGATATTTGTGCTGAGTAGATCACTAAATAAAAACCTGGTTTTTCTTTAAAGTGTCTAGGTGATCATGTGTGGACAAAGAGAAAAAAACAATCGGGCAATATTGAGAAATTTCATGAGTTTTGACCAGAATTTCAACAACTTTATTATGGTTTTACTTCGGCAGACAAAGAGAGCACGATTTACTATTCCAAGGAAAGTTTAATGTATTAATTTAAGGGGCAATGTTCTTTTGTGTCTTTTAAGCATTTTAATTAGAACCTAAACTTTCTCTTAAAAAAAAAATAGAACCTAAACTAGTCAAAGAATAAGTCCATGAACCACGATACAATTAAACGTTAAAACCCACGATTATTCAAAAAAACAAAACAAAAAAACAAAACAAAAAAACCCACCAATTTTTTTTTTTACAAGGGCATCCAATGAGTCTTGTTAATTTTACTTGTTTATTTATTATAAAAAAAAAAAGAAAAAAAAAAGAAAGAAAGAGAGATGTGTGGGGTAGAGGTGGTCCCACGCGCGTGGGGAAGTGGTAATTAAAAAAACACATCTAGAGGATGTGACCAGGTCAGATATGTCATGCTTTTGGGATCATTGCAATAATTGAAGTCATGCAGGCTTTAATGATAAGTTGAAGAGAGAGATATATGTGTGAATTATTGAGTGGGTCCATCCCAACCATCAGTTAATCAACTCAATTCACTCTTCAAAATTATGCCACCACCAGGCACCAACTACTCCTTCCAATTCCCATTCCTAAAATCCTAATTCTCATTCAAGCCCTACATTGAAAACTGGATTCACGTTGGTATCCTACTCTTCTAAATACAAAATTTGTACAAATATATATAAATTATTTTATTTGGAGAACAAAATTGGAAGTCCTGACAAATTTAGCTTGAAATATCAAAAATATTACTAATATCCTCTTAATACAGTATAAATTTAAAAGGACCATCGATCCCTCAAAATATGAAAAATATCTAAAACATTTTGTTAAAGTATTAATATTTACTTTTATATTTGTCTGCTACATTATCCTACTTCATTTTTTTTTCATTTATCAAATACAGTATAATGACTCGTAACATTGTCACCAATCAATAAAATAGTATAAGATTCCTCTCCAACTCAACACCGATCTCCATGCCGTTTTGCCTCTAACCAGAAATCAGCACCACAAGTAGCGCAATCGGCTGAGATTGCACTACTTTACTGGCCGGTGTGTATTTTTTTTAATCACTCATATTTTTAGAATTTACAATTTATGTAACTTTCTTTAATACTTTTATGATTTGATCCCTTATTTTATAAAATAGTTTAATTATATTTTTTTCCTATCAAATAAAATTTATTACAATTGTATCCTTATTATTATCTAATGTTTTTAGTTAATATATATTTGTTTTTATTGAATTATTTTTTTATATTAGTATTTATAATAAACTAAAATAAAATATATAATACAAAAATTACTAAATGTCATTAATAAGAAAAACACTAAATTTAAAACAAAACAAATCAAACAACAAAAATATTAATAAAAAATATAATTTATAAATTTATAAATTTATCGTAGTATTATGTTAATTGAGGAATAAAATGTTCATCGTTGAGAATCAATAAAAAAAATATTTTTTTAAAAATAAAATTTACTATAACTAGTTGAAGATGATTGAATGAAAATTACAGTATTTTACGATAAAGTCCGAACACGGGTTTATCATATTGACGACATTTACCACAAACCCCGTTAGTTGGCGGTCCCCTTCTCGAATTAATGACCATGAGTCTTTGGTCATCACCATTTACCATTTTCACAATCATATCATATGCTTTAGACTTCACAGTACCGCAAACAAACACATGTCGCATTTGTAGGAATTATTATACCAATTATTATGGATTTGTTATTATTTTAATTGGATTTATCATTCACCGTTTTGCTTCTTATATGAATAGCATGAAAGGCAACATTTTATGATGCTCTTACGTTTTCATTCAACACTTGCTACTTTTTCGCTTTTAAACTTTCTACAATAAATCATTTATAATATATATATATATATATATATATATATATATATATATATAAAGTATTGCAGTAAGGTTTACAATATCTTTCTACAGTTGGAATGAGATACGCACTGCCACCGATAACCCTTTATAATAGTTTTTAATCTTTAAACTATTTTTTAATGCATTGAATTTAGATCAAAGTATATTTAGTATATATATTTTTATATATAACGTACGATAACAATAATTCGAACCTAAAATATTATTAGATTTAATGAATATTTTTATTATCAAATCACATTAGATGGTAGTAAAAAAAATAAAAAAGTTAGTCATTACATATATTTAATTTTGCTTTATAAAATTCAAATATTAGGGTATGCATATATATATATATATATATATATATATATATATATATATATATATATATATATATATATATATATATATATATATATATATATATATCATAATTTATATGTGTGAGAGATGTTTGATTTTGCTCCCCATCCTATTGTTTTCAAGTTTTATAGAAATTTAAGGATACAACTGTATAAGGCTAGATGTTCACCTATTTGATATATAAAATTACAATGTGATTCATGCCAACAAAAATATATCAAGGTGACGATCTTGCATGCAAAATAATATATACAAGATATGTGATGTTTAATTTTGTTGAATTAAATGAGCACATATCTACGCGTGAAATTTAATTTTACTCTCAACCCATTTTAAATTCGGTCTTAAATGATGTGGCATGTGAGGTGTCAACATCACATCAATCACCAAATAATCTTATGATTTATATGATGTTGACATCTCACGTGCCACATCATTTGATATATAATTTGAAAAAAAGAATTAAAACGTCTAGCATTACTATATATATATGGAGAACTTTGAAAGTATCCAAAAAATTAGATAGATTGTTGTTTTTACCCAGAATTAGAAAATTTATTATTTTTACCAAAAATTCCACATTTGGGACAAAAGTTCCCTTCATTCAAAAATAAATTTAAGAAAAAAAAGGAATTAACATAACAAAAGAAGAGAGAGATCATGAAAAAGAGAGAAAATGTAGATCTTGAAAAAGAGAGAGTAGAGAAAGAGAAGATAGAAACCCTAGAATTTGAATTGAAAGGCAATCGACCGAGAGGCCATCGACCGGTGGTGTGACGAGAGGCAATCGACCGGTGGACTTGTGTGGCGTTTCTGACGTTACGAGAGGCAATCGATCTGTGTGTGCAGCGTTAGCGGCGAGACCCAACGCGGCGGCTCTTGCACGACCAAGAGACGAGCGAGAGACGATTGAGATACCCAACCTCGACCCGAGAGATGACGTAGAGACCCGACCGTTAAAGAGGTATGACTTCATAATCACTGGCAAATTCCCAATCTTTTATCTCCTTTTTTTTTCTTCTTTTTATATTTTGGTCAACTACATGAAAAAACGAATTGATCTTATTAGTATTATCTATTAGTTGTGAGATTTTGTTTCCATTGTGTATGATTCATGTTGGATATTTTTCTGAATCTGGTGTGAGATTTTGGTGGTGATGATTGTTTGTGAATCTGGTTGATGGAATTTTAGTGTTAAATTTTTTTTCTTTCTAATTTTTGGGTAAGGGTGGGCATTAAGTTACGAATCGAACCAAAAAAATGTATTCGAATCGAATCGTATGGGTAATTCGGTTTAAATCGGTTTAAAAATTGAAAATCGAATTTATTTTGGGTTCAAACCTGTTTGATTTTCTTAAAACTGGTTTGAACCGAATAAACCGAGTATATAAATAAAAAACAAACCCTAATTCTTCTGATCTTCTCCAATCTCCACTCTCCACTTACACGACCAACAGGCAGCAGTCGAGTTCAACTTTCCTTCTCATTTCTCAACACGTTCGAACTGCTCATCTCAAGTTCTCAACTCTGTTCCTCACTTCCTCAACATCCGATCTCCTCCTACAACTACAAGGTTTGTCACTTTCTCTTTTTCTTCTTCTAATTGGTTCTTCTTCTTCTTCTTCTTCTTCTTCTTCTTCTTCTTCTTCTTCTTCTAATTTTCTTCTTATCTTTTTTTTTTTGTTTCATTGCTCGTCTTCATTGCCATTCGCCAACCTTCCGGCTTCAGCTCGTCTTCTTTACTCTTCTTCAACTCTCCGATCTGCTTGAACAAGACAAAGGTAAATTTTGATTTAGTTAGTTTACTCTTCTTAAACTCGTCATAAACCGATTTGTTGATTTGTTAGTGTTTGACTGTTTATGGGTTAACCAAGCTTGATTTGATAGTGTTTTGGTTTTTAAAAATCCCTTCTCTATCTTGTATTTGTGCTTTTCTTTGTCTTGTACTCTTGTTGTATTTCAGTGTACACAAAACTCTAGCTTTCGATCTGCATAATCATGAACTCAGATGGGTTGAATTCGATATGATTTCTACAATTGATTTAGAATTTCTGTTTTTCGGTTCGTGGGTTAACAACTGCTGCTGCTGGTTATGGGTTTTGTTCCTCTGGTGTTTGCTTCAAGCCTTCAATAATATTACAGGCTTTCAAAAAAAAAAAAAACAAAGCTTGATTTAGACTTTCTGTTTTTGGGTTGATATATGAGAATTTTGACATATGAGATTTGATATATGTGAATTTTGGTTACTTGTATTCTCTGTATTTTATAGAACTACCAATTAGTTGTCCGTTCAGGCTTACTAGAGGTACCATACGAACTACCAATTAGTTGTATTCTTTGGATTTGTTAGTGTATTCTCTGTATTCTCTGTATTCTCTATTTTGGTTTGTTGTTCATGTGATATCAATATGATTAGTTCATTTTTTTTTTGAATTTTCTATTAGTTGATCATGGGATGGGCTCCGCAATTGTTGTATGTTGATGTATTCTCTGTATCAATATCAATGTTGATGTATTCTCTGTATTCTCTGTATTCTCTGTATTCTCTGGATTTTTGATGTATGTTCTTTGACTAGCTAGCACTTTTGCATCATTAATAGATGTCAAATGCATTTAGTTCTTGTTAAGAGAGTGTTTGCTAAGGAATTTACACAAAAGATTAAAGATAATTTTACTGTAATTTGTCCCTTGCTTATTCAACATGTTACAAACACACTAAAGTTACATTTAGTACTTCGTTTCTTATATTAATTTACATTCGGTACTTTAGGTTTTGTTGAACAGACGTGTACCAAATTAACATGTACAATTATTGCCAAAAAAGAAAAAATGAAAAGAGCCCATTAATATTAAAAACAGGTTGAAAAGGCCCATTATGTCAGCCAGCCCATTAGGCCCAAAACCAAATTGAATCGAACCGAATCGAATCGATCAAATTCAGTTCAATTCAATTCGGTTCACATTCTTATTAGGTTCAAACCGGTTGAATTTTGGATTAATCGAAAAAATTTAGGTTCAATTCGGTTTGACCCAAAATCAAATCGAATCGAATCGAATCGAACCGTGCTCACCCTTATTTTTGGGTTTGGTTCAGCTTCCGTTTGGGTTGATCATGATGGTTTTCTGTTTGGGTTTAAATTTTGAGTATGAAACTCTTGTATAATTCATGTTGGAGAATTTTTTTTAAGCAATTTTAATTTTTGTTGTCTTGAATGTTATCACTATATAGTCTGATTGATTTGTTTTGTTTGCATCTAATCAAGTAAAATCCGATTGGGCTCTAACATGGAAGCAGAGATTTTTATTTGTGAGAAGTTGTGAGGTGTTTTAACGGTGTCTTAACGGTGTCTTCTGGTGATTGGTGTGAGCTCTGTTCCTCTATGTTTTAGTTAGGTGTGTT
The DNA here is from genome assembly GCA_032871835.1 of Dipteronia dyeriana. Lineage (NCBI taxonomy): Eukaryota > Viridiplantae > Streptophyta > Magnoliopsida > Sapindales > Sapindaceae > Dipteronia > Dipteronia dyeriana. The sequence continues at coordinate 11,893,483 of CM065299.1, read as the reverse complement.
GTGTGTGTTGTGCTTGTTTGGTGGCTGATATGTGTTTGGTCTGTGTGTTTTGGGTTGTGTTGGTTTGGTGGCTCCTCTACGTTAGCTGCCATGTTGTTTCTGTTGTTCCTTGGTATGTTGTTTGTTGTGTTATCTTTTTGTGTCGCGTCTTGAGTTCTTATTGTTTCGTGTGTCCCTTGTGTTTCCTGCTAGAGGGCTGTCTTGTTGCCTGGTTATGGGTTGTTCTTCTTGTAGTTGGTTGTTTACCTTTTGGCTTTAATATACTTCGATCTTAGTTGTAAAAAAAAACCTAATTGTTTGGATTTGGATATGGTGAACATGGATCAGATGTGCTCAAATTAGTCAATGTATATTAACTTGAGTGTTTCAGCTTTTGTTATTTTATCTATTTTGAAGTATTTGGATACTTTTGATACATTTAAGTGAATGCTTGCCATTTTGATTATTTTATCGATTTTGATCGGATTCCAATTCACTATCTTGTTGTTTTTATTTATTTTCTTCTTGTTTATAGTAGTTGTTGGGTTGCTAAGGAGCTTCACTTGTTGCATTTGTGTTCTATACTTTTGATACGTTTTTTTGCATGTTTAAATTGTTACATTGTATGCTTTGTACAAATGTTTGTTAAGGTTTTTGTATTTATACCTTTATTGAATTTGCTTCAACCGGGCACATACATTTCTAAAAATTGGTATCCAGTGCTCATTTTTTTTTGTAGTATTTTTTTGTATCTTGACATCATCATCAAAAATCACTAATTAAGTGGCATTTTTTGTATCTTGGCATTATAGATTCAAGAATTTCTAGTTCAAAATGCGGGTATATTTCAAAACTGAAGAAGTGGTGATGCTAGTGGATAGAGGTAAATCGGATCATCAAATAGATTTTTGAGTCTGATTTATTTGTCTGCAGTGATAATCTTCTTTTGTATGTACCAATTGGAAATTTTTATGGGATGTGTTGTAGAACCTATTTCCTTTATAAATTTTATGGGATATGTTGGTAGTTTTGTTCAAGTTTACTAGCGGTGAACTTTGGATTTAGTTTCTTTTAAAAAATAATAAGAAAACATAGTTTGTTGGTTTAGTAATGCTTACTTAAAGAATATATAGATTTACAAATTGTGATCACGTGACAAAAAGTAATTACCAAATGTATTTTGTCCAGGGGTTTTGTTTGTGTTTTTGTCTGAGAACTTGGGTGAGTCACAACCCTAATATCTATTAGGAAAAATTGCCCTAAAAACACTACGTTTTGGCATTTAACCAGGCATATTAATATTACATGACAATAATTTACAAAATCAATATAGCATTTTCATGGCATCACCATATTTTACATAATGCACAACATTCAAAGTTTGTGGGATAGAACTTTATAGTGTGCCGTACAAGTGTCCTAGAAATTTGTAGATGAATTTACAGTTGTTTTTATGGAAGTTTTTGTACACAACAAGTACATGGCCATGTTCTTTATTTAATTTTACAGTTGTGAATTTACAGCTGTGTTTAAACGTTGAAGTTTAATTTTGCAGTTGTGTTTAATTTTCTGTTTCATTTTTACGGCAATTGTGTGTTTCATTTGTTACCACCGGTGTGTTTCATTTTGAGGGCAGTGGTGTGTTTCATTTGTTACCTCTTGTGTGTTTCATTTTGAGGGCAGTGATGTGTTTCATTTGTTACCACTGATGTGTTTCATTTTGAGGGCAGTGGTGTGTTTAAGTTGTTACCACCGGTGTGTTTCATTTGTTACCACCGGTGTGTTTCATTGTTACCACCGGTGTGTTTCATTTGTTACCGCTGGTGTGTTTCATTTTTAGGGCAATGTTGTGTTTCAATTGTTACCACTGATGTGTTTCATTTTTACCACTGGCGTGTTTCATTTTGAGGGCAGTGGTGTGTTTAAGTTGTTAATACTGGTGTGTTTCATTTGTTACCACTGGTGTGTTTCATTTTCAGGGCACTGGTGTGTTCCAAGTGACTGTAAACAAATTAATTTTGGCCTCATCAGGTTGACTGTACTTTAAAAAAAAGCAACCTAATGAAATTAATTTTGTAAAATAATAGATCATAAACCCAAAATCAGTTGACATCAGCACAACCATTTTCCAATTTATAGCAACTTGACGGTACAAAATAGTTGATAGCAGTATACAACCATCAAATTACAAGTCCTTGTATTAAAAAATGTCATTCAAGTTTCCAACCAAATTACAAGTACACAGCCATCTATTTGATAGAAGCAACCATCCATTTGATTTATTTTCAAGCTTCAACGTTGATGTAAACAAAGAACCGGTATATGCCAATGAACATTTCAAATATACACACTAATATATATGTAAAAAAAAATATTGTTGTCTAATATATGTGCACACTAATGATGTTATAATTCAACATAAAAAAAATTAAGAACACCCAAATGACCAGGTTGTACACAAACTTTCTCAACAACACTAACATACACCTCCTGGACATGTCTATCATCGCACAACAACATTTCCACATCACTATCATCTTTAATTTTCGGTCAGGCGGGCGTAAGTCTAACACCGGTATCGACCAAAGTTTTTAACTCAATACTAAATCTTGTTAAGTCAATATTCGCAATGCCTTGTACTACCCTAGACAGCTCATTGTACGTCACATTCCTACAAACTTTTACAAGCTCAGTTTCACCACCCTCGTAAAAGTTACCCACCCATTTGCCACCATAAGTGATTACCAATTTCGTTGGATCCATTCCTGCATTCCAACCAATCATAATCTCACATTTAGGATACAATTTATTCAACCACTCACAAATTATACAAGGTGCAACCAATCAAACACACAAGGGCAAACCAAATGAAACACATCAGGTCATACCACATTAAACACACATTCGCAAACCAATTAAACACACCAGACCATACCACATTAAACACACCAAGACACAAACCAATTAAACACATCATAGAAACAATATTATAAATACAAGGGAACCCCACATTAAACACACTATGAAACAGAAATTAAACACACGAGAGAAAACCAATTAAACACACTACGACAATAAATTTAAACACAACAAGGCACACTTTAAACACACCAGGGATAATAAAGAAAACACATCAGACGAATTCAATTAAACACACCACGGTTTATCAAATAAACACACCAGAATTAACTGTCTCCTTCAACATTTATTAATGGATAATCTGCATATGTCACAACAAAAATTAGGATTTATAATACATACATCTAGAAGAAGGGCCTAGAGAATCTCGATTCATCATAACAACCTTACCAAAATTCCGTCAATTATAAAACTCAATCCCTAAATTTCGAACCAAAATCTCAATCTCATATATATGGGTTTTTTTAATGAATTATAGAAACAAAACAAATGGGTTCACCATTAAAAAAGATAAAGAAGTGAACAATGAACTATCCAACCTAAGATGAGAGAAGATGGCATGATGCGGAACCTCGAGAGAGAGAAGATGTAGAATTTCAGGAGAAAAAATTTCTACAGCTCAAGAGAGAGAGACACGTGAGGTCTGGCGTGAAGGAAGATGTATAAGAGAGAGATGAGAGAGAGAGAGATTGAGAGAGAGAGAGAGACACCAATGGTGTGAAGGAAGATGTAGAAGAGAGAGATGGTTAAATTTTCAGACAACAATAACAATATGAATAATGACAAATGTAATTAGTAAATGATGGGTATTTTGGTCTTCACAACTAAAGATTGGATAGAAACAATAATTTATTAATGTTGGATAAAAACAATACATCTTTTTAATATTTGATTAAAAAGATATATTTCCCATATATATCATACTTGAGGAACAAGATAAAATCAATCTATTGCTATAAATTTTGACTTTTTGTTAACGGAATCATCAAAACAATAATAGGTAAGTGTGAAAAAAAAAAATTAAGATCCGTGAGGCACAAGAAAAAAAAATCATTCAATTCCAAGGAATTTTGATTTGTGTTTTTTAGGGATCATTAAAACAATAATAGATACTTTTGAATAAAATTAGAAGAAAAAAAAATAAGCACTACAACTTTTTTCTATTATTATTATGTTTCAACCTTCGTCTTAGTGCTACAAAAGTTAAATTTTGTTCACAGGCATGTTTCATTGGTCTTGTCATAAAAAACAAATCTTATTAAAATTCATGGAAATTTATTAGAATTACCAATCATGATGTCAGAGATCCCTCGTTGGAGTACTTATATGTATAGTTCTCATTTGAGCTTCTTCTTTTTTCTTTTCGATTTTTGTAATATAAAAAAAACATTGAAAAAGGGAATAAAACACAAGAAAAAATATATAATAAAATTCCATTTATTAAAAGATTTTACAACTTTTTCACAAGTATATTTCACTGTTTTCATACTTAGTATAAAATAAAATCATATCAAAATTTATTAAAATTAAATTTTATCTCGTATGAATGTTAACGTAAGAGATTTCTTAAGTATGTTAAGATCTTTCGGTCTAGTTTGGATATCATGAGAGCTTATACCGTATATAGAGATCATTTGTTTTTTTTACAATTAATGGGTCTGAATCTGACCTATTAAGTTGTTTTTGTTTGTTTTTCAAATGATCAAATAACTTATAAATACTAAAAACAACTGAAAATAAAATGTAAAAAAAAATACAGATTTTTTACTTAATATTAAATCATTGAATTGTATCTAGAGTGATGCTATTGACACACCCCTTATTGATCTATTTATGCCCCACTTTTTTAATTATTTAATATTTGTTTCCTTTATCAAAATTACTAAAAAAGGCATACAATTTAAGAAAAAAATATATTCCATAAGATAAATTTAATAAAACCCCACATTCATTTTCAAAAAAAAAACCAACGTTATTTTATTTTGTTGCTTGAAATATATTTTTTCTTAACTCTTAAACCCTAAAATTTGTTTCTTATATATGTACAAAATATTATGAAAGAGTCTGACAATCATATCAAGCATATAGAGAATTATCGGAGAATGATATCAAACATCTAGAAGAATTGTCGATGAATGATATCAAACATCTGGAAGAATTGTCTGATAATGATATGAAGCATATGAAGCATATATAAGAATTGTCTGACAATGATAATAAGTATATGCAAGAATTGTCGGAAAATGATATTAAACATCTGGAAGTAATTTCTTATCTAGAAGTAAGTTTGAAGTTTATTTTTTATATTGTTAAAATTTAATATATATGTATATATATATATATATATACACGATTTTTTTTCGATTTCATTGTTAAATAAAAAATATATACGTTTTCTTACTATACACCATAATTTATTTATTTTTATTATGTTTAGTTTCACAAAGAAGAGAAAATTAATATCCCTTTTTGTTGCTCTGGTTTTTTGCCTAACTATAGATTGTAGTTGACACACAAGTTCCATTTATTTGTTTCACACATGTATTTGATATTCAAACAACTACAAACCTATCATGATTGCTTTTTTTATAAAAAAAAATCTTATTTATTGAATAAAATCAAATATTAAAATTTGATAATAATAAAGTTTGTATCATTCATTGACTTATTTTTGAACAACATATATTAAAAAAAAAACCCACTAAATGGCAAGCAAGGAACGCCACCAAAACAGAACAAAGGCTCAGGCAAGCATAACAATTGGGTAAACAAAAACCCACACAAAGAACAAAGTAAATGCCAAAAACAAAGACGAGAACAACAATAACAAAAGCGCCACAGACAGGCCTACAACACCCAACAAACACCTAGAAAACAAGGATCAGAGATAACCCAATTCACAATTGTATTTGATCATATTTAAACAATAAATCAAACACTTAGGGGTGTATTAGATAGATGAGATATTGATTATTATTTAATCTCATTACTGTTTTAGAGTCTGAAAGTGAAAAGATGATTACCACAACATAAGAAGAAAAAATAATTTCAATAAGAGATAAAAGAGATATGAGATTGATAGAGAGGTTAGAGATGGGGTTTAATAAGTTTGGAAAATAAGTAAAATGAGTAGTTTTGGATCTAAATAAAAAAAATTAATAAAACCATATAATTTTATTTAATTAAATCAAAATTTTAAAAAATGGGATATAAATAAGCCAATAGGGGATTTGTCAATAGCACCGTTCTTGTATCTAATAAATTTCTTTCGAATAATATCCTATAAATATAACATATTTACAACACTATCCGATAAAAATACATAACAATTAATAATGGAAAGAGTATAAATGTCAAATTAATTATTTTAAAAGAATTTTCTATTTAAAAAATAATTAATTGTCAGTTTAGTATTATTGTAGCTTTTAATATAATCATTGCTAGTTACATTGATCAGAAAACTATTTTGTTAGTGTTGTTATTTGAGTCAAAAACAATTTACATATGTTTGAAAAATTATAATGTTGACTGTTCTCGTTTATATCATGACTAAAAACTATTTTTCAAAGTAAATATATGAAAATAGAAATATTTTAATAAGTAATTGGTATCAAAGAACTATTTAAATCAAATGTCAAATTGAAAAATGAAAATAATAAGAGCATTTCCAATGTAGTGCCAATTTAGTGTGTCAATATTAAAATTAAGTATAGAGTGCAAAAGCTTTCCTTCAATACAGTATTCAAATACTGTGTCAAAATTGTGTCAAATTTGATACGAAGTATAACATATGTCAAATTTGGTACAATAATAAATGTACATTTTTAATTATAAAAATATCATTATATATATATATATATATATATATATATATATATATAAATATTTAAAATAATTTAAATTTAATATGCATTAATGATATTTTAATCAAAATTTATTTCATCCGACCATTCTTCAGTATTTTAATGAATATATTAATAGTAAGTGTTGACTTTTATAATTTTAATTAATAAAATAATAAAAATAGCATGTTAAATATAATTGTACATTAAAATATAATATTAAATTGTTGTATCAAATATAGCATTTTACACTTTTTTATATCAATGTATTGACAATAAAATATGTATTAGAGATGATCTAATATAACATTTAATTTAATATTAAAAAATAAATATAAAATATCTATTTTTTATAATTTACATCGGTATTAGTAGTAGTTAGTACAAATAACTAGATCTAGCGGTAGTTGTAGTTGTTTTTTTTTTTAAGATTTAGTTATATTTTATGCATACATAGAGCGCATAATAAAGTAATCCTCCAAGAATTAAAACAGTATATAGTTTTTTTTTTAAGTTATAAAAATGTAGATAAAAATAAAAAAATAAAATAAAAATGAATACTTACAAATAACTATTAAAAGAAATCAAATTATAATAGTAAATAATAACAATATATTTATATGAAATAAAGGTTGATATAAAAATGTATTTATGTTAAATTAAGAAAGATAATTTGGTATTTTAAAAAAAATTATTAAATCTCGTATAATATTATTTCATAATCACTTTTTAGATGTAACTCTCATCTAGTTCTTAAAATTACGGTCAAATCAACTTAGATTATTAAATAATCATCGTAGTAGTTTTATAAAACATTTTTTTATATCAAAATTATAAAATAATCATATTTTAACTTATTAAAAAATAGTATAAAGCTAACCATAATTTAATATTATATTCAGGTGATAGACATTAAAAACAAATTTATTATTTTAATACATATTTAAATTTAAGTAAATCTACTATGTTTAGTTTTCAATGATATAACGTGGCTCGAACTCTATCACTAATATGGAAGTGGTGGTCCATTATCACGGAAGCTAACTTGAGATGTGCTATTTAAAGTATAATTGTGTTAAAACAGATTTATGGAATTTTGTTTTTGTTTTTTAATAGTGTTTGTACTTGTAGTGTATGACATCTCCACTTTATACTTCAGATTGAAGATTATATTTCATAGCAACATTGTCATTGTGCTGTGCACGTGCTTCCAATATGAGAAATTTTTGGTTTTTTTTGTTTTACAATAATATATTATACAGGCACGGTAACACTCAGTACTAGGTCACACCACGTGCTTGGTAGTGGTACCACAACATGATTCTTGAATAGATAAATAGGTTTGAAGCTTGAAACACACCCTTCATAATCTTGTTAATTAATATTAGTGAGATAATGCTTAGATATACTAGAATGTAAAAAAAAAAAAAGGCTTTAAAGTAGCAAAATAAGGAAAAGAAAATATGATTTTTAAGGATTTAATTTTCTAGGTGTCTAAATTCCTACAAAATTAAAATTTTCCAATTTGCCAAAAGAAATTGTGCAATTTTTTCAGATCGATGAATTTTCAAATTTACACAAATCCATTATTAGCTGGATTAAAGAGAAAGCTGGATCGGAGACATCGTTGTTCATAGAATGACTGGTGTCGTTAAGACAAACCATCTGTAATTTACCAAACGACCGACAATTGTTTGTGTTAAATGCACACTTAAAGTGAAAACTAATTGCAAGCAACAAGCTTTTCTGATACGTACGTACAATAGTTGTTGGTTGGATGGTGACCGACCCTCGAGGCTCGTGATGAAGAATATGAGTTCTGCAACTCTAGGTCTATAATATATGTTGGATGGGAGGTCACGTGAGTAACGCGTGTATGAGTAATGATGATGGTACTTGATTAGCAGATCAGAAGAATGACGTGATGTTTAATTTAATAATAAATATAAATGTAAAAGAGACAAAAAAAAGAAGAAGAAGAATAACGAGGAGATTTTTATTGTTATAAATAAAAATATATATTATATTTATTAAGATAATAAATACATACATCGATAAGTGTCTGTTTTTCTCTACGGTTAACAAAATTAACCTATACCAACTGTCCATATAGTTTTTTATATCAAAGATCTCAAACTTTATCGTGGAATATATCCACCTGTCCTTTCTCAATATGTGATACATTATAGTCTATTTATTAATTGTTATAGAGTAGAATAAATAGAAATCCTCAATCCATTCCTTAACCTTATATGAATATAAATGGATGATAATTCAGAATTTATAATCATCTAGATAAGTTTCAAACTATTAATATAGAAGTCACATCTATACTAAACTCGCCGTTCAATCAACTGAACTAACGCTACGAGGGCTGGAATCATGGGAATTGCCTAGGTTTGTACCGGAAATATGTTGAGTTCTATTTGCAAAGGTTTGTACCAGATATATATTGAATATTTATCGAATGAAGATGATGAATATGATGAAAGTTGGGGGTTGGGGTGGGATCCATTCTAAGTGATGGGAGTGGGGACACAATGCACAGTGCTAAGGAGACAATCTATTCAGCAGCAATCATTTGTACCATGGATCTTATTAGCTACCCTTTGTGTTTCATTGTTCAACTCTGTTATTATTATCCCCATCCAACTCAAATTATTGTCACTTGATTGGAGGCCTTCCAGTTCCTTCTTTTACTCCCCAATCCCATTTTAGTTTTACTGATGCAGTGGGGTAAGTAGAAAATAAAAATGATCACTTTATCGAATTCTGAGACACATTCAGACGAACCTTGACTCAGCGATCGGTAGTTACCTAAGCATGGACTGCTATGCAGGGGCCATCATTCCCTCATCTTCGTTAGAAAATGTTGCTCTCGAATCCTCAAAGAGCATGTCGAATCCACGATAAATAAATGTTCCAAATGAACGACTTTATTAAAGTCAATCAAAAGTTAAAAGTTACAATAATTGAAAATAACAAGACTATTTATAATAAACTAATCATAATACGACATTCCTTAAAAAAAAAACTAAAACAAAAAAAAATCAAAACTAATCAGAATCTTCTAAGATTCATGACTCCTAAATTGACTGGAAAACAAATATCAAATCTTACCTAAAAGGTAAGTTTGATTTATTTCCAAAACCTAAATTTAATTCCTAATCAAACTAAAATAAATAAACTTACTAAACAAGAAAATACCCAAATTAACAAAATAAGAAAATAAAGAAATTGTTCGACATGGGTTGCGGTTCCTTCATCTTTGTCCTACATCAGTCACCTCTTCTTAAAAAGAATACGTCCTCGAGTTCGGTTGAAATACGCAGAAAGACAGGTAAACAAAGAATAACCTATATTTGTCTTGTGGGAGTGGTAAACGCTAACCGAAAAATCTCTTTGTAGTTCATCCTAAATCCACAACGGCACCACAATAATTGTCCAACGGAATGCAGAAGATGTCAAGCAATTTGCCACTGGCGATGCCTATTGGTTGCGGCTTGGACCGTTGGACACCTGTAGAGGTTTGGACAATAGCGATTCCTCGTTGCTAGCTCTTTCCATCCCACATAGTATTCTCCTCCTCTTAAAATAAACTCGTCCTCGAGTTTGACAAGGATTTGTTTGGGTGGATAATACTTTAAATATACCATCTTGTCAATCACTGGCTTGAACAAATATACTTCAGATGGCAAGAACAATGTTGGATCTTCAAAATCCAAATCAAGAAAAATAATCTTCAAATTACCTCAATAATTATTGTGTGAATTTTCAAATAAGTTATCACCCTTGGAAACTTTATCAATATAAATTGATTTAGCTTCCAATTTTGCTTCAACCACATTTTAAGTGCAATCAATATCAATGCTTGGATCATAGTCTTCAACTTCTAAGATCCAAGGCTCATCTTCAATTACTTTGACAATTTTCACTTCATACGAAATTTCTTGAACCGCATCTTCTGCATGACAAAAATCTTCAAAATAATCATTTGGAAGATATTCCTCCCGCATTACATGTTTCATCACAGGCCATGATTGGATCCTATCCATTCCAAATCTTTTTCGATCCTTTTGAAAGTCTTCCCACCAAATTAATGCATCTTTTTTCAAATAAATTTCTACCAATAAAACTTTCTAACTTTCTTCAGTTTTCTGATATGCAAAATATTCTTCAACTTCTTCCAACCAATTAATAAATTCTTTAGTTTTCAAATGTCCAAAAAAAAAAATCGAAGTCTTGGTTGATAATCATTATAGTTCAAAAAATAATTATTAGAACCAAAAGAACCAAAAGAACCATTGAAACCCATTGAGAACCGAAATCAGAGTCTGAAAAAAAAAAACGTACCAAAATTTGAATCTTGAGAACTGCTTACCAAAAATAAATTCACTCGCGGCTTCAGGTGTGTGTGACGAGTGCGGCTTTAATGGGTGTGATGGTGGGTGAAATCTGAAATCTGAAATCTGAAATCTGAAATTCTAAATCTGAAATATCTGGAACTCATGAGGCGAATCTGAAATTTCTGGCACTGTTGGGCTGATCCACAATTTATGTTGTCTCTGAGGCTGATTGTTAATTCTCGAAACTATCACACAGACACTTTCATTTTTTTTTTCAATTTCGTTTCCGTATTTTTTAAAAAAAAAATTAGGGGGGGTTATGGATGGTGAATATATGGTGTTTAGGAAGATAGTTGGCTGTGGTCCGTGGACGATGAGCCTAGCACAGAGGTAGACTCGGTCATCTGATACCAATTAACGCAGCGGGGTATGACGAAAATAAGAATGATCACTTTGTCGAACCCTGAGGCACACTCAGATGAACCTTGACACAGCGACCGGTAGTTACCCAAGCATGAATTGTCATGCAGGAGCCATCATTTCCTAATCTTCGTTAGAAAATGGTGCTCTCGAATCCTCAAAGAGCATATCGAATCCACAACAGATAAATGTTCCAAATGATCGATTTTATTAAAATCAATCAAATGTTAAAAGTTACAATAATTGGAAATAATAAGACTATTTATAATAAACTAATCATAATACGACTCGAATACGACATTCCTTAAAAAAAAAACTAAAACGAGAAAAGATCAAAACTAATCAGAATCTTCTAAGATTCATGACTTCTAACTTGACTGGAAAATAAATATCAAATCTTACCTAAAAGGTAAGTTTGATTTATTTCCAAAACCTAAATTTAATTCCTAATCAAACTAAAATAAATAAACTTATTGAACAAAAAAAATACCCAGATTAACAAAATAAGAAAATAAAGAAATTGTTCGACATGGCCGCGGTTCCTTCATCTTAGTCCTACATCATTTACTATTACAAATCTTGCTTCACACCTTCAAATTTCTTTCTCTACTTGATATCAAATCCAAATTAATATTTTTCATTCACTTTTAACAGGTTAAATCGATCTATTAAGAATTATCATTACAATTAATTTTAATTAAGACCATTTATGTAAGATTAATTTACATCATAATAATTTAATTAACTTACACCTGTATATAATTTCTCGAAGTTAAAACATTACCTACTTTTGAATGAGCATCTATTGGTCGATGATTGTTTATCTATAAATTGTTTGGTGATAAATTGAAATCTTGAAATGTTTAAGTGGGTTGAAATAAAGAGGGATGATAAAGATGTGAGAAGCAGGCGTAAAATCAGAAGAAAAGAGAAGGGCAAGAGACGAAAAGAAGAGAGACAGCAGCAGACCTAGTCAGCGAGTAGTGATGGCAGTAAGTATATAGGCAGCCACTATAAAGAATAGGGCTGTGAAAGGGGAGTTTCCAAAGCAAGGATTTGAATGGCAGTCCATTTTAGTAATGATGACCTCCTCTTTGTATTGGCAGCTCCTGCCTCTGACTTGTGAGTGCCAATCGCATGAATGTTTCATGTATGTTTATGCAACTCACTCACCATGCACCATTCCCCCATCTACTGCCAGTCTGCCACTGCCTCCTTTAACCCTTTTTCATTAATTTTCTCGTCTAACTCCATTTACGAACAGAAAAAGTTTTTGATCCAATAATCAATTTCGCCCTATTGTTCACGGTAAAATTCTATTAAAGATCTCCTCCAAAATTTTGACTGATCGATAGTTTTGATTGCCGCTCAACAATTTAGTTTCATTCGAGTTCGTCATATTGAAGACTGGATTGTGCTTGCTTCAGATTGTGTGAATGTCTTGTATAAGAAGTGTTAGCCCATAACACTTCTATGAATATTGATATTCGTAAAGTTTTTGACACATCTGATTGGTCTTTCATCCGTAGAGTTCTTCATGCCTTTGAGTTTTGTATGGTTTTATGGATTGGATAGACAACATGTTGGGTTTTGTTAGGCTCTCGGTTTTATTAATGTATCTCTTGAGGATTATTTTCGTTGTTCTAGAGGAGTCCTTTAAGGAGATTCTCTCTCCTCCCTTTTGTTTGGTATTACAGAGGATTTTCTCAGTAGATATATTTCTATGTTAATGGAGTTTTCTCGGTTGTTGCCTATTTCTTCTCTAAGGGGATTTACTGTTCCGAATCACTTGTTATATATCGATGATATTTATCTTTTGTAGAGGTACGGTGAGAAATATAAAGGTTATTTAGGCTTTTGATAGGGTCAGATCGTGAACCATAATAAACCTCATATTTATTTCGGTTCTTCTATTTCTACTCATCATTTCGGATGGTTCAATCTCTAGTTGGTATACAAATTGGCCATCTGCCCTTCACTTATCTAGGTGTTTTGCTTTTCCCGGGAAGTAGACCTATTATGGCTGTGCTGAAGCCGATTGCTGATAAAATTCTTTCTAAGGGACAGTTTGGTATTGATGTAGCTTTTAAAATAATCATTGTGGCATGTGCTGAATAAATAATTTACTGTGAAGTTAATCAGACAACTGTTTAGTTAATGTTGGTGTTGAAATTGCTATGAATTAAAAAGCAGTATATATGTGTATGGTAAACTTTACCTTTAATTGCTGTGATTTTACATAATGACTAAAACAGACATGAAATTGAATTATCAAGTGAAACAAAAATTTTATTTTCACGTCTCTTAATCTCAAACTCCCATGGCAACCGAAAAATCTAGGGTTTGACAGCACCAAGTATAAAAAAAAAATAAAAAAAAATTGGATGCTTATTCATTTACTCCTTTAATTTCTTTCACTATAATATTATTTAATTTCTTTTACTTGGCGTACGAATACCTTTACCTACTAGACATGACCACGGTTCGGTTCGAACCGAGGAACTGAACCGTAACCTTATGAAATGAACCGGAACCGAAACTGAAACCGAAATTGTGGAATCGTTTCTGAAATTGAAACCTTAACCGTGGGGCTAAAAGTTCGGTTCCGGTTCTGGTTCTCCTCAGAAAAAAACCTCCATGGAACAGTCGGTTCTAGTAAATTTTTTTTTAAAAAAATAAAATTCTTAAGCTAAAATGTAAAAAAAAATGAACCGAACCGGAACCGCGGATCCACGGTTTCGGTTCCTATTCTAGCTCAGTTCGGAACCCAAACCGAACCAAACCAAACCGTGGCCATGTATAGTACCTACAACACTTCAATATTTATCACCTTTTTTTTTATAATTTTCATTGATTGTATTTTTGAGGGAGTTTGTGATGGTAACGAAAAAGACTGGTAGAGAAGAAGAAATAGATGGTGACAAATATGAGTTTTAGGGTTTTGTTATAAGTTCTAAGTTCTAAGTTTGAGTGCTTGTTCCGAAATTGGGTTGAGAAGATTAACAAATTGTTTATAAAAAACTTTTAATTAATCATATATTTAATCAATGATGAACAAATAAAATTGAATCATATGAAATTAAACATAAGATATATTTGTATTTATGTTAAGTTACTATGGATAATTTAGTCTTTAAAAGATTCATTAAATCAAACAACAGATTCTGTCATAATCTCTTTGCAAAAGTAACCACTGCCTTCTTTTTAAAATTGCTACCAAATCAACCTAAATTCTTAAATAATCACTTTTGAAAATATAACCAAACATCATTTTTATGTCAAAATTATTAAATAATCAGACTTTATCTTCTTAAAAGAAATACTAAACGGGGCCTAAGTTTGCTAATTGGAAAAGAAAAACTTTTTCTTTGGCCAGTCGAGCTACATTGATTAAATCGGTTATTACTAGGTCATTTGTTCATTCGTTTATTATCTATAAATGGTTGGTTTCGGAGCTGGATTCTGTTAACAGTAAAATAAGGAATTTTCTGTTGTTGGTATATTATGAGGATTCCAAGCTGATCAAGGTTTCTTGAGATACTTGATGTCGGCCTTATTCTTAAGGTGGTATAGGTTTGAAAGATCTTTGGTTATTGAATTCCTCCTTGTTGAAGAAGTTCACTTGGAAATTTATGACTTTTGAAGGTTTTGTTTATTCATTTCTTTGAGAGCTTTATCTCAAGCAACTTCAGAAGCCTCAATAGGGTAGGGATATGTTTCTACCTTTAGCTAATTGGGGCTAACTCTCAATGAGATTTTTGGCGTGACAAGTGGTTGGGCTACCAATTTAAGAGATATTGAGCATTCCAGATTACTTGGCTACTTCCTATCATGCTAAAGTTTCTGATTTTATTGCAATGGTAATTGGGTTCTTTGTGAGGATTTTAAGATTTGATTTCAGATATTTATCTTAGGATTAAGCAAGTTACGATTTCTCCCATCATGGATTCTCTTGTTAGATCTCTTTCTAAAGATGGTTTGGTTTCTTGTAAGGCTGCTTATTATTAGATGATTCAAGAGATCCCTCAAGTCTTCTAGTGGAAGAATAATTAGTCTAGTTTTATCCCTCTTTCTCGGTCAGCTTTGTCTTAGCGTCTGTTGCTTAATAGACTGCCCAGGGAAGATCATTTGTGTAAATTAATATTTCACACGGCTTCTCGTTGCAGCATTTCTACTAATAGTAATGAGTCGGCTGAGCATTTTTTTTCCATTACCCCTTGGCTGGTTTCCTTTGGGAGACTATTTTTTCTGCTTTTCAGCATCGAGTTTCTGTTAATTCCTCGAATTTCTTTCAGTGACCAGATTCAATTTTATGGAAGGTTGTTTTTCATGTTGTGGTGTGGAATATGTGGCTTATTCAAAACCAGAAGATCTTTGATGATGAGCCTATTGATTTCCAGTTTCGGTTGTGAACCGTTTAAGGCTTGGTTGTGTGCATAATAATATGAATGATCTCTTGATCCTCATGAATTTTGGTCTCCGGGGCTGTCCTCCCCGTGTGCCTATCATCAAGGGTGTGGTTTGTCGCTCCTTTTTTTGGGTTAGGTCAAGGTTATATTGATAGGGTTGCTTTAGGTTTTCCTAGTGTTAGGGTGTTGAAATGTGTGTTTCACAATTGTCGATCATTTGTTAAAGGTTGTTTTGTTGCTCCGCTTGATTCGGTGTTTGCTTCTGATACTGAATTACTTGACGTGTCGATGGCTATCAACTATACTTGGATTAATGATTGGTGGTGTATTAGTCTTGCGAGTCAAATCACTATATGGTTTAGCTTCTTTATGCTAGTTTCGATCAAGTTCCATGGTGTGTTCGACAGACTTGGCATAAGTGTTTTTCTCATATTTCTCTTATGGTCTTTCAAGTTTTTCAAGGAAGATAATTAGGTGGTAGACGCTCTTTCTAAACATGCTTTATATTTGGATGTTGCTTTAAGGTGGTCTACTACTCTGACTTTTTGGTATTCTTTGGTTGGTAATGATTGGATGCAAATAGAGTATTTTCGTTTTCGTTAAATGTTTTCTTTTTGTTTTTTGTCGAGGCCCGCATGCCTCTCTTATTTGTTTGAATTTTATTCTTCCTTATTTTTTTAAGTATTACACTATTATAAAAATTTGGGGATTTTTTTATAATAACACAGTCCCACCAAGTAGAAGTTGTTTGCTTTGGGCTTCATGCATGTGTCCTTCACCCTCATGAATTTTCTTTAGATCATGGGCTTCACACAATCATCCTTCACTCATGGCCCAAAACGGGTCTACTTAGATAAGAGAGACTAAGACTTATATACAAACTTGGATCTCACTCGCTAGCAATATAGGATGTGACAATCTCCCCCCATTCAGACCTCACGTCCTCATGAGGGTCCAAACAGAATCACAAATCCAAAGCCACATCCCATACCGGGTAGCGAGCCTGCTCTGATACTATTTATATCAGTCCAATCCCACCAAATAAATATTGTCTGTTTGGGACATCACGCATGCGTATTTTGTAACAGCACAGACCTACTAGGTATATATTGTCCGCTTTGGGCTTCATGCATGTATTTTTCACCCTCACGGATTTGCTTTGAGTATTGGGCTTCACGCAAACATCCTTCACCCATGGAGCAAAATGCGTCTACTTAGTTAGGAGAGACCAAGGCTTATATATAAACCATAGACCTCACTCGCGAGCGATGTGGGATCTGACAATCTACCCCTCTTCGGACCTCGCGTCCTCGTGAGGGTCCAAACACAATCAAAAATCCAAATCCGCATCCGCATCCGCATCCACACCGCGAAGCGAGCCTATTTTGATACCATTTGTAATAGCCTTAATATTGTTCGCTTTTGGCTTTACGTACGCGCCCTTCACCTTCACGGATTTACTTTGAGTCGTGGGCTTCATGCAAGCATCCTTCACTTATGGCTCAAAAAGCATCTACTCAGTTAGGAGAGACCATGACTTATATACAAACATGGACCTCACTCAACAGCGATGTGAGATGTGACAATCTACCTCCCTCGTCACTAATCGATCTATTTTATATATGTTTTTCTTCCCTATTTCCTATATAATAAGCTTGTCTCTCGAGTAATTTAGGCTATTTAATTTTTTTATTGAGCATTTGTAAGTCATTTTCCTTAAGCATGAGGTGTTTGATGATATCAGCAAGGAATAGAGCTTAAAGAGAAGATAGAGGGCAAATCTGTCAAACACCGTTATATAGGTCGCTGCCTGTGCAGTGCTTCAACCGTAACATAGCCAGCGGTGCATTCCAAGCGTGCAAGGTTTTTCAAGTCGCGGTCCATACCACTTCCAAGTGCCAGTCTACGCCGCAGTCTACGTCGCGCAAGAGCCCAGAGAGCACACCATTGTAAATACCACGATTTGTGCATGTGTCTGTGTCGCAATATAATGAGTGGTCGTGTGCATTTCTTGTTTTCTAAGGAATTTTGAAACCCTATTTGGTGGTGGACCTATATATATTTATTATTCTTTTTTCTACAGAATAATACACACATTCTAACCCTCTCAACCATTATTCTTTTCAGCAGACACCTTACACAAATCTCTCATCACCTTTACACATTTGAAGATTGAAGACAAAGAAGATTTTAGAAGATTTCAATCGAAGACTTGAAATACTCAATGGGTTCTATCTTCTTTTTTTCTTTACTTTTTTATTTTCATGATGTGTAACTAATCCCGTGACTAGAGATTCAATATGAACCTTTTGTGAATGCTCATATTTTGATTAATTATTATTTATCAATTCAATTCTTGATTTATTCATTGTGTGTAATTGCTCGACTCTTATTAGTTTTAACTTTCATTCACACCATAGACCAATGGTGGATGATTATTTGGCATGATTTTAGGGTTAAGACTATATGAGAATTAAGGTTAGAGTATAGACCAAACCTAACATTGATTAATGCTCTTTCGAATGAATGAATTTATCTTTAGAATAGACCAAGCAATGTATAGAATCTGGTTTTTATTTCTTACGCGTAATGGGTTTCTGATCGTTGTTCACACCATAGACCAAGGGTGAATAGTGGTTGGGAATACGTGACTCATCCAGCGGTGAATAGTGGTTGGGAATACGTGAAAATAGTCATATTAAAGATAAAGAATGAACCCTTGAATTGATTGAATTTTATTTACAAATTAATTCCATACATTGAATGTTCATAAATGGGAATCATTGATGACCTAGTGCTTTCTTATCCTTGATCACAACTTAATCTTTAATTGCTTTAATTAGTTTAATTTAATTTAGTTTTTAGTTTAAATCAATCATCTTCAATTTCTGGTTACTTTAATTTAGCTTTAATTAAAATTAGTTTTCAATCAATAAATTTCTTTTCCTTGTGGAAACGATCCTTACTTGTTGTTGTGCTTATCTTCACGATTTGTGCACTTGTGAGTATTGGTTTTATAACTACGGTTTTACACCCATCAGTCACCACCTTTGTAACAGCCCAGGCCCACCAAATAGATATTGTCCACCTTCGACTTCACGCACCCATCCTTCATCCTCACATATTTGCATTAGATCATGGGATTCACACAAGCATCCTTCACCTATAGCCTAAAATGTGTCTACTTAGTTAGGATAGACCAATGCATATATACAAACCGTGGACCTCACTCGCTAGCGATGCGGGATGTGACAATCTACCCCTGTTGGACCTCCCGTCCTTGTTAGGGTCTAAATATAATCACAAATCTAAATCCAAATCCATATCCACATCCATATTGGGTAGCGAGCCCACTCTGATACCATTTGTAACAGCTCATGCCCACCAAGTAGATATTGTCCACTTTGGGCTTCACACACGCGTCATTCACCCTTACGGATTTGATTTGGATCATGGATTCACGCAAGCATCCTTCACCAATGACCCAAAACGCATCTACTTAGTCAAGAGATGAGACCAAGACTTATATACAAACCACGGATCTCACTCGCTAGCGATGGGAGATTTGACATTTTTCATTCATAAATATATATATATATATATATATATATATATATATGTGTGTGTGTGTGTGTGTGTGTGTGTGTGTGTGTGTGTGTGTGTGTGTGTGGATACTACCTTTAGGTTTTTTGACATATGATCTTTTATAATGCTTTTTCCCTTTAAGTAAGTCCAATTTTAGATAAAAATTAGTTTGATACTCTTCAACTGTGGTGTGTAAGGATGGGTGTGGGAACCCATTGGGATCCCCTCACCCACGCCCTAAAACCCCATTTGGGGAATTGGGGATAAGGGTGTTTAGCGGAGGTTTCCCTAACCCTACCCCCATCCCCGTCCACCATTTTTTTTCCTTTTCCAATCACAATTTTCAATTCAAAATTCGGAATCCGACCATCTCAATCTTTCATTTAATCATATTTCAATATTCATCTAAAAAGTAATCAAAATATCCAATCTAAAATATATAATTGGTTTAATCTAATCCAAAATAAATATATCAAATATAGAATTTAAAAAAAAAAACTAATTACCATTTTATCTTGACTTGTCTCCCAAAGTAAGGAACATTGACATTCCCTACCAACTTGTCTTTGATGGAGAACTCGAGCATGAGTATCCATGTGAGGTTGAAGTGTACAAAGAATAGGAACAAATCTGAGAAGAATTCCCATTCATCTGGTCTGTCAACGTTGGAGATCCAATAAGAATATCCTTCTTTGACTTGGGAAGGGAGAAAATCGATGATTGGGCCGAATTTATCCCACCATTCTAAAAACCATATAGGTAGGTCTAGGTGGATTTTTTTTCAAAATATATAAACCAAGAAAGGGAATTTTCTGGATATTGTCCGTAAAGGAATTTTGTCCAAACATCAATATAGTCCCAGTAAGAAAAATCTGAGACATGAAAGATTTTGCTAAAATTTCTTTTTGAGTTAGGGTTTCCACCCCATTGTTCAAGAGTAATAATTTTGCAAATTTTGATTTTTCTGAAAATCAATTTTTCCTTTTCAATTTTGTCAAAAACATCTGAAATAAAAATTGAATCTGTGTCAACTAGAATGAACTCATAGAATATATGTCTCTTTGAATTGTCTCCAGGAATCCTTCTAAACAAGGGATTGATAATATCATCCGCAAGCTTTTTAGGGTCTCTGAAATACTGGTCATGCAAAATTTGGTTTTCCATCGCAAAATACCTGTAAAAGAAATGTTTGTTGATATATGAATATGTCGACTGGTTGATCTTGGGAAGGTTTGATTGTGTTATTTGGGTTGTTATTTTGTCTTGCTTATTTGAGTGTGGGCTTATTTTTGATGAAGCCACTGTTTTAAAAGGGGTGTTGTCAACTGCCAAAGGGGAAAATGTATTTGTCGTATGAATTGGGCTTTGGCTTGGGCTTTTGCTGGATGAAGGCCCAATAGGAGGTAACTGGGGTAATTGTATAGGTAAATGGGTCAAAGGCATAATATGCGGATAATTGGGCTGAGATGTTAAGGAAAATGGCATTTTGTCTTTATGGCTTCCTTTCAGGGAAGCATGTTTTGTCAATGATAAGTCAATGCATTTGTCTTTTGATAAGTCTGATCTGGAGCCTCGGCCACCACGACCACCTCTGCTAGTGCTCATTTTTGTCACCCTGTAAAAATTCTCTAGTCAAAAAGTCTGGAAGACTATTTTCTGATCCTTTAATATATTCAATGTCAAAATCAAAAGCAAATAATAGGGCTTGCCATCTTGTAAAAATTTGTTTGGAGGCAAGATTTTTTACATCTTTTTTCAAAATATATTTTACCGATTGACAATCAACTTTTAATATAAACTTTTGATTAATCAAGTCATCCTACAATTTTTGAATAGTCAAGACAATTGCAAAAATTTCTTTCTTAACAGTTGAATATTTTTGTTGGGTATCGTTCCAGGATCCTGAAACATATCTAACTAAACATTCTTTGTTATTAATGGTCTGTTTCAAAATACCACCAAAACCTATTTCTGAGGCATCCGTTTCTACAGTTTTGGGGCAGTAGGATGACAAATAAACATACAAGGGAGTTTCTTAACATATCTTTTAACATGTCGAACTGCCTTTGTATGTTCTTGTGTCTAAGGAAGGGGATTGGTCTTTAATCTTTGAAAAAGAGGCTTACAAATAATACTAAGTTTCTTGTAAAAATTTGAAATATAATTCAAACATCTTAAAAATCTTTGTAATTGTTTTTTGTCTTTTATTACATCATGAAACTTGTCGGTAAAATCCAAACTCCTTTGAATGGGAACAATTGTTCCTCTTTTGGTATTGTGGCCTAAAAACCTGATATTGGTTTGAAAAACGGTAATTTTAGGGGCTGAAATAACTAGTCCATGGTGTTTAATAGTTTTTAGAAAAATCTCCAAATGTTTCCAATGTTGGTCAATGGTTTTTGAAAACACTAAAACATCGTCTATGTAAACTATGGAAAATTTAGTGAATGGATTAAAAATATTGTTCATGATGCATTGGAATTCACTAGGAGCATTTTTGAGTCCGAATGGCATAACATTCCATTCATATTGTCCAAAAGGGACAGTGAAAGCTGTTTTGTAACGGTCATGTTCTGCTATTTGAAATTGTCAAAAACCTGATTTCATGTCAAATTTTGAAAAAATGATAGAGTCATAAAATCTTTTTAATAAATCAGACTTATTAGGCATAGAGTATCTAATCCACTGTAAAGCATCATTCAAAGACTTGTAATTAATTACAAGCCTAGGAACTCCTCTTTCTATTTCAGCATACTTTTGAACATAGAAAGCAGGACAGCTCCAAAGGGATTTAGAAGGCCTGATAAGGTTTTTATCAAGTAAATCCTGGATTTCTTTTTTACAGTACTCAAACAAATTAGCAGACATTTGAATTGGTCTGACTTTTGTTGGTATTCCTTTTTCATTAAAATCGTTGGTATAGGGAAGAGTAACAATGTGTTTCTTTCTATCCCAGAAAGCATTTGGAATTGAAGAGCAAACTTCTTTTTCTAATTTCTCATTAAAAATTTTGATTTTTTCTTGAAGACTGGAATCTTCCAATCTGGCTTCTTGTCTTTGAAAAACTAAGTCATCTTTAAAAAAATTCATTTGGGTCTGCTTCTGGTTAAGGGTAGCAATACAATTGCTAAGAGGATCAGAAGCTTCATTCCAAATGTTTTTATATTTTAAAACATTTAAATCTTTTACTAAAACAGGAAAGATAAAAGGGAATATGATTTCTTTTCCTAGGTACTCAGTAACAATTCCTTCAGCAATAACTTTGAAGGAAGAAATCAGATAAAGAAATGGTAATCCAAGAATCACATTATGAGAAAGGGTTTTAACAACAATGAAGTCATTATTATAACAAACACTACTATTACAAACATTAGCGTTAGTGAGTTTGTATTTGATGTCTAATTGTATCTTATTAGCGCCATAAAGAGTTTCATTAGTAGATTCCAAGTATTTGGTAGGTACGAGTGCTTCTTTTATACAATTTAAGTCGGCCCCTGTATCTACTAAGGCGTTGACTCTTAGGTTTTTGTTTGAAGCAATTCTGATATCAATTTCGACGTACCATTTTTGGATCCTAACTTCTCTTATAGCATTGATTTGGGCGAAATTGGAAATGTCTTCTTGGTCATTTTGATCAGTCTGTTCTTTATCAGACTCGTCAGAGCTATTAAATCTGGGTTGTTTTTCTGGAAAATTGTCGATAGGTATTTTAGGGAATTGTTCTTTCAAACTGTTCTTGATTTGCAAATCTTGGACATTTTTCTTTAAATATTTTATTTCATCTTTAATGTTCTGGATTTCTTTTTGTAAATATGTGACAGAAACTTTTCTGGATTTGTTATGAAACTTGCTTAAAGTTCAAAATCGGGTGTTTAAAAAGGGGCATTTTTAAAAGGTTTATTGTCAGTGGAAGGGGTGTTACTGCTACTAGGGGCAGCTTCACTGGCAATTTTTTATTGTAATTGTCGGATGTGCTTTGCTTTTTGCAAGGGATCTTCAATGTTGTCAATCATGCTGATTATCAGAGAATAATCATATTGATCAAGAACATTTATTTCTTTGCAAAAGTAGGGTTGTGTTTCTGGTTCTAAGTCTGAAGATGAATCAGATGATGAATCAGATGATGAATCATCAGAAGATTCTCCTATTACTAGGATTTCTTCAGGGGAAGATGATGATTCAGTTTCAGCTCCAGATTCAGCATATAGAACCTGAAGACCTTTGTCTTTAATTTCATCATCAAGATCAAGACATTTAATTTTGTTTCTTTGGTCATGGCATTTGTTGGCATAATGGCTTTCTTTGCCACATTTAAAACATTTGTTTGATTTCTTGTATGACTTATAAGTTTGCTTCTTATTGTATTTTTCTTTCTTTGGAGTATAAATAGATTCTCCTTCTTTGTTTACCTTATAAGGATATTTTCACAGAAATTTGGGAAGTTGCGAGAAATTTTTTTAGTTTTTCTTTTAGGCGTGGGTAGCTTGTCAAAACCAAATTGCTCACACTACGATCCTAATTCTTTTCTAGTCGTTAGTTTTTGTTGTTTGAGTTGACTTTTGAGTCGAAGGTCATTGCAAAGTTGCATAGCAACAACATTGATGGTGGCAATGATTTCACCATAAGTCCAGATCCATCTGGGACCAGTCAGACCATCTCATTTGTCTAACCATTTTGTCTCTAACATTATTGGAAATGAGTTTTGGTAAACCAACAATAAATTTTTCTTTCCAATAAGGGTTAGCATTGTCAGGCCTTTGAAAACTCTAGTTAAGAAAATACCTTTATACCATTTGAAATCACTGAGTTTTTTACATTTCAAATTCTGAAGTTTTGAAAAATCTTTTCTTTGGTTAAATGCATTAAAATAGTATAGCACAAAACATATATCCCATCAGGTTCAGATGTAGTTGTAGTGGTTCATGTCGAACTAGATGGCACAAAAGAGGCTGGGTCATTTATGGTTCTGGTTGGTATGGTAGTGGTCACTGTTTTGGTATGGCTTATAATATTACTTCTGGCACTCAAGCTCAGGGTATGAGTCCACCATCCAAATAATTGTCCTTCAAAACCATTGGTCAAGGATGTAACAACGTCAACATGGGACATGTTCTGTTTTTTGATATAAATATACCCAATGGTATGCATTTTCCTAAGGACTGTGATAATTTGGTATTCTGATAAGCCATCAATATTGAATTGGTAACAGGCATTACTAGTATAGGCATGATAGGGAACAGTCTCTTCGTATTGAAGGTCATGAGGAGTAGGTTTTGGTTAATAAGGTTTGGTATTTTGGTAATATCTGGTATGATTGTAGCTGTCTGCTTTGTTATTGGAAGTGATTCTTTGGATCATGTTCTGGAAGTCCATGGTTTATTCGTCTTCCTCACTGGAGGATTCTGGAATATTTTTGTCAAGGGTTTGGACTTCTGGGTAATTGATAGGTTCTTCTTTTGGTAGGTTTCTAAGTCTTTTTTCAAGAGCTTTTAGGAGTTCTTTTTCATCAATGATATTGTCAAAGCATTTTTCAATGCCAGTATGGTCAGGGAATATGATTGGTTCAGTGTTTTGTATATGCATTTTTCCTTTTGCCTTTCTGGAAGAGGAGGCAGGTGTCTCATAAGGGATGAATACTTATGGAGGAGGACTTTCTTTGGTAGAGGAAATAGTGGTTTGAGAAAGGTTTAGGTCAATTTTTTCTAACTGTTCTCCCAAGGAATTTAGGAAGAAATTGGTATAATTATTTTGCCTCATGAAAACTCCTATTTGATGTGAGGATGAAGCCATGGTGGAGGATAATTCTTCGTCGAATAAAATGAAAGGTGTACAGAGGGTTGTGTTAGTACTACCTCCAATATCTTCGTTAGGCATTTCAATTTCGAAGTGTCTTGGAGGAGGATGAATTTGTTTTTCTTCTCCCCTCTTAGTTTTGTAAGTTCTCATTTTTGATTGGTCAATAACAAAGCAATTTTGTTCAAAGTTTTTCATGTTTGTATACCATTCAAAGAAAGGTATATTTTGGTTAAGAGTTTTGATGTTTTATTTTCATCTTTTTCGAAATTGATTTCTTTTGTTTTCAGAGTAATTTCTTTCGTATTTTTCTTTTAAATAATGATTCTGGGGAGAATAGTAATCATCAATTAATGAGTCGAAATCAATACAAGATTTGGCGTTAATGACATTAATGAATCGAATAGGGGGTTCTGGTTCAGTAATCTCAGTTAATACTTGTGAGGGAGTAGGTGAGGTTTGACCTTGGTCATAAATGCGTATTGGTTGGGCTACTTGTTTCGGGGTTTTTTGTACATGGGTCACATGTGTTGGGTTTTCCAGTTTGGGCATGTGCATTCTTCTTCTAGGGACCAGGTTGACAATTGGTATACTGGAGTCATCTTCTGGGTCATAATTGGCAACTGGGTTTGGAATTGTTGGGCCTGGTGTGAGGCTAGTTATCTGTCTGGGTTGTCTGGGGGCTAGACTGGGTATTTGTCTGGCTATGTTTTGTCTGGATAGACTAGACAGATAATTTCTAGCTGACTGGAAGTCATTTATTGATCTGGAATGGTTACTGTCATCATCTCTAATGGATAGACCCCTTTTGAAGGATATTCTAAGGGTTCCATCCTGTTCAGTCACACAATCATGGAGATTTCTCATGGGTGGTTTATAGGTAGGTTGGTCAACTTTCTCTTTGATCCAATCATCTGGAAATTTAGTGTTTTCCCATTTGACTGGAACTGGTACTAGGACATTTACAGAGGGAGATGCATTAAAGCATATGGTCTGTCCAGTTGGTACAGATGGAGGTATGTAGCTGGGAATAAGTCCAAAGGTTAAGACACGATAATGGACTCTATAGACGAATTTATAGGGACTTGATTTTTCAAGGAATTGGTAGTTATGGGTCTGGATGTCTATGACTAAGCACTTTTCTTTGTGTTCGTCAGTGTTTAAGGCTATAGTGAAGTTTGGATAACACTGGAAATAGATAGGGCCATATGTCAGGGAGGTTTCAGCCATACCCAATATTGATTCCTTATAATTTATAATTCTTTTGTCTCTTAAAACAATTTAAAAAGAATTGTTCAAACCAATTTTTGAAAGAGGTTTAATGCCCACTTGGACACTTCCAATGTGCAGGTCATTAAAACCGATTTTGTTGTAATTAGTCAAACTGTTTTTATTCAAAAGATTTGTCGAAAAAGTATTGTTCTGAAATTTCACGTTGATTTCTTTGGTCTTTTGACCCAAAAGGGTTCTGAAGTCTAAAAGCTTTTTCTTATAAATACTGCTTTGTTGAATGTTAGGCAATTGCCAGTTAATCAAATCTTTGTCATCCCAATTAGTCTCAAAATTAGCAACAGATTATCCAGTACAACTATTCATATAGTCAGGCTCAATCCCAAGTCTAGAACTACCCGCAGGCATGGTGAAGAAAATAAATAGTCAGTATCCTAGGTTTTGACTCACAGCCTGGTCAGACGGGCCAACAACCTATAACACTTCTGGCAAACGGAAAACACTCTATAGACCTACTGACTTTTGCACCTAGAGATAGTCACTACTACTGTCTTCAACAAGCCTTAAGGCTCTGATACCAAAACGGAGCAGGATGATATAAAATAAGAAACACAAGACAATATAAAGCAACTCTAAAAACATAAAGGGAAACAATGATAAAATCAGGCAATTAACTGTTCAAAAATACAGTATAAATACAAGTATAAAACAATGGTCATGTCAAGTACGTGGCGTTGTTAAACACAAGTTTATCCTAGCCAGCACCAATCTGGTTACAAATATGTTTGAGTATTCCAACCGATATACTTAGACCAGAATAAAATAATAAGTCATAAAAATTTAAAAGATAATATAGAAAGGAATTAGTTCCTTACAGTGATAATAATAATTGTCTGACAGCAAAGATGTTATACAAAATATGTCACAAACTTTATTTATCGAAGTTCATAAATTTACAAAGTAGGAAGAAAGGGAAATAGTGAAGCTTTTGAGAGTTTTCAGAGAAAACTAAAAAATGAAAAAATTGAAATTGAGGAACATATATATAGCATAAACTTTAACTACGGTTATATATATATATAAAAAAAAATTGGTGTACTACGGTTAAAGAACTAGAGTTAAAGTTTTTGGGGGCTCCATCCCCATTTAGGAAATGGGGGTGGTTTCCCCGCCCCCCACCCCCATCTTGGATTTAGGGGTCAAATTCCTAATGCAAAATGCTGTCAACTTTTAAAAAATAAAATTAAAGTAAAAGATACTGTAATCTAATACCACTTGTATTACCTTAAATCGCTGGCCTTTGTTTATATTTCAGTTATTATCACATACGATAAGATGAAGTTAATCCGGTAGTAAATCCCTTACGTTTTAACTATGAGGTTGTGAGTTTGAATCCTCTATCTCTCAATAAAATATTCCGAATTAATGTAATAGTATAATAATATAATGCTTAAAAAAAAATGTTGTTTTAGCATATAATAATTGCATAGTAAAAAAGAAAAAAAAAATGATGATACCAAATCATGAAGTGGAATATCAATATCGATGATGATAGGGATGTTATGGGCGTTGAAGAAGGACCAGGTATTTAAGTCATAAATTTGGAAATAATAATAAGGCCGAAGTTGTTTCAAAAATAATAATAATAATAATAATAAGGCCGGAGTGACACCAATGGCAATGATGAAACATGTTAATCTTACTGATTATATATTGGTTACTCTGTTGTTAGATATATACAACATAATGATTTCTTGCTCATCATGGAAATTATGTTTGGCAGTGCTGTTCAAATAATTGAACTAGTTAATTAGTTATGCATAATTAAATCTTGCGCAACTCAAATTATATCATCATTCTCTCTTAGGCCTTACCTTATACCAAAATAATTAACAGCAACTTCAACCTTTGTTATAACAATTCATTTTAGTACTTTTGCCATGTAAATATGTAATTTCCAATAACAAAAGTTTTTTTACATCTAAATGATAAAAAAAAACAATTATACACACACACACACATATATATATATATATATATATATATATATATATATATATGGGTCAGGATCCACGGTAAAACCCCTACAAAATAATACCATTGGGACCGGAGAAAATTATTATTTTAAAGAGGTTATTTATTTATTGATAAATTAATATTTATTAATTTAAAAAGAGTTTTACGTTTTTATTACTTTTTTAAAAGTTTTATGTTTTTACTTGTGTATATGTATTATACATATTTTCAACTAAGATAAATATATACATATAAGTTAATAAATACTTACATATGTATATACATAAACATTAATTAGTCCATGTATACAATATCAAAAAATTAATGTACATTCATAAAAGCAAATACATAAAAATTAATAAGTACATGCTAACATGCATACAATACCAAAATTATACATACTAAAAATTCATTATCAACGTCGTTTCTACTCTAGCATCTTGGAGAGCCACGAGGTAGGAGAAACAAATTCCGAAAAAATTAATATATTGAATGCTATAAGATTTATTAATGCGACTTGGAACATTGATGTAAAGACAACAATCATTGCAAATTGTTTTCGACATTGAAAGATCCGTTCAGATGAAGATATGACTTCTAAACCACAAGTTGGTGAAGATAAATGCATCGATGAATTACGTAAAGTCATTTTTGGTGTACACTATAGAAATATGATGGATGTTGATCACCTTTTGAATTATCCTAGTGAAAATGATATAGTGATTATTAAAGCGGTAATGAATATTCCTACCGATGACCATGATCCAGATGGCAACAGTGTTTTACCTCATGTTTCTTCAAAATAGGTCTTTCTAACAGTAGTAATATTAAATAACTTCTTGCTACAAAATGAAAAAAATAATATCAAATATGGTGTATAATTTGTAAAAAAATTAAGGATCAGATTGAGTTTGGTTTCAGTATAAAGAAAAGACAAACTACTTTAGATGTATATTTAAAAAATATTTGCATTGAGAAAATACGAGTTGTTAAGTTTTTTTTTTTTTTTTAAATGAAGTTGTTATGTTAAAAGTTTAATGATATGTATTGTGAATTTTTATGTGTTATATTTTTTTTTATATTTAATCAATTATTAATTTATATATTTGTCGGGACCTAAAGGACTTCAAAAAAAATGTTATCTTATGTAATTAGTGAAGTTATTAATTTAGTATATAGGTCCGAGTTGGGACGGAAATTTTTTATTATTTAAGCACAATTATTAATTTATCAAGGTTTTACTGTGTAGCTCCATTTTGTTTACATAATTTTTGACACAACTTCTTGGCCTTTGGATCTTTACTTCTTTGAATGGACAGGATTTAATTCCTTTATTCTTTATTTTATTTTTCCTTATTGAATACAGACATCATCTCTCTCACCTATTTAATATCGGAAAAAGCTTGGGTACTGACTAGTCAGTACCCAGTTATACTGACATCCCAATGGGATGTTGTCACTTGGTAAAAACTCTTTAATGTTTTGCCATTTTCTCTTTGTTTTGGATTACGTGGCAACCAACCATTGGTTGGTCACTATAGCTGGGTACTTACTGGTCAGTACCCAAACAATGTCCTTTAATATTTATCTTTCCAAAATATTATTATTTTATTCGATTCTTTCGCCTTATTTAATTTTTACTGCCTTTTTAAAAAAAAAAATCTTATCTTCTTCCCTTTAAACATTTTTTTTCCTTTTATTTCTTTTTCTATTTTACCTTAAAGCAAAGTATTACAGTATTTTGACTTTCACTCTTTAGTTTTTAAAATCCTTTTATTTTTATTTATTTATTTACTATTTTTATTCCTCCATTTGCATCGTGTCTGTTTGGAAGAGTTTGTCTACTGACTAAGACAACTTTTTTAATTAAAAAACTCTTTTTAAAAAATATTGTGTCGTTTGGTTGTCACATAGTAGAGCTTTTAAATGATTAATAAAATTGTTTTTTGTTTACTTGGAAAAACTCAAATTTTAGGCTTTTTCAAGTAGATCTTTTTGAGTTTTTTTAATTACACTAAAAATCTAATATAACATTATCATTTATAATTGTTTTTGAATATTTTGGTAATCTTACCATTTAAAAAAAAACTTTTTTTAATTGATAACCAAACGATCAACATCTGCCTATTAAAAGTTCTACTTATAAAAGATCTACTTTAAAATATCTACTCCTAAAATATCTATTTGAAGAACCTCTCTCAAACGGAGCATTCATCGAAAACCAAAATTTTTATAAGAGTGGTGTTATTGGCACACTCACTGCTATACTATTAACACCCTATTTTTAAAACTATTTAGTATTCATTTTTTTTTATCAAATTACTTAAATAGACGTAAAAAAATATATTAAAAAGAATACTGTACAAAATAAAACTAATAAAACCCCCACTTTCCTTATTTTAAAACCCTAATAACATATATTATTTCAAATCATTGAATGTTTTATATATATATTTTCAGATCTCAATCTCATATTTTCCATATTTAGTATCATTTTCCTTATTTCAAAACCCTAATAACATAGATTATTTTAAATCATTGAATGTTTATTATTTTTATTTTTATTTTCATATCTCAATCTCATATTTCTCATGTTTAGCATTTTTTTCATTTTATTATTCCACATATTTGTTTTGTTTTTCTTTTCAAATTTCGGATCCATGTTTGTTATTTTTTTCTCTCAGTTTATTTTCTTTTAGAGTTTGTATGCATTCAATGATCTGTATCTAGAGGTGTCCACGGTTCGGTTAAACCGTTCAAAACGGAACCGAACCGAAACCGTCCTCTCAAAACCGTAACCGAAACTGAAACCGTCGGTTACAAAACCGGTTGGAAATCAATTCCGACGTTTCGGTTACGGTTAGGATTTCTGAAAAACCGTTCAAAAACCGTCGGTTTCGATAAAAAAAAATGCAACAACCAATCAATCGCTAACACGTGGCAATGTATATGAAAAAAAACGGGACCAAACCCAAACCGAACCGAACCGTTCGGTTTCACAAACCTAAACTGAACCGTAACCGAAAACCGCCGGTACAGAAATAGTCTCATTCCAGTTACGGTTACGGTTACGGTTATAGTTACGGTTCGGCCTTTCCACGGAATCGGAACCGAACCGTTGACACATTATTTGTATCCACACCAAGAATCGCAACCAAGAAAACTTAATCTCTAACGAAACGAAACCACACTGAAATCCTAATTCAATCGTTAAAAAAAATCGTGAAACGATCAATATCACACTCACGAAACAAAATCACACTGAAATCCTAATTCAATCGTTAAAAAAAATCGTGAAACAATCAATATCACACTCACAATCTACCACCAATAATTCAATCGATTACAGAAAAAAAAAACCCTTGTCTAATAAGGACATTTTCACCATGATAATAAGAAGAAAAAACAAATATAGATGTGAGAAAACCGTATATAAATATTAGAAAAGTGTAATATTTTTGTTGTTGAAAAATATATATGGTGTATTAAGTTTGAAAATATATAAAAGGGTAATTCAGGAAATAAATTAAAAAATTTAATAAAACCATTTAATTTTATATAATTAAATTAAAATTTTAGAAGTTAGGGCATAAATAGTTCAGTAGTGGGGTTGCTTATTTTCACTCTCCTATTTTATTTTCTATTTTTTTAATTTAATATTTTCCTCTTTTATTATTTCTTATTTCAATAGCTTCTGTGCTGTAATTTTGTAAAGTTGTACAACAAAATAATTTTCAATTGTATTGGTCTTCTTAATGTAATTGCAAAGTTGAACAACAATATCATATATGACTTAATCTATACCAACATTTTTGTTATGTCAATCTCTTTTATCCTTATTAACCAGAAAACCGAAAGGATACAAGATAACAAAAACAATTAAATAAATATAAAAATTTGAAGAATAGAAAAAATACGACCAAGAGCATTTGTTGATAAGTCTTCCGATTACAAGTTTTTTAAACATTTTTGAAGATGATAAAAAATAGTTGATGCTAATCCAATGAAATAGAAAGAAAATAAAGCAAATAAAATGACAGATTTGAAAGTCAGTGTTCTGGTTTAAGTAAAGTAAAAGACAAAAAAAAAAGGAAAAAAAAACGTGTCAAGAAAAAAAGAAAAGAAAATTAGAAAAGAGAGGGATAATTAAATAAAGTGAAAGAATCGAATAAAATAATAATATTTTTAAGACATGGAGCATTAAATCGGTGAGAAACAATATCTGCATTCGATAATGGATTATAATCGGTTATTGATCTGTCAGTATCTAAAGTATTGATTTTATATTTTAATTGGTGGAAAAATTATTTAAAGTGTTTGATATTAAATATATTGGGTTGGTAACAGATTTTTTCACTAATAAAAATATAAAAATCAGTATCTTAAATACTGACTAGTTAGTACCCAAATATTTTCCTTCAAGGATAGATAAAGGGAAATAAAATGATTAAATAATATTCATTTAAAGAAGTAATATAGAATGATTCAGGAGTTATGTTAAAAATTATGTAAAAAATTGGGTTTATGGATCTTATCCCATATATATATATAATGATTCTCTTATAAGAAATTTATTATTTTAATTTCGGTAAGGATCTTGATGAAATCATGTCGATTTTTATAAATTTTGATCTAAATTTTATTGTGGATGATAAATTCAATAAAATCTAACAATAAAAAAAATTAAAAAATTCTTAATTTTTTTGTTAATTGTTAGATTTCAAAATTTATAGAAATCGATATGATTTCATCAAGATCCTTATCGAATTAAAATAAGGGATCCCTTATGAAAGAACCATTCATATATATATATATATATATATATATATATATATATATATATATATTATTATATTTTATAAATGGTGTATTTTCGTAAATAGCCATTAAATTATTAGGAATATTAAATTTATTAGATGAGGTTTTCTACTTCTGCTCCTTTTTTTTTCTTTTCAGATTTCTTTTTTTTAAGATATTTCATTTAATAAAAAAAAAAAAAAGATACCTCCATTTACTCCAAAAATACTCTTTTTATCTTTTCATACTATATTTCTAAAGAAATTTCATTTATTTATCTTTTTTTATATAAATATTTATTTTGAAAACCCTTGTTTTTTATTCAAAATTTGATATTTTTTTTAAGATTCTATGAAAAATATTGTCAAGAATTGTGACATCGTACATACATAAATTTTAATTTTTCCACACTTATTTACACCTTCAATACGAAGAATAAACTCAATTATTATTTTTTTCCTTCAATTAAAAATAAATAATTTCAAGTTTAAATTTGATTAATAATTTATTTCGTTGTTAACTTTTGTTTCTAATTACATAATAATATTCTTCATCACTTTGGAATCAAATAAATCTTCAAAGAGAAAAAAAAATAATACATGGTATAAGTCTTTAGATTTTTTTTTTTATGTTTTGATAAATGATTTAATTAAGGATTAAATTGCCATTAAAAAGATTATTACAAATGGAGTGTAAAAAAGTATTAAGTGGATCGGTAACCACATTTCTCTTATCTATTCCCACTAATTTTGAAGTAATGATACTTTGTCCAAATTCAGTTTCCAAATCCGGTGCCCATACCAAATGAGACATCATTATAATCCATTCATTTAAGAACAATACTTGAGTACTGACCAGTCAGTATTCAAGATAAGGATGGCAATGGGGCGGGTTCGGGACGAGGTGGGGCCCAACCCCATTTATCTTTTAAAAACTCATCCCCTCATAAACCCCCACTAGGGATGCACGTTTGAAAAATGGGGATGGATATAGGTCCTCCCATCCCTATCCCCACTTCCTAGATCTTCCCCCATCCCCAATTCCCCATATTCCCCGTTTTCCCTGTTTTCTCGTATCCCTCGTTCCCCATTTTTTCATTTCCCTATTTAACTAAAAATTAAAAATTAAATTTAAAACAAACAAACCTTTCATTACAAATAAAAAATATCAATGCATTACAAATTCAACATAAAATGTTTTAAATAATTCAAATATATATTATAATTATATTTATATACTTTTTGGGAAAATGGGGAAATGGTGATCTCCATCCCCATCCCCATTTTAATTTAATTGTAGGGGAAATGAGGGTGGGGAGGGGTCCCCCCATCCCCATTTTAATTTGGGGATGAAAATCATCCTTATCCCCAAATTGGGATGGGGGTGTGGGGATTTGGGGCCCCGAGGATAAATGTGCATCCCTAACCCCCACTTTAGATGGAGCGGGTTGGGGCGGGGCGAGTTACAACGGGTAGTGCTTTCCCCATCCCCACCCATTTACCCCATTTATAATTTTATTTATTTATTAAAATTATAAATATATAACCACTAAATATGATAAAATATATAAAGTAGTAAATAATTCGATGAAACTATTAAAAAAACATATCGTAAACTTAATTCTCACAAGTAAATTATATCATTCTCAAACAAAAACATAAAGTATGAAGTCAAAATGTTTGAAAATCATAACGTTAATCATCTAATAGTTGCATCTATTTCTCTTGTTCTCTATTTGTAATATCAACTTCATCTGACATCTCCTCCAGATGTTGACACTCACTCACATGGTTTCTGCAACATTCTAAACCAACAAAAAAAATTGCATTCAATCTGATTTGAATAACAATAATTAAATTTGATTTAATATGCATTATTTATGTTACCTCATTAAAATCTGGTTCTTCAAGACATGTGGAATGCTCAGTTGTAGTAGAAGAACATGAAGCTAATCATAAGATAAAAAAAACTTACTGTATTTGAGGTTGAAGCTTGAATGGTCAACTTTGAGTTGCAGTTAGCGGCTAGGGTTTTTTTAATTGTATTTTGTATTGTCACTTTATGTTAAATAACGCAAATAGATGTAAAGTTAGGGTTAATGTATTTATATATTCATTTTTTTTAGATATATTTATTTTCTTTGAAACTACGTAGTTTAACTAAATATTATTTTAAGCAGGGTGGGTGAGGCGGGGAGGGGTGGGGTGGGGAGTATAAAACCCATCCCTGCCCCATACCCATTGCGGGTTAGACTATCTATCCCCATCCTCGCTAGAGGTGTCAACGGTTCGATTAAACCGTTAGAAACCGAACCGACACAGAACCGAAACCGCCCTCTCAAAACCGTAACCGTCGGTTACAAAACCGGTTGGAAACCGGTTCCCGACGGTTCGGTTATGGTTAGGATTTCTAAAAAATCGTCCAAAAACCGCCGGTTTCAATAAATAAATAAATAAATTATGCAACAACCAATCAATTGCTGACACGTGACAATGTATATGAAAAAAAAACTTTACCAAACCTAAACCGAACCGAACCAACAGTTCGGTTTCCCAAACCGAAACCGAACCATAACCGAAACCGCCCCATTCCGGTTACGGTTACGGTTACGGTTCAGCCTTTCCACGAAACCGAAACCGAAACCGAAACCGAACCGTGGACACTATTAAATTCCCCGTCCCATCTCTACTAAATTGAAACTCGTCCCCACCCCAAAAGTGCGGGTCCCCGTGGGTAATTTTACCATCCATAATCCAAGTTATTGACCCTATATTTTAATTGGTAGAAAAAACTATTTACAGTGTTTAATATTAAATACTTAAAGTTGGTGGTGAATTTTTCCACCAATAAAAACATAGGAGTTAGTAACACAATTAAAATTTTTAAAATGAATGGATTATAGTGATGCAACATCATTTGAGTACCAGATTTTGACATTAAATTTAAACAAAATAATATTATTGATAATTTTATTATATATATATGTGTGTGTGTGTGTGGATAAAAATATCATTATTTTTACTATGTAAAATTGAAAAATGACATAAAAAGTAAATGGAAAAAGTACATCAGAAGATAGAGAGACAAATAAAGAGAGAGTTATATAAAGAAAAACTTAGAAGTTAAAGAGAAAACGAGAATATATAGAAAGTTGGAAGTTAGAAATAGAAAGTTGCAAAGTTAAAGAGAGAAGAGAAAGTTATTGAAGAAATTGAAAGAGAAAGAAAGTTAAAGAGCAAATTGGAAGAGAAAGAAAGTCATTGGTGAAGAATGAAAGTCACTCGATTTTGATTTCCATTAATTTTACACAATAAAACACTTTTATTCGAAGGGCATAACCACGTGCACAAAAAGTTAAAGTCATTTACCGATATTGATAAGTAAAATTTCATGGACCCAAATTTATAGAAATTACGTAATTTTATTTTTATATCATTAATTGGTGAGTTAACATTTTATTTATTGAAAT
The DNA here is from genome assembly GCA_032871835.1 of Dipteronia dyeriana. NCBI lineage: Eukaryota > Viridiplantae > Streptophyta > Magnoliopsida > Sapindales > Sapindaceae > Dipteronia > Dipteronia dyeriana. Next base: position 11,856,678 of record CM065299.1, on the reverse strand, counting down.
ATACTTATGATTGTGATTAAATATCACCGGTAAAAAGTTTAATCTTTTTTTTAATATTATATAAATGCTAGATATAAGAAGATAATTACTTAAACCTACCATCTTATAATATAATTGAATGAATATAAGGATATATGTTGGACCTACCCGATCATCCCATCTAATTTGGTTTACATGTGATTACATTTTAATTTAATTATTAAAATAATAGATTAATGATGACAAGTAGAGCATGATCATTTCATTTAATAACATGGTAGAAGATTGTGTAAACCTAGTTTAGAAGTCAATTATGGTTGAATTAGTTAATGATTATCACTTTCTTTTAATTATTTATTTTTTACGATTACCAAGATGAGAGAACAAGGAAAAGACACATAGGCATGCAACCCTGTAATGGTAGGATAATGTTCCCTCCTCAAACATCATTATTATAAGCATTTTCTCTCCTATGCTTTCTTTCAATTTATAATCTCAACCTTTTTAATTATCATTCATCATGTCCCATTTCTCATCCTGGGATGCTGTCTTTTGCTGCCTAAATGTGGGACACAAACCCTCTAAATATTCCAATGAACCTACTACTACTCATTACATTACCCTTTAAATAATTAATTGCACCTCATCAAATGTTCAAAATTAAAAATGGGTAGATCAAATTTAATCAAAATAAAGGATGATTGAATCAAAACATCAGTCCATGTATGTCTATTCCATCACGTCCTACTTTTCTATTACAAAGTTAAGGAGTTATTATAATTAAAGACAATTTACATTGTTATTGTCATGTTGTGAAACTTCAAAGTAAGAGAGAGGTTTGACTAATTGCAAATAAAAATCTTTTTTTTTTCATGAGTGGCTTTTAATTTGGTTTCTTTTTGTAAAGCTACTTTGAATGGTTCAATTAAGGAATATTGTTAAAAAATTAAAGGTGATATTCTTAGTCATACCACCTATCTTTCCTATCTGCTTCTTTAGAGTTATTAATTTATTATGGATAGTGAAAGACATATATTAACAATTAATAATTTATTAAAAATAAAAAAACATTTATTATATCTATTGTTTTAATTGATACAATAAATATATATTTATAATTAATACTTTCCTCTTTTAATACATTTTTAGTTGTTAACCTATATGGACACAGATTAATAATACCTATTTACTATTTGATCCTGTTATATCATATGTCATATTTTCCTTACAGTACCTCAATTTCTTCTCTTTGACCAATATCTCCCTGCATTCTGATTTAGTCATCATCTTATTTATAATATTTTCTTTTTAAAGTTAGCGTATGTCCTTACTAGAAAATAACTCTGAAAGAAAAAGGTTATTTAATTCAATTACAGTAGAAAATGGTATTTTTAAAATGGTAATTTTAAAACTATTTTTAAAAATGGAAATAATGTTTTTAAAAATGAAAAATTGTAAATAACCCTATGACTTTTGATCATATACCAAATCAAATCCTGTGGTTTGAAAAATCAATAAAAAAAACTTACTATTAGTTGACAATTAGTTGATTTTAATTAAATCGGGCTAATTGCACAAACATCCCATTGCAATTAATGTAATTGGTGATGGATAAAATTATACCCTACCTTTTGAGGTATTAGACATTATAAACCCCTTTGTTTTGGTATTGGTCAATATCTACCCCTGCATTTGATTTAATAGTCTAAATGCACCCTACCGTTAATGATCGTTAGTCAAACGTTTCACATTTGAAAAATCAGAAGGGTAAATAGGTAACTTTATCCTAAAACATAAATTGAAATAAAAAATTATATAAAATTAATTAAAAGGAAGGCTAATTGTCACAGATCCCCTCCCTCCGGACTAAACCCGAATTCGAATGTTGTCCACTGAATTTTTTTTAGGCACTAAACCCCTAGAACTATTAGAAATTGGTAAAAGTGGATGAAAACCTAATGTCATTCACTGTTCTATAATGACAAATTGCACTAAGCGCCCTTATTATATACATAGTTGTATCAAATCGGAAAAAATATAATAATATGACATAAATACCCTTCTTACCAAAATTTTAAAAATCATATTTTAAAAATAAAAATTTAAAATTTTAAATTGAAAGATTGGTTAAATAATAATAAAATTCTGAACTTTTTGATATAGAAAATTAAATAAATAGAGAAATGAAAAAAATAATTTGATTAAAAAAATTAAATGGATTTTAAAAAAATAAATTATCTTTATATATATATATATATATATATATATATATATATATATATATAAGTATCCCTAAATATAAAACTCAGATGAATATATAAATTTTGTAATACTAAATATCATTTAAACTATTTTTTTATTTAAATATCTCTAAAATTACTTGTTCGTTTACAGTAACAAGGTTATTAATAATGTAAAAAATAAAAATAATAAATAATAATGATAATAATGATAATAATTTTAATACCCTATACTTTTTTTCGCCATTAATATTTTTATTTAAATATCACTTGTTCAATTTTAATAAGAAGGGTATTGATAATGTCAAAAATAAAAAATAAAAAATGAAATGATAATAATAATAATGATGCTAATAAAAAAAACATAATAATACTAGTAAAATAATAAAGTAATAATGATGATGATAATAATAATAATAATAATAATACTTTAAATACCCTATATTTTTTTATTCATTATCATTTAAATTATTATTTTTATTTTAATATCCCTAAATTTAAAGCTCATATGAATATATAAATTATTTAATACGAATTATCAATTAAATTATTATTTTTATTCAATTTCCCATGAATGACATCCTTCTTACTCAGTGGTAGATTCAGAAATTTAAATAAAAAAGATAGTTTAATACGAATTATTATTTAAACTATTTTTTTATTCAATTATCAATTCTATTTCCCATGAATGACATCCTTCTTAATCTTAGTCAGTGGTAGATTCAGGAATTTAAATAAAAAAGATGGTTTAAATGATAATTCGTATTAAATAATTTATATATTCATCTGAGTTTTATATTTAGGGATATTTAAATAAAAAATAATTTAAATGATAATAGATAAAAAAAGGTATAGGGTATTTAAAGTATTATTATTATTTTTTTTTATTTTTTTATTTTATTAGTATTATTATATTATTTTACTTTTTTTTATTATTGTCATCATTATTATTATCATTTCATTTTTTATTTTTGTTTTTGATATTATCAATACCCTTGTTATTGTAATTGAACATGTGATATTTAAATAAAATTGATAATGGCGAAAAAAAAAATATAAGGTATTTAAATTATTATCATTATTATTATTATTATTATTATTATTATTATTATTATTTAAATTTTTATTTTTGTTTTTTACATTATTAATAACCTTGTTATTGTAAATGAACAAGTATTATTTAGCGATATTTAAATTAAAAAAATAGTTTAAATGATATTTCACATTAAATAATTTATATATTCATCCGTGTTTTTATATTTAGGGATATTTAAATATGAAAAAATAATTTAATTTTTTCATTTCTTTAATTTTCTTTATAAAAAAATTCAGAATTTTATTATTACTTAACCAATCTTTCAACTTTAAATTTTAAATCTTTGTTTTTAAAATATGATTTTTTAAAATTTGGTAAAAGGAGTATTTATGTCATATTATTATATATATATTCGATTTGATACAATTATGTGTATAATAAGGGTGTTTAGTGCAACTTATCATGACAGAACAGTGGATGACGTTAGGTTTTTATCTATTTTTGCCCATTTCTTATAGTTCAGGGGGTTTAGTGCCTAAAAAAAATCCAGGGGACAACATGCGAATTCGGGTATAGTCTGGGGGATATGTGACAATTAGCCTAAAAAGAAATTAAAACCTTGTACTTTCTCTCTCCTAATCTCCTAATCTCCTCCTCACCATTTCTCTCTCCCTTTCTCACTCACTCACTCACTCAAACACACACCAGAAGCCACCACAATCTCTCTCTCTCTCTCTCTCTCTCTCTCTCTTACTGTCGCTTCTCTCTCATCAATCACCACGGCTTCTCTTTCACTGCATCTTCTATCTCTTCGTCTTTCCATATCGTTTTCTCTCTCTCTCTCTCGTTCCCTCTTCTCTTTTCCATTCATCGACGAGATCGAGTGTCGATCTCCTCCGTTTAATGGTGATTGGCATCGGTGATGGTGGGTTGAATTTGAAATTGTTTGTGGTTTTTAGAGTGGTTGTTTATTTTGAGAATAATAGGTGTTGTGTTTGGGTTTGGGTTTTGTTGGCCGCTGGCGATGGTTGATGGTGGGGGTTGGGTTTTGGTTTGGGTTTTGTTTGGAAGTAGCAATGGGTTATTGGATTGGGCTTTTAAGAGTTTTGTGTCTGAGATTAATGGTTGTATTTGTGAGTTAGGGTTTGTTATGATGATTATGAAGAGATGAATTTAGGTTTTCATTTAATGGTTTGAAGATTCGCATTTTGGTTTTTGTTTGCCATATTCTTTTCAATATTCAGTTTGTGTTTCAAATTTCTTTTCTTATTTTTCTTGGTGATAGTGTTTGGAATTTGGATATTATTTTTCTTCAATTTCTGGAAGTGTTTGGGTGGTGGAAGTGTTTGGGAGGTTTTGTTTGTGTGAGTGTTCAAGAGAGAAAAGAATGGATGGTTGTATTGAGGTGGTTGGATTTTTCTGGGTTTTTGGTGGTGATGCATTTATGGGTTTGTGGAGATTGATGATGATTTTCCTTAGATTTTTTTTATCATTTTGGTTTTTTATTTTTAATTCTATTTTTTCAATCATACTGGAAGGGTAAAATTGTTCATTATAAAAAGATTCTAAGGGCAAAAACGTCACTTGACATTTGAAGGGCTAAAAGGCCCTTTAAAATTCAATAGATTTTAAGGGCAACAATGTATTTTCACAATTTGTAGATATAATATTTATTTTTTAAAAATGAATGGATGGCGGATATATGATCTTCTCCATCCATCAGATCTCTATAGTTGAAAAATAATTTATTTTTTGAAATATTAAATGTTGTTGGTAAAATATGAAGAATGATGAGTCAACATAATTACCCAAAGATACATGTGTTAGAGATATCACGTCACCAAGAGTCATCCTTCCTGAACCTACCTAAGCTGACCAAAGATGGTCTCATAACACCTGGTCGAGGCTATCGAGATGGTCGGGTCAAAACCTTCTGTCGGGATTGAATAACTGGTCGGGGTGAATAAGACTTGGACGGGTTTTGGTAGATGATCAGCAAATCGACACGTGGATACTATCAAATACATAAAGAATGAGTCTTACTTTAATAAGGTGTCTCGAAGCACACTTTTATAAGGAAGCGAATTTCCCTATTAACGCCAGAGTCTAAATTAGACAACAGACCTAATACGTGAAGAATGCGAAACAAGAAAAAACAATAAAACGACTCAAACACGTCAATTTCATTTACTTGTATAACACAAATTATGTATCTATACATGTATAAATAGACCCTAATAATACTCATGAAGGGGGGAACAGACAGGAAAAAATATATAAAAGAGAGCACGAGAGACTGAGCGTGTAATCGATTATTCATAGTGAAATTATTTTCTCGTCGGTTTTCGACCACCGTGGATGTTTCCCCGTTCTTGGGGTTTTACCACGTAAAATCTTTATGTATCTTTTAACATGACAATTATTCGTAATTAACTATTGCGTGATTTCATATACATTCTGTTCGACGTGTGATCCATCCAAAAATCACCGTCAACATTTAAAAAAAAAAACTGAAATTTCCATCAATTTAGAAAACAAAATAAAACATAAAAATAATAAAACAAACAAAACAATTTATTAATAAAAAATATAAAGATAAGGGAGAGATCCATAAAGATTTGCAAATCTCTCTCTACATTTCCATCAAATGTAATTTTTGTATTCGAAAACCAACCAGAGAAAATGATAATAATAATAATATTATATAATTCAAATGATTAATCCAAATTTTAACTCAAAAGATATGGTAAGTGAGTTGTTATTCCCACACATAACATGAGATGATACGATTAATGAAAAAATCACTTGCTACATCATTTGGATTGAAATTTGAACGATTTTTTTTGGTTATCTAGCATAAATGTAATAATAAATCGAAGAAATAAGAAAGAGTTTGGAAAGAGTTTGAAAAGAGAACGAGTTCAAGGTCATATTGTCTCGAAGGCGGCCTTGCGCATCTCCGAGACGAAGTTTCTGGATGTGATTCGAGAAACCGAGTGTAGTTTCCATGTAAAAAGGGATGAGTTTTGTCTTGTGGCGTTGAACAAGTTGGAGTTGGAGAGGGAGAGATATGGAAAGATCAAGTTGACATTTGATGAAGATGTACAGATAGAGGTGTACATTTGGAGAATGAGGATGAATATAAGTCATTTCATCCTCATCCTCTCTCCCCCATATTTTTCCTAACCATTTTCCCATTTAGGAAAATGGGGATGGGGATGGGGATGGGGATGGAGAATTTTTGGGGGAGGTATATGCATCCTCAATCCCAGTTCCCTATTTCCCCCGTTACTCTGTTTCCTCATTCCTACTAAAAATTACAAATTTAACAAAAAAAAATCATTATAAATACAACCTAAAATTCATTAGTGGCTTAGTGCATTACAAATACTGAAATACAGAATAAAATCATAAAGATTTTCAAAAATATATATATATATATGTTTTGGGGAGAATGGGGATGAGGGGCCTTATCCTTATCCCTATTTCAATATAATTATGAGAAAAATGGGAAAATGGGGATGGGGGGACCTCCCGCCATCCCCATCCCCATCCCCATCCCCATCCCCATCCCATTCTCCATTTTTTTTCCAATTTTTTGTTTTAAATGGGGATGGGGACGTGGGGATTTAAGGATCTGGGGGGAAATATATATCTCTATGTATGAAGAGATTTGTAGATCTTTCTAGATCTCGTCCTTACCTTTTTTTAATTATTTTTTTTGTTTTCTAAACTGATGGAGAACTTTTTTAATTTTTTAAAAAATATTTTTATTAAAAAAATATTTTTCAATGGTGAAGACCTGATGGATTTAGAAAATCAAATCTCCTCCATCTATTTTTTTTTCAAATATATATTTTATAAATAATAATAATAATTTTGTGATTTTGTCCATCACCACTTAAAATAATTGTGAGGGTATTTATGCAATTGGCCTAAATTTAATTAAAGTTAACTAACTTTCAACTAATGGTATGGGGTTATTATAGATTGTTCAAACCACATGATTTGATTTAGCAATTGATCAAAAGTCAATGGTACAATTCTCCCCATTTAAAAGTACAATGTTTGGTAGTGTTTTTTATAAGTAGGTTTCTAAAACGAAAAATGATGTAAATGTATTTGATTGGTGTTTTTAGGGGTTTTTACAATTTGATCATAATCTAATTGGAAAACATCATTTTTTACTCCATAATTCAAATTTCATCAATTTAATTTTTAAATAATTGAAAATCTATAAAATTAGTCTTTCCGTTAGTTAAAATCGTCACTTTGACTAACGGTAGGATTAATTTGATTGATTTTCAATTATATAAAGACCAAATTGATGAAATTTAAATTAAGTAGTAAAAAAGTGATATTTCATAATTAGATTAAGACCAAATTGTAAAAACCCATTATTATTAGATATACATACATTAAATGATACTATATATATATATATATATATATATATATATATATATATATATATATATATATATATTAAAAAAAATCATTTAGCATAAAAGTAGTTACTTTTATTGTGACCGTAACACATTGTATATAATAAATGATACTATATTTTAAAAAATAATAATAATTTTTTTTCATATTCTAATATATCTAATTATACAACATAATGTATAATACCAATAATATTTTTATATATATATATATATATATAATAGTCTGAACTTCTGGAGTTCACAAAGTCATCAATATACGCATTAAACGATACTATTAATAATAATCATATATATAATAACAACCATATATATATTTTGAATATTTTATATTCTAATATATCTCATTATACAATATAACATATTATTATTATTATTATTATATAGTCATATATTTCCAGTTGCAGATATACATAATAGTCGCAACTTCTGAAGTTCACAAAGTCAGCAACATACGTATTAAATGATACTATTAATAATAAGCATATATATATATATATATATATATATATATATATATATATATCATAATAATCATATTAATTGTTTTTTTTAGTTCACTATTCTAATATATCTAATTATACAATATAACATATAATAACAATATTTATTAAATAGATATATATATAATAAAAATAACTATTTTTACTACGGTCGCGACATGTGGTGTGTAATAAATGATATTATTATTAATTTTTTAAATAATTTCTTTTCATATAACATGTAATAATAATGAGCTTTTATAATTTGATCTCAATCTAATTGAGAAACGCCACTTTTTTATTCTTTAATTCAAAGTTTATAAATTTAGTCCTTACATAATTGAAAATCAATCAAATTAGTCATACCATTAGTCAAAATTCAAAGTGACGGTTTTAACTAATGGTAGAACTAATTTGATTGATTTTTAATTATTTAAGGATCAAATTGATGAAGTTTGAATTAAAATGTAAAAAAGTGATGTTTCATAATTAGATTGGGACCAAATTATAAAAATCCCGTGTTTTTAAAATGGACAAAGTAGTTGTTTGAAGGGAAAAATTGTGATTTGTTTTGAAATAATATTTTTGAAAATTATGAAAAATAATAAAAGGTTGTTTTTAACTTTTTAATTATACATTTAAAAAGATATTTTTTTAAAAAAAAATCAATTTTATAAAATATATAACCAAATTGCATTAAAGATGTTTTTTATTTTAAAAAAACCATTTTTAAAATTGGACTCAAACAGCACCTACAATTTTTAAATTATTTTCTACGTGTTATCCTGATTCGCAAGTTAACACTACACTATAATTTTATTTTATTGAGGTTCGTTAAAAATAATAATTAAAAACATCTCTTTCCAATACAATTATCTAACTTTAATATGAAAATGATGTGGTAAAAAAAGTTAAAAAATGTAGAGTTGGGTTTTTAATTCTAGAATCTCTTCTAGAAATGATGACTAAGATTTCTAACTTTTTCCACCAATAATATTAAGACTCATTTAATTATAAAATAAAATAAAAAAAGATAGTGGAATAATTATTTTATTATGATTGGTCATAAAATGAATATATATTTGAATTTAGATAATTGTATTGGAGATGTGAATATGCATTTCTCTAAAACAAATTTAAAAATTGACCCATAATAAATAGAAATACTAATATGACATTATTTAGAAACTAAAAAATAAATATTTGTATTGGAGATACTTTTATAGATTAAACTAAATCAATTTAAATTTACGATTTAAAATTTTAATTTTAATTTTAATATCTCAACTATTCATGTGTTTTAATATAATGATTAAAATTTAAATATATTTATAACTTTTAAATCTAAAATATATAAATGATTGAGATATTAAAGTTAAAATTTTAAATCACAAATTTAAATTAGTTTAAACGTATCTTAATATTATTTGAAAATGAAGAAAACAAAATGAAAAATTAAATAGTAACGACGGTGAGAAAAATGTCGGGCATGAAAATAATCAGAGATGTTGACCGTTGAATAATGCGTAAGAAAAATTAGAATAAAAAAGGAAAAGAAGTCTGATGGCTTGAAAGTTGAAACATGCTGCTCTCTCGTGTCCTCAATCATAGCCTGGATGTGGACCAATCGTTACATCCAACTTTCTCTTTGAGACTTGTGTGTTGTGTCTAATCACCATCTTATTAAATTCAATCGATCATCAATATCTCACATCTTTTGACGTTTTAACACAACAATTGATATGGAAAATATGATAGTGATCATAAGGACGAAGCCATAATTTAAGATAAGATAAAAATATATGTTCAAATTAATGCTATATAAATATAATGGTTAAAAATTTATTGGAATTAACTGGCTTTAATATAAGCTCATTAAAATTCATCGTGTTCATTAACGTGATAATCTCATATCTATCGACATAATCCTAGGTCACGCATTTATTAGAAATTTCGTTAATTGATTTTCAGAAGTTGAAATATTAATAATAGATATAGACGAAGATGAACCGGCTTTTGAAGTTTTAATTCTTTTGAAAAATCCGTAAATTATCGATGACTTTATTTTCTGAAAATCGGATAAAATTGATCCAATTCATTTAAATAAAAAAACTGCTATAATAGATGTAGAAAAATCATATAATTTTTTTTTAAAGAAGAATTAATTAAATAAATTATTTCTTAATAGAGATGGTTGTGCATCCGCCTTCCACACCTAATGGTCAAATGTTTGAGTCTCACAATACGCAATTTACAAGCTTGTGTGAGGAATTTTATCTCTGTTTGTGGGAGCAGCCCTATCTCCAGTTGTGAGAGTTGTAGTCCATATGTAACATCTCCCCGATAGTGGGATAATATTTCAGACCGTACTTGTAGAGTCTAATTAATCTTATCAGGTCCCGAATAAGAAGAATTTAATTTGAAATTGTTTTAGTTAAAAAATGAAAATAAAAATAAACAAGCATGTATCTAGGTTAGACTAATTTATGAATCATGATGTATAGAAAACCAGATCCTAAAATGAATACATTTTATACTCTTGAGTTAAAAAGGATAAAATTGGACTTTTTTATTATAATAATAATAATTTTAATTTAAAACTAATCTATCTAAATAGATTTTACGTTTTTTTTAAATTACATTAGAAACCAAGACAAACAGGAGGGGCCCACGTGTGTATATATTCGCCTCTGGTGGTCATGTAATAAACCCTTCACATCTTTCGGTTCTTTTCCTCTAAAAAACCTTAAATTTATGTAATAGTATATATATATATATATACAGTCCCGATTCTATCGGTGCGTACTGATGGAATTATATAAGGACATTGAATGTGAGTAACTTATTTTACATAATGTGCTTTAGCATGTATGCACTTATCAAAGCTCTTTTATAAATAAGCGACTCACATTCAATGTCCTTATATAATTCTATCAGTGCACACCGATAAGATCGGGACCGTAAAAAAAATAAATATATATATGAAATTAACTTGAAAACTCAGCATCATCAACTCTACTCTGAAGCTTTGGTTATAGACTAATGACCAATTTGATTTTTTCACTGAACACTTAATAGCATTTCATGTATGTCATTCCATTAAGAGCATAAACAATGGTGGATAAAAGAGATCCAAATTAGTAGACCCATTTTTATTTGGATCTATAGGTGGACATGGTTTGGTTCGGTTTAGTTTTAGTTAAAACCGTATTGAACCGACATATATTCTGTTTTTGAAAATGTGAATCGGTTTAAACCGTTTTGAACTTGAAAACCGTATTGAACCTGAAAACCGTATTGAACCTGAAAACCGTATTGAACCGAACACTTTTATCTCGGTTCGATTCGGTTCGGTTCAATTCGGTTTTGGACCTATTGGGCTTTGATGGTTTTTTTTACATGTTTTTTTTTAATATTTTGAGCCTTTAAGTTGCATTTTTGTTATTTAGGCTTAAACTTTTCTAAAAAAACATAATAAGTAAAACATAATTTAAACAAAATACAACTCAATTTTCAATCCAAATCTAAAATTTCAATCATATTCGGTTTATATACTCAATCAACATATACAATCTTCATAACTTCTATAAAATAGAAGTAAAAAATGTAGTATAAAAATAAAACATCATCAACAAACAATCCATAATAAATTGAACCTTACAAAATAAATATTTAAGATAATTTGGTTTATTCGGTTCGGTTTTGTATGTCCAGAACCGAAAACATTCCAAATTCAGTTTGGTTTTCAAAATTCAAATCGATTTGAACCGAATAGAAGCTATGAACCGAACCGAACCGAACACTATTTTTTGGTTCGGTTTGATTTGGTTCAATTCGGTTTCTGTTTTTATGCCCACTCCGATTTAGATCTTTATGGGTGCCATAACCCAAAAAAGAAGACCCAAATGTGGGCTCCACTCCACTAGACTTAGATTGGGTTCTAAATTTAGAACTTCATTTGGGTCTTGCCCAATGATTGAAGTTGGGTTTCCAATGCCTCCCAATCATTGGGTTGAATGCGCGCGCGTGCACACACACACACACACACACACACATATAATGGTTTTCTTATAAGTAAGTACTGATATAAATTATATTAGTGCGTTGTATGTGGTCCACTGATTATAGAGAAGTTTTGACAAGTGCATACACTTTGAGTCAATTTATATAAATCTAATAGTCTATATCCAACGTACTGATAAAGTTATATCAATGCGTACTGACAAAGTTATATCAATGCGTACTGACTTGAAAATTTCGCTATATATATAATTTAAATTAAAATATATAATTATTAATTTCAATAATTATATATAATGAAAAAATATAAATAAATTTAATATATATATTTCAATTATTTTAATTTAAATATATAATTATTAATTTCAATAATTATAAATAAATTTAATATATATTTAAATTATTATTATTAATTTCAATAATTATATATAATGAAAAAATATAAATAATTTTAATTTCAATTATAAAACTTTATTTTAATGAAATTAAAATAATTTGAATGAAAACATTAATTTTTTTAATTATTTTTTCTTATGAATACTAGACTTGTCACATAATAAAAATAACATTTCACTTAAAAATAAAAAATTAAACATGTTACATTAATAGTTGTATTATGGCTCATTACTATAAATTCTTCAAACATGCTCCATGAAATCCGATCGTAATGTATTATTTATCACTCTATCGTGTATTCTACCATGACGAGATGCAATATGAGCCCCTAGCAAAGCAGGGTCACGTGCATATGTAAAAAGTTCGATGTTTTCTTCTTGTAACGGTACCCATGGTTGAAGGTTCATGTGTCGTTCGTCCTCAATTATCATGTTATGCAATATAATGCACGTCTTCATGATATCATTTTTTCTGCCAATATCTTATAGGATTGTGGGTGATCGCCCATCTACGTACTTTGCAATACACCAACTGCATGTTCCACATCCTTACGAGTAGCCTCATGCTTAATTGCAAATAATCTTTCTTTACCACTAGTGGGGAGATTGATTGGATCAGTGTTGCCCATCTAGAGTAAATTCCATAAGTTAGAAAATATCTCATTGTATAATGGTGTCTGTTTACCTCGTAATTGATTGGTGTGTCTATTGTGGATGAGATTGTCAAATAATGGTGAATGCTCAAAGACATTCAAATCATTATGTGAACCGGTCATACAAAAAAAAACATGTCAAATCCACAAGTCTTTCGATGCAATTAACCGCCTCTAATATTAGAGTGGACTTATTATGATAACCTCTGTGTGTGCCATGCCAAGCATTGTGACAATTCTTCTATTCCCAATGCATATAATCTAACGAGTCGAGCATTCCAGGAAATCCTCTTGCATCTCGTTTTTGTAACAATCATGCAACATCTTCTGTGTTTGGTGCCCGTATATATTGTGACTCGTAAAATGCAATTATGAAGTCACAAAAATGTTTCATACTCTCAACGACCGTTGACTCTCCAATTTGTAAATATACATCACAACAATCTGCCGCGTAGCCATATGATAGTAAACGAATTGTAGATGTCATCTTCTGTAATCCAGACAGTCTCGGTCGACAAGTAGCATCATCACTTTACGTGAAGTAAACATTGCGAGCTTCGACATTCGATAGGATTCACAGAAATAAGTCATGCCTCATACGAAATCGTCTCCGAAAATATTCCAATGGGTATTTACAATCGTTTGTAAAGTAGTCGTTCCAAAGCAGATCATGGCTTCCCTCTCGGTCTTAATTAATATATCGTCTATCATCCCTTTGATCTCTCATTAATACATCTTGTGTATATAGAGGTTGAAACCCACGTCGTTGAAAGAGCATAATCGACTCTTCTTTATCAGAAGAGTGCATCCCGTACCCATACTCATACCTATTTGATGGTTCTATTTGACAAAAATATGAAAATTGAAGATAACAATAGGATGGTTGTGTTGTGTTGTGTTTTCTGAGTGAAGTGTGAATGATGAATACTAAGATAATAATAAGATGGTTGTGTTGTGTTGATGAATAATAAGATAATAATGAATATTTATAGAGTTCTTTAAAAAGTATATATTGGTAATGCTCTGTACATAGTGTGTACATGCTTTGAATAATAAGAAATGACATGTCATGTCAAAGAAAGTATGTTGTGTACATGCTTTTGTTAAATATTTTTGAAACCATACCGTGTACAATTATATGTCATAGAAAGCATTATTAAGTGGGACATGCTTTTGTCATTAGAAGAGTAACCGTTGGGACATGGCCGTTCATACATTATTATACATCTAGACATACTTTTATCAAAGTGTGAAATGTAATAAAATTAAATAGTTAAAGAAACATGTTGTATACAAGTTTTAAATAATAAGAAAGATCATGGCATGTCAAAGAAAACATGTATACAACATGTTTTTGTCAAATATTTATAAAACCATGCCATGTACAATTATTTGTCATAGAAAGTACTATTAAGTAGGACATGCTGTAATCAAAGAAACCTGATGTGTACAATTTGATTTATTAATTAAAAATTTAAAAATAGTTATAATTGTTTGTTGTCCTTTCTAGCCGTTGCATTCATATGCTATATAAGAAAGCATGAGCTATATGTTTTTACTCATATATTCTTCAATGGATAACAACAACTACTACAACTATGAGTATGAAAGCTCACATGACTACTCCTAAGATGCGTACATTCTGCCATACGGTTACACACAAATTGATGGGACAAGCTCATTCAATCTGACACCTCCATTCACTACAAATGAACTACCTCCTACTCCATAAGATATTACACCGGTACATACAAAATTTCTCATCAGCAAGACAAATAAATACAAGGGAAAGTTGCAAGAATTGGTAATCACATGAGGATGAAATATTATGCAAGACATGGTTGCGAGTATATGAGGATGCGATTGTTGGCACTAATCAAAAACGAGATTCGTTGTGGTCAAACATTAAAAACATTTTCGAAGAAATGTTGGGTTACAAAACGACTCGTACAACATTTGCTTTGAATAGTCAATTCAAAACGATTTAGTTGGATCTAAATAAATATTCTGCTTGTGTATTGCGTGTTCAAACGGCTCATACTAGTGGTTTCAATGCAACAAACAATGTAAGTTACACTTTCCATTTCTTCCAATATAATATACTGTTTTACATAAATTTGTAATACATCTTTGCAATTCTTTTTTTTTTTTTTGATAGGAAATTGTAGCGAAACACATCTTCCAAGAAACTCACGGTAAACCATTTAAATTGGAAGCATGTTAGGCTATTGTGAAGGACACTGCAAAGTGGTATCATTACGTGTAAGGTGTGAAAGGATGACAACATAAGAATGATATTAATAACTATCCGTTTTACCTGAACTCAGAAAATGTAGTGGTTGACTATACACTACATTTTCACCTTCTAGCCGGAACGGCGGCGGCGGCGGTGGGGTCCTCTCCTTCTCCATCCTCTTATTAGATTCCAACACCATATCCGACCGTTTTCCAGCTATGCCAGCTGCTGCCTTCTTTTCGCTCCGCCGCTTCCTGAAATACTCTTCAGGAATGAACACATCCATATGTATATATTTTGTGACTTAATTTGGTGAATGCAATGTGCAATAAAATTAATGTTGCTGCAAAAAAAATGCAGTATATATAAATATAAGCTAGTCAAATTTATATATAAGAAGAAGAAGAGAGGTGTGTGGAATATATTATATATAATAAACTATGGGCGGCTGGTACAGTGGTACCATGTTTTGGCCTTAAACAAGCTGCACTTCCGGGTATATTTAGGTTACCGATGTAAGTGCATATTTTGCATGCTGTGTAACGTTTTTTTAGAGAGAGTGTGTAGACTGTAGTGTAAAACCACTGTTTTCTTAATTAGTTTCTCTGTCGTCTTTCAATGTCATAATCAGTTTCTTTGATCTTGTTCTGTCCAAAAAGAATCCGCAATATTCTTTTTTTTTTGTTGTAAATATTCCATTTTTTTAGTGAAACGCATGAATCGTGTTCAAGTTAATTGGACCATTAATTACACATTTGGGCCGAATAATTAGGAAGGCTTTAAAATTATTACATGTAATATAGCAATACTAAGCTGGACAACAAAAAAATTAGCCGTAAAAATCAATCTTAATGACATGGCAAGTAAACCAAGTCATTCACCATATTCAGTTGTTACATCATTTTAATTGAATTTTTGTTATTCAGAATGACTATTATTTTAAAAAAATTGTTTTAAAAAAGTATAGTACCTAACATTATACATAAACCTCTTAATTATTGATTTGATGTATATAAAGACATCGAGCCACTAGCATCCATCATTTAACACATAACGGACCTAGCTAACAGGTATTATGTATAAACATTTCCTCTTTTTTCTTCGGTAACATTATGAAAATTTATCCAGTTATCATCCAAAATTCAAAATAGAATAAGTTATCATAATTATCTCATACATAATGTTAAAATTATGAAGAAAAAAAATATTAAGAACAGATAAAAATTACTTATATACAATTAAAGAGGTTTTCTAATTTTTCACGTGAACTTCATTGATTAATTGAGTGTGCTAGGATAATAATCTCAATATCAGCAAGTCAAAAGCATATATTCTTCATGGTCGGTGAGTCTTTGATGCTTTCAGGTTCAGCTGATTGCCTGATTTGTTTTGGATACCATACTTAATTACTGTCAAACACTAAAAGGAGAGCTAAAGGAGAAAAGTAAACTAAATAAAAAGCCATTAATTAAGGGAATAAACTTAAATTAATGTAAAAAAAAAAATCATAGTTTGAGTGAATTACAAGCAGGGAATAAGCAATTTTATATAAAAAACATGACAATTTCTTGTTAGGATTTCGATTAACAGATAGACTAACATACATAGACACATAATTAATCCGAATAACCTAAAAATGTTTATACATCATGATTAATCAAACCTTAGACACATATAATATTGACCCATGTCAATTCAAGAGAAAATTGAAAAGAATCGATAGCGGAAGCGTACCTGAATCCTCGTCTGAGGTAGGTGGACGGGTTGTGATTTTCCAAATTAACACGACCTTTCTTGAACCCTACAGTTCTATTTTCCTCTGTTGATAGGGATACAGACAAAACAAAAGTATCGTGTAATTTGGGGACCATAACCCTAAATATATATAATAATCAAGTTATTAGATGTTGGCTATTTCTATTTCGGCCCCTTAACAAATTAGAAATAGCACTCTGGTATCTACACATTAATTCCATGACAATTATACCCTTAAGCCTTAAAACTTTAAATCTTAATTAGATCACTTTAATTTAGGCTTAACCAAAAGATAGCACAACACATTTAATATTCACATGTGTGGCCCCATATGATGGAATTTTTCCAACAATCTCCCACTGGGCCACATATGTAACTCTTAAAAAGTGTATGACTTTATAAGCTCCAAAATTTTGCTATCACAATTTTAGGGTATATCCGAACAATCTCGTTCATTGATTATACCGACATAGGATCAAAACGGTTTTCGTCACATTTAGCGTGACTAAACCTATCAATGGTCACGTTTACCAATATAACCAAATGACATAAATCAATCATGGATGCGTAGCATGGAAATTACATGCAATGTGATCTATACATGTCTATTCCAACTGGTCCTACTTTATTCCTTTGTGAGATCAAAACTTAACACAATGTAACAGAGTGTAATTAACCGAATACTTTATTTCTGATCAGAAAATATCCAAATACATAAATGCATAAGTATATCCAAAATCAAATATAGAGCAATAAAATATAAAATTATACAAACTCCCACTATAATGTGATATCCTCACACAAAATAACACCCATATGAGAGGTGTGCTCATGAAAGACCTTGGGTAGTAATCCCTTTGTAAGCGGATCCGCTATCATGGAGTTTGTCCCAATGTGCTTTATGTATATATGTCCACTCTGAACTCTTTCCTTCACAACTAGGAACTTAATGTCAATATGCTTTGACTTAGATGAGTTCCTGTTGTTATTAGAATGTATCACTGCTGACTTATTGTCACAATATAGTTTGAGTGGTCTTTCAACACCCTCCAGAATGTGCAGCCTAGTGACAAAATTATGCAGCCATATTCCATGATTGGATGCCTCATAGCATGCTACGAACTATGCTGCCATGGTGGAAGAAGCTATGAGTGTCTGTTTGGCACTCCTCCAAGAAATAGCTCCACCAGCCAACATGTATATGTAACCTAATGTTGATCTCTTACTGTCTTGGCATCCAGCATAATCAGAGTCAGAATACTCTATGATCTCAAATTGATCCGATCTCCTATATGTGAGCATGTCATATTTTGTTCTCTTCAAATACCTTATAACCCGATTGACTGCTTTCCAATGATCCATCCTAGAGTTACTTAAATATCTGCTTAACATACCAACAATGTACGCAATATCCGGATGTGTACATACCTGAGCATACATTAGACTCCTTACAGCTGATGCATAGGGAATCTTCTGCATTTCCTTAGCTTCAAGGTTACTTTTAGGGCACTGATTGAGACTGAATTGTCTCCCTTAGCGATAGGGTGTCACTTGGTTCGCTGTCCTGCATGCCAAACCTTTTGAGCACTGTATCAATATAGATCCTTTGTGATAATTCAAGAATACACTGATAGCGGTCTCGTTGTATCTGGATCCCTAATACAAATGAGACGTCACCAAGATCTTTAATCTCAAATTCTTTGATAGAAATCTCTTGGTTTCATGCAACATGCATATATCATTTGTGACAAGCAGTATGTCATCGACATATAAAACCAGGAATATGTGCTTACTCCCACTGAATTTGTGATACACAGAATTATCGACAACGTTTATCTCAAAATCAAATGAGATAATCACTTGATGAAACTTATGGTACCACTGACGGGAAGCTTGTTTGAGTCCATAAATGGATTTTACCAATTTACAAATCATATTCTTTAGGTCTCCCAGCTCAAAGTTTTTCTGGTTGCACCATATAAATTGTTTCATCAATGTCACCATTGAGAAACGCCATCTTGACATCCATCTAACAAAGCTCAAGATCAAAATGTGCAACAAGTGTCATGATTGTCCTAAAAGAGTCTTTTGTTGAAACCGGAGAGAAAGTCTCTTTATAGTCAATCACTTCCTTTTAGGTAAAGCCTTTAGCTAACCTTTTGGTTTTAAATATCCATTTACAACCAATGGGTTTCGCACCTTCTGGTAATGGGACAAGTTCCCAAACCTTATTGCCTTGCATAGACTTATATTCCTCATTCATGACATCAATCCACTTTTGAGAGTTAGAACCCTACATGGCTTTATGGAAGTTGATTGGATCATTTTCCATCATTCTAATGTCTTCCTTATGTTCCTGGAGAAATACGTAAAAAATCGTCTAGAATAGCATTTCTCCTTTCTCTAGCGGATCGCCTTAATGACACTGGATCTTGAGGTTGTTGAGTTTGTTCCTCAGGAAAAATTACCTCATCTTGAATGGGGGGTTGTTCAATATTGTCTGGTTGAGGATCCAGATTTGCTTTTTGATAAATGACAGGTATAGAAACCTGCACATTTTCAAAAGCAATAGTGGGAATTGAAACCGATTCTTCCTCAAAAACAATGTCTCTAACCTTATTTCTCTCCCCCAAACTCAACATCCTAAAAAATGTTGCAGTTCCCGTTTCAAAAATTGACCTAAGTATGAGATTATAAAACTTATTGCCTGGGATTATAAAACTTATAGCATCTTAATCGCTTAGAGTAGCCAATGAAATAACTGCTCATAGTTTTAGAGTCCAATTTCTTTTCATGTGGCCTGTAAGGCCATGCCTCAGCTGGACATCCCCAAATGTGAAAATGCTTTAGACTCGGCTTTCTGCCCGTCCCAAGCTCATAAGGTATTTTATAGCTTCATTATTCTTCCTCTATTTGCCCTTATCCTTAGAGGCGCTAGCCAAATGAGCACTTTCGATCCTGTCTCGCTTCAGTCTCTCTTCCTCTTGCACACAGTAAGAGTCCATTTCTCATTTTGACAGTTGTAACTGACCTTAAACTGAATGTATTGTGCAGGAAGTGATATTAATACCAAATGCACGAGCAAGTCGTAAGAAGCTCGAGCTTCAATGCCTTAAGCTTAGAAGCAATATGAGACATTTCTATAACGTACTCCTTTATGTTCCATTTGCCTTTGTACTTCATAGAATCAAGCTTTGCAAAAGCGTGCTTGTTTCTGTCTTATCGTTTTTCATAAAACGCTTTTCAATTTCGGCTAGGAACTCTTTGGCTTTGGTTATCTTTTCAGATACCGCACCCCTAAATGCCTCCAGAATGTCGCGCTTCATGATCATAAGACTCATGCAATTTGAGCGATCCCACTTCTCAAAGTTCTTCGAACTTGCATCCGTAAGAGAAACGGGTTGCTCAACCCGAAGTGCAAGGTCTAGATCCATGCAGCCGAGAACAATGAGTATGTTCTCCTTCCAAATCCTTAAATTTGATCCCATTAAGCATATGTATATAGTTAGTATTAGCAGATATAGTAAAACATTAGCTTGAAAGAGAACAAAACAAACACACAAACATGCTCATATTAATAACCTAATACAATAATCAACAAATTCAAATAATGGTAAGTCCCATCTCAAGATACCTAGCACAACATTAATATCAAGTCTTTAGACAGTAATATTAATTGTAAGTGGTACTTTTGTTGTAGCGATCAAACATTGACAATAATTAATGTCAAATAATAAATCTATCTTTGAATCGACTTATTATTCACATGTCAAACCTTATAATCGTCACATATTTATCACCACAAGTGTGTGTAATTCGACCAAGTATTAACCTTCATTTGGGCCAACTAATACTCGCATGAATTTACACACACACAAACATTCAACATCCCTCATGAACAATCTACACAAGAGATGTCACTTTGGCGATATCTTGCTTCAATTAGCCCATTTAGAATGATAGACCAATTTATTTAACCATAAAAGATATACCAAATAATGGTCGGTCCCATCTTAAGATACCTAGTACAACATTAATATCAAGTCTTTGGATAATAATATTAATTGTAAGTGGTACTCTTGTTGTAGTGATCAAACATTGACAATAATTAATGTCAAATAATAAATCTATCTTTGGATTGACTTATTATTCACATGTAAAACCTTATAATCGTCACATATTTATCACTACAGGTGTGTGTGTAATTCGGCCAAGTATTAACCTTCCTTTGGGCAGACTAATACTCGCATGAATTTACACACACAAACATCCAACATCCCTCATGAATAATCTACACAAGAGAGGTCACTTTGGCGACATCTTGTTTCAATTAGCCCATTTAGAATGATGGACCACCTTAATTAACCATAAAATGTATACCTAAATATTTGAATCTGAGTTGATCCTTATAATAAAATGAAAATAAATGAAAATTTATTTTATTTTATCAAAATTACAAAAGTGCCACTTGTTTTATAAAATTATAGAAAGGATCCTCAAGTTTTTATAATTAAAATTTGGCCCAAAACTTTTGAAAATTATAAATTGACCCCGTAACTTTTCAATAATTATAAACCTACCCTTAAACTTTTTCATAATTGCAAACAGGCCCTATAAGTTTTAGAAATTATAAACTGACCCTGAAAGTTTATCAAAATCATATAATGTCCTACTTAAATTATAGAACAGTCCCTCAGGAATTTCAAATTTTCAAAAGAAGGGTCTGATAAAAAATCAACATCTGTTAACCCTAGGTTATCGCCACCGCCGCCTGAATCCTCCATGTCGTCACAACAAGGCAACGAAGAACGGTGGAGGACGACGACCAGGGACGAGCGGACGACCGACGGCGATCGATCCTCTCAAATTGATCGAACGAGCCGCGGCGCGATCTTGGATCAAACCGGACCAGATCGCGATGGACCACCGACTGTCGTCCTTGTCGCAGTAAAACGGGTGGTTTCTCACCGGAAACCAGGCGTTGATAGAGATGGAAACCGGATTTGGTGAGATCCAAGAATGGATCGGTCTGGGTGAGAAAACCTATCGATCCAAAAGCAACCAAAAAACCTTTTTTTTTAATTCGAAAACATGCAGTTTTTTTTAATCAACGAACCAAAATAAAATGAAATAAAAACTTTCAATTCAGTTTCTTTTTTTTTAATGCATACCCATATTTATCATCAAACAATAACCGAATCCAAATCCAAAACACTGAATTACCGAAACTCAATCAAATTTCATAAGAGAAGATCAAAACCCTAGTTGTTCAGAAATTTCTTAAAAACCTAATGTCCAAATCTCAATTCTCAAGAATTAATCATGGGTGGCTTTGATACCACTTGTTAGGATTTCGATTAACACATAGACTAACATGCATAAGCATATAATTAATCCGAATAACCTAAACATGTTTTGTCGTATGTGAATTTCACCAAGCATACACGTCATCAATAAGAGGGCGAAAGTTGCCAGATGGACGCCCAGATAGGCACTTAGGAAATATCTTACGAGGCATCATTAAGGAGAAGAAGCCCGAGAAAACAAGTATCAAGGCAATACCTACTCGGGATCGGCTAAAATGATTAAACTTACTTGAGGTGAGTAGAAAGACATTTTCCACTCGGGATCATGAGACGTCATTCGGGATTAGCACACCTCACATCATACTCGGGATTAGCATGACAGCCGAGTAAGAAGCCTAGAGATATTCCACAAGTCAAGTCAAAAGGTTCCTTATTAAAAAAGGATTCTAAAGAAAGAGAAAGTTAAGCATAAAGGGTTCCTCCTCCGAGAACACTTCTATTTCTCCAAGAAGACTACACTCTTATAAGTAAATAAGTCCTAATCGGACTATGCTACTAGAGTCGCATTAAATCTCATTACCAGATTCCGAAACAGGAAAGAAGACAAATCTACTTCAAACAAGTAACGAAAATCACAATTAATTACAAAGATCTTGTATTACTTATACAAAGCAGATTAGGGTTCTATAAACGTATAAATATACCTGTAATCTCGTCCATAAGGCAGGTAGAAAGAGAGACAACAGTCATAAAGAATAGAATATTAAAAGAGAGTAAGAGAGATCGAGGGCTTGTAAAATTTTCCAATTCATAGTGGATTTTGACTAGGTGGATCATATAACCAGCCGTGGATGTTTCTCCGATCACCGGAGTTTTACCACGTAAAACTTGTGTCGTATTACTTTCTTTTTCTCTATTCTTTGATTTTTAACTAAAATCCGATCCTTATTGGCTTTTCTGATAAAATCCAGAAAAGAACGTCAACAATTGGCGCTAGAATGAGGGGGTTGAACCTCCGACCTTGTTAAAAGCAATGGCAGGAATCAGAAGTAGTTCAGGGAATGGCCAAAAATCACCAGGCAATTTCCATGTTGGCAACACGTCACAAGATCCTGCAGCAAACACAGAAAACCAACCTACACACATGGCAGGGATCCAACAAGTTCCTCAAACCTACAGAGATCTGACACTGCGTTTCCAAGAGGCATTGCAGCAATTGGTGACAGAAACAGCAAGGGAAGAGGTTGATCTACTGGCTGCAGGAGCACAGACTCTCAATCTTCCACCCGTAAGGCTCCGTTCGGTGGTGGTTGGGCCAGGAATAATTAAGCCGGAAATCAGAAGGAACTCTTCCCCAATCAACCCGGCTGGACAAGAAACACTTGAAGAGGAACAACCTCACCAGAGGCTGGACCACAATCATACAACACGTGTTAGACATCATAAATACGACCGGTGCAGAGATCGGTCATCATCAGAAGACAGTGATCGACACCATCGCAAGCGTTATCATGGAATTACACGAGAAGCTCGGCATCAGAGTGAAGAGTTAGAGAAAAGAATGATGATAACCCAACGGTTTATCCGTCGGGGAAGTCCGATGGGAATATAGATGTTACAATCCAGAGCCTAACTCGAGAAGTCGAGAATAACAGGGGGTCAGATGGAAGCACTGGTCAGACGTTATGATTATAACGATTTATCTGACGATGACTCTGACAGTCTGTTCACCAGGGAAATCTTGCGGACCCTTTTCCTAGAAAGATTCAGGATGCCGCATGTGGAGCAATTAAAAAAAGATACAGATCCAAAGGAGCATGTTAGATGCTATAAAAGTGCCATGCCTTAATATGCCCGCAGTGACCTTTTATTGTGTCTCAACTTTCCATAAACACTAGGAGACACAGGGTCAAGATGGTTTGGGAGATTACCCCCGGCGAGCATCAGAAATTTCAGCAAACTGAGCAGGAGCTTCTCAAGGCAATTTCTGAGCAATGTTCACAGGAAAAAGTTGGTGGCCTACCTCTCTCAAATAAAGCAGAGGAAGAACGAGTCATTAAAGAAATACTTAGGCCGATTCGGCCAAGCAGCATCAGAAATTGGCAGTGCAAACGATGAAGCAATTATTGCTGCCTTCACCTATAACTTGCAGAATGGACGGCTATCCTTTGATTTGAGAAGAGCACGACTGATCAGGTATGATGACATGATGTATATGGCAGGAGGATACGCACTGGCCAAAGAAGAAGAGTTAGCTACATGATGGAGCTATATGCACGGAGGAAAGACTGAACATAAGGATGCTGAATCCAAGGGGCAGAATCAAAAGGGAAAGCTAAAAGGGAACGGCAAGGAGAAAAACAAGGATGGGGGTAATGGGCGTAATGCTGAGCAATCCACATATAATTACTAAGGCAGATACACCAATTACACCCCTCTTCGAAAAAAACAAGAATAAATTCTAGCCATCCTAGAAGAGAAGAATATGGTACAAGAACCGTGACGACAGTCTCAGTTTGCCTGGAGAGATACAACCAAGTATTGCAGGTTTCATAAGGAAACCGGGCACGAGACTTCAAAGTGTTACCAGCTCAGAGATTACATAGAGACTCTCATTCGGGAAGGGCATTTACGGGATATAATCTTTAAAAAGATGAGAAATCAGAAGCTAAGAAAGAAGTTAAAGTTGATCATTCTGGACGAAATCAAAAGGCCAGTCCTGAAGCCAATCAGGTAATACATATAATTTTCGGAGGACTTTCTACTGGGAGAAGCAACCGAGAACGAACTCAGGAAATCAGAGAAGCAATAGAAGTAAGGAATAACTTCGATGTAAACTCGGTTGAGCCAGACCCGAAAATGGTAAAGGAAGGATGAGACCCAATAGTCTTTACAGAGGCAGATTCTTATGGTGTCGATGTTTGGCCCAATGACGCCTTAGTTATAAATGCCCGGATTGGTCATCTGAAAATCCGGAGAATTCTAATAATTAATGGGAGTTCAACAGACATCCTCAATGTAGCCGTATACGACCAGCTAGGATTAGACCGAAAAGATTTACAGCCTTTTCATACTCCATTAAGAGGGTTTGGAGGGATAGAGGTCAGGTCACTCGGAACGGTAAAACTGCTCGTGAAGATTGGAACGGGCACCATGCCAGAGGAATGTCCTGCTCGACTTCGTAGTAGTCGACTTAGACAATTGGCCATATAATGCTTTATTAGGTCGGCCGTTCCTGAATAAAACAAAGGCTGTAACGACCACTTATGCATTAATGATCAAGTTCCCGACAGAACAAGGGGTCGGGATAGTCAAGGGATCCCAAGAAATGGCCCGAAGAGCAAACCTGTCAGTATACGAAGACAAACATGATGCTGAACAAGTGTGCACCATAATGCAACCAAATCAGTGTAAAGAATCCTTATCATTCGAATTCGATCCGAGGGAGGACTCGAATGAATCCAAAGCAGAATTGGTTGAAGTAATGCTAAAAGAAGACGAACCAGATAAGAAAATCAAGATCGGGGCTAACTTGGATGGAAAAGTCAAGCAAGACCTAACCAACCTGCTTAAAGAGTACAAAGATGTGTTCGCTTGGAGTCATGAAGATATGGTCGGGATAGATGCCCGAGTAGTGTCCCACCACCTTACAGTTGACCCGAATGCGAAACCAGTAATACAAAAGAGAAGATCATTCAATCCTGAAAGAAGTTGAGCAATCAAACAAGAGGTGGAAAAACTACTTGCTACTGGATCAATCAGAGAAGTCAGCTACCCTCAGTGGGTAGCCAACGTAGTCCTCGTCTAAAAGAAAAATGGACAATGGAGAATGTACGTAGATTTCACGGATCTGAACAAGGCATGCCCAAAAGACAGTTTCCCACTTCCAAGGATAGACCAGCTGGTAGATGCCACAATAGGTCACGAGTTGCTCAGCTTTATGGACGCCTACTCAGAATACAATCATATCAGGATGAACAAAGCTGATGAAGAAAAACAGCATTCACAACAGATCAGGGTTTATACTGCTACACAGTAATGCCCTTCGGTTTGAAAAATGCAGGTGCTACGTATCAGAGACTGGTCAACAAAATCTTCACTCGGCAAATAGGAAGGAATATGGAAGTGTACATTGATGACATGCTGACTAAAAGTGTCTCGGCAGATAAACATGCCTTGGACCTCCGAGAGACATTTGATGTCCTAAGGAGATACCAGATGAAATTAAACCCGAATAAATGTTTATTCGGAGTCCCTTCGGGGAGATTTCTGGGTTTTCAAGTCAACCAAAAAGGAATCGAAGTTAATCCCGAGAAGATCCAGGCCCTGAAGAAAATGACCTCACCAAAAACATTAAAAGAAGTACATCGCTTAACAGGGTGTTTAGCTTCCTTGGGAAGATTCATCTCGAGGGCTACAGACAGGTGCGCACCCTTTTTCAAGATAATCAAAAAAGGGAAAGGACTCGAGTGGAATGAAGAGTGCGAGCAGGCATTCTTAAAAATAAAAGAGTATTTGGGACAGGCACTAATTCTCTCAAAGCCGCAAAAAGGGGAAATACTTCAGCTGTATCTGTCAAGAAGATGGAGTGCAGAAACCAGTGTATTATACCAGCAAGGCACTCTTACCAGCTGAGACCAGGTACTCACAGGCAGGGAAGATGGCCTTAGCATTGGTTTCAGCAGCAAAAAAGCTGAGACCATACTTTCAGGCCCATACAATCCAGGTTCTCACCAATTACCCATTAAGACAAATTTTACAAAAGCCAGAAATATCAGGAAGACTTACCAAATGGGCAATCGAGCTAAGTGAATTCGATATTCATTATTACCCTAGAACCTCCCTCAAAGGACAAGCTGTGGCAGACTTCATAGCCGAGTTCACAGAACCAAACCTGGAAGCAAAAAGACTGTTGGATAAAAATTTCCCATGGAAACTATATGTTGATGGTTCTTCAAACACTCATGGCAGCGGGGCAGGGATCGTAGTTCGCACTCCAGAAGGAGATGATGTTGAATGTGCCATGAGATTTGATTTCAAAGCAACTAACAATCAAGCCGAGTACGAGGCACTATTAGCTGGACTTAGAGTTTGCATAGCTCTCGGGGCAGATGAAGTTGAGATATTTAGCGATTCACAGGTAGTTGTCAACCAGGTTATGGACGAGTACCATGCTAAAGATGAAGGTATGATAGCCTACCGTGACATCGCGAAACAGCTCATCCAAAAATTTAAAGAATACAAGATCGCTCAGATCCCCAGGGAGGAAAATGAAAAGGCTAACGCATTGTCTAAATTAGCGTCAGCAACAACCACAATCAGACCGAAGATCATTTCAGTTGCACATCTACTTAAACCGAGTACAGCTGAACCGAAGCATTTGGAAATTTCAGAAGTCCGAACACCACAAGACGGTTAGATGATCCAGCTGAGAAGGTTCCTGGAAGAAGGCGTGCTCCCGGAAGATCCGGTACTAGTAAAACGCATCAGGTATCGATCGGCTAGGTATACCATAATCGGAGGAGAATTATACAGAAGGGGGTTTTCCCGAGCCCTCTAAAGATGTGTACCGGAAGAAGATGCACATCGAGTACTTCAAGAGATCCACAGAGGAGTTTACAGAAACCACACTGGGGATAGAAGTCTAGCACACAAGGTGCTCAGACAAGACTATTACTGGCCTACGCTTTTCTCAGATGCACAACAGTGGTCGGAAAGTTGCAATACTTGTCAAAGGATTGCCAACGATATCCGACAGCCCCAAGAAAAACTCAAAAACCTCACTGCCCCATGGCCATTCGCCATGTGGGGTCTAGACCTGATCGGCCCAATGCCAGCTGGGACAGGGGGTGGAACAAAACACGCCATAGTAGCTGTCGGCTATTTCACAAAATGGGCAGAAGCTGAAGCGCTGGTGCATATCACAGAAGCTAACACCACAAATTTCATAAAGAAGAACATATTTTATAGGTTTGGAGTTCCGGATACTATAATCACTGACAATGGCACCCAGTTTGATAACCTAAAGTTCAGACAGTTGTGCGAGAAGTACCAGATTGCTAATTATTATTCCACACCAGCCCACCCTCAAACAAATGGACAGGTAGAAGCAGTAAATAAAATCATCAAGCACACCATCAAAGCAAAGTTGGATGCCAAAAAAGGAAGCTGGGTTGAAAAGCTTCCCGAAGTATTATGGGCATACCGGACGACAGCAAGGACTTCAACAGGAGAAACTCCGTTCACTCTAGCGTTCAGAACATAAGCTGTCATTCCCATTGAAACATCGTATGCGTCCCCCCGGGTCAGGCTATACGATGAAGAGCAGAATACTGATATGCTATTACAAAGTCTGGATGAGCTAGAAGAAAAAAGGGAGAAGTCCCGAATAAGAAATGCAACATATCAACAAAGAGTGGCTTGCCACTACAATTCTCGTGTTCGGATAAGGAAATTCCAGCTTGGAGACCTGGTGCTCAGGAGGGTAACACTAAACACGAAAAATAAAGCTGCAGATTCCCTGACCGATAAATGGGAGGGCCCATGCAAGATCGAGGGAATAGCTGGCCATGGAGCGTATTGGATTGCACTACTCAACGGAGGAGTTTTACCCCGACCATGCAACGCCCAATACCTAAAAATTTTCTATCCTTAATTTTTTTTCGTTCTCTTACTCAGGGCTACTAGTTACGATAAATATTAGCTATGGAATTTAAATCTGTTGATTTTGCAGTGATAAATAAAAATTACTCGGAAATTCCAAGAGCATATGATAATAAGAACATATGGAAGAAGAGCATGATAATAAGAACATGTAAATAGAATTCTCGGGACAATCAAATCCCGAATGGGCGAAAAAGCTCGTAGAAACATGTCAGCCGAGCATGGTCAAAATGACCTTAGCAAAAAGGCAAACCCAATGCACCAGACTCTGGAAAAATACTTGGGACGCTATCAGGAGAAATTCCGGTGAAATACGTAGCTGTGTTGAGCAATTTTTTTTTTAAACAAAAAAGCTTAACAATTCAGCAAACCCTTACGCATAAAAACTAGGGAGACGTCCTTGTTATTGCGTAAGGACTCGAACA
The DNA here is from genome assembly GCA_032871835.1 of Dipteronia dyeriana. Lineage (NCBI taxonomy): Eukaryota > Viridiplantae > Streptophyta > Magnoliopsida > Sapindales > Sapindaceae > Dipteronia > Dipteronia dyeriana. The sequence goes on along the minus strand of CM065299.1, from coordinate 11,827,043 downwards.
TATGATCATGGTGAGCCTTGATGTAATGTTCGGGTAACAACAGGGTATGAAACATAAGTGTAAACTTGCCTGTTTTAAGATGACTCGGTTAATAATAAAGAGCCAGTTTAATAAGATACTTGGCAGTTAAATACATTCGGGTAACAACTGGTTTAATAAGATACTCGGTTAAGTTACACGAACATTGAAGAGCCAGTTTAATAAGATACTTGACAGTTAAAGTCATTCGGGTAACAATCGGTTTAATAAAATACTTGGTTAAGTTACCCGAATATCGAAGAGCCAGTTTAATAAGATACTTGGCATCTAAAGTTATTCGGGTTACAATTGGTTTAATAAGATACTCGGTTAAGTTACCCGAACATCAACCAGTTTAATACAGCACTCGACAACAATCAACAATAAACAGATCAAGACCATTCAATTCAGAATAAAATAGAATTTTATTGCTCCTAAAAGAATGGTTACAGTTCAAAGAATGGTTCTTTACAAGAATAAAAAAATAAAAGGAATTTTCTACAATTCTACAAAAATCAGGGTTGTAAGGATTTCGAGCTTTTGTCAATACTCGGGTCTGGCACCATCTCGTATTCAAGGAGCAGGCTTTCGTTAGACGGCCAAGTAATATTGTCGACAGTATCATCCATCCACTGGCCGTAATCCTCACCCGGGACTGGCCCGACGTCCGGGACCACACCCTCAACAGACTCTTGACTTGCGTAAAAGGTCGAGAGAGAATGCTCGGACGATATCTCTAAATGCATGGGATGAGGCTCTTTGCCTTGACTACGGCAGTAGGCTCTCCATTCCTTCATCTGAATCCGAAGAGACTCCAAGGACCGGTCCAAGTGATGTTTGATTGACAACTTCCAATTAGCTCGGGCCTTCTCAGTCGCCCTATTCTTAAGTTTGAAGAATTCGCCGGCCGAAACTAGCCCGTGTTGAAATTCCCGAAGAAGTAGAGCATCGTAAGCAGATGATCTTTTAAAACGATCCACCCCTTGGACTTTAAGTTCCAACCTAGCCTCTCGGGATAAGGATTCAACTGTCAACACTTGGGGCTCCAGATCTTAGATTTTTTGGTCATACTCCGACCTCGACTGCTCCGCCTCCTGCTCGGCCTTAAGCATGGATTCTTCAGCAGAAGATAAGAGATTTTGAAGTGATGCAACCTTCTCCTCTGCCAAATATAATTTCTCCTCAGCTTCAATCTGCTTCGCCAGACAATGGTCGGTGAATATCTGTACAGAACAGACCTCCTACTGATAAGCTTTTTCAGCTCGAGCACGGTCTTCCTCACTCGCCTTCAGCTGAGCCTCTAGATGCATTATTTGATCGCCTTAATGTTGCTGCATCTGAACTAGCTCAGCAAATTCGGCCACCGTCTGCAAAGGAATATATTTAGAAATCTGGCAGAAGCAAAATAATAAAGAGTCAAATTTAATTTACATAAGATGCACCGTTGAAAACATTTTGAAGACGTTCGGTTAGTGAACAGTCTCTAAAGCCGCTCCAGCGGTCCTCCCCGATGAAAGCCTGACCTAAGGACATCACCCGTAGCATATCCTGGGAAGAAGGATTTAAAGGAACCCCCGAAGGTTCAGCCCCCGTATTCCCAACCTCGGGGATAGAGGAAGCCTTGCTCGGTTCTGAAGCCACCGCATCAGCTGATGCTCCCGTGCTAACACTCGGGGTAATCTCATCCGTAACATCTTCATCACTAGAGTGGACAAATGAGACTACCCGAGGAACTTTAAAAGGGCAAGACGGTGAACTAATTGTCTTTCGCTTCTCATCCCGAGAACAGTGAAAGTTAATGTCAGCAGTAGGATCTTCCTACAGATCATCCCGAAAAGACTCAAAGAAGTCGGCATCCGCAGGAATTTGATCCGTGAAGGCGTCACCGGTTTCAAACTGTACAACAGGCTCTTCACCCGGACCTTCACATTGCCTCTCCCTATTATCAGGCAGTTGGGTGTCAGCTGGTTCACTTTGGCCACTTGGGCCGGCAATCTCCTGAGTAGATGGCTTGGCACCCTGATGAACGTACTCGGGGATGTGTTCCTCAGCAACGTCGGTTTCCTCATCAGACTCGGGTGGAGCAATGTCTTCATCGCCTTGACGGGAAACTTCTTTTCTACTCGTCTGTAAAATCGACTTCACCTGGCGAGCCTGAAGATCGCAGACGACGTCCGTATCGAACACTTAAAAAGGAGAATTCATGTCAGGAAATGAAAAGCAGAAAAGTTCAATAGAAAGGGTGCTGCACACTTACATCGCCTGCGATAGCCCGAAATCTGTCTAAAGAAGCCGAGTTTTATCAAATCCTTCTATTTAAAAAGGTAGCTCTTGCTCCTCTTCTCCAGAGCACGAACAGTTACCCGAGTCAGCCTCTTCAGCTCAGAATCACTGTAATCAATTATTTTCTTGTTCCACACCTCGGGGGAACAGAAGAAACGAGGAGCACTCAGCACCGTTTGGGAACTCCCAGATCCAACAGTGACGTTTAGGCCGAGAGCCCCCCAGCAAAAAACCAGCTGTTCTTTCAAAACTTGTTGGATGTAGGGAATCCCCATACAAAACCTTTTTGTTTTTGGGTCTTCAGAGGTTTCGACCTCCCGATTCACCTTCGCTTCCTTGGGGACCCAGCCATCCGATGGAGTAGATGTAAGAAAATAAGTCCTCGTCTTGCTAACTTGCCTCAGTATAAAGAAATGTCTGATTTCATTTGGGGAGGGCGGTGAAAGGTTCATCCTACTGAACATGTGCCACATGCACATCAAAATTTTATAACTATTTGGGGCCAACTGAGCTGGGGCCAACTGAGCTGGGGTTATCCCTACTTCAGCCAAAAACCAGGCAATAAAAGGCTGAAAGGGAAGTGTGACACCACAGCATAGCATCGATCCATAAATCGCAACCATACCCTCAGGAGGATTCCATGCAGCTCTATCTCCCGCAGGAACCAGAGTGAACGAGTCGGGCAGATCGAATCGGGAGCGGTATTTTTCTATTTCAGCTGGCCCGACCACATTCGGCTCAGTATCAAAGCCACTCGGGCGAGTAGCAGAAAACGAAAGACGAGATGCCCTGGACACCTCATCAACATCATTCTCATTAACAGTCTGTTCCCTGATTTGAACGCTGCTTGAGCCGAGCTTGTGTACCTCACTTCTGCTCTGATGTGTACCCATCCTTCGAAAAGATACCTTGTGGTCAGAAATGTCAGAATCAGAACTAGATGAAGTATCAGATGAATCAGAACTGGCTATTGGATTAAAAACTACATCAAGGTAAAGCCCAGAAACGTCGACTTCTAAAAATGAAGGTTCATCAGGAGGAGTTTCCCCCAACAATCTTCGAACACAGGAAACTAACTGATAATCTCCACGATTTAAAGCATCGAGAGCTATATTACAAAGACGAAGGCGAGATGAAGGATCCATCAAAACTAACCTTAAGTAGAATGGAATACTGAAGCAAAAGAAAAGAACCCTTGAAAAAAGCGATCTGCAGCGAAATCTGATCTAATAGGAAAATTCTAGTTTTCTCAAAACTTTTAAGAATAAACTAGCACAAACTCAGTGAAGAATTTAAAGGGGTGATGACGCGAAACCTTAGGGCCTCGAGGTGGGAAAAACTTATGACGAAACTCGATGACATAGGCGACATTTGGGGAAACGCAAAAATCATTTCTCATAAATGATATTGAAAAAGAAAGAGACGAGGAACACGTGTCAAAATAGGAACTAACCCTCGACCGTCAGAACTTCAAAACGTCGCAGTCATTAAAGATCTCGCGTGATGAAGTGAATCGAAATTACAGGGTCACCATTAAGACACGCCATTATGACAAGACATCTATTATGGCACGAATAAAAATTGAGATGATTAAAATACTCTTGCCCGAAATGAAATTTATTCCGCAAAAATATTTTAGGGGGGTATTGTCGTATGCGAATTTCACCAAGCATACACGTCATCGATAAGAGGGCGAACGTTGCCAGATGGATGCCCAGATAGGCACTTAGGAAACGTCCTACGAGGCATCATTAAGGAGAAGAAGCCTGAGTAAACAAGTATCAAGGCAAGACCTACTCGGGATTAGCTAAAATGATTAAACTTATTCGAGGTGAGTAGAAAGACATTTTCCACTCGGGATCATGAGACGTCATTCGGGATTAGCACACCTCACATCATACTCGGGATTAGCATGACAGTCGAGTAAAAATCCTAGAGATATTCCACAAGTCAAGTCAAAAGGTTCCTTATTAAAGAAGGATTCTTAAAAAAGAGAAAGTTAAGCATAAAGGGTTCCTCCTCCGAGAACACTTCTATTTCTCCAAGAAGACTACACTCTTATAAGAAAATAAGTCCTAATCGGACTATGCTACTAGAGTAGCATTAAATCTCATTACCAGCTTCCGAAACAGGAAAGAAGACAAATCTACTTCAAACAAGTAACTAAAATCACAATTAAATACAAAGATCTTGTATTACTTATACAAAGTAGATTAGGGTTCTATAAACGTATAAATAGACCTGTAATCTAGTCCATAAGGCAGGTAGAAAGAGAGACAACAGTCATAAAGAATAGAATATTAAAAGAGAGTAAAAGAGATCGAGGGCTTGTAAAATTTTCCAATTCATAGTGGATTTTGGCTAGGTGGATCATATAACCACCCGTGGATGTTTCTCCGATCACCAGAGTTTTACCACTTAAAACTTGTGTCGTATTACTTCTTTTTTCTCTCCTCTTTGATTTTTAACTAAAATCCGATCCTTGTTGGCTTTTCTGATAAAATCCAGAAACGAATGTCAACATGTTTCTATATCATGATTAATCAAACCCTAGATACATATAATATTGACCCATGTCAATTTAAGAGAAAATTGAAAAGAATCGATAGCGGAAGCGTACCTTAATCCTTGTCTGAGGTTGGTGGACGGGTTGTGATCTTTCAAATTAACACGACCTTTCTTGAACCCTACAGTTCTATTTTGCTATATTGATGGGGATACAGACAAAACAAAAGCATCGTGTAATTTGGGGACCATAACCCTAAATATATATAATAATCAAGTTATTATATGTTGGCTATTTCTAATTCGGCCCATCAACAAATTAGAAATAGCACTCTGGTATCTACACATTAATTCCATGACAATTATACCCTTAAGCCTTAAAACTTTAAATCTTAATTAGATAACTTTAATTTAGACTTAACCAAAAGATAGCACAACACATTTAATAGTCACATGTGTGGCCCCATATGATGAAATTTTTCCAACATTTCTTCCCATATCCTATTAGTGGAAATGATGAAGATTGTCACTTTTTTTTCTTGTGTTGCAATGATGTCACTAGTTTAATAACTTATGTTTAAAAGACATATATTATGGTGAACTGTCCAAAATACCTTTAGAAGTTGTCTTTGTACTTCAATCAACTCTTATTTTGAAATTTTTGAAGATTTTATTCTTTCATCTTCT